>OZ017775.1:29172934-31572934 GCA_963969385.1 Philonicus albiceps
CCGTTCTTCCAGAAATATCCCTTGAGGAAGTAGCTCAACATGATGATTTAACAGATTGTTGGATTGTCGTTTACGATCGTATTTATGATGTTACCAAGTTTCTAGAATCGGTGAGTATTTCTTAACTAAATTTCTTTCTAAATTAAAAAAGATAACTAAATTTAACCTTCAGCATCCAGGTGGTGAGGATGTTATAATTGATTATGCTGGAAGAGATGCTACTCTGGCCTTTCGGGGTACTGGACATTCTAAGGCTGCTTTAAAACTCCTTCAGGATCATATAATAGGAGAACTTCCTAAACACCAAAGGATATTCAGGTGTACTGGAAGCCTTCTAAAGGAGCTTTCCGAACTTCCCGAGTGATTTATACAGATGATGTCCTAAAAAGACATTCATTCTTTGGAACGAAAAGACTTACATTTATCAAAATTTAGAATAATTTTGCACATATTTTATTTTATTACTGATTTATCCCCTAAATTAATATCTCCCTATCCCAAGAATTAAGTTATTACTCTTTTATTTTATATTTTAAATAAAGCGATATGAATAGAATTTTTCGTAATTATCATTGGTCTCTCCCCTTAGAAACAAAAAAACACCTTAAGCTGGCAGATTTGTATGAATCTCTATAAATTCGGTGACGTTAAAAGACAAAATGTTATCAGTTATTTTGTTTCAACGACCGGTTACATTTTATTCTGTTTTAAAGCTTAAGCTTGATTACATAACACTGCGCTTAAGGAGAAAATTTTGTTGGCTTTGGGATTTTAAATATTACGCGAGAATTGTAATGGGAAAACTTGAATGGGCCTGACCTGTGACTATGAGTTTAATTACTTTTTACGGAATGCAAACAAGTTTGGATGCTGTGCAGCGTTTTTGTAAAAAAAACAGAAAAAAAAGACATCTTTTATCTTTGGGCCTTGTTTGTCTTCACAAAATATTAAAAGAAATATCTAAGGAAGTACGGGTCTACAAAGCTCGAAGTAATGAATAAGTTACACTTTTGCCAGAGGTATGCGAAACGACTTTTATCTTTTTCACGTTTCATTAGTATAAAGATTTATTTTTCTTGCCTTAAAATAGAAATAAGAGGTAATATTGAAGCTTAAGCTTAGTAAGATTAGACTATAAATATTACTTCTTCTTTAAATGACAATAGTAATAATATCTAAATTCAAATAAATCTAATTTTCAATACAGTTTTATTTGTTTCGGCAACAAAACTAGCAATAGTTGTTTATAAGTTGTAGTTTTCTTTCAACAAAAAAAAAACCCTTTATTTGAAAAGTAATAGCTTTGGTTGGTGGTTCACTATGGTATAAAATTGTAACTAGAGAAACGCAGAAATCAACTTATTCACTTTTGATGATAGAAGTCAAAATTACTAATCTATACATAAATAATTAGTTGGAGGTAGTATTAAATAAAATAATATAAAATTATGAACTTTCATTGATAAAAATTGGTTAATATCATTCACGTGTCTTAGAATTTCCGCTCGGGTAATAGGATTTATTTAATTTTATAAAGATTTCTTTTTTAAATAACTGATTACAGCTAATTTGTTACGTCTTAAGATGATTAGGAGTAATATTTATCAAGTGAATTAACCCTTAACGAACGAATGCCGCCATACTCGCGACATTGTAAATATTCTAAAAAAATCGAATGCCGCCATACACGCGGCATGACGTGATATTTTAGGAAACTGTAGGTTTGGCTTTAATTATACATGCAATAAAGCGATATTAATTAAGCACCTTCTCTCGCTCTGGAAATGAAGCACTTAATTTCTTAAAAATCCGTCGACCTACTGGTCATAGTTTTAGAAAAATGCGCTCGTTCGTTAAGGGTTAAATTTGTAATTATCATGTTAAATGAAACGATATGAGAAAAACAAAATTTAGTAATGTATTTATATGCAATTTGTTGTCACTTAAATTAAATTTAAATTAATTTTACCTCATACAGTACATGCCATTTTTTTTTCTACTTTGCCCATTCCAATAATTTATAAATAAATTTTACGTGTGCCAACAAATGTTGGTTTAAACAACTATAAAAAATATCCTATGTCCGCTCATTTGTTATATGACAGGATGTTTGGAATTTGTCGCTGTTTTCATCAAAAATTTGTTTCATACTCTTTATCTCTAAGTATTCATAAAACACAGATTTTAGGAAAAATGAGAAAAACAGTATTTCACAGACTTTTATAATCACCAGCTTCGATATCTTTCTGACTTTTATTTGACACAAGATTGCAAAAAAAAAAAAAAAATTATAATAATAATTTTTTGAATTAAGAAAGCTAAAATTGCCTTGAGGAGAGATGGCTATTAAAGTCAGCCTTTCAGCCTTGAGTGCACCGTATCTAAGTGGAACAAAAATGCTTTCTCATAACCATAAACCCATAAGCGAAATGTTATTTGAAAAGTAGGTATAAAGTTAACAATTGTTTTCTATCTATTTATAGCGATTTCATATAAATATTTTATTATATAAATATATGAAATATTTGAAGAAATAATTATGGGTTTTAAGTATACACCAAGTTTACAATTTATGTCCAAACATTCATTCTGTATTTGCATTTTTAAATACGAATTGTTCTAGAGCTATTTAATAGGTAGCGATACTTAAACTTTAAAGAAAACCTATTACTTTCCTAATATGTATTCATGTTTAACTATTGTTGAGCATACCATGGTTGTCTTGTTCGATACTTACTTAAAAATAATAAATAATAAAATATAAACACGACTTAAAATGTTAAAAGGAATCGAGGGTAATTCAACTATGTTTGCTTTATATTGTAGTATTATTTTATTAATTATTTAACATGTTGTTGCGATTTCTCTAGAAAATTAAATCCTCAAAAAATAAAAGAGATAAAGAGATAATTTTTCATGAAAACAATTTTGAATTAGAGCGCTCTTCGTAATGGCTCCTCTCAATCAATTTCGGAGTATTTGAAATTTCAAAAATTCAAAATTTTTTACAATTCAAAAATATTTCAGAAATTCAAAATTTTTTACAATTATGTTCTCAAATAAATGGAGGATATGACCCAAAAATACGTTAAATTCAAAATAAATTTGGAAAACGCTTTTAATACCCTTGGAATACGCTCTTAATGGTTTGTGCTTGAGAAAAAAATCCAAAGAAAGTTTAACTCGTAAAGCTTTCTTAACAGAAACCCTCTGGTGGATGAAGGTCTTACCACGGTAACTTTTTTTTCATACCTAAGTCCAAAACCTTTGGTTTAAGAAATACGTGAAAAAATATATCGCATGAAAATCTTTTCTCCCACGACACAATTGTAATCACCTGAAAAGATTCTCTCATATTCTGGGTCCTTCAAGAAAATTAATAATTGCTTATATTTCTTTGCTTTATTCGTTGTTTATTTCTTGAAAATTAGACTTAATTTAAAATACATATAAAATCAAATATAATATGAATCTGATATATACGTTAAATATTTGCCTATTAATAGTGCTATTTTAATGGGCAGCCGTTAAAGGTTTAAAACGCATAGACAGATTTCTTAACTTTTCTGTTCTTTTTTTTGAATATTTGACTATCTAGATATGAAATAATGTTTTGATTAAACAAAATACGACCCGCAAAATGATTCATTTACTGAACTGGCCGATGATCATGTTGATCATCACTCGTCACATTTTATTTTGATTGCGATTCACTCTTCGTCATTTTGTCTATTGATGATCTATTGTCTGTCTAATTAATCGTCGCTTATTTGTATATTGGAAAAGTTCGAAGAGGTATACTCTTTAAAAATTTTGAAAATAATACATTAAATTAAATTATTTAATTTTCAAATATTTCGTATATGTTACCTTTATTTAACTGGTAGAATTAACACAACAGGATTAAAAATGTACTTTACGATTACTGTATATAAAAAAATGATCCTGAACATCCTCAAATTCTATTTTAGATACTTGAAAGTTTATTTGCTAAGATTTGGAGCCCTAGTTATAATCGTGGAGCATAATAAAATTGCTAACCGAAATACTGTCGTTCTTTTGAGAATTCTTTTATTTCTTAAAGCAGTTGCTATTTATGCATAACCGATCTACAATTTTGCTTTTTATAGTTTTTGTGGAAAAGGAGAAATTAATTAAAATTTTGGAAGTTTGAATGATTTTTTTTTTCGATTTTAATAAGCGATATATGCAATTAGATAGGAATTATCATAGCTTGGGGTGAGCTATTAAAAGACTAAAGAAATGAAAGAAAGAAACATCAATTTTGCATTGATTACTAATAAAAGGCATTATGTAACTGAAAGGCAAAAATCTGAGTACCGGGCACTGTGGGAAGAAGAGGCAATTGATCGAATTTTCCGGCGATCGAGGGCTCTAATTGAAATAGGCTGAAAAAAAGTGATCTTATGTAACCGCCGCTGTACCACTCTCAAAGGCTGACCACTGGGCGATAAATAAGCTCTAATTTATCCAACTTTATCCGGCTGTTAGCTTTTTCTTGGGCGATATCGCGCAGCAGGTGAGCATTAGCATTCTATTGATTTCCTTCGCACCTCTGGAATTTGAAAAGTGTTTTGCCCCGTCGTGACTTAATTAATTTAATTTCTTTCAAAGGGGGCTAACTGAAGCTATAAATCAAGTGCGGCACACGACGATTTCTGGACAAGTGGCCACTTTTTTTTTTTTTTTTTGTGGCGAGTAGACCGCGCTCATAGAACGAATTTAACGCCAGTTAATTAGAGACAGGGGTTTTTGTGAGTGAACTATAGTGGTTCCGGCGAGAATAATTATTCAATTTGCGGCCTCGTCTGCAGGTTGTGCAACCTGTGAAAAGGTTTTGATTGGACCTGTGGAATTTGAAGAATCTTTTTGAAAAGCACCTATAGTTGAAAAATTACTTTGTGATTGCACTGTATCGGACGCTGTAGGTGATCTTGTAGTTTCTTCTGGGGCTATTTATCAAAATTCATCAAATTTGGAGAAACTTTGAAGGCTATCATCACTAGAGATGAAAAAAAAATACTACAAAAAGAATACAATCCTTTTGATATCTTTCATTTTAAATGATATTTTTTCTTTGTATATTTCATGGTACATTTCCGGTACCATTCACATTAATGTTATAGAGGAAAAAACTATGTTTGCTGTTTCTTTTATTTTATAAGTATGGTATGTTTTTAGGCAATATTAACTTTTCTGCGACGACAGTGCCCGAGATAATTATTATGTGATTGAAACATTCAGCAAAAATTAGATCGAGTTGAGCCTAACTCACCTGCACTTCTTGAATGATATCAAGAAGTGCAGGTGAGAACTATCACTTCTTGAACGACATGTTAAGATCAACTCGATCTAACTTTGGCTCCATCCAGGCTTAAGCCGTATAGTCAAGAAATTGGGTTAGAAGTTCTCTCCCCTTAAAGTTGTAATTTAAGTTGATTATATTAGGTTAAATTGGTGTAGCTGCCTAGAAAGGTACACACGCTTAGCCCAATTTTTGGCACATTGTATGTATTACCAAGTAGCACAGGAGATCATGGTTATGCGTGCAATTCGAACCCATAATTTCTGGGACGATAGTTCAGCGCGCTAATAGCTGATCTACCAGAGGTCCTCTTAATTTGATTAAAAATATTTAAATAATAGAAATTAAGGATATTAAATCATTGGTTAATTTCTTGGCGTGCGGTTGAATTAAATTGGATTCATTTTTGAGTTCCTTATACTAGCTTTCTACACCATAAATAATATTGAAATTCTGTAAGGGAAAAACAAGTAAAAATTTTTAATACTCCTGAACATTTCTATTTAATTTTAGCTAAAATCTTTTTAATATTTTGACGCTCCTGGTTTTAATTCTATAAGCTTTATAAGCTGAATAGACGCCTATAGATGTCATTTACGAAAACGAGTTAACAACTAAAAACATATATTTAATTTTGAAATATTCAATTAATTTAAAAATTCAATATAGTCTTTCTGATATTAGTTTAATATTTTTACAGAACATGGCATGACATAGATGCACATAAGATTTGGCACAAATACGTTGACTATTTTAAAAAATTAAATTAAATATGTACCATCTTTAAAAAGGTTTTTATATGTGCAATTTAAACTACTTTAAATTGTACTTTAGATTCTTTTGTTCAAATCAAATCAAATTCTCATAAAATCAAATCAAAGGTGTTAATTTGGTATTAGTCCATTTTCAGATTATTAGTAACATCTTAGGGTATTTTGGAGGTGCCAATTTTATTTTATTTTAAATCTTTTCGTCTCTAGTTAAATCATCATTCAGCCTTGAGAAAATTTTAGAAATATTCAAGAATTTAGCGCTAGATAGTTGAGAAACTGCAAAGAACCTTTTTAACAAGTTCTAAATGCAAAAGAGTCGAATTGCCAAACCCGGGCAATTCCAAAATTCAAATGCGATTGCTTTCGATGCCACGATTTTTTTTTAAAAAGTAAAACATCTCGCTGCCTCCACTTGCGTGAATAATCGCGGTTAAATAGACGCATTCAGTAAGAGCTGTTTTTATTCGCGTTATTACCAAGTGCCCGTAGTAGAGTCACAGAACCCCGACGAATCTTACGTGAACAGGGCTCAGGCGGTGCCGTGCATGACACCAGTCGAGTTAAGGTACAATTTTGAAATTGCGCGGATTAAGAAACCTCCAGTTACCGCGCTGGGGCCAGGTGCACCTTTCGTCTCGATATGCAAATCGCGCCTCGCCGGAAATCAATTCTTGTGCAAAGTGGCAAAGTGGCTCCAATAAGCTTTGCGCCCGTGAATTGTCGGGCACTCTGGCGGCGACGGGGTGTGCATGTGTGGCCCCTCTAACAGCGCAGGGTTCAAAGTTAATTGTTGCAATAATTCTCTGAATAGGCGATTTTCAGGCCCCGCGTGGCCTATGACTTTAGGTCCCCGTTCGGAATTCATTGCATTTTGAAGCCCGCCAGGTGAGTTGGTCGGGCTACTCGTAGAACAGAATTTGAGGTGCTTTTTGGCACTTATTCGTGCTCGCAATATTCCGAAAATGCGCATTTATTTTCTGAATAAATCCTGAGGATGAAATTTGAGGAGGCCTTATGTGTTATTAGAATCCCAAATCGCATGCTAAGGAGCTGAGATCAATAGCCTTGAACGTTTCGACAGATGTCTTACATTTTTTTGGGTACGGTACGATTCGCTGTGCGTTCTGAATCTAAATCTTTGGGTGCAAATTCACATTCATTGTAAATTGCGTGGATTAAATTCAAATTTCAAGTACCTGTGTATTGTTGACTTCCTTTATTTGACCTTGGAAATGAAATCTCTTTTCTAGGCCATTGCTTTAAGCAAACACTTTTAGTAGTGATGAGCTATTTTTAAATAAAAGTTATCGATTATTTTTAAATCTTACTAAAATTAAAAAACAAAAAGTATTATACATTTTCAAAAATTTACAGCTTTTATTTGTATAGTTAAACATAGGTTTATATAAATTTGTAATTTATTAATTTTTAATTAAGAGGAGAGTGAAATTGAAAATATTGAAAATTTTATAGACAAAATATTTTTGTGATAAGAGAACTTTCAAAATGGGTTAAAGTTGAAATTGGGAATAACCGTGAGAAAACCTAAAACTCAATTTAACAATTTTAACGATTTTGCTCAAAGTATTTCTAGTAAGAAAACCCCTAATTTAATTAGATTTCCAAAGTACACTAGGCTTTCAGTTCCTCTAAAATTTCCACGAGTTCTCAAATAACAATTCGTATAAATATTTATCCTGAAATTTTGAATAAAACCGTTGTGCTGTGGCGGTTAGCAAAATTGGCGCGAATCGTTATCTATCGCAACGTAATCAACAAATTCGTTAGGAGGGGTACTTTACTGGGTATTTGAAACCTTGCAGGTAACTGAAAACTCGTTGTTATCATGTTGACATGCACATCTTCTCAGGCATGTAAATTTAAGGTGCGCATAATGTTTATCGCCTTTATTATTGACATATTTTTCGTTTAGGGCTGTTTTTTTTTGATTTATTGCTTTGCTTTCCGTTGCTTTAGACTAGTCCGCATGACGCCGTTTTACGCCATTATCACAAGTTGCGTTAAAGTATGCATTTGATGTAAAATTATATACTAAATGTTATTCAAGTTCAACGATATATGCACATTATTACAATTGACAAACAAATTAGGTACAAAAAACGTTTCTACTCTATTGATTTGCTGCAGAACAATAGACTACTCTCCGATTTTTTCAAACGTTATAAGTTTAAAATGCAACTATTGTCTTTTTCTCAAAAATTTTATAGATACCAAAGTATGTAATGTAGTCGAAAAGTACTTCACTTTTAACGAAAGAGTTTATTACATTTGGAATTGACTTTATCCAGCAACATTTTATAAGTTGTTCATATAAAACAGGTAACGTATGTAAGATAGTAATAAATTAATAAATAATAAAAAAACAGTGTACAAAGTTTAAGCAATTTTAATGTAAAGTGATCAAACAATTTATCGTCAACATTTTTAAAACAATTTATTCCCATCTTTGAGAAATTGATACTTAGTATGCAATTAGTTATTAAACTCATTAATTAAGAAAACCAGCAAATATCAATTTATATTATTAGTTAGTTTTGAATTTTGAAAAGCCAAATATATTAATAACGAATGTTTTTAAAGTCCAGGTAAAATGTTTGCAAAATATAATGTTGAACGGTTCATAAAGGTACCTTACTTATAGCTCAAATGTTAGGCAAAAACAAATAGTTTTGACAGATTGGGGTACAAAGATAACCTTATCGAACAACCTTGAATATAAATAGCCTTGTTTATCATAAGCCTTTCTGGTACCTGCAGCAGATAATACTTATTAAAGCGATGACTAATTTTTTGTCTTATTGAATATCTTGAAAACAAGTGGCATAACAAATTAAGGTAAGGGTACAGAAGCATTTGAGCTACCTGTGCCATTTGCGAACAAAAAGTTATTTGGCTAAAGCAGGTTGTTTTTGTGATGAATTAGCTAATGACGCATAACAGTTAAATCAGACTTTAATTTCAATATGAAGGAAAATCTATTTTGAATTATGTTTAACATTTTTTAGTCATGTAATGATTGATCGAAGTAGGTACCATATAAGACCCAATGAACGATAGCTGTAAAGGCACCGGATTTGAACTAGAAATAGTGAGTGGCTTTCATGGCTAACAATTTTTGATTCATGATCCAAAGCATAATTACTGACTAGAACCAAAGATTTGGTCTAGTTAGTGAAGACCTGCAGACAAACTAAAGACGGATTAATTGTGGGGCAACAGAGACATTGTTAACTGGCAAAAGGGACGCATCGTGATTCATTTCTCCCAGTAAAGTGAAATTTTCATTGAACAGCGAACAGGTTACATTTAAATGAAATTTTATCTCCATTTCATTGACCTGATTGGATTGTTCGGTGCGAGGGGATCTAGATCCGTGGCAAAGCTTGAAAATTTCCCATGTAAAACACTTGATGGGATACGGATAAGGCAGTTCCTTAATTCCACGATAAAATAAAAAGATAAAAACGCGAGGCGATTTGTAAGGAACGTAATGACATCTTTTGATGACTCGTCACGATCTAAGGTGTAGTTGGGACTTTTTCTCACGACGAAACCCATCCAAATCTGAAGGCACTTTGCAGCATCCCGGCTAAGTAAAATGCCTGTGCGCTCGAAATACAAAAGAGGTCTCCTCCAACTGAAACGAGCGACCTGACAAAGAGGGCACAAATCAGGTTGATTTGAATTACAATTGGACCGCTGTATGTTTCTAAACATTTTGCTCTCCGAAGTGGTGGACGGATGCTTAAACAACGACGGGTACCGGGATGAGATCACACTTAGAAAGTTACACGCAATAGTGGCGAGAGATTGATTTGTCGTGGCCAGCGATGGAAGTTCGAATCTTCGATGGCCGAGATACACCGGCCAGATCCCTCTGACATCAATTACACGTTGTTTTCGCGATGCTAAACAAAACAGTGGTCCAATTTGGCAAACGTATTCAATTTGCCAAATTGTAAGTCATGAGACGTTGCCGATTACCTGGCTGAGTTCGCTTCCTTGTACAGTCCGATCGCATCGATCGAGCCAATTTGGTGAATTGGGTCGGGAAGCCAAAACTAAAATAGCTCCTCAGCCGTTCACTTGACTTTTTGTTTAAGATAAAATCTTTTAGGCCTACTGATTTGCAATCCAAATTTTTTTTTTTTCGAAACGTGAAACGTTACTTATAAGATCAGTAGGCATGAAATTCATTCAGAGCTAAATTTGGTGGAGCTTTCCACTTCAATCCCATTTCATCACGTTCCGAATTGAATTTCAAATATTATCCTAAAATTGGAGTAGAACTTCCTGGGTTTACGAGATTTATCTTTCAAAATGCACATAAAATCGAGCAGATTTTTTCATTAAGGCTATCGTTTGATCATTTCTTATTAGTTTACTTCATATTTTTATAGCATTAAAAGAGTTTCGATAGGTAATTTGAAAACAAACTATATGGCGGGATCCTTAAATTGGTGGACATTTTTTAAAAATTCCTATAAAGTCGTTTTAAATTATTATGAAATCATACACGTATGTAGTCTATTTGGTCATTTGAAAGTACAATTTAATAATCACCACCCCATAAAACCACTATAATAGTTAATAACAGCCGCAGCTATATACTCTAGATTTTAGGTTCCTTTTTAGGAAGTTAATTACAATTAACATTTATCCAAAATTAGTCTAACTTCGTAAAATTTGAAGACTGATTAGAAAAAAGCATTTTGCAAAAATTTTTGACTAGTAATACTTGCGATTATCGTAAAAAGATGTTAAGAATAACATAAAATATGATGCTACAGGTTTTAAGAGAATTAAACATATTGTCCAACGAAATATACAAGTGGTGAAATTAATATGCTTTGATATATTTTGAGGATGAAAGAAAACAATAATTTCATATAAGTAATTTTTACTATTATCATGTTATTGAGTCGACTTATAAACTACCCTTTTCTAAAGCTGCTGTTCGGAACAGGATTTCTGAGAGTTAGGGAAAATAAGCAGATATAAGCAACATGAGGTTTAACCCCAAATGTGTTGAATTTTTACTTTGATTTAAACCTCATACTATTTGATGGGAAAAGGTGAATAAAGGTCGAAAATGAAAGGCTAAATTTTGTTTTCCAATAATCTCGCCAACGCCATTCAAAAGAGTGACCCGAAAATATAGGAATAGGTATGGCTTTCTTGAACTTTGTTTACCTTTTCAATTTTTATAAAATAGTACGAGGTTTAAATCAAAGTGAAAATTCAGCATTCATTTAAGAGTTAAAAGTTTAAAGTTTAAGGTTAAGAGTAAAACATTTAAAATTCCGTTCTAGGGATATTTACATATAAGCATATGAATTTTGAGATGAAATAGTCACAAGTTGTATTGACTTTCAGACCATTTCCACTTAATTACAATGTGGTTTGGCTTTATGGAGTGATATAAAGTGGTATACTTTCAACTGATTTGCAAACCTTTTACTGCTCTATATTTAATCCTCCAAAATAGTTATTATTCAATGTTACAGCTGAAAAATAAAAATTTTGATCAATGCCTACCAAAATTGACAAGGTGGCAGACCGCGCATATAGATCAGACATAAATGACCGGAAGCCTTTTTTTTATTTTATGTAGAAATCAATGAAGAAAAAGTGAACATGCGAAGCAATCAAGTTCGTGCCGTGCAGGGGCACTTTTTTCGGGCTGGTACAAGTGTAATTTCATAAGCTCCTCGCATTTAATTCCATTTGGATACGCCTGTTCAATCACATTAGCAATCGGCGGCGCGGGCATCTACGGCTTATTTTGTGCAATTGAGCCTAAAACTCTTTTAGATCTTGCGCAAATCGCTCAGCGGTGAGTTAGTGTTTCTGTCAGGCAACAAGAGTGCGCCAAAAATTTATTACATCGAGTCAACTACCTGACAGGTAGTGTTTCTCTTTTTTGGGTGGTGCACGGCGCAGCGCCTTCATCTCTCCAGTATGGGGCCTAGAATTAGTCATTGTGGAGCAGTGTTACATAATTTCAAGTACGCCTCCATCGGTCCCTGCGGGCAGGAATAGTGCGATTCGAATATGGTGAAAGACGAGACGCGTCTAATTAAATTGATATATGGGTCTGGGATTTATCGTCTGGTGATGATTTTTTGGTATGTTAACTAATCTGTTGGAGTAACCCAGTTTGGGCCGTAGGATACGACTATCATGGTCACTGCTCTCATGCAATAATCTAGGCGGTTCAAGTTTGCTTTTTTGCAGAGTACAGTCTTTGGACGGCCGTGCCCAGATGTGCACATGGCAATTGGGCAATGACTGCAGTTTTGCAATTTTTGTTTATGCGCCGTATGCGAACAATAGACCGATTTTATCGGATTATCTTGTAAGGTCATATCTGGCATGTATGGAACATGGATTAGCAAAATTTCTTTTCATTAACTAATTGGAAGTCAAGTTGAACATATTTAAATATATGACTTTGGAAAAGGAATTTGCTCAGAAATTCGGTATACAAATTAAACAAAAAACGGCATTTAAACTATAATGGGTTTTAGTCAAGCACAGCAATTTCTTGCACTAATTTCATATCAGCGTGACATAAGTATTTAAGCTTCTTATCTTAGAAAGGAATAACACTTTACTTTTTTTAAGGAATACTGTTTTTTTGAAACCTTAAAAATGAGAGGGGTTTTTCTGAAATTTTTGTTATTCTACTAATGAAGCGATCAATAAAATGTCTGTTAAAGTTCAAACAACAAATTTTGTTTAGTTTATTTAGTTTTTAAAACAAGATTACTTGTTTTTTGTAGATACAGTGAAAATTTCGTCAAATCTGCACTAGAGTGTAGTACTTCTGAACTCAATTACTTGAGTATTTGCGTATTTTAATTCAAGAATCCCAGTTTTAGTAAGGGAGTCTGTGTCCGAGTACTCGAGTACTTGAGAAACATAACAGAAACCGAGTTAATAACTATTTGAGTACTCATTTAAATATTACAGTTTGGGAGTAATCAAATATTCGAGTATTGAAGAATGCTAGTTAATTAATTGTAGGCTTAAATAAGTAAAAAAAGACTTTCTGCAATATGCCTCTAGAATAATATTAGAAATAAAAAATGTATGCCATAGGATTCAAATACTTGTTTGCTTGAATACTCCCAAAATGTAGTAATACTCGAATGCGTTTTATAAACCTATTTCTAAGAGCATTACATTGACTTCTGAGATATTACATACTTTTCTAGAAAAACGAAAATGGAAACTACGAAATGAATGTAAATCATGCTTATGCAAAGAGTAAATATGAAGTTTGAATAAACCTTGGAAGGTATTGCTTAATGTAAAATTTAAGTAATTCTTGAAATAATTATTCGAGCATGCAACACCCTCTGGTTATTATGTTGTCAACAGTCGAGAATGTAATTTAGCGACGGTAAGGTGTTCATTGTTTATAAAGTGTAAACCAAAAGCAAAGGCAACATTAACAATATTAAGGCTTTAGTCACGTTTTAACCCCGTAGCAGTTAATTTTTGAATGATTTAACCGTGCGGACAAGTGTTTTGCCACTTTTCTTGCATTATCCACCAACTGGCGGCATTTTTGGGTTCCGAGGCGCCTTAAGACTATCCATTGTTACGTGGTTAGCGGGCCGGGTCGTTGTTGGGGCGAATGCAAAATTGCATTCGAAGGAAACAGGCGACCTCTGGTCCCCGGTGCCCAGCCAAGGTTAGAGTTAGAGGAGAGCGTGGCATTTTCGCTGTTTATATACGTTGACTGGCTTTTTCAAACGTGATAATAAAGTGCAAATAATACACCCAGCACCCGATACACCATTATTAACGGTAGAAATGCACCTGACGGTCGAAGAATTTGCACGACTAACTTCGCAATTTGCGAACTGATTGCATTGCCACCGATGCAATTATTGTTTCCAGTAAAACATTTCTCTTTTTTTTTTTTGTATTTTATGTTCTGGCAATGAGGCAAATCGGTAATTATGGGTCAGAGATTTTCCTAATTTTCGGGCCAAAGGTAACCTGATTAGTGCGATTGCCTTGGATCAAAATTGCTACAGGTATAAACCAGTTCCTTTCTATTTAGACTACTGTTTCTATTCGAAATCAATTTGCAATTGCATCGGCTGACTATAGAACCACAATTGGGATACTCTCGCTTGGGATATTCTCGTTTTCCCGTCGATGATCGGGATACCATCGATCGGTTCAACTAATGAAGAAACCAACTTGCTTCACTCACGTGCCATCAGATTGCTTCACTGCGGCTGCTGGAGGGCATGCTACACCCCTGCGGGACCCCGAGATGGATCTCCAATAAAAATGATCATGCGGAAATTCTATTAATAAAAACATATCGCGCGATCAGCCAGGTTGAACGAAATGGGAATGGGATAGGTCCGGGCGAGAACACTCCTAAGGAAATTGAAGTGTGAATACGAAGAATAAAATGCAATCGCGGGTCAGGGGTTAACCAGTAGGTAGTGCGATATCAGGTTGAAGGGGTTTTTCTCGTCTATTTTCTGTGGCGCGGATTAGTGTTTATTCAGCTCGTTTCATAGTCCGCAGTTTGTCAAGAGCCCAGTTGGTGGCGAAGAACTGGTTTCAACAGAGCTACTTTGCAGCCAAGAATGAATTGATAGACGACGACAGTCGACAACGGCGTCAACGGCTAAGACGACAACAACGACAACAACGACGACGACGACGATGACGATGACGACGTTGTCGACCAAAAGCAATGCACTTGCAGAGTCTGACAAACGCCGCTGATCAGGAAAATATTTTGAAGTAATGCACGTTTCGGAAGTAGCTGATTACATGTCGGCTTAAGACATTTTAAACTGAGAGCGCACAGTCGCGAATTGTTCGCGGGGACCGTTTTGAAATATATGCGCCTGTGCCCGCCCGCCGAGATTGGCGCTGTGCGACGCGCGAGGCCTCTCCTTCAAATTTTCTACTGTGGCATAATCAAGGTGCACAGTGTTTTTATCACCTTTGACAAATCGCAAATTGAGCAAGATACTGAAATCTGATGCTTTTGGCGGGCTGGATTTTGTGAAAATAGAATTTTTCGCTGAGCCGCAACGTCGGGTTCAAGAACGAGCCCTCAAGAAGCAAAGGTCCTCTCTTTGCTCAAATGTTACTGCAAATAATTGGCTTTGGCTTATTTGGCGGTTCGTTGCCAAGAACTTTAAAGGAGTAAACCTGGTTAAATATCGATTTTATCTGGATATCAAAGAGATTGTTAGAAGTTCTACCTACCTTTAGCAAAATTTTACAGAACTAAAAGTTCTATTCAACATTATTCAGATTATTCTGCGCTAAAGCAAAAATTGTACGTTTTTCAGGAGTCGTTGGTCAATTGCTTTAGCAGTTTAAAAAGTTTGCATATAATCGTGTACACAGTTTATAAGATAATATGAAAATTTAAGACACAAATAGGCCACAGCTGGCACTTATTTTTGTTGTGAATGAACATTCTCTAAGAAGTTATTTGTCTTTCATTCATTATTCATTTTAAAGCACATTTGCCATCTAGTTTAGCGATAGTGCTTGAACTTTAGAACTTATTTAAAGAACGTAATATTTAATTGTTATATAAGGTATTGATATATACGATAAAAATTTATTACAGGAGAAAATTGAAAATTGATTCTGATACTGAAATAACTCCAATTTTCAACGAAGAATTAGTACTGTAAAAATTGTACCTAGTTTAACTAAAATGGTATAGTGCCGCGTCTAATTTCTATAACTATTCAAAACTGCTGTTTTGAAGTATTTTAGATATGTACACTCAAAGAAAAATGGCATTGTAAAATCATATGAAATCAATGTAAATTAACCCATTCACTGCCGAGATCATGTTCAGCCACACATTCAGCTATAGGCAACTACGAGATATCTCGTCGTTGGCAGTGAATGGATTAAAACATGAGATTCCTTACAATGAAATAGGTTAATTTATAACATTTACATTTTAAATAAACATTACGACATCTTCAATTGAAAACTTTAATTTTACAAGTTTCATTGTATATTTGATATAACATTTTTCTATCTATCTATTTAGATCTATGATATTGTAATTTTCTATGTATTTTTACAATATCAGATGTGAATTAATCATAGATCACAGATTTAGATTGAGTTAAAACAAAGGTCTCTAGTAGGGACCTCGAAGATTGATGTTAATTGATAATTTCAGTGGATTGAAAATCAATTTATGCTAGTCAGTGACTTAAATTTTAACTTGGATGTTTTAAAATTGAATTCTAATATCATAAATATATAGTTTTTCTTGATAATAAAAATTAGATTAATATTACAATTTTATTGTCCATATTTATCGATTACATGTCCCCTGAACAAATGGTTTGTGGTAATTTGTGGCGTATACAATTATACCCTACATGAAATTTACTCGAGGATATTCTGTACATACATAGACTTATTACAATGATAATAAACTTACGATTTAGACCTGCCGTTGTTTCTACATTTCCTTTTGTTATTTCATATTATTTTGGTAGTTGATTTGTAAAGATCTCTTTTTATAATTAACATTATTACTTTTTATTTTCTATAGATTTCCATCATTGTGATCATGTTAAATATAGGCCATACTGGGGAAATTTTATAAGAAAATAATGGAATAATGGAAAAACGTGAGCCTATTTAAAATGATGATAGAAATTTTTGTTTGAAGAAAACGTTTTTTTTTTCTAATAAAATGTTCCCAATAGTTTGTGATAAGAGAATGAATGTAATAAAGCACTGTTGCCGGGTTGTTGCTTGAACAGAACAAGCAATGTTTACTTTGATTTATTAAAACAATTGGTCCAATTAAACCAAGAGCCATACCTCATTTCCATCATCTTCCGCGTGGTAAGGTATACTGAAGAAATTGAAATTTACACGGCCATTGCCATAAAGATCAAGAGGTTGAAAAAAAAAATGTGGATGAAGTAATTGCAGAGTAGCATAGTTAGCTTCTAATTTATTGCAAAATTCATCATATTGTTAAAGGCCTATAAATCTCAGCGTGGAGGATTTTTCATTGCGACTCCGTCAACCATTCCCACTTGCCCGACACTCTCGTGTCACTCTAGCCGAAAGTTGTAATTAGTAGTCAATTAAAATTCTAGCTCGAAACCGGGGGAGCTATGAATCTGCACTTTTCGCGATGACTAAGTCAAGAACTGTCTCTTGAATTAACGAGTACATGAAGACATTGCCTGATTGAATATTTTAATTAGCACAGCGACTAGCTGAAGTCTTGCGTCTTACAAGATTTCCCAGCCAAGCCAGCCCCGTGCAGTATGTTTGAACTCCACCCAATCGGGTAGGTGTTTGTCTCAGCCGCTCCAATCCAACATTTGTAAAATAAAACAATTAATTAAATATGCATTTATGCGGAGGCTGTGCGAGGCATAGATAATCACCTGTTCTGCACTGACTGATTCATCGGCGTAATTACAACTTGGATACATTCAGGCAGCCGCCAGTAAGCGGCGTTTAGGCTCGCGAATTAACGCCGGACGACGACGACGGACGTGTTGTTATTGAAAATTGAGTGTAATTTTCACAGGTAGTTAGTATAAAACTTAACATGTCATGCTGCCACTTTTGAAGCGATATTGAAGTGAATTATCACTTTACGCTTATCTGATGCTCTTTCGTTCCGCTAAACAGGTAAATAATCGGAAGTTTGTTTTTTTTTTGTTTGCATAGAAATTTAAGCTTCTTTATGTGCATGTTTGATTTATGATTTAAGATGAGTTAAGAGAGTTGCTTATCACAAAGCCATACTAAATATTTATCAAACAGCTACTTACAAAATTATATAATATAACTCTTAAAGTCCCAAAAATCATGCATAAAACATAAATTCAGAATTCATACATTAAGTGTAGATTTTTAAATGAATTTTTGTAAAACATAAGCTTCATGTCTGTAAAACGTTTAGATTTAAAATATGGTTAATTTTTAGTTTAAAAGTAATTAGCGCATCATTTTAGTAGGTTGCAAGGATACCAAAATCGTTTGATTAAATTAGTATTAAAAATTATATTTAAATTAAATAGGTAATGTCCTTTTCTTTCAAAATAATTGGTAGCTGGAAGTATTAAATAATTTGCAATTTGCCAAACAATAATTTTTTAAACTTTTCATATATTTTGAAAATTGGTTGAATTTTGTAATTAATAACAAATATATGAAATATGAAAAACATAGAAGTGCCCAGTTTCTCTTCTTGGTGACAAGAAACATTTCATGAGTGGTCTTGATATTCAATGAATCAGTGTACTCGTAACTAAGTTTCAATCTTGAAATAAATATAAAGATCATTGCTCCCAAATTCGTTATTGTAATGATTGTCTTCATTTCTACCATATCGAAAACTGTGCCAAAAAATAACTTTCTCTTTTTGGTATCGGCTAGAAGAAACAGAAAACTGGTCATAAATAAATCATCATTTGGAGAAATGTTACAATTTTAAGCTTAAAAGTAGTCACCTAGAGAGTTTGTTAAAAGTTCATCATCCCAACCTGCGTACCTTTACCCCTTGAGCACGTTGCAGATCACACTTTCGTGTAGTTGAAGGAATACGGGATAGCACCAGATCACCATAACGTGACTCGATGCTAATTTCCCGCGCAATTCAGACGATTGAGTATTTCGAAACGTGAACTTGTTTTGATGTGACACTCAGTCCGGTGGGAGAGAACGGTTTGTCTGAATGAACTGCAACTGCACCGGCGTATGGTGCACCACCGGCCGGTGAAACTTATTAGCCGCA
The DNA here is from genome assembly GCA_963969385.1 of Philonicus albiceps. Taxonomy (NCBI): domain Eukaryota; kingdom Metazoa; phylum Arthropoda; class Insecta; order Diptera; family Asilidae; genus Philonicus; species Philonicus albiceps. The sequence goes on from OZ017775.1 coordinate 29,191,851, forward strand.
TACGACGTCTATTAGCGTTTTCTGATCTCTGTTAAGTCGCCCAGTTAGACGAATTAATCGAACGGTGACTGTGCCGTAAAAGCCCGACGACTTCCTTTTGTTAACACCTACCATCACTGTGGCGGTACGCTCGATTATTGCTTCCATTTTTCGCATTTTATTGATCCGTAATTGAAATTTTATGTAAGGAGTGTATCTTGCGCATATCTGATACGCTAGACGGTACATGGGCAGCGCAATCGAAATTAATTTAACTCTTTAGCTCAGGATAGGACAGAGCATTTGCTTACCGGTGCTTAATGTACGCTTAAGAGACGTTACGGCTTAAAATACCTGCCAAAGTGAACCGAATACCTGGAAACAGTCGGAGCGAGGCGAGAATTACATTCAAAAATTGTGTTAACCGCTGAAAATAGTTTGGTACTTGCACCTCTTAAAAGGTACACCAAATCATTTATCAAAATCTCACATTACTTGTTTGTACTTGTCTACCGGCTCCAAACACCTGGTAAATTAGAGCCGCTAAATGAATCCAAAGAGGTGCTGCAAGTGCAAAACGTTTGCCACCACCGCACGTTGTCCGATCTCTTAGAAGACGGTGCATAGTCGTCAGTATGAAAACCAGAAAATTTTCAAATGAAGAAAGAAATCACCGACAGATGCCCTGGAAGTTGTCATATCGAAATTGAAAAGGTTTTGACACTCTCAGTATCACCGGTTTTGTTATTCACCGACTAATGTTTATTATTAGACCAGGTGAAATTTAAACAGTCGAGAAATTTCAATCGATGATGATGTTATTCCTTTCGCTTTTCCGACATAATAATCCAGAATGCGTTTGTTGAACTTTCACATTCCAGATCCTAAGAGGATGGCATTTGATAAGTTCAAGATGACTTAAGTAGTCCTTAGATTATCAATCAGACATAAAGCGTACGAAAACATTTTAATAAATAGGTCTACAAGAGTTATGTAGTAAGTCAAATTATAAAAAATTATGTTCAATGATATCCCAATGTATTTTTATTCTGCATTGAGAAATTTGTATAATACGAAAATATCTAGGTCCTGATATACGAAAAATCAAAATTATTCTGAATTGAATGCTGTAGAAACTTAGGTACATATTGTTTTTGGTTATACAAACATTTTAAAATTCAAAGTAAATCGACACAATCTGTACTACGAGTATACTTAAATTTTAACTAAGTTAATCCAATATGACTACCAAATTTTCTAGAGCTTAAGAGATTTAAAGGATAGATTTTTTTGCATGCGCTGCTATTAAATTTTGAAAATTGAGAAACCAAAATTTAATAAAGGATTTTCTAGAAAGATGTCCACTTGTGAGTTTTAATGAGCAATGGATTTCAAATATTTGGAAAATCTACACAAATATTTGTGTTTAATTTAAAGCTTGCTTTATTGCCATTTTTACTTTGATCATGAATAGTTCGACTTTACTTTGGACCAAAGATTAATGGAAAGCATATGGGATATTTAGGTGGGTGGTCATACAGTGGCAGAAAACTGCCATTTACAATTTTGAAAGGCATGTTGGCGTTATTAAATGGTTTTCGGTAGAATGCCAAAAAGGGTGTATTAATGTCAAGCCTTTAAAATTTGCAAGAAACCAGGGACTCCCGCCAGTCAGTTTGTTTTGCGTAACGTTCGCGGTCAATCTATTCACCGGGTGACCGTTTTCCAAAGCGTATAGGCCCCCAAAGGTTCCATTCATCGATCACCTGACACTGTGGCCTCCATTCAGAGTCTGCCACTGCGTTTTGATGAAATGCCAGATTTAATTACCCTTCAGCAAGATAAGGTCACAAGATGCGCGCTGGTGCGCATTCGTAACATTTTCTTTGTTAGCCGTTGGAGCAACCGACAAACGGACAGACAGGGCCGACAGGCAGACCGTGGGGACTCCACCCAAAAAAAAAATTTCCACTGCCACAATTTCAACAGGTACAATACCACCCGTGAGCTACAGGTTAACAATTACCGCAACTACAAAATCACTTCGCTAACGCCACTTGTTCAGCTAATTTCTCTGACATAACGCGTCAGAAGTGAAACAGAATTAGGCGGTTTGGCGGCTTTTTACTTTTTACCACCTTGCCGGTGGTCACGATTTTTTTTTTTTTTTTTTGTTAAACCCATTGTGCCCGATGACGGCCGTGTTTTGGGCAAAACTCCCTAATGACCGAAAACATCACCCACTTTAGCCGTTTGGCAACTGAAAGTCATTTGTTATACTTTTTATGTAACCGTCCTCAAGGAGACAAACTGCTCCCCGGATTGACACGAATTGATGTTCATTTCGAAAAAATATTAAATCGCTAAATTGCTAATGGTCGACCTTTCCCAGACAGGCGTTTTAGTTATTTACACATCTTTTCCGGGTGCTCGGCTGGCTACCATGGGCCCCCATTTAGATTTTGGACAACACTTTCGTTACCACTTGATGGAAAGTCAATTTTGATTACATGAACCCACCGAGCTACGCCTTTCCGATGCTAAGCAGGTTGTCTGTCGGATTAACATGTGCTGGCACTGGTTTTTGGCTATTGTGAAACTTTCTACGATACTCGCAATGGGATTTTTCAAAGAACAGTAGAATTGAATAAATTCGAATTAGCAGAACATAGTTAATTACCAAAAAATATCACAATACTTTCATTGTACCCAAAATGTTACCTTACACTAATAAGTAAAATGTTAAATCAAATTTAAAATTACAGATTTTAATTAAAGAATAATGCAAAAACAAGTTTTCTTTTAAATTAATGTTATCCAAATTATGTTATTACATTTTAAGGAAATAACAAATAACCCTTTCACAGTTGAAACATTTGAACATACATATCAGGCTTCTAGAAAAGATTAACGTATTCTTCAAGGATTGTAGGTATGTAAATATAGACAGGACATAAAAAAGTTACACATTTTTATCCTTTAATAAAACTATATCATAAGTTCGGAGAGCATAGACTTATTTTTTATAGGACATGACGATAGAAAGAGTTTATAAATATTTTTAAAAGGTTGAAATATTATTGAATAGTTTGTAATTTCTTTGACTGGATAAAAATACTACAAATTTAGTTTTTAATCCTTAAAAGGTATCATTCAAATAAATTATGTTAAGGGTATCATGGGTGAAATTTTACCCCAGTATATGTTTATATATTTTTTAAGTATAATGACCATTAAATGCAATTAATTATGTTAATAGCATTATTAAATGTTATGTGTTTCATGGTAACGTTACTATTATAGTGACCTTATAAATGTATGTAGAAAAAATTACTGTTTAAAAGCACATTAGGTTTTTCTAAATTTTCAGAAGAGCATCTAAACTGTGGTGAAATTTCACCCATGATACCCTTTAAAAGTTAATAGAAAATCATTATTTTCTACAAATTTGAACAGACAAATGTCTTTTAATTTAAAATTTAAAACGTTATTTAATTATTAATTAATTTAATCGCGATATACATAGATATCAGTCCTTTTAATAAGTTTTTAAATAAATGGAGATATCGACAACATATAAAATACAAAAGACTTATAATTCGAGATAAGAATAACATTTTTAAATTAATTTACAATAAAAATAAAAATTTGTGATTTACGCGTATATGCATAAATGTCGCCTTAGTTTTTGTAGACTTTTATTAATAAATTATTAACGAGATTTATATGACTGTAATTCCTTGTTTATTACTTTTAAAGTTATTAGTATTATATATGCGGTACGAAAAAGTAATAAATAATGTTAAACCTTATGTGTTAGCCGTTTTTAAAGATTTGTACCAAAGAAAACCATAAGTACGCTTTTCAAATATCGTACTAAAAACACAAGCAACGTATTAAACTCACGTGCTCATTATGAGTACCGTACTGCGCATAATCAAAAGTCCAGAATCCCGCCAAATTGTTCATTCATCTGAGGTTGAATTAAACGCGGTCATATCTATCCTACAACAGAGAGTCAAACGTGGACGTTGAAATTGTCGCAAGAGTCAAAATTAATCAAAACATTAGAAAACGCCAAGGAACATTATTTGCAAGGAGTTCTTGAGATGGCAATGGGAAAGTAAAGACTTGCTGCCGTTCCTACAAAGGAATACAGTGAAATTTGGCGCCTTATGGTACCAGGATAGCAGAAGATGGTATCCTTCGGGCACTTGTGTCTACATTTCACGCTGCTGTTCCGCAAATTCTTCCATCCCGGAACATGCGCACTAGTGCAAGGGAGTGTCTTAATTACGTTTCCAGGATATTTCCCAGCTAAGGACCTGTGCTAGAGTATCCTGGAGATTTACTTGCCATTATTATGGTCCCCGGATTCTCGGACAGCTTTTTCTTTTCTATTTAATTGGGTGAATTGATTGTGTTCAAGTCCGAATAATGTGTGCGTTTTGTCCCAGTTTCTCTATCTATAAAGGGCTGGGTTTTAGTTGCATACAACTACATTTTGCATGCATTGGTCCAAAATAACAAACGAATGCAAAAAAGCTTAGATTTAATAAGAATTCTGTTGGTGAGGTCATTTTATCGCCGTCGTCGCCAGCCAAAGAAGTAGGATTTTTACCACTTCATAAGCAAAATTTATGGCAAATCGTAAATTGGGGATATGAAGTTCTGCGAAGTAATAAAATGGGGGCAAGGCGGGCAGGAAAAATTAGCGCAAAACGTTGCGACGAATGGCTGCAAAAATTGAAATCTTTTGATGAATAATCCGTCGACGTCTGGGTCGAGAAAGTCGCGAGCTGCGGTCCAAAGAATACGGCACGACACATTTAAGTGACTCGCAGACAGTCGGACAGACGGCCAGCAGCAGCTACAGCACTTCGCAAGACAATAAGTTTTATGCAAATCGCAGGTATCGTGTGCGTGGGATCAATGTTATATATACAAAAAAAAAAAAATTACTTCGCACCTATTCATATATTTTTTTTTTGTAAGTAAAGGTGGCGTACGGCGCTTGGCGCTTATGTCGGTAGACTAGGCCAGCACAAAATGATCTTGAGATCGCGAGATCGCAAGATCGCAAGATCGCTAAATCGCTAAATGTCGATGGAGCTGCATTTGCATTCGCCATATCCGCATGCATGTTGACCTGCTGTTAAGACGCTGCCACTGGCGGCTATTGTAAATTATTATGATCTATTTCAGGCTCACTTCAGATCGCCGGGAACTAAACTGCGGTAAAAAGGGAAAGCCCAGTCATTATGTTAACGCCCGCCAACAATTTTGGCGCCTTTTCGGCCTTAGTCCTACCTCTGTCTCGAGCACCCCTGGCGACATTGAATTGGGCATTTTCTATGATAAACAAAAAAAATCCCATACTCAGCGAACAATCGGCGCTACAGATCCATATGATTTGCATAATAACGACAATAAACAAGGTGTACTATAACTCATGGTCGTAATTAATATGTTTCGCTTTGATTAAGTATTCAATTAAGGAGTTGCGCTTGAAGTCTTGGCTGAACCAGCCACATATATTCCCACTTAGTGTCATGGGACTAAGCACCGGTGTAATTTATGCGTAAGTGACAATAAATTAATTGCGAATAAAGGACCGACAAAAGAGTCAATGTGCAAACATTGGCTGTTTTTGTTTGGCCACCAATTTACCTATTAAAATGTCTCCATTTACTTTAGACGCAGATTTACTTCCCGGAGGTCACTTTATCAGCGACCATCTATCATTTTACTCCACTTAAGGTGTTGAGTTAGGTGCTCAGATAAGGACTATGGCCTTTGCTAATGAGTCATTCGGTGCTATTCAGTCTGCCGATTTGTTTGTGCTATTCGAAATTGCCGGTTTGAATTATGACTTCATTTTAATATCTACCAGTTGAAAGCATTGGTCAGAAAGTCTGGGATAATTTTGTTTATGTTCACTAGAACAGATTAAGAGTTTCAGTGCACTGTGGCGTTTCTGAATTTTGTATAATTTACACTAGGAAAATATGAATGGGTATACACTCACTGATTTCAAAGCTTAATTAACCCAACATATTGGGTCAGCAATACATTTAAGTTTTACTAAAAGCAAGCATAAAATGAAAATGAACCTCTTTGATATTTTGAATATATTGCCAAACTTGGAAATTGGTAATTTTTAGATAGAGTGATATTTCCCCTTTTATTTTAATAAAAATGCTACTTACAAAGATTTACAAAATATTAAACATTTTCGAAACGCGCGAGCAATTGAATTGAACTGAATTGAAACTAGTTTGAAAGTTCAGGGGGTATTTTAAAGATATTAATGAATTAAAGTGTTTGACCCTTGCACGCAAGATATTTTAAAACCGCTAATCTAAAAGGCTGAGTATAACTTCCTTCAAAATCGTTCAATGTTAATCATTCTCCATAATTTTATCAATATGAAAAATCGTGCATCTCACTATCCCATCTGGCTTTTGAGCTTATCAGCTAATAACACTCTCTAAATATTTTGGTATAATAATACCAATACCATCCATTAAAAGTGGGAAATCCAGTGGTATGCTTGGTATCATCATGAGTCGTTCTGTTTTTACACATTACATATTTTTATTTTTTGAAAACCTATTATTGTAGGAATTTGAATAAGGTATGCTATTTATTCATTTTTTTCAAATTATTTAGTGTAAAATCATGGTAATTTTCAGCAAAAGCAACTTTAAATTTAGACGAGGCTAGAATTGATAACTTATTAACTGATTTTGATATAATTTGGCAAAGAAAATTAACAAAATCAGGTGGTATGGGGATATGATAACTTTGGAAACTTTAAATTCAACAGTCAGTTTATTTTTAAAAAATTTTATTGGTTACAATAAACACGTGATATCATTTTTAATCCAAAAAGAAAATTTATAATTTTCAAAAATTAGTCATTATTCGGAAGTGCAGGCTTATGTACCTATATTTGATGAAATTTTATGTTATTAGTATTACCTCACCTAAAGAGGCGATAAAGCCGCTATGGGAAATCGGAACAGTGCATGACACATGTGAATGAAATAAGTTCAAACTTATATGAATTACCAATATAATTTCTAGTTCAATCGTTGCTTCTGTTTGAATTACATAGGTTCTTAAAAGTTGGCGCTATATAATGGCACCTGATAGTGTATTGAACGCAAAATTGTTTATATTCTGAGCAATTCTTATTTGTACATGTTGTGTACAGACTGCAGATGGTTTTAAATTTGCATATGGGTATACACGAACAGTCATAAATTTTGAAAAGAAAAATGATTAAATCAAGTTGTTGTGGAGATAAGGTAAAATTAGTCAGGCTTCAATTTGACTGATTAATATTGAGAAAATGATAAAATAATGTAAGAGTCAATTTATTGAATAATTTTCATTAATCATTCAATAGTATTTTTAATTGTGAGGAATACGAGAACAGAAGAAGTTTTACTTTGTATTAATATTCAGTATAAATCAAAATATACAGTGCTGCCGGAAATTTTAAGACCAAACGTTAATTTTGGGCATATATTCTATTCCCTATCCCAGCGATGGCGAACTTATTCAGATGCTTGGGTCAAATTCGGCTCATCGTCCCTTGAGCACTAATTTGGGGGTCATATTTGAGACAAGATAAATGCAAAATCTTATTCCGTCCTAAAATAAAGTTTAGCAAAATTGAACAACATGGGTCTGTTCAGAGGTTTGAACGGGTCACCGTCTGACCTGCATAGGTCATAGGTTCGTCACTACTGCTCTAGCCCATCACTTGTTGATAAAAAGAAGAGGGATGATTAAAAATGTATGTCTTATTCGATATTGATCGGTGGTAGTAGTAGAGTAATCAGAAAATACCCTTTTATTCTAATCGTATTGAGCTAGGAACATGCCCAATTATTACAGCACTAGGAGTTGTAATTTTTGGATATTTTCCTCGTACAATACAATTGTTTTCTGATCTCCTGCTTCTGATAAAACTGATAAAACACTATAAGAAGCATAATATGTATTGCATATGTATGTAAGTTAAGCCATTGGAGTAAATAATTACGAAACTCAGTTCTTCCAGCAACATAGGTTGACATAAATTGTGCAACTGTTAGAGTACCAGCAAGGTTCTGGGAAATAGGAATCATTGGGAAATAACGATCAAATATGTTATTTTTTTTTATAGTGTCTACACTTTGCAGCTCTGAACAGTGTCAGCATTTTTCCTGGAAGCCCCTGGGGCCAGTGCAACTAACCACTTCATAAAATTAATGAGGTTAGAAGAGACATCGAAGCATTCGAATTCGTCACGGCGGTAAATATTTACATTTCGATTTGAAGGCAACGACGAGAACGCTTCAAACGCATGATAATCGCGGTAACAAGCAAATCCTTTATCGGTTTTAGGCCGATTTCAATCGCCAAGGGAGGTGTTTTTACCTCCAGGTGTGCCTCGACTCGGTCTGGACACAAAGTGCGTGCACTACCTTTTGTCTAAGGAGCAGCGGCCGATAGAAAGGGGAGATAGCATTTTATTTTGGGTCTCAGTTGAGTACCATCACAAAGAGTTCCTTGTTGAGCCCTTTTTCTCTGTTTTCCATGTAATTTTTTATTAATCGACAACGACATGACCCCTTGACTGCATCGGCGGGCAGGGGATTCAATTTGAATAACCGCTGTAGATGAGACTTCCGTTTTATTAGACGATTTCGGCGACCAAAGGTGAATGACTAGCCCGATGCCATGTTGCGGACAATGTGAGTGCGTAACCCCTTTATGGGACGCTTAAGTTCTCTTGTGTAACTACTGAAGGAGTCAACGAGACCTTTTTCAATAGAAGCCGCTTATCAATTCGGTTATATGAATTCGTTGGGTAAGCTGGAATGCTTATCCTTATAAATTATTTAATTGTCGCCGCTACGGGTACCCCGGTGAATATGCTAAAGAGAATAGCTTACGTGACTTTATATTTATTAAATTGTCCACCAAACTAACCATGTGCAATTTTCCGGAAAAACTCTGATTTAAGTTATTCAGATGAATATTACATGGTGGTCGCGTTATGCATTCACTTTAAACGTACTGAATCGTGGTGAATGTAATTTAACGGAATCATGAGATTTGTTATTGGCACCTGCTTTTGACTCTGTAATCACAAGACCGTTGCCTTCGATTTATCTTACAATTTGAAAAACCCAAAATCTCAATCATTTTTATATCCCAGGAAAATCCAATTTCGACCGGTATGAAGTAATTAGCTTATATAGTCTCACTTTGTCTGTTTACCTTTCTCATTAGAGAGACTAAAGGGATTCCCTGATAATTTTATTATACCTCACCCTGTAAGTGTAAAATCCCAATATCAGGAATATTCTGAATTTCCATGGATGCATGTGTGCCCATCGAAAGATTTCCCAGATTCTTCCATATGTAGGGAAGTGGTATCGATGACTCCAGACAGCATGGCGCTAGAAATTGTGCAAACATAATGAGTCCTACCTGGACCTTTATGGTGGGTAAATTTAATTGCCTTATCCTGTATCTGTTGGCACAGCAGCAATATGCTGGGAAGTACCGAGAGTTATTTGGGATTCTTTGTTCAACATATGTTGTCCTATTATCCCTGATAAGATCCAATGCTGCTCTTGGGATTATTAACTAGATATTTTAATATTTACGAAACCTTCATTCAAGACAGTCATTAACATTTATAAACAAATTTTTTAAAGATATGTAAATGAAAACTTAAATGTAATTATCACAAATGATGAATGCTTTTACTATACAAATTTAAAACACATGCAATTTATTCCTCAAGACTTAAAGAAATGTTCATCTCATTCTTCTGAATTGTTGAACAATTTTAAGAAATTTAGAAATTTGTTTAAAGGGTTATAACTAAGATCATTTTAGGATCTTTCAAGATCAATAAAAAATGTTGATTACTATAAGTTTATACAGAATATTGTACAATAAAATAATATTTGTAAGTAAATGATGCTGGAGTTAGGAGTTTGTTAATTTTTTCATTTGATTTTATTTACATTTAAGTTCGAATTTTTTTGAATTTATCGTAAAATTCGAATATTAAATCTTTCAAGAATATTGACTTGTCTGTCCTCTTTCAGATACAGTGCCCTTTGCAAATTCGTTTACTTGATTCATTTTATTTCTCAGTTTTATTGTGACGAGGTGCTAACACAACAACCTTCAGCAAGTCCTTGGACTGTTTCAAGAACAATTTAATTCGAGGCAGACAAAAGTCGAGTCACTTTCTCGTTTGTAAAAATCAATCATTGAAATTCAAGAAATCGTCCACAGAAAACGATCGTAGATGCGATCCATCACGTATCATTCGCATTTCATTGACGACGGGCGCGAAATTTGAATAACCTTCGTCGCTACGGTGCACCCTGCAGCTTCCTCGGAGCCAGATAAATTTCGTGATGAATAAACAACACGTTGCAAGCAGACGAATCGGTGAAAAATCCCCAGATCAGACGTATTGGACCACCATATGAGCCTATTGTAAAGTGTCGGCAAGAAAGGTACACCCTTAGAAGTATCAAGCACGTGAGTAACTTACCTTGAGGATGCAGTTAATTTGCTTACTCCACCACCGGTGTTTTTTGTTTGGGAAACTGAGCACACGTGTGAAGGCTTCTTTGCTTCCACACTTGACTAAACAATGTCCTGGTCTAGAGGTGCAACAAATTGGCGCTAGTGGCATGCTGCGTTAAGCGCCACATCTGCGATTTTTCACAGTGAAAACGCAAGAAATATACCCTAAAACAGATACTGTTTTATGAAGGACCATCATTTTAAAGTATGTTGACCATGTGCTAAACATTCGCTGAAAATTTTATCTGCGCACGGTTCTCACGCTTAACCCTCGAATTCATGAGGTGTGGGTACATTCATGAGAAATTGCCGGGTGGGATGCCCATCGCTAATTTCATTCGAGAAAAATCACAATCATGATGTATTTATTGATGAAATTGATGTATTTTTCATTAGATTGAAAGAGAGGCGAATAATCACCCTTTTGAGAATGCAAACAAATTATTGTCACGTATTCGGAAGTGCAGGACGCTGAACTGAAATGATTTCCATATCCGGCCTGATGTCATTTAGTCTAGATACAGTAATATCACTATTTCGAAAGACAGTCTTTATAAAATGAATTTTTCTTTTATTGAATTAACGTACTCAAGACATTTTATTTTCGTGATCTAACACAATTCTTAACTAGTTTGGTTATTTTACATTTCAAATAGGTATGCATATAAATATGTAGATATTTAAGTATAAGTTTACTACAAATTAAAACCTTCCTTTTAAATTTATGTAATGACCGAAGGTAGAACAGGTAAAACCCAATTGTTGTGGAAAATCCGCATCATTTACTACGCCTGAAAGGCTAAAATTTATTATAATAACCACATGTAAGACGAGATACATACCTCTTTGGGAAAATAGCCCAATTATGTTCTTTAATCGGTTTATGTTCCATATTTTTATATTTATATCTCTACCTGCTTTTATGATTTGGAAATTCCTTTATATTTTCCCAATTCAAATGTTATTACTGGGGTATTTCCCATTACGTGATCTAACATCGCATATTTATAAAGAAAATAAATAAAGCAGGTAATTGAATGTATTTTTTAAAATATACTAAACATTTCAGTAAATTTATGAATTTTCTAAATCACACATACAGTAAATACAGTATTAAATAAATACAGATTAAATAATGTAAAAACAACAAAATATGAATTTTTTAATGTTGCTGAAATTCTTTTAAAAAAGCCATAAATAACGATTTTGTCTCCACAATAGAATTATTATTAAACTTTCATTAATTTTCATCAATAAATTGCTTGCGATACCAAACCTCTATATAAATCTTTCCAAATTTTACCTACCATTTAATAGATTATAGATTAGATAGATAAATTACATACTATACATCTGTAACAAATGCTAAAAATACTACAATTGGTCGATTTTAAAATTTAAATAACCAACATTTTTGAAAATCCCACTATCTAACGCTGAGCTTAAGCGTTATTGTGAGCTTCTTAGTTAGTTTTAGTCTTATGTGGTGTTCTATTGTAGCTTGTATTAAGCGTGTTTCTCTAATAAAAGTAAAAATCGGCATTAGTTATTGTGTAAAACGTTTATATAGATTGCTTTTACTTTTGTTTTGAAGACAACCATTTGCTATCCTTAAACTTTTCCATTTTCTCGATTTATCAATAGAAATTACGAAAAAGTGTTGATACTTTCGCAATGGACCAAATCAATTCAAAGGTTTTAGGTTTGATATACCGCTGTTTTTTGGTGTTTATTTAACACCATTTTAAAATGATTAAAAAAGTTAAAGTTAGTAAATGTTTTTTAAAAAAATGATAAACATATTTTCGAGTATTCAAAATTAACGTTAACTTTTTCTTCAAAATAGCGCCATTTAAGCACGTTTTTCTCGAAACTGACTTTTCAAATTAGCGTCCTATATAAAAAAATTCAATTTTTAACCGATTGATTTGAATTTTTTTAGAAAGGATTAATTTTTTAGTTATCTAATGAAACACGAAGAGGTTCTTTAAGGTCACAAATGAGTTGAAATTTGTATAGTTTGCAAAATCCCTACATATTTCTTTAGCTGATAAAATGAAAGGTTTTGTTTTAGATACAACCGGTTTTAAAGAATCCTGCTCGCCGTTTCGGCCTTTACGTAAAACGTTGTTTACTGGAATAACAAGATACGGCCCAATTTTATAAAAGAAATTTATTTATATTTATTTCAATATATGTTTAATAAATGCATCTTTCTCATACTGAATTAGTGTTTGTAATTTTCTTTAAAGAAATTCATAAAAATTAGCCTTATTTCAAAGTGTTGTTACGTCTTAAGTTAAGAGATGTTTTTCAAATAAAATTTAATTTATGTTAAAATTAATATCATATTTTTTTTCGAATATTTATAATTATTTATTAGGGTTAAATAATTTAAAAGTAGATTAATGTAAATAAGGGAATTTATATATTTGATTAGCATTACATCGATTGGTTTAATCTGATCAGCTGCATATCTCCTTACTTCCTTCATATATTTACCTAAAAGATAGATCTAACCTGACAAAAGGTATAAATTCTTGCGACAAACTGCTAACAAAGGATATCATCTTTGTAGCACCTTAGCCACGGGCCGGTGTTGCACAATGTCGGAGCGAAGGTGGATGTATTGATCGATGTGAAAAGAATGCGATTTTCAAAAGCCAACGGAGCATTCCTTCCAGGAATCAAAGCCGGATGAATGGCACACAGAAAATCTGTTCACCTGGCGTACAATATTTTGTGCCCTCTTATAACCCTCGATGAGAAGACGATCAGCAAAAAGATTCACTGAGTTTTGTGACTTTATGCCCATTCTGGCGTGCGCTGGTCAAATACATCTGGTACAGGTATCGGTGGAAGGTGATAAATACCGTCGAAATTTTTTTTTTGATTTACACAAAATAAATCTTTTATTTATGGCATGGCCATCCAGAACAAACGGCAGTTATGGAAGTCACTTCCTATCAGAAGATCCGTCAATTTGACGAGCTGACCCACGTGGAGGCGATAGGTCCCAACAGCGATTTATCACTTTGGTATGCGCATAATTAAGTGCTGGTCCACTTTTGGTCTATTTACGTCTAGATACCTTCGCTCTTATGGAGACGTCGTTCCGTCTTACGTCTTGGGTCCAGTAAGCGCTCCACTGTCTGCACCTCGTGAATTCAGTCATATCTCGGGAGCAGCCCACTGATTGATGCCTGGGGCTACTGCAGCTGGTCCAAGCAGAGATTCGATCGGAGGATGAATAAAAGATTTGAATTATGTGCAGTTAGCGGCTCGTATAAATTTAAAATGAAATACTAAGTACACTCGTCTGGGATGCATTCGACAGTAAGTTAATGGGACAACTCTTTTGGGGAAGCTTTCTCTAGAATCTTCACTCATTTCGGATGCTCCTGGTTAGCTTCAGAGATCGAACGGACGAATTAATGCAGCGAGACAGCTCTTATCACTCGATTGTTCGGGACGCGCTTTATATAAATTTATCCTATGCAATCAAAGATACCCCCTCCCCCAAAAGGTACAGAGCTTCTTCGAAAAAATTTTTGTTCATGAGATGGACTTTGTTCACGGAACCGCTGCATGACCGCAGGGGGACTTGTGAACATTTAAAATGTAAAAATGTTGAGAAATATGTTAATTCTCCCGTGTGAGAATGTATGTTAGTAGTATGCCGAATTGTAGATCCATTTAAGTTTTTTTTAGTTGCCGTGCATGGATATACAGCAGAGAGCGCAATATTGTTGCACTTGGTGGATTCTATGAATTAAGCATTCGCCTTCGAACGGAGCACTTTTGAAATGGTCAATGATAGTGCTCAAATCGAAAAATTTGAATAAGTCACCGAAGATACCTTTGTAGATGCTTAACTGATGCATTTTGTATTTAATTTGAATGTGACGTTCTCATTGCCTTAGTTTTGACTTTTTCCAAGATTGCAGAGTTTGCGAGTACTTAAAAATTGAAGGTTTCTTGAAGGTGTTAGCGTTTAATTTGCTTTTTTTATTTGTCTTTTTTAAAGAATTACCCAGTTACTTAAGTTTAATGATTAAAATTATGAAGGTGAGACAAATAGCTTTATTTTTTCCCGTATTGAACTTTTATGAATTTTTATTACAATAGTCAAACTATCATTTTAGAAGTATACAATGAAAAAAGCACCTTATTTAATTAGAATCGAGAACACCACTGTTTATTTATTTATTTATTTAAAATGTTATATGAATTGAAATTTAGTAAATAATAAAGTAGTCGTGAAATAAGTTTAAATTAATAAGATATCTATAAGTTCCAAATTGAAATAAACTCAATTTTATAAAAAGCGATCTCTTTTATTTACACTCGGTAGATTAATTAAAAATAAGCATGGTCCGATTTTCAAGATAATATACCGGGTGGAAAAACACAAAAGTCTCTTAGACACTTTTGAATTGATTTTAAAATCGTTAAAGTCGTTGTAAGAAATGATAATTCTCAAATAAAATATTGCGCTTTAAGCTTTTTCCATAAAATACGAAATGACTCCAAACCTTAAAATTGACATAAAACATTGAACTTTAATGGATATCGGTTTCTGAATTGCAATGTACTGAAATATAAGAAATTAGCTTCAAGAAAATTATAAATAATGTTTAACACTAAGGGTACCGATGTTTAATAGACACTTACATAGTTTTACCACACTAAAGTTTAAATCCTTATTAAAGCCTGTAACGAAAAGTCTTGTCGTGTAGAAAACTGGGTATAAATTTAAAACTCAAATCAATTTCTTGTACATAACTTTGTACTTTTAATTGAGTATTTCTTGAATGCTTCTATTACTGAATTGTGTGTTCTATCTCACAATATTCATTGGTGGTTCTTTTCGATAGTAATGCCTAACGACTTTTGAGATCATCAAAGAGTTTTACATTTCCTCCTTGTTTTTGTTTTTTAAATTTCTTTTTCATAACTGCCCAATATTTTTTAATCGGGCGAACATTTGGTGCATGGCTTGAAAGTGTGGCTCTATTTTGAGCATAAACAAAATACACATGGTTATAGTTGTAGTTATATTTTTTTCCCTAATACTGAAAGTGGTACTTGCTAGTTTTTTACCATACGCACAATTTGCTCACGAACCAAGCCAAGTAGTGTATCGAATTAAGTTAATTGTGCATAAGTTAGCAGATTTTCTTAATCATATAAATAAATTTATTATCATTTTTATCAAAGTATGGCCCACTAGCTGAATGGTAATAGAAGTCACAGAACTTTTTGTTACAGGGTTTAATTCAATTAGTATCTGTACTACTGATCTACTATTACTACTACTAATCGACAATAAATAAATACAGTTGTAGTCTATTTAATATAATCTTTATATAACAAAAATATTACCGAAAGCAATGTATAAATGAATATAAATACGTATTAAATTCCGTCATTTTGACGGGCTGTTTTATAATTTATAGTGACTAAGTGGAAATTGAAAATGAATATATAACCCTTGTTTTATTTTATTAAAAGTCGTAATAAATTCCTTATATTAACATTTGTAAAGCCAGAAAATCGGAAAACCATTAAAATGACGAGTAGTTATAATTTTAATGGATTACTTTAATGTTTTATTCTTTCTACAGCTTAAAATTTATGCAATGCGTTATAAATTTCTATCATGTTTCGGTTATTTTTAAAAGAAGTGCATTTTTTTCCCATATTTAAGGGTAAAATAACATCATATGAATTGTTCAGCATGAATTGAGTGTGATGTATTCTCGCGGATTTTGATGAAATTGGAAAATATTCAAACACCATTTATCAGTCGCTTGAATGTTCAAAAATAGTTAAGATTAAAATTTTGAAAAATAATAGTTTTCTCCATAGTACTTATTACTAGTTTTCGATAGTATTTTGTTGAAAATTAGGTATATAAATTCCATCTAAAATCCGTAAATAATTTTACGCGATTTATGAGTATTAAAAAAATTATAGTTTATTTCGATTTGCCATTTCATAAGAAGTAAATCGATAAATCGAAAAATATAGATGTATTTAGCTTTGGTTTATGGAGTACCATTAATTCTTAATGAAATTTTTATAATGAAAAGGGGAAGCAATATTTAATTTAAGTAGTTTTTTCAAATGAAATTTAGTGGGAATATAAAAAATATCGTGAGAGAAAAGTTGGTGAAATTTTAAAGTTAATAACAAATGTTTCTTGCATATTCGTTAATTTTGACCCTAACTGAACGTTTTTACAAGGTTTCCTCAATTCCGTGAGGTGACCTTAAACTCTACCTTTTCCGAATTTTTTACAGAACCCAAATTATGCATTAGGAGTGAGTTATGAAATTCCTAAAGGACATATTTTCCAATGCAGTAGTAAAGGTCTTTTTCTGAAACAATAATTCTAAAATAAATCGCGAATTAAAAGGAAAATGGTGTTTTACCCTGGTAAGGGTAAGCGCACTGTTCGAAAGGGTTGAATTGTATCATTCGACGCATGCGCAGACACTACATCCGGATCGGATGGGCATGCGTCGTATCAATCGGGAATCGATGCTGTCGCCCGTGGGGCCTATCGCGTGCTCTTGCTAACCCACTTCCGTTCTCTCCCGCCACTTTGCCGGTGGTGCTGCCGCAAAAGAGAAAACAAGAAAAGAACATTTCTCTTAGAACATCTTCGGCAGCTACCTGATTGGCTTTCACCGCGTAAACAGAAACCCCACGGAACGAAACATGGCCGAGGAGTACATAGACAGGGGCACATGTGCGGCCGACACGCCGGTGATCGACAGCCAGGTAAGATCTCGCCGGTCCGCGGGCCAGCCGGAACGTGTGATCGCGCTGGCGGAAAGTCCGGCCTTTATGTGTCCAGGTGAGAATACATAAAAACAGGCCGTGCCTATCGTCACAAAGGTGAAGTTAATTATTTATCGGCATCTGGCTGACAGCGGCACTTGTGCCGTTCGGGGTGTGCATCCTCGGGAAATACTCTCCTGGATGGCAGCATAGCGGTGGGGGTAAAGGCCGGGGTATATAAGGGCCGCTTCTCCTTCTTACCTGTCACAGCCGATCTATCACTCAGCGTGTTAAGACAGCCCTCAAAGCGTTCCTTGTTCTTTTTAACGTCGTCGCGACAACAATTTTTGTTTATTTTTTAAATACTTGCCAAGATGAATTACAAGATGTGCCCATTAAAGAAGCGGCCAGTGTTTTACGACCAAGTGCGAAATGTTAACTCAGTGGAGGAAGAGCCCCAGGATTTGTCTGTGAAGAGGAAAGCGGATGAGGAGTGCTGCAGCACCCCCAAGAGGAACTTTCCATTAAATCTTTCAACAACTTCAATCTACGATCAGATGAAGCAAGCCTCATACATCTGGCATTCGACCGAATCAATTCCAAGGACTGAGTCTCCAGTTTCCGATTACAGTGAATCGTCAGTACAACGCGAAACGTCCTTGTCTCCACCAGCAGAATCTCTTCAAAGTGGAGTCCATTTGCGAGGATTAACTTCAGTACAAGTCAACCAGGCCTACCTTTCTCATCATGGATTCGGAAATTACCTGCCTGCCGTGCTCCCTAGCAACCTTACTCCTCCAGCTAGCCCTACACAAGAGTCGGAGCCTGAGGATCTATCAATGAAATCTGGAGTTCCTCTAACAGTTTTATACCACCACCATCATCACCATCAACCAGCCGTGATGTCACAACGTGAAAAAATTGACGATCGCTCTCGATTTAGGTGCGAAAAATGCGGAAAATCATATTCGACTTTAACAGGACTATCAAAGCATACCCAGTTTCACTGTCCAGCCGCCGAATGCAATCAAGTGAAGAAGACCTTCTCATGCAAGAGTTGCGAAAAAGTTTACACCTCTCTAGGAGCCCTTAAGATGCACATCAGGACCCATACTCTCCCGTGCAGATGTAACATTTGCGGGAAGGCCTTTTCTAGACCGTGGCTCCTCCAAGGTCACATCAGGACTCATACTGGGGAAAAACCTTTCGAATGCGACCATTGCCATCGAGCTTTCGCCGATCGGTCGAACCTTCGTGCCCACCAACAAACTCATGTTGAAGTTAAAAAGTACATCTGCGATTGCTGCAATAAGTCCTTCTCGCGAATGTCCCTTCTCAACAAGCACGTTCAGGGCGGATGCCCAGGACAAAACTTTTAGGAAGCGAAAAGATCTCACCGCTCGGGAATAATTTTCAAAACCAGCACTTCGGATATGGGAACTATCCAGAAGTTGGGCAGATTCTTCCGTTGATCGAAGGATACCCCAGACAGAAGATTCAGCCAAAAATTAGCACCTCTGAGGCATTGTGCTTCAGGTGCGAGAAACGTTTACCATTTTAGTTTGTCTAGTCGTTGAATGCACTTTTATTTATAAGAAAAAATCCATACTGTTATATATTTTTACGCAATCCTTTTTATAATAATTAAAACGTCTGTTATATAAAACAATTTTGCATTTTATTTAAATATTTTTCCTACATTAGAGTCTGATGGACGTAAGAGTCACATTTTTGAATATGAATTCGCATTTAATTAAAACAATTTCGACATTTTCCTCTCTACTTTTCAAATTCAAATCCGAAAATGACGCAGATCCGAATTAGTTTTCTTTCACTATTCAGTCATAATTGCTTTTCGAAATATCTTATTAAAATCTTTGTTAAATGAGGAATTATATAAAGGGATCACTTGTTCAGAAGTAGTATGGAACGATACAAGGTTTCCTTTTCGTTCCTAACTTTTATCGATTTAGTAAAGAGTTAAATGTTTTGAGCATGTGATACTTCCATCAAGCGGATATCGTTCGATTAATAAGACGGAATTAATTATTTAAGCGGTTTTTTAAACATCATAGGCGGTAAGTAAATATAAAAGAATTTTATTAGTACAAAATTTACTCGAATATCAGATTAAACAAATAAATATACTGTGCAATTATTATTTGATTGGTAAAATAATTAAATGGGCAGTTAGTCAGTTTGCCCGCGAATTTTTAACATCAATATCCTAGAATCACGCACTTTTTGAATTAATTTTTTCATCAATTTATACCATGGATGAGTGATGGTCTCTACGAGTAGAAGCACGCATAATAATTAATAAAATAATAAATAAATAATATCGCCGATAAAATAATGTCAGAATTTGATAAATAATAAATAAATAACTGGTCACCTCCTCTTCTATACCGAATTAGCGAATAAGTATTAAAATGATCTTCTTAACAATATTTTAAAATAATTCTACAATGAAATTAGCGAAATATTTAATTATTATAAAAATAGAATATTAATTCTGTTTAGATATATTTTTGTTTTGTAACTACATAGAAAGAATGACTCTATCCCAATTTTTAAAATATATCAATTAGTCTCTTGTTGGATTTATATAAGTATTACTAAATACGTGCATTTACATACATCAACCAATTAAGCAAAAGTACTTCTTGTTATTTTATTTAGAATCTTTGTTTGAACACAAGGAGTTTTGAAATCATTAAAGGATTACACGCATTCAGGAGGCTGAAAAAAAGCGACTTTTGTAGAATTTTTGCTAGATAGACATTTCAATTTATTAATATAAAAATTTATATATATATATTGTGGTATCTTTTAACTTTATTTCGATATTTGTTACATCTCCTCCAAAAAACGGCGTCTTCTGGTGAGTACGATATCCCTAGACTGGATAATCTCAAATGAAATAAACCAAAAACATTTCGTTAATACAAGGCATTAGCTGGTACTTCATCGAAGTACTTAACTTAATAGTTTCTGTATATGTCTAAGAATTCTCGTTACTTATTGCATATTACTTTTGCAACTCTTTTGGGTTAGGTGGATTAAAAACAGTCCCACCTTTTGCTTAGCCTTTTATGCATAGTGGAATATATTTTAACCAACCTTGAAAAGTTCAAACTACTCATGCTCATACAGTTTAATACTTGTTTTTAAAATTGGGTATACGATTTTCTTTAAATTCATGTGTCTCAAGGAGTTAATAAATTCTGATTCTATTTGTTTTAGTACTTTTTTTCAAGTTTGTAAATTGTCATAAATGCTTCTTTATTATTTATTAGGTTAATTACCTCGAATAGTGCCTAGCGTGATATTACAAGCGCCAGTGGCGCTACATTTTAAAATATAAAAATGTATTTGATATGTCGAAAACAGAAAAGCTTGTTCAACTTTGAAGAAAATAATTATCTAGGTATATACTCAATTTTATAACAAATAAATTGTTGTATTATACACACTATCTTTTGTTGCAATCTACGCGACTTTGGCGTCAACTTAAATTAAGTTGTTTGGCTGGTGTAACATTTAAACTTTTAAATGTCTCTTAACTTCCTTCAAGTACCTTACAACTATGTATTAAAAATTTAATCAAATTGTAGGTGAACAATTTTGAGGATCTCCTTGAAGGTATTAGAACTAGGTACAAGGAAATGAACAAAAGATGTTAGTTTTATCATATAGTTGACGTGTTATAAACAAAAATGTTGTCGTCGAAAATGTTGTACGATTGATTCCGGTTCATGAACTGCAAAACTAAAATTGTTGTTTAAACCAAAAATACTGAAGAGGGGAATATGTAAACTTAGTAAGAATATCACTCAAATAAATGAATGGTCAACTTATTGATGTGTTCGTCTAAGCAGGATTTTATTAGAAGAAAGTCCTCTACTTGTTTGAAGGACAATAGAATAACTCGTTAAATTATATTAGCCTATCCAAAGTATTCCTAAATTCGATCTCTTATACAAATAATATACGACCCGTCCTCTGGATTAAAGGATAAATTTGCATGCAGTCTGTTGTTATTACAAAGGTACCACGTTGGCTTCCAGGTGGTCTGATCCGTGACCGCAACGCGTAGAAGTCAAAGTGTCAAAAGTACGTGTCTGCAGTTAAGTTCTTTTTGATTTAATTTTCACACCGATTGCATAGTCAAATGAAAGTATTTGCGATATTTGATGTCATCAGATCTAAACTTAGGTAAAAAGTTAGTTGTGCAATCCGTACAAATTCTCGTACGAAATCCTTTCCACGGTTGGGATTTAGATCTAGAAGTTTAAAAGCGTGTAACTCGTGTAAACGTTTGCAAGTAAGATATATGTAGCCATGTAATCGATTTGGTTCCCGTTATTTAATGATCGTATTGGATACAGCGGTAATTTAGTGGATATTATAAATACCCCGAAGTATTCCTGGAAATTTTCACCACGAGGTTTAGATCTTCCGCATTTCGTATTCAAGCAGAAGCCATGGTAGAAGATAAGCTCTTCCTTGAACCGAGTGACTTGTGCTTAATTTCTGTTCTCAATGAGATCAATTTATTCTTGTTTATCGAGGCGATATACATTTGAATAAAGCGAAGATTGAAGCGTGTGTCCAATTCGGTAAATGAATAAAACAAACTTTCACTCGTAATTACGTAAAAAACAATCAGCAATCCTTGGAAGGTTACTCACATCCCGAACTCATGATACTTACTTAGTAAGTGCGAGAACACGCGTCTTATTTTACCTATTTTTGGAGATTACCTGTACCCTGTATTTAAATTATGCAGTGTATCTAATGCGGTCGTATCGGATGCGTTAAATAATTCAGTAAAATCGCTTGTTTTTCCACCGAATGTTTACTTCTTCGCTGGGAAATTTTACACTTTTGTTGACCAAAAATAGAAACTAATTGCGCAGCCGATTAGACCAATTTAGCAAACTTAATTCATCAAATCGCAACGATTTGCGTTAAAATAAAAAAAGGGGACTGAATCGAGCTATCACCTTTGTGCGCAGCCGTTGAGGTACATTGATCGCGTGTTTGCGCCGCCAGTAATTAACCTATCAAATTTCTACATCACTTGCAGAAAACTGGGAAGAAAGGCCTAGCTCTATGGTAAGTAAAAAGCATAAAAATAAAAAGAATGGTGTTGGTATTTTTACTTGCGCGCATCAGTCCAGGCTCATTGCGTTGCGCAGCCGTGCGAGTTCAACAAACCATGAGAAAGCCGCAGCGAATTAAATTTTTTCTCCTCTTGTCAATGAAAATAAATCGTCAAGTTCAAGGAAACAGTGCAGATGAAAGTACCGTTAAGGCCGTAGCCACAGAAGATGATATTTTTTACCTGACAGGTTGCATGAGTGCCCTTTGCGTTCACCACAATATCCACTGTAGCTGAAGGGATAGAAATAGTTTCCTTTTGCCCGTCCGTCCCAAGATAGAGTTTTCTTTTCGCCAGGCTCAGGTAATCGGTTCTGACACCAGCCCCTCCGCCGCGAACAAGTTGTACAGGTAGGCAGGAATAGCAGCGCCTAACCGCAGCATAAGTACGCATCTACGGCATATCTGGAGCATAGTGGATATCCAGTGAACTAAACATAATCGCTAGATTAATACAAAATGTACACGACATCTTCCTCATTACAAGCTAGGAAACCACATCTCAACGATGAAATGCCGTTCTAAGTTACACGAACTCTTCAGGGATCACTTTGGTAATTTGATACCCTTTTGCTTTAAGAGTACAAGCACTTACTCGCCAATTAATGAGGCGAAAACAGTTAAACTACGGCTATTTAAGGAAACTATCTTGTTATATAAGATCTAACCTGATCCTTTTCTACTTCCTTGGTGAAGCCAGTGAACTTTTGAAGTCATTTGAAATGTTGTGACTTCGAAAGAATTTTAATTTGTTATATGATCATATTGTA
Organism: Philonicus albiceps; assembly: GCA_963969385.1. Classification (NCBI taxonomy): domain Eukaryota; kingdom Metazoa; phylum Arthropoda; class Insecta; order Diptera; family Asilidae; genus Philonicus; species Philonicus albiceps. The sequence continues at coordinate 29,215,169 of OZ017775.1, forward strand.
GTTTGGTATGAAGGATACTAAAGGCCGGTTTCATTATAGTCCATTCCTCTCTGTAGAAGGATAGTCTGAACTTTCTTAAAATTCCAAATTTAGATTGCTTCCTGCTACCCCCTACTTTGCCTAGTTAGAAAGATTTTAAACCATTCCTACTACCATTCCAAAAAGTAACGAAGTAACGAAAGTATCGTTCTATTCAAAGCTAACAAATGTTCAACTATTGCCTGCGAAACTTCTTTATTACTTTTGTCGAAAGGTCAAAAGAAATCTTCATTATTACTTGGAACTTGTTCGCAAAGGATATCCTTTCACTTTTTTAATTTTTAATTAGCATTCATCCGATCAGTTGTTTTATCCCCTCCAGTGTACTATAACTTTTCATTTAAACTTTTCCTCTAAGAAACTTTAGTAAATAAATTTAACTGCTGTACACACTTAAAATTTGATCGAATTTTTATTTTAAATATATTAATCCATATATTTTACATTTTTTAATACTTGAAAAGTTTTGTTTTAATATTGGGAGGTATTTTTTTAAAAACATCTATATTTTTTTATGTTCAAGTGAATTTCACAATTTCAAATTGTCAATGGTCAATATTGGATTATTTTGATTATTTTCAATTTAGAAATTGTGAAATAGCAAATAGGTATTTTATTTTTGCGTTATAATAAATTTAAACTAAACCTATATTGGATACTAAGCTTGTAAGAATATTATCGTTTGTATAGATTTACTCCTATATATGTATATCAAAGATTTTCGAATTATAATTAACTGGTCAACAAATTTAATATTTTTCGGTGTTGCCGAACAAATGGCAGTTTATCTCTATTGCATTTTTTCTATAGATGTAGATGATCAGTAACCTTTCTTTTGTGCGAAAAATGTAATTGAAAAACACAAAAGATCGTGTTTTGGATATTTTTGAAAAATAAGTAAAATATAAACTTATAGTTTAGAATCTTATGACGTGACTCATTTGTAACCTTGAATCCTAATCGGAAAATGTCCTTTTTTAACATCTTGATGAACAAGTTTTTCATAAGAGTCCACTGCTATGATCTTTATTTTATTATTTATTGGTTTGTGAAAATAAATCAATTTCACGGAATAGTTCGAATAGTTTTAAAATGTTTTGTATTTTTATAAAATAGCTAAATGTTTAAGTTTGCGCCTGAACCAGGTTTACAGCTCCTTGGACAATCCGATATTTTTCTTTTGGAGATTTTTCGTAAAACTTAATTTTAAAATTTTAGAGGAGAGAGGAGCTGCAAGTTAATCTTTATAAATGATTTATTGAAATTCCAACTATTAGTTATAATGGGTTTAAGCAATACACATTGGAAGGATCACAAAATAATATAGGAGTAATCGTTCGGAAGGATTTATGTAGCACCCTGAGAACAACAATATTGTCAAAGGACTAATGAATATCTTGGAATATATGACAACAACAACATGGGAGGTTGCTGTTATCTTTGCTTACTTCATAAATTGCCATATTGTTTCATTGGCGAAGCAATAAAAATGGAATCGTAAGTTATATTTTCTTTTAACCAAAACGCCTTGTAGTTATTGCTCAAGCTATTCTTTCTGCATAGGTTTTTTTACTATATTTTATTAAGTAGGTTTCCACAATTATATTTTCTTCGCCTACAAAGGTCATGGAATGCTGTACATATAGGAAATTTTGCAATTCCGATTTTTCTCAGTGTAATTCGCACAGCGTTTACACTTCGAGTCAATTTTCCTAACTTAACTTAAGGCGCGTCTTCATAGGCTACACGCGTTTCCAGAGATCTTCCTGTTATTCCCCAAGCTTTATCTATATCGTTGCTGAGAGGGTACATCCACCTTAAGGCGCGTGTTATACCTCCCCTTATCCGAATGTAAATCTTAAGCGCGTGATAAAGCACTACAGATTATTGACTTCTTCTTATATAGGCATTAGTAAACTGATGATTTGTTAAAAAAGCATAGTAAAATACTTCATTATAAAAGGGGTTAATGTTCGAACAATTGGGGTTGTTGTACTCTATATTGTATTTACCTACTTTTGCAAAAAAAGGGGTCACACTTCAAATATATATAAATTCTAATATTACTTTCTTCTATTAATTTTGACCGCTTGAGTTTAAATTATAAATTAGAAATTACCGGATGGTATTTTAAATTATTAAAAATTCCTCATTTTAGTATTATAGTTTTTTTTCTAATACTGTTTCCAAGAAATTTATGAGTTCAGAAGTTATGAATTTTTTTAAAAATAAAACTAGTTAAGTAAGAATAAGATCTTAATTAACCACAACAAACTGGAAATTTGAATTTGTTAAGCAAAACGTTTTGCGACGTTTTTTAAGTATTCAAAGATTAAAGTGTAACTTTAAACTTAATCGAGGCTAATCATTATTTTCCTCCTAGACTAGAGGCCTTCTTATTAGTAATGCTTATAATAGACAAAATTTTAGAAATAATTATTCTTAAAAACAATATTAATTTTTTCTACTTTGTACCCACAAACTTGTTTGAGTATTGTAAAAAAATCTCACAATATTTCAACTATGTTGCAACATTTTATAGTAATTCATTGCATGCGGCTGACATAGAGAGGTCTCTTAATCACACCCCAATCTGTGGTGCTTAATCGCGGTATTTTAATTGTACATTCATTGCGCGAAATTGCCTTTATGTTTTGTGCCGGTGTACACTCATCGCAAAATTAAGCGATTTATGTTGGATTTTTGTACACAGCAAATGGCTAGAGACCCAGCCGCTATTGCCCAATACGCCAAATAACAATAATAGCGATAGAGCTCACCAAAGCGGCGCAATTGTTCCAAAGATACCTCCTGAGGGCTTCTGTTGGTTTTCATTTCGAGTTTCTATTATGAAATCTCGTCGTAGTCTTATTGGTGCTATTAGTAAGTTTGTATGCTTTTTTCACTATTTTTATTATTTTTTACATCTTTTTACTTCTCTTCCGACTGCGCGCGGACACGTACAACATCGCCAGTATCTTTTATGGACCATTGTTCCATTGGGGCACGTGCTTAGCCTAAAACTGGTCAACATTTGTTTCAGTTTGTGCAGCCTGTTCAGGCTTAGGTTAATTGTGCGCGGTGGTAGCCCCAGTCAGTGCGGCTCAACAATGCCGCGATCAGGGCAATTTTTACAGTATCGTTAATAGGTCAATTTTATATACGACTTTAGCACCCGAGGTGATATTTCCTCGTTTGCGATCAGCGACGGAGCCAGCGACTTTGACCTATAGTCTGACCACCGTCGCGGAAAGTGAACTTGTGATAATTCAAGCTATTCCAGCCGGTGCTGGAGCTCGATCAAAGCACCTGGAAGGATCTCGGCCCCAATTGCCCTGACTGAAAAGATATTTCAAAATCTCGGTATAAAGTGAAAGAGGTGAGCTGCATGGAATGCAGTTGACTCACGAGCATTAAATTTAAAAACCGCATACTGCCCTGTACAGCCACTGCCACCGTCGGCGACTAAAATCGCTCAGAAGGAGATTAACAGCGGTGTGCGAAAGTAAGACAGCGTACATCTATTAGAAACGTCTTGGGCAGGTAGCCACCCGGCTCAGGTGGGCTCCGCAATGCTGATCGTATTAAGTTGTGCATAATCTATCTATCGTGCTTCTCGTATTATCCAACAGTTTGTCATTTGTCCGGCTGGGTGGTCACTGCGGCTAAAACGAATGACTATGCTGCGGCCTCCCAGCTTCTGCGATGAAACATGCCTGCCGCGGCACATTGCCTATACCTGTGCCTGCCCTCGTAACCTGTTCGCGGTGACCAAATGAAACTGATGCGTACCAAAATATATCGAAATGGCCTTAGACAATTTCTCAATTGGCCCCAAAGATTGTAGGCCGTAACATAGTGGTGTACTCTGCTCTTATCGCATAATGTCCGACTGTCTCTGCGGACATCTTCGGATCTGCACCAACGGTCCAGCACTGAACCTCGAGACAAACTAGTGAATAAATCTTTCACATTTCTACTGATAATAAACCTTGCAGGTTTAAAGTAAAAGTTAAACGAGTTGCGTACTGCTTTGTAATTTTATTTCAGAAAATAATTCGTATATGGGAAAAGAAATATTTCCTTTTATCTTAAATATATTTTTAGACAATGTTCACACACGTTTTTTCTTCTGTTCGTGCTGTAACTTCTGAACCTGACACGGCTACTTTAAAAGACATTTACTACCCCGAACTTATCACGGTGAATATCAAATCGACAACTAGAAGAAGCCTTCATTCACATGTTAAGCAACTCTCAGGCTTTCTGAGAAAAATTGACTTTCAGATGAGATTTAACAGCCTACAGGTAAGGTTAAGGGTTTCGCGTGAATACGTCACTTACTGCATTTATAATATTTTCCCAAGAATAGAAATATTTCGAATATGTTTTTGTCATTGAACTCCGTGATTTCGAAAGTATTTGAATTTTTATTTATTTTTTTTTTAGAAGCAGGTCCAAATATTACGTAAACTGTTTTATGGCAGGATACAATTTTGAATTGTAGACTTTGTTTCTATGCTAACCAAAAAGGTGAACTATAATTTCTAGAAGAATTGAAATAAACCTATTCTAACCTAAATCTATTGTCATTTAATTTTCCGGTGCAAAAATAGGGTTATTATAAGTTTAAAGCCTTTGTGTGAAGCGTGTGTCTAACTTCAAAACGGCTGACGGTAACCACTGAAATTAAAAACTCTCAGACTTACTACTTTTTCGAATAATGAAGCTTTAACCCTTATCGCGGCAGTAATACTGCGAAGCATTCGTTAGCGTTCTACTCCAACCGGCAGTATCACTGCCAGAATTTTGCTATGTTATGATTATTGCGTTATTTGAAAACCAGCGGATAGTACAGTAAAATATTTACTCATTGTTTATAAATATTATTACTATCTGGAGCTGGTTATAAATTACTCTGTAATGACTCTGTTTTGGAGCAATAAGGGTTAAGTTTTAGTGAAGAAGGTATTTTAAATTTGTGCAATATTATTTAAATTTTGAAAGATCGGGTGATGGACTTAAGATGTTATAAGAATAGATAAGTATAAGAATTTCAAATTAAAATGCATCCAACAATAGAAATATGAAATAGCAATATGAATTTAACAAAGAAAGTGCTAATCAAAATCTTGTCCTATATGACGGTGATTATTCTTTGTGATATAAATACATATGTATTTCTTTTTCCTACTATTAGATTTGGAATCCAAACATACCCTACTATACTATTTTCATTTATTATACGTTTTAAATTATACTTAAAAATATAGAAAATTTTACATATGCATTTTCATCATTTTTAAGAACTCAAAGATGAGAACGATCTGTTCCATTTTGCAACTGCATAATAAGTCAGTCATGCAATTACTTCAAGCAGTATAATAACTGCTCGCAGACCTTTTCGATTGCAAAATGTTAAGGGGCCTCCATCCGATTGAGGAAGCCAAGCCAAGAAGTCTCACAAGACCCACGTGGATGGCCCAAGAACCAAAAAGCAGTGAACAATGGAATTTCAGCTTCTAATGCCGGTTTTACCAGAAATCTAAAAAGACGGGCACTCCCACCAGTTTTTAATTGCCCATTACTTAATCAACTAAGAAGACAACAATAGCGAAATAATTTCATGCTCCCCTTATTTCTGTTCCGATTATTATTACAGGAAAATTCTGAGCCTCTCGGTTGATTGCATTAACCTGCGGCGTACCACCGACTCCGCGGACCACTTGATTCGCATGAGTAGTGCGCGACGGGCGCGCATGTGTAACTTACTTGCTCATCGCTGCCGTGCCGCATTAAAAGACAATGAGGAATCGTCTTAAAGGTGCAAGACTTGGTGACGATAAGGAACTTCGGTCATGTAGCACACTATTGTTATGGTTCATCGTCATCGGTATCGTTGGCAGGGAGTTAATGGCGCATAAACGAAAAATGAATATTTTCATTGTCGGCCCATTTTTTGATACGTAAAAATAAAATAAATTTAAAAAAAAAATAAGAGGCGAAGAACTGAAATTGTGGCGTACTAAGACGCTGTCCCGGGCACAGGTATATGCGACTCTAAGGTGCGCCGTCAATTCAGCGAAACTTCCACTTTAATTTGAATCTGATTGTACTCATTCGACGGTGCGGTTCTTTCCGTTCTGATGAATGATGACAAACGATGAAGGCAATTGCTTTTTACGCATGTGAATTCGAAAATTGTCAACATGGTTACGTATTTCTAGTTACACATCTCAGAGTTACCTCTTTAATTTATATCAGACTTTCCTAGATTGAAGATAGATAGATATCAGAAAATATGTAAAATACTTCGTTAGCCTTTTATAATTCAATACATACCACCATTTTGCTTGAGATTTAGAGAATTTAAAGAAATTAAAGTAGTATAGTATAGTAGTTGATGAAATTGAAGAAGATGTAATTCCTGATCCCAAAAACATATATTTTAAAAACTTACATATTTTTCGGAACAAGAACTATACTAATTCGTTCATTAAATATTTAGAGATATTACACGAATTGCTTTGCATCTTTAAAACGCGTTTTCTAAACGAAATTATCCATCTTCTTTTATTTTTAATATAATGGCCTACCCTGTTCAAGAAATTTCAAATTTTGGAAAGTAATCTTGTTCGATGAGGTTGTTACCATGGATACCTTTGGTACTATGGCAATTCGATCTTTTTATTTTCGAAATTTACAAATGAATGTTAATAATCGATTTGAAACCGTCTCCTAAACAAGCCCTTAATGTAAATTTTGTATGACTATTACGGGCAATAGGGGAGTTGTTATTGCATACATAGTACCCAACAAATAATACTAATAAGGCAGCTATTTTATTAGTAATTTAAACAAATTCGGAATTGAGAACCTAATTAAAATAGAAAGTAAACCTCATCTTAGAAAATTAAAGTTCTTTACATTTACACTTTCTTTGCCAGAATTAGGTACATCGCAAAATTGTTATCTCTAAATAATCAAATGTAATTCAGGTTCAATTTCCTGAAAATTAAAAAGCAAGGAAAGAAATTGATTGAAATATTCAATTTTAGTTTACATTCAAACATCGTTAAATTACCATAATCCAATCGAAAGGTCACGAAAATCATCATATTCGCTGTAAAGTTTAGTATACGTAGTTTTAAGTTAAAAAAAAAATACATTTTACCTTGTAGGAAATGACATGAAATTGGCATTTTGCATTAAAACCAACTATAGTCCTAGGCCAGCGTGAGTTTATAGTAATGATAAATTTATTTTTCAATGATTGATTTTAATGCAAAAACTTGCTTCATGTAGAAAAACTAAAAGTAAAAGTTATATAACTTTTTAAAAACTAGGCATATGTATAAAACAAGTTCTTCAACTAATTAGAACTGGTATAAAAACATGAAAACGTACTTTGATTTGAAAGGACTTATAAAATTTTGATCAACAGAGACCATCAATTTTTATAAAATTCGATGAACATTCACTTCAATCAAAATAATAAAAGGCAACCTGAAATGTTCGACATTGACCTGACCCAGTAACCGAATCAAAACAATTGCCCAAATTACCGCACTTCTTATTTTGCACCACACAAGTCTAAAACTTGGAAATATTGAGCAAGTGAAGTGCGGTAAGCTCGCCCATGGTACCACATTTAATGAGCTATCGAAATGTTTTCTTCGCGATTGCCATCCCCCAAAAAAAGGTAACCTGCAATCAAGACATTAACCGAAGATGTTTGCCAACATACGACCCCGCCCCACCGCGCCCGGCAAATTCAAAGAGAGGAAAACGAAGAAGTCCAGATCCTAGATGAAAATTGCTGATGATTTACGGCAAGTGGTGGTTACGTGTTTCACAAACACGGCAGTTATTGACCACTTAGCTGAGGAACATAGAGCGTAATTGACCGTAATCATAGTTGGGTCTGGTGAGACCTTGAAAAGCACAACCTGTCACCGGTGAGAATAAAATCGGCGATCAACGGTATCATTAAGCCCATAGAGGCCTAGATATAGCGCAATAGGACCCGAGGCGCGAGTGCAACGATTTGATTAAGCCTCTGTTGTATTGTGGCACGGCCCAAAATTAAAAATCGAATTCTTCAACTTGCGGTTAATTGCAAGGCTTTCACGCAACATTCGGCCGATTGGGTGCCATTAGCCACCTACTAGCAAGCAATGGAATTTTGCAAGAAGACACCAGCAGCCGCTGGACCAGCAGCATCATTCGACAGTGAGTCGGTGAGGCAACGATCAACCTTCGCCCATTTCACAACCCAAAAACAGAGTTCAATTGAGAAGAGTTATGGGGCTCCTCGGCGTTACGTAAGGCGAAACTGTAACGATCGCGGAGCTATCGTTGCGAGATAGCCAAGATAGTCGGCAAACGTCGCCTACCCATAAATAACGATAATCCAATTTCTCTTCAATCATGCGAACCAAAAATCACGTCAACGGTGATTAACCGGTCATTACGGTGATTTCCCGAGTCAACATGCCGAGATGGCGTTTTTTTTTTGTTTTTCTTCAACGTCCCGTCGAACCTATCGAACCTGGTTAATCCGGTGGTGGAGGCACCGGCTCTTTCGTTTCCCGAGACCTTTTCTATTTTCGGTATGCCGTCAAATTATTAAAATCGTGATCGTTTCCCCAGAATTCGATCGGCTCACTGTCTCCCAGGTACACAAGAGGCCTGGGCATGGGGCACTTTGCCCGTATATGCAAAATTGTTAAATTTGGGTCAATGGATACTCCACTTTGTCATGCCAGAACAAGTTAGCCGCCCGAATCCTTAGCCTTGCTGACCTGCTTCGGGTCCGGGTATGGGTGTCCGATTTCAGATGCATTGGCTCGTCTAGTGCTAGCGCTAATTATTGCCTGGAAAAAGACTGTCATCGCGTTTGAATGGCAAATTAATAGAGCGCGCAATCGGACATGACGTCCTCCCGGCACTCGAGATTCACTCGCTTTCGTTGCTTGGTGAAACTACCTTGTCATTACTTTAAATTGGAAAATAATTTCGATCTGATCTGATTTGACTGTGTCGCCGCGCCGCCGATATCATCACGGCTATTCACGCGATCAAACGACGCGGCCATCGAGCCTCCGCTAGTTGCAAAAGAGCGCTTCATTGCACCCGGCTCTGTTAACTGTTGCAACAGCACCTTTACTTTCGGTGGCAATATAATTGCCGGATTTCAAAATTGAAATCGAAATGACAGTGCACTTTAAAAAATCCTGACCCTTGGCGGCCTCATATTCTATTTTGCTTGACAGCGGAAGGTTTAAGTCCTTGTAGTCAGCAAAAGTAATAAACCCATTAAAGCGCTGTGGGAATTGTGTTCTAACGAATGAAATCACTTCTGGTGATTGATTTAGACCACCTTAGAGCTGTAAGAACTAAAGCTAGACTAGACAAATACCTTATTCAATTTGAAAGATATAAAAATAGAAAATGACAAGAGCATATACGCAAGGTGGTACATATCCAACATTTTAACCTTTCGATATTCAGGGTTTTTTTCAATTCCGTTTCATAAACCAAGAAATTTATGAATAATATTTGTGCCTAACATATTTATAAATCTTATGCTGCAAAAAATATAATACATTATAAAATTTGTCCAGTGTACGTCTGGATATCTGGCAGTATTTGTCGTACTTTTTTAGCAAAGTTAAAACAGATATTTTAGTAAAACTCGATGATATCATTTAAAAGCATGGAATATATCGGCTAGATTAAAAATTACGTTGAAATGTAAATAACTTCGGTTTCAAAATATACCTTATAATTTTTTTTTAAATGTTATGCCTTAAAAACTTAGATAAATACTTGTGTTCAGTAGAGCATTAATAATTAAAAATGTAGTTATATGAGTAAATTAACAAATTTTCAGTGTATAAACACAAAGTAAAGAAGTTAGCTAGAAGCTATCCGTGTAGTTTTTCATTGTTAATTCTAATATCAAAAGTATTTTTTAAAATATGGACTTGAAGTTTTTACCAGACACATTCTAAAATTTTTAAAATTTTTGAAAAACTGTAGTTTAGGTTAGGTTAGGTTGGAGTGGCTGCCTAGAAAGGCCAATTTTCACCGACAGAGACAGAGCGCTAACAACTGAACTACTAGAGGCCTCACTTGAAAAAGTGTAAAAGCAGAAAATTTAATTATTTTAACTCGCTAGTAGAGTAAGTTTATTTCTGGTAAGGGAATTAATAAATAAAATAATTCTGTTAAATTATTAAATACATTTTTCGCGAAGTAATTTTAAAATAAACGCCTCATATGCTAAGTTAAATATTTATGAATTTTCAAAACCTTCCGGAAAAATAGCCAATTACTTTCTTAAATTAAAAATGTCTTCATTTCAGACTGATCTTCTCAGAATAGCTCAATTGCAATGGAGCATTCGCCATACAAATTTTAAGCGTGCTAGTGATAGTGCCGACTATCCACGATAAAATCTTCTGGAGCGGACAAAATACATTCTCCCCAGTCGGGTGACTAATTTAAATTTATGCACGGCAAATGCAGATTAATTAACGGACATAAAAGTGTCATTGCCGAACGTAATTATTAATTTAATCTCAATTTAATATCTGGGGAAACGCAAATTACGATGAAAATTTCCGTGGCGATAATTTATTGGGACCGTAACCTGGACTTAGGTAATCTCCGCAATCGTAATGTCCAGCACGCGCTGGTCTTGTAGTGCAACAAGTTCGAAAATTTGCCACAGAGAGGTACACGCTTTTTTATCTTGTCGAGCACTAAATCCTTGCGTTTAGTCATCGCACACATTTTAAAATGAAAAGGATTTAGAGCGCTGGACTCGGTGTATGTTTTGTAGCTAATCGCGATGTTTTAATCAGAGCGATACAAGGACGGAATGATTATCACATCTGTGGCCGTACGGAATGTTCGCGGAATTCATCTCGGCAGGTCGCCTATTTTTCGCTTGCTCCTCAATCTGATGCAACCTGATCGGGGTCGCAAGGTGATCAATTTCTTATCGATGGCCATGGTCCAACTTTGATATAATTGGTTTGCTCTACTTTACGAAAAATTAACATATTATGAAACAAGAAATTAAATAAATCGATCATTTCCCAGGCTATTCAAAATAGTGCAAAATGAGGCTGGCACGAATTTTCTGGGGTCGAATTAATTCGATTAATTCTCACAGCGCATTGGAGTGTGAAGAGGCCAAGCCCTTCGATATGCTGGAAAGGGTCATGATCAGGGGCTAATTGATGAAACAATCAATTTCCCCCGGGACAATTAATAAAAGTTAAACTATTCAATTTTATCAGCCGGTCACGTGTGATCTATTTGCACGCACCTCGAATAGCTGCTGTTCGGAATAAAATAAAGCAATTAATTGGGTAAAAAGGTAATAAGTCCCGCAGCAGAGCATATGGCGAAGAGTGTGCCACGAAAGACAAACTAGGGATGGTTAATTACTCTAAAAATGTTTACACCTCGGAAGCATAAGCCGCATGTTTTGTAACCACGATTTCATAAATTGTTATTGTTATTTGTACTATGAATAATTTTTAGGCAAAATGTATTACATAGATAATTTTGCTAAAGAGTTTCCTGCCTAAATAGAATTAGGTGAGAAATTTATATACGATCCTTAGTCAACAAGAGACAAAACTGACGTTGTAGGGTGGTACCTAAGAGGTAACAGCTATGAGACATTGAAAAAAGGTATATTTTTGTGAAGTTATGTTGATTCATTATCAAAAAACCTTCTCTTCACTTCGGATTGTATCCTCAACAATTTTTTTTATATAAATCGATATTAATCAAATATGAGACTTGACATAGAAAGAAAATATCCTTCAGTTTAATTAATTTCATAATCATAAATTAAAAACCAAACATTTTATAGTTATAAGATTTTTATATCGGGGATTTATGGATATTCCGTGCCTCCTACCCTAGTTACCTCGTCGTAAATCCGTCGTAAATATGGCCTTTCTCTAGAACTTGGTTTAAAGTCGTCAAAAAGAAAGTACATAAAATAATTCTCAAAAATAAAACAATTTTTATCAGACAAGTTATACACATAAGCCTTTTGAACAATCGGCAGCATATACTTGAAGTCCATCACCTGAAATGAATGAATAGATGTTTGTTTCATGTAATATAATAATACGAATTTAGCTAGAAAAAAGGTCTTAAAAAATTACTATAAGAGCATATAAAGTACAAAAAATTGTTCTATGAAGATGAAACAGATTGGAATTATCTGGGATCAATTTATCTATCTGTCGACAGTCTATGCAACATTTTTAGGCTAATGTCTGTAGAAGTGCAGTTAAGGCTACATTAGTTGGATTGCTTGACGATTAAATAAGCCACAGATATCCAAAAACTTTAGAAATTACTTGGCCCATAAATTGACCACTTCATTAGCGTTTCCTTAAATTTTCCTTAACGTGCTGAATGGCCGTGGATGTGGTTTTTTAATTGTTCGATTGTCAAAACAGCGCCAATAAACATAACTTTACAAAAATAAACAACACAAGCACTTGCCGCCTGGGTCCGGTATTCCTAATGGTGAAGTGTTTCCCAAAAATAGCGCCCCAGGGCGCTCCCTGGAAGCTGTTTGATATTTAAAGGGGATTCTGAGCGTAATTCAGACCTGCACTTTAGTAGCATTCTCTGCGAGTGATTTATTCTTCCACTTTTCGTGTTTTTCTTTCAAGGAAAAAGGTGCACTTCAAGGGCTGTTGGCCTATTTCTGGAACCGTTTTTCGTGTCAATTTCATTATTTTAAGGACTCCAGTTTTAAAGTGAGAAATTCCTCATCGTATTGAGTTTAGGGGGCACAAGATCATTAGCCGGGTTTAACATTAAAAGCGCCTTCGACCATGTCGCATAGAGAGGATCCATACCCCAGGGTAAAATAGTTGAAATTAAGTAGCAGTCCCGATTCCCGGATTGGGAACTTGATCCCTGCTGGAATCGCTCCGATAACTTTTGGCAGCAGGGATCGTGTCCGCGACCCATCGCTGGATCGTAACATCGAAGAGACGTGTTATTTTCCTTGTCGTTCGTGATTTTACTGCAGGTCAGTAGGAAATTTATTTCCCCAAATGTTTTAATAGCCTGCCTTTATATTCAACTCCTTGCATTCAACTTTTACTTTATTTTTTGGCTTTCGTTTCACTTTAATGACTGGTTAAATTCATAAAACTTTTACGGCACCTGATGGAGGTATTTTAAACGGATATAATGTTACTTAAATATGTCAATGTCTCTATTTCTATATATAAACGTCTTGGGGTTTTATTAAAAATGTGAAAATGAAGTGAGACTTTTGCATTTTACTCATAAGAATAAATTAATAGTATAATACGAAAGTATTCAATATTACCAGGGTATAATTTGTAACATATTCATGAATATAAACATGGTAATTATCTTAAACTGCCATAGTAATTTCGGCAAAATTCTGATACTTAGTAAATTTACTTTTTATATAGTCTGTCATTACATAAACATTCTTAATAAAAACTCAATAATCTATCTTTACTATCTATGCCTTAAACGTTTACATAAAGCTTCTATTGTAATTAATTCATATACAAAACAAATACTGAAGATCATTGCTTGCCTTGCAAAAGACTTTAAGACTTTGAACAATTTTCAAAAATAGCTAAATTACATATTTTCTCTTTATTAACGAATTTTTCTCGAAAAGGTGATTTATGCAGAACATTTCACAGATTTTATCATTTATTATTACACTTTTTTAATATACAACAAATTCTTAATCTACGGAAAAATCCTATAGAAATGATTTTCCAATTCTTTGGAAAAAGAGTTTATGTTGACTAGTGTAATTTGGCTTCCTATTACAGCGTAAAGGCAGAATGAGCAGAGCAAAAATCAAACCCTAAATTTCCTTATAAGGTTTAAAATTTTAGTAAGTAGCTTACTCGTTGCGATAGTGAATGCATTTTTTTCGAAACAATGAAAAATGTTAAAACATTTGTCTTTTACCTAGCTATCGTTCCTTTGAGTCTAATATTTTAGTTTTTGGGCTAGATAAGCACTAGTAAAGCAAATAGTATGAAAATTTCACTTTATACCTTGTGTAATCGATAATCAGGTTTCTACTTAACCATCCGTAATTTGAGTGGAGCAGAAAACCTAACAGAAGATTTTTGAAATATGTTTTCCTCTACCGAATAGGTCTAGATGAAAAGGATTCCGTCTGCGGATGAATGACACCAGCAATGTTGCTTTACCTGTAAATTCAACATGCGGCCTGCCGCCGAGAATAATTAATTGACGTCGCAGTGGCACATTGCATGTTTGGTGCAGAGCACTCATCGCCTGGGCGGTCTCGGCACTTCAAAAGGAGCCTCAACAGTTTATTTATGCGTTTCAGATGCATTCAGAACATTGAGGCTAACTTTCTGCTATTATTAATAATTTCCGAGGCGTTTATTTATGGCGATTGTCGGCGATTATTGTGCCGGTCGAGTTGAGAGGTGGTGGATGATAAGGTTGAAATTTATGCAAAACGATTTTCGCATCTTTCGTCGGAAGTTTTAAAGCAAATATCCTGATAGAATTTTAAGTGGTACCCTTAGAGGTCTGGAGATGGTCATCTCAATTAGTACTGAACAGGGCGCACGTGTGGCCCTAATGTTTCCAGATGCGTACCTGTTTGTAATTGAAGGTCCCGGAGAGTACCCTTATGCCGCCATGCTGCTACCCCCGCACAGTATCGCTTATGGCCCTTTGGCACGAACAAAATGCCACACTCCCAAGACCCATTCCTTCCGCATTCTAGCCCAGCTAATTAATTTCGTTCTGCAACATACGTCCGTCGGGCGCGTGCGCGGGTCGCTTATAATAAATTCCACCCCTGTGACAGGACCTGCATTTCGGTTGCAGCCCCCAGTGCCAAGTCTGTCGTCCTTATTAACTCTCGACGGCGCTGGCTCACAAGTCTGACGTGGCGGCGAACCTATTTCTTGAGGTTTATCCTGGCACCAGCTCCGGTTCCAGACCATGCCAAATCGAATTTAATGTGTTGGCTATTCCATAAACCAACAGCTCCAACAGATATCTTCGAAAACTACCTGTCCGCATTGATTACCCCTAGTCCTAGACATTTTGAACATCAGGTGTCGGGAGGTAAATTAAAGGACCAAGGAGCCCTGTCAGCGAGGAGATAAAGTGAATTAGGATGTTTTTCGTTAATTCCATCTATCCTTGACCGGGCGCCATATGGCCAAATGGATCTCGTCGATGATCTGACCCGATAAGAGGATCAAACAGTAAAACACGCGGCTTTACTGGTAATGATGACTCGAGGGAAATATGCGTTCGGGTATAACAGTTGGGATATAAAAATATTCTCGGGTTTTGCCCATTTTTCGTTAATTTACAGCATGTTTAATTGGATGCACTTCTTCGAATATTTTAGGGAAGAAAAGGGGTAAATATGCCGACATTAAAGAATTCTGTTAAAATTTATAGATTTAAAACACACCCAGTTCTAAGTTATTCTAACTATTTGTATCGCTTTATAAAATTAGCATTTTAAAATTTGCTATTTTTTGCTAAGGTTAGAATAAATATAAAATTCTTTTATAATAAAATAGGCGTAGATTTATAGAAGCAGCTGAGATATTTAATAAGTAGTGGTAAATTAATTGGATAAATTAAAGGCCACACTAAAAGTTAGTATTGCATTTTGTCATCAATTCAGAACCTCTACCACATGTATCAAGTTCTTTACTGTATATCACTTATTTATGATTAATTTAGTAAAATAAGTTTGTCTTTATCATAATCTTATCATAGTCTTAATTTTACGATTTTCTCGATGTTAGAAAATATGCATTAAATCAATAAAGTTTTAGATTGACGCAAAACCAATATAAAATTTGTTTGATTTTGTACCAAATTCGATTGATTGATTTCTTTCCATGGTGTTAATTTATATAAAAAGGCGTTCGAAATCGGGTATAGTAATTTATTTATCCTAGGGGCTTAAATACTTTATCTACACTATTAAATTCACTATAATATAATTTCGTACAACTTCTAAGATATGTTTACTATTTTTTAAAAAGAAAATGAAGACTAATTACCGACAACTTTCAATTAATATTATGTACTTAAATAATAAATTCAATACTTAGGAGAACACTAATTTCAACTACTCGAGCTACTCGAGCTGCAGTTAAGGTTATATTTCCTCATTAATTACTAGGTTAACTATATTGAACTGTATACTATACTATACTAAACCGTACTATACTATACCTAAGCTTTGTGCCAACACTCTATTTGTATTTGTATAATTTTGTATGAAATTGAACAAATAAATGTTCTATTCTATATACACTTAAATACCATTTACCATAACCGATCAGCAACTGCATAAAAATATTAAGTATCGTTACTATATGAAGTATTGGCTTTTGTTCGCTACTATACATGAGTAAAGGATCGATATTATCAATTCGATAAGTACTCCGGTTTTATAAAAAAGTATTTTACTCTATTGGACCTCTAAGCATAGGAAAGACCTAGACCTCTAAGCATAGGGAAAATTTTAAAGTTAAAAATATTATAATAGAAATATATTGTGATCCAGAAAAAAAAAATCTGATTATTTCTTATTTCGAAAAATTCGGAAGATTAGAAAACAAAATTACATTATTTCACAATTATTAAGTCTATACGTACTTTTTAAGTCCCAATTGGTTATCAATTTGCCTTCAATTTGATAGTCTTACCTACAAGTTTTAAAAACATCGTTACGATAAAAGACGTTTTAAGCAGAATCTATTAAACTTTACGAACTCTGATACAGCAAGATCATAAAATCAAGCTTCATTAATTTAGACCCAATCAAATTCTTGAAATGTTTAAAATTGTAATTTAAGAAAGAAGAGTTAAGAGTAGATATGTGTTTGAAATACTTTTGTATATGTAAAACTTATAAGAGTTGCATTACGCTAAGTAATAAATGAAGTCTTTTAAAATACTGATTTCAGAGATATGTTGCAGTGTAGTAAGAAAAATATTCGGATAATGGATTAAATAAATAAGGAGTATTATTGATATTTTTGGTATAAGCAATTTTTTTGAGATTGGTATAATTTTTCTTAGTTCAAAAAGAGTCGACAGTTTAATGGAATTTCAATATCGGGCAGTGGTTCATTTTTCTCATATGACGGGCGTGTCGTGGTGCGCGGGAGGAGAAAGCCCGACGGACACGTATATGGAAGGTACCTGTTCGTTCAGAAATTATCGGCCTTCACTCAGCGAAAGAAAGGCATCCGTGTCCTAAGAATGGGATCGAGCAGCCGCACAGGACAGATATTAATTGTTAGTATCGCGCTCATCTATAACAAATGACAGTGGTCGGCGGGATCGTGCAACAACCTGCAATCACGGCAACACATGTCCGAATGTATATCTTTCATAAATTTTGCCCGTGAGTGGCGCGTTTTATTAATTTGTTCTTATTTTCCAGTCAGTTGCACATTTTTGCCTTAACGTCGCCGCATTTACCTGGCGGCCTTTTGTGCTCGCCTAAGTGCGGATATCAAATTTGCCGGTCTTATCTTTGGTGGTGCACAAAGCGCAGGCGCACTTGATTAATCGTACACTTTGCCTTTATTTTAGAGGCGATATCGGCGATATGTCTGAAATTTATAATTTTACTCATTGCTCGGATAACAGTATTCCTTCATACCTGGTCGCGCCCGGAACAGGTACATCCGCAATGGAATGAACGTCTTTATTGTTGCTTTTATATCACGATCAGTGTTTACCTAAAACCTGTTCCCAGGTATTTGAAGGTCGTGCGATCTTAACGTATTTTGCATGTGTCACACTTATTAAAGGAAATTATATGCAGCTCGATAGTGCAACAAATTTGCGGGAATGGCTGTGTGCTATGTGGAGCGTTTCATTGTAATCAAAGGTAATGTGGGTCGACAAATTACGAGAGTACCGTACCTGAAGTAATTTATCGAACTGGCATCGAAAAGACACCTCGTTACACCTGGAAGTAATGCAGGTAATCTGAACAACTCATCGTATATCCTTTCCTTTAGCAATTAGGGGATACCCGGAAAACATGCGCATGACTCATTTTATTTTTGAAACTCTCGATGTTGCGATGTGGCGCAGCGACGACGAGTATCAATCATTCAAAGTCCTACGGTTCAAATTTTATCTTCCACAGCTGTGCCCGTAGGATCGAAGATGCATGTCGACCTTGTCTCTATTTATGGCTCTGGTTTAACATTTCCCTCCGCGACTCATTAAAAGTGTTAAAAAGGGGTAAAGATGGTATCAATTCCCTCCGTGGCTTGAATGCCTCCTTCTGTTATTTATTGCCCAGCACGATTCTTACTGAGGAGTGCGGTAATATGTTTGAAAATTTAATTACAATCGGAAAAATTAGTGGCTCGAGCCGCTCACTTTTGGACGGTTATGGTATTTTTAAATTAATGCCCCACTCATACATTTATGTCTCCTTTGATTCTTGATTCAAACATTTTGATGTTAGAGTATGTTAAATAAGTTTATTAAAAAATTAGAAAATTAATTTAAATTGTTCATATTTTTTAATTGAATGAAGAATGGAAAACAATTATTTTTTTGGTTGGCAGTTAGACCAACAAATAAAATTATCAAAATACAACATATAGGGTCTAAAATGATAGTCATAAATCTAAAGAGTCTTATTTCAAAATAATAACTGAAAACTACACCTTTATATTTATCCTATTTTGACCATATTAATGGGACATATGCAATTCGCCTCTCAAGTTGTGATTGAAACATAATCGAATTAGAAAATTTGCTTTTTGATGAGCATTCTTCTCAGGATAAGTTCACAGTAATTGTTAATCTTTCTATAGACAACTTTTTATACAGATTATACTTTAAAAAGGGTTTTAACATTGCTGTAAAATTACACTACTTCGCCAAAATTTCGTAACATTGTGATTTTATTATATTTGTAACTTTACATTGTATCACTTAAGTGAATGTATAGTTTTTAATTTTGCTCTGATAAACGCGAGGACCAAACGTGTACGAAGTAAAATGGGTATACCTCCCATGGGAACTGAACCAAAGACAAAAAATATAAGACTGATAACTTCTTTTTACATTATGTACAATACAAGAAAGTGTCATTGGATTTTATTTTATATTTATGTTTTTAGAGAAGTTTTTTGTGATTTTGTTATTAAAAAAATACAATCATATAGCGAACTTTTAAGTCGAATTATATACAAAGCAAAATGTAAGTTTCGGGGCAACTATCTCACATAGTAGGCATAAAATTTATGATTTTATTTATTTTTTGTTTGTTGTAGATAATATAATAATATTTTAATTATTTCCTGTTTATTTTTGGTAGTATACTTTAGAAAAATATTGGTTTATTTAAAAATGTGGGGCATCTATTCTATCTGGTAATCCCAGAAGACAATCTGCCTCAAGCCGCTTTGAATTTAGATCATGTTAGAAATAAAAGTCGAACTGAACAGAACAAAATTGAACTGCTGCGCCTCGTATTGAATCTTAATCCAACATTGAAGTCGCAATCCTTTTCATCGATAAGAACTATTCGAAAAGATTATGCTGTTATCCCCAAGGTAAGGTAAATAATTATAAATAATCATAAATAATTACTATACTCGTACATGGGCTGTGTTCCTGAAAAACACCTCGAATAGTAAGACTGAAATCATTTGCTCTTATTTTTTGTTGATATACAAACACATAAAGATAATCATGTTTGGGAAATATGCAATAATTGAAGAAAAGACTTTGAATAGCTACATAACGTAAACAATAAGTTACATAACAATTTTTCTTCTACATTCGCGAAAAGCATGGGACTATTTTATATATGTTTTGAAGGGTAATTCAGAAGGTTATACGATAGGTCTCATTATGAAGAATGTGTTTTACTATCGTTTGCTCGTATTGCTTCTATACAATTAATAAGGCTGGTACCCTACAATTAAATTAATTTCCTCTATGAATTCTCAAATATTCTAAATAAATGAAGAAAGATGTGGTTTGTTAACTTTACTTTTCAAATAAAATGATTTTGCACCTTATAAAGAAGGCTGGGATTTTTTAAACTTTCTTTATAAAGTAAGTATCCCTTTTATCCAAAAAATCTAAGCATTATTTATTTAAAAATCCTTATATTCATTAAAATTATATTAGAAGAACTAAAGAAAACAAATAATAATAATAGATAGACAAAACGAAGTGTCTAAAGTTCCTCCAGAAAAATGTGAACTGCAGCAGGGTTCATTAATGAAACATAAAAACGAATCTGTTAAATTTTGAAATAAAATAAAACATGACATGTATTCTGTCGCCTATTTGCCCTTCACAACACGCAAATGTAGGATCTTATTTCGGACACCTTCCAAAAGAAGCAGACATCACGCATAGGATGGCCATGGCATGACCGGTGCATATGGTCAAGCTGATCAAAATTCAGCTGCCCCGTGCCACATTTTGGACGGTCGAAAACACCCACTCCGATGAGGATCTATGAATGTGATTTATGGACACTTTTGAAAAGTAGCTGAGGGCAAAAAATCGGTGAAGGGTATGTACCTACCATCCAAGGTGTTGTTGGCTTCTTAGTTCCTAAACGGAATTGATGACCACAACTGCCGGGATGGGTTTGAACACCCATACCAGCATAAAGTTGGCAAACACTCTCCACGGATCTTCTTGATTGAAGGATTGTAACGAACTTTCACACGATAAGCAGCCTGACTAAACAGAAGAGGAGTCCCCATCCCAGTTGCGCACCCACGAACCCAACGAACCCGCGAACCCATCCATAAATTACGAATCGGCGGGAAATGCAACTGATGGAAGAGACCGATCGAAATCGGAAATTCACTTGCATGGGCTTGTGGCGATGCGTGTGGGTCACGTGCAGCTTTTTAAGGACAATGAGGGTGTGGAACGTGCCCGGCAGAAATAAAAAAAAATAAAAAAAAAAATAAAAAAGGGTGCGTTTAGCAAGTGCTGGTGTCACTTGGTGGCCCTATGGTTTAACTTCTTGTTGACATTGCCTGTTTAATTTAATTTGCGAAGGGTGGAGTGTTCACGACCAGAAAATATGCTGCATGTCACTGGCATACGTTTGATGATGGTGGGAACATTGAGGACCCATCGGATGAGTTGGGAAACCCTCAACCCTGATGTATGTATTACATTAATTGAGTCATTTTAGTTTAATTTATTGAATACGTTCGATTTATGTATCTGATATTATAAATTCAAGGTAGAACTAATCATAATCTAACTAATCTTTTCAAAATCTTACTCTTTCAATTTTCTATTTATTTCTTTACTTTATCGAACTTTGATTTTACTCGTATAGGTTTAGAATGTCTTGAGATACTCTCAAATATAAGTGAACTGAATGAGGAAAAATAGTGATCAAAAAATAAAATAATTAGGTCTTAAAGAATACTAACTTAACTTCCTTGATTTCGAATTTTATGAATTTTAAATTAATAAATTAATTTAGCAAAACTAGTGATGTAAATAACTTTCTATGAATTTATCATTTTTACAATTTAACTATAAAAATGTAGGCATTGTGCTTTTGTTTTGCACACTTTTGATTTTTATCTTAACATAGTTTCTAAGCTAGAATGAGATAGAATACCATCGGGGTGTCTATTTTTAGTTATGGGGGAAACGAAATATAAACGTAAATGAATTTGAATATGGTACACTTTTGCAAAAAAAATGTTCTCTTAGAATGTCTAGAATATTCCACTTTATAAAATTAAAGTCAAATTTATGTCGAAATCTATGTTTGATGGAGCATTCGTATGAAATTTTTAAACAATATCAATTATCATTTTCGATCTTGAATGATCTGAATTTTAGAATACGTGTTTGGATATTAAACTACTTTTAGTCAAAAGGATTTTTTAAAACTTAAAAAAAGTTTGAAAGAAACAAAAGAAAAAAATTAACAATAAACGTTTTATCTATGACAAATTTGTATTCTATGCAAAAACGTTTCAAAGGCTTAAATTAAGAAAACGAGACTTTTAAAAACCTTTAAATTGATCGAAGATCCAGATATACCAATCTCTTTCCGGAATGTAAACGTTTTCCGCCTTTCTTTGATTAGTTCGTTAGTAATTTCATAATCGTTTCGAGCCAAAGCAAAATGAGCCGTTAAAACTTCATGGGTCAGATAAAATCTGGGGAACGACTCCACCGACCGAAAATCGCCAGAAGTGCGATCATCGTCCCTAATTCAATTACTTTCGTTGAGGAGGATCGCTGGTTCGACGAGAGACAGCCGATGCGCCTCACCGAACGATCTGCGTTTGATTTGTTTTCCTGATCGCCCGAATGTATCACGATAAATTTATAGTTTATAATGCACGATCAATCAAAAATCGTGAATACGTACAGATAACATTTGAACTGTTGTTTGGCTGGTACGGCTCCAAAAGAATTATTACACCTGATTTAGATCTAAATTCATGAACTTGACCATCTTTGTGAAAACCATCAGTGTAGTAAGGCCGGCCTGTTAGATAGATTCTGGGCCGCGCTTTGTAGATCGTTACCGATGATCGCCGTATCACGAGAATTTAATTGTATCTCACCCTAGGGCCCGTCGCTTGAGAATCAAGCTAAGGCCCGATCACTCGACTGTAATAAGGCCCGTCGCACGAAGGAAGAGCACCGCTCGGAATTTGCGGGCATTCAAATTGATTTTGGCATTCCACGGCGGCCGCAAAGAAGTATTTTTTTTAGTAAAACGCATGCCGATCAAAATGCCTAATAGTACTGCTCAGCAGTTTGTGGAAATATTATGAGGCAAATTTGAAATTTTTCCCTTTAACAATTTTACTATAATTCTTAATTTTTTATTTTAAGCAAGTTTTTAAAATAAGGACAATGGGACTAAGTAATACTAAATATAAATAGACGAAATTTTTGTTTAAATTAATAGTTAAGTAGCCGATATCATATTTACGGACCAGATTCAATTTAAGTTTTCTTGGATATCACTAGATATGTTGCCGACCATATCCGCCGGATTAAACTATATACTATACTATATGGATATACTATACTATATGGTAATACGTTTGTAGCTCAAAAATGATGTGATTCCACATCCACACTTAAAAACTAGATCCTAGGGAAGCGTGATACTTAAATCGAAACATTTGTCGCGTGCCATACATTCCTAAACATCTGCTATCGTCGGTCATTAATCAAAGATTTCCCCTACAAAAAGTCGCAAGGTGTTCGAAACGATCTATAAACGGATCGGATACTCTTGCGGAAATATTTGCAACTTCTTTAAGATTTGTCCCCTTACAAGTATCGCTTGAAAAGGTTAGTAGGTACTGAAACATCTTTTAGACGAAAATAACACCTGGAACGTTTCTTGACTCCTCGAAAATTTCTAAACAACAGATCTTACCCCTCATTTTTAATATTTTACAAAAGCCAGGGGGAACGAACCCACCTTGTCAATTGCATCTTTCATTAGGAAGTAAGAGGCACCCCTTGAAAAGTGAAAGCCAGGGATTTTAGAAGATCTAGAGTTATGGTTATATGGCAGCTACCAAAATAGGAAATGGAAGTGCACATGTAGCAGCCGGGGCGAAGAAATTTCATAATGACCTTACAGTTGCTACAGCACCGGAGTCACTCTTTTCGATTTTCTTAGATTCACCCCTCGTGCGTAAGATTTTCTGAGGCGAAGTAAAAAAAAAACCTGCACAGCTGTTCATTGGGACCCGGTGTACTATGGGATATAGGAACTAGAACAGTAATTAAAGGCGAAAGGGCAAAAAATTTAACGTAATCGTGAGATGGTCGATTCGTAAATTAATTTTTTATATCCCAAAATTTTTTTCTATTAAGTTTAAGAGATATGTAATATTCGAAATTTATTTTAACCCTAGATAACTTAAACATTTGTCTAAAGACTACTAACCTCTGGCAGTTTAGCGAATTCGAGGTGTTGTCTTTGCTCTCACACCACCTCATTCACAGTACCTTCATAACTAGTAAAATGAGGTATACGAAAGTGATAATTACGGCTATAGTTAGTTTTTGTGATTTACTGTAATCGTCGTTATAATACGCTAACTTTAAGACGTTCCATCAGAATAAGTATTGAAGATATTTTGAATATTGAAAAGCCCACAGAAGGCACTATTAAAAATGCGGCAAACAACCGCAGAATTTGTGCTTTCTGTCCATCTAAGAAACGCAGAATAACAAAATACGTATGCAACTACCACTTACCACTTTTCTATTTTTTTAATGAAATACTATAATACTTTTTTTAAGTCCCCTAATTTGTTTGAAATAAATAAAGGAAATATAAAATTATACTTGTTTTTAAGTCGTAGTCTATGAGAGGAATGATTTAAGTTTAGTTTAAGTTTAAGTTTAGTTATTTAGGGTTAAATTCAGTTTATTTATAAATAAACCTCTTTGATGCACACTTATTGGAAATTAGGTCGTTGATAAACCCTTGGAGTATAATGTTGAATTCAAAAATACAATCCTTTAAATTCAAAAATATTATTTAGTATTATATATAAAAGTTTGCTCAGTTTTTATTCTAATTTGACATTTATCATTATCAGTTCACTTTACATTAACTATGATGTGATTTCACATCCATACCATACAATCTTTGAATTTTATTTTAAAAAACACATTTATGGCATATTAGTTTACAGGTTTTTCCAATAAGTACGATTATCTTTCCTTGGTATTGTATATTCTTACTACTTACGAAATGTCTCATAGTGTCTTGCATCATAGCTTAGTAGCAAATGTTGCATAAAGTGGCGCAATATCTATGTAATATATATACATATGTATATATAATTATAAGTAAACATTTCTATGCAAAAGTAAAACCAATAAAAGATAAAACGTGTAATGCAAAAAACTTTCTAACGTTCGGTACGTTGTATTCAAGTGAAAATTTAAATTTCCTAATAATTCGCAATAATCGCCAGAAAAGCCCTAGCACCTGGATAATATTTAGCCAGCACAGAGATAAGAGCCGTAAATTGAAAACCTATTTGGATTAAAAAAAAAATAAAAAAAAAAAATCACTTATCTACCTCATAGTGCGTCTAAGCAAACTGAATCGGGTAAAGCCCGGCTTGCGCAAGGTTCCGCACATGCACGTACGTCCGGATTATTCAAATATGCTTATCACAGGAAATTTGTCAATTCCAGAACTGACAACTCAAGAACCCTGCGCCGCCGATCACCTTTCAATATTTGACGAACCTGTGCAGACTGTGCACAATCAGGGCTTTGGTGGATCGCGAGCATGTGGATGCGCGCACCAAACTCTGTTCGGTGTTTATCGCAAAACAAACACGAAAGTGGTCTTGGGCGCTTTAAAGAAGCGACAATAAGACCCTTTCAGAGCGCCCCATTTGCATAGATTTTCTTGCGACTCCAGACGCTACCCATACGATAGGTACTGGATTAACCTGAAACCCTGCGATAATATTTATTATATTTATTAAGCGACACACCGGGCCCCGGTTGAGCCTTTCATTAAGCCCCTCAAATGGGACAACGCACAGGATGTGGCTGGTGTGCGCGGCAAGTTGTATAATTTGGCTGAAGTGCGCGATTAGCCCCTTTATTGCGCACCTTATGAATTCCTTTCCATGGAATAAGTGCACGGAACTGTTATTGTGTCGTCTCAAAGAATTAATTCCATTCGAGATCGGGATTCAGCCCGCTGCCTGAATATTTTATGGTAATTTCTTTATTTTGACGGTGTAACGAGCAAAGATACAACCGGATCTTCTCACAATGCCATGGGAAGTCCGACCTGATTTTCATGAATCATCGGGAGAGCACACATGTTGATAATTTCTTTTTGGGCTTTTCGGAAGGAACATTAGTTCCGGTCTTTGTGCCTTCATCTTCAACCTCTTCTAATGTAAATTACATCCGAAACGTCCTGGGATTTACGCTGTTACTAATTGCATTCAAATTTTCTCTTGGCGTCAATTTAAATTATGATACGGGACTCTTTCCTGGTATATATTTCCTGATACAATTATGGGAAATGCTGGTTGGTACTGCACCATCACCATAAATAACATAGAAGCAAGAAACTTTCTGTGCTTGTCTAAAAATAGCCACTAAGCAGAAATATAAGTAATTAAAAAACACAAACATTGTGTTTTAAAGGCCATACTTGCTAAAATATGAATATCAAAAAAGCTAAAAACTGAATAGACCTAGAAATAAAGTAAGGTAGCGAATGTGTTGATGCCGAAGCTTCAGAAGAAACTTTTAAACCGCTCATAAATAAATATATAAAGTGGAATTATTTAAGTTTAAACTTATAAATATTACAAATTCGTTTTTAGTTCCTTTAAATAATATGGAAACTGTTTCCTAGACAAACTAGTAAGAGAAATTATCATATATGTATGCATAAATTCCTTACTAATTTTATCAGAAATATGATAAATGATTACATCGGATTGTAAATAGTGTCTAAAAGTGTGCCAATCTAAAACAGAAAAATTAGATTTGTAGATGTATGCTATGAAGATCGACGAATCTATGTTAAAAATATTAGGAGTGTTATTTTTCAAGAATTCTTGAAATAAACAAATTAAAGACAAAGGAGCATAGTACTTTTACTTTTACTTTATCACTATCGATTTTTAGGGAGACTTGAAATTCAATCCGTTTCCTTTTTTTTAAGATAAAAAGGTTGTACACTAATTTGTAATAAATTGTATAAGCATTTACTTAACATTTTCTTGTGCCATTGTTCATTTAAGATAAGAAAGGTAATCTGTTTTCAAAGAATCTTTATTTATTATTTAATTTAAAATTTGTTAGTCTTCTGCCTCTAATAC
The DNA here is from genome assembly GCA_963969385.1 of Philonicus albiceps. Taxonomy (NCBI): domain Eukaryota; kingdom Metazoa; phylum Arthropoda; class Insecta; order Diptera; family Asilidae; genus Philonicus; species Philonicus albiceps. The sequence continues at coordinate 29,242,168 of OZ017775.1, forward strand.
GAAACTTTTTCGTATTCTTTGGAATATGCTTCTAGATTTTTGAGCCTAATATTTAGTAATCTGCCACTGAAAATATTAGGACTATACTTCAATGATACTCAACTATTTTTATAAGCATCGGTGCTACCCACTTATAAAAAAAAAATCAATTCTGTTTTCAAGAGATGCAGTGGCTTCTCCCTTGATTACCTAGGCGTACTGAAATCGAAATTTCCCTTAGGTTCCGGGTCAATTTAACAAGCAAATTCACACGGTAAAACTCTTCTGCGCTGGATGAATGATTGTGGGAATCTCTGAACTGGACACCACACAGAAGGTGACTCCCTACGAAATTTATACCAAAATTTTACCCACGTCAAACAATAGACCTCTGCACAAATACGGGTGTCGGCCCTAGCTGGCAATGGTGTGGCACTTCATTTCTGGCCGGTTCGGTGTTGTAATTCAAGTGACATAAAATCATCCCACGGGATAAATCAAGTGAGGCGGATAGAGGCCCCTCACCACGCTCCGAACCAGGACCGGTGCGCGATAGTTTGTCACCGGCGACGGCTGCCATCTCATCGACCTCTCGGAAATTTGATAATCCTCCGGGGGGTTAAAATCTATTACGGAAGAAGGAAGTAAATGTGCGCAGGGATAATTATTGGGGTGCATTTCGAACGCGGAATATGCTACCATTGTGCAATGCGCACACAAACCATATTGCTCGGCACCTAATAGGGTTTAAAAGGCAAACAAGTTTTTGATTGTACGTCACCAGCAGACCTACCGGTGGACTGGTGTTTTTTTTTATATTTCAAGTGGTCCAGCTTGTCGAGTTTAGTTGATATGCGCATAATGCAACAATGCAAACTTTAAATGTTGTTTACTATACGATATAACTGACAATTTCTACGTGCGACATTTAATGGACCTTATTTTGTAAATTTTAGCCATTAACTATAATCTTGAAGGCTTTCCATTTTTTCTTTTGTTTGAGTACTTCAATAACTAACTAACTAGTCTTAACTACTTTTTAACGTCAACACACGCATACACTATTAGTAAAATGCCTTTCAGATATTTACTTTTCGAAAATAATGAGTTCAGATAGACTTCAATCCATTTAAATTTCATCTGTTGAAGTTTATTTTTAAATGGCTCTTGTAAAGTAAAAACAAAATTTCATTAAAATTTAAGGATTAATTTTGACCGTATTCAATTTAAAGATTATTATATTGCCATATTATTTTATATAAGAATTTACTATGAGTTTAAAATTTAATAATGCGCCTTGATCTTAATTTCATAAATGGTTGACAATTTATATTTAACCAGCAGCGTATCCAAAAATATGCATTCAAAATATCTAGAACATGAACTTGAGTTTTGAACTTTTATACCGAATTTTCTCAAAGTTGATAACCCACTATATCATAAATTTTGACAAGATAAAAATACGTACTTTCCGGAAAACCTTTATATACTTTTTTGAGTTAAAGTTTCATCAATTTTCTTATTTAATATTTTCTACATATCTGTGTATATATTTTTGATGTCATCTGTGAATTTAATGAATTATTAATGGATTAATGAAACATAATTAATCGTAATTGAAATTATAAACTTTATTTAAAATCTTCGAGCCTTTGGTATCAAAAATGGGTTATTTTTAGGGGTAATTTTTAGAACCATTCATAAGTGTTGCATTACATTTGAAAAACATTTATAAATGGTGCGAAATAACACCGAAAACCATAAAACTGGTATACACTATATGTATATACCAATTCAGCAATAATAAAATTTTAGAATTGTTCGTAAAACATTTTTTAGAGTGTAATACAAACTGAATGCTAAATTTTATATTGATAATTTTAAAGCTTAAAGTTTTTGTTGGTAAAACGTGAAAAACTTTGAAATAAGAACTCTTTATTAACTTCATAATTTTATTGACTACTCATGTTTTAGTTAACTTAGCTGTTATTCTAAAGTATGCAGTATGTATGGCTAAACTATAAACATTTAAAGTAAGTCTAAACTCCCATGAATTCTCAAAGACGAGAAACAATTCAGAAATTCAACTATCTGTAAGGATATGCATTCGAATTCTCATTATCAACCTATTATATAAATTTTTAGTAATCTTTCCCAAAACGTTTCAATCATTGTATTTCGCAAACATAACTCCCTCCAGCAACACCAAACAATTGCCACTTGAATACCTCACGAACAATATGTTGCCAGTAGTCGAATAATTTGAATAATTTACATTTAGAATCTATTCCATGCCCTCTCCCATTTACTTCTCAGAAATCCCATCATCAGAAGGATCAAGTACCACTTTTTACTAGGACTTGTTCCGCCACCACTTGATGATGGCCCCTTTTTATAAAGGCAGTTTACTTCCATCAAATCCACTGTAGATTGTTAAATTTGCCCACATTTGGCTGGTGCGAGGAAGAAACAGCAACACCACTAAGCACCACCATTTTCACTGAAAAGTTTTCCCAAAGAACCTTCCGTTCAAGGGCATGATGAGGTTGAAAATGGAGGGTGATTTTGGAGGGTTGATGGGCACAGTTTTTGTGCTATCTTTGAAAGGGATTTACTTGGTTCCCACAATTGGCATTTTGTACAGTGTTCGCAGGTATATGGTGCTTTGGTAGAAAATCCGTTACAGGAATTGAAAGGTGCAAGCTGGAAGAGAATAATAAAATTTTATTAGTAGTTGTGGCCAGGTTAAGGGGTAACAACATCTTTTCCTGTAGGTAACAAGCTGTTCAAGTTTTAAAATGTTGTTTGAACGAACATTTTTGAGCTGCTGGGTAATGGTTAAAATATTAACAATTATTGAGTATGGAGGAAATAAGTTACTAATGTTCATTCCTACAGTTTTTGTTTAACATTACTACCTATATCATTGCGTATACTGAAATTAACTTAAATCTTTTCATATAAAATAAGTAAAATTACGAGTATCTCTATATATGTGGGATCAGTCGATTGCATTTCTCATCAGAATAAAAATTGGTTGAAAAGGAATCTGCAATGAGGCCACGGGTAGCTCAGTTGATTAAAGAGCATCGAAGTGCCAATTCAAAGGATATAAGTTTGAGCCCTCAAAGTCGTCAAAGTCGTAGCTTTTTTTCGATCAAAATCAAAAAATAAGATATTAGTACGATTAGACGGCAGATTCCACATCTAGCAATCTGTTTCCTAAACTCAATAATTTCAATAAAACAGACTAAATTACTTCACTTCAAAAATTTAATGGTCTTTTAGGATTTACAAAAATCGAATGGTACAATACCACACTTAATACTAAACATATGGAAAAAATTTTAATTTTCGAAACATAGTTGCAGTATTGTAGTTAAGGTTTTAGCGCGTTTAAATCGCTCATTGTATTTAAAAGTATAATTTTAAAAGTAATATAAATCATAAATAACAAATAATTTAAACTAGGTTTCGAATTTATTTAGTATTAGAGTATGAGATGCTATTATAGTTTCAAAATTTCTCGTATATGGGATTTTAACACTTAAGTGGGCAGTCTGCACTCAAGTTATAATTAGTGTAATTCACGTAGACCTTTTAAACTTTAGAATATTTCGAGCATATCGCGTTCATCAGTTTAAATTTTAAAATGTTTTTTACTGAACGTTTAAAATTCTTCTCATTTCGTTGATTTTTGTTATTTTGTTATATTTCCATTTTTCGCTCAAGCAAAAGTATTGGGATTCATAATAGTGAATTATTTTATTTATTCTTGGTTACCAAAATTGGTATATTATTTTCTGAATTTTATTCAGTTGAAATATGTAGCTTTGTAAAAGAGTACTAAAGTAAGAAATTCGTACGTTCAAAAGTAAATTAAAAGTAAGTAAAATAAATATTACAAAATCTCAACTCTACTTCTTAATGGTTTCTTCTGGACAAATTGACTCATCTGCCACCTTAATGGATAATTTATTTGTGAAAATTTCCCGCAATTAAGCGAAATGTTCGAGGCAGTCGTGATTCAAACTGAATTGAAAGTCACAGCAAAGATAAGAGGACAAAAGAAAAAAATCATCATCCAGCATCGCGCTGGCATCGATAAATTCACGCCTGTTTGCCATTCCCCAGGGATTGATGTGTAAAAATCAATTTCTCCAAGTTTTAATTGAATAACATTAACGGAACTGCTAAGTGAAGGCCTCACGATCGGACATTATTAATGACCGCGGCCTGTCACACTGTGCCAAACAGGTTCCAATTTTATTGTATGTCTAAAACTGATTCCCACTTGTTCGCGCAAGTTCACCTGTTTGAATAAAATTTAGTGTCGCCAAAGGAGCTCCCTCCCTCTGTTCGGTTTGTTGACCACCACACCGCGCATAGGTGAGCCGGTGATCTGATGGCGCACCACCGCCGTGCGCTGATCCGTTGCGGCGGCTGTGCGTTGGCCGATGCCACAGAAATCATAGCGCAATATTTCAAGTTCGTGGGATTTTATTTGTTTGCCATTTCAGCTGTGCTTAAATTTTACCTGCTGCAATCTGATTATCTTGGCGGTTTCTGGGTCATCATGTCATATCAGCATCAGTCTATTATTTCTCTCATTCTGATCACGTTTTCACGTCGGAAATTATTGCACCGCACTGTAAGGGGAGAACCATTAGAGAGCCTATAAAATGGGAGGTGTGGGAGGCAGATCGTTTTGATAATGATAGAAGTTTTATTGTCTGAACGCCTGAATTAAAACGTTTTGCTGCGTTCTTTTGACACATGGGTGCTATACCGTACCGGCTCTTTCGCGAAATATTTTCATTTCTAGGTCTTCACAAGACAAGTCGTGCCCTCGAGATTCACTGAAGGAATTCTTAGATTTGACTTTGGAATTCCCATTTAAATCTTAGCGGGAAGTGCGAAGATCTTTTAACTACCTATCTTCAGTGAAGAGAGCTCTGGGGTAAATGTACCTAATCGCGGCCATCACGATTATTTATATTTAAGTTACTAACTCGAAAAATGTTATAAATCATTTTCGTTCGTATTTTAAAATATCGGAACTAAAAAATCTGATTTTGCAAAGAAAATGACATACATAGTTATCGATAACTCACTCGTTTCTCGTTGTACTATCAAAATTAATTTTTATAAAATAGTTGACTGAAACATTATTATCAAATATGCTGTATTTTTCAAATCAAACTAAAGCAATACAGCTTTCTTCACTTACATATATCATAGTGGTTAAATTTTACTACATATTCATAGATCAACCGATCAAGTTATTTTTAAATCAAAAACAGATCTAATAGAAGAAGCAAATTGCAAAGAATTTTGTGTCTTGTCTACAAAGTGCTAAAATTTATATTCTCTATATAAAAAATCCCATGCATTTTACCTTAAATGCTTTGATATTTCTCAGGTAATGTTATCATGTTGTAAGAGCTCTTCTAATAAAACAATCCAATTGATTTATCTAAAACTAAGCGTGGGACTAGTGAAGATAGTGACTTATTTTTTTCTTTATTTTTCGATTTTTAGTGTTTTCGTAGAATCGTCAGCGGAATTTTTAGTATCGTGTGGAGGAGTATCGTTAGAAAGGTGTGGAATTGATGATGATTTATTTTAATTTAAAACGTTTATCCTTTTCATTAAGAGAACTTCTTTTATATTATTTTTATTTGAAATTATTTACTGAGAATCTTTAAAAATTAAAATAAAAGACGAACTTCAGAGCTCGAAAAAGACTCGATATAAAATTAAAAAGTATTAGAAAAGGAGTATCGCATAGACGAGATTCGGCCAGAGGTGACTTTAATAAGCGAGTTGAATAGGCACAGTTTGTACCCTACATTTTCAAGAATTCCATAATTTGCTTTTTCTAGACATTCTAAGTTTCTAAATGCTAAAGGGTTAGTGCGTACTCATATAACAGAAAAAATTTATCTTTTCTTGTCAGTCTAATAATTTTTGAGAATTTTAAATTCCTTAAACCACTCTTGTATCTGCCTGTTTGAATATTATTAAAATTTGGCAATACAGTAGACTTCCAGTAAGTGCTCGCGTTCAGGGTTGTACGAAAGAAATGAATCTGGAATCCGCGTTTTCGAGTTTTAAGCCGAAAATAATATTTCGCTTTGTATTCTTTCAGAAGAATTAATTTCACTTATTCCTTAATTGTAAAGAATAAATAAATAAAGTAGTAATAAACTAATTGATACTCTATTTACTAATGTTCCAGCACAATGTGGCACAATTCAGTTATCATAGGCAATTTAAATTTGAATATACTTAAATTCCGTCGATCGATCGACTGTTTATTGATAGTGTTCCGGTATGGAACTCTGCTTGCACGAGCCAAACTCGCTTTTGACCGATTTTTACTTAAATAGGTATACTGCAAAATAAATGTACCCCAATTAAAGAACAAACATTTCATTTAAATCAATGATTGTGATAAAGTTTACATATTTAGGAAAGGTGTTAAATGGCGGGAAACTATTTCTTTCAATTTCAATTACAGATAATTAGGCGAATATCGTCTTGAGAGGGGAGAATTAAATGCGGAACATCGGAGGTTAGGTGTTACTGCAGTAGTTAACAGAATCGAGTAGTGTTCGCTGAGCTGCTTGCATTAATTATGCTAAAGTCAGCGAACGATCAGTGTGCAGTTGCACGCCTGAAATCTGAGCATATACAGAGCAATTGGTTGTGATCAAGCGGACAAACGGTACAGTATCAGGAAACTTTGTTTATTCAACTGAGACAACGTTTCCCAATGGTCGTTTCTACTGAATTGGGAGCATACAGCGTGAAACGGCAAAAGGACCAGCATAAAAAGCGGCTGGCGAGGTAAGGTATAAAAAAAAAGGGTAACTAAAATGCGCCTAATCGAAAATCTTGTTAAGACCGAAACGCAGTCGAACTCCCGCACCTGGTGGAGCACTGACCACCGGGCGACGATGGCCGCGACATATCTGAATTACACGTGAGAGCTGTTCCAAATCTATTACGGGTGCTGCACTTTTCCGTCATAGAAAGGTGGCCACTTGCTCGGGCTTACTAACCCCGGTGATTGTGTGCCGTGCTGGCTGTGATTTCAATTACATCGCAGCATTAGCAGCTGAGCCACCGGGAATGGCCACATAAACACCTCTCATTATATCTGATTTTACGATACCGGACCTGAGATTTATGTATCTATTTATAATCATATAATTGGATATAAAGTGCATTTCGGGCTGGGGCTGATCGAAAAAAAGTCATCGTACAGTGTGCGCACTACCTGTCAGGGGCTGTTGCCTCCAGACAGACAGGAACATTGGGCTAAGTGCTGTTAAAGTGCTCCACTTTTCGACGAGTTATTTCAATTAATTTCTCTATTGATCGCTGAATCAGAATCGTTGCACAACACTCAGGGCGGCTACTGTCCCGCGGCCGATCTTTATTGATCGGACCGGACAACAAACCGCCGTACCGGCGAAGATTTAGGTGCACATTAGTTCTAAGAAGTCCGTTGCGGTTTCGATTTCACCGCTAACAATGGTCAGAATATAGCGTCACTTGTACCACAACCGCTGCACCTCAATGCACCGTAAAACTGTTTAATCGACGGGAAAATGCTGAACGTGTTTACTTAAAAGCGTAGAAATTAGCCCCACACGGCTCCTAACCCTTTTTAGGTGATTGACAGTGGCACAATTGCTCCCAGTGCGAGTTCGCTGTGGACATTTTCGTAGACAATAAATATCCGCTTGAAAGGAATACGAAACGTGAATGAATGAAAAATGTTTGCTTACTGCGTTTGTTGGGAAAACTATCAGAAAAAATGCGATATTATAAAATTCAATTTTCAAAATTCAAATCCCATGCAGGTATTCAATTTTAACAAAAACCGATAAAGTTTCAAATTTGATTGTATGCCTTCTTAAAAACCATTCAAAAGAAAATTTAAAACGATAGATTTTTACAAAAGTTATCGTTAACGAAACGAAATCTTACACCTATACCATGCCGAAAAACATCTTTCTTCACATTTATTAGGAATAGAATTTATATAACTTTTTGAATTTTACTTATCTTTAACATTTTTTCCTTTTTATTTCGATAAGCGTTAATCCTTAACTGGTATCGTGGGGTTATTGATGGCTTCAAGCGTACACCGAAAAGTTGATTTTACTATTAACGAATACAAAATTAAATATTAACTATGAATAGAATCAAATCTTCCTCTATTTAATTCCTTAGAATTGTACAAAGGAGTGTACCATAGGCTTACATAGGCATTCTTAAATTTAACATTTATCTATGCTATTCTGTACATTTTTTCACAGCTTATTACAAAATATATTTTCAACTAATAGAGAAAACTTCGATATATCCGAAGGATGGGGGTTTGTTAGCATAATTAGAAATTTTCCATACTGATTATCTACTTGCGGTAATAGTTTTGCTCGTATTTCATTAAATTTTTTTCTCAGTAAACGTACATACCTATTTTATAAAAATCAATTATAGTTTTTGGGACACCTTCTTAGAAAAATTATAAAATACTGACTGAGTTTATTTGATACCCGATCTAAACCTTCTTTTTAATTTTTACATTTAACATTTTCTCTATGTTTTAAATTTCCAATGACTATGAAAAGTACATTACGGTTTAATTTATCAAAATTGGTTTTTTAAACTCTTAATAGGTGTAACCTTTTCTTAATAAATTACGATGAATCAAAACGATTGTGTCTGACCTTCGGTTATTAAACAAATCGCAAGAGAAAGATAATAGTAATAAAAAATACCAAAGTAGGTCAGTAGAGGGTTGATAATTAACTGTTGCATGGTGTGCACCTGTTTGTTGTACGTGATACTTTTTAATAAAATACAATTTAAGCTTGCCATTAATTCAATTTAGGCGTTAGCCCGCAGATAAATTCAATTCATTACTTCAAAGAAATCGCTCACACGACCAGTTACTAATGCCGGTAAATGAGCGCATAACCAACGTGTTTCCATTGCGTTCAATTCCGTCATTCTCCGCCTTTCTTTGCGGCATGCAACTAAGTCGTCTTGCGAGAAGCCACCAACGCGTATTGCCATAGAGGACAGGTTCATGAGATAGCGAAATTGATTATAAGCTCTTCTTAACGATTATCCCGAATGGCAACGTTTTGAGCGTGAACAAAGAAGGATGCATTTATTACATTTGATTGCATTAATAAATTGGCATAGTCGACTTTACCGGCAATTAAGAGGGCTCGCTAATTTAATGAACCTCTGGTTCTCGCTTAAAGCGGATTAAGTCTTCTATTTGTTTGCCACTCCCCAGTCCGGTACGGTTGATCACCGCCACGATAAATGCTCCAGCAAACATTTGTCCCATTGCGAAATGATCACGGTAAAACTTCCTGAATCTGCCGCCACCATTTCGAGAAGGTTGTGGCTGCGGTTTAAGTAAATACGGGGTAAAGTGGTCAGCGTTTCGGAGAAGTAGGTACCCCCATTTTAGCGCCAAGTGGCGACCAGATCTTCGACTCAGAAAGCTCTGATCAGATTCACCTTGAACTTGAGAGAAGGTGAAATTTATATCGTCAACTCTTAAGGATGGATAAAGATAAAAATATTCTTTTCGGACTTATTTTTTAGACTGGGTTTTTGGGAGATGTTAGCGCGGGAACATGAACGCAAACATTGTAATCGATTCGCGATGTTGACATCTTTCGCTCGAAGGAGGAATTTTACGTAAAATAAGTCGTAAAGTAATTGCAAAATTTTGGGTCCCTGTCTTTCGATAGAGTAAATAAAATCCGTCAGATTCATGCTCGTTTCTTCCGGTCAATATATCGATTTAGTTAGAAAGCACATTTAGCGGCCGTGTCAACGACTGCTGTGGAAGTTTCAACCTAGTTGAAAATTCATATTGAAGCCAGACAGCCCATAATTTATGGCGATTGGCTGCGCATAAACAACAACACTGCACTCCGTGGAGTACCACACTTGGCGATACCCCAAAATGATTCATTCCAAGAAAATTCAGCACCGGAAAAACTAGTCCATGGCGCTTAGACCTCTGGGTCTGGACTTATGTTGAAATCTGACGATTCTGGCCCGGCAACTAACCCTCTGAGGCCGAAAATAATAGAGGAAAGCTCCAGACTTTAGCTACAGCCAGTGATCTGGACCATTCGCAAATTGTGCGGTGTGCGCAACGAATGTGGAACGATCACGGCCGGAGGGCACCACAACATGTTCAACTTGGTGGTGCCAAAACTTGTTCTTGAGTGTGCTATATGAGCACCGAGCTTTACAAATCAGGAATTAGTCATACGGACACTTGTCGTTTTGGCACCACCGGTGATTTGTGAGTTGTTACATAAATAATTCAGCGGAACAGAATTGTATGCAAATTAATTCGAGGGCGGTAAATCACTTGACCACAGATTATTCATGCGCCCAAAATTTTCTTAACTGCTGAAACGTTCACTTACAGAAAGATATTTCCAAAAATGAATAATCCTGTTTTAGTCCTAGCGTTATTTACTTTCATTTAAAAATTTACTTAAAGGGTACACACTTTTGTTAAAATACGAAATCCATTTTACTATAAAATGCATATCATTTATTATTATGAATTAGCCCATCGTCAAAATTAGGACTGCCAAAAAGAGAGCAGGCAAAGGCGCAAAGTCAAACGAATCAACCATCCTAAAAACCAAAAGGTTAGCACTAACATATGTTGGTATACTATAAGATCGAGTATTATCGCTATAGATTTCCTATATAACTTAAGGTAAAATGTTATGTCCGCTATATTAATTATGTCTGCAGTTATCCCTATTTCGACACATTTTTAGACCCCTTAACATATAAAAATAAGAAATTAATATTTTCGGTTACTTGTAATTTACTTTAATTATTTTACATATGAGAAACATCCCTTGAAATATTCCTAAAATCGTGAAAAGTGATAACTTTAATTTATCTTATACTACTATTAAAGCAAAACAACAATTTGGCTTGGCACTTTATATACAGGCCGTTTTTTATGGAGTATGCAAAAATAATGCTTTCCAAAGATGTCAACAACCCACTACAATATTTGTTATTTTCTTAAAATATTCACCTTTTGCTCACATTGTCTTCGAAATTCATGTAATTAACACACTTATTTATCTTTCCAATAAGATACAAAATGACCAAGTAGAGAAAAAATATGTCAATTTATTCGTGGCAAAATTTTTCTGGTAAAATGAAAAAGATCGAATTTTAAAGATATTAAACTAAAATTAATACCAAAATATTAAGACGACATTTTAACTTTCTATGCATGCTTCTTCTAAGTACCCGTTTAAGGTGTAGGTGTAGTTAGCCTCTATTTATTTTATTTTATATTTATTTTCGTCTCTGCAGCCCCAATTCGGTTGCGTTCAATTTGTTTTTGTCAAGGTCACATCTTTCATACTACTCATTTTCGCATGCCCACTAAAAAGCACCCAGTATAACGTATTAAATACAGCATTTTACAGAATACATATTTAAATTAAGTGCATAATAGCTAAGAAAATTAACAGCAAAATAATATTTTTACTTTTATCCATTATTGTAAAACTTAATCCCAAAAATCATATCGGTCATCCACTGTGTTATAATTTCTTAACTAGTTTTGACTGAATCCATCAAAATTCAGGTAGTGATGTGGGTTATTAAAAATAATATGGTAATGAGAAAAATATCACAAAAATGGAATTTTTGGTAATTCGTTAAATTAGCGAACTTAACAAATAATTACTTAAGCGTACTTATTGCAAGTTTAGTAAAGAATTTAAGGAAAAATTTATTTATTGAAATATTTCTGTATAAATTTAATTCTTTTATATAAACTTTGTATCTTATTGATACCATTCAATCGCCACTATCCCATATTTACTCATGATATAAAATTTTAGAAATAGATAGTACTTCTTCGACAGTTGCTACCATAATTGCAAAGTGCATCTCCAATTTTCATTTTTAACAAGAAAAAATCAATTTTGGCCATTTACTTTTTAATTATACATTTGTCTTCCGCCCAAGGCATTTATTTGCACGCGAAGAGTCCACAAAACTGGATTCAAAAAAGAAAAATTAAATTTCGCACAGCTCAGGGAGAGAATCAATTCGTAAAGATCTTTCATAATCAGCAGTTGCCAGAAAACACTTGAGGGTATGTAAACTGGACCCGGTGCTGAATGTACGCAGCAAAGTCGCATTATTAAGAGGTTTTCGAAGGTATTACACTTTTCCGATGCAGCTAACGATCTCCATTTCTCATCCCATAGAAGGCGGCACCAGCACGGTGGAATCAAGATTTAATCAAGCGTGTAGTAGTTACTCCATTTATGAATTGTTATTGATATTAAGCGCTGTACCGAACAGTTAAAACATTTGTCATTACCATTGTTAACCGCCGGTTGTAGCAAACGAACGTTTTCCTATTTCGGTCGCCGATAGCTCAATATCAATTCAATTTAATGGGCCCTAGACTCGTGGGTAGATAATCGTCGCGACAAGTTAATTAAACAGGCAACGGCATAACAAAAATATTTGTTCTACAGTGAAAGGATACTTAAAGTTCAGTAGCTTTACTTTGTTACACTATCTGGAACCTTAAAATATTTTTAAAATAAATAAATTTTAACTCTTTGTAGCCGAGCGGTTTTTTAAGCGCACTTCTCGCTGGATCAAACAAATTTTCTCAAAGAAAACGATATCATATAGTAAGATATTAAATATTACATAGTCTAGGAAAATTAGTCATAAATAAATAAATTAGAAAAAAACGTCTGTGATTTATTTTTAAAAATCTATTTTTGTTAATTTTTAATGGAAATTCCATCGATCCATGCTAAAGGTGTAGTTAAGTTAAAGGTAACTTTGTAATTTATAGCTTAGAAGCGGTTACGTATCTACAAACAATGAACGCGAAACGATTGCCGACCTTTATAGATTTTATTTTATTAGATTCGTTGTTATGACATATCCATACCTTTGATTAGTTTTACCTCAAAGCCTATTGAGGTCCAATTTAGGACCCCGTGGTCCAAATTACAGACCAGTCTGCTAAATTGGAATAGAGGTCAGATCTTACATTTTGTTTATTATTGACATATCTATAATAATTATGTTGATTGTACTTAATAAATGCAAAGCCTAATAATTGTTGTTTCATTTCATACAATAGACATTTATAAAAATCTAAAAAACAATAGCAGCAAACAAAATTTTTAAAAATTTTAAGTTTTAACGTTCATACCTGCCACATTTACCAACGGATCAAATCATTTGAGGTATTGTTAAAAAGCTTATAGTATGTACTTTTTTATCAAAACCTTACTTGTCACCCTATTGTGTTTCGAACAGAAGTTATTAGGTTTTATATGAGCTCACCTCCCTTCACATTCGAAAATATTTTAGCTGTTAAAAAAAGGATGACGGATTTTACGAAAAAATTGCTCATCGTGAACGCTGATCACAACAGTGTAGGGAATTGAAAATCCCTACCTTTTAGACTCGTACATCGAAAAAATTGTCGATCAAGTGTATTTATGTTGCCCTAAAATATATGTGCATAGGTGCATACATTATTTTTTCAACGAAACCACTTCTATATTTAATTATTAAGCTTTTAACCCCCTAAGCTGCCTTATAATTGCATAGTGGCTAATTAAATTGCAATCATATTCATAACAATCATTTATCAAGGCATTATTATGCTTTCAACTCCAATAAAGCGCTACTTAATTTGTTCAGATGAAGGCAGCTGTGCAACAAAAATATTCAAAAGTGGCACATGTCACTTGCACCGAAAGTGCATTTGAGTCTTAAATAAAGCTGGTATATGGTACTTGGCATGATCACTTTGGCTCACCGCTCAATTTGAACGTTTTGAGCCAAACATCTGTGTAGCGCACCTTTTACCAAGATCAATCGAAATTCGAGGGGTAGAACAATAAATACACGAGGGGTTGATCACAACCAAAAATCAAGCCCATAGTGTGCAATTGCCTACGCGATCACCACCCAAGAAACATCTGCCGGTGGTATACTTTATGAAGAATACCTTGGCAAAAAAACGCATACCATCCGTGGACTCGCATACATCCATTACCTTACCAAGTCTCGGACTGGTGGTAACCAGTCCCGCCAAAAATTTTCTACTGCCACTAATGTGGGGCCTTCGAACCCCACGATCGTCGTCACCATGATCATCGACGGCGGTGGTGGCGGCGGCGGCGGAAACATTTTCGTTGTTCGTGATCACCATCGTCGGGCAGTGTGCGCACGATCACCACACTCAGGGAGAATTTTCTCCGCTATTTGTTGGTTACTGTGATTTAAAACTGGAACAACCAGAGTATGCGGAACCAGGAAGAAACGGAACAAAATTTCACGTTTGCACACCTGTTCCCCCACTTTATAAGAAGCGTTCTCTTAACTACCTTTCGACTCCACCCAGCGATCAGGTAAAATAACAAAAGCCTCAAGAAGGGGACTGCAAATCTCGGCAGGTAATTGGATGAATGCCACGTGCGCGATCATGCCGGGGATTGGAGGGGGCCCTATATATATATGATTACTTTTTCGTGCATTTTATGGCATTCAAGGTTTGACTGCCTTGATGATAGTTTGCTAGCCATATACATTTTATTTTTTTTTTTTATTCGGTGTGAGACGATAACACGTTACGCGAATCATTGCGCGCGAAGGTGTCGTATGAGGCGGGAAATAAGCGTTTGCACAGTAGGCGAATGTTAGTTATGGAGAGAAACAACTACAGCAATTGTCCGCTTAAAAAAAGACCAATTTATGTCATTAAAGAGGAAATTGAGCATGAAAATGGTAAATTCATCGATTGTTACTAGAGAATGCGGGGTGGAGTTTAATGGAGATTTTTATATTACAGATGATGTACCGGTCGACCTCTCTAGCACTAAGCGAAGGCATAGAACTGATTGGGGGAGTATCGGAGGTATTGACTATACAAAATCAAAATTACCATCGATCAAGGAAGAAGAATACGTTCAAAACAGCAAAATCCTTAACGAAAACCATGATAGTAATTGGTATGGAAAAGAGTTACGAATCAATTCTAATAACTACGAAAGAATACCATTTGAAGGACGAACAAATAGAATAAATTCAATTTCTTCTATTGAACAAAGAGAGGACTCTGCATCACCAATTTTTATGTCGAATAAAATAAACGATCATAACATTTTTAAAAATCCAATAGAACAAAGGGAAGAATCTGTATCACCACCGATCTTTATATCGAACAGGATCAGCAGCCATAACCTCTTCAAAAATCCATACAGAAATTTCAACAACAACGTGATTAATCGGGATCTTCACTATCCAGATCAACAAAATCTACAAGGAACCGATCATCTTATGCTATCACCTTCATCCAGTCACATATCGTACAGCTCAAATCCCTCTGAAATGGGTGAATATTCTGAGCCAGAGGACTTAAGTGTTAGGAGTAAGAAAAAAGTTTTAGTGCCTTCAGACTCTAGTGTAAATATCCAGAAACATAAAAAGGATTTTAGTGAGACAGATAATCATGACTTATACTACCAGTGCCGGAGTTGTAACAAGTGCTACTCAACATACCCCGGATTGGTAAAACACCAACAGTGCCATGCAATTCCTAATGAGGTTCATCATAGTGAGACCGACTATAAGACTATTTCTTTATCTGGGTCGGAGTATGTTAAAGGTAAAAATAACGCGGAGAATAACAATTCAAGATTAGTTAACCATCCAAGGTATCAGTGCAAAGATTGCGGAAAATCATACTCCACATATTCAGGACTGACTAAGCATCAACAATTCCATTGTCCATCAGCTGAAGGTAATCACGTTAAAAAATTATTTAGTTGCAAAAATTGCGATAAAGTCTATGTTTCATTGGGAGCCCTAAAAATGCACATTAGAACCCATACCCTTCCATGTAAATGTCCCCTTTGCGGAAAAGCATTTTCCCGCCCTTGGCTATTGCAGGGTCACATCCGTACCCATACAGGCGAAAAACCTTTCAGCTGCCAGCATTGTCACAGAGCTTTTGCCGATCGGTCGAACCTTCGAGCACACCTTCAAACCCATTCCGATGTTAAAAAGTATTCATGTAATTCATGCACAAAAACCTTTTCACGGATGTCACTTCTCGGAAAGCATCTTCAGGGCGGGTGTCCCGGTATTAATTCAAGCCCCCATCATACATACGGTAGCGAATACTCTGGACAAACCTATTACGAAGAAGATAAACAAATCGTTGATAGCAGCTCTGATAACCATCATATCGCGTTTAATGGAAATCCAGGCACACGCCACGAATACTCCTCAATGGAACCTTTATACAAGGAGGATTTGCGCGTCTTTTGACAAAGCCGCCACCAGCGAAGCGATATTTTCTAAGAACTATTTAAGTTAATCGAAACCAAAAATTTATTTTTAGCGTTAACTTATTGCCTTATGTAATTTATTTGGTATTTATTTGCTATCTATATTTTGTTTTATTATTCAACCCTGTTGTAAGCGACGGTCGTCTAGTCAGTCTCGAAAATAGTTGTTATCTTCGCGGATCTCATTGTTGTAAGAGCTCCTTCAACTTGTAAGCCATAGTGCGATTTCTTTTATCAAACATTTGTAAAACTTAAATTATTCAATGTTTTTGATCTTGTCATTGTTAACTTTGTTGCATTCGATTGAAATAAAACATTTTTACTTATCCTTTATTATTTCAATTTATTTATATTTAATTTATTTTTAAAGAAAAAGGTAATTCTTGTAAATATTCTACAAATTCAAATCAACTTAATCCCTTGCCTTCTAATTCATCCAGAACCACTTTCATAACAGGCCTAATTTTACGCAAACCAATGGACATTAATAGTACTGCATTCACTATTTAATAAAACCATAGAATTTTTATATGTGAACTGTAACAAAACAACAAATAGTAATAACGCATAGAACAAAAACATTATCGTGTAAAAATAATCACATGTCGGACACAAGGTCCTCACGTTTGGTCAGAACAAGACATCACGTGACTGATAAGAGGGTCTTATTTTAGACACAAATAGAGGATCACGTCTCCCACACGTTGTTTTAAGGCAAAGGCTTAAAATAGAAGAAAATATAAAAGCAGGTTCAAGAAGTCGCATAATTACCTCACATTGAAACAATATGATTAAAATTCCCTACATAGTCTACAAAATAAAACTAGAAACTTTAATAATTTAATAATATTGCAAGTAATTCCCATTTAGAAAGAAATACTAAGATGAATTTTCCTCTAAAATGAAACATTGAATTAAAATATCCTGATGCAATTTGAATTTCTTTTATATTTCAAGTGAAAATAGAATCTATAATAGGCGCTTTGAATTTATTTAAACAGTATTATGAGGGAATTACTTTTATATATAATAAGGTGAATTTATTTCCTTTTAGTAAAACTAAATAGTTTTTTATATATTAATTCCTTAAAACTCCCTATTTTAAATTCTTTGCAATTATTTTATTTATTAAGCGTTGTATTTTCAATACAAAACCATCAAATGTTACAAAGTGATAGTGCGATCAAGAGCAAGGCTAGAGAAACTAAAGAACTAGTTAGGAATAAGAAAAACTCACTAATTTTAATGAAAACTGATAAATTAAAGCTGACGACTGCAGGTAATAAGATTTTTATTTAGATTTAATTATTGTAATTTTTCAGATACCCCCTTATTTTAAATATCTGCTTTAGTGCGTAAAGAAAGCTGCATAGTGTAGTGCACGTTGGGGAAATTCATTAGTTTTTAATGAAATGAAATGAAACATGGGTAAAAGATATTTGCTGTGGAAATGGCCACATTTAATTTTTTCAGGAACTGTAACTGTTTGCTAAGAAATATCTTCAGATCCTACCTTTTTAAACCATAGAAAGCTCCTGCAACATTTTATTGAAATCGGTAAGTTTTTCCTATTCCTTACTTAAGCCAAAACTAATTACTACCACAGTTTTATAAGAGAATTTTAACTGAGTAAGGAAATCAAGGGCTTCTATTAAAATTTACCCCAAAAGTGGGGCAAGTATTAACAAGAAATTTTTTTTTTTTTTAAAATAGATATCTCCGTAGAAAGTACAAAGGATATCTAGGATTATTTTATTAAAAATATATAGGCAGATAGTTGTTACTTCATAAGGTTTAAAAATTATATCTATAACTAGTTTAATTTCTGTTAAATTAATAAAAAAGTAAAATTTGTTAGTACGTGCCCCTGGTTCCCCTAATAATAATAACCAAAAACAATGATTTGACTATATTGACACGTTTGTTATGGTGTGTATTTTATGTATGTGTATATTTTGGCAGTTAGTTATTAACATTTCAACAGGGTGATTTTCGGAAGTAATTGGATATTATTTATACTGAAAAGATACTATCTCTTGAAAATTATGTTCATATGACCAAGTGTCGCCGATGCGTTTCCTTTTATCCAACTGTCTCGGTCAAATTATCCTTGCTTTTTATAATAAATAGACTCGTCCATATTTCATAATTCGTTGCATGTTTGACAGGCATACACCCCAAGCACGTAATGCATTTGGGTTATTGTAATCATACATAACTACGAGAAAAGCATGTGGATCTTCACTTGCTTTTGAGCCTCACCCTCACCCTTATACCATAAAAGGGTCTCGTGTCCGCAAAGTGGACTTAGGTTTTAACCAGAAACCGGCTACATTTTTGGGGGATTACCTGTGATGACTCATTATTTTCACGGTAATTAAAGCGAAATTCCTCTCCAATGGCACTCGGTTTGGTATGGTGCTTATGAATATGAAAGTATCACATCATCTGGTGCATTAATCAATTTCACCTCGGCAGCAACATCGACCCGGGAAAGCCTAATGTCGGTCTGTTGCGGAGAAAATGGAAAATGGAAATGGAAAAATTAATTGAACACATGTCGTGTAGGTTCATTGGATGTAAATGCGAGTTTTGTCTCTGGGGGCATAGTCGCGGTGAGAGATGAATAATTATTTTCTTGCACATGAAAAGTTCTATGCCGCTGCAATGTTCATTCAAAAGCGCTTAGCGACTAATGGGGCTATTTCCATAAGTTGAGCCCGATTTGAGTAATATTGCTATATAAAATAAAAAAAAAATATACTACCAGGTAGAAATTATGGACCTTTATAGCTACAGCATTAAGCAAGCAGTAAAAGCAATTATATCGGATAACTACTATCAATTGATAAAATAAGTTATTCTAATTAAATTTTTTTTTTTTTGTAAGTCTTAAAGAAAACATTCAGCAATCAGGATATGCGTAGTTTCTATAACTTTTTTAAAACTAACAGAACCGGGAACTTACTCCTGTGCACTAATTTTGCAAGAGTTGTTATGAGCTCCGAATCTTTAACTTAAGTTTCGAACTTTTATTTAGCCACATTAGAAACTTCTCTCACATTTTGTTAAAACAAAATAGCGTTTTCTAGATATTATGAAAAGAACTCTAAATTTTTTCGCAATTCTATATGTGCAGACAATTTTCTTCTTTATTTAAAAACCAATTTTTTTGTTGTATAGATAAAAAACTATAGGATAAACCAAAAAGAATGGATGGATTTTACAAAATATTCCTAGATTATAAAATTTGAGAGAAGTATATCAAATTTCCATTCCATTACCAATTCTAAACCTTGAACCGGATAAATTTTTGAATTAAGTTTTTAACGCAAAGTGTGTATAAATCCAGGAAATTTCAATTCAGTATCAAAATATCCTGCTAAATCTGGATCGAAGTCATCCTATCAGCGAACTATATTTTCTTTTTCAGTTCTTGTTTGGAGCCATAATATCCTCTTCGGAGACACTAAATAATGATTCGACATTTAAAATTCAATATTTCGTTTCTTTTATATGTCTTTATCTGTTGTTGGGTATGAATAAAGTATAGGGGATGATATTTGCTAATTTTATCTTATCTTCATTTTCGGTAAGACTTTTAGTAACCATAGTCGCTCTAACGTCTGATGAGTGAAAAAATGCATTCCAAAAATTAAAGTTCAGAGGTAAAAGAGCAAAGAAATGGTACAATAAAATAGCCAGCTCCAGGGCTGACAACCGAATAATGATCGAATGTAACATGGACGTTTATGAGAAGCGTTTATGCTCAATTAGTGAGGTATAGCATTCGTGTACCTCATCACTAACATCATTTGAGGGGTTTTAGTCCAGAGGTATAATGTTCGCATATATGAGCGATTCCGGACCGTTTGCATCATTCCATTTAGGAGAATGACAGGCATTGCTGAAATTACTAAAATCAATTTCTAACCACTTCAGACTTGAGTATCGATATGCATCGAGGGCATTCATCTGTGCCGTCTGAGGGTATTTTGAATGGACAGCAACGGCGCAAATGCACTCCATGGAATATTGGTGCCTATCCGAAGAGCGAAAAGTCGTGAGTGCGTGAATACATCCATAACAAGTTTAATTCCTTTTTGGTCCAGAAGACTATAAAGAACCTTCCTAATGACGGCTCTAATGCAAAGAAAGCGACTATCTTAGCAAATGAAACCTGAAGAAGGAAACGGCAACATGAAACAGATGAGGTCAGGCCGTGGGCCAGGAGGTTACTTGAGAATTGTACAGAAATGAGCCTGAAATAGTTTCGACGGATTCCTCCATTTCCATTTACGCCGGCCACCGCTCCAAAAGGACTCCATTCAAAATCGTTTCCGTGCAGGCTCCGGTGCACCACATCTACAGTACTGCCAGGCTACCCAGGCTAGGCGATCTGTTATAAATTTTCACTTGCAGTTGGCCAGCTAATTGCATACTTGATACACACTCTTGCGGGCTGCTAATTGAAAATTATAGCGAGTGCCAGGTCGGACGGTCGACCAGTTGCAGCCGCTGCACCTTTTTTCCGTCTAGCGTCGAGCATCAATGTAGCGTTTTTTTTCCATGCATCTGAGGCCCCCAAGATTTCCAAATCAGTACCAGGGCAATGCTCAACGCGACTGCGTCTTAGTAGTCGTCTTAACCGACGAAGTCGTCGTCGTCGCCGTCGCGATCGTCGTCGTAGTCGTCTTACGTCTATGGTCTATCCGCGAGCTTCAGCAGACTCTTGTCTCGCTGAATGAGTCATTGAGCGGCTCTTATGCACCTACACGGGGCATGGTTTCAGGTTTTTGAACTTCAAACCTGAAATAAATCTAAATCTAATAATATCAACTGTGTGGTCTGGCCGCTGAGGCTCAGCACAGGTATCTGTATTAATTATGGAACATGATTAGTGTGCACAATTGGCTGCAGGTAATGTTTAGCGACAACTAGTTTTGTCGGCGGCGGCGTTTAGCTGAGTCATTTGCGCAAGCCCAAGTGTTTACAAATATCGGACGCGGAGGGTTCTCTGAGCGCCGCAATGCTGTGCCGCACACAGTTTAAACTGATCCGGCTGCAGACGATTTTTCAAGATCGTCAGGACGCGATTAGATCCATCAGTCGGCTCCATAAAGTTGGAGCCCGCCTTCAGTAAAATTCATTGTTTTATAAAATTTAAACTATAAGCGATTTAATAAATGCTGTGAACTTAATGTCTTTTATTTATAAGTCTATTATTATAGTATTATTATTATTTTTTAAATTATTTGCAATTTATTGTAGTGACAAAAATATTCAATTGTTTAGGTAATTTTTATGAGCTTAACTGAAAACTGCATGATTAATTTATTTTAGACTTTTTGATTTTCTTTGAAAATCTCCTGCAAGATCTTCATAGAGAACAGAAAATTGAAAGTATGCTCAGTACCTTAACTAAAAAATCAATACTGAAATACAAAACTCTTTCAGTATTCACTTACATTTTAATTTTAAAAATTTAGTCATTGTTAACAAGCTTCCTAGAAATATAAAAATTAGTTCAGAAAAAGTAAGATTTTTTTATTTATTGGTACTTAACCAGTTAACTTCAGAGTTTATTTTTAAAAGTCCCTTACCGAATGTGTAATTAAATTCAAGCGGCGAGGAGTATTCACATCGAACACAATACATACAGTTAAACTAAAACGATTTCATTTCTATTAGATAAAAATAAATAATTCAATATTGAAAATATAAAATCTATCCAATTTTCATTTATTTTCTTAATTGAGACCCTCAAGCCATTTCATATGATATGTCACAAGGTACAGTTTCAAAAAACATTTTTCTTTAAATTTCTAATATAGCACCAAAAGTGACCCCCATATTTAAAATTTATTTATTTACGTTACTCGTCCGTGGTTGAGTTACAGAAATTTATATGTGTACCAAATTTCAACTTAATAGGTCCAGTAGATTCGGACAGACAGACACACCACACGAGTGATCCCATAAGGCTTCCGTTTATTCATTTGAATGTTGGGAAGCCTAAAAATGATATAAGAAAATCGGGATTGAAGAGATCTGATCAGACTACTAATCATATTCCACTTGAGCTTTACTCTATTATCCAAATTTAGTATTTCCGATTTACTTAAATATAAAAATCATTAAAAATTACCGGTGATTTAAGGATTTATATTTTTTGATTTTTATTTAATTTGTTCGCAACTACAAGCTATCACATATGTGTGATACAGCGTTTTCTTATCAGAACCCGTCGTCACATATATGTGACAAAAGATTTTTGGTCAATTTATGAATATAGTTCGAGACGCTTTGTGTTTTGAACAGAACAACAGAAGGATAAACTTTAAAACAGTGAAATATATGAAGAAAGTGTACCAATTTAAACAAAAACGTTTATTTTACTTTTTTAGAATGCTCTGTCTATTCGAATTGGTGCCGAATCCGAAAAGAGTTATTGGGCTGTGGTGAACATTTTTCCCAGGAGTACCTGATAGCGAACAAGTTGAAAAAGGTAAATGTTTTTTGGTCATGCCATTAGTCGATAATGGTCTCAAAAATACTTTAACTATAAACTTATTTATTTATTACTAGCTGATTTAGTCAGCTTTGCACAGTGCAAGTAAAGTTTAGTAATTGGGTCTAGCTAGTATTAAGTCATATTTTTATAAAAATGATCCTTTTCTATCTTGTTAGCCTTTCTATATTACCTCAAATCAGTTTTTGGTAAATATTTTCTATGTACAGATACGGTGTTTCTATAGTTTTGTTATTATAGATAGTACCCTTTTCGATCATTTGAAAATTAGAAAATACCGGTCCCTGAAATAAAGTGTTGATGACTTATTTCGTGTTTTTACTGAAGCCTGAAAAAGGATTTCCGAAACCTTTTCGACATGGGTAATAGTGATAAAATCAACACGTGTGTCGTGCCATATCCTAGTTGAGCAAATAGTCTATCACCGGTCTGTTGATTTGAGACTAGAAATCTGTTGGGCATGCTGCAGCCAACCATAAATCGTCCACTGCACAATGCGAATTAAACGTGTCATTGAGAAACTTGGCGGCGACGATTACTATGCCGCCCGAAGGAGTCGTTGCAATAATGCAAAAAAATACTGTGTTAAATCTGTTGACACGATCGGTGAAGTGAATGTGCGCTGTGAGTTTTACGCAAGGGAAAAACGAGAAAAGGTTTTTCGCTTCAATTTAGCCGGTTAAATGCGTCCTCCACCTTCTTGCCGAATTGCAGTCACACTACAAAATCAATTGTCAGGTACGGTAGCTCATTAATAACCTGTCGTGATTTGGTACTCAGAGCTCTTGTTATACGGCAAGATCCCCCCTATCCCGTGCCTCGCATGAAAAATTGCCTCATCGTTATTAATTACGGTCTCAAAAGAAGAGGAAGAATATTTTTCTTATAATATTAAGTTGAAGATGGGAAACGCTCGACAGAAAAGAAGACACCTGGAAGAAGGAGGGGAGTACCCACGCAATTCAAAAGAAATAATCCCGAGTCGGATTATACTAATTAGAGGAACACCTTAGTGCGGATCTCGTCGTCATTCGGCGGCGATTCACTTGTTTGGACGGAAATCCAAAAAGGTTCGTTCGCAGTGCACCAACGCACCCGAGGCTTTCGAATTTTCCGCACTATGCACAGTGTAGCGCCCCCGACTCGAAAGGCAGATGAAATGTCTCAAGTCAAGGAGGCTTCAGGGGCTCTACAGCCACCACTTTATCTTGGCGAAGGAACCGATGATAAAAAGCCAAGAAATCTAATAAGATCCCGGTAACGGCAGCGGCGGCGTGTCGAGCGGGCCCGTCTTGAGTGAGTTGATTTCACTGGGAATGAGGAAGGAGCCCGGCAGCGGCAGAGTTTTCCATCGCCTGGTGAAAGAGTGCGTGGCCGGTTTCCGTAATGAGGCGAGGTGTGGCCGACCACGGAGCCCTCTGATTCATAGAGGGGAAAACGTAATTATGCGCACTGCGAATCGGAACCGTTCAGCACAGCCCGGTCGCGGATTGTCGCTAATTCATTAAATTTATTTAATTTATTGCCGCAGAGTGTCACCGCCGCCGCCCGGCAACTTACCTCTGTGCAATGTTCTTGGGGGCTCGGGCCGGGCTGTCTTCGCGCGAAGGTCAGTCCCGGAGGTGGCCTGCGCTGATTGTGCGACGTCGTCTGTCGCAATAAGCCTGCGCCTGTTTTCCAGACGGACTATCGGAGATCCATCAGTCGGTGCACATATTTACGGCATTAATTGCATTCCGTACGGCACGAAATCCGACTGTATCCAGTGTCATTGGACCAGTGCACATGCCCGTCACCATTCCGCTCTCCTCGCGATCAAATCTCGGCGGCAGCAAAACAAACTTTGTCAAGTGTACAAAATACCTTTCGGTCACATGATTGATTCCTTGAGCACGTCGATGGTGCCCGGTGGAACCGTCGTGGCTTAATTTACATGATATCGCCGGCGGAAAGGTACAGCACCCGAGTAGCTGGAGATGAAATATGCCCAGCTAATCTTGGGACATGAGCACCGATGTGCTGGGGAGCAGGTAGCTCCCGGACCGTCCAAAAAAGAAGTCACCACCAAAGTGGAGGAGTCGGTGCAGCCAATAAAAAAAATAAAATAAAATAAAATAAAGAGGCGCAAAAAAATATCTCCGACCGGTACTCGGTCACGTTTTATTTAAATTTTTCTGGATCCACAAAAAGTTAGCCCATCCCGTATACATTTGCGGTACGTACACACGTAGGGAAATGAGCGCCCAACTTTTTCACTTACGCCTGTGCCCTCGGGGCCCTTTTGGGGCTGGCGAGAATTATTTTTTTTTTTTTTTGTTATTTTCTTCGAGCCGCACAGCAAGTGATAAACTTTTATTTGCCTTTTGCTCATTTTCTCGTGTTAACACCTTGATTTATTTTAAAGGGTTTACTGGAAGAAAAAATGCTCAGAACGATTATTTGCGCCTTAGAAGTTCGCAAGTCGGCATCTTTGTGGATAACGCCCAAAATAAAAATTAATTAAATTCCGATGCCCTTAAGCATGTAAATTTTTACAGATAAATAAATAAAGGACACTTTCAACACAAGAAAAGTGTCATATTTCAATCAATCTATTACTTTTTTGTAAGTTTATAAAATTTGAAAAAAACTGCATCAAATTACCCAACTCCCCAACTTCAAACCTTGAACCAGATAAACTTTTGTAGTATGTTTTCAAGGTAAAACGTATGTAAATTCAAGTAAAACAAAATAGGCCTGCAACGAGCCCGATATATCCCCGAATCAGGCCAGTAGCATTTTGTATAAGAAATAGGATCGATCAAAGAAACGCCTGTAACAAACGTGTTACGTGTTAAAATAGAAATAAAAGCTCAACATTTAAATGTTATTAAGGCAATAGATGTAGACTCTGTCTGTTTTTTATATAAATATTAATTTAATTTAATAATTGACGTCAGATATATGCATGTCTTCTTTATTTTCACTGGATCATGATTCAAAAATTAAATTCCTTTTACCCTATACCTTTTTCCATATCTTACCAATTTTTGTACGGTTAGTAAAAAGATTTTAAATACTTTTACTTGAGAATTCACAAAGATTTGATTTTATTTTCGTGAAATAAAACACGTTTGATATGGGTAACTATGCATAAATTTCAATTCAGTATAAAATTTATTACTCAACCTAGATATAAAGTGAAAAAAGGCATGTTAGGTTCTACCAAATAACTTAATTCTAATCTAATTCTAAGACAAACAATAGACTGTCTAAACAGATAAATAAATAGTGTTTGTTGGAATATGTATCTGTCCATCTGTAGTATTTTAAATCTTTTACAAAATATAATCTAATTTTCTCAGGCAGTATTAACGAGTGTATTTAAGAATTTTCCGAACGGATGCATAGTTTAATCGAAGGGAATGTCCTCCACTGATGCTTCTGTGCTAAAAATAGTACCTATACCTAGTTATTTTTTTTTTCTAATTGCCTAATAACCAAAAAAGGAAACTCACCGTCGCTTTGCTACCTGCAATGAATTCATAGCAAACCTGTAGCCAGCTAGCCCCAACGCAACTATTGAACTAGAGTCACCTGCTCACGACAACGCATGAAGGACATTTTTCATTTCCATAAATAGTGGCCGGCGCACGTCGAATAATGCGGGCACAGGTGAATTCGCTCCATTGAACAACAGCAATCATCCGGCAATAGCAAAAACAAAAAAAAATAACAAAAAAAAAAAACAAGAATTGCAAGAGAATGAGAATAGCAGGCCCCAGAGCCAGAGAGATAAAAACTTCGAATGGACCACAAATCTGAAGGCTACGGTCGATCTCTTAAAAACGTTCGCTCATATGAGCGTATAGTGCGCTCCAAGGGCTGTAATTAATTTGTTCACGATAAGCATCTTTGGCTCAACTAAAAGTACACACGTACGAGCGCCAGAGATAGCGAATTAATTATATAATCCAATCTTTCCATGAAGGTATAAAACACGGCATTCATGTCTGATGTAATGAGGATATATAGCTAATAGACGAGACTGAATCTCTAGACTGTTGCGGCGGCGCGCAGTGGTCAGGTGGATTATGCCGTGTTAAAACACTGCTGAAATCTGTTGCATCCCCGCATTAAGACACGATCTGTTGCAGTACTGTGCGTAATGCATGCCGTCCGGAAAGTTGATCGCTATCTTATGCGAGAAGTTCCTCCAAAGAGATGAGATGGGTTGTACCACAGAGGAGAATAGTCGGCATCTTTATACGCCCAATTTACTTAATTAGGTGGCTTAATTTGGCCGGTCTGCCGGTCGGTTGTTGTCACCGCCACCGTCCCAAGAGTGCATTTTGTCAAATTAGGATACAATCTTGCGAGATAAGCAATAAATCGCTTGACACACGGCTAAGTGTAAATCTCGATGGCGGAGCAGCCGTCGCGTCGTCGTCGTCGTCGTCGTCGTCGTCGTCGTGTCCATAAATTAACAAATTATCACATTAAATAAATGGCACCTAAACTTCCTTAGATTCACATTAATTAACGATCAGATGATTTATTGGACGACGCCGAGGATCAGGTGTCGCTCGGGCACACTCTCTCTGCGCATTTTCCTAGCCCGGTCCCGGCTATGTGTGGGGGGTACGGTGGCTGGGGGCCTCAATTAACGATCGGTCGCGGAACGACAAATTTCCAGCGCCCAGATCTCCTCGATGGTGGCCGATCGCGAGCCCCGCACACGGAAAAGAGATAATTAAAAAAACAAAAAAAAAAACAAAAATTATTCAAATCAAAAGCAAGGTGGACGGAGAATTAATTGCATGCCAGTTGTGACGGCGTCACAAATTGATTGAGCTATGCAAATCGGCCCATGAGTGTGAACATTACGCACAGAGTGTGCGACTTAGGTGTGCGCCGTGATTGACATTAATGGATTTGAGATTCAGCCGCTGCTGCTGGCTATTGTCCTCGAGCACCTTTGGCTCCTTGCCATATTTGATCACCACAGAATAATTTTACAATTTACACCAATGCTCCTTTTTTTTTGTTTTTTTTTTGAGTAAAATTATTAACTATTCACCGGTTATTGATTGAGGGCTGGGTCTATGTTTTATTGCTTGATTCGATGCTTTACCTGTCGAACTAAGGAAAACAAATTGTCCTGCTGTCCCTCTATGGTGAATTGGTGAATGGTTTTCGATTTCTTACGCTTAAATAATTAAAATAAAGTGGAGGAGTTGCATAAAATTATCTTAACAGCAAAATACTTATAAAATGAATAATAGGACTTTACTACATACGTAGGAAAAAAAGCAGATTATTCATTTAAGAGATTAAGGAATTTTGAAAATTTTCTTCTATATTTTCTTTAAAGAAAATAAGAACTTACGAATATCTACTATTAGAAAATAACGTTCAATTTTATAACACTACGTCGGTTGAGTATGCCTCCTCTGGCCTCACGGTTCCATTATTAAAACTAAGTTGGCGTTAACGTAGAGAAATATCGTTACTTTATTTCTTCACATTTGTTGTATGTAGCGCTCTGAAATTAATTATTCTAATAAGAAACATTGAATCTTAAAAGTCATATTCAATTTTAAAAATATCTCTCTCTATCTAAATATTCTTATAGGAGAAATTGACTTCTTTATCAATAACACCAAATTTTGCACGTGTTTTTCTCCAAATGATACTTTCCCAACTATTTATTTGCTTATTTATTTCCGATAAGATATGGTAAATAATTAATTAGGTATCCCACCTATTCGGGCGCTCGGGATCCAATGGCGCCAATGAATCTAACTAACCTAGTACTATCTACCTTAAAACTAATACAATTAATAGCAGCATATCTTTTAAAACTAACCCTTTGATTTCCATCTTAATAAAACCTTTCTTAAGCTTGCACTATATTTACCCAATCCCATAAACCATTCTGTCTCTACGCTCCTCTGATCTAGTCATAATTATGTTAATTTAATTTAATTTAGTTAATCAATCTTTTTTTTACTCTTAATCTTTGTAGCTTGTATTAAGCGAAAATCAATAAGTAAAGGTTCTAAAATAAAGCAAAACACTCTTGAACCAATGCATTTTAGGAAATTATTTTTATCCGACTAAATTGAGTTACTGAAGCCAATCGTAATTTTCCAAAGTCTATTCTTTTTTGGAAACGAAATGATTGAAAGTTACTTGAATTGAATGGTAAGGTCTATATGGGTAAGTAAAATATTCTTTACAAAATAACGCATTTTTCACGGAACAAGAGCTTTACCTTTATTTTTTCAGGTGGTATATTTTTGAAGAGAGAGCTCTTTTTCTCTAAGCAAGTAAATCTTATTCTCTTTGATTTAATCTACTGTTTAATTTCGTACTGTCGTATTATAATTAATTATAGATTTATATTTTAAGGAGTAGAACGTGCAAATTATTCTACAAAAAAGAATTAACAATTTTCGAATATTGTTCAGAGAAAAGTGTACTTCATTTAAAGTATGTAGACTTAAACTACCTAAATGAAAAAGTATTTGTTAAATAATTTAAACAATCAAAACGAGTATTCCCAGAAATCTGAGTCTAACCACGCTTAGCACCCGCAAAGTAGGTAACCAAATCAAAAAGCGATAAAATGATAAAAATCAAATCAAAAATCGTTCGATTACCTGTTCCTCGGGACTAACGGGTCGCCGTAGCGGTGGTGGTACATTTATACAGGACCCAGAGCGGAACCACCGCAGCGAATAGATTGGGTCAACAAAATATTTTATAATTGGGCAGATTTATTTTTTCGGTCCGGCATAAATCACAGCAGCGACTCCGGTGGTGCTCCGGCATGTTGACTCCGTCACATAGGAATAATTTCACAATTTCTCACCATTCGAACGGCTTCGGCTACCTGGCTCACATATGCACTACAGCCTGGCTGCAAATGCAATTCCATTTCCATGTTT
The DNA here is from genome assembly GCA_963969385.1 of Philonicus albiceps. Classification (NCBI taxonomy): domain Eukaryota; kingdom Metazoa; phylum Arthropoda; class Insecta; order Diptera; family Asilidae; genus Philonicus; species Philonicus albiceps. The sequence goes on from OZ017775.1 coordinate 29,272,050, forward strand.
ATATAATCTGAGAGGCGAAAAGTTCAGGTGCAGATGAACAATGGCATCTTTGCGCCTGTGAACGAAAATTCGACGTATATATGTATTATTATTTTTTTTTTTATTATTTTTTATTTTACTTACAATTTTTCACGGCAGCGCACGGAAAATATCTGGAATCGCGCACCGGCTCGATTTATTGGCTGAAGTGCAAGAGTTATGACGGGTCGTATTTATGACTACTTTCAGCGAACTATCGGAAAATAAATGGGCTGAGGGAAATTCTTGTATTTATCACTCCGAGGAGCTGCATAATTTTATTGGAAACAATTTCCGAATCAGTCGACTGTGAAGAGAGTCCGGCCTCGCCGGATCGGGGCACGCGAATTAGTGCGAAATGAAAGGTATGAATAATTGCCCGGTAAAGTGGTTCAATACCGGTGATAAATGTCGGATCAACATCTGAAACACACCCGTAGCTCATTTTCACCTAGGAATTTTTCAAGACACGGAAATCGTATGAAAGCACTTGGTGAATTAGAACAGGCGCAAAGATCCAAATCCCTGCAAAATCTTAAAAGCAGTTAAACTGATTTAGCAGGATATGAGATTTCATCTAAATTGAGAAGTTAAAATTACTCATAGACTGGATTTTTTTATTTTTAATTTTTCACACCAAATTTAATTCATTTTTAGGGTCTCCTGGGGTTTGAGATAAAAATACGGGGGACTTTATTCACCCATCTGTTTGTCCATACTCCGTCCAGACCATTTTTCTCAGGCACAGCTAGTCTTATCAAGTTAAAATCAATATCATATACTAAGGTCTAGATATAGCCTCATAGTTCTGTAAAATTCTAATTGCCTAACTCACAAACAAAGCTTAATACTAACAGACTGAGTTACTTATCATCGAAACCTATAGATTACTTTCCGTTGAGCATAAGTAAAGAAAGAGTTCGAAAATCATTAATTTTAAATTGTAAATTGTAACAAAAATAAAAATTAACAAAGCTACATATATTAACACATTACGTATCGGCTTTGTTTCTAAAAAATAGCAATAATAATATCGGGTGAAATTAGACGAAATTAAAATCAACTGCTGTTTTGCCATGTTTATCTTAGACATGAAATTTGGTGGTACTTTAACCCTTTGCTGAAATTATATTCCATATAGAAGCATGTTGATGTTATATTTCGCTAACCTTCGATGTACAATTTACTCCGATTTATGTATTACATAAATTTAAAAAAATGCACAAATTTGTGCACACAGGATTTGCGTAAAGTTCAACGAAATGCACAAATTTGTGCATATGGGAGGTAATTTAACGTTCGACACGAGAGTTTTGATCGCACTTAACTAGTTTTTATTTTAAATAAGAGCGTGAATTTCGTACTAATAACTATTTTAAATAAATTGCTATCATCTGATCCATTTTTTTTAAATCTAATCAAATATAACTCAACTATTAATTTGAAAGTCAGTTCTAAAACATATCCAAATTAAAGTCGCAAATTTCTTTTCAGAATTTTTATAAATTTATATGTAAATGAGGGTGATTTTTACATCTTTTCCTCGAAATTTGGATATTGGGATATTTGTTTTCTGGTTTTCTACTCCATTTACTTCAAATAATGCAATATATTTTCTAATATAGTTGAATTTGTAAATCTCAGATGGATGGACAGACGGAGACACGGACACAATTTTATGTGCTCTATGAGTTTCATCATATTTTAAATTCCTAAAGTAGTCATGCCTCACATTGAGACATTAAAAACGTAAATAAGATTTATGTAGAAAAATACTGTAAAACTTTGGGGTAACCTCTTTACTAATCCTCCGCGCCATTTTCGAACAAGACGAAATTTTTAAATCATCAAATGTTTATTTATAATGTGTGATCTAAACAAATGGATTTCTTTTTCGACATCTAAAATTCCGATATCTTGCCTTTGATCATTTAAAAGCTTCCTAAATAAAATTGATCTCCTACATCTAGTCTTAAAAATATAAAACATCGCTTCCAATTACTTAACCAAAATCGTTTGTATAGTTAACTCAAAATGAAGGGTTATTGGGTTGGAAATTAATCTACAGTTCTTTTGTTGATTAAAATATCTGAATATTCAACAAGGCAAGAACAGTCATAACCGCGGAAGAGGCTGAACATTTAATTCGATTTTTTTTTGCTTCGAACCAATTGAACTGGCCTAAAATAGAGTGGCGAAACGTAGCGTAAAGAATTAAAATGGTAATTTTGCTGTGAAAAACAGGCCACCGCGAAACTCAGGGATACCGAATGTAAACAAGTTGAAAAGTATTTAAATTTTCAAGGTATATGATTTTCGTATCGTAAATCTCCGCCTGGAATCATCTACTGACAGAAGCCGATATTTTAATCTTGACTCGATTAAAAATCGATAACGTAGCAGTTAACGATGGTCTGTGATTACGACCAGGTCTACCGGACATAATGACTTTTTTAGTGATAGTCTGCCCAATGCCACTTCGGCACATATTCAAATAATTGAGAGGAATTTATCGCTGATTTGCGTACTTCTATCGAACAGAAAATCAATGACCCTTTTTCTGAGAAGATCAGGTCAGCCTACCTGTGCGGTTGTCGTTGCCGCAATCGCCGCACACCCGCCTCACCATGTCGTCGTCAGTGGCAGTGGCATACACCGGCTTTTTGTCAGATTTGTTACAGGAATATCAAAAAAGCGCTACCTGAGCAGTATTTCGCGGATAATATATGCGCACCTCACGGTGGTATAAATAAAATCGATTCAAAAAAAAAAAAATAAATAAATAAAAGAAGTCAACCGCGGCGAAAACAAAACTCTAGGACACTCGCCAGGTATCTGTCCATATCCACTCCAACGTGCCGTCTGCATCTCGGGTTAATCTTGCTGCAAAGTACTTGCGGCAGAGGAGAGTAAGGCACACCAGCCCCGGTTTCATGGTCATGACTCTTTGGCTAGTTTTCGCGATAATACGCGATTTATTGGCAACTCCACAAATTCAATTACATTGGAATGTAGCGGCTAAGATTATAGGATATCACATTACTAGACGACAGAGGGAGTAGGTGATAAATAAGATGCATAGTAATAAAGTGAATAAAGGCAGCGGAAAAAGGGTCCGGATGCCGGGCAGCCTCCGCCGCCGCAGAGGCGAATTCGCGCCGAGGCTACCTTTTATTCAACCGTGAACACACAAATTCACTCACTTGCGGCCACAGTACAGAAGATACCGTCTCCATTGGGACGATAGGTCGCATGTGAAAACACCTTGCACAAAAGAATGAAAATTTAATGGAAGGTAAATGCATTTTCCAATGAAAGATTACTGAACTAGTTCTGTTGTGACAAAGGTGACCAGTCGCTTACACCTACTCCGCTAGTGGGCCGCATCTCCCGTCCGGCGCCTCACCATACCGCAAAGGTACTCTAGGTGTGCGCCGACACTACATCGGCCTGAATTTGTTATTCTTGTAAATTCTTAGAGTAAAGGTATTTTGAAATCAGATCGTTCCAGACAGTTAAAAATTAATGAGTAAAATCGCTCCTTGCAGCTGCAATTTGATTCGGTGAGCTCTACGCTTTTCGGGAGACATGCATTTTAGAAGGCCCTGCGCCACTTTTCTTGCAGCGCGACTGTTCGTTTGCTTCTTTCGAATTTTTCATTTATTAGAAATATTCATATCGAGCGTGGAAAATATTGATCACGATTTATCGTGCAATATGAAAATAAGCAGTAAGTACACATTTAAAATACGAGTGCAAGAAAGCGGTATGCGCTTGTTCGTTAATTTATGGAAAAAGAAAACATTTTCTTTTTGGTTTTGAATCTTAGGGTTTTTGTGTACACTTATTATGTAAGATATGTTTTATATATATATTGTCTTCAAATTGTAACAAGATTAAGTTTAATTTTAAGAATATTATAGTAAACGAATCAAATATAAGACCTTACCCTAATTTAAGACCCAATAGATAAACTTAATATTTTGGTAATACGAAATTTTCATACAAATAATTATCTAAGGTTTTGTTATATTTTATTTACTTATACTTTATGTTTTCTATTTATTTTTATTTATTTACAAAATAGGTCCTTTGCTCTACTGAAAGTTTCGATTAATCTTGAATTTGCTGTTGTTGCTTCATCAAGAGCCACAAATTCATTAGGATTCGAAAAGGGGTAAGTTTAAAAAATTAACTTCAATAGTTTTCTGTTAGAAATTAGTAATATTATATTTATATATTTAACCCAACAAAGATAGCACAGATAAACAGAATATCTTCTTGATGGAAGTATCGTTTAAAATTTTGTTTCTTTTAAATAACACCTGCATAGTTTTTTAGAATGACTGATTTTAAATTTTCTAATTAAATTAAAACTGAATATTCTCAATATAAAACTGAAAAATTTCAATGTTTCCTTCAATATTTGCGTAAAATCAATAGTAAAAGCTTAAACAATAAAGTCGAACCTCCTTGTGGTACACTATATGGAAATATAGCAAGAATGGAATTGTAATACCTAACGTTATTGATCCTGGAAGGTTCGCTGAAAATATTGTTTATTATTAGAGAGCATGTTCTACTAACTACTGACTAAAGCAGCCAACGATACTCCAACAAAGGCAGTGCATTTCGTTATAGACGAACGTTTTTAACTTACGTCGCACTAAGGATGGTAATTTTCAGATAATTCTTAGTATATCAAATCTGCGGAGCAAAATCAACTGACTTGTTTGTATTATTGCTATATGTATAATTTTAATCAGGAATTATCTAAAACCATGACAGGATGATTGCATGTAATATAAAAAAAAATCATTAACTTATCCTTGATCATTCCATAAAATTAGTTTGTATATCTGACTAAAATAATCTACCTATCATTTTGAATTTATTTAATTCTTATTTGATGTGAGAATCAAAATCGTATAAATCCTGACCAAACCTAGAGCAATTTGGTTGATTAAAATGCAAAAAGTCCGCAATATTGCCCCCAATCGCAATACCTGAGCCGCCTTTATCGACATGATGTGCCCGAGGAGGTATAGTTCTTAGTCGATGGTATCGAAGGTCTCTTAAATGGCTCATAATCACCCTCTGCAAACAAATTTCATTTATCTCACGAACTTGTTCCCTATTTCCTGCACGTTTCGATAGGAATCACTGGAGTCGTTCATCAGTTAAAGTCGCCCAAGCTATTTGTTTTAATTAAGATAAAATTCATGTTTTTAACATTTTCTTTCATATTCTGCGATCGCGTTGTTGGGCCAGCGGTTGCACTCAACGGGCGAGCTGCACGTATCTCCCCATCCAGAAAATTTAAATTCATTTCATGGGCGTCAGTGCAGTAGACGCTGTGATTTTCGTAACCTATAGACGGAGTGTTCTGCTGTTTGGACGGTCGATCTTGGACGATAGTTTCAAAACTAATTGCACGCTGAAAAGATTGATTCCACGCAAATTATCAGTAATCGATGGTCGGAGGATGGACAGCGCGTCAACGATCGACTGATCATTCATAAAGACATCGCGGCTAATTCGGCAGTAAATTCAAAAAAAAAACTTTTTTTTTTTTTTGACTAAAGGGGCCCCAACAGTCGATTTTATGAGTGCTAAGAACGGCTTTCACTGAAAGTTGAAAATGCACCTCCTCAGTCACTTAATTGCCACTTAAATGTCGTCGTTTAGCCTTCGCTGATCCTCGGATTTGCTCTGGCTGTCCCTCTTGGTTTGAAGCGATGCTGCGAGTGCTAAAACGTTCATGTGAAAAGCCGTTCCACTCGAGGTCGCGATTATTACGTACCTGGGCAGGTGAATATCTCGTCCGCGTCGCGATTTAAATCTTTATAACCTCGGACATTTCGCAAAAGCCAAAGCAGAGCCCTAAATACCTCCTTGTTCTGAGTCCAAATAGTTAATCCGAATTTGATTTGCATGTTTGCCTTAGCGTGACCAACTGATTTAGCTCAATCCAGGTCATAAATTTCGCGAAGATAATACTTTTATTCGCATCTTAATTGCGCTCGTAAACCAACGGGGCAAGTGCGGCACCGCTCGCGCACCATCGAACGCCAAAGCGGTCGTAATCCAGCGGGAAAAACCGTGGGCAAATAGAAATTCTCTTTTCCCGGAGCCGGGTCTTATTATTTTGCGCCAAGATGAAAATTTAGGAGCCCAACGCGAGCATTCGTTGTAGGATTATGACTCGAGTAATTACGCGGGCTCAGCCGTGTCGGCAAAACTTTCCCGGCCAGATGGTGGGTGTTCTTTATGGAATCGATTGATAATGACCTGGGAGGAAAGCCTCCAAGGTGCGGGGCATCGTCATGGATTTAATGAAGCGACAGCCGTCATAAGGGCTCATTTCCTGGATAGAAACTATCCGTTTTTGTCTCACGATAATCGGAATTGCTCCATTTTTCTTAACAAAACTATTATTTAGTTAAAATTTTGTATATTATAAGAAATCGACATAAAAATTACTTAAGAAATGTTGAAATATTTCATTAGTAACATTTTATTTTAACATGTATAACTAAATATTTTAAATTTAAGGAATTTTCACTAAAAGATAGTCTGAAGATGTTGAGATCGTTAATTTTAAATCTAACACAAGGGGCTCAATTTCTAAACTGATTATTATTTGGCATATTCCTAAACGTAATCGAATGCATGTAGATTTCAGTTACCAAAACTGATAACATAAATAGTTAAATATTGGACGAAAATTTGCCTCTATTTGAGTTTGTTGCATTAAACTTAAAATGAATGGCAGAAACAATACGGCGCTAGATTGCCTTTGTAATCATCTACAAGAAAAAATATACCCCATAAAATTAATTAACGTAAAATTCTTGAATAGGAGGGATAATATTAACCTTAGATAACTAAACATTCGTATGATAGGCTACCGGACCCTACCAGTTTTGCAAATTCGACATGTTCCCGCACATTTTGAATATGTGCCAAGATACAAACGCAAATCTTTACCACTTTTCTATTTTTTAATTTAAATGTTATAATCTTAGTTCTCAAGTTAGGCTAATTTTTTTTTTAAAATAAAGAAAGGATATATAAAAATATAGAAATTTTTGACCACAAACCTATGAATCGAATGATTAGTTAGAAAGTAACGTTGATTTAAGTTTAGTTATTAAGGATTAAATAAAGAAGAAATTTTTGGAATTATAAAAACTCAGTTTTTTCCGTAGAGATTTCCTAAATAATAGTCCACTGCTAGACCAGTAAATTTGTCCCCACATAGGTAGCACAACATAGTTTATGAGTCAGTCGGTAGCCTGGTGATGTTTTAGTAAATTTTTAATATTTTAAATTTTTGTGTGTGTTTTACTCTGATATTAAAAATGTTCAAGTTCCAGCAAGTGCCATTCAATTTGAAAAAATTAAAACAACAGGTATACTAACTTGTCCTATTTTGAAAAAGTATGTTAAGTGTACTCAAATCCTTTATGATGATTTATTCGTATTTTAGTATTAAAAACATTAGTGCAGGCATAAAAAAAGCAATTTTAATAGATAGAAGCTAAGATGTGCATGCATTTCAAAAATACGAGTACTTCCCATTCTACTCGGATTTCTTGAAATTTGTTTGAGATTATAATAATAATTTATTTAATAATTAAACAACTTTAAAATATTTGGTGTATAGACACACATGTACACTAAAGTTCCTTTTTAATGCCGTTTATGAATAAACTTTTGTTTGCGCTTAAAACAAGTTTCCGACTCCAAACCAGGCGAAAGTTAGATAAAATTGGATACACTTGTTATAGATGATCCAATGCAAACTGTGTAGGTGCAAATTTATACTTTGTTTATAAAAATTGTGACATAAATGATGATTATTAACAGCTAGACATAATAAGCAACTCCACTAGAGATAAATCATTGTAGTTGTCTATACATGTTAATAATGCATAGATTTTGGTTTTATGTTTAATGAAGCGAATATTACTTTAAGTTTTACTTAGAGACATGTAGGGACTACATTTAATCAATATGTGCTTCAATTAGAGCTTTAATGAATGACCATAAGAATGTTTTAAGTAAAAATTGTAACAATTATAATTTTTACAGTACTGAACGTACAGTTGATTACATTGTCAACAAAGTCTGATTAAAATTAATAATTCCATTGATGTCTGCTCTTCTCGAAGTAATACAAAGGTGTTGACCATGAATTTGAAAAAGGGAACGAAAAGAACATCTACCCGCACAATTCGTCCATAAAAGCAAATTCGCCAAGGACAGAATCACCTGTACCAGCATTTCTGTGGTCATGCCGGATTGAAAAAAATAAAAATAAAAGCGGAAAACGAATAATGAAAGAATTAACAAAAAAATAAATAAAAATAAATAATAAAAAATGAAAAAGAAAATTAAACGAAACGGACAAACCTGTTAGGATTCCAGCCCCGCAAAAGACGATAACGACGGCTGGAAGAGGGAAAAAAAAAGGTAGAAAAGGCGTAAAAGTACCCGGAGACAAGTGTAGTTCTGACGAAAAACCATAAGCGGCTGCACTTAGAACATGGTCACCTCCAACACCTTCGACAGGTTTAAAAGAGAATTCCTGCCGTTGTCGCTGGTGCTGTTGACGGTGCCGAACAGTCCAGTCTCCGTGTGCGGTAAACTCCTGGCCATACCATGGTCTTTTGGATACCACACGGTCATCTTAATTTATTGTTTACGCCGCGATAAGGTGTCTTTAATTTCTCGCTATAATATCGAGCGCTTAGAAAGCGATCATAAAAGCGCTCATTTAGTACCGATGAAATTGACCCATAAAGAACGCCCATAACGACCTAATCAGTGATTACGTCTCGATCAGAATCAGGTGTCGAATGTTTGTGGGCAGTTTATGGATTCTTCGTAGAAGGCATCTTCATTTCTGGTGGAGACGCTGCCGACCGTCTGTGGCCTTGGTTTTGGTACAGTGATTAGTCCAACGTCTGGTTGTAAACAGAATTATTGTCGCTCACTGGTGGGCCAACAACTGGATCAGGAGATTTACGGGCCTTCGAAGTCTTGTCGATTGCCCCACGTATTTAGGGGAAGTCACTTTTACTGAATACATTATAAGTCTTCTTCAGAATCAGGGACCTTTACATAAATAAGAGATTATATTTAGAGTTTTGAGAAAAATACCTGGGGGAGACAAAATATTTGGACTTGTGGTCATCAAGGAATTCTGGGATATTTATGCTAGGGAATATCCGTAAAAAATTAGATAACGATGTACGAAATTCAATTAAATAAATGAAGATGTACCACAAATAAAAAACCTTTTACACTTCTTAAACTATAAGTGTATGTACAATTTTAGCTTTGAATATTTTCACCACAGTCCACCTTTCTCATTTAAATTACAGTAAAGCTGCAACATTGTGCATCTAGTGAGTGAATAAAATAAAAATCTTTCTTGACGCTCACGTTAGCCGGTGGAAAGAAAAGCTGAGAAAATTATCGTGGCGCACTCTGCTGTGATATCTGAGGAACGGGTAATAGTGCATAATTTTCGCTAAGCCGGGCTCAAGTCGAAGTGGTGTGCGGCAGTATAAAGTTTTATCTTGTTCGAGTCAAGCACTAATCGATTCTGCTACAACCACTGGTTTTTGTAGTCTATTAGCCTATCACATGGTAATTATCGCCACAGCATCGAAACGGATTTACTTTAGTAAAAGTTGTGGGTTTTTTTTTTAAGCCCGTAAGCCCGGATTACCCGGCAGAGGTTGTTTCTTGCGATATAAAAGAGCCACAGCACTTTGTGCCCCTTCCCCCAAACAAGTCCATTGGTAGGAAAACCGAAGATATATGGTACTGGTCATAGGTTAACTAGTTGCTGGTGCAATATATCACGCCGATATTGAAAAAGCGAACCTTTGATCGTATATGGCATGATGCTATTTGTGTGGCGGGCCCTCCACATATAAGTCCCGGGCCCAGCATAAAAGCCGCAGAAAATATACACAGGCCGTAATTGCGCTTTGCGTTCACATTGTTCCTACATGAAATCCATTTCTCGAAGGTATTCTGGTGCACTATCGGCGGCTCTCGTAGGGAAATCGCAGATAGCGCGCCAAATGTATGCACGGGGAGAACCTTTGAGGTAATTGTGCTCTACACGACTTGCCTATATCATCAGAGATCCTGGACTAGGGCTGCTGCCTGGCCGCTGATCTCGTGAATAAGAAATGAAGAAGACGTTCTAATTAGCATTTTGTGTTGAACAACTATTATGGGACTAAAATCGTTTAGTTTGCTTCTCTGATGGTATGGTCCGGTCAAACGTGGGTCTGGCCATTGATGTGTCAAGGTGCCATCGTTGGTCGGAGACACAAATCAGTCCTCAAACGGCCACGGCCCACAGATTCGCGGAATATGCCATCAATGAGTGCTCGTTTATTAAGATATATCAAACTCGCACGGTCGCGGACTGCTCGTTTGCCGGGCATCTCGCCGCTACTTCAGGCCTGTCTACTTTTATTCCTTGTCTATAATTCCAGCTAATTGACATTTCTCAAAGAATTTATTGAAGGTCTCGCACATTACTTACTTGTAGCGATCTTCTTCCGCGCCGGTCATTCAGCATCGTCGCCCTTTGTTGCACCGGACCAACCTGTGTCACCGCTGCCGACAGGTACACCAAGTGTGATAACATTCGGGCATAATTCAATGCTTATTTGTACTATTCCCCGATCCGAGGGATATCTACTTTTTACCTCAACACGAAAATGATGTGTGACGATAAGGCCTCTACGGCCGAGATTGCTCCTGAGAACTAATTGGGTACGGGCAGCGAACATAACTTGGACATACATACGTCCGGGTGAATGGTACCTGAATTAAGCGGAATTAGAAACGAATGCATTTTGATTAGATTAATTGCCACCTTGTGTCCAAGATTGCAATTAATTATTTCTTAATTCACCCCATTGCCTGTAAGGGTGACGCAATGAATGGGTGCAAGTGATTACTAATTATCAGGCATTTATAGACCATAAGGATCATATGTGTCACAGAACAGGTCACGGACACAAATATGTTTCTATGTGCCGCAACAGATTAAGAAAATGATAGTGGAACGAAAATATAAAAGTGAAATCGAATCAGATTAGCGTTCTGTTTCGCAATAAAGCATAATAGCGCAATATTGCACCTCTGTCCATATGTTCACCTATAACTAGAAAATTACTACTTACATTTTCTTAGAATAGTTACACTATTAATAATTAGAACGACACTATTCGGAATCCAGCACAAAATCTGAATTATCTATTATTAGAATGCAATCTTATTATTTTACTGATTCTGCACTTATAAGGTCCTGATCAGCTGTAAAACTAAAATATATGACGACATCAAGACTATTCTAAACTACTTTTGTTTTACCATAATACCTATAATATTGTGATATTCTAAATATACACATACTTTCTACTTAGAAGATGGACTAACATCCATAGATTATTGTACTAAGGGGAGATTCTTCTCAAGATTGACCAACAAATCGATCTTTTTTCGTTTTATGTGTGAGTTTATCTATTATAGCACATGTTTCCAAAACGATATTTTCGAAAGCAACTTAATATTTAAGATATTGATAATTTAAGATACCAACTTTATAATGGAAAACTAAAGTTTTAGCGGTAGACGCGTTTTACAGAAAACTATGGTACCTAAAATTACTGGAACGATAACTCTCGAACCACTTTATTTATCAGTACGAAACTTTCTTTATTTGAAAGTAAATTAAAATTATAGGGTAGGTCGGGGCTAGTTGAGCATAGAGCCAAGTTGAGCAATTGACATATCTCGAAATCTAAGAAACATATAATGAAGTTGTAAATATCGGAAAGAAGGGTGTAAGTGGGGAGGGAACACATCGCGGCGTTCTAAAGTTTTCGCCCAGCGAACAAGTAAAAAATAAGACTACTAAGGTTACTTTCTAAAAACTGTTTGTTCTTCGTCCGGGAACGTATTAATTAAATTAAGTTTATTTAAGTTATTTGGAGAAAAGGAAACTATGAAATGGGTTGAAATTAAGCCGGAACTTGAACTGCTTTACTTATTTTTATTAAACTCAAGCTTAAACATAGTTTAATTACTACATTAACTAAAGATATATTTATATGATACAATACAATACAATTCGCATATTCACTATATTTAATAGTGGACATTTGACTGAAAGAACATCAAACATTCCAGCTACGAGTATAAAAAAATAGTGATTTTAATAGGAAACCTATGCACGGAGGAAGATACCTTCCAACGTCATTATTTGCGTAGACCTTCTAGTTAGAGTTGCTTCCTTAGTGATCTTCTCTGCCAATTATAGAGACACAGTGACGAACAGACTCCGATTAATGACTGTCACCTTCCCAAAGCCACTTGATTGACGCCTGTCACGTCGAGCATCACCTTAGAACCTTACGGGCGACAGAGTAGTCAAGTGTTCTGTTTTCATTAGTAAAAAAAAAAAATCCCATTATATGTAGATTGGCATTAGAACTAGAATAATCTTTCCTCCCATGCCAGAACCCAGACCATTGGTACGGTTCGAGACGATCGACCTGAAAATCCAAATGGAGCCTGTAACCAGCCATAGACGCAGCAGTATCTTTTAGAGGCACGATATGTCCCGGCTGGGTGCTATTAATATTCACTATTGTCTCAAGACACTTGTGCAAGAGCCTTGCTGGCAGTTCGATAATTGGGACGCCAACGGCAGCGTCAAATTTTCGACATTGGGCAATTCTCGCTGCAGAAAGAAGTTTCGCAACTATTTTATGCCCAGAGCGCTACCCTATCTTGAATTGGCGGGATATTGCGATCAAAATTTTAATTACCATCTAAAGATTGACTTTCAATTTCTTTCATCGTTTGGTCGATCCTCTTCCAAAAGGCTTTGCGCGTTAAGTTGATATCGCGGCTACTGCCCTGCGGTGCTCATGAAATCCGCGAACAAATTCGGATCTTATTAGGGAGAGGTTCTATGGCCGGTAAAATTCAAATGGAGCACCGAGGTAAGCAGATGAATAAAATACGGCAGAGCGTGATTTATAAATTATAGCAGCTGACATTAATAAATTTTCACAAAGTCGGAAGGTCTATCTTTCTTCCAGTTAAAGGAGTACTTGCGCTGGAGTTTTGAATAAAATAGAAATACACGCGCGGCATGGGTGGTTCTGCTTTCCTTGGGAACTGCATCGAGACCCGCCAGGTCGCCGAAGGTGTAAACCACCTTAAAAGAGATGGGACGGAAAAGCGTTTATTAAATTAAAAAAAAAATAATAATAAAATAAAAGAATCAGCCCCTGGCACAACGATCGATCCGATCGAGCCGGAAAACAAAGGGCAGCACGGCTGTGTCAATATAAAAATGTCCGCGAAAGGCGATAAATAAAAATATGCAAATATTTTCCTCTTGAAGTCTTGGCCTTTGAAGACATGACACGCGGGATTCCGTTATGATTTTATGTTCCCGGTGAACCTGCTGTATACACGTTTTTTTCATAAATTCACAAAGCATGTCCCAAGCCTGCTGTCCTAACGACTTTTGTAACATTGTCAGACGTCGTGTTAAAATTTGTAAGATGACAACTTCACGACGCGATTATCATATTCAAATAGTACGGGGGGGAGGGGGGGGGTAAGCGGAGACATGAGGCTAAAGGAGTAAAGGCTCCTTGCAGTGGCAACCTGATCATGCATTTTTTTCCCCATCCCAGCGCAATGAAGATGTTACGCTTCACGTAAGATCGCCGTTGTCTTATCGTTTTCGTTTTACTTTAGCTGCTTTCATCACGGCCCTCTGTTTCGCCAGCAACAGAGCTCTCTGGTCCAGCCGATCTCACGGTATAAGTTATGATCGCTTAGAGACCTCTAGATGATCGCCGAAATCGATCCATCAACCGATAACAAACCAGGCCAATTCGATAATCACCGATCTCACAATTTTTTTTCGGCCAGGTATCGATCAGTAAATTAAGAGCAACCTGCAGTACCCCACTCACTCCGCTATATCCCAACGGATGATAAAGTGAAACAAGGCCAAAAGAAAATCCTTAAGGAATTTATTTATTTATTTATTTTTTTTTTCCAGAGATCAGTTTCAACCCATTCTCGCGGTACCTAATTGATTAGTCGCGGATATCAGCGCACCGTGGAAAACTTCGTTGCAACCTCCATAAAAAAAAAAAAAAAAAAAAAATTTATGAGTCTTCAAATTTTGATGGTCTTTCAATGGAAGCCTTAATTACTTCCTGCAAAAGAATATTCGCCGAAATCTTTCGAAAAAGACCATTCCATTTTGGATTTTAGAGTGCTTGCATAATTTATTGACCATGTCAACGTTTTCTTAAGACATAAATCACTTTATGCCCATTTCTTCCCAAAGATTCATCCAGTTATTTTAACTGAGAGATTATACCATACATACATATGTAGATAGAATTTAAAAGCTAAAGTCTTGGTATGGTAAAGTGCATATCTAAGAATTATGTTTCCCTAAAATTTTATAACAAACGAACTTCTGAGGGGTCTGAAATAATATTATAATGTTTTTGTAATTATTTTAATTTTTGATAAGATTTGAAAATAAAAGAAACTTATAAAACCATATAAGACTTTGTATGTGCCAAAAATCAAATAAAAACATAATTTTATAAATATAACTCACATTCCATGTTTGATCTAAAATTTTAGAAGCTATTTATGCCTAGGTACGAGTATATGCGTGACCTCCCTTCATCTTCCCCCTTATGGAAACCGCCCAAAATTAATCGATCTCCAGTCCCTCGCCCTACGTTGAGAAGTCGCCCATATTGTTTTCGTCCACCAAGTCCTAGCCGGCTGATTGCCCGGACCTCCTTCACAGCATATCCCTTATCACTGACCCCCGAACGTTAGATATTTCCCTACCTTTCGCCCTGAATCGTATTAACTAGCAATGGTCATTTCGAACTCTTTACCAGAATGCTACGCATGCTATTTAGCTTTAAAGTTTCTAGCGAAATAAATAAATATAGGTCCAATTATCATTTTCAAAAACTTTACTTAATTTTTTTATACGTAAATAAAATCGTTTTAAATAGTGATCTATATGATAACATACAATTTATTTATTATGATACTATATATGGGTATATAAAATATTTTTTTTAAATTCTAACTATATTGGAATATCCTCTTCAGTATCAAGACAAAACTCATGAGCCAATTTCGGCTTTTATTTCGGAATGCAAACAGTTTAGATTATTTAATTCTAATTTTATGTTTTGATGTTGAGTTTTGATATTTTGGATATTTAAGATGAAATTATAGATTTTAACCCAAATATTTCGTTGTCCTGTATAGGTATAAAAAGTTAAAAACTGTTCAAATTATATCTGATATTATCCATTTATCTAGAGGCTTAGATACAGAGAATTTATCCACTATGTTATGGCTAATAAAATTTCTGTTTGATACATTTTTCTATCCTAATAAGCATTTGATATAACAAACAACCAAATTTTGTTAAATAACAACACAAAAGCGGGTCCTGAAAGTCGAATTAAAAATATCACTGATACGCATACACAGTGAACTGGGCATAGTTCCTTTAAGGACTCATATGAGTGTGACTTAGACAAAGACCTTAAGAGTTTAAGGTTCCCGGTTTTAGGCATTAGGGTTAATGATAACAAGAAATATGTGTAAATTAAAGCTTGATTTAGTAAAATCAGTTTCATTTTATAATACATACCAATAGTACTCTCTATTTGTATTACAAAATTTGTTAAAGTTATAGTAGAGATGTCTTCAATTAGCCATAAATTGGAAAATCCCTAAAAAGCTGTATCGAACTTGGAAATTTTTCGTAATTAACCGGCAAGAATTGTAGAGACTGGAGGAGACGCACACCCGCTGGCACCAATCGAGCAATCAAAGTCTTAATTACACGATTAAGCAAATGAAAAGAGGCTAAATAAAGTGAACTGCTGTCAAACGCATTAAATTATTTCTTTCGCAAGAGCGATAAATAAAACCGACCGTACACCGATGGACGATCTTTGAAGATTTCGGTGGACGGACAAAGGAAAGTAAACGAGCATAAAGTGCGGCGTCGATTCTGACATTTGGCACGCTTTCGCCTGCGTTGATGAATGTCCAGAGACGGAGGTCTTCACAATGAGCACTCGGCCAGGTATACTTTTGGCTGGACCAAAACCCCAAAAGTTAAGATGAGAAAAAAAAACATGAACGAAAAAATTACTGGACATGGAAGTCGGTCAAATTATGCCATTCGAGACTAAATTTGCTGTCAAAATTGTCCGCTGATTAATGCCCAATTTTCATTTAAGGTAGAAGTCACCATTGTTAACCTGCGCACACTCGTCTCCTCGGAACTGGGCTCATTAGGCCTTGAGGAACAGATTGGTGCGACGCAAACGATGGACAAGTTTAATACCGCGGTATTTAGCCTTTGCACCCGAGGTTTTGCCTTTTATCAAAGTTCCTCGACTGTATGCAGTTTTTGCTGGTCCCCACACAAAACAAGTGAGAGTTATAGAAATTATTAACCACCAAACTTAATTACTAGACCACATTTCCTTATAAAACTCAAGCATTAATTTTAAAAGTAAATAATCAAAGGTATATGAAATATTTACTATTGCAAATATACGGAGTATATGCCTAAGGAAAGAAAATAAGTAGTACACTTTTCTTTCTTTGAACGAATTTTCAAGTATTCACTTTGTTTTTAACGGCAACATAAACAAAAGGCTCGATGCTATTTTTAGTCTAATCAACTCACCACGAGCAAGGGCCGATGTTATTATTTGTTGGTCCAATAGCTCTACTACGAGTGAGACTCGATATTGTAGCTTAAGGGATTAAAAGAATACAAAACATATAAAATTTGGTAATATTGCCCTATCCCAAAGAGGAAATATACTAGAACACCATTCGGCATCAAAAACTTGATTTTTCGAAGGAAAGTATTTCAGCTTGAAAAATAAAATACGTAAGGGGGTGTCTGGTTAAAGAAAGAATGCCTCATATGCATACAGTCTATAGATGTCTTATTGTAAAATACATATTGGAAAAATCCATCGTTCAGGGATAATATTAACTTCGATTATTTGGAGATAGCAACTTTTTATAAACTAATTTTAGAATCGACTATGGTACGCTTACATTTTTGCAAGTCTTGACTAGGAAACATAATTCAGTCTGTAATTTAATAGACATAAATTTAAGTAGAGCTTTACCAAAAAATTTATCTTTTGGGAGCTCTACTCAAGCTTTAGCTGTTACATGCATTCTAGAATTGGTTAAACTTCAATATGCTGAGTAATTCGCTACCATGCGGGACTCCAATTTTATATAACAACTCACAGCCTGTCAGGAGGTTCGGCCGT
This sequence comes from Philonicus albiceps, assembly GCA_963969385.1. Lineage (NCBI taxonomy): Eukaryota > Metazoa > Arthropoda > Insecta > Diptera > Asilidae > Philonicus > Philonicus albiceps. The sequence goes on from OZ017775.1 coordinate 29,289,500, forward strand.
TCAGTTTCGCTTTCTGTCATGAATTGGCCAGAAAAGGGGGCCTCACTGGGAAGTTAATTAACTCGAGAGCCCGACATGATGCGTTCTTCATTAGTTTCTCATCATTGGCTAATGCCGCATCCTCATGCAATCTGGTCCACTTTCAATTACTATCGGAATTGAACCGCGAGCTAATCGCTTTTATAGACACGGACGTCCTATCACGGTGAACAAGATAAATTATGGTAGTCCAGGTCTGGGCCGTCTCAGGTTCCATTCCAGGTTCCAGGTTCGAGCAGCTACCGCAGGCAGTCCTGGCCTTTGCTTACCATTTTTCCCTCTATGCAAATGTGACGTCCTTTGGTGCTAAATTATTGCATGTTTATTATCAAGCCGTCGTTCGGGCTGCAGGTAGCTCGTAACCATTAATTAATAATAAATTTGTCAAAATATCAAACTGTTCGAGGCTGGGGTGCTCTTCGGTTGCATTACGTCGGCAATTGCTACAAATCGTGAAGTAATTTCAGCGATGCCACAATCGCGACGAGGAACTCACCTATGCGCGAGTATCTTCCATCCAGCCGGACTGTATCGAAGGCTAATCTAAGAAAATTGGCTATCGGGTCGAGGTGCCGTCTGTATGTCCGTCCATCCTGGTGGCGCGAAAAGATTGAAAAGTAATAGGCAATAAAGCGTTTTTATCTATGATCCAGCCAACGATAAAAGCTCCGATCACCGCCACTTGGAATGGGCAATTTTTCGTTGCTGGCCATGAGATCCCATTGACAAATCAGATAAAGTAGCCAGATACCAGCGGGAATAAATAATTAGTTGTTTGCAATTGTCGAGTTTATGTGACCAATTTGTCAGCAGGGAATATTGCATCCGTTGAATTATCGCAAATAATGCGACTCATGCGAAATGTTCTAAAAATTAATGAACATGGACCAAAGACATGTGCTATTAATTGCGCAAGTAGTTTTAATTTCTTTTTTTTCTACCTTAATTAATCTCGATTCCTTCTAAGCAGCAGCATGCTTAAATGTAACGATGAATTTTATCTTCTTTTCAAGAATTACAGCTTTATTGTTGTAAATTGGTACTGTAATTCAAGGTTAAATTATACCTAGTCCCCTAATGTAATAATTGAGTGAGTCTTAATTTTCAACTAAAACTCTATCAAAATTAGGGCTGTTACTACTCGAGTTAATTGAGTTCGAAGATCCGAGTTTGGGTACTCGACTACTAAAAGGAAATATTATTTTTTGATACCTCGAATAGAAGAATATTTGAACGCTTGACTTTGGAAGCATTCAAGTACTTGAGTATTTGAGTCTTGCAGAATTAATGTATTAAGAAGAAAAATTAGATCTTGAATTCTTTAAATGAGCACTCGAACTCTCTCCCGAGTTCTCGGATAATTTTTCAAATAAATATGCCAATACTCAAAACTGCTTTACTCACCTTCGTTCCAACCCACTATGAGTACTTGAATACCTACACTTAAGGTACAAAATTATTCAATTGTCCAAATCATACTTAGAGCCTTAGAGTAAATATCAACCAAAAATTCTATCATACTCTAAAACTCTTTTCGACATTTTTGAAAGCAAAGTAAAATATTTATTGAACCACCTTTAAGAGTTTAATCCAAAAGCATTATTTTCCCAACTAAACTACTAAAGTTTCATTAGAAATTATTTTAAAATTTAGCACAAGAATGGAGAATAATAAAATAAGACACACATAGTTCCATTTTAAAAAAATTAGCTCCGGGGTACAAGAAAGTGCATCGGATAAATGGACTAGCTATAGACTAGGACTAGAATGGTTTTGAAAAATAAAATAATATAAAGTTTCTTGGGGTCACTGATTACTATAAATCAGTAAAAGTCAAACATGGGATAGAAGCTATGAATTAACCCGGCGAGCACGTTGCAGGGTACGACATACCCTAATAAGTTCGTACTTTATTTCTATATTTTCAAAAATTTGCTAAGAAAATATTGTCATAGAATGAAATTCAAATACCCCGGTATTTTTTGACTGTGTTGTACATTACAAATCAATTTAATAAGGTCTTTTAGTTATGAGAATTATTTGGGATAACACCAAGCAGGTTTAATAAAATCCACAGTTTAAGAAATTGAGACAAATATTTAAAAAAAAATAGATTTAAATTTCAGAAATTATCTGAATAAGACGCCCGGCAACATGTTTTTCACACAGAGTTCCTTCGGTCCTTGCCACGATCAGTTCTAAGTTTCATAGAATTTCTCAAACAACTCACAGCGGAGAGTTTCCGCGATTTGCGGAATGTTAGCGCTCCTTCTGTGTGATCTTTTATTCCTCAGAGCTCCAATTTCCCTATTATGCGAAAAACGAATGTGGCAAGCGTGGCTAAATTCATGTAACCGAAGAAATTTTGAGCATTTGCAACTCCTTGGTGGCTTTTGTAAGGAAATGTTGCACTGTCCGGCTGACAATGGCAGTTCCATTTCGGGGGCGCACTGGTTGAATTGCTGTGATCGCCCCCACAATTAATTTCCCGAAGAGCGTCCAGAATGAGTTGCCGCGATCGTTGGCGGACAATGGCGCCGCTGACTGGAAGAGATTCGCGCCAAAATAATTAATGGCCGAAACAAATCATAGAAAATATTAACAAGTGTGAATTTCATTATATTGCGGGCCAGCTCACAGGAGGAGCTGCCCGCCAGATATTAAAATGATTAATTCGCAAAAGATCGGAGTCTTAAAGCTAAAAGAAACCTAATGCCGCGGCCACGAGAGCTTTGTACACCTTGAAGTAAAATCTCCTTTGCGTCGCGGGGCCCCAGATAAATTGAGGCCGGTCCTGGAACGCCGGTGCGAGTCGTGTTCTCAGGTATCAAATGCGCAAAGTAGCAGGCGCATGACTTGTTCGTTCCTTAGTTGAACATAGAGACAAATCTCGTCATGATGTTTTTCGACGATCGAAATATTAACCAAAGTGCAGGTAGGTGGTCCTGCGCTGGATCGCTAATGTTATAATTGGACATGATTGACCTCCGGTAATGCGCGCCAATTAAGCTCCTCAGAAGTCATGCAACGGGCATGCCGCAAGCTTACGATGCCGCCGCTGCTGTGCTACCGCACCGGCATCAGGTAATTGTGCCATCGGATTGACGGGTGCCGGAGTGCAGGTGGTTTTGGCTCCAGTTGTGTCGTGATCTGCATAAGATGACATAGCGAGCGGGACCCTGGCGCGCATGACACATGACGTCGCCGCCGCCGATTGGGTAATCGCAACTATGCTTATGCTTCGTCAGCATGGACGCATCAAGGCTATTTTAATGGGTCTGATAAAATCGCTTAATCGGTACGTGCATAGTTTGCGCAGCGTCGATATCACTTGGCGCGGGCACCTACGTGCCAGCCGAAGAGATCCGGGCCCGGAGGAGTCAGCCCAAGTGTTTTTGACCTTAATCCGGAGGAGTAGTGCTCGTGACGGCTGATCCTATCTTAGCCCTTGCCCGTTTTCGAGTGCGCCTTCTGAGAGCCGTTCGATATGCAAAATGATTTCACCAGAATTATAATAATTAAAAAGTTTTTATCTAAATAAAATTAAAATGTTAAATAAGCAATCGATGGTGGTGCTGCTGCGACACAGAACGAATCGACCGGGAGCACATCGCGATCGTCCCACAGATTTTAAGTTGCTGGGGGCTCCGCTGTTAACCATCTTCGCGGTGCGAGGATCGCGTTTTTGTCTCTAAGCGTCGCGGTCTTCCACAGCACAGGGTATCTAAGTATCTAAGTATCTGCATGGTATGGCAAGATATGGGCGAACTAAATGAGCCCTCGGAGCCATACTGGCTGCCGACGGGCAATATTGGCACTATATGCGCACCGCAGTGCCACTGCCTATTCGCGGTATACGCGATATGTGTTTCTAGATCAAATGATAGATATTGATTAAAAAAGTTCCGACATCACGACAAACAGTACAAATTGTAGTTTTATTACTTACGACTCACTTCGTGCCACTAGCGAACAGCGCGGAAATGCCTACCAGTGGCCTACCTGGGACACTAATAAAGTGCTGGGAAATGTTAAACCTCGAAATGCTTTTAGGTGTGTTTTTAATTATGTTGTTCATTCTCAACCCCTTTGACATGATCTGAATTATTTCTGAAAAAGGACATATAGACAGGTTCGCAATTTTGAATTAGTCGCATAATCGGTAGATGTACATAAGTGATTTTCATGAATTTACAAGGTACAAGTAAGAGGTAACTATGTTTATTTTGAGATTAACATTAGATAGAAGCCCTAGAAATGAGCATATGTCCTCGGTTGTCTTTTGCCGTTCACTATCTCATGGGAAAGAGAAAAAATCAATTAATAACCATAATGCAGGTGTATTTATTTGACCAACAAGTATTTGGTGAGAGGGTGGGAACACAATCGGAATTTTATAGAAAGCTAATAACAAACAAATTTTAAATTAATGAAACCACTTTCTAAAATTTATTTAAAATTAAAAAATGCAACGTGCATTTTGTAATAGTCTAAGAGCTGGCTACATAAAAGTGAATTGATCGAATATACATAGCTATGATTTTTCCTCATAAATTTCGAATGATATAGTCAAAGCAAGGAGGTCAGCAGAAGTCGCATTAGAGACAGAGAGCGGAGAATATTTTTAATCCTTTTTTACTTCACCGCCGCTATATTTAATATTCGAATTGAATTCTGAAAGAGTTTAATCAAAGGTACTAGGAAAAATAGTTGTTATTTGAGAAATTCCTTTTTAATTATGAAAATGAAGATTGAAAATAATTTAAAAACAAAAAACAACGAAACTCTTCGTCATTAATGGGTTAAGAAAAGATCCAGTCTAGTTTTATAGAGTTTTGGTTATCTTATCATAACTATTTTGACCTAATCGTTGGTTCCATTCATACTCTCATTGCATAGAGTTCCCTTGTTTAGGAAATCAAAGCAAGTGACTCAGTAAATGACACGTTTTTCTGCAGCAATCTTCTAAGCAATTTATTTAACGGAACAGATCGAATCGAACGCAGATGCCCCAAACAATGCAAAGTGCACTATCCAAAGTACTTGGCATGTCTAATTGCACGTGCCGCGTAATGCTCTTCGGAAGCGGAAGCAAAAGTTCTGTTTGTGCAGCTCTGGACCGGCATTGAAATATATTTTTTGTTTTTTTTATTTCATCCGATCCACCGAGGAGGTTTACCCATTATCAAGTGGGTGCACCCTCGAAATGGTCACGTGACTCGACAATAAAATTTCATCTTGGCAAATAAACCGCACCCCTGGCAACAGTAGCGGCACACTGGTCCATTAGCTGTACCGCATATGTTTCATGCCACCCCAGCGGCGCTCGTTATATGCTCCCGTAAAGTCCCAAGTGCCCGTTTGCAGAGTAAGTGGAAAGATTTGAATTATCATCCGTCGCTGCATGCGATCAGAACGAACCGGCAGGTATGCTTTGCCGCAAGATGAAGATTTCTCACGATTTTCGAACTTATGCATGCGGGGGATTATCAACCCTCGTGGCGTGCTTATCGGTGGCAAAAAATTGAACTGTCAGCGGCAGGAGATCTACATAATAAGAACGCAACGCGGCGATAATGCTGGTCGATATAGCCAAGAGTGCTCGTTTCGGGAATTAATTTGTTCACGGTGCCACTGTAATTGAATTTTTGTAATTAATATCTCCCTTGCGTGCAGTTTTGTTTTTCTAATGCACTTTTATGAAATAGAATACAAACCATCTGTACATATTCATTCGATTTAGGCTACAATTACAAATTATTCTGGTTGTCCCAAGATCCATATATCTATCATTTGAGAAAACAAAGTCGCTTATTCGCATCTATTCGTATATTCGCTTAGTACTTCTAAACTACTTCATGGATTTTGATATTCGTTTTACCATCATTTAGAGAATTACTTAAGGACGGTTTAGGTGTAAAATACATTCATATTTAATGTAAAAGTAGTACAGAATTCGTAAACATTCGCTTTTAGAACGCTTAAATGACTTACGCTTACCAAACTATATGAGATATATTAAATTAATGTACTACAGAATTGTAGCTCACGATAACATATGTGTGCGATGTATATGTATCTTTTGTCTTTCAATATTTCATCAAAAATAATAGTTCACTTCCGAACAAGTTTTAATAGAAACATTAATACTTATCCAATTGAATATGCTAGTTGCCTTAAGTATTTAGTGTAAGATTATACAAAATTTGTCTTATACACTACATCATTTAAATGAATAAATAAGAAGATATTACAGAATTAAAAATTACCCTCCACCAAATAATTACTTCCCTACTATAACGATAGATCTCAACTTAACATGGTAATCCAAATTTAAACTTAAATTAAACTATACAATAATTTCTAAAATACAAACTTAACAGAGTTGTTAAATTAAAGAATGCAACTTATTTTGATTTCAATTTAGACGAATAATAAAATTTGTAGTTTTCATTCTTTTCTTTTAATAAATTAAGTTTTCAAATCTTAATTAATTATTTTGACTAGATTGATCCATTTAAATTTAGTTAGAACAATGGCTCATATTATAAAAAAATTTAACAAGAGTTCAAATTCGACTTTTGTATAGAAAATCGAATTTTTAATTGAAATCAGACTCAAGTTTTCTATTGACTGAGATTTAGCTTACTTACTTATCTAATTCTTATTGTGTTAATATTTGGATTAAGCCATTTCAAAATCCTGTATTATTATAATTAAACTATATTAGCTCAGTTTAAAGAATTTACTTCCTTTTTTTTAATTCTAGGGTAAGAATTTGATAAAAATGTATCATAAATTTAAAATTGTATGATTTTTTATGATTTAATTTCTTTCGATAGTCTACTTTCTTATTCTATGGTATTATCTTGCGATATTGTTTTATAAAATACTATGGTATTGCGTTGGTATTATGTTGGTATTTAATTAAAAACAATACGAATAAGTGTTACATGTAAGACGCAATTATTTCGTTTATCTAGTTTCACGGAAAATCGGATAAATATCTAAACAATCTTCCTTCTGAGCCCTTTCCGGCTTCTTGAAAATCCATTTCCTCCTTTTAAAAAATTGTCGTCGTTGTACTCCGTTATTTATGTCACACAACATCGAGGATAAGTAAGCTCTTGTGTGATGAATGCGCTCCGTCTTGGTCTTATGTTTTCCTCCTGCGCTAGGGCACGGAGTTTCTCGGTCCTCCTCTTCGGAGCAGGGGGGGGAGGAGGACTCGAGGCCAGGGGAAGGTTTCGAGTGCAGCAACAGCATTCGACCGAATATTCGTGATTCCTGATTAAAATCGGCGAGAGCCAAGTTCAATTCAATTGGCAGCAGCACAGTTTTTGTCTGGCTCCGTGCACTCTGCGGCTCTCCAGATGCAACTGTAGTGCACTCGAGCAGGAGTGTTTTTTTTTTTTTTAATCTTCTTTTTTTTTTCTTGAACTGCAAAGACGCTTTTGCTTTGCCTTGAGGAAATCTAAGACGGACCGCACTGAACTACTTCAGGCACAAAGAAGGCCTGTTTTCATCGATTTAGCCCTCAATTATTCGATTGTACTCACCTCACCGGCAATATCGCAACCATCACAAGCATCACTCTCGAGAGCTCAGGTGGGTTGGTGGTAGCCTTGTCAGGAGGTTCGAGGAGCGGTGAGTTTCAGAGCTTAAGGTTTAAGGTTTAAGGCCTCCTCAACCTACAAAACAGGACCTAATTGGCCGGTATTTATGGAGTTCCACTAGGCCCAGTGGCCAGGTCAGCCCCAGTCAGCTCTAGGCTACTCACGCGTAGTTGGGGCTTCTCAAAATTGCCAAGAGCGGCTCACCGGCAACTGTGGAAAGAACCATAATGCACGACAATATTTCACAGATATGTAGGGCTGTACGACTTCCTACTTGTGCGCAACTAGTTAAAATTATCTGATATTTGTTATATGGTCATTTAGCGACTCTGAGTGTAACAAAAGCCACTGGCGGCTGTAGTCGCCGTTTATCAGCAGCTCCATTCGAATAACTGATAGCCACAATGCGGCGCGTCCAAGAGACCAGATTATCCCCAAGATGCCTTCGGGAACATTGTCCAGAGTCCGGCCATAGTACCTTACCATATACCTTACCACCACATTTTTTTACCTGTCGCATGACGAGTCCGTTGCGCTCACAATAAACACATGGTGGGTTGCCAATTCGTTCTGGCGAGCCACGATTTACGCATTAGAAGGAATAACCAGACCCAGAATCAGGGAAGTGAAAATAATACAGTCATAATTTGGAATCACCTCCGTAAAGTTCATAATTGACATATCGTGCTGATGCCTATCTCAGTCTGTAGTGGATTTAAGCAAATTTCAGCGAATCTTGTCTTGGCGAATAGAACTCGCGGATGTTCTAGAGATTCGCTGTACTCGCCATATGATACACATACGCATTAGTAGAATTTATGACGAGAAGTAGACGAACGCTTGTTTCTTCGCCTCGGCGAAATTAATATTTTTTTATTTTTTTTTATTTTTTAAACGTGCACCGTACCAACTCGGGGCCATGATCAGGACCTAAAGAGCCACTCTCAGATAAATTAGGGTAATTTCAATTTAAAGGACATATCTAAGATATACGAGCTACCGCTTAAGAGTTTTCACGACATGGCACACAACAAAATGAATTCATATGCTAAAATTTTGTATGAGGGGTATACAAGTAAAATTAGCAATCTTTTTACATTGAAATACGAGCGTATATTAATTTTGTGCAAAATCATCATACAACTTTTCGTAACATTATTAATCAGTCTTCTAGAATATTTAATTACTTAATACTTTTAACTTTTAACGATATTTACAATAAATTTCTTTTATTCTAGATGTTCATTTTTATCAATTACAACTAAATTGCATTATTAGTTTTCAAGGTTTTCTTTTGTCTTTCTGAAATCTGCAAATTCTCTACTTCTGCTAAAAAATATGTACATGCCCTACTTACTAAAAATATTTTTAAGAAAAGGGAGTTAATGAAGGAATTATTAAATTACAATTATTATGAATTCTTATCTCGACCAAGCTCTAAACATTAAAAAATAATTCTTGTTGAGCGGTTAATGTTAATTTATTAAATTAGTTAAATAAGTATTTTTTTTAGTATGTTTAATTTTACCTAATTAACAACAGTTGCATCTGCATGTAGTTTTAAAATCAAAAAGTCCGTACATTAAACCATTTCACCCCAACTGTTTTAAATGGCCTCACTACACTAATTTAAGTAGCTATAAATTAAACCAGCTTTTAAAAAACTGGAATATGAAAAAAAGGACTAAATTTGAATATAATCAAAGAGGACATTCCCCTTGAATCCAGACAGCGCATTTCTCACGTAGGCGGAAATTGGGATAAACAGCAAACCAAGCGCTGTATCCGTCAACCTGTTCCGCGTTTCCTCCCGGACGCCAAGGCGTGATCATTTCTCAGACAAAAAACGATCCCTCTTGGGTCGGTGTACGGGAATTTCAGATTAAAATCCCTTTTCTTTTTTTTTTTTTGGTTTTCTCACAAAATCAGTCCCCACCGGGAATGAGGTTAGACATTGAATTCCGATCCTAGACCCTTAACCTGTTTTATTTTTTATAATCGCTGGGAACTACGACAAGAGGAATTCAGGGCACTTCGGAAGGAAACTTATGAATAATCAGAGCATAATTTATGAGCAAAAAGGGCTTGTTTAGCGTTCCTGAAGAGGGCCACTCGAGCCAATCGTAATTGTTAAAAGGTAGAAAATTCTGTTTCTTGTTTCTTATTCCCATCACGTGCAGCCCATTTAAAATTTTTTTTGTAGTTCATCAAATTATTCTCACAAATATCGGAAGTAACAAATTTTTTAAACTAATTTAGTTTTTATTTGTATCAGTTTCTGAACTAATTTGTATATAATTGGAAAAGATGAATTGATTCGTTCATTTCCCAAATTGACACTACAAGGAAAAATTGGAGAATAATGATGCGATATTACACGCGTTCGATTTAACTCTTAAAACGTATCACCTAAATAAATTTCATTTGAGGTATCATGGCTAAACCCCTAGTATTAAAATTTCACCCATGATACCCTTTAAGAGTTAAAAATTAATTTTAAAATTTAAAATTCAAAAAAGTTCTATTAATGTTAAATTATTTTTACGTAAAATTATTAAGTTAGTTCATTTCTAAAATTAAACATTACGCACTTATCAGGAGTGTTACTGTTAAGCTTCAGGAATTTTCAAAAATGAAATTAATCGATATGGCCTGCGAACAGCTCAAATAGTTAAAGGCTAGAAAAATGTTTGAACGAATTTTCATAGTAATAGTATAGCTAGTATAAAAACTATTAAATAAGTAGATACACTGTAAAATCTCCGTGTGCAATTACATTGAAATTAAGAGCAATTTTACATTTTATATTGTCGTAAAAGTATAAATTTTTAATTCACCACAATAGTGCAAAAATATTTTGAAAAATGCTCATTTTCAGACAATCCCCTGATACTAGAGCTACGCCCTGTTAATCGGTAGTAGCAGTCTTAACTCTTTGAGGTGCATTTTAAAGGAAGTATTTTACCCACATTGCATATCTTTTCAATTGTAGTAAAATAACTTTAAAAACAAATATTAAACTGTATGAGCATGCGAGATGGATCCAAATATATCCCACCATGCATAAAAGGCTAAGCAAAATGTGGGACTGTTTTAAATCACCTAACCCCAAAGAGTTAAGTAATGTTAAATTTTAAATCCCAGTAATAGTTACCTAGGATAGTTCTGCATTAGGTTTTACACAGATAATAATAATAAATACATACATGATTTTATATGAAACAAATTAACTTCGTAAATATAACTAAAAATTTACCATACATCTCCTATATATAAATTTAGGTAATTTAATGAAGTAAATAGGATACGTTTATTAGGTAAACTTCACCTCTTTTACGTTTAATTTTCCGCCATCTGCGTAATATTTTTACGCAAGAAAAACAGATTTTTATACAGAAATTTTTGTAATTACTTTTAGTGCAATTGTACTACGATTATAGAAAGTATTCAATTTCCTTGCAAAAAGAAGGTCAAAACGATACCAAAATTTGTGAGTGAGAGTGTACTGTACTTTCACTGGTAGATTTCTTTTAGAGCAATTCTAATATCGAACTATACCTGGTTATTTTTTTTTATAAAAAACGAACGAAATGTCTTGTAATATAAAATAAACTTTTATATTTTACTACGAGGTGTTATAGAGCACTGTAGATGTCGATATTTGTTATTGGGCAGCCGGTGGGTATAAAACCAAAAAAAAAACTTAATTAAATAGTATCAACCTTCTGTAATACCCATTTACTTTTTCTCACTCACGATAAATTGGCGAGAAGGGCTCAATATCAATGGGTATCATCTCGCGAAATCGCTTTTATTGCTCGAGGCATTGATTTGCGAAAAAAGCGTTCGAAAAAAAACGTCCCACACACATATAACCTGGGACGGAGCAGCCTTGGTTCATCAAGCACTCAGTGGGCTTTCCAAAAAGTGAATCTGTCGGATCTAAAACGCGATAATTGCGAACCTCGACCAAATGCCAAATAATTTGAACCAATTTCCATCGGCAACCTGCTCTGTGATATCATCTCACTTGGTACGGGCCAAAGCATTGAACCCTGGGTACGGTCGGTTCGATTTCGTCATTATTATTGGTCGTGATTTATAGTGTTTTCGGGTAATGATACAGTGGCGGGCGCCGCTGCAAGTGTGTATTGCCTTCAAATGATAATTGTTGCACATTAATTAATTTTCTATTAGCCCACTTGCCCAATCTACGGTGTGATATGCCCCAAGGAAACTTACCCGGCACGGCCCGTGTTATTAAAACTATATCCGTTCACGGTTACTGTCCGATCGCCGCCACCGCCAGCCGGATTGTTGCAATTTGGAGTAAAAGTAAATTTTGCTGGCCACAGGTGATACACTTGAGCGTTATCGGCCTCAACTAGTCGCGAAATAATATCAAAATCGGTTCGGTTGTACCTTGCCATTTCGGCACTTCAGGGAAACCTACTGATGAGTGAACACAAATTTCCGCAAATAATTGCAAGGCAGCACGTTTAATGAAGCACATGAAACTGATACTTATCTGGGGTCCGTTGATATCTATTTCCTAATTTCGCGCTCTACACTATTTTGAAATTAGCCTCTAGATCTAGGCCTTAGTATAGTACTCGTTTTCCGAGACCTTTTCGATCTCTGTTTCTTTTGGGCATAAACAATTCTCCCTCAAGGATTCTAATTAGCCAGATTTGCTATGTCGAACTGCTTGCTATCTGTTTTTTTTTTTTTGCTGTTTTATTATTCTATAGAAACGTTTAGTGTTTACACTGGGCGTATGAATGAAAACATTTTGAAAGCAACTTGATTTAGCCAGTACCTGTAGACGAAGGTTATTTCCTGTGTACGCTTAACAAGGCTTTGCTACCGAATTTGGTAATGGCATTTGTGCATTTACTGAAACACTAGCTAAGTATATCCCAAGAATGCATTGCTTTGCACATTTTCTACAAATGACACACCTTGTAAATAGCAAATTGATACATAAATACAAATACTATACAAAGGGAAAATCGGTAAAAGAACTACAATAGCTAAATTTAAGTCAAACAAAACAAACATATGCCAGTTGTTACATTATAATAAAATTCTGGAGAATTTTAACTTTTTTGTTTTAATATAAAGCGAATTTCAACTAAATTAGTATAAATAATTCCAATTTTATAACTTTATAAGTTCTTAAATTTTCAAGTATGTCCCATTTTCTACTAAGTGTTTCCAATTTTAACTTATCAACATCCCTTAACTCCGATTCCCTCGCAAAGTACGTTTATATTTAACAACTTACGTTAGAATTAGTAGAAGTAGAAATTTTTATCATCGATTTTGTCGTAAGATTTGTCGCAACTACAAGGTATTGTTTTGTCTCTTCGTATGAACTGCTGTTCTAAAGCAAAACAGAAGATTGCATAATTAGTTAGTTTATTAATTCGGTAATGCTAAGTTTTTCTCGACGGTATATGTGCGCAACAACAGTTCGTATTTTTATTTATTAAAATTATGGTGGTTAAAACTTATCCACACTAGAAAATTCTGAAATTTATTTAAGAATCTTAATCTATGACTTCTACTAAAAAGATATGATTCTAAAGTGTTATAAGCTGCTATTTGACCTAAAAGAGTTTACTTTGTAACATGACCCTTAAATGTGTCAACCAGACCCAGAAAAAAAAAAATAATATTCCAGAGAAAGCCGTTTTTCGCTGTAAAATATTTTCAGTTATTGTTTTCTTCGGAAATTTGCATACCGCCGATATTTAAGATGTTTAGGCAACGGCTCGGCGATAATATCCGGAAATATTCGCATACGTATTTAACTGTGCCCCAAAAGCGCCCAGTCACGATTGTCCTGTACGTTGAATGGTTCCTTTGCTTCATTTTCCTCGAAATATTTTTAAACATAAAATTTTTATTCTTTAAATATGCAACATGAGCTGGTCGATGGCGACAATCGTTTTGGACCTTTTTTCGCAAGTGCCGTTGATTCCTCTCCCAAAAAAAAAATTTTTACCCCAAACTGTGAGCCTGTGTGCCCACATTGAGCCAACTTTTATTTCTGTTGCTGTTGTTCATCTTAAAAGCGCTGAAAAGTCGCCAAATTCTTAACGGCAGGTTACATCGGGTCCCTTTCTGGAACGATTGCCATCTTCATTGTGGCCCGATTGTTCCCTTTTATCATCATAAGACCCCAAATGCAAAAAAAGATACCACGGAGACAAAAAAGTCAATGACGACGACACGGAGAAAATACTGCGCACCTCTTGCATCTTACAAGTCGCTGTGATTACAAGAGTCAAAGATTACGAGGCCCAGAGACAATAAATTCTTAACAGCATGAAATAAGAAATTTTCGTACTTGTTATTCTCGTCCTCACTGCCATTGGGGACTGGGATAGTGGTGGTGGACCTTTCAACGGGTAAATATAAAAATTTTGGACAATTGGTCATCCATAAATAAGGAGGAAAATTGCGTACATCTTACATCGGTTGTAGGCTGAACTTGCCTCCACATAGCGACCGCTTGTCGACAAATCAAATGACCTCCTTGGGCCTGGCCCCATTCAACCGCACAATTCAATTCAGTTGCAGATTCTCTGAATCCCTGGCATATTTTTTTTTTCCTGGAAATGCACCTCTTTCTTCCTGGATAACTGAGAGATGGGATCACTTAATTTGCGCTCTTTAGTGAATACCTTAAATTGCTTGATTGTTTCACTTCGAATATCTCAAATTGTTCTGAACTGCAGTCAGTTAGAGGAAGATTGTTTTAGACTTACATTTTTTTAAAGCGATTAAAACTCATTAGTTTTTATATTACAAGCAAATCTACAAAATTTCAAAACCCCGGGGGAATACCTCCAAAAAAAGTGGGGTAAAATTCTGTTAATAGGTGGGTTGAGAGTGACAACATTTTTCAATAAAATTTTGGTAAGAACTACTTATTTATCAACCGAAAGTTGTCACTGAAGAACTGTCCAAGATTTGAATTTTTTTTAAATGAGATTAACTTGATAAAGCCATCACAATCTATAACCATATTTGCTACATTTATGTGCTTTTTATAGCCAATAATGTCTCATATTTTCTAGATAAATCGCTGACCCCTACGTGGTTGGTCTAGAAAGCGAAGTGTGTGGCTTTATAGGTAAACAGATAGGTGTTTTTGAATGAATATGCAATATTTATAACTAATTTCCAATTTAAATAGACAAACAAAATTATTTATAAAGTATGGGTGTTTCGGCATCGAAAATGCTACTTTGAAATTTGTATGCAGTTACAAAAACTGAATTATTTAAAACTACATATAGCAAGTGAAATATGTAAAAATCTAAACAGGGAAGATATAACTAATTCTAATTAACTGCTCAAAAAAGTGAAAGTGTAAACACTACAGTCGGACTACAGTCGTTTTTAAATTCGCATGCAGTTGCACTTAAATATGTTTTTCCCACTAAATGTTTTCCATAAAATTTTGAATAGTGCTTAGCGTGTTTAGTTACGCAGGTTGCTTTACTACACTAGCACTTTTTTTTATTGAATCGAACTAAGTTCATCGTGCATAAGTTAGCAGATTTTGATAATCATGTAAATAAATTTGTTGTCATCTTTATCAAAGTAGAGTCCACTTCTGTAATTTGAAATTTAATTTTTCTTTTCACATGAAGAAATCTTGAGTTATGAGAAAAATTAGTTACATATTAATTCCAAAGTATTTAACAGAATATGCCTACATAAAAAGGATTTATATCAAATATAGTTAGCTACTTATGCAGGATGACCCAAACATTGTCGTCAAAAGTTAATAAACCTCATAATAAAGGACCTCAATACCTACCAGGCTAACTACCTATTTTCCACAATTTCAGATTGTTTCTATATATTTCCAGGATTACATAATATTTATAATTAGGTAGAAGAGCCTATGATATAGCAAATTAAAATATACAGTTTGATAAATTAAAAGAAAATTGTTATTATTTTTCAATTATCAAAATTACATAAATAACATAAATTTTAAATTCAAATTTTCTTAAGAATCCGAGCTCTGTATTATTTAGCTTATAAACATATCTGAATATCATCAAAAATTGAAACGCAGAAGCTAAATACATTTTCTAACAAACTTTCATTTACGATACTGAGTACAATAGAAATAATAGTCTAGTCATTTTAGAAAACGATTCAGAAAAACGAGTAGGTTTCCCGGAAAAGGCATTAAGTTAAAAAAGACTACCTCAGTTGAGGTGGTCTTAATAGTTTTTGTGATCTTGTCAACTCTTTTGTGTACCTTCATAGAGTATAGGACCCTACTGGACCAGACAATAAATTTATTCATCGCCTCAGCGGAGTCTCCACGGGACCCTATTTCCATAAAGTTCATAAAAATTTAATGTCATAATCAAAGCGAGTGTTTATTTTCATTAGAGAGCACAGTTGAACTGGTTGGATTTTGACGAGCGGCATAAAAGCGTACGCATGCAGTGCACCATGCAATGTGGGAGTGTGTCGAAGCGACCGGGGTCTTCAAATAAAATAAATTTTAGCGCATTTTCAAGAAAACGAACAGGAAAATTGTACAGCGAAGCCTGCAAAAGGTGCTGTACCCTGTGCGCCGGTGAAATAAAATTAAAGTGCGCACGCCGACTGTGCGCTGGATGAGAACCTCTTGTCCTTAAAATATAAGACAATCGTGCGTAGGGGGATTTGCCGTATGTGTAGGGTGCAATGGGTTAGCTATCCGCTTTGCGAAAAATCTCGCATTCTGTCAGAATAGCGAGGAATAGAAGAGTTGATTTGTGTCAGCCATAAACCTCAACGGGCAATGAATGAAGTGGCGCCAAACCGCGTCTAAGCCAGCCTCTAAATTGTGACAGTGCGGGTGTTTTGCAGGGCATTAAAATATTGCCCTCAGCCGTCTTAGGCTATGTCGCAATTTGATGAAAGTTAAAAACTGGAAGTAAATCTGCACGGACTGAAGCCGGTAGCATACGTATGTACGAATTCGTATATGGGATTCCGCAATTGCGCAGCATAATCGGGGGGCACACTCGACACTCAACGCGAGGTGGGAAACTGGCCATTTTTCCCTTCCCGAGTGTGAAAATTATTCACACTTTGCGCCTACCGTCGTCATCATAGTCGTTGTCGTTGTCGACATCGACGTCGTCCCGCAAAGGTGCACACGCCGGTGGTGCATTAAATATTTATGGTGCGCCCAATGGAAAGCATTTTGCCCAGTTCGACTCATATCAATCGATTGACCCGAAAGCTATTGATTAATTTTATCGGCGCAATTTCATGATTTATTGACAGTTGATATCTCTAAACGATTTTGCTCTCGCAAGTGGCTTAATTTGTTTGAAAACGTTTTTGTCAGTCGCAGTCGATTAATGGACGGGTGCCAACTGAAACTCCGGCAAGCGCCAAATGTTATGATAATAATTCATAGTCCCGTGCAATATCGTTGCAACCTGTTTACATTTTTACGGGGCGCTCGAATCGATTTATTTTTTAATTGAAAACCCGTAACTAAAGCCGCCAGGACTTTCATTTCACGCTTAGGTGCCACCAGATAATTTACAGTCTGGCGAAAGATAGTAGAGGCAAGAAACGCTTTGATTTCAGCAATATGGCATAACGAAAAATAAAAATATAATGCCAAAGAATTTTTGCTTGTGTAAATAACGAGTTCCTCAAGGAGATCTTCGATCGGTTTTGTTGATTTTATACCTGAAGACGTCCCCAAATACAAGCAAGAGAGAAGCTGCTGCGATGGGATGGAAGGTAAAACAAAAGTCTTACAAAAAACCTAGAATAAATTAGCGGAGATAATAGGCAGAGATCAATTGAAGAGACCGCGCTTTTTTTCGAACCCACCGTGAATTATAGCATCGTTAGAATAAATCATGCCCCAGCAACCATAATGAGCGTGACGGTAGAAGTAAGAGGCCGGCGAACAGGTGAAAATTTCACCTCAATCGGTCGATTTGTCGGATTGGATTGGTAACGGCCTTATTGCGCCAACGTTTGATGCGTACTAATCACCATACGAACCACTCATTAGACCTCCTCGAGCTTGCTTCAGGCTAATTTTTAAATCTTACCGGAGAATTTTTCATATGTAAAAGAAGCCGGCGATTTGATGGAAACTCTTTTCAGTCGAACTACGCCTAATTGGAACATTCGCTTCCGGCTATGGTCAAATCATAGGTGTAAAGGTAACATACAGACGTTGAAAAGGAAGTTAAATGCAAATAGGTAAAGTATAATGACGATTTTTGAATTCAATATTTAGATCGCATATTTCTAAGGTATCAACGTTAAAATAAAACACAAATGCATAAAGAATTCCAAGTATACTTTAAAAGAAAATTACGGACCACTTTTGAGCCGTCTTAATGAAAATCAGCCTTCGCCCACCTTGCCAACAAAAAAATTAATAAAATTTAATTTTTATGTTCAATTTTTTTTATTTAATACTTACTCTACAACAAAGTTAGGTATTCTTTCTAGCTTATAAGTTGGCAAACTCTTTAATGATATCACCTATTTTGAAAAATACTTTCGATTCGATCTTTCCTATAGCCAAATTGGTCAATTTATATTGGGGCTTAGTTGATCGTAAATAGTTTTTATTAATTTCAATTTTCAAAAAGACCTTTCGCCTTCTGCTACTATCACAGGAAGTTTTAAAGATGTAAGAAGAAAGTCGTAAAGATATTGAAACATTAGGAAACATTAAATTGGAATAAATATAATTAAAATACATCCAGTGGAGTTCTGTCTTTATTTATAAAAAAATAACTTTTATTTCAAGTTGAGACAATGGGTCATAACCCTTACGAACTCTTAGTTTAGGTTAGGTTGATGTGGCTGCTTAAAAAGGCACACTAAAGCCATTTTTTTTGAGACCATGATTATGATTAACCGACAGCCTCTGGGACGGTAATCCAGCGTGCTAATAAACTTAACTACCAGAAGCTCCTTACAAACTCTTAATTTAAAATTATTTTAAATTTATAGCCATCGATCTTGGGAACTAAGGAAAGTATTTAATTTTTGATAAAAAAAAGTAAGTAGTTCTTTGGCTTACCATAAAGTTTTGGTATAGAACTAAACAACATTTAATTTGTATTATTTTTCACTCGTACATTGTTTAAAAAATATCAGAGAATATAAAATATAACACTGAAAAAGAAATTTGCCACAGATCGATTATCTGCGTATTATAAAAATCTGGAAAAGAAAATGCTCAGCACATGCAGTTTTTGAAAAATGGAATCAAAAAGTGTAAAAATGCGATTTTGGTACTTATTCAAAATTCTTTTATGACTTACTACTACGTACTCAGTAAATTTCGAATTATTTCGTATTTTATGAAAATAGTTTAAGGTTGAAGGTTTTATTTGATCGACATTATCATTTCTAATATATAACGATTTTAAAGTTTTTTGGGGATTTCTAATACACTCCATCTGAAAATCTCTGGAAAACCTAACGTTATGAACAATTTCCGTTTAGTTTAGTTTCCTATTAAAATTTTCTATCACTTGTTCTGGGACATAAGCGAACTTCAAAAATGTTTATCAGTGTAATTAAAAATTGTATCAGTTCTATAATTTTAAGAACAAAATCAGTATGTTTGTGTTCGTTTTATATCGACTGAATGCGGCAATCCAGCTTAGATTTTTATGATCTCAATGTGTGCTTTGTTCACGTAACTTAAAATTGGTCAGGTTTAAATTCAATCAATAAAAATTATTTTGTGTAAAACCACGTTTTGCTTCCTTCTATTAGTCATATATTAAATTATCTTAAATTGCTTAATTTCGTTTGAGAGATTTTGATTCATTCGCTCAGCAAAATGATCCTATTTATAAAATATTAGCAGATATAACTATATTTAATAGTTTAAAAATACTGCAGAATATATGAAGAAATATGCCATACCTGTGCACTGTATTTAAGCACACCGGGCTAGGGTCTTACCTTTGTTCTTGGTACAGCTGTTCAACTCACCTAACCGAGGAAATTAAGGAGGAACAAGTCCACTGGCCCGCGGCTTACTACTCATAAAGAGGGAAATATTTAATAATGAAGCTAACCGAACTGAGTCGTGACTCCTACATGTTAACCTCTAACCCAGTCGTTGATCTTCGCAGCAGACACTTCTTTTTTCATTATTTATGGCCGCGTCGGTATATTCTGGTTCCGCGCGACAATAAATCAAAAAAATTTGCAAGAAAGAAATATAAATTCTTTTCGGAGAGTCCGTTCCTCTCTCCTGTCCCGTCTCGGACGGTAGACTTAAGGTTGGTTTTGCCGAAAAGTGAAAGGGCCCCCCCCCCTATACCATAGTATGATTCAGTTATTTTGACACTTTCCAGTATTATAGACCCCGGGATTAAGGCTTCCGTGTGGAAAATTCATCTCAAATTGTGACACTAATTCGCGACATATTTCGAGAGCATAATTCGTATAATTGGCTATTTTGTAATTCTTATGGAATTTTATTCCCGCTTAAGTGGTATTACAGGAATTTTTTCATTTTTACTTTTATATGGGGTATTCAAGACTATTTTAAGTGTTTTTCACTTAAAATTAAAATTTATTTTCAACAATTAGCAAAACAAGTCAGTAACTGCTTTATATCTTTACACCTGCCAAGTTTTTACATTATAACAAGGCTACTGTTGTATTGGACAGAGCACGCTGTTGTGCCAACAATTAAAATTCAATTTAATAGGCTGCCGAGATGAGTCAAATATACCTGAGTAGCCCAAACATAATCTGTATGTAGACTTTTCGCGATTTACTGAACGCATAAAGAACCGCCTGCACCTGTAGGAGCAAAACTAGTCCTCCTGGACCAGCATGCAAATATGCCACAATTTTACCACAAGGAATGAAGCCCACAGCAAAAAAAAAACGAAAAGAAAAAACTCCACGACTATGTGGACCGTCTTCAAGTGCTTTACTTCTCCAGATCTTCTACATGACCAGACAGTAAGATCAAGGTCTTGAGCACCATCGCACGGAGCGGTTATGGCTGTACAATAAAACAAACACCGGGGCAAATGGAATAAAAGGTACAATAATAAAAATAAAATCAAAAAGAAATATTATGAAAAGAGGTGAAACGCGCTTTCGTATAATACGAACATAGGTTCGTCGCTATTCACCTGTTAAGCAAGATCTCTGCATCGATAACAATCACCTGCACCCACATTTGCCTTGAGCAGATTTTTTTTTAATATTTCTCTTTTCCTTCGGTGGAGTCGGTTTTTGTTTTTACTTTTGCGACGTAAAAGGAATACAACGGACGTAAAAATCGTTCGATTTCTTTTTGTGTGGGATATTTATATCGGCATAAATCTGGACGTCTTCGGGACAATGCTGAGAAAGAATTTACCTGAAACCAAGATCTTTTGCTGCGGCTGCTGCTGGTGGTGCTGCGTTCGATTCGGTCACCATCAGCCATAAGGTTTCCTCGGCTAATTGGATGAAAGGTGCGCAATACCCGGGTATTCCAAGCCTCAGGTGTACTTTTCATTTAATTGATTATTTTTTCGATGTCTTCTTATTACTCAGCCTCGTTCTGGGCTAAAGGGCTCAGAAAATTGTAAGCCATTCGATCAAGAAACTTGAGAAGTTTATGGTGTGGACAATCGGAGCAAAACGATGACTAAGTGGTTCTAAGTTATATTCGCAGAGATTTAAAATATTTCACAAATAAGAAATTGAGATTGATTTACGTTTTGTCTAGTTATATATTTCTAGTAAGGTACAATATCATTTATCCGTCTATCTATTTGATTAATTTTTTAATAGAAAACGTTACACACTTTTTAAAGGTAGACTAAAAGGCTGTAAAAATTTTATTTAGTAGCAATTGTTAATTATTGGTGTAGTGGATTTTTCCACTAGAACTTGTTATGTTAATCGTTGTTAGTAAAGCACGCATCCAAATCATCCTATGTTTTAAACCGATAAGTGATCCGGCGCATACACACATCTATAGGATAAAGTGATCTGAATTTCTAAAAGCTGTCCTTTGATTCTTATAGAAAAGACGTAAGCATGGAGTACAAATTCGCGGTAGCTTCCAAAACTAAAGCTCGTATCCTAAATTGATTTTCACTTACGAGTACCCTAAGAAGGTGTCCTTTTAATTTGCGATACTTTTTACCACCTCTTCGAACAAAATATATTTAATATATAAGTTTAAATTCACCTCATCATGCAAAACGAACCCCAGAATATTTACAAAAAATTACGGCTCCGCAGAACCGACAAATTACTACACTTTCCCAAAATATTCATTGATATTTTTGACCAATATGAAGTAAAAGTCCCTATAGTCGCCTTAGTTTAATTTTTTAAAACTTTGATGTTCACGGCTAGTAGAATATTATTTCAGTCTCAAACAAGAATTATAATGATAATTATAAAAATTCTATTACTTTTAAAAGTTATAAACATATGAAGCGAATTTCAAGCCGGATTAATAGAAATTTCACTATTCAAAATTAGCTAAATTATTACGTATTACTCATATAAAAATTTCATCAATCAGAAGCTTCGAGACAATTTTATCAAAACACCAGACCTGGGCACAGGCAGAAATCGAACCTGAAACCTTCGTATTTGCTCGTCGATGCTCTGACGGATGAACTACCTAGCTATCGATTTCTTCCAGTAATTCTGATTTCAATTTACCTTTATTAAAATTGCGTATATTTAATTTCTATTAAAAATTCTACCTCCTAAAGCCTACCTGATAAAATTTAAACTTTTTCTGCGAGGGTCAATGGACTTTATCGTCCAAAAACCCAAAGAACTCCAGGGAGGCTTGCAAGCTTCCCAAAGTAAATTTCTTGAACCGATACAATTTTGAATGGTTTCGTATCACGTTACAAGCGATAGTTGTGGCACATGAAGCGTCCAGCAGTGCTCCGAAAATCGTCGGATATTACAAATAGGCGAATGTCACAAAACACCACTTGTCCGGACACAGCTAATGGGTTAATAAATATACGCCGGAGCCAACCCCGATCATACCTGCCGTAGAACGTTTTACCTGAGCCAGCCTAGCCAAACTCCCTACCTTAATTAATTGTTAATAAAATTTTAAGACTACCTAAAACAGCAGGTAGTGGCTGCGCTCGCTGCATTTGGGTCTCTTGTCTTTCCGTGATATGTGAATCAATTGCGCAGATCCATGTCACATGCATTGCGTATCACTCATGAATAAATTAATAAGACCACACAATGTAAACATGCTTTATTAATTCAATTTAGATAAATTAAATCGTGGACCCAGCGATAGTTGCGTGCCCGTGCGCACAAACTCTGTGTCCACGGCCCGGTCAGCAGCGGATTCGGTTCTCGGCATGCGCCAGCCTCCTTGCAATCAGCCAGCGCCTGGACCATCGGCCCGAGAGCGGCCGCCTTACCTCCCTTCGTGTGTGATTCATAGATCAAAAATTATGTTGTGACATTTTTCTTGCATGTAAAAATTTTATTAGTCATATAAACAAATTAACATGGAACGCTTTTATGTTCCGACTCTCCACTTCAGGTGGACTCGGAGGAGGTTGTTCGCAATAAATCTTGAACTCAAACGATGTAAAAAGGGCTGGTGCCGATGGCGTTCGGTCGCGTTTGTTTCCTTCTCCGCTTGCCGCCCAATCCGGCCCGTCGGCTGGATATTTTTGTAACAATTTCCATTTATGGAGCAGGTTCCATGGTTTACGGACTTTTTGCTGGAAGAAAATTGTTTCGCTTCTTATTTTAAATGATATAACTGACTAAATATTTAAATGACTGCATACCGCTTCCGTCTACTAAGAAATTCCAAATAGCTTGGTATAACATCAAAACCTTTATTCTTCTTTCCAAATGGCTTTGTATAATGTCGAAACCTTTATTTTAGCCTCTCAAAGATTTTAGGGATAGAAAAAAAGCAATACCTAGACGAATTTAAATTAACTTTTAATTTCTGGACAATTTAGAGCCTATTCCACTAGCAATAGTACTACGATAATATGATAATACTAGCTGATTTACCTAGCTTAGTACAGTGTACATAAAGTTCAGTAATTGGGTCTAGCTAAAATTAAGTCATATTTGTACAAAGTTGAAAATGAATTCTGTCCTTTAGATATTTGTCTAAGAGATATATCTAAAAAATTATTATTATTATTATTTTTTTATTTCTTTATCGCTACATTTTACGTATATTATGTTTACAGAATTAATTAATTAAGAGTTCAGATTTTATTTTGTACTATCTATAAATTTTGAAATACCTTTTAGTTTGTTTTGAGAAAAACATAATGATTAAGGAAAAAACCTCATGATATTTTAAACTACCCTATTATCCTACTTACTAATTCCTACTGCTAACTTACGATACTTATTATCTAGTCTTGGCACAATTGCCGAATTAAGGGATTGGTGTTATTTTCGCACTTGATATAAAAACTGTTGGATACTTGGTTTATTTTATCTTCAATTAGTTCAACATTTACGATTAAGTGCTGTCTTCTAGTTGAGAAATGCCACGGCAGATTGAGAATAATCTTCAAA
This sequence comes from Philonicus albiceps, assembly GCA_963969385.1. Taxonomy (NCBI): domain Eukaryota; kingdom Metazoa; phylum Arthropoda; class Insecta; order Diptera; family Asilidae; genus Philonicus; species Philonicus albiceps. The sequence goes on from OZ017775.1 coordinate 29,313,748, forward strand.
AGACTTAAAAATTAACAGTCTATTTTTACCTAAAATATTTTTATCATCACTTTCTTCTGAAAGTATTGAAAAACTGAAATTTTTTTGAGGTAAACTGCCCCTTTATAAAAAGATTTGTATATACATACATTTTTAGAGGTATATCCCCTAATTTTTTAAATAAAAGCGAGTGCTTTTTGGGTTTTTCAAACCGGAGGATTAGAAACTGAGAAATCTGTCCTACGAGTTCAAAAAATGTAGTTTCGAATTTTTATTCGCTAATTTATATACATAACTGAATTATTTCGATTTATTACCATAGTCTGCTATTCCTGGTGAATATTTTAAGTCTTAAGCTTCTGCCAGACGCTCTAATTTACTTTCCAAAGCCTTTTTTTTTCTCTATTCGAGCTACTTTTGATTGTTTAGTTCTCCTCCTGTTGGCTTGCAATATGCGACACTTATCGATATTTACCGCCCAAGACATAGCACTACAGCCAATTTCAATTTGTTTCTGTGTCGAATATTTTAAAGTAGTTTTAGGAGAGTATTTCTGTGATGTTTTAAAACACATTTATGCAAACAAAAATTGAATTTTCCCTTTAAGAAAAAAATTGCTTTTATAGAGATTGATTAACCCCTTAAATGATCTTCGGAGGAGTCGTAAGGTATCTTATTTTAATAGTTAACATTTTTAAAATAAGATTTTCGCGCCCAACCAACGCTGAATCATTTTCGCAGAAAAACCTCTTCCAGAGCATGTCTCCCACGGCCGAGTTCGAAGAGCACTTTGCTTGGTGATTGACAAAAGACCTAATTTAAAAATCGCATAATAGCCACCTGGTAAAAATCTGTACAGCAGAATGGTAGAAGTAAAAAAGCGAAAAAAAGGAATAAAGAAGCAAGTTACAAAAAAAAAAATCTACGCCGCCGCCAACAATCGCAAATTCGAATTCCATCAATCCAGAGGGCTTCTGCGTTGTGATTTATTTACCTGAGGAATCCTTTCTCAGAGATTCCCATAGATAAGATAATCACCACCAATAGAGCCTTGGTCCATGCTGGCGAAGGAGAGATGCGAAGGAGAATTTGCGAAAACAACCTGCAGCATATTTGGATCTGTTTCACACAGAACTGTTTTGCGGCAGTTATGCAGGTTGTTGAGAAATGCACCTGCTGCGCGGTTGTTTACAATTTCCAGGCCGAGATGGACTCGTATATCGAGGAAAGAACGAAAAACGAACCGAAGACAATAAAAATACACCAAAAAAGGGCGCAAAAAATCGAAAAAATTCTTCGATTTCCTTTTGCGATGCCTCGGTGTGTCTTCATTCATTAAGCTGCCAGCCGAGCCATCTTTATTTATCGTGGGAGAGACAGGCGAGCTCTCCTGCTTTTTGCTTGCTTTCCCGAACGAGAATTTTTCACGGTTCTCACAGTGATCGACGCGCTGTGATCAATCCACGGCCCAAAGATCAGGAAATCGAGGCATGTAATTTAGAATAGGTGAATGGCGAGATGAGCGCCTTACCTTTACCTGGGAACGCAAACAGATGAAAGGGCAGCCCGGCTGGCAGGTTGAGTGGACAGCAAAAAAGGAGCATCGCACAATTCCACTCGGGGAGCAGCATTGTTGTGGTGGCATGATCCCATATTTCTACCAATTAAACAAATAATGGCGATCCAAGTGCTCTTGATGAAGTGATTCTCCCGGTCCAGAGATGGACAGCCTTCTGCACACAGCACAGGTATGCGAGGGGGTTAGGAATGCAACAGGTTGATTATTGTTTGATCTACTGCCTATTCAGTCCGCCCCGGCATGATTTATTATGATGCCGCGATCGCCGATGCTTTTCAGAATTGAAAATGTTTTGATCAATTGACATCTCTCATATTACCGCGTTTATCTCTCTTGAACCATGCGCATTCAGGCTGGTTAATCAGCGTAAATTATCGAGATCGGTGCAGGTATTTCAGCTGAGGTATGCTCATTCAGTGTTATGCACTCATCCGTCGTTTAGAACCACATCTGATTTGATATAGAAAGATCATTGATCTCATATCAAACTTGAATGATATGCAGAATAATTCAAAACTTTCAACGATGTCAATTTTATTCCTTTAAACCATTGGGATTAAAAATTATTTAATTTATATCACTCACTAAGACGCTTATACTGCCACTGTTCCAAATAAATTGTTACAATTCGCATTCAAAATTCGCAATCCAAATAAAATCAATGGCACCATACCCACCCTGTAATAAAAATACATTATGTAAAAATTAATATTAATACATGTTGTGGGAATTACTCGAAAGAGGCTACGACTTTGACCAGGGGACAGACCACGAACCTGCATCCTTTGAATTGGCGCTTCTATGCTCTCTAACCGATAGAGCTACCCGTGGTCTTGTTCCTTTTCGGGCAATTTTTGTTTTGATAAGAACCCAAATACATAAAAAATTGTTAAAATTTATTAAAGAATCTTAAATTAGTTGTGTCATTATCCAAATTATTTAGACAAATATTTACATATTTCCATTAAATCATTCACTATCTTTCACATAGCAATTTTCAACAAATTTTATACACTACTTGTTAAAGCGTAGAATACTCGAAACTTTAATCTTAATTTTCTCAAAACTAGTTATGTTTTTAAAGACAGAAGATATAAGAAATGAAAAGACCTGCATTATAATTTTAACTCTAATCAGCTATTAATTTAATATTTTTGATTTTATTTTATCGGGCACCAAGTGCCTAAGACTCTTTACCAATAGATGCCCTTATTCCCAGACACATAGCACTCCAATAGTCAACCAATTCAACGCTAAATTTACGGAATTTTCGCTAGGAAGAAATACAGATAAGGTTTATATTTTTTTGCTACGATTATTCACCAAAGGACCTATAAAATGCTATACCTTTTTTATATTTAATAATCTTCCATTATGTTCGGCAACAAATTCATTGTAGACCGGTGCAATTATTAAAACAAGGCATCCAGAATTTCTACCTGTATGATTTTTTCATATACCTATTTTTGCATTTGACTATTGGATATAAGTTCAAATAATTGTTGTAAATTATATTACATAGGTATATGAGTGTATATTTAAAAATCGTTGAAAAGAAAGCTAATTAAATTAAAAGTAAGGGGTACCGTGTATACTCGTATAACTCATAGTCGCTATTTCACAGATTAATCATTTTTCTTTAGAATTAGAGTGCATATCTTCGCAAAATATTGAAAAGGTATTTCTTGTAATACCTTTAATGGAAAATCAGCATATATTGAATATTGAGAAGACTCGGAAATATTAGAATTTCTCTCTCCCATAATCTAATGATCAGTGATGATGCCCACGATGGTCGCGCTAATTTGTTGCAGCAGTGTTAACACAACACCTACAAATTTCCTCGTTTCATTGAAATTCCCTAATTTGTTCAGAATCAGCAATTATTCTGTCGATTTTAATCAGTGTGGCTAGAAAACGTGCACCGGTAGGTAGGATCTCGGACCAGCAACAGCACCAACACCAGGTCCAGAGTCGCACAACAGCCGCCGCCGCGGCAGCAGTCTCAGCTTCCATCGTGTGAGAACTGGCGCGGCTAATCCAGAGTGGCCAGGTAATACTTCTGCCTTGATTCTAATGGCCTTTTATCTTCCACGTTGATCGTGCAGGTGCATACATTGTCTGAATTTGTACATATCGCGCAGGTTAATAATTCAAGTTAAACATGCACAGGTACGGGTACAGATTCACGCATTTCTCCTTGCGACGACTGTGGCAGCGGCGGTGGTGGCGGCACAAGTCTGCTCCTGCTGCCCGGTGGCACGGATGCGCTCGATGCCCGTCTTACGCATCCTCTGTTAACGATTTCTTTCCTTTTATGCACAAGACACAAGCCTTTTCGGGAATATCCGGCATACAAACATTACGAACGTTATGAAACTCTTTTTCTGACCGCTCTCCTTTTGTCGTATCGTCTTGCAGGTCGTTATACGACACATTCGGGCCATTGGCCATTGTGTCCACTTTGTTCAAACTTCTTGGTTTTATAATTGTATTGAAAAACCTACTACACAAATGAAGAACGAAAAAGTCTATAGTCTTACAGGTAAAAAAATAAATGATACTACTGAATTTGAATAGAATAAATTTTTGTTTTATTAAGTTTAGAAATATATGTACGTACAGCTGCCTGTAAAAGCACTCGAATAATAAATCTTCACAATTTCTCACTAATAGTACTATGGGTCAGGGCTATCCAGGCTAATACAAATTACGACATAGGCTGGCCACAGATAAAATTTTATACAATATTTTAATAGTATTATTATTTGAAGTAATAAAAGAATATGAAGCACATTGGATATTTTTGAGGCATAGAGTTTAAGATCTCTAATTTTAAAATTTTGAATACTGATACTTTTCTCTGTATTCCCATAATGTTTTGGTGAAATTTGTAGAAAAACTTGATTAATGTACCCAAGTCCCAAGGAAATTTCAAAGCTGTCTTTAATTCCAAATGAGCATTCGTACAAAATCTTTTAGAAGTCCTTAAACTCAATCTATTCCAGTTTTGATAAATTAATATGACCGTAGAGACATATCCAATTAGTCAGAACCCAAAACAGCGATTTTTAGAATGATGTATTTGTCTATTTTTCAGTCTGTCCGAAAGAACATTACTCAAAAACTATTATACGGATTTTGATGTAGCTCGAAGCCCAAATTAGCAACTAGGATAGCTTTTGTTGCCTTTGTATCTTAAAAATCTATACTCTGTTTTGAGTTTGAGTGTTTTAGAAAGTGTTCTCATATCAAAAATTCTCGTAAATTATTGAGTCCCTAGCATAATATGAGCCATGAAATAATAAAAACAGTAAAGAGAGAACCTTAACGTGTGAAAATTAAAAAAGTTTAGTTATAACTTGTAGATAGTGAGTGATTCAGAAGAAAAAGAGGTTTGTAAAAGGTTTAATTTCATATGTGATGGTATTTAACGAATCGCTTAAAGTATCTACTTAAATTCTTTTATAAAATGTAGGTCTATACCGCTCACCATTCTAGTGCTTGCCCAATTACTGCAATTTTTTTTTTTTTTTTTTTTTTTTTTGTTAGTTTTCATTGAACACAAATCGGTCTTCGTAGGGGTCTAAGTATTTCAACTTCTGATAAGAATGGATAGCCAACGGCATCGATAAATAGCTTCTTACCCATTTTCATTTCAGACACCTATCTGATGATTGATTTACTTTCCCATAGATAGACACGGTCCACTCCTGGGGTTTGGCGATCGATTGGCCGATCCAAAGGAATGCATTACGCTAGCGAAAGTGGAACAGATCAACGACAATTAGCCGAACCTGGCACATTCGGACGCCTTTATTATAAATAAATGATGGACGAAGTAGCCCGTTAGACGTCGATCGTTGAGCCTCCTCTAAGTAAGGTGGCTAAATATCAACAAATCAAATCCCGTTACGACTTTGATAGAGCACTTTGCTACATCTGTGAAAAATGCGTCAGCTACCAAAAATTAATGATCTGATACCGGGCACTCGATTAGTCATTAAGTCAACAGATCTTAATCAAGGCCAATGTCAATGATCCACGTAACCAGCTTTCAAGTAGCACTTAAGTGCTCACTGCCATAAGTCAATTCGCAGTCGGATCAAGTTTTGGTACGTCAACCGCCGGCATCAAACGACATGGAAGCTGCGGTTAATTAATTCCTACAAAAACAAACGCAACTTGGCTAGATCCCATTCAGTGCGATCGTCTCGGGGCGATCCAAACATAGCAGTCATCGGGATCAATTAATTATCGATTGGAAGCGTTTACGGATTTATTGGAGTGGGTACCCTGGGAATCAGCTGATTATCGAACAAGGAGAGAATTCCCTAGGCGCCTGGATGCCCAACATTCCGTGTGCCACCTTTACGCTGTGTACGGCCACGCGCTCCTGGACGGTCGCCCAGCGCGACATCATAGAAAAGAATGCGAAGAATTAGTCCAGTAGAAATGACGTCGACGTTCAGGTTCTACGGACCATTTTCGTTTTATTCGCACCTGCAGCTGCATTTTTACGTTGACAAGTTGAACATGATCGAACTGAATTTATAAAGATTGATTGAGATTGATGACTATGTCGCCCCAAGAAAGACCAGCGCACACGAGAACTGAAATCTTCTCATGGCTGGTATGGTTGTTGAATTCGTACCTCTACTTGCGATCGACGTGAAAGGCTTCATTTAGCCTCTATAGAAAAAGCATTGGCAATCGATGAGGAAGTCTAAGAAGCGCCCATTTTCTGATGAAGTAATTAAAGAAAATTCCTTAGATAAATTTTTTGATGACTCTAGACTGACCGGTCAAGCCACTCCTTTAGCTAAATGTATCTATTTATTTTTAAAGTCTCCTCTTAGCTTGCACAAATTGAATTAACTAGTTATTTTCAATAAGAATTTTAATTCGAAATGAAATAGTAATTCATTTCCCATAATAGAAAATAATTAGCTTAACTGGAAAAAACTTTAGTCCTTTACTAGAAATACTTTTTAAAATGTTTTGTAAGATTCTTCGGCGACTAGCGAACAGTTATTAGAATACCCTATATGTATATAACGCTTATTTTTATAACATACTACCCTTTTACCATCCTCCGCGCCTTCAAAAAGACGCAATATGCAAAAATGTACAACATAATCAAATATGAAATATTTGAAGAGCGTGTTTTACTTACTCTAAATACATAAAAGCGATTTACAATTCTCATGACCGTATAACCGCTGATCATAACACTGTAAGGAATCGATTGGCATATGTTGGAATACTTCTTTACGTATGTTTTTTAATATTCTTTAAAACTTTACTATAAGCACGAAAAACAAATTTTATGGATGTCGTTGCAGCGTCTACAAACCTATCGCTGTAAATATAGAAAATTTCAAAAAATAAATAAATATTATATATAAACTATAATAACATTGAATTTATATGATTCGTCATTATTTTATATGGTTATTTGTCTTCATATTCCAAAATCGTTCATTTAAATTTTCTACTCATACTTCAGATGTAATGTAATACTGTAATAAATTGTGTAGTTAAATTCTGCATCATCTAATAGTAGTTATATAATTTAATGACCTCTAGGTCGACAGTAGCATTAGAAAGTTATTGCAACTTTGGAAAAACATTGCACTCATTACTCAGAGCTGGAGTTGAAGTGAAATGTTACATCAGTTCACCAATAGCGGTGCAAAAATTTAAGTTATATAAAACCTAGGCGATAAAACTCGCCATAAAGACGGCTTTCGTGTCCAAAACGAAAAGCATAGTTAGCTGCAGTCAAAATGCAAATTTGTTGCCGAAGAGAGAAAATCGAATCCATCTCGACGAGATGATTGCTCAGAGACGCAATATTTTATTCACAAGATGAATAGTTGGAGGCGTTTTATGCGATTTATGTATTCACCGTCCGGAAAATGCATGTAACTAGCGAATATATTTCAGTGAATCTATCGCATGTTTCAACTATAAAGCCGCGCATATGCCAAGTTCAACGCACCCCCTTTTATTCATCGGCAACGAATGGCCCAACAAGTCCGGAGATTTGCGATCCGTGGCCGCGAAAAGCCGTGCACCTGTGACACTGGAAAATTTATTTACCATAAACGATATTAATCAGAAAATTCAATATTGGTTTTATTGGTACACAGATTTTCATAATTGCTGGTGTTAATATCCTTCCCGTCGATATTTGCCGCAAAATGCCAATTGTGGGCACACGATCCATGATCGCGATGCGGTACCCCATTGCATATATACACAGTGTACCGGTGAAACTCAAGATTGTTCGCCCAGATCAGGCATAAAATATGAAATTAGAAATTCTTTGGGACTTTTGGTCGATCACGCATCATTAAAACCTGATACCGAGCGCGGACACAATGCGTGCTCCCGAAGTGGAGTACGGAAGATCTTATTTCCGCGAGGACAAGTTTTCTAGAAAATTAGAAGCAAGTCATCTTGCGGTTTTCTACCTAACGAGCAGATTGTTGCCTCTTTTCCTTCATAAATATTGACGGCTATTAAGATGCGTGTAGGTGCGTTCGGTCGATGTGTGCGGAATATGTGATGCCACCGCGCAAGCCACGAACGTAGGTATCTTGAACTCGGCACAAGAAATTGTACGCTGTGATTGCTATCATTGTGCACCGCGAAGACTCAGACTCAGACCTATCATTGCTCGGTGGAATCCCTGAAAAATAGGAAATGTGGGAAAATAGCCGGGCATTCATGATTTCTTTTCAATGTCGCCTATTTGTGGTGTATAACGTTCATATAGTGCTTCTGGTTTATAACATTGCACACGGTGTAAGGAAAAGGTGACAAGATTTCACGGCAGATTTCTGCTAATGAACCAGAAATGGGTTATTAGTTTGCATTGCTCGTCAAATATGTGTATCGCTTACATTTTTACAAACTAATTGTGAATTAGGGCGGAATCTGGTATGATATTAATTTTTGCCGATCGTTGGAGGTGCATGCGAATATCAAAGAGAAATTTTCCTCACGAATTACTTGATTCAGTTTTAGAAATGTCTAGGTATGTGGTTTTTACTTCGTTTGACTGTTAACGTTTAACCAGTTTCTCAGAAAGGTAATGCCATCATCCTTCCAGTTATAGGCTTCTAGATAGTCCCATCTTCGTTGCCATAAATTGAAATTTTCTTAACTAGACGATAAATCTCTGAACTCCTAATACATGGTTACATTTATTTTCTTCATAGCCATATCGAACACAATTTGGTGCTAAAAGAAGTGTTTCTTTTCACTAACCTCATGTGCAATATATTGAGTGTGATACCGTGATAGGATATACTTCCATTCTATAATACAAAGTAGTTAATTGCAGTATGTAAGTTTAATTTTTACTCCAGTAAATTTTGTTTGATTAAAATTAGACTGCAAACAAAATAAATAGCATATCATAAAAGTTTATAAAGGCATTCATTTGAAATACATATGAATTTACTTAAGTATTTTATATATATATATTTTATATATATTTCTTTTAAATAACAGCCGCCTCCAGCATTACACCTCTGGACAATTTACTGCGACTAGCCTCGCGGTTATATCTCTAGTTTGGAAATTCAGAAATATAGCTAAGTCTATCGAAATTCATAAACTACTAAAAATTTTGCTATAAACATTTAACATATTCATATACTTACAAAATATATAATAAAAATCGAATTCTTTTCAATTATCTAGACCAGAATGACCCCTTAAAGAAAGCTAATTTATATCGTAGAACATGTAAGGTACAGAAACCACGTTTTCAGATGTTTTTACTTATTTTGTTTGTCTGAAGTTGCTTTATGAAAGCTTTTAAAAAGTAAACATTATTTTCATTAAAATAACTCAAAAGGTATTAAAATTTTTAAGAAAAACTATTAACACCAATAGACAATTTGATATTTAAGCGAAATTTATTTAAAGGGTCATTGATTTTAAATCTATATATAAGTAAAACGATCAAAATTGTTGTGAAAATCGACGCTAGGAGGTTTTTGGGGATACTGATTTCACAACAAAAATTACTTAATACCATCTAGACCGCAATACTGAAGATTACGAGGACCGTGCAGGGCCGCTATCTAATTTGTAAAACTGGTAAAGTCCGGTAGTCTATCATCCGAACGTTTAGTTATCTAGGGTTCATAGCTATTTACAAAATCCGATACAAGTTTTGCTTTATGTGGAGTTGTTTAATGTTTATCTTAACAGAAATACATTAAGGTAAGACATGAATTCATTATTTTCTATTAATTCTGAACAGATTATAATACCATGTCTATGTAAACATCGTATAAATCGCTTATAACATGCGTACGTGTGCACTGTGATCGATGAGTAAGTCCGACAGGAGGAAAGAAAGTGTTCATCTTCCGCTACTCCACCTTCGCAAGAAGTCGTCTAATCCTCCTTGAAAATAACGAAAGAAATGAGGAGGTAACTTGATGGAAGTAGGCCCTTCGCCCACAATCGCCATCAATCCATCCTCGGAAGCGTACAGAGAATAAAGAGCTGACTAATCTCTGGAATAACTAAGCAGTTACTGTTGTCTACAGTTACTTTGTCAAAGATCACATTAGTTCATACATAATTCAACTTGCATCTGATATTGCGCAATTTTCTATTATGGTGCACTTCCAGTGGGAGTCGGACCAGGGGCATAATCATCTCGAACTATGGCTAAACAGATTCACCAGAGATTTCATTATTTATTCAATGGATCAAGTGCAGGCAGTCACAGTACCCAAGTTGGTCGGCTACCAGGTGACATTTATGGATCATAACAATATCAGTGGTTCTGGCCATTTACTCTAGGGTCTCAATTTATTTCGCTTTTCTGCAATTATTTAATAATTGACGTACTAAATGGAAATTTATTCCCTTAATGCGGCAACCGCTGCAAATTCTGCAAATACTGAAAATACAGTAAAACGCCTGCCGTAGCAAGCGCAAACCTTTATTGCGCTTTTGTTTCAAACTAAATGGGCTGCTGAGTAATGCCAGTGGCATAGCTGCTAGTTCTGTAGGATTGTTACGACACCATTGTTTGATAGCCCAAGAATTATTGACTGCCCCAAGGAAGCTTTTTGCAGGACAAATTATGAATTATGCCCACATAACGACCATAGTCAGCTAGTTTTTCCAGGGCCCAGTGTCCTTCGCTGTTAATGGCATTTCATTTTCAATTCATTATCATAACGAACCAATCTAGTTAGACCCGGTATTAGTCATAGCATAAACCTTCGACTTCGAAGTAATACCTGCGTTAATTGCTGTCCTGTGGGGAAGGTATTTATGTTTGCTTATCCAACACGTTTAATAATCTTTTAGGGATTAAAGTAGATAAACGCAGGTACAAACATTAAGCAAAGTTATGTGGTTAATGAAATCTTAATTGCGGGTCTATTAAGTTATTAAATCTTTTGGACTGATACACAGTTTGTAAACAAAGCTATTTTAGACTCTCTTACATAGCGCTGGTCAGGGTTTATTTTCTTATGGATCACACCAAAAGGACAATTTATGTAGAATTAAGTTATTTTGTCTACAGAATTAATTTGAAATTTGCAGCATCATAAATATGAATATGCGTTGTGTATATTTTACGACAGAAATTTGTTAATATCTTACTTTTTCAAAATCTAAATCAATAATAGAATATCGGTAAACTTAGTATAAAACTAATGGAAAATTCGGTTGTACCTTAAAAATTTTCGTTTATAGTTGTTTACAATGGAGAAAGGTTTCCCACGAAGAGCCTTTTTAAAATCAGAACAGAGGTAGTTAATCTTGTGCCTTGTACACAGGTGCATTGTTAAGAATTAACAGCTCAAAACATTCCAAGACGAATCACGAATGAATTTGTGGTAATTGTTTTACAGTGGGTTAAAAAGGTATTTGCACACAAGGTTTTAAGCAAGAACTTATAATATTAGCACTTTATTGCCTATGATTAATATTTTGTTTGTTCGGATCAAAAATTCGCTGCGAAATACTTTACCACAGAACATTGGATAGGTCGTACTATTTCCAGCAAGATAACGACCCCAAACATTAGGCAAGGAAAGCTCAAGAATGCCTGCTACCAACTTTTAACCCTTCCACAATCACCCAACGTCAACCCTATAGATGACTTATGGAGTATTCTTGACACCCATATTAGAAAATAAAGAATATCAAATAAAAATTATTTAAAATTTTATTACTTGAGGAATGTTCCGAAATTTCGTCCGAAACAACGAGTCGCTTGATTGAATCTAGTCTCAATTTTTACAGAGTAAAAAACGAGTTTGATCTCAATTTGAGACACTGTTTTCTATACAAAAATTAAGTTTGAGCTATTACTCATTTTTTAGAATATGAGCCCTTGTGTGCAAATACTTTTTTGAGGGATTATATTTACTTTTTTGTTAATACTTTTAGATTTGCTGAATTGCTTTATATTATTTTAGTTTATAATTAGAATATCACAAGACATATTTTATTGCATTCAATCACACATACAATAGAAGTGTGCAAATTTTACTTTTCTTTATCCACTGAATACATTTTTAATGTTTCTACTACTGCTTTTAATTTATATTTAATAGTTTTCCATGCTTAAATTTTACTTATAATGCCATTTTATTCGTTATTAGTTATTTTAAGGTATTTAATCACATGTAACTCAATATTTCATTTTAAATTGTTCTATTAACGATATTCAAAATCAATATCAAATTTTAGATTTATACCTTAAAGAGATTTTGTAATATATTCACTGTTTATAGTGCGTAGATTATTTGTATGAATGAAAATGAATTAAAATGATAAACACTTATTTTTTAATCATCTATAACTCAATGACGCTTTTAAAAATAACGTATAACAATTATAAGTAAAAGGAAAATAATAATAATTCATAAATTTGCCCTAATTTGAAGGTATAAAACCAGGTTTCAATTTGCTACAATTTCTTATAGTGTTCTGTTTTTGGTTACTAATTTTTGTTACCAAAAATACGGAGAGATGAATTTAAAACGATATTTTTTCCAGCTGTATTTTATTATTTATTATATTAATTTCTAGATGGTTTAATGCAAACAAACCCTATAAAAACTTTTATTTCACTTGAATTTTATATGTACTTGTCATAATCGATTTTTGTACATAAACTCAGTTAAAGCATCTTTAAAATTGTTTAAAATATACCAAAATATAAGAATATCGCCACTACATAATCGAACTAGAAGAAATCCAAAAAAAAAAATCTATCATTAAGCAAATTTTTAATATACTCCACTACAAAATGCAAACATGCACAAATCAAATTAAATTTTATTTAAATTCATTAACTGCGATTCGCATTCGGTACCCACATCAAAACGTTCTTATATCATCATCAGAACGTAATAAATTTATCCCCAAAATGAAATTAAGGTAATCTTCAGAATACTTGCCGGAGGGTATAAAATTATACGTAATTACCTCATTTGTTACCAATTTGCAAGAGTAATAATAGTTGTTTGTTAATGTTTTTACTTTCTTGATTCATAACCGAATCTAGAATTCGGAGTTTTTATAAAATTACCCAAAAGTTAAATAAAAAAATCGAATGAGTTTAGTTATATTCAGTTTTAATGAATTAATATCTCTTGTTCATAAATAGTACTTTACAGGCATCCTATATATTACTACGCATCTACTTAGGAATATAAAATTTACAGATTTTGTACATGGGGCCTTAACCTACGTAATTTACATAAATAGGCACTTTTTCGGGCGATCGGTCGTTTCGGGAATACTGCTTGCTTGGGAGAGTAATCCTAAAAAAAAAATGACTAGAAAACATAATTTTAGGGCAAAGGGGTGGGTTCTAGGAACTAATTTTGGTTGTTTTTTTTTTTTATTATAAGACGAAATATAATAGGAATTTTTCTGCGAGTGGTGTCTATACGGGGGATTTATGTATGGTGTGTAACTAGTGCTCTTGGTAGGAGGGTGCCATATACCCCGGTGAGGTGCTCGACACCTGGATTCCGGGACATCCGCCTTCAGTGTGCTTTGTGAGCAAAGACATCCGCGAAAACGTTTTGCTGCATGTCGTGCACGAGTACTTTTTAACATCAGAGTGCGTCTGAAGATGCGCCCTAAGATTTGATCTGTCCGCAAAAGCGCGATGGCAGTGCTGGCAACTGAAGGGTTTTTCACCAGTATGGGTCCTAATGTGACCTTGAAGGAGCCACGGTCGTGAGAATGCCTTTCCGCAAATAGTGCACTTGCATGGGAGTGTATGCGTTCGGATGTGCATTTTAAGGGCGCCTAAAGATACGTAGGTTTTGTCGCAATCCTTGCAGCTAAACGACTTCTTCACTTGATTACCTTCGGCTGCAGGACAGTGGAACTGCTGGTGCTTAGTTAAACCGGAGAATGTTGAGTATGATTTGTTGCAATCTGGGCACTGGTACCTTGGCGGTGAAACTTTTTCCTTTTCGCTAAACTTCTTTGACTCACGATCAGGATGGTCCGGAACGAAGCTGGAAATGCTATGCTTTACGGAAAGATCTTCAGGTATTGATCCATTTGATTCTGGAGTGATTGATCGGGCTGAGTAAAATGATGAATCACTGTAGCTGGGAGAGACTGGAGGCTGGCTAAGGGTCAGTCCGTACGGCTGGTACGGTATCTGATATGGCATGTATCTATGTTGTGGGATCACTTCTGGCTTAATAATGTGACTATTCGGGTGCTTTACACCAATGGGACGATAAATTTCAGCCCGTATCGGTGGAGATACTGAACTGGACCGACCGTGAAGATAGTGCGGCGGTGGTGATAGTGATCCTTCTGATGGTGAACTTGGCGAATGAAGATCACCTCTTAACGGTGACACTTGCTGATGTGTCTGTTGAATACTTCTATAGAATTCTGCCGTATACGGAATATGAAAGCCCCATGGCTGTAAATTCAATTTTGGATAGGTTGGCGTTGGCACGATAACTGATGTCTTAATATCACTATTGATCACTTCTGTAAACTTTTCCTCAGCCTCATCGGCACTTGAGGAATCTTCCTTTTTAATGCATAAATTTTCTGGTTCATCTTTTGTTTCACTATCATCAAAAGTGAAATGCACTGGTCGCTTCTTCAGCGGACACTTGCTGTAATTCCTTTCAACTAATGTTGATGGCATTTTGTTTATGTTTTTTTTTTTTAATATAACACACAACAATCGAGTTCACTGATCTTAAAGTATTTTCTTAAAGAGAGTTATCCTCTTCCGGTCAGAGATGTTGTACCAATAAAAAAAAAACAGCTGAAGAGGTAACAAATAAACGATCTTGATCTTGTTTTGAACCGAACTAACAGACCACTAAATTCGAGACTGAGACTTCTCACTGCAAGGGCAACAAGAAACGGACTGTGGTATGGTTGTGAGGTGGCCTTGGTTAAATAGTGAGCCCCACCAGATGAGTTCGTTGAGCAGCACGTGCCGGCGGGCCAATGAAATGGCTGAAAACGGCTTCCCCTACTAAATAACCGGCACCAAACGAACTATAGGCGGTTACTCTTTCTGCGGGCCTCTAAAAGAAGAAGGGAGAGACAGGTGTGCCGTGCTGTGCCGTGCCGTGTCGTTCGGTGCCTGTGGGTCCGTTCGTAAGGCGGCCGTGCTCTATGGGTCCCTCTTGGAAAGCCCGATGAACGCAAAAACGCACACACCAGGCCACCGCACCAGCGCACCGTCAGTGTTAACCAAACCTGACACGGATGGAGGTAGGTAGGACGGTAGGTAAACAGATGATTCCGGATAGTGGAGTACGCGGCTTGAGGAATGGAACGAGTTTTTTTTTTTCTTTTTTTTTTCCCGGTACCCCTGTGGAATCCGAAGACCGTTGACGGTAAAGTTTCTTCACTTTTTATACCCTGATCCTTCTTTCTTTCATTGGATCTGCAGTCGATTGATGTTATATAATCCAGGAGTAAAGGTGCCCTCTAATATCCCAGGGTACCAGATGTATCAGCGGACCAGGATCACGACCATTCTCTGGCTAGACAACAGATCAAAAAAAAACTAAACAAAATAAATTATATACATACATATAGTAAATATACATAAAACAGGTCACTGACATGAGCGCGCGATCTTAATGGATTTTATCTTTTCTTTCGGGAGTTCTTGTTTCGACAGTTTCTCCAGTTTTATTGTCCTCCCGCGCCATTTGATACCGCTTTCGTTGTGGTTTCGACATAATCGATTTATTGAACTGACCAGTGACCGGTCACTAATTTTCTTTTTTTTCCACTATACCATCTCAGATGATCTCAATTCACTCAATGAACTTTGTAATTAAATTACTGAATTTATTAAAACTTTGCGTTTTAAAGCTATATTAGCTGCTTTAGAGGTTTATTAATAATGATTTACTGATTTAATGCTTTTACACCTTTATAGAAGTTGAAACAACTTTGCGCAAAATTCAGTTATATGATTAATTTTTATACCCTTTATTGGAAATGATTATGTATAGTTGGTTTTTCAAGAAGGCATATAAAAGAGGCCAGCGTAACGTAATCAAATATGGTCGTATACTGTACAAATAACTTAAAACCGCTAGTTAACCCAAATCATTTTTTTCTATACTCGACTACTTTTAAAAGTGTCTGTATTTTCAGTCTCTGTTATTTTCTTAAAATTTTTATTTTATCCAGGAATTTAAGAATATATTTTTTTCGTTTCTTGATTATTCGCTTATAGTAACAGACAAAAAGTGAAATTCACGATAAGAGTTTCATTTTCGAATTACGTTAAGCCACTCTACTGGCCGGAAAAAAAGGCCTAATTTTAACGATTTATTTTGGGAGTATGGTAAAAGGAATAACATATCTTTTCAGAGGCTTTATTTAACACATATTGAAGTATGAAAAAAAATTTCTTTTATTATCATTTTGATAGAATATAGCGGTAACAAAGCCAACATTTAAAATCGCCTTTTGTTAAAACTTCTTCACGGGATGACGGATTTCAAGTAAAATTTTAAATATAAGACTTATAACAAAAAACTAAAAGTATTTTATAATGTACACTCAAAAAAAATCAGGTGTGCTAACCAATTGAGTTTCTGGGTGTTGCGGTTACCACGAACTTGATTTTATTAACTCTTTGGGGCACACGATTTTAAAGATAATCTGATACTCTAGTTGCATAGATTCTTTTTTTAATTATAGTAAAGCAACTTTAAAACCAAATATTAAACTGTATGAGCATGAGTAATTTGAACTTTTCGAGGTTGATTAAAACATATCCCACCATTCATAAAAGGCTAAATAAAAGGTGGGACTGTTTTTAACCCGCCTAACCCCAAAGAACCTTAAAATTCTTTAATCAAATGCCTTCTGTGCTTAAAACAACCAAACTGTTCTTAATTTTAAAAATTCAATTCTTAATTTTAGTATCTTCTCTATAATTTCAAATTTTAACGGCTAGGAATATAAGCATTCTCCTCCTTACTCTCAAAAAAATTTAAAAATTTAGATGTGTAATACTTAATTTAACTCTTGACTTCTTCCCTCCTATTTGTAAATTTGAGATTGATTTTCATTCTATCAAAAAATAAGCAGTAAATTGTTTATAAAATAAAATTTAAATCCATAGAGAATGTAATTGTGAAGCTACTACCAAAATTTCAAATCGATCCATGAACACCATGTTCAAATAAATCTGTTGTATCAGTTTGAAAAAAAAGTAGTTTTGATAAAAACGCGTTTAAACTCTTCAAGGGCGCTAGACCATATGTGGTTTAGTTTTTTTTAGAAATTAAAATAATCAAATTGGACATAAATATTAAAAGCTGTTACGGAGATTTACACTAGATTATCTCTCACCAATAAAGTCAATAACTCTGTAGTATAGCAGCACGAGAAATGTTTTATTCTACTTGAAACTCACCGCTTTAAAAATATTTTAAAGTTGCCTCTGATTGATGCAAGATTTTTTTTGCGTTTATTAGTAAAATATCGTAAATATTTCAAAATAAATTACCAATTGTATAAAATTCAATTAGTTGTAATTATTGCTTTATTTTAACGCCATAAGGCTTTTTATTTTTGTATTAATAGAGTTTTACTGCCAATGAAAAGGTTAAAGTTTCAAAAGTGATCAGTCGTGTTCAGCACACGTTTCGAGGATCTGTAGCAAAGTCGAAAATTGAGCATTTTAAAATTATTTTGTCACTATAGGATTAACTAGATATTGTTTTTTATGACATTGCAGTATTTTTTAAGCCAAAAAACAAATTTATTTTACTAAAATTACCACTTAATTTACTGCGCGGAGTATTTTACCTTTGGTGATAGGTAGTAATCGTGTGCAAATGGGTTAATTTTCCATAGAGATTTATGCCTAAAAACCCTGTTGTGGTGTTTCATTTTAATTTCTTATGTTGGTTCAACCCCATAGATGCGTTAACTTAAATACGTTTTAATAATAAATTCCTTTATATCTTCCTATTGTTGCAATAATGCCTTATTTGAAAATCAACTTCGGAATTTCCCTGTATAAACTTTCCATAAGATTGAAAATTCCATGTCGACATTGCACAGCAAAATAATTGAGAGCGGATCGTGCCCGTTCAAAATCAAATGCTGCAGCAAATCGCAAGCAGCTTACCAAAATCTCGGCGATCGTTAGAATTTTAAAGGGTCGCACGTACCAAAAGTATCCAAAAATTCACCCCTGCGTAGGCCCTAGATTTTCCGCATATGTGTGCACATGTCAAATTGGTGGTGAGCCCTATTCAGGTCGGATCAGATTCAGAAGAGATTGTTTTTTTCATTTTTTTTTTTTTTTTTTGCCTATTACAGCTCCGGTATCCAGGAGTGAAACCTGGAAGCCAAGGATAAAAATATCCACATCTGTCGTGTGCCAGTGAACTGTTGAAATGTGCGGAGAAAAAAAAAATCGACACGCAACGTACGAGGGGTTCGACACTTTTCGATTCCTTTAAATAGACCAGTGGCTGAATGGAATGGTCACCTTTGGAACGGTAGTGATGCACCACGTCCCCTGGGTGTGTTTACACTTTGTAGGGCATTTCTTGTGGATGCATCGAAAATTCCTAGACCTGTCTAGAAAGTCTTCCTCTTCCGTGTTTAGAAGACGTTAGACCTAGCTAGGGTGAATCCCTAAACATTAGGAAAGTTCCTTAAAAGGGATATGCATTTTCGGACGCTATGGCGATTGCTTCTGTATGATCATATAAATATTGCAGCTGTCTCTGTGTTCCGTTAAAATTTCATCAGATGCACGTTTAACGGTCCTAGGAGATTTGCAAGGAGGTAGAATTACAAAATCCTACCTACCACGGGTCGACTTACACCTGGCTTTTCGAACCGGGTCAGATTCCCCAGATTTGCCTTGATTTTGCTGTAGAATTTTTAAAAATATTGAGAGCATACATGAACGAAGGGTTTTTTTGGTGGTCTTAATCTTTCATTCATACCACAGTAAAAAATACTTTTTAAACTTTAAATTTTTATATCTATTTTGTCCGTCAACCGATTTCGATGAAATAAAGCTTATATGTTACTCTGAACTAAGCTTAACTTATCCGTGAAAACCTCATGAAAATCTGTTCAGTAGTTTCAAAGAGTAGCATATACAAACAGACAAACAGCCAACATTTTTAAAAATGGTCTTTTTATATTCTGTTAGCCTTTTTATATTACCCCCAATCAGTTTTTGGTAAATAGTCTATGTAGGCACGGCATTTCGACAGTTTTATTAGCTCAGTTCAAGATTTTAAATTTTCAAGAAATAAAATCATTGCAATTTAGTGAATTTTTAATTAAAATTCCAAATGGTTATCCTGGGGAACTGGTAATAACCTTTAAAAGGATTCAGTAAACGAAATAAATGTGCAGGTACTACAGATTGGTATGATAGGCTGTGTTACTCAGCCTTTAAAAGTCATTTTGGTTTTCTGTTCTTCATCAGAAGAAATCTTACTATTGCTATCACTCATTTTAATTATTTAAATGACTACGGAATATTAAGCCAGCAATATCACGGTCGATTGAATCCAAAAATAAAAATACCATCAAAGAGAGGTAAAGAATTCAGTTGTTCCATTAGTTTCATTCAAAACAATTGCTTATTTCATGTAATAACTGCAAGTAGAAGCACTTTTTATTCATTAGACGAACTAGCAGTTGCTTTTCCTTAAAGCGATTGCTTTAATTCAAAATCTTAAAGTAAAAGCAATTGCTACATCATTAGACCCAAAGTCCTTTCTATAAAAGTAAAGAATAAATAACGCTTGCAAACTCGCACATTTAAAAATTTCTTTTCCCATTAATTTTTAATTTTTAAAACTAACTAACCTAGCTGTTCCATGATGTAAAATCTGTAAAATTTGAATGAAAACCTTCAGTACATGGATATCCTTATAATTCATATTTAAAATAGGATTACTAGATATCAATTTCAAGAAATGTTCTAACTGGCAACTCTTAAGAAAAAACAGAACATCACCAATTATCATCTTCATTTTCCTTACCTACCTCATGAATGACGCATTCAAATCCCTTCCCGCAACCGTAGTACATTTTCCTAATCCTTCCAATTATCAAAAAATACGAAAACGAAACCGCGAAGATTTAATTACAGATTATGCCCCTAATTCTGTCGTAATTGATGACCTATCTTGGGTCGTATCGCGTACAAGGTGTAAAAGATCTATCAACAACGACCGATCAATTTTATTGATTAACAAGCAGGTGTCTCTCGAAAACTGCTTACTCAATCTGTGGCTCTGCCGGTCTTCTCAATTCGAGCGCGCAAAGGCCGAGGCGCTGGTCAGTAAAAGCAATAAAATTAAACGATGATTAGGAGAATTGAATGGCACCTCGTGAAAGGGTATCATTCCCTGGAAAAAAGGATTCTGGCGGAGCGCCCGCAATGATTCGAATGTTTCGGGCAGTTTTGAACCGTGCAAGGTGCGCTCCCTCGCCTCGTGTTGATTTCTGTGGCGCGAGTGTCGATGCGATGGCGACCCTGTAGCACCCTTTTAACTTGAAATGAACCGCGCGTAGGTGATTTTCAGGCCACTCATTTAAGGTGAGATTTATGGCTCCTAATTATTGTTTGGGCCTTTAAGTAAGGATCCAGCCATAATTTGGGACTATAGGTTTGCCATCCTTTTGGCTTAATGATGATGCGATTTAACCCACTCAGCCTAATGTGAGGAATATTTCTTTTAATCACAAAATTATTTAAAAACATCTGCACAATCAAAAGAACCAGAAATTACTCATATTTCATAAGAATTTCCTAATGGGTAGGAAATGTATCGTAGATTTATTTTACCTTAACAACACTCATAAAATATATAAGAAATTTGTACATTTTTCTAATAATTTTTGTTATATTTAAAA
The DNA here is from genome assembly GCA_963969385.1 of Philonicus albiceps. NCBI lineage: Eukaryota > Metazoa > Arthropoda > Insecta > Diptera > Asilidae > Philonicus > Philonicus albiceps. The sequence continues at coordinate 29,334,737 of OZ017775.1, forward strand.
TATCTAGTTTAAAATTCAATTTAATGTTGACACCTCGAAATAAGCTCGTGTTCTATAAAGTCGTTTTCTAAGCAATTATGCTCTATGGTGCGCCCCCCTCTGGTATCGATATCCTCGTTCTCATATCAAACAAAAAATTACAAATCGCTCAAAACAAAATCTTTAAAATGATCATAGACTTGCCTTGGCATTTCACCATATCAGAGCTATACCTAAGAGCCAGTATAGATGAAATAAATCCTAGACTGAATAGCATATCTAGTAAATATTTTGAACACTGCTCCAAAAATCCCTTAATACCACAACTTGTCGATAGTAGAAATTAAGTAAAAAAATAGTAAGTAGCAAAGAAGATATTAAGTAGGAATAAGTAGTAGTAGTAGTAATAGTAGGGGTAATTTAAACTTTAGGTGTTGATAAAGTTTTTTTCCCGCAGATATACATGATAATCACATGCCATGCTAAAGCCATATAGCAATATTTTAGATGAATGAAGAAAACTACTTCCAGTACTAAATAAATTAGATAAGTTCCTATTGCCTATACATATGTAAAGTCAAACTGCAAATATACCAAATATAATTGATATTTTTCTAATTTTATATATATAACTAAATTAAGAGATTACATATGTAAATACCAAATTAATTATAAGCATGATGATACATGAATCTTCAATTTGGACAAAAAGGGATTAGTTTGCCCATTTATCAACGATCCTGTACCAAATGTGTATTTAAAAATAATCCTTGGATAAATAAATAATTAAAGGACCTGATCAAAACAATAGAAAGAAAATTATATCAATTATTCAATAACAAAGGCATAGTAGAAGTTGATCTTGGCTAAACGATTTGATTCTTTGAAAATACACGTAGCATTCTAAGAGGTATGTGTATGTATAGCCCCTAAGAAAGTATCATCATTTATAAATCTCTCTTCACTCGATATATCAAGATGCGAATTGAATGTTACAAACCGCATTCTGAACGCACCTTTTTCTAGCCACTGATTTCCGTTACATTAACGTGTGGCACCAGGCACGGTCCCCTTATCACCCTGGCAGACAGTCACTTTATGTTAACTTTTATTATGAATGCAAGGAATCAAGGCGCACAATATCCAGAAAGTCCTGAAAAAAAAAAAAAAAATTTTTTGTTTCTTCTGAATCCCCATATTGTTCGGCTAGAGCCAACGAACGCACCTGGCAGTTTTTCTTCAAGACGGAATCATTCCCCTGAACGGGACACCTTAAGATGGCCCCTCTAAGCTGGAAAATTTATAAGAAACCCTTGGCCAAGTGCTCTGAATCGTCTAGTGCCCGGTGTTTCGATTTTCATGGACGGTATTGTCCTTAGACTGGTCTAGGGTGAAGACAAAGCGTCTGAGCGGTCCCAAAAATAAAAGCGAACTAAAGAGCCGAAGAACGCCACGACACAAAGGAGTATGCCAAGCGATAACTTACCTGTGCAATAAAAAGATGAAAACCAGGACGTCGAAAAAAAAAACCTGCAGGACGATCAAAAAATATTTTCGTGTAGTATCCGTCGACGATTAAATCTCCCCGCACAAAGGACAACCTGGTGGCTGGCTGCCTGCGACGTTTTGATTTCGGATACTTGCGCGGCCTTAAGCTGGATCCGTTGTGTCGTTTCGATGGCGCGATGCAGGGCCAAGTCTGGCCTGATTAAAAAGAAAAAAAAAAAAACAAAAAAAAAAGGAAAAGGATCCGCGGTGGGGTAGCAGGCCCTTCGCCAGCTAAAATACCTGAAATCATTGCAATGGGGTGTTATTTTCCGCAGCGCGTGCTACTGCCGGAGCAGCAGCCACACAAACTCTCCCAGAGTCCTTGTTTCGGGGTGCCGGCCCAGAACATCTGCCCGGCTGATCCTTTGTGAAATATGAATTTATGCAGGCCTGCTGTAGGTATGCGCTTTGCATTTCCTCAATGCATACCTGCTCGATTGCCTCAATGAATAGAAATTCGTTTTTTTTTTTTTTTTTTGCGCAACTAGTCAAAGGGCATCCGATTCAGCTGCTCAAAAATTGGCGGTACATTGCAGCCTGACGGGTCGAAAACCTGCTTAAATTGCAAACATTTCTGTGATTGTATTTAGTTGTGAATCGAATAATTAGATAAGTTCGTATTAGTTCAAATATAATTTAAATAGAATACTCGCATTATTCAAACTGTATACTTTCAGTATCATTATGGCAATTTAAAAAAATCTAATTATCATTACAGTTGATTCTGGTGATACTTCACTATTAATCTAATCACATTACTTAACATTACTCGGCATTATTAACATTACCAACTCATATGAGCATTACCGTCGAGTTAGGTTACTTTAGCCCTGAAAGGTCACTTTGTCCTGTTTTGAGTTTTTTCTTTTTATTTATTTATTTGTATTTAAGAATAAACATCTTAACCTGATATAGCATTAAGGTAAGAAAGGTTCAGAAATTTATAGTTTGATAAGAAAGTAATATCAATTATTAGACAAACTAACCCCCCAGGGCCAAAGTAACCCGAATTGACGATACTTACTCAATACAAGCATTATTTTCCACGCATAGTGTAAAAGTAGTATGAAAACACTAAGTTTTAAATAAACTGAAAATAAGTTGATACGTAAAACTCTAATGAAATTAAAAAAATTTCATTCTGTGTAATATTTTAATACTTCAACATTAAAATTCTTAATGGATCAATTTTACTACTGTTGTAGAAGGCATGCCTTTTCCTATTAAGAAAAAAAATTTAATACATATAGCAGTTCGTTATATGATGGCATAACTTTATTAGATAAAGTATTGAATAGTGGCGAACATAAGCAATAATAAAAAGTATTCTCATATTTGAAAAAAAATATTTTAGATTCTAAAAAGCCAAACGGTCGGCAACTAAAATAAAGCAACAGGTCATACGTAGCATATAGTAAAACATTTTAATTTCTGCAGAGATAAAATTATTATTATTATAATGGTTTTCGTATTTTGATATGTTTTTGTTTATAAATAAAACAGGAAATCAAATCGATAGCTATTGTCTTTATCTGAACAAAAAGAAATATGTATAATTCCAAGGAATACCGATGTTTTAGCCGATCAAAGTGTAAAATTATTTCTTTATTATTTTTAGCATTTCTTTTCATATGTTTTTGAAAGTTTTAAGTTAGTTTTTAATATATTTATTAAGGTATTACCTTTTAAATATAGTTATTAGTAGTACATGAGGGTTTTTATAAATACATAAGATATACTGAAGAATATCGTCTAGCGCCAGACAGTTTAATTTTAAACTTTATATTTTCAAATTTATTCTTTATACAAAAAACTTTAAAATAAGTAAATCGGCTTATATTATAAATCTTTAAATTTGAAAAATGTAATTCTTTTGTTTAGTTATTTCTAAATAAACCGATTTTTTTAAAGAGTGATGTAATAAGAAAGTTCAGGATTAACTTACGGCTATTCAATTTAATTAAATTATAAAAACTTTATACATCACATCAATATTACCAATTATTTTACATTTTATTATTATGAGTACATTAAACATTTTCTAGTAGTATCAACATACCTTTGAATATTTTCACTTTTAATACTTTCAATTCCTAACGAACGTTAAAATTTAAAAACCCTTCCCGAGCAGATTTTCGTTATTTCATAATGCGAAAATGCATCTTGCCTCAGGCAGGTGTTGGATGTAAAAATTTACCCTATCCTACCCTTGTGCGTAGCCGCTCTTTGTGTATTTTAAAGTTTTAAGGGTGAACAAACAAAGATTTTCGATACTGTGCACATGCCAATGTCAAATTCACTCACGGTGGCACTATGTTGCTTCATTCCCCTATTTGTGCAGGTCTCAAAAATGCCCAAACATCTGCCGGATCGGCAGGTCAAAGAGACTAATTACCCCACAAGAACTAATCAGTAGAGACGGATTGCTTCAAAATATGTTCTAGGTGTGAACTCTGTGTGAACTGATTAAGTAGATTTTTCCCAGCGATAGTGGATAATCGGAAACCCTTATAAAATTTTATTAATCGACGGATATCTCTAGACCGTCTAGACTTAGACTTCCTCGAATTGAAATATGGAAATAGAAATTCTTCGGGTCAAACTAACTTCCTTTAGTTGGGCCACCAAATCAACTATCTGGGCGGTGAATCGATATCGATAAATCCGTCAGTTGTTATCTATTGTCAACAGTCCTAATCCTATTAGCATACAATCGTTTTATAAATTCCAGAGCAGGTACTCATCGCCTTATCAATCCCCAGGGATAGGAGAGTAAATGTTGTCACGTCTGTGCCAGATAAACAGATAAGTGGAAAAAAAAATTATTTTCAATCCCTTGCAAGGACCACCTCTCTTCACACCTGGGCAAATTTATTTCGAATAGGTGTGGCAGGCTTCTCCTTATCGAGGACATTTCGTCCGTGTGTTTAGTCATTAGGAAGACAAAGTGCCATAAATCTTGTAGGGCGCCTTTATTGCTCCCATAATTGTGGGAAGTAGTTTCCACTAAGAAAAGCATAGCAAGGATGCTGATGTGTTATTTGTTTTATTTACAACCTCTTGGATTATGTTTTTGCCCAAAATGTTACCTTTAATATGTTAGGATATATTTCAGAATTCATTACATAATAAACGGGTGTACATTTGCCACGGAACTCGCATACATTTTGCAATATCTCATATTCAATTTTAATTTTAAACCTATCTCAGACATAAATCAATGCCGTATAAATTGAGAAAAATAAAAGCTCACCAATTCAATAGCCATTCTACAGAAGTCCTTTTACACGATGGGGAACAAAAGGTGTCAGATGTGCAATAAGCATTAAATTTCGAGTGAATCATTTTTGAATATTCAAGATCGACTTCGGTATGATAAAGAGTCAAAACTACCTGCTTAAGGGAAATTATATTTCTTCTCTTTGTGGATGGCGAACAAAGAGGCTCGCAAGCAGCCCGTTCGGCCAGGTGTAGAGGTTCGGTATCTTTGCTGACACTGTTTAGACGTTCCAAGGAGGCCTTTAAAAAATGATTTATTGAGAAGACAAAGTTTATCATTTTGCAGCCATTCAAATTCGATATTCAATTTAGGGTACCTGTTTCTACCTACAAACTGATTTTAAAGACGGTTTATTTGTAAAATATCCGAATAATATTCGATATTCTAGATTCCTAAGCTCAAGAAACGGAAAATAATAGGTATATATATAACTTAGCATAATCACGACATCGACAGTATTTCATAACTTAATTTAATATCTCGTATAAAAACGAGTATATATTATATGAATTCTATTACACTATAATATGCCTTTTAAAAAATACATTAGTCTGGAAAACAGCTAGATAATCAATAGGTTAATTTTATAAAAACTTGTGTATAAGTTATAAAATCCGAAAATGACAATGTCTAATCACAAAACTTTTCTGAGAGACATGGGGTTGAAGGTATCGAACAAACTAGAACCTTAATTCTCTATATGTAAGTTTATTATAAATTTCAATAGGTTCTTTCTTCGTTTTAATCAACTTAATCCCCTCTTATTATGAACTCTTAAGAAATAGAAAGCTTTGCATTAATCTTAATTATTTACGTAGTAAGATCAACCCTTCTTTCCTTTTTTTATATTCCTTCTTACCGCACTAACTATTTAACGAGAATTGTAAAAATCATGATATCATAGAAATTTAATAAAGTTAAATGTCGAGTGCATAGTGAGTGAGTGAGTGATAGTGGAAAATCATAGTAATGTTGATTTTTTATTTAAAAACTAAAGTTATAGTTGCGTTACAAAATCGATCCTAAGCCAATATTTGCAAAATTTAAAAATTTTATTTAATACTAAGTTTTAAACCCAAAAGGGACTTTCTAATCATCTAATTGGACTTTTTATAATTGCGTAAGTTAAACACGCATTTGAAATTATTCTGTTGATGCCTTAAACAGTTCAACTGTTATTAATTTTCGATTTCATTATGTTTAGATCGTTTTTTAAACATTCACTGGAATTACCACCGGAACTGAGAATTGGGAATGGACAAAACGAAGGAGTATTAACTTTTTTTTCCCAAGTCACGACAGTGGCCTCGGCGGTACTTAACATCCCCTTGGACTTATATGTCACCTTCCAATCGTTGAGGTTGCACAGGTCAGCGAACAGGAAATTCGCTTTAATTCAGAACAATAAAATCCTTGCGCCTCGCAAGTGTTCGGTGAGAAAAAATTCAAATCGAAATAATTAAGAGCGGCCGTACAGTTCACCGATGATCAGAGCGGACATGGGATTTGCATTTAAAACACCAAATAAACTGTGTCCGCTGCAATTATGTGGGACCGTACTCGGTCGTGGTTTCCTTCCGCCCTTGCACCGAGGGGACACAGGCTCAGGTGGGAAGCCGGAGACAAAATGCCCAGGCTTCACGAATTGTGACGGAGTTTGGCACCGGCCACGGGCGCATAAACAATGAAAGGTGGAATAATTACAACGTGCCAACGGTGAAATTTGCATACCATGTCGGCCCAGGCCTCTGTGCCAAGCTTACACGTGAATTCAATTGCCGAAAGTGGCAATAATAAAATTTGTAGCGGACAAATATCTGCCACGACTGAGCAGATCCCGTACCCTCGCGTCTGGTGGGACACCAAGCGCGCGCGGTCTATTGATCGGTGGCAAAAATCCGCTAAAGTCTGCGCCTCCCTAAGGTCTCTCGCGGATCTGGAACATGTATGAGCTGATCACGCCGTACAGCCGGGTTGCCGTGTGGGATGACCTTAATACTTAATGACCGCGTTTGCGAACATTTTACGACGCAGCACTTACGTCGCTCAGCTCGGCTTTCTCCCTTTGGTTACGGTCGAGGATATTCTAAAGGAGATTTTCATTTTTTATTATTTTCTGGACTTGCAATTTCCAAAATGAACTGTGGTTCTTGTGATTTACTTCTCGACAGGCTTTAGCGACTCACCGAAGTCACTGAGGCCCGCACTGACACACATTTGCTTTATTAATATTGGCCGTGTTTTTCAAAAATCGACTATAAAATTTTTATTACATTTTCTTGTTCTCAGAAAGGAGAAATGGACGACGCCGTCACAACCGCCGCCGCATGAACAAATTGCCGCGCATTCCGTTTAAGCGTCTCTGCCACAAATTTTGACTTACGGCCCCTCCGTGGCAGGAATCGATCGCTCGCTGCCCATTACCTCCAATTTCACTTAAAGCGACTGGCAATTAATGAATTTAAGCGAATTCGCCTGTGGGAATGTCTGCAACAAGGACGTTAAATCGCGGTACCCTAAACACGAACAATTTCGGGTGAAAATTCCAAACCTCTCTGCTGAACTAATTTAGCGAAAGTACCTACAAAAATCCTGCTTCCTGCAATTAAGCCTCAATTCGCTTTAAGTAATGTTTGTTTTAAGGTCTCCGCCTTCGCAAATTCTTTCCGATATACATACATACATATATATGCACTTAATTAAATCGAGAAAATATTTCAGCTATAAGAAATAAGTACATATTTATGAACTATTAAATTTTTTAATTGTTAACTTCCTTTTTATTAAGACCAAACTCAAAAGTAGGTAAACAATGTAATTTTAAAGTCACCAAGAGAAAGGACACTACCGAAAATCATAAAATATTTTACAGGCATACTATAGACTCTCGGAATTACCACTAAAAAGTTGATCTTTAAAAGCCAATAATTTTTAACTGATAACTTTAAGTCAAATAATAAATCATATTTTTAATAAGAAGGAAAATAGGAATTGTAAATAGAAGTGGACGGGTGTTGTGATTATCACAGTTTTTAAAATTTATGTATAATAGCAAAATTTTATTTTCATTTATCATTGATCCTAGGGCGTAATCATTAACACGTTAACGTTCAAGATTTTAATTCAGCTATAAGCTATATAAGCTGAATGGACGTCTATAGTCGTCATTTAGTTCAACGTGTTAAACTATGGGGCAATTGTACAATCCGCAAATGTTATAAATTAAAATTCGTTTTATTAAAAAACTTGGAAAAACATTTATGCAAATGCTTTTTAGAAGTGTTTGCAATAACCCCTTTAATTTCACATTTATTCTAATTTTATTATTCCCCTTATTTTAAAACCTTTCTAGAACACTATAAGGAAAGGTTACAAATATCAATTAATATATTCATTGATTTTCAGTCAGTTAATTAAATTCGTTGATAGAAATAAACAATTTGAAAAGTTCAACTGTTAGAAATTTTAAAAAATTAATCAGGTTTCCGAACTACCAAAAAGGCTGGACTATACAATTAAGTTTGGCATACCATAAATACAATATGCTGATGAAATAGATTTAAAAGGGTACCTATTCAGGATTTTGAATAAAAACGTTAATACTATAAAATAATTTAAGTGTATATTGCCTAAAGAACACACGCTTTCACGGTTTACCTTCTGACGAACCCATTCAATCTTAGAGCAAACTATGAAAAAATTCTAAAGGAAGAAACAACTTGATTATACCTGCGATTTTTCTATCAGAGGGAAGGAGATTTATCCCACACCTGCCCAATAACTCACAACTGGTGCAAAAATAGCGTGCCATAGACGTCGGGTCGTCGTCGGCGACAAAAACTCCACCTCCACCTGCCTGTGCCAATTCATCCCTAATTCATCTGTCCTGTTCATGAGGCTAACTTCTAGACTTCATGACGAGCAATCCCATTCAGCACACTTAAAAACATTATCCTCTGGGCAAATCGATAATTTCTAGGAACTCGGCAACGGCATTATGCTCCTCATCCCTAGACGCATTCCATCGGGGCATTGTGGCACGCATTCTGAGTGATTGCAATCTGCGGTATAGCACACAATGTGCGTTACATTCACGTCTTTTGTGCCCGTTTGTTTTCACTCTACAGCACGATCGTTATTTATTTTTTTTTTTTATTTTTTTATCGCTTCTTTCCCGCTTTTATTTCTACTGTTGACAAAGCGAAAAAAGGAGATCTCTTTAGAAGACCGTCAAGAAGAAAGCGCAGAGGTCCATCTTTTATGTTCAATTCAACGCTGGCGAACTACATGAATACCTGTCTAAGAAGAATACCGGAGGTGAACAGGTTGCATCTTGCACTGCTTACCTGCAGTTGCTCTCGGATTTTGCAATTTTCTTTGTAGAGCTATCAAAAAAACGTTTTTTTTTTTTTTTTCTCAAGAAAAAAATATGAAAGAGCCCTGCCTGACGGGCAGATTACAGAAAAATGTGACTTGATACCGCTGCATTCACTAAGGACGAATTGTGCAGAAGACGTATCTGTTTCTCAATTATCGAAACTAAAAAATCCATGAACAAATTCCAGAGTTAGGGTATCACGGACCTAAGTGACAAACTCGCCCATTTTCAGAGCCTGTACCAATCGGTCTCTAAGTAGGAAACGCTGTAATTTGCCCACTCTTCAGCCTCTATGAAGTTGTCACCGTTCACCACCTGCCTGAGTGTGGCGAAGAGTCCTGGTCTTATCTCAATTAACCCTAAAAATCTTAAATCACGCGCTCGTTAAAAGTGCCCAGAGCTCCAGTGTGGACCGTGCACTGTCGAGCGGGTCGACTCCGGGCACGGACGCTATGAGGGACGATGAAAAGATGCGGGTGGTCTGCCAGTCGCCACGGGTTCTAACAAATGTCGAGGAGATAAGGAACAACTTGGCGCAATGTTTCTGAATAATTAGAAATTGAAATCGCGCACCGGTCAGTGCAATCGCCCGATTCGCTGAGGAAAAGGAAAGCCGCTGATTGCCGTGAAATTTCAATTCGAGAGTAATGCACTTGCCGAACGAGTAGGATCGTATGCTAAATCAGTAGTCTGTTGGTATTCATTCAATAAAAAAATATTAAGATAATTCACGATTTGTTGCATTTCCTCTTGTATCATGGGTGAAGGATAGGTTGCAATATCGGTTGCTATAGAAGTGAATTTTGAGAATATCAACATTTTAAATTTAACGATGTAATTAAGTCCTTAAAATCGTAATTCAGATCTAAACGAGGTAAATAATTTATTTATATATAAAACAATTCTTAGAGCTGCTGTTTTATATGCACCCACAAAAATTAAAATTTGTTTCTACTATTTATATTTTTTCAAAGTATATAGTGCATATATTCAAGCTAAAATGTTGATAACATCCCAGCGGTAAGGCTTTCAAGTTCATCTGTTCATCTCAAGGTCTCAAGGCCTAGCTTGTAAATTTGTTTGTTATTCACTACGACGCTGAAGGTCCTTCTTATGGACCTGCAATCGACAAATTTAAATAAATGTTACAGTTTTAATACTTCTACACTGGGATAACAAAATAAATTTTCGATGAAAACATACAGAAATTTTCAAGCGTCTTTTTATCAAGACTTCAAGTTTTTGGCGGTGCTCGACCAAATAACTCTAGTTATAATTGTTTGATTTTAAAAAGCTAAAAATACTTTAATCTTAGCACATATCGCAATGCATAGCCGTTTTTTTAATATTCAATTATTTTTGTTTTTCGGACAAACTCTACTCAAGTTAGGAGGTTGACTAACAAGAAACATCTGCTCTGTAATTAGTCATTTACTCAGTTAGTTTTTAACATTTTTAAATAAAAATTGGTATTTAAGCAGTCCAAAGTAGGCTCAATAAAGGGTACATTATTCTTCACACCTTTCTTAAATAGTTAGCAGGAACCTTACAACAAATTCGTTTACCTCACTTGCAATCAATAAACTTTCCCTTTACCTATTACACGTTATGTAATTTATCTCTTTTTTTAAAAATGCTTTATCAAGACCAAACTGCAATGAAATGCGTCCAGTTAATAGTCATACATTTGCGAAAACAGATCAAATTTAAGCTGTCCTTACAAATTTACATACATACAGTTCATGGCTAATAAATTGCATTGTAAATTTCATTATTACCTGCAAATTGCGAAAAATTATATTTTTCTGTCTCGATTTTCTACATATGGAAAGTTGTATTGAAAATTGTGTATATCGAATAGCTCAAACTTAATCTATGAAAATAATGATTTAAGTGTAAAAATAATAATTTTCCGAAACTAAGGGTATGTAGTAGATTTCTTCTATCGATAGGTCAATATTTTTCCTGTTCATTTCATTGCTATTTAAACCTTTAGAAACCTACGATTCAACGAATATTTGAAAAATTGTAAAAGCTTCAAAGGATTTAAGTTGATAGAGAAATTTAAATGCATGACCACTTTTATTTTTAGAATCGTTTCCTCTATTGCATGAGACACCGATTCTTAAATTCATTAATTTCTTCGATCTTGAGATTCAGTTCTAATTCAGAGAGATTCAGATTCTAATTTTAGAAATTTATTAATTATATTAACATAAACTATATACCTCTATAGATGAGGTACCTAACTATTAAAAGCTATGATCTTTCAGTCTGACTGTGAATTTTATTTTAACATACATATTTGAAGTCTATTTTATAATTATTGATTTTTGTATAAACACGAGTATACGAAACCTAGATCCTGGAAAGCTGTAAAAACATTAGACCAATTTTAAATTTATTAGAGCCTACTAGCAGCTAGCTAGACCTTACGCGGCTATCCATTACAACCTCCCGCATGCGTACATTAAGGTTTTAGCATATGATCGATATCTTGTAATTGTTTAAGAGCCTAAAATCGCAAGCTTAATTTCAATTATAATACAAATGTTATAAAATGAAATTCGTACGGAAACCAACATCAAACAATTTCATATCACTCGCAACGTCGTTCATTGACCATCTGAAGTCGGAGAAAAAATAAATGCCCGCAATTACAGGTGTCAACAGAAACCGGTTAGGCACCACATTAATTAAAGCTGAGGTCGTTATTTGTTCGAATTAACCCAGCCCCCAGTTCCAAAATGCTCCATCGTCAGGTCACGTCTTCCAATTGAGTCGTCAAAAGCATGAAGTCCAAGAAATTTAGAAACGAGAATTTTATTTACTACCGACCGGTAGGCAACAACATCTACAGGTGGGAGAACAAACATATCACAAGCAATTTTCATCTGCGAACGTCGCAGTCGGTTATCTTTCCTAGGAAATACCGCCCAAAATCGCTTCCCAAATCCCACAAAAATGTTGACTTAATTTTAAAAGAAGGGTTTTCGTAATAATGGCCATTTCGTGAAGCTTGTTACCTTCCTCACCTCAACGTAGCGTCAAACCAGTGCATGGAGCACACAAGCTCCAAGGTGATACTATAAATTGACCCAGAGAAGAAATTATTCCTCGGAAAGTGGAACAAGTTTTTCATATGCCCCGCAATCCTCTAATACTAAACGGAGGGTCAAGACGTGCATGTTAACGATGGAGCTAAGACTTAAGTTTTATCTTAGAGCTGCCGGAGATTTATCTTAGTGGAACACAGGGCGGCTTTCTCAGCGAGCCTAGATACTTTCCCACAGATAAGGTATGGTGTCTTTCTGGCCGACCGTGGTCCAATTTTGACCGACTAAACGAGACACCGATGGTAGGAATACGGTGTCCGGTAAAGTGGTGCTGACATTGTGTCTGGTTCGGGGAAGAGTCCTGTAATTCCTCGAAAGGTTTACCTAAAGATACCTGTCGCACCTGAGCGATTGAATGGTGGCGAATTTTCGTTCTGTCGATGATCGCTCTTTTCATTCATAAACGATTTTTTTCCCAGAGTAGAACACCTTTGTCCTAGACCTGTAGCATTCAATTTCGAACAGTGCCCAGAGTACCTGTTACCTACCTGTCCATTGTGTCCGATTTTTTTTTTTTGCGCTTCTGTGAGATTTCTGCGAGCACAATAAAATTGTAATTTTTTTTTATTTTTTGTGTTTGCGCCTCGTTTTGTTTCCCCGACCCGACTATTATGCTGTCGAACTCATTTTAACCCGGCATAGTCCAGTCGGACGGTATAAAACATCTGAGTAGATGCAATTCCGGTGGTTCTGCCGTCATTACGCACTTTTTGTTTGTTCAAAAGAAAAACAGACACTCAAGAGCCTCGCCCAGAAACGCACCTAGGTGGTCCCGATGGAACGCACCTAGTTAAAGATTGGGAGAAAGTAATCCTATTATTATTTTAATTTCTTCAGTCCCGTGAATGGAGGGGGATTAAGGATATTACCATTAAGTGTGGGCAGCCGTACAACTTTATAAATCTCTGGATGCTGCGAACACCGGAGCTACAGATGGTACGCTATTAAGCGATCAGCTTGGGAAACAGAAGTGGAAAGCCGTCCGGTGCATAATGGGTACACCTTCCTGGTGGGTTCTCTGCACTTTTGTAGCACAGTACCATTGGACCTGTTTTATCGATAGAAATGTCAATCGATTAAATTAAAAGTGATATACGATGGCCCGATGATAATAAACTCCATGACACCGGGAGGACGGTGTCCATAAATTCAATGAGCCTCTCAGCTCCAGCGATTTATACGGGCGACTTGTCTTTCTTTTCTATTCCAAAAAAAAATATATATATAAATGATAATTTTTCCTACTGCCGATAATGGATTGTCACACACCAGTCCAAATAATGAATTACTCTTGGCTCTCTGATTTATAATTGAATTTTAATTTATATTGCCTCACGAATATTGTGAAGCCGTTCAGTTATTAAAAAAAAAGTTTCTGGGAGGTATACGCTTAATCTGTTAGAATTTAATGGATTTGATGCGTAGCTAATCGGAAAACTAATAGCCGTCACGTAGACTAGTGCATGTATATTAAAATATTAAATATTGCCCACATTTGTCCATATTTAAATGAAATATTAATGTATATTAGGATAAAATGAATAATTTTTTGATACAAAGTCTTAGCATCTTCATGGCAAAGCCAAAATAATGAGCTGAATAAAACGCCCATTTTTTAGCTTAATGAAATATTTAGAATTAAAAATAACTAGAACTATACCTACATTCAAATTTGTCGATCATTTGTGCACATATTTTGAGATATTTAATTTAAAAATTCTGAAAACTTTCGATTTGCAATTTTATAAAGCAAAACTATGTACTTATCACGGTCTATAAATTTAAAAATAGCCCGGACAACTGCGAGTTGAAATCGCGTGGAGAGGATTCCATGTTTTTTAAATCTAAACCAAATTTGTTTGTGGTAATATACGCGCATTATTGAGAGATTTACCATATTATTTTAAGACCATAGACTTCTTATAAGTGTTCCTGTAAGCTATAAGTAAAGAACTATTTTCTGTATTTTTTTTCAAAATTTTAGGCTCAATATTTTCGGAGATAAGGGTGGAGGAATGGTCAATTTTCATCCATTTTCTTAAATGACTTTAAAACTATTTATTTTAAAATTTAAACTTATAATACACTACTGGGCTCGGACAAACGTTATCTTGCTAAAGACCGCCTTCTATGTAAACCGCATTTAAATTATCATTGAAAACTTTTAATACGTATTTTGTCGATATATTTCACGTTAATTTCATTAAATTCATGAAAAAAAGTAAAAGCACTCTGCTAGCAAAAATAGAAATATCAAAATGGATTTGCGAGCTGTGTTAGGTCCAAAAGTATCCGTATAACACAGTGACACGTGATTTATATATTAAGAAAATTTGAGACTCTTACAGCAAACACTTTCATTTGATAAATCACAGTAATTTTCTAATTTTCCCAAAAAATGACTCCCAAATTCAAAATTCATTTATTTACGTTACGCGTCCGTATTTTGCTTACAGAAATTCATATGGGTACCAAATTTCAATTAAATCGGTCTAATAGATTCGGAGAAAATTGACTGTGACAGACGGACAAACAGACACACAAGTGATACTATAAGGGCTCCGTTTTTTTCATTCGGACGTACGGATCCCTAAAAACAACATTTCTACTTTTCGATAATTCAAAGTTAAATATCGTAGCAAATATTAGGTATACCGGAAAGTTCTGTACGATTTAAAACATATGTGGTTTTCTAAATATGTGCAATTTTTAAATTTAGCCAGTATTTATTTATGCTATCTATGCTGAAGGCTTTACTGAATATTTCGATATTTGCAATGATATTTACAAGACATTTGAACGTATTTAATAAATTTATGGATATGACATACAAGTTGCTACCAGTAAACTAGTTGCTTTCTATTTTTGGCTAAAGCAAATATGGTAAGCTTTCCTTTCCAATCTTAATAGCCTGAAACACCTGAAATTCGCAGTCAATTTTCCAAGTAATAGGCTTTTTTCAATCAGATTACCGAAAAGGAACATTTCATTTAAATCGCATGTGTACAATTTTAGCTGATATATTTGCCAGAAGGTAAAAATCATTAAACGTATTGAGGAGCAAAACGACGACTAGAATTCGATATTCACCTGCTGCCCGGATTTTGTACAAACAACCGTCGTCGTCGTCGCCAGGTATGGGTAGAGCCGGCGAGGCATAGACAGATAAATGGCAACCTGCGATCGTGGTCAGCAATCATAATCAATTTGAACATATTCATAACGCCGAGGGAGTGGGTGGCCGGTCTGAAGCACAAAAGGCATAAAAATTACATTTTATCCGATGTTTATCGCAGGTGTGGTCAAGTTATCTCGAGGTCCCTGGATCTGGCGTGCTCTCCATCTCTCCGCGGATCTCCCTGGCCAAGGTATTTGCCGTCCGATTAATTTATTTTCTTCTCTGCTCCACTCCGAGCTGAAGCTGGAGCTGGAAAAATTTATGCTCCCCCCCCCAAAGGGAGCTCCGCGGAGACGAGAAAATAGCAGAGAAGTTGAAAAATATACGTCTGCAGCCGGCTTAGACGGCGCAACGCTTGAGCACTATAAATAGCTCGCCCCGGCATCTTACTATTATTTATTTCGCCTTTGCACACAATTAGTGAGTGCAGTGATTCATTTACAATTGTGTAAATTTGCGGCCAGTGAATGGCGAACACCGCAACTCGACATGTGGGGAGGAGGCGCGCAAGTGCAGGTTCAAGGTGGTGCGAGCACTAGGCCGGCGGGGTCCCGGGGGGCAAACGGGTGTTTAATGCCAAATCACGAATTTTGTAATAATTTGCAAAATATTGCTAGCAAACATACCGTAGCGGCTAGCTATCGCTCAGACCCTGAAACACCACTGTTTTCTGCGGACATTTGAATAGGAAAATTGTTAACTCTCTCAAAATGTTACCGGCGCGATTTGCAGACCTGACCTGAATCCGAATGTTGCTTAATCGCACTGGCAAATTATTGCTCCTACAATAAGAGGCAGGGATTTTATGCAATTGTCAACATTTTTTTGTTTCTTAAGGCATTTTCAAACAAACGAATACATTAAAACCATAAAACCGATAGCTTCAAACAGGATAACACACTTTTAATTCTTAAATTTAACTTAATATCAAAACATAACGACTTCAAAAATAAAAGGCTTTTAATTTGACCTTGTGAAATTTCAACTTTCGATACAATCTAAGCTTAGGGCTTCTCGTATCGTTTGTGTATGCTCAGGTAAAAAAAGTTTTCAAACGAGTTTTTCTCAAAATCGAAATTTTTATATTCGAAATATTTTGAAAACCTCTGAACTCTTTACACGCTTTTAGAGAAATTATCTATAACGTATCGTAAGGATTTTAAAATACCTTAGTTTTTATTTTACATTTTATCCAAAAACCTACCAAATTTTAATTGAATTCAAATTCACCATAGCAGAACCAAGTTAAAATACTTCAGTAGTTTACTGAAAAACGTCGAATTTTAACGTTCTTTCGAAAGGCATTCTATCTTGATGTTGTTAGGTCTAACAGACATTAATAGAAAAGTATAAATAAAATTATAAACCATATTCCCATGTTCTTCTCAAAAATGCGGCTTGTAAAAAAGCAATGGAAGAATACTGAAAATAAACTTAAAATAAAATTACTTTACAGATTTGATTGCTTAAAAGAACTCTACAGTTTTATAATAAGATAAAATTAATAAAAACCTTATCTTCTAAGGATAATATGAACTCCCTGCAAATTACCTATAAATATAAATTGGAAGTGTTGATCAGTTTCTTAGATTTGATATGTGAAACTAAATTATAAAGAAATAATTTTTTGCAGATCTATAAGGAGTGAAAATTTTAATTATTAAAATATGTAAGTATTTTACTTGTTATTTTAAAAAAATAGCTTAATTTGTATCCATAACAACCTGCAGTGACACGGTCTAGTTGACCACGTAGGGAGTATATCGCAATGCCCAGCAAGTCGCGTGCCATAACAACATGTGTCGCGTGCACTGACGCGTGGTGGACATCAGTGCCTCCGGAGTGGAAAAAAAAGAATGTCCCTGCCATAGCACAACGATCGTGCAACGCCTGATAAGGAGTACAGGTATGCAAATATGCAGGTGTATCTAATGCATCTAGGGTGCATATGGCACGAGTCATTACCGACATACGCATTCTCTAATGGTGCTCCGGCTGCATCTGCTTGCCGCAATTAAAATTGTTAATGCTTCTGTCCTTTTGAGACGTACCTTATTATTTCACTGTCGTGGCACGTTGAAAGCCATTTATAAATAACGCAAGTGCGCGACAACGGTTGACAACGCCGCCAGGAATTTAACGTGCATCCTATTGAATTCCGGAGGAGGTATTTCCCCTCACCCAACATCTTGCCGCTCAATGAGTCGCGTAAGGATCATAAATCAAAAGGAAATTTTTGATGGTCTTACATTCAAGCCGCGATTGAATCTTATTAGTCCCTCCCCCCATAGGTGCACTCTTCGGGAATTAGGTGACGTCAATAAATCAAGAAGCTGAGGAGACAGAGACTTATAGGGAGCACATGTGCAAGCAATCACTGCGATCATAATTCATAACTATTCGGTGGGATATTTTCTGATGATGCGCACCAAACGGTGCAGAAGCAACAAGGTAAAATGAATTTTTTGAGAAATCAAAGGGGTCTCTTGCTGGTTTTATGTTCGGATCCTCTTACCCATATATGACGTTGGTTTTTTGAATGCCACCAATAAGTCTGCTTTTCCCTATTATGGATGGAATTTTATGGAGCACTCTACTTCCTACTGACAGTTTTATGAACCCAGGAAGTGTTATATCATCATTCTCTTTATGTGATTAACAGAAGAATTATGGAATCATAGCCGTTTTGATTCTAAGCATTTCCCTGAAGCAGACAACAATAAATCTCATTTATAACTTATCTAAAAAAAAATATAAAAATTTAAGGAATTTTAATATTTTACGCGTATGCTACTCTACCTCCTAGTCTCTGAGCTTAATTTTTGCAAAAATTTTAATGTTAATGTAAGTTAAGTTAAGTCAATAATTACCGAAGTTAATAGTAATCTTGTTATATATAAATCAAGGAAATATACTTCAAGATCTTTCATAAATGCATCGTTGGGTTCACGTATTCGATTTATGGAAAAGGGTTTTAATTTTTAAAAAAAATTCGAATATATCATTCTTTTTAAAGACCGCAACTAAGTTAATTTATGGGAACTAATTGATATTTTTAGAAGCACGACATAATTTTAATAAATTTACTCGCTTGGGTGACCTTCACAAAGAGCGAAACAAAGCGATAAATGTGTTGTCTTCACCCAAAAGAAATTGTTTGAAGCTTTAAAAAGAGTTCTCAAATTTATCCGCCCATATTTGATCATTTTGTTTTACTATATATATGAAAACTACAGATAATTTATCCTTTTGTCCTTTGCCATATGGTGGCCACTTCGACAAATACGGTCTTTTGTGCCAAAAGTCCATTAGTAAAGTAAACGATCAGCTGCCCTAAGGAAAGCTAGAAGATCCCTCGCAGAAAAGCTTCGGACTCAGGAACTCCCTGCCCAAAGCCCTTCTCCTAGTCGTTACTAGGGCCAGGCAATCACACAAGATGTGAACTGTAATTTCCCCGTCTTCTAGACATAATCGACATTCCGTCTCAACAGACAGACCTAAAACCGACAGACCGAAAAAATAGAATTTGTCGAAACTTGCAGTAATTAATATCAGGAATTATAAATGGCCCACAAATTATTTTTACGTATGTTACTTTGGATCTCAAATGAACATTTTTATAATATTTAATGAAAATCATGAGCTCAGTGGCTCATATTCTAAAAAACTGAAAAAGAGCTGAAACTCGATTTTTGTATAGAAATTTTTTAGCATATGACTCAATAAGTTCCAAAAGTTTCTACAGGGAAATTTATTTCGATATTTTTCTGCCAACACAGACCATGAACAGTGACATGGAAATCTACACAAAGTAAAAAGATCAATTTTAATTATATTGTACAAAGACATCATTACAAATTTATTACAAAAATAAGAAAAGGAAAAGTAGAAACAGTAGAAACATTGATTTCAACTTGAGAATTGAAATTGTGATGAAACAAAGGTTAATAACTACTAAATTTTTGTAATATGTACAGAGTATATCAGAATAAATAGCTTGTATAGATAGTACGAACATTTTAGAGACTCATTGTTAATTTGTGTATTTCGCAATATGATTTTACATCTAACATTTTAAAAACGAATAGAAAATTTAAATTTTGTAGATCTGAATACTCAAATATGTAATTTAAAAGTAATCATCATACAAAAGTCGTACGCATCCTCAATGCACATCCTTTTCTTTTCCACACACGAATAATTCTAGAGCATTGCACCTCGCAGGTGTAAACTCTTCAGGTGTCGTACTGAACCCGTTCCAAACTATGATTCCTCGACGGGCCCAACAATACCTTTCGTATTAGCACAGCTGCAATCGGATAAATGTGAAAACTAGAGCCGTACAATAAAAATTTCCATTCCGATAAGGGTGAATCGCTCAAGAGGGAAGTTCTTGGGCCTTCTAATGGGATGCACCCCGAACAAATTGAACCGGAAGAAGCGAGTCCATATGTCGGTATACCGAATGAACTCCTTCACATTTCGCTGAGTAATTACTCACGGTGCGTTACTGCGGTACGCTGAATGCTCCAAATTCATATAGAAGTTTTTACTAATTGTAAATACCATCGCTACCCCATTCGGCACACCTGAATTTCTGAATTTGTCCCCGGTCCTTCAGGCCCCCGCACCATAATATATACCTGGACACTCAATTTATACATTGGAGTACATTTGCTGGACGACGTTATTAATCATACACGGGCTGACGGGTGATATCACCGCGACAAGAGCCGAGACCCCGGCCAATAATTTATCTAAACGTACACTGCGGCCGCTCGACGCAGACAGTCCAATTAAAGACGCTGCAATTAAACAGAAGGCAAATTGAGTCTACCTGAACATCGTGCTACCAGCGTCCAGCACGGCCGATCTTTCAGTTGCTTGACAGGAAAATTTGCTTCTCATAAATCGCTGCCAATCCGAAGAAATGCAGCCCGAAAGTCTCTGCCGGTTTATCGACCAGAAGACGATCTCGCAGAGTGGGAGGGGGGGATAGGGCGGATGCAAGCGAACGCAATTAATTAAACAGATGCGCTGCACTTGTTGAACCTCACACTCAAACTTCTTCGCAAGGTGTTAAGGGTGTGACTGCGCTCATAATCATGCCAAGTTATCTGCGCTCGCACGATTAGGACTATTAGCGTTCGTGGGGTGATGATTTATGCACAAATTGCATGGGGTAGCAATAACTGATATTGGCCAGGTTTATTTCTCAGTCGAACAGAGTTCCCACCTTGATTGATAGAGCGCAAAACACTGAACTGGCTAGTCACTATCTACGTTATCGGGGTTTATTTATTGCTGACCGGCTCCACAGGTATCCTATATGAAATTTTTGCTGAAAGGTACATGCAGATTGCAGCTGCCGATCTAACTTAATACCCAGCAAAAATTTCAAAGTTTTACATTTTTGTTTTCCGATTTTTCCACAATGTCTAGTCTAGTCTATATTTTTGAAATGCTTGTTTTGAGACCCTTATTTGTATACTATCCAAAACCTCAAACTAGATAACTTAATACTTATTTAAAAAATTAAGGCTGAAAATGTATGCTTACAAGCATCGAACGAAAAGTTCTGATAAAATTATTTAGGGACAACTAGGACTATAGCGCTGAAATTTGGTGCATGTACATTTATACCAGCTACAAAGATAAATAAATAAAAATATAAATTGGGGATGGTAAAGAAATATTTAGTTACTCCATCGAGTAGAGTTTCATTGAAAATTGAATTTAAAATCATTTCTTAAACCGTTTTTCAAAATTATGATTCGTTTTTTGAAATATTCGACTTTAGAGTTACCATTCTCGATTAAGTCTGTGTCGATAAATGCAATATCGAAAAAAAAAACTGAAAAAGTCTATAGAATACAAGCATTTAGACTAAAATTATTTTTAAAAATAATACGACTTATTAGAGTCAAATAGTGGGCAACCAAGTTATGCTTATTTGGACTCCAATAACTATCCGGGAAAAACGCAAAACCAACTTTGTACGCTAAGACTTGGGATTACGTTAATTTTTATAGTTTTATAACATCGTTCTTCACCTATCACCGTATTTTAATACTGATCCCAATTTAAGACCGTCTTTGAATCAATTTTATCATTTTTAATAAAAGTTAGAATTCTACACTAAGCATGACCGGTTTTTTGAGACATAATAATGGATATTTTAAAAACTCCATTATTAACACATCTTATCCGAATTAGTTCTAAATCATTGAAAACAGTGAAAACCTTTAAACAGGTTACTTACCTGAGAAAAATTCTTTAAATTCGCTAATAATGACAAATTGCGACAAAATGCTAGAGCACCTTTTCAAGGGACAAATCCTGCAAAAGAAGTGGCTGGGTAACGCCTAAGGCCGGAATTCCTTTTGCTACGAGTAAAAAGTCCCGATAGCGTCGGTAGGTCCATAATGGGACCGGAAACTCTATTCAGACAGACTCAGATCCTGCCTCCACAGGAATATAAATTTTTTCCCCGTCTACAAGTGAATTCCTGTCCTTTGAAAGTGCACCTGTTTAGTCGGGAGCAAGGTACCTATTTTGATGGAAACAGGAAGTGCGTTGAACTTTTATTTAAAAAATAAAAATGATCTTCTCTGCTTCTGAGCTCAAGTAAATCATAAGATTTCGAAATTTTTTTTCTTTCCATTTCCTCACACAGCTGGAGAAAATTCCTTCAATTAAAAGAATTCGAGCTGTAGAATCCAGACTTGTTGCTGACATGTGGTTTGCGATCCACCAGGCATGTCCTCAAACTTCCTGCCAGCGGATACTAACTCCAGGTTTTGTGCTGGATCGTCTCGGCTGGCTCGTGTAAAGCACGCTTTTGCCATTAAAAATTGTGCTGGTGACTGCCGGTCTCAACTTAGAGTGGTCACCGTAGCATGACTATTTTTTAGGGTGCCACAATTTGTAGGATAAGATCCTTCCGCATGCGCCGGTGCACACACAATTTCTAACAGGTATTAAAATTACTCCTTCGTGGTATTTGGGATCTGAAGCGTTGCAATGCGGTGCCACATGACTCTTTGATGTATTTGCATAATTGTTCACCTTTTAACAACATAATTTATTTTAGCAAGCAAGCTACAGTTTAGATCGATAACTATATCTTTTTTTAGAGTTTTGAGAAGTTTATAAAAATTATTTCAAACAATTTATAGATTCACAGATAGAAGACGAAAGTTAGATGTGAAATAAAAATTTATTGTTCCAATAGCAGAAATATATGTCCAATTTTAAAGCTATTTTCCAACTGTGAGTTAATTTTTAATATTTTAGAGACTATACCAAAACAAGAACTCAATCATTTAGGGAGATTTCTCCCTATTGCAAAGACTTTATGAATTCGGAAAATATCACCCTAAAACTTTATACAAAAATAGTTTAAGATAAAATCTAAGCTAAATTCGTAACTGAGCCCGATTAAATATCTTTCTCTATTAAGAGGATATGCAGTTTTTAAAAACTCAAAAATTTCCCATTTTCAAAAACTTCGTTTGCGAATTTCCTTTACTATTTCTCTGCTGATAAAAATCTTTTCAATTTTTAGGATGAGTTAGAGAACCACTTTGTCTTTGTGCTGAAAAAAAAAATCATTAATAGGGCATTATATTTTTTAAGATATAAACTTTCAAGATTGAAAATTATGTTTCTCTAAACTTACTTAAAATTATGTTTTGTTAAAATATACTGGTAAAGCTAAACTAGTTTTATTTCTCATATGATTCTACGAAATAACGCGTAGTTCAAACCAAATTTTAATATTTATACTGCTCTCTGGATACCCTCTTAAAAATTAATGCCTTATTCATACTTGGAAAAACAAACAACCTTAACTCCCTCTTAAAAGTAATTAGAACATTAAAAAGTCCAGAAAACTGTCGAACGAACGCTGCATTTCTTACTTGATCAGGGTCAAAGTCATATATAAATTAGGTAGAAATCTTCGGTTGGTTTGTAACTTTATTAAACAAGAAAAAATTCTTATTGGAATTTTATTTATCTGCATACAGTCCCTTATAATATTAATAGACCACCACCGAGTAAATTAGTCACTTTATATGCTTCAAATAAAATCCATATCTTGTCGGAATTTATTGAAATTACAAACAAATCAGTATTTACTCTATTATTGATTAAAAATAATTACATTACTCTAAACCAACCATGAATAGAATTTGTATTTACTTTTTAATTTACCATGAAATAGTGCTTCAAAATTTGTATTTACTCTCTCTTCGTTTTATAACTTCCTCATTTTAAATTTGCACTATAGTTAGGTGCTGTCCTGATGTACTACCATAAAATAAGGGTGATCTACAGTAAATGATTTGATAAACCAAGAGATAGTAATAATTTAAATTTAAGAAGTTGATCAGTACCTTAAAAATTTGATAGTTCGCTTTAACAAAAATTTCGGTAAATAAAGTCCTAAAACGGATTTTTGCTATGTGCAAACTTTTAAGATATACCTGCTCTTTTAGTGATAATGAGACAATTTTAATTTATGAAACCGAGGAGGTTTATCTAGAAGCAAATTCGAGCAGTAACTCTTCAATCAAGCCAGTCCCTCCCATTTCGTCCCTAGTTTAAGTGGTGTGGAGTGTACTGTCTTTTCTGGTGAAATTAAGATGTTCCTGCAGAGGCGTTACGGGGCTCATTGTTTTAAGTACCTGTAGCTCTTGCAACTTTGCCTGACATATTTTGCGTAGGAAGTAATTTTGTGATGGAAAGAGGCTCATTTACATTTTAATTGAAAAATCACACCAGCCAACGGCCGACAGTACAAAAGATCGCGCTTGTTCCCTAAAACTGGGCTGATTTCAGAGGTGCAGGCAATCACTCACTGCATTCAAAATGCGCACCTCGGTAATATTATGAAAATTGAAATGTCGAAACATCTCAGCTTTAGTGATTTTACCGGTCGTAAAAGTAAGAATCTGGACTTTCAATTTTTTTTTCTTTTAGTTTTATTTTTGAACAATTGCCTTCAAGGATCCAGAAGGGAGCGGGCCTTTTGTGTCGATCCTCGTTAACTAAATCTTTGTCAGAGGCCTCTATATATGCCTTTTAAGTTAATTCTGTTTTTCCTGAGACATGGGTGCAGTTAACGCAAAAATACCAAAAGTGCTACCGGTTTAATTTAAAAATATTTAGCTGTAATCAGAGGAAATCCAACAAAAGGGCATCATTCTCTCGGCCTTACAGGTTCAAAAAACTGATCTCACCCTGAACTGAGGAACTGAAGGACTGCTCACGATAACGCACATCATCATTAGTTTTGAATTGCAAAATCGCGAGAATTGTTCACGCTCGGTTCCGGGCAGTGACTTGCCCTTACGAATAAAATATTTATAACAAGGAACACTTGGCCAGATCTCATTCGAATTTGAAATTCGAGCTCCACCCCTGAACGCGACCAATGAACCCCTAACTCTGAACTTTTTTAAAAAATTTATTCTGTTTACATAAGCGGTATCGAATTCGTCACCGTCTTCCTGTGACGGATTTTCCTGATAGTATTAATCGATTAGATAAATCGGAGACAATCATCAGCTGTTCGATACCAGTGGCAGAGAATAGAAGGATGCAGTTCCTCGAACCGGAGCCCCCTTTTCGTTGACTTATTCAAATCTTAGCTCGATCTACGCATTTAAATGGGCCTGCGATGAGAGAGGACTGGGGACAATTTTTACTACGAGGTCATCGAAATTCATAACAACAAATGAATTCAGTTTGACTTGCAAATGGGGGTGGATGTGATACGGAAGATGTAAGCCTCGCAGAAGGTGAAAGTCCCGGGTCCGTTTAGGATGTTGAACTGCCTGGCAGTTGACAAAAATAGCACCTTCGGCACAAAGAAACACTGATCGTTCGGGAAAAGTGCGTTGAACCGCCAACCGACATGATAGTGTTCCTTCAATCGTATGTGTCCGGGTTGTTTATCATAGGTATGTCGGTGCCGACTTATTAGCATTTTCGTTTATGCGTCAGGAAACAATCGACCGTTTTTTTATACTGCATTTTAGGTCAGAACACCATCTCCAATTACGAATATTTCATATACATGTATAATGTCTTTTCAAAAATAAATCATATAGCATATAAAATATAAAGGCATTAATTATAAATTTGTTTTTATTAATTTTAGCTCTGTAAGCAATGAACAGGAGCAGCTTTGGTTTAAGGGGTTATAGTACCAAGACGTGATGTTAAATTAAAATTAAAATTTATAGGAATTTTTTTCTCTACTATTAATCAAAGTAAAGTTTTTTCAGCAAATATTTTAAATATTTTAAGGTATACAAAAATATTTTTATTTTACTTTAAAGTACCAATTTGCGTCCTAGCGGCAGTAGGTAATAAAGGAACGCTTTTTTTTCGAGAAGTAATACTGCGTACAACGCAACAATTTCCTAACTATAGCTACGCCAAAAATAAAAAAATTTTAATTTTCTACATGAGTTTTTCTTTGGAAGTACCTAAGCTTTCTAAAAAAAATGTTGGTTTTTAATAAATTAACATGTATAGATCTTAATTTGTTTATAAAAACAAGTCGATGATATTCCAAGAAGTTACAATTCAAATTTCTAGTCAATGGAATGAAAAATGAGCTAGTTGTGATGTGTGTAAATTTAAAAATTGGGTATAGGCGCTCGAAGGAGCTTAGGAAAATAAGCCGTGACTTATGAAAAATATTTCCAACTTCAATTAAGTAGCTAAAAAAATTTCATGAGTAGTATAACTCCTTACAGCGTGAGACGAGACAAGGACTACAAAAGAGAAAGTAAAATATCACTTTTGCCTAATTCTAAAGTTCGGAAGCATTGAGTTCAATCAGAATGATTCAGTAAATACAAAAATATTTCCTCAGAAAAACAAAACACTCAATATTGAAATTACCTCGCAACAGAAGTGAGAAAATTCTGATTAAAAAGTTTACGAACTATTTACATCCCCCATCATACATTTTCTGGTATAACCTAAATAAATCTAGAAAAATCTACCCTCTAAAAACCAAAAAAAACAGTCCTTTCAAATTAAAACTTTCAATCAAATACTAGGCAAAATAAATTTTTATTTAGAAACCTTTTTTGATGCAAGTTGATAAAAGTTCAATTTTCTGGGCCCAAAAATTCAAATTAAGTATTGTATAAACGAGAAAATAAAGCTATAAAATTAAAATTTAGTAACACCAGGTGATATCAGAACACCAGAACTAATGTGTTATACTTTTGTGTAACAAGAAACCAACTCAGATATTTAATTAACCGGCAGTCTTCTTTAAATTTGCAAAATACACCATTTGTCTAAACTAGTAAATTTGATTTTAAGGATGACAGACTTTGGTGTATTGACTAGATACTAGATACCATACTACTAGATACTAGATACTAGATACTAGATATATTCTACAGTTGCTAAAATATTTAATGTTAACAAATATTAAATAATAGTTAATAAATAAATAAAAGATCATAATGATTCAATCCATCTAAAATGACGAGAATAAAAGTGATAATAAAACACAATCTCTATCAAAGTAAGATTTTAACAAGGTTTTAATACGTGAACGATGAGTTAAGTGTCACTAAATCTTTCCATTTACTTGTTAAAATTTAAATACTTTGGATAAATTAAACATCGGTAGATGTATCTCCGATATTTAGAGATCTTAAGATCTGTTCCCGGGGTATGTTAATGATTGAGCCAAGTTCGCGGTGAAGGTTATAAACTTACAGTCCATAAGGAAAGCGTTAAAGGTGGTTATGGCCAATCGCTACATCGTTCAGGTATATCACATGAATGGCAGAGGAAAGAATTCTGCATAGTTTTTCTCTTCCATAAAATTGATTCTTGGGAGAAAACCCCTGAAACCGACCTGCGCCCATAAAATACGGAAAATAATATAAAATAAAAAAATATATATATATATATTGGCCAGGAGTGCAAGATATGGACGCTGTCTCTATTTAATCTTGACTATATGCTAGTCCGAACTGTGAAAATTTCCCTGGAGGTCATTCTACAGGTGAATTTAATAGTCGAAGTAATTTGCGCGAAACGAACGGGCAGATCAATAAACGCCAAGTAAAAATGATCTGAGACCCGTTCCGGCGTTCGGCCGGTGTGGCTCACTATATGACGATTTGTCCGGAGGGCTAATGCGGTTTTCGCAGCGATATATTAAGAGCCATATGTTTTGGGTCCCCAAAGGGAGGGAGGGGGCGCAAGATATCCCGCGATGGTGCACCGTGCGGTACATTATGAATATTACACCTACGATTGCCGAACAAAGCCCCGAAGCGGTGGACGGGTCCGGGCCATTACAAGTGCATGTTCCCGCGAGCTGGCCATAAAGAATTTCTTATGTTCCGTGGAAAATAATTCACCGAGCAAATCGAGAGTCAAACGCCGCAACAACGAAATTAGCCCCCAAGCCCTTCATCCCCCCCCTTCCTAACAAAAAACATGGGCTTCTTTAAACCACGCGTGACATTATGGCGCGCAAATCGCCGAACGAGAGCATAATATCGTTGGATGTTCGCGCGACGGTTGAAGCTGCGCGCTCACTTCAAAGACCATTAGCCTTCCGCAGAACATCAAATGACCATTTAAATGATGTTGACATCCACTTCACCTGGCTGGGGACCATAGAACAGAACCAGCCGGACAATTACCATAACTTTTCATTATGTCCCCGACTATACCGGGGAACAACTTTCTCGAGGGTTTTGCGATATCGTCCGGGCCGTCGTCGACAGTCGTTGTCGTCTTCGTCATCGTCGTCGTCGTCGTCGTTGACGTCGTCGTCGTCGCGGCGTCATCCGCGTACCGATGAAGAAACTGGCGTGAATCTCGACGATCGTAAAAACGACATCTCGACAGACGACAAGAGTCTCCGGTAATGTCTGAATTATTTACGAAAATGACACTTGACTCTCACCTGTTTTGTTTGTTTTAGAGCCGGGGCTCGGCCGGCCCCAAGTCTGGGCTTATGGAACCTTATCGCGGGTCTTCGCGCAAAACGTGTTTACGATTTCCTCAAGAGATAATTGCGGGAATTGCTCGTGCTTGACAGACCCTTGAACTGGTGCCGTATTTTTTTTTTTTTTTTTGAGGTAAAATATAAATAAAAACTAAAAAAAAAAGCAAAATACAAAAAATAAAGCGTTATGAAATGAGCCTGAATAAAATAACCCACCTCCCGTCGGGTCGCTCATCATCCCGTGACGCGGTCAATTGCACGATGGAAGCTGTTCCGGCAGTCCTGCAATTAGCCAAACTCGTCGCCGGCATTGCATTTTAGCATCGTCCATTAAATTTATTGCATTAACAGTTTTATTAGTCTGTAATAACTTTATATAAAGGATATCCTCGAATGTGGTGGTAGTATCTCTTTACGATTGATAGCCCGCGAAATGAAGAGGTAAAGCGAAATCCGTTGATAACGACAAATTTCGTAATTTGATGGGTCATCGCACGTGACAAGCACTACTGCGGACGTAATGTAAAAATTAATAAAAACACCCATTTATCGGCTTCTAGTTGTAAAATCGAAGATGGTACTTTTACCGCCCTATGCATAACGTCCTGTTTAATGCGTAAAACCATTTACATTATGTAGTACATTAGCAGATTATTCTCGCATTCACTTACTAAAAGCATTCCCCTGAAATTCAAATACTATAAACTTTCAGTTTTGTGTGATATTTATTGAATTTCCTTTAACTACTAACTGCAGTCTTAAATTAGCTTGTATCTACTGAAAACCTGACAGTAATTAGAGGTCCTAAAACACGTTATTGAAATAGCGAAAAGGGTATAAAGTTTAAAGCTATTAAAATAAAATAAAATTAAACCTATAAAACATATTTAGGCTTTTTGTTTAAATGAAATATTTGAAAATTTATATTAAATATAATAAACACCTCCAGGTTTTGAATAAATAGAAATTCAACCCTTTGTGGGGTAAGCAGAATTGTAAAATGTTATACTACTGTTCCAAAAAATAAGGCGAATTACTTATTTAAAATTCCTGGATATTAGGAAAGCATATAATTATTTTTTTGTACATTGGTAATACCGTCCTTGATATCTATGCAAAGTTTCAAGTCAATATATCCAATTTCTGCAGAGCTACTCCTGTTTTTTGTAAACATACGAAAATGGGTTTATCAATTTTCACTATGTCTGATTTTGTTGAGCAAAGAATTTTAATTAAATGTTGTTTGCGAAATTCGAGACCATTTCGCCAAAAAATCAATTTATATCATTCCGCAATCGCTGTATTCGTCTGATTTAGAACCGAGTATCTTTTGGCTATTCCCTAAACTCAAAAAACCACTCCATAGACTCCGTTTTAATCGAGAAAGTATAGTAAAAGCCGAATTGACAAAGGCATTTTAAGCCATGCCAGAAAAGGACTTTTCACACTGTTTTGAAAATTTAAAAAAACTTTGGCATAAAACATAAGTGCATTTTATCGGGTAGGGATTGCTTTAAAGGCGACGAAATTGATTTGGGAGAATAAATAAAGATTTTTTTTTATTTATTAAACAAATTCGGATACAGTAGCGACTGGTGACTGGTAACTGCTAGTAATGTTTAATCAGCACATGAAATTCACTTTTTTTCCATTTTCGTTAAAATTCACGAGGATGTCTGCTTTTAAAGGCTGTCGAACACAACCTAAATGACGCAGCTTGCTCAAAATTTAACTAAATCTATTAATAGATGTTGCATTAAAAATGTACAGGAAATTCGAAAAGTTACTGACTTATCAAACAGCTCTTGTATTTATATAAAAATACTTTCTTTGAATCGATCTTAACATTTGAAAGTATTTTCTTTCTTATACCTACTCAAGCAGATAAAATAAAAATTTTTGGTTACATTCTATGAAGTGAGCGTCTTACAATTTCCTTCGAAATATAATTAAAGTTGACCGTTACACTCATGAGGTAAAATACCAAAACTTATAAAACCCCTTTTACGCTGAATGCAAAGAAATTCCAATGCTTCACGTATGTTACGTGGTGCTGTCGTAATTAGGCATACCTAACTTTTCGATAGGATTATGCCCATGTTTACAAGTTTTTCATACTGTCTAACAACCGAAAGCATCTTCCAATCAATTACCGCCCTCCGCGAAGAATTCCAATTTCGGTCGCTTTTTCTACAGAATCTCGTCCAGATCGATATGTGGAAAAAATATCAAGAAATAAGAAAAAAAAAGATCGTGTAATAAGCTACCGGAAGGCCCCGTCGCCGCGATTGTTGGCCAGTAGAGCCACCTGTGTTGCTGTAGCAATCAGACATCAGTCAGGTGTACGAGACTTTAATGAGACGCTCTGTACGGCGTAATGAGAAAATAAAAAATCGATCTCGGTTTAATACCGAAATAGAACAGTGCCGAAAATAATGATTTATGACTCTCCTAAGTACGCCTAGATCGACTGCGCGACCTGCCACCGAAAATAAATTACGATTAGCACTGGAGGCCTTCCGCTTTCAGTACGCCACGACTATGTCGAATCGCGGAGAACAGCTGTTTAATTGCAGATCAGCGATAGGATTAATTACCTCGTAATACCTTGTCGGAACGTTTCGGTTTAATTGAAAAAAGAGCTCCGAGCATGGACCTTTTTTGATAGCTTGTTGGCTCTTATTAGCGGGTTCGAGGCAAGGTGTCGTTCGGCCCAGGGTTTTGGGGACGCAGACTATGACGAATGCACTTTTAAGATACCTAAATCCAATCAAGGTAAGATCCAAGATCTTGTACGGTTCACGATGAGAGCAGAGAAGTACATGTTAGAGTTATCACTTTTTCATATAGAGCATTATTAACACAACTTCGGTAAAAGCATCATCCATTCCACCAAATTAGTACATTTTTACATTTCGAATTTTTCAAAAATGTAAGTGTAAGGAATGTGGAAATTCTGTAGTTTTAACAAAAGTATTAATTTTATAAATTGAGGTCGAATTGTAGCATATATCAAAGCTTGAATAATCATGGAAAGAACTAGCCCACTAGCCCAAAAGTTGTCCTCAATGTTTTCGACATGATTTTATTTTTAATTTTCGTAATATCGTTCCGTACGGAGCGAAATTTAGCGCCTAATTTTACCTACAGCGTATCAAATCAAATCAACACTAAAATGGACCAACAATATTCTGGAAAACGATTGGTACCATATGGTACCATTTACCAATGAAAATTTACAGGTTCTCTATCGCTTTATGCACGATAAACACATTTCTCGCCTAGTTAAAAAATGTTTAGAGGTCAATCAAGTTTTCGATGTTTTAAAACAGCCTTCACACTCTTCCTATTTTAACCCGATCGATAACCTCTCAAATTATGTTAGAGATTATGTGGATGTGGAATAAAGAAAACTTAAAAATTTAGCAGAATTGTGCTAGCAACTCAAAAACGAATTGTATGTTACGCCAAAGTAAAGATGTGAGATTTTAGTAAAAAGATTGCCTCAAATTGCGGTTCATCTATATATTCCACTAAATAATGTAAAACTACCTTAAAATTATGTGTATCATATGAACGAACTTATCGTGAGGATTCCGAAAAAAGATATTTGTTACCTGAAATATAAAAAGATATGCATGATTTTACGGCCGAAGGCTAATAAATAACTTTAAAGGGATTTATTCATTACATCCTAAATGCCTCCGACTGCATGTTATAATTAAATTTCATAAAATTTTGAATAGCACTCGTAACATTGAGAATCATAACCATTTCCAGCCATGGCCTCGGCATTGGTAAAGTATATTCGTTTTTCTATTTCATCTTCTTTACAGCTTTTCAATTAATTTTTTACGCAGTCAGAGTTTTTGATTTATTTTTTAAATTTAAACCAATGCTATTTAGTGAAAAATTAATTTTTTTCTAAAATCCTTAAAAAAATTATTCTAGAAAAACGATTATACTTTAAGTTTTTCATTTTTCCTTATATCCTTTAAAAAATAGTGTTATATTTGTGGAAGAAAAATTTAAAAATTCTGGATTTACAGAACTTATGTATGTAAAAAGATTCTGCAGTATTTCTTTACTTATTTAGTAATTCTAGTGCGTGTCTTAAAGCATTTCGCTAAAGTAGTCATTCTGCTTTAATTCCATTCAGTAAATAACTTTCTTGATTACAATTTATCAGCTCCAATCCACTCCAATTAAATTTCTATCTAGGCTGGACTGCCAGGTTTTTGACCTATTGTACAACGAGCAACCCCTTTACAAAGTCAATCTCCATTTCTCCTCACTGTCAAAGGAAAGTCCGGGCATTGTCCCAATTAAAATTCATTTATTGCCCCAAAGGGGAGCACAAGGCACCCACCTCACTTCCGTCGTAATCGCCTCACTCCAAGAATCCATAGTGGACTATCCACCCGGAGAAGGTAAGCCTAAGGCAGCAAACGCAGAACCCAGCATGCCTATAGGTGCCTTCGGCGAGGTTCGATGGGTTTGTTTGTTTGTTTGCAATTATTTTTTTTTCCAATGAGTTGCTCGCGATGCGATTGGCTCCCGGCAGGGCCGCTGCCGTGGAGAAAACTCGTAAACAATGGGGTTGACACATTATCTAAGGTCAATGAAAATTGATTTGGTTCGAGCCGAAGGAAAGCCACTGCTGCAGTGGATCCATGTACCGGCGGAGAGATCATGCGTTACCAAATATGGCACACGTGGTGTATTGATAAATGACGCTGGCTGCTGGAGCCCCTGCCCGTCCAGCCTGCGCCGCCAGCTAAAATTTCCTATAAAAGGTTAATTTAAGACACGAATAGCGAGCAGGCCAGGTAAATGCACACTTAGCGCTACATGCACGTCGTTATCAGGTGTTTTGCAGCGTGCACGAATTACCCATTCCCATTCATTTATGCAGCATGGGCGAGATTAAAGACGGGAAATGTGATAAATTGTCGTTCAAAAATGCTCCTGCGACTGATTTAACAAGTCTAATTCTCGACCGTGTAACGGTAGATCGTAACACGCGGCATCGAGACATCCTACTGTTGGTAAGTTCACTTCTATTCGCATTACCGTGATATCTTTTGATTGTGAGCCTCGCAATCCGTGGGAGCCTACGATTCTTAGAAAGATTCCCGTTCTCATCGCAAACAAAATTTTAGCAGAATACTACTTAATATAATTAACCATCCAATAATACGCTTTTATATTAGAAGCTTACTTACATACCCTTTATAACGACCTAGCCTCTAATACTTCAAATATGTTACACTATGCTTACACTACAGATAGTCCCAACTTAATCTTCCAATTTAATCCATATCTTGGCTTTTTATTGTTCCTTAATTTCCACAAAATATTTCGAATTGGATACCCAAAAAGTATATCAAGTATATCAAGTTTTGTATAAAAATTTTAAATTTAAGAGATCTCTCTGAAAATCCCAAAAAATCAAAAACTTGTTCAAGCTTTTTAGAGTGAACTTCGAATTTAATAATTATTTATAGTAGGTAGAAAATGAGGCATCGTAAGGCAGCCTTCTTTCTTGAAAATATGCTTTAATTTGCCTAAGACAGACAGTTTTGTGTGGTGGCTCAGTATATTTCTACTAGCCCCACACTTTCTTCGCTACGAAACTTAGTCGACGATATTCAAAAATAAAAACTTTTTGTAAATAATTTATTCAATGAGTCTTCCTTGAATTTTAATTGTGAAATTCTCTTGATGAGAATTTGCTTTTCAAAAATGAGCTCTTAATAAAAAAATCAATTTAAATAAACTTATAACTTTCAATTTTTCATTTTCAATTATAAGAATATTCCTCTATAGTTTTAAATTCGACTATTTGCTAGCGCGGGATTAGTCCTTAAGGTGCTAAAATAAATATGCATTTATTGTTTTTAATTTGTACCTCTTCATACTTCAGGCTAATTTTGACTATTTACCTCAACTATGCCCTCTTACAACGTTGATCAACAACTTATTTATTTATTTTTTCCTTTTTTGCCGAATAATAGGGTCTTTTATGTTTTTATATTTATTTTTCTCGAAAATAAGAGCTAAGTTAGATTAGAAGTGGTTGCCCAAAAAGGCGTATTTAGGCTATTTTTTGGCCCATTGTATTACCCCACGCATCGCTGAAGACCATGGTTATATGTACGTGGTATTCGAACCCCCAGCCTCTGGGACGGTAAACCAGTGTGCTAACAACTGAACTACCGGAGGGCTAATTTTTATTTACAAATTCTGAATCTATAAAATCAATCACTGTTACCCTGTGTATTTATAAAATGTAATAAAAATGTTAACTCAGACGCAAAGATAGAAATAATCCGAACACTTTTCAAAAAGTAGGTTTAGCTCAGAGAATAGAAACTAAATTTGAAATTCAAGCACAGGCAACGTTTTTAAAAATTACCTTCTAGCATAATTTGTTTAATAATTTCAGTTATTTTATTTATTTAAAGTGTGGTGTTTTAGAAATGATGGATACATGTTAGCAAAATATCAACAATCCAAAAACTACCATAAAATTTCTTAGTTATAGGTATAAGTCTTACGAATAATGGTAGTACTCTATGCAATTTTTTACACCATAATAATCTTGCGTTTTAATAATTTTATTATAATTGTAGATATGGTACATACATAAATTTTAAAAGCTATTTTCAAAAAATATGTACAGGACAAAGTAAACTCAAATCAATTAAAATATAACAAATTAAGTATGAATATTTCGGGGAGGAGGCCAATTTAAACTATTTTGTTTAACTTTAAATTTAGCCTTTAAAGGAAGAAATGATGGATTCGCCATGGAGTCTACAATTTAGGACCCATTTATATTATTTCCCAAGATTATCTTTTTATTCAAATTTCAGATATGTAGGTACTATCTAAACTATGTTTTATGAATGATGGTTTCACTTTTAGTGAAATAAACCCTCTGTGTAGGAATACAGTCAAAAAGTGATGAATTATAACTAATCCGTGGATTACACGAAAATTTTATAAAGGTGAAATTTTATGTTCCCATTCCCAGTGACATAGCATTAAAATAAAGTTTCAATGGAAATGAAATCGTGATAAAAATCGCGGAAATTAAAGTCGGAAGTACCATGAAGAGCCTTTTTCGATTTTTGGCACATTTTCTGTCCAGTCATGTTATTAGGGATTACCTTGTCAACCTTTTCGAGTTGTTAGACTGCTTTTGTCAGTCAGTGTGTCGCCAAAATTATCGTTCAATTAATCACTGTAGTCTTCTCAAGCTTTTAATTAATCGATTCCCCGGTGACATTTTCAATCCGTTTATCCTTCGCAGCATCATATGAGCTGCAAAAACTGAAGGCGATCTTTCGAAATGTCAACGCACATTTTGTGCGCTCGTCCGCACAAAGCGTCCATTCCCCGCTTTCGGAGCAAGTGTAAAAGAAAAAAAGACGATCACCGCCAAATTTATGCCATGATACGGGTGACATTTCACTTAGGGTGTTGAAAATGTCGGGAAGGTTTTTGCGCTCCACCTGAGAGTGTAGAAATTTTCGGCTACCTACTCATCCCAAAAACAAGACGATAATTTTCTGAACAGTGAAATCGTCTTATGGCGGATGAGACAGCTGTTAGAAAAAAAATGCCCTAAACCATCCCGAAGCGGAGCGATAATCCAGCGGTATGTTGTGGGCAGGGATGGATCGTGCAAGAATTTCAATTTCTGTGCTATTTTGAAAAATTCGGGCCGACAGGTCGCGCTGTTGGATATTTTTTTTATTTTTTTATTATTATTATTAGCGCACTCCGTGGTGAATTTTACAAGGTATGGGATGATCTATCGGTGTCAATCACTTCCACCCGAGAAGATTATCACCCACGCCGTTGAAGCGGACCGTAGTGCGCCAACACTTGACTCCGCGATCGCAGCGGTAGAGATATTTTTTTTTCCCATTTTCGGTGGTTGTGTCACGACCGTGGCGGAAAAACAAATTTGTTCGCCGTCGGAGGACCGAACAAGAATTTCGTGACTTTGTCACCTTCATATTGGGGACAGAAGCAAGTTGTACCTAATTTGGATACCACCTTTTCATATACCGTTAATCTGTGATATGCTCTTAGACTCTCACCAGTAGGTCTAGCCCGTTGCCTACATTAATCAAAATTCCTAGACAAGGTCGATGAAAGTTTCGTGTTTTCTGTAGCCGTGGAGCAATGTTGCACGAATTGTGCCACAAAAAGATCTTCCGCCGCCCGGTAGTCGATCCAAGGAAATGCACCTAGAGGAGGCAATCACCCAAAAGAAAGAACTGTCAGTTATTCATTGCTGACAAGGTTTGATCATTTTAAAGGAAGCCCGACATCAATTAGGCACCATGGTGCGCCCGATGTTGCAACGGGGCAGGTGAGCATGGAGAAATTTTTGATTAACTCTCGATTAGATGTGAATTCTGTTTTGAAGATCGTGTTATCAGGCATTGGATAAATCTTCTCCATGTTGCACAACCGCACGCGCGGACGGTACATTCAACAATTTTTTTCCTTACTTTCATATTTCAATTTTTTAACTTCTAATTTTCACCTTCTCTCCTTACACCAAACACATTTATTTCTAATTTATATTTTGGATATTCAAAGTGCATAATAAGTATAACTCACACACTAAACTTTTATCATAGAAAATTCCAAACCAAAAGATACTAAATGGATTTAGACTAAAATTTTTAATGATCAGACTAGGTCTTGGTCTCTATCTTACTCTTACAGAAAGTTCAAGGCCAATATCATATCTGTGGTAGCAACTATTCGGGACTTGAACAAGAACAAAAAGACCCTTACTAAAGACTTACTAGCCTTACTAGACTCTAAAATTGTTTTCAGATAAAATTGATAGTTTCGATAAAATGAATATCACATAGATAAATTTTTAAGAAAACAAAAAACAATACAATTAAAAAACTTTATAATTTTCCTCTATATTTATTTAGTTCTTTTTTATTGTTTACTACTTAGTAAATGGAGTGTAGGTTAGGTTAGGTTGTTGTGGCTGCCTAGAAAGGCACACTTAGGCCAATTTTGGCCCATTGTGTTACCACGTAGCGCAGGAGACCTTGGTTATTCGTGGGATTCGAACCCACAGCCTCTGGGACGGTAGGACAGCGCGCTAACAACTGAACTATCAGAGGCCCCTATGGAGTAAGTAGCTGAAAGTTAATTACCACATAGGAGTAAATAGGTTATCCAAAATATTTGAGTATTGAAATACAAGACAAAAATTGTATTATAAATAAGAGCAAGACTTAACAGACGATACCGAGCCCAAGAATAAGACCATTGATGCAAAAACCTAAACCAAGTTGTTGTATGCAGGAACCAAAACCAATATTATGACTATCACAACGTTGGTCTTATTTTGCTCGCCACAAATTAAACACCTAGAGTATGTGGAAATTTATTTTGTTCAAGATAAGGCTATCACTAGCTATCCAGTCTAACGCAAGGGTACTTTTGAAAGTGCTTCCACAAATCAACTCGCATAGCGTTATTTTTCAATTATACTTATACAAAAAATTAAAAAAAACATTATTTCTTTTGCCCTCAAAACCCAGGGGTTACATGGATAAAATAGAACTTATGATCCTTGTGTTAAAAATCAACTGACTGTGTTCTATTTCAACTTTAATAGCATATTTTGATGAACGATTTTTATATGTAGATATTGAATCAGCTTATTCTAAAGAGAGCAAATAATACATTAAGAATAAAACGTTAATAACTCTAAAATCTTAAATACCTCTACGATGAAAAAGGAGTATAATCGTTTTAAAAACCTTGCAAATTTCAGTAAATTCTTTTATATTTTCTAAATAAATGACAAGTCTTTTCAAACAAATAAACTAGCAAATATTTGTATTTCAGAATTCCAAATCAAAAAGCCTAAGGCACAAATGCAATCGCAAAAGTCTATTTCCGCTGATATACCCTGCCAGGTGTAATTGAATTTGATTTTTCAATTTTCAGGCTCTCAGGCAATATTTATTGGTTCTGCGAATAATCGGGAATTAATTACTAATTGCTAGTCATTACGGCTAGCCTGCGAGTTCGCGACTTTGTTGAAATATTGATCCCATTTAGTAAAATTATAATCTAAATCCAATCGTTTTCCCCGATAACTTCGATTAGATCTCATTAATCGGCCAGCAGATAAATTGTCTAATAGGCTTACGTGCACATTTTCTGTCGAGACTTGTTAGCGACATTTTGGTGCCCGGCTCCCTGCACCGCCCCCACCATAGTGCAGTGTCGCCACACTGAAGTGAAAAGTGCGTGATAAGATTTCCGCAAGAAACACGTGCACGAAGCATATGGCAGCCGCTGGTATGACTGTGCACGACATCAGGTAGAAAGTAGTACCAAGTACCAAAGTACCAAGGGGGAGCCGGGCTGCCATTCACTAGTTTTTGCGGCACAAAATGCACCAGCCCGAAAAACCAGTACGGGGGATATGCGCGCGCAGATTACACGGCGAGTTGCCTCCAACCCGAGTCGCATTTAAATAATTAGAGCCATATGACGCGTGGGATGCACCAACACGAGACTGCGATGATAAACCAACGATAAATCGATAATTACAGCACGAAAGTCATCACAGTACAAGCGGAGTGCAGGGTTTAGCCAGGTTTCGCTATAACGAGGAAGTTCCACGTTCCACCTGAGCCGAAGGAGGAAAGCGCTCACCGGAGATGTAGGTGCTGCCTAGACCTTATAGGTGCACCAACTCTCTTCTGTCTCGCGTAAACTTCGAAAGATCGCTCCTTAAAGAGGCGGCAGACGGATGTGTAATTTCCTTTAATTACTAAGTAGGAAGAACAATAGTTTTAAGGACAGCCTGAACAAGGGGGAAAAAAAACTACACCCTTCTACAGGCAATTTTTTAAAAATCCCTTTTGTTCGCAATCAATCGATCGAATGGCACATGGGAACTTTCTGTCGCGAATATTACCTCAATTGTCTTTTAAAATAAGACAACTTTTTAATGACTTCACTCTACTCAAATTAATCGCCTGCATGTGGGCTCTTATGCAATTTCCAATGAGTTTTGATTACTTTTATCGTATAGACTTTAACTATTGTCCTTTTTAAAAAGGGAAATCTACCTACTCCCACTTTTAAATTGTTATAAATTAGACAATATATTCCTAATCATAACTACATACATATGGAAGAGTCGCGCTAGCAGATATATCCGAAACTCTAATAAAATTCTCTCTAAATTAAACCATTCAATTTTTTACAATGTTAAATGTTATTATAACATTTACATTTTAAATTAACATTACGACATTCCCAATTAAAAACTATAAGTTAATTTTACAAGTTTCATTGTATATTTAATTTGGATATAGTAATTCTTTATTCAGACCTATAAAACTACAATTTTCTATATGTTTTTAAAATGTAAATCATAGAGCGGAATATTCAAAATACATTGAGTTAAAACGAAGGTCTCTAATCATTCTTTTGCCAAGTGTTTGATGTTCCTTTGTTGCTGCAGACACCGAAAATAGGACCAATGTTAATTCGACATTTTCACCAATAGATTTTGTGATTTGAAAATGAATTTATACTATTTTTTCACTGGATTTAGATGTTAACCTGCAGCTTTAAAATTTGCATATTGCAAAGCCTTTGTATTTAAGCTTTGCTGTATCACAAATTTAATTTTCAAGTAAAAATCTTTTATTTTAAAGTTATTTTACTTATGTATAAAAGGCATGTACGGCTCTTGTATTCCCAATTATTTTAGACTTACTTTATAGTCTTTAGTCTTAGTTTTAATTTACATTTGTAAATTTTATTTAAACTTCTTTTCTTTTATTCCTGTAGCTTGTATTAAGCGAAATATATAAAATTAGGTCTCTAACTTCGAAATTCAATTCGTAATTTAATTAAAGTTTAGTACTACACTCTATAAATGTTATATTAACATTTTATGTAAGAACAGATGCATTTATTCGAATTGTATCGCCTCATTTAAACTCTTAAACTCAAACCATACAGTACAGCAAAATCTAATTTCTTTTAGAGTAAAGTTTCTCAATTACTAAATAGTTTAACAATAAAATTTTCTTAAGTGATTTATATACCCGTTCATATTCAGAAAACTACTCTCCAAAAAATATGGTAGTTGAATTAATAGTGTGAGTCTTAATAAGTTTGGTCACGGTAAGTATTAACAAAGTCAATAAATAGTGTGATATGGAAATTAATAGGCCAGCTCCTCTTGAGCAGTTCTCCAGCTTAAGTCTGAAAGAGTCCTCAACTGACCCCAGCTGAGCATACAGCAGATTTCGAAATAATGGTCAACTTCCATTCATCTGCATTTACTGGCATCTTCAGATCACATTCATCTGCCACAAATGCCCGTACGAAGTGTACCTGTCAGCGTGAAGACATTAAGTGCACGTACCTTCTGGTGCCAATCACCCAGGAGAGCTCAACGCGTCACAGCATAGAACGGTCTAAGCTCGCTGAACTGTGACCTAGGGAAACTTTGCGCTAAGTCCTCGTAGAGCGCCACTTAAATTAAGATGTAGCTAAAATTACATGCATTTTACTGCACGCTATAAATTTGAATTGAGGCTGTCAAACGCCAACCGTCGTCCGTTGCTGTGGGAGCAGTGCAACACTGGCCCTAATCCGTCTTGCGCGGCACAGGTACTGCCGCCGAGAAGCAGCATTTATTATTTGATTACCGTGATTGGCGTTCGCGCATAAAAGCATAAAAGATGTGTGTGCATACTCCCCTGAGGTGCATTACCTGCGATGACTTATCAAATTCGACTGATGGCCTGTTATTCATGGACTTTATTTAATAATGCTAAACTCTTTCGGAACAACAAATGTATCACTGGGCTGTGTGATGATGCTGTCTTTCATCGCGAACGCAGTCTGTTCCAGCGACTAAGACGACGAATACAACGGTTACGAATGAGAACCCCAGTACGGATCAATCACTGCGGTTGCATAACCGGTGAAAAACACTTCAGGTGAAAAGGGTGTTTATTTCAAATGGGGGCTATTCAGGTGACGGGGCCAGCTAAAACACTTGATGTGCTTCATTAGCACGTACTAAATGCGCTCAAATGCGGGAATACTGCTGCGTTGCGCCGACAGTTTGAAAAACAGACACTGCGTGTGCACGTAGTACGTCAACAGCCAAAGTAGAGCGCCGATGAAAATATGAAAATATTATGCACGATAGGTGGCATGGACACTTCGGGGCACTCTAATTGTCTGCTCAGGTGGATTTTAATAACAGCGTCGGATGGACGTTATGAAATTTAGCGAGCAATGAAGCAATCGCAATTGCATAAATTTTCCTGTTTACATAGTACACTTGAAATTGGTGAAACTTTGGGTATTTATGGATTTGAAAGGAATCTCCAGTACCGCCTTACTTTCGATTTGCATAAGAATGATCGATCTACTTACATAAATACAAAATAATTATTGCCCCGAGTAAAACTGATAAGCGGACATGTAAGCTTTTCTAAAAGCGTACAAGGACTGAACACCATTCGTAAACTACCACAGATTGTATGATCGGACGTAAAAGGGCCAAATTCAAATTAAAATAAAACGCCACAAAATTATAAAATTTACATTTGAAAATTTTGTTTAATTTGACTTTATATCCGCGCTTTCAGTGAAAGGGCCCATATACGACCCTTGTTCACTCTTGTCTTGCACAGCCCAATTGCCCTGCAACCACGTACAACCCATATACG
The DNA here is from genome assembly GCA_963969385.1 of Philonicus albiceps. Lineage (NCBI taxonomy): Eukaryota > Metazoa > Arthropoda > Insecta > Diptera > Asilidae > Philonicus > Philonicus albiceps. The sequence goes on from OZ017775.1 coordinate 29,376,997, forward strand.
CCCCAGTAAAACGTTTAAAGTGTTGTCCTTGTACGCTTTTTGTACAGCCTTACTTCACAACTTAAAATATTTTTACTCGGAACACTATCTCCTATAAAAGAGTTAGTTATATAAAATTATCTATTTTAACTTATCAAGCTGAAATGTATGAAATCCATAAAAGATACATTTTTAACGTTTTTAATGATACTGCCACATTATTAAATTTAATTTTCCAATCGCCCAGTTATGGTGGCAAAAACTTAAAATTTTATTTTAATACACAGCTTGAAAGCTTAACATCTTAAGATTATCTGGCAATAATTTAAAATCAAAATTCCAAGAACTTTCCACTTTCAATATGACCTAAGCTCAGAGCCTGTTTGGTGCACTCAGGTAGAAATAGTTTCAGACGAAATTGTCCTTTTTAAAGTGGTACCAAAAATATCTCGAAAGCCACTTAACCCATTTGTTTCAAATTTTATTCGGTTCTTCTTTGAAGCATTATCTATCGCGTATCGGAGAGATATGCACCAAAGATATTGATTCTTTTATTGTAAAGTGGTTTCTTCGGAACGCCACATCATTGTAGTTAAATTCGGTTTTTTTAAATAAAAATATAATGGCAACAATTTCTTGAAACGTACGTTTTCAACTATGAAAAACATCAATAAAATTATTTCAAGAGTTTCCCCGCAAAAAATACATAAAAATTCCAATTTTATACCTTTCTAGGTGTATGTACCACCTTAATATAATCTAAAAATATAAACGAATTCTAAATTGACTAGACATAATCAAAAGACCGGTATAGATTTACTTCACCGCAATTTTTCCATTTTTATAGTCCTAAGAAAATCTCTTTTAAGAGCCGAAAATCCAAAAAATTCGAGTTTCCATAGATTAAGATTATCAAAACTTATATTTAATACACGAATTATATCTCTACTTTTTTGGTAAATATATTTCCTTTAATTTAAAAGTTAAGGTTCCAAATTTTGACTTTCTGATAGTACATTTGCAGGAAGGACTATGACTATTTAATTACTTTACTAGTTCATCTCAAAGAATACCAACATTTAAATATTTGCTAGGCTTTATGAAACCTTTTGTCAGGTAACAAACTTACAGTCTAGTTGTTTTGCATTTTAAATAAACAATGATTAATTCTACATTTTTAATGATTTCAAGTGATTTTTGGAACATTAAAGCATGCTCTATAGTTAGCCGCAGAGCTGTATTTATAAAACTTGAATTTCTGCTCAAATATTCCTACTTGGTAAATATTTAAATTCCTAAAATATACCTACAAGATATGTAGCAAATCTGAAAATGTACTTTACATGTGAAATTCCACAACATTGTTTTTAGATGCTATAGACTTTTTAATTTCGATTTACACAGTCCGCAAAATCCTCCACTCTGAATATAAATTCCTCTTTCCCAGCCCACATCATTCTAGAATCTAGTCTAGACCCTTTTGCCGATCTAGCGAACGCTAGAAAAGAACCATCGATGCCCGATATGATAGAACGACGCATCCGTAATGCGGAGAGAGCCAAACTTGACGCTACTTCTGCGATATATCCGCGATAAACGAAACAAAACCAAATTTCACACGTGACTTGATTGACCTGGAAAATATATCTATTCGGATATTCACCTACCTCTCGGCACGGCACAGCGTTTATTTGCCAAGAGCAAGAGGAAACCATCCGTTAGGCATTGAAAGCCGCGAGGTGCTGTGTGTTATCTCGAGCATATTCGTTACTTAAGACTCGGGCTGCTCATTCTTTTTTATTGTTTCTTCTCCGTGCTATCAATTTGAACTCTGTACCTGAAAAGATTCTGCCAAAGTACATTGCTCCAGATACCCCCGGCTTGGCATTGTTCTCGATGCAGGAGCCTCAATGGCTGTGTACTCCGTCATGGGGCCAACTTCCTGACAACGGACTCTCCGTACTCGTAAATTGTAAAATGCAAATTTTCCAGTTCAATAATTTATTGAAAGTACACGATATTTTATTTAGCCACTAATTGCATCATGCGCTATTATTTTAGCGAAAATGTCTTATTATTTTGCAGTGGTTGGCGCACAGTCATTGTTCGCACATGAACTAGCCACTTTTCATACCTCCTCGACGGGGGTCTGGTTTTTGGTAATTGAATCTGAAAACGAATTTATTTCAACGGAAAGTAGTTGCATAAACATGCAGTTTCAAAGACATTTGACATTTTAATGTAAGGAGACATTATACTTTTGCGAAACTTTAGTAATACTCTATTTAATAAAACGTAAAACATTTCTGTTTAACGCAATTACCGCAAATACACAATAGGCAACTTCAAAAGGGGTTTTCTATTGTAAATTTGTTTATGAATAAAGTCATTTAACTATATTAAATATCTTGGAATAAATTAAAACAAGATTATACAAATTAAAGTTAGTATTTCCTTTGAAATTGTTTTCGTTATTGCAATTACCTCTCAATTCCTTTCCTATCATAAATTTCAAACTATCAAAATTCAAATAAATGTTTACTTTCAGCTGTTCTTAACATTATAACTCCCCATTTAAAAAACGTCTAAGTTTTGTCAATTTTTTAAATTTGATAATTGATCTTGAGGCTCCAATTTTAAACTTTGTCTTATTAGAGAGTTAACCCTAGAAGCCTAATCTATTCTAGAGGTACATAAAGCCTTAACATACGTGTCAGAGGCGTACATATATAAATGGCAGCCTATAGGCTAAAATATACCTATAATTTTGGTAGGACTCGCAAGTGTAGATAAAGCTTTTAAAGTTAAGAAAAGCCCCGTAGTACTCAGATAATAATTGTAGGAGTGATACCGAATCCTATTCTTGAATTCGTTCAGATTAAATCTAAAGGAGTTTGCAAAAACTCTTTTTAAATAAAAATTCTTTAATAAAGTTGCTTAGATTCTTAAAAATTCATTTCAGTTATCGTTTTTTTCGCAAAATAATCCACTTTGAAAAAATGAATTCAAATCAAATGTAACTGAAATGGATTTGTTACAAATTTAGTAACTTTTATATGAAATTTCAATTCAGAAGGAGTTTTTGTAAGTAAATCGTATCGAAAACGATCTGAACGGATTCAAGAATAGGGCCAAACACTTTCCTTATCTTAGAATCATAGTTGAGGATATTTCAAATTATTAACAATTCTGATTATAAATTATTTTTCTTGATAGTTGTGTTTTAATTTAATTTTCATTTTCAGTGCATAATACATTTACATTTTGACCATAACTCTGAACTTGACCAAACAATTTTTGAAGCAATCATCAAAATCAATCATAACATTACGATTGAGATTCGCCTTACCTCCGTAGTATAAAAAATAATTGATATATTTCTAAAATATGACTATTCTTAGATATGTGCAAACCTATTAATCAAAACAATTTTTTTATAAGGATGGAATAACTTTTATTCACAGGATTATAAGATAAAATGTGTTTTTAAAAAAAAGCCACTTATAAATGTAGGTGTGTTACAGTGTCATGTTTATTTTCATAAAACTTTCCTTGGTCTCACAAAGAATTTTTTAGCGCTACACTTGTTGCATTAATCCCCTATATAAATTCATGAGTCTGAAAACAATTTTTTTTACTTAAAGCCAAAAGATCACAAGAGCTCGATTTAACCTACTCTGGGGCAGTGTTATTTAAGTTTTTGTCGCTATTTTTCTATCAATTCCGTGAAATGAGTTGTCGCTGAAGCAATTTCACTTGATGTAATTAATGTCAGCAAGCATGTCCTAGGATTAGCTAGTGAAAAACAAAATCGAGCGCTCCAACAAACCGTATCATTCCCATAAATGGATTAAATAAAAAAAAAAAGCCTTCTATCAGTTTCTCCGCCATGTACGGCTAATTTACGTAACCACCTACGCAACGTGCGCTAGCGGCGATTAGGTCTATTGAATGAATAAAAAATAATTGGTCCCATGAGAAACGATACGTCAGCACGTTAGGTGTCGGCTGCCTCACCTTTGTCAGCAAAATAAAGCCGTTTTTTGAATAAATCCGCCATTCTAGTGGACTTTCTTTGGGAACACTTGACCCACGGATCGCGCATACAATGCAAAAAAAAAAGTCGCAATCCGTACAATGGGCGTGTTCGCAGTTCGAACTGATTGGCGTTTTTTTTATTTTTTTATTTTCGCGGGATTAGGCGCAGCTGGGTCAAGTAGGTCTCTGGCTCGATTGCACCGCGATGAGTAATGTTTCATTGAGGTATCGGTGACATGATCGCGTTTCGGCTAATCTGACACTCATCTTAGACGCCTTTCTAGCAGTTGCGCGTGCATTTCGGCACCCAGACCGATCATACACGGTCCCCATACATCTCTGAGCGGACCGTTTCGCCGCTAATTAATCCAATTCTGTGTCACCGGCAGTTAACCGGTTGGCGGCAGGCTTCGAATTATCAAATTCATCAGTCACAAACAATGCGACTCGGCGGAGAAATGGTCATCATTAGGAGGCACCTCTTAAGCACCATCGCTAAAAAGCATTCATGGGCCCATAGAGTGCACGACAACGACAACGACGAAAACTACGACGGCACCCAGCATCCAGAGGACCAGGTGGGTCTCAATATCGCGGGGTGGAAATAATTCAGAGAAATTTCGATCAAAGTAATTCATAACTATTCAGCGTCGAGTTAGAGCCTTTTGTGCAGGTCCAGTTTGCATCCAGTTAGCATGCATCAGCGGATGGCATGCATCGCACACCTTATCGCATCAGATATTTTTAACGAGTGGTATATTCGAGGTGAGTTGTTTGCCTAACGACGATTTTCACTGGGCCTACTTTTCTCCTGCATCCTCAACGGACGGAACACCGATACCTTAGGAGATTTCTTTTGTTATTAAACTTATCGCACGAGCTGGGTATTTGTCATTTCTGAACAAATAAAGTGAAATGTTCATTTAGTAAAAGGCCATGTTCGCTTTTTCGAGGTTTATCAATCTTCGAAAGTTCCACAGAGTTGTTTGTTCAGTTTCGTCCCCCCAGGTATGGCGCAATTCCCGATCGATCTACGATTTCCACCTACCCAAGGTTCCAAAGCCAGGTATCCTCCACTTTCACCATTATGCAGGTTGATGCTACTACTCTTTCCCTTTATTTATAAATTATCAAACAAATTTACCTACCAGAGTAACAGATAAGATTTTATTTATTTAGTTAGTTGATAATCTCAAATTTTTATTAGTTACAACCATAATGCATATAACCACATATAGAAAAAAATAATATAAGAAAATCTACTCTTGAAACAATAGCTGTGTTTTCTTTCACTTCGGATTTGATCCAGAGGTTAATCCGGAAATTTTTCACTGAATTGAAATTTATGCATAGTTACCCATATCAAAACACTTTTTATTTCACAAAAATAAAATGAAATTGCCTGGATTTATACACATATTGCGTCAAAAACATAATCCAAAATTTTATCCGATTCAAAGTTTGGAGTTCGGATGGGTAAATACCATGGTAATTTAATGCACTTCTCAAAATTTTAAAATCTTGATGCACATGAAGTTTTGAAAAATTTCTTATTTAAACTGAACCAGATAGAAAAATTAAAAAAGCATAGCTAATAAAGCTGGTAAACTACGATACTATTGTTAGTTAAATTGTAACATAATCAAACAACTTTAATATCGTTATAACACATCAAAGAACAACTTAATGTGGTAAGGAATAAATTTCGATAGGTAAAATTAATTTCAATATCAATTAAACGGAGGCATACTCAGAGGTATGAAAAGACTCTACTAATTGAATAGTTTTAACAAGATATTCGAAAAAATTCAACAGTTTTTGTTTAAATTGACATCTTAAGAGTAAAGCCATTACCCCAATTTTAAACCTATAGAAAGAAACTATAGTTTTTGAAAATTTTATATAAATGAATATTCGAAAATTTAAAGGAACCATTTCTTAAAAAATGCGCCTCGGCTGGCATAACTGGCTGAGTGGTTTGGCTGTGATATACAAAGTGTGCCATTCCAAGGTTGTGGGTTCTGTTTAAAGAAGTAAAACAGAACACAAAAAATTGCCAATATAGACTTAGTTCCCTAGTGACCAAAAAATAAGAAAACAATTTGAGAATTAAATTCTAAATTCTAAAATAAATAATAATAATAATTTGTTTAAAAAAAGGCTACACATGTAAAACAAAGCCAACATTTTTTGAGTTTTTGTTTGTTATAAAATCTCTACCTTTTATTATTTTTAAGCTAAGCAATTGTGCAATACCATACAACAAAAAACTTTTTGAAAACAAGGATAATTTGAAAACAATTCAATAATTTTGCATGAAATTTTTAGAAAGTACACTCAACTCCTTTAATAGTTTTTATTTTGTATTTTTTCACGCAACACTATTTACCTGTACTTTAAAAATTAATTTTGTTATCACTAACACCCTTTACAAATACAATTCGAAATGTTTACAACTTTTTAATGAGTCTGCGGCAATCCTATTGAAATTATGAATTAATTTTTATAGCAAATAATATCGAAACGGCCAAATTTTATCGATAAAAATGTTATTATATTTTTATATATAAAAATTTCATTAATAAACTGGAACCAATAATTTGGAATTTACTCAAGTCTCAGTATTCAAATAGGAATAGACATTCATAAACATTGGAATGTGGATCAACATATGCACTGATTAAAATTATTACGAAAATGTGACCTACTGGAAGATATATTTAACAATAAACTTCCCTTTCTACTAGGCAGTGGCGCACAGTACCAGCTACTTCAAGTTAACAAATGAAAATTATATATGGTTGAAAACATTCATAATTTATAGGATAACTTGTTTCGCAGATTTAACGTAACCATAAAATTAATGCGAAACACGAAAACCATGTACTTTTTCCGCATATTTAGTGGGCTGCCCCACAATTCGCATAGCGTACCGCCCATGCAGTACTAATTTGAATATATTAGGAAGGCATTAGGAGTGTAACCGCGACACGCGGGGAAGCCGCAATTGCTGGCTAAACCAGCTAACCATTAAATGGTGTAATTATTATATATGTTCTACATAAATTTAGCAAGGTTTCTCGTCAGGAATTATACGTCACGTTTTCCCTCAGTTGAAACAGCAGCGCCAGTGCAAGGTCTCAGGAGTCAAGTATGGGACAAATGCGGATAATTTATGACCAGTCCTGAGTGGCATCCTGGCCATTTTTAAACACTAAACTAAAATCTAAATAGCACCGACATCAGATAATTTAAAAGCAACTACAAAATTTGCATTTTTAAAGCATCCGAAGGCACTTATCCACCTCCTGCAAAATTAAATTTCTCCACAGAGATATTTATGGGCTAGTAAAACTGTTCAAAACTCTTTGCCTGGTTGCTCATCCTTTGATTCATTTATTCCACGAATGAAATAATTTAGTATAGTGCAACCGTTCTTGAATTGAAATAGTTTCCTACAAAGAATTAATGCATAGGAAGAGTAATAAAAAAAAATGTCCTGCGCCAACATTTTTCACGCAATCCTCTTAAATAAAATGATACCACCGAACGACAGCGGCTATCGTGTGCCTTCAGAGTGCACAGGTCCAGCCTCTTCAATTATGGGAAACAAATGGTCCCGATAAAATTAAGACATATCTTGGATGCGAATGTAATTTTCTCGACGTGAGCCTCATTTTTTTCTGGATATTTAAGCGATCTGTTCGGGCCACAAATAAAGTCTGGTTCAGGCCTATTATTGGCTGTCGTCCCGGCGCATTCGCGGAACCGTGCACGGATCCAACTTTGAGCTGTTCGCATAAATTTTAACAGCCATAAACATGTACCTCCTGGTTTGGAGGTGCATCGCGTAGGCTGGTAGAAAATTGAACAAGTGGCTGATTGCATTATAAATTGGCAATAACTTCTTGCTCCAAATTGATAGGTAATATTCTGTAAATAATTTTTATTAAGTAATTGCCCTTCCGCAGATCGCTCCCAGTTTGAGCGCAATCGCCGCAATATTAAAAGGTGGTAAGCCACGGCCAAGACAGGCTCACCGGTTGACCGCGCAAGTAGCACTTATAGCCTCAACCTCAAGGAGTTACGCTCGTAACTTTGGATAATTATCGCAATTCGATCGAGCAATAAGGCTAAAGGTGGTCATTTGGCGGTAACTAATCCCAGCTTTGCGAAATATCGCGGGTGGATTATCTTACGATTGCTGCAGGTGGAAGTAGACTTGATAGCAGTCGTTCTGGGTGGGAGTATTATCTAGTAAAGGTATGCTTTGCAGCAATATTCTGTTAATTAAGGCAAACTAACTTGCTGACGTAGGTTGTAAGGCTTGTAATGTCGCAACTGCTTAAAATAAAGACAAATTGAGAAAATCTTGTAATAATAGAAGTTTTATGTTAACCGAAATCTGAGGAAGGCTTTTTTATCTTTCATGGCCTATCATTACAAAAAATTTTATCAATAACTAGCAGTTACATCGCTTATTTTTATTTATCGAATTAGTGAAAGTAAATGCGCTCAAAATTTGTATTTAAAAGACACGATATCGATAAAAAAGACCCATTAATTGTAAATATGAAATATACAAAGCATTCAAGGAAATATTCCGATTTAAAATTCTAATTTTCGTTTAAATTCCCCTCTAAGCTTTCTTAGAAATTTTGATCATCATGTTCCATTCATTTCTTTGATTTCAAAACTTTTATAAGAGATTCGGAAAGAGTGGCATCAAACATTTAAAAATTTACCTTTTGGAAAAGTCATTGATAATTGAAATTTTCTGCCGTCAATTTTTTACCATCTATCACTACGCTTCAATCATCTTTTTACTGCACTCTTTTCACGATCTTCAAAGAATAAAATTCAAAATTTAAAACAAGTCTCTAGAACAGAAACACCAGAAATTTCAGATCATCAAAAAATGCCATTTCCAAAATTTATTTTTTAACAATCTTTACTGATTTCGTAAAAATCTAACTAAAGTAATAATCGAGGTATAGTTTTACTTGATGAACAAGTTAAGAAGGATAATAAATATTTTGATAAAACTTAAATCTAAATCTAAAGTTTCTACATATCCTGAATTAGTGATAAACAACATCACAGAAGTGAAAAAGCTGAATATAATAAAAGTTCATTTCATCCAAAAGTGTAACAATGCAAAATCACCGAAAACGTCCCTTGTGATCAAAAGTATTCAAAATCAACAAGGCAATTTACTTTTAGGGAATAAATTTAAATTTTAATAATTATGATCAACAGTTGGAAAAGGGACAATAACCTCTAAAAAGTACAATGCCACCCATTTTGTTGAAATTCAGTGAGCAAACATTTCCTGGTTAAAACTTTCCAGCATGTCAAAGTCCATTGTTGACGAAAACAATTTGCAAAATCAACTTACCTCCCAGTAACGTTGGCACGAAATACCAGAAAGAGGTAGGTAAGACAGAAAGACACCCGAAAAAACTCCGACACAGATCATTTTGATTTTGCAGGTGCCTTTCAACTCGACAGAACGGGAACCACTTTCGTGTATACAAAATGAAATGCTTCCTTGTACGGGTATTTACCTCTTGCATTTCTCATAATTGAAAAATAAATTTTTGCGCACAGGTAGTGCCCCGAACAAGTGCAAATTATGACCAAGACTCTCAGCAGAAAATTTCCTATAGTTGCCACATACGGGCATATATTTTGACATATTAATAAGACCCGTGCTGAGTGGTTACTTTGAGATCCCCGAGCCACACTATAACTTGACTGAATTCAAACAAATTTGCGAACATATCAGTGCCCGCGGCCAGACAACATTTGTTCATGTAACGTATGAGTTGTCCGGTCCCAGGACAAGGGGCATAAATTCATTTATGGTTGTCAAAAAGGAAAACGTTTATAAATCTTCATTTAAGCACTTGTATTAATCTGTGGGCACTCTGCCTGTGGGAGGTTCAGCGACATTCTCTCGCTGATCGGGCGGTATTCCTCAGGGCTAACTAACCTAACCGATGCTCTTTTATGATGGTAAGAAACAAAAAATTTCACATTCCTTCGGAGGAATGATCTTGATCCTCTTATTACCACTACAACTTGTTTCAGAAATTTTTCGGTATAATTTTAAGAAGAATTTGGTATATAGGAAGGAGTTCAGCTTATGTTTTAAAAGCTTTAGTGGTTGTATTACCACTTCACCTTCACCCTACCCCACATCACCATAAGATAATATTTTACAAAAGTATAAATGTTACATGTACCATACAAAGATAGCAAAAATGCAGGGTATGTAAGAGAAGGTTTATATTCAACTAGTATTTTTACTACTATCACTTCTTATCTTCTTATCTTCAAAAATATAGCTTTTTCGCAAAGTTATAAGATATATTTTGAAGATTTTTCAATATTTAAAATTCGTGAATTGAATTCAAATGAATATTTTGTTTTAATACTATCGAAAGTACCCGTTTTTGAAGCAGTGGAATACTGCTCGATATATCCAAGAAACGCCTTATGCTGGTAAGCTAGTAGACTATAAATAATGTCAGATATTCTAATCGTACAGAATAAGATCTTTATTTCGTAGATACGTTGCAGAGGAAACATTTATGTAATATGCACCTTAAAATGCATCCCACCATAATTCGTGATACTCGCCGTTTACCTAAATAATGAGACTTCTCTGGGGTATACCGCAACAGGATATTAATCTACGCGTACAAATCGCAATCTATGTCGCAGTCGTAGACATTTTTCAGACCGCCTTAAGACAGTAAAGCAAATGAACTTGTTTCCCGGTAGACGGAAAGAAGACGGATATTGTAGACCTAGAGCTCTCGCCGTATGCTCAACTTACGAAATTATCAAGACGACGGAGAAGCAATATAAATTGTGCACATGGCGTGGCGCATGCAGATGCATACCTGTGCAGCACCATTTCAAAATTAAGGTGTTAGCGGAGACGGGAATAATAGCGCTGCCAGGAGACGATAAGAGACTTCCGTAGCATGGCAATAAATTTCACCAGGTACAAAATCTAAGCTCAAACCTCGGCTATCTAGTACAAGTGGTCTGGTACTCGCTGAAATGGGTATCTGAAAGGTTGTCTTCGCATGAGCGCGGGGTATCAGTTGTTTTGCTAACTTCACCTGACAAAAATTTATTCGCCTGCCAGAGGTCTCCTCGCGGTGGTACCCCAAAATCGAATTAAAACGTTCAACAATTGAAAAGCCAGGTAACGACCCAAGCTGGATGCGGTGTCACCAGAAAGTTTAATACTGGTGCCATGTGGCAGTAACTTTACGAGCATACCGGGCACAAGTGAAAAATAAATTTAGGCATTAACTTCCCATATATTTTCATTACGGCAGACGCGGTCGCGCGCAGATTTGCCGGAATTTTACAGAAAAACGTACATGAAAATTGTTTGTTAATTAATGGGACGCCACACCAGTGGCGGATCCTCTTTAGGTGCGTACGGATTAAATCAACAAAATATCCCCCGCGTACAAATGAGTTGTTTCCTGATTACAAAACACTCGATGATTTATGCCGAACGTGCAAGTGATTGCCAATGGATTGAGGCAATTAATCGAAAGAAGTTACTGCCAAGGCCGCCACCGCACGGATGTCTTTTATTTATGCGTCTGGGCCTAAGCGACAAGATCTTACTTAATTTCTGAGTCGACCCAATCGACTAAAGAAAACTCATTTTTTAAAAGTTTCGCAAGACGACAACGTTACTTACGTACGACCAGGAAGCGTGGCAAAGTAAGTTTAAAGTTCTTGAAAGTTCTTGAGATCCCACAATTTCGTCAGCAGCTGGTAACATTCCACTGGTATGGGGTTAACGATCCGTTTCTTAAGTAATTTCAATAAAATTTCAAAATATATTCAAAAAGTTACGCTCGCGCATACCATTCGTCAAAAATAGAATTCCCCGTGCGTCAAGTTCAATGATTTGATGCAATTTGGAATATTTTTGACCGGATCCTGACTTGCGTTGATTTATGGACAAGTTCTCGTCCTAGTATCTATCCAAGGTCGTTCGCATCTCTATGCTCAAATGAATTTATTCATATCCTCATGATTCTGGGCTTTTGGAAGCGAAGGGTCTGTATGCTAAGTAACCAAATATGGACAGATGTGAATGGACAAAAATTCTGATAAAGTTATATAAAGATTACGAACTGAGCACGTAGGCCACGAGTAAATATTCATAGAGGGTATTTGGTCGAATTGACTGTATATACTAAAACAAAAATGTAAAACATGCTATAAAGAAATGGAAAAGATAAAGAATAGTCCATTTTTTACTATTTTTAAAGATAGGAGTTGAATATTTCTTTTTTTAATTTGTTAACAACTTTTCTACAGATATTTAACCCCAACAGCATGGCATTCTGTACGATATCGTAATTCTTCAGAATTCTTAAAAAAGTTACCATATACAAAATTTTACTGGAAGAGACTTTTGAACTCCAAACTACTAAACAATTTAATTTGCGTTCTTAGAGCGAATATTACTTATTTTGAGAAATTCCAACGCTTACAATATGTTTCCGTCACGAATTTTATCATAAATTGTGGCTAGTTAGAATAAATTGTGTTGTTCTTGTTGTAAACTCATTATTTTCAACTATTTTATGTACATACTCCTTTTTTGTAGAATTATTGAAGCTCTAATTTTGAAAAAAGCTTATTTAGCATAATTTCAAAATAAAACTTATGCTCTTTTCAATATCTTAATAATAATGTATGAAAGTTAAAACAGTCATCATATTCTTAAAACTCGTTTGGAGTTGCATGATTTAAGAAACATATAGAACAAGTTTAATTCTCGTTGAAAACTGGTTTATATAACAAAAACTCAAATTATTTAGTTAATCAAAGAGACTTTTTTACGATATTTGTTTCCAGAAATACGTAACTTAAGAAAACTAGAAAATGTATTATAATTTTTTTTATTTCATGTTGCTTTTTCATATGTATAGGATGTGTAGCAAAAAAATATACACCACTAGGTGTTAATCAATTCTTTGAAGTGTCTTGATTAATGTTTATTCCGATTTTCATAAAATTACTAAATCCAAAATTTGAAATTCAGTAACTCAGTTATTTAAAATTTCTTAAGAGCTATTAATAAGTAATATAGTTTTGGATGCGCCATAGTAACTACTTTAAAATGAGTTAATCCTTGTGGTCCGACGGTAATATTTAGGTCCATAATTCTTTCTTTGAGAAGAGTTACTAAAATTTCAAAGAATCGTGAAATTTTAGTTAATTCTCTCGAAGAAAACTTTTGTTTGGATAATGTTAAAAAATAATAACAAAGGAATAATTTGATAGGGTCAGAACAAACATTAATTAGAACACTTCAAAGAATCGATTAGCACGTAGAGAAATCCCCTATGCATTTGTTAATTTTCATATAAGTAGGTTAGGCTTAGGTTTAGATTATTGTGACTGCCCAGAAAGGCACACTTAGGCCAAGTTTGGCCCATTGTGTTACCGGCATACGATAGTTTTAGGTAATCGCAAATCTTATAACCAAGTCACATTTCTTGCTATAACTTTAAAGCGGAATGGAATATTCTTCAATTATTTGTTTTTAATAATTCTATAAAGGTATAAAGTATAAAAATCTTTAAAAAAAATTGATTTTTTGAATATTTCCGAAGTTATATGGTATAATCCCTTAAAGTAAAAAATAAAATACGGAAGCTCATTTAAGATGTAATTATGGTATGAATTGATTATATTGCATTTTAATGTCATGTTTTTCAATTCGCAGTAATAAATATTTTTTTATATTCATATGGTTTGCTCCATTGTGCTAATCAAGCAGCTAAGCTGCCGTCAGGATTTCAGGTTGATGAACTGTTTAAATGCAGCACGATTTGAACATGACCGCCGATCGCTGTGGTCCTTACAAAGAAATCTCAATTTATTCGAGCGGAAAGAGCAGTGATAAATTCCCATGGGACATCAAAATTAATAGCCACTAAAAATTCCATAAAAATTAAATTTAAATCAGAATAAAAACCTGCAACGCGTTACACAGGTGCGCATGCTCAGTGCGAGTCCTCGGAACAGAGAGTCCCTGTGGTAAAATCGACTCACAGAGGGTTTCGGTTTTGAAGTGATCGCGGCCACACGCGATATCGCTAACATTTTATTTATGCGATCTTGCAGGCATTTAATGATGGTCGATTTATATAAAAACGCCAACTCTTTTCGAAGAATTAATGGAGTAAGTTTGCGCCGGACAAGTATCCCAATTTCTCGTTTGTGGGGCACCCCGCCGCGCCTATGGGTGCGCTTATGTTAACAAGTTGCTTCTGTTTAAATCGTTTAATGAGTCCTCGGGCCGGGGTCGCTGGACCACGGGATGAAATAGAGCAGAAATGAAAACATCAGCCGTGTGGTCCTGCAAATCACCACCGAAGGAGGTAATTACGAGCAGTTGTTAGACGTGTAGGCGATTTGTCACTTCCCTGTCGAGGTGAACCTTGATTTCGAGATGGAGCCCAAGACCAATTTGATTTAATTTAAACGACTTTGCGAACGCGGTGCTCGTAAAGCGCACTGCCTTTTCTCGCGGTATATTTCTACAGAGACTCTGCCATAGTAACTACTATGTCTTTTCAAAAGGCAACCCATAAAATATAATCTACATTTTTTTTTTTTTTTTTTTTGGACAACCAGACAATCCAGCACACAATTGGTCCTGGAGTGTAATTAAAAAAATGAGTCGTTTAGAGAAGAGTCCGCATCTTAACATGTTCGCAATAAAAATCTTTTGAATTGACTGCGAACCAATCGTCACTGCTAAAGAATTTTTGGGCCTAAAGTTAAACGGATAAAGATTGGAGTGCGGGAAGCACCGCAACAAATGAAACACGAAGTTATTTATTGAGCGTTTTTGTCGGCCTGGTGTTAAAATATTATCGATATTCAATCTCAGTGATTTATTACGAGCGTAAAAAAATGATGGAAACGGCGAATTGTAAAGCTACATGCCGCCCCGCCAACCGATAAAAGCTTTTACTCCTTAATATTGTACTTAAGCCCTAAAGGCGTTCTCTGTAATAAAAACGTTTTATGTGAGAGCGAACATGCACAAAAACCCCAGGCTTAAGTCGATTTTTATGAATATTTCAATAAATAAGGCCGCCTGGCACCTATTCAGCTCCGGTGAATATCCAGAGGCCTTCTGTACTCCGGCCAATTTCTAATTATGGAGAAGGTGTTTTTTTTATTGTACTGAACTGAAACCATCTACGGTTAAGTATGGACTTCTTTGGGGTTTTCTCATTTCCGGATCGACAAGTGGTAACACAAAACTGTAGCCATAGGCCAACTAAGGAAACTGAAAGATGTGAAATCGCTTTTTCCTTCTAATTTAGATGAAGATTTGTTTTAAACCAAGAATTGGAATTCACAATGTAACTAAGTTCCAAAAATTATTATTGTATTTTCGGACATAATTAAGATCATCTTCAAAAACCTGAAAACTATAAAAAAAAATACAATGACATCTTCTGCTCCTGTTATGCTCTCTAAATATTCAAAAACTAGAATTTTAATACCAATCACATTTAGATTTAGATGTTTATTCAACATTTAATTAAAAAACAAAATGAATTTAATAAAAATAACAAATTGGCGGACCTTACAAATTCCTAGTATAAGTCGAAAATACAATAAAGTTTTCTAAAGAACATAAGACTTTAAGGGGTCATTCCGATCAAACAGATAAAGTAGTAGAGCATTTTTAGAACGTTTGTTTTATTTTAATGAAATTGCTGTTTTTATTGTTTTATTATTAAACAATTAAAAACAATAGCAATTGTCGTAAGAAGATCTATAGATATAAGTTGTATTTTAAACTTCTAGATTATGATTACGTTACAAACGTCTATGATGATTTTTCAAAAATACCCAAAATAAAAATCTTATAGAAATGATTCGCCAATTCTTTGAAGATAAAATAAAAAATTAAATTTATTAATCTGTGTAATAGTAAAAGTAATACTTCTTAAATTCAATTTCGATTTGTAAGTATATGAGTTGGGCAAATCTGAAATGCAATTAGCAAAATAAATTGTGGTCTCTCTAACAAATGAAAAAACATAAACCGAAACCCCCGATAAATGTTTCATTAATCCCCGGGCGCAACACGAAATCGGTTTTAATATCTAAATCGTCTGAACTTTATATGCATGACATAAATCCAACAAAATCGGGCAAATTTTTCTACGAAAATCCGCTTCCGATGACCCTTGTGATCTACGTACGAGAGAATTTCTAATATAAGCAGGTAGTCGAGGCCAATGGTACCCTGGGGGCACACATAAATTGTCCTTTCGCTGATCTCTGGGCGCTTTTAGGTTAAAATCGCAATTAAAAGATTATGCCTATCAGAGGCTCCTACCATCAGAGGCCCTAAGTAACTCTGCGATGATTGACAGCCTAAATGGATGCGAAAGTTCAATCGGTCCAGGTATAGCAGCCGTAAATGTTTGTGACAGTTTCGGCATAGATGAGGTAGCACGGCCTCCGCTTGAGCACTCAATATGCCTGGAAGAAAACCCAAATGTCGGGAATTATCGCGGCGTAAGCTTAACGGCCGTAAACAACAACACTAATGCTAATAGTCGTAAGTTATTAAAAGCTATATAAAGGTAGTCCGAGTGCTCCGAGAGGCCGGAGATATCTGGACCCCGGTGGCTGGCCAGCGTAGGCTGACAATAAAGCCGAACAAGTGCGCATCGTCATAACAATAAATTGATTTCTTGGCTCTTCCCGAGACGCATCGCAAGGTGAAATTTATGGGGCCGGGCAATGGGACGATTGCCTGCCTACCTGTGCTGCGGCTTTCGTCTGCACGAGGAAACTATTTTTCTCAATTTCTTTGTGATCTAGCAAAGACGATCAGCACTCGCCGTCCGTCGTTACACACCAACTTGCTGTCGGTGACGCAAAGAAATTCCAAGCCACCGGCTAGAGCTTAGTGTCACTGCCGTGTACGCAGAGTTTGCAGTTGTGCGGCGCAAAGTGACTATCTCTACCTGCGCGGCTTCTCCTAGATATGACGTTCCATGCGGTCTAGCCACGCTAGGTAAGGTCTACACTAATGCCCTACGCCATGATACAGCGTCCATCATCAAGGTATCTCCTCTGCCCGGTTTGAGATACGTGTCCGTGCGTCAGTGTTTGCTAGTCGAATGCATTACGAAATGTTCCAGAAAGAAAGATTAATAGCCGTTTGGTGCTAAGACACTTAAATGGTTGGAGGGTCGATGATTGATTAATCTACTGGAAGACGGCACTCCACTAAATACTGTTTATTTACGCTAAGATTAGCTAAATTAGCGGCAAAAGTCAGTGGCGGAAAATCTTGTTGCAGTCACTTTTAATAATTGCACTTTCCTTGGTCATCGATCGATGTTGTCCAACCAAAACTAATAATTCGCATATACCTAGGTTAATATATAAGCATATAAAAAAGCTATTTCTGCCTAAGTAAACAATCTGCTCAACAATACATACATATGTATATAGCAAAAAAAGCTATACATAGCGCAATTTATTGAACAATCGATTTTGTTGAAAAGAAAATATAATTTATTACGCCATAATAATGGCATTTTTGTATGCTTTATCATATACTCGTATTCCAAGATATTCATTCATATTGACTTGCTAAGGGTGCTATATGAATAATTAAATAGGTACACCTTCTGAACGATTGGTCGAAAAAATAAGTTGGATATCATATTCCTTAGAAAATATATAACAGACAATAAAAAGATATCTGATCCCCACAAAATAGCTTATGTAACTATATTTGTATAACACTTTTAATTCTATACACCTTTTTCTATATCAATTTCTCCAGATTCCTATATATTTAGGATGTCTTTCAGAACTATAAACGTAGGTATTATTCCAAAATCGCGGGACAGTATTTGCTCGGGTTAAATTTTCCATTAGTGTATAATATTTATTAGCAATGTTAGCACCTTGAAACTTCAGAATGACTGTTGTATATTTACTATACACTGATTCAATCGATTGGATTTCAAAACACACTTTTTCTATTCTTTTGCCCACGAATTTCACCTCACAATGTTGTAATTTATAAGTAAAATTCATTATTCTTGGAAACCGGAATCGGTGAAATGAACCACACAGTACGAAACGGACATTTTCATGAGAATCAATAACATTTCATTAACCAACTTATTGAGATTGTTCAATTATAAAAATATCTCACCTTGATGGTGATTTTAATCTGTTTTTGAATTTAGTGGAAAGTAGTTGCTTTTTATTTAACTCTGTTATCGTCAGAAAAACAACTACAGTAGAACGCCGATTATCCGAACGCCGATTAACCGAATCGCCAATTATCCGAATCGGTCCTAAGCGTAATATAAAAAATGAAAACCAAGTACTGTAAGTAAGTAATGTAATTTTTGTTTTGTTGGAACTCGCTGGAGTCCAGATATATTTCAACTGTTATGGTTGAAAGCTAGAGGCAAGACACTACATGTTTATTCTATGTGTGACATTTCGTTTTTCTTTATTACCAGTCTATGTCCGATTATCCGAATCGAACCCGGCCCCAATTAATTCGGATAATTGGCGTTCTACTGTATATACAATTTTTTCTCGTATGAAACTAATCTCACATTTTGGTAGAAAATTCATTGACTAATCAAATTTTGATATGTTATACTAGATATAATAATTGACCATCCAATGATGAGTATAAAGCACATTCCTCAAAAAAAACTATCAAATATACTAGAAGTTCTATTTCTCATAAAGATTTTATAAAATGTATTCCATTTATACAATAAAACCTGATTAAAACAAACTTGAAAGGATCAAAAAAAATTACTATTCATTATATTCGAGTTAATTAGAATGAGGAGTATCAAGAGAATTCAGTAAAGAATTGAATCTGTCATTTAAAAAACCAAATAAGTCAATTTCTTTCAAACATACCTTTTTTTTATCGAGAACGTTTCCTGAAAAATATACCCTTAATTGGGGTAAAACCTACGAAATTCAGTACTGTCCTTTCTCTTGAAACAATAACGAGTAGTAATCGTTCATGAATTTATTTATAGATTCGTTAAAAATTTAATTTGCAATTAGCCAGGCAAATGTTGAAAATAATCCAGATATGATTGATAGAGAATATGATACTAATGTTATCTTTATTAATTTGGAACGATTTGAACAGCTTTTTTCTTTATTTTTAAATTATTATTTATAAATTATAAAAATTATTCGATATTTACAAACTTTTAAGTCAAATCGCTATATTCAGTCAACAAAAGTCCTTGAAAACTCGTTAACTTGTACAACAGTTAGTAAAGCAGTCCTTGTTGATTTATACGACTTATGTGGTTTTTGAAATGACCGATTCAATTCCATTAAAGAGACCAAGAAGTCTGTTCTTTACTACCAAGTTCTTTACACTAAGGTTTTACACTATCTAAAAATAATTTGCTTCTAGAAGATTTTAAAAAGACAGTGTACTTCCACTATTCATAAGATGGGTTATGAGTCTATATAGAAAAAGTTAATTTCGAACATTAATTAAGTACAAGGATAAAATAATTATTTTGTGAAAGCCCAATCAAGTAAAATATGTCGATTTCTGTTTTCCAATCCCCTTGTTTGTCTCATTTTGCCAACGACAACTTCCGCACCTCTGCAAATAATTTAATTAAGCACTCCCGCACTTTCACTATTGTTATTGCGGGTGAGCACATTTTGTGATGTAGCGATAAAACAATTCAAAATGCTTCCAATACACGACGGGCAATCAATGGGGCATTAATCAAAAGTGCTGAAAAAAAAAAAACAAATTTCTTTTAAAAATTTTATAACTAGAGCTTAGGTGCGCATAGTACGAGTAACCTAAACATCGGTGCACAGGGGCACCGCGATAGTCATCTGTTTCGGGTAAATTTTTCACTTTCGGAGGAGAAATTCGTGAAAATAAATTGAGAGCTTCCAGTTCGACCCACAGGCTGATTCTACGGAATGGTCTCCCGGTTCAATGAACCCGGCTTCACGATCGAGCTAACAAAATAAAAATAAGACGCCGTCAAACAAATAAATCGAGACCTCAAGTTTTGAAGGCATCGAGGAGAGCCCAGACAGCAGTTCTGCGTGGGCTCTACAAGAGGTATTGCACCTGTATCACAGGAGTAATCTAATTTCAGGTACAAGTTGTTTCCACTCACTCTGCCATGAATTGATTTAATTCAATTACCGGGAACCGAGACAAAGCACATGAATGTGATTTCCAGCGAGAGAACAGAACCCAAAAGGTATAAAATGAAAAAGAGTCACTCAACGAGCCTTACCTGGCGAAATAAGGTAACAAGTAACACCGCTGGAAAAAAAGAAACGAATCATCAATTGTGCCCCGAGAATAAATCACGATCTACAGTTTTAGACTTGTTCGGGCTGCAAGGCGCTCTCTTGAGCTGGATGTCGGGGCCAGATCGCTTTTCTAGATTTGTAAAAGAGGATGTCGATGGATGCATATTTGTCGGCGCGGAGGCGACCCAAGGTGGGGAAAACTTATTTCCTTCAAGTACGTGACAAATTTCGAATATTGCCAATATTTGAGGGAAATACGTTTCGCAATGGCACTTGGCATTTCCGTCGAATCCGATTTCATTCATGCCAAACACCAGACTGATTGAAGGAGAACAATTGCAAGCGAAGAAGGAAAAAATCACTTTCCCATGGTATGGAATATCGCGGAAATATTGAAATGGTAAAAAGATTGCAAATGAACAAAAAATTACTTACTTACTGGAACTAATGTGGCAATAGTGCTTGCTAATTCCGTTTTAAATGGCAGATGTCAATTAGAATTCCCACGTCCTTTGGGACAAATTACATTAGACAAATTACAATCCTATTATTGTTGATTATCCCCCAAAGGCAAACTTAGGCAAGAGTTACGCTTTTATAAAATGTATAATTTTTCTACTATTTGTTATTTAGTTATTTATTTCAGTCTACCCATTTACAAATCTTACGGACTAAGGAAATTTATATGTGCATATAAATAAATAAATAATACAAATTATTTACTGAATAAAGTACAACCTGAAGCTAATGCTTTCTAAAAAGTTATTTCTTTATTTCTGCGTACCTGCATACCTCAGAGTTTATACCTCACATTATAGTCAGCCCATACACTATGCAAGAGGAATGCGTTCTATTCTCATAATAAGTATTAAACTGTAAGAATTCCACACTACTAACGCATATTCAATAATAGAACGAACCAATGGGACGAATAATACTCAGTGGAAGGATCTTAAAAATCAGTAGAATTTCGTTTCATAAAACCAAGCATTTTGAAGGCTCTATTGCAAATATAGTCCATGTGCAAGTTGGTATCCACCTTACTATCAAATAATATATATACGATATATGCACGTAACAAAACAGGTCGAAATTCAATAGTAGACACCATCCTATTATTATTGTTGTATTATTTAAAGAGATAGATCAATTGATAAAGAACATTTGAATTTATAATTTTTATAATAAGCCACCCTCCAGGCTTAGACTTAACAGTCAGGAAAGCATCAAAATTCATCTTTTGAAAATATTAAACGAACAAAAATAAAACAGCTATGAAATATTTTTTTATAAATGGTAATAAAGTAAACTTATGGAAGGTATATTTATACCAAATTTAAATATATTAAAAATTTAAATACTAATTCCTAGTAGTGTACTATTAATGGAGTATTAATAGGGGTATTGTCCGCAAGACTTCGTCTAGAAAAATTTATCTGAACATAACCGGGACCAGATTAGGTACGCTGAAGAGAATAATTTAAGGCATGTCATACAAAGGATTGCTTAGGTCATAATCAGGTATTCCTAATGCAGTGATACCTTATCTGAAACTAATAAGGTTCTTCAGATCAGTAATACAAAATAAATTTTATATAATTATATTTAGAAATGACGTTATATCCAGTTTGATAAAAATGATGTTATATTCAGTGGACCATTGAGGATATATTGTTTATACGAGTGTTTTTATCGCCTTTACTATACCATAAGTGCAGAACCGCGGGTATTTGGTTATTGACATACTGGAAAACTTTTTATATATTACCTTCGTTAAGAAAGAAATTCTCCAAAGAAAAGAATAATAAATAGAATTCCTTGAACTTTCTAAAATTGAAAAATTCATTCGGTACCACATTCACGCTTCTGGCCTATTAGCAAGCTATCCAAACTATCCAAATGTAAAATAAACTAATGCTAAGTCTTTAATAAATTGATTGTTTTACAGTCCTGATTCAGCTATAATCAGGAACACTTTATACTACTTAATTTTGAACGGTTTGAATGTACTACTTTGGTCCTAATATGATGCTAACCAGGAAAAATTAATATTTCTGTTAACTATACTACTTTTGTCCTAATGTAATTTTAATCAAAACAGCCTGATGCTATATTACCATTTTTATTGGTCCATACTTGGACTTAAGTAGAAAAAAAAAAGAATTGCTCATCTGACTTGATCCCCGAGAAAAAATTTTAACTTAATTTAGATTTTGAGTAGACAAGTTTGCGATAACTCGAGATGAACTTAAAGTGGGCCTACGGCGAACCTACAGCCAAAGTTTTAAGTCGCACGGCGGGCCGATATAGTGAATTTTTTATAAACAAGTACAAGTATCCCTCGAATAAAATGGTTAATTGGGTTCGTGTTCTTCAAAACGCTGGTCTCAATGTCTAGTTGATTAAGTAAGAATTATAAGGAGATTAATTTTGTAGCAACAATTTTCAAAAGTAGGCGTTGCGATTTAAATACGTTTTGAACGATTTTTGGTAACCGTATAGGCATAGTATGGTTTTCAGGTTAACTTTTCGTATATGTTGGGCTTAATATAGACGTAATGTTGGCTAGCATTTAGTTCAATAGTATGGCTTAAGAACGCCTTAAACAATTTTGATGTATTTTAAGGATTTCCTAAGGTTAATTCTAATCAGGGGTTAAAGAAAAATAAAATCAATTTGTGTATACATATGTGCTATATATAAATTATTACTATAGGATTTTTCTGTAGATAACGAATTCACAAATATCGCGTTTTTGAGAAGAAAAATACAAAACATCGTACTTTTAAAGAGAGAATTTTATTATTGATTTATTAGATACTATAAATCGTACAAAGTGTAGAAAAGGTTTAAATTAATAGATTTGTGTACCTAATTTTTTGTATATTTAGTACAAAAAGTGAATACTTTGTTATTATAACGCAGTCTTAATCAAACAAGTACCTTAGTGCCTTAGTATTTGTGGAATTTTAAAATTGTCGCATTGAGAACACAAAACCGGTGATTTGATCATATAAAGACACTGACGTGATCCTAACGTAATTTCCTGATTGAATGACCACGTCCGATGTCCGTCGCCGGGTGTGTAATTTCCAGCGCGAACCACCCGATCGGGTGATCGAACGCCCAGCTGACATTCGCCCGCAATTAGCATATTATTTGTCGGCTCCTCTAAAACACACATCAGCCACCAATCAGCCGACTAATGAGGCCTTACAGAGCGCCCTGCAGCCAGCGGGTTTCGTGACATTAGCTCAAAGCAACTTCTACCGGCCGTCAAAATAAATCAATTGATTGATCTCGTTTTATTTATGTCCAATTCAATTTCGATCACTCTTAAGTCAGACTACGGAGCAACAAATTGCGTTTAATTGAAACACAAGATCTCTGGAATTCCTGAGCGTTCCCGCTTGCTCCGGCTGCGTGTAATGCGGCTACTACCATTATGTGTCCA
This sequence comes from Philonicus albiceps, assembly GCA_963969385.1. Taxonomy (NCBI): domain Eukaryota; kingdom Metazoa; phylum Arthropoda; class Insecta; order Diptera; family Asilidae; genus Philonicus; species Philonicus albiceps. The sequence goes on from OZ017775.1 coordinate 29,400,866, forward strand.
TTTGGCAGTTTATGGGAAAAATATGTTCAAAGCTGGAAGATCAACAGACAAGACTAAGTCAGGGAACAGGGAATAGCCCAGCCGCGGAGGAGTATTTCCACATAACACGCAAGTCATGCGCTTCGGATCAGGTGAATTATTTAATGGCTAACAGTGGACAGCTCAAACCGATCTGTGGCAGGCTAGCAAATTGCATTGCGATCGAAGGCGAATGCGTGCAGTCCAAAATTGGCATGAGCGGGATTTAGCTAGCTCGGCTAGCGCTAATTAGTGCACTGAAAAAAAATCCCTCAATTCTTTTCGATTAGCAGAGGCTTGGAATAATTCCGTGTGTGTGAACTGATTTCATTAAGAAAGATCTGTAGCATGGGCGATCGCCCGCCAACACGGTGGCACTCTTGCTGATCCCGTCGTTCGATTGACGGTCTGCTAACATCTAATTGCTGCAATTATCGACGGATATGACAAGTCGGAAGACTAACGATCGCCAAGTGATTTGGTCTTACTAATGAGAATTAGCCGACAGCAGAAGGTTACAGGTGCTAAGGGGAGAACGGGGTTCTTTCTGATAAAATAGCAGTGGATAATCTCAGAATAATTTCAAAATTTCTTAAATAGAGACCAAAAATGGTAGGTATTCAATTTGATAAATGAATTCAGTAAATGGTAGTGGGTTTTTATCGCTTATAACGATTCCATTATAGTTGTTATCGTAATTGTTTGAATTATGATATTTTTAAACGAATAAAACCTTTTTATGATATATTAAAACTCCTAAAAATGCAATATCAAACAAATGGCTCAACAGACTATAAAGAACTTAGATCTGAAGATTAAAAAAACTAATTTTAAAAACTTTTACAAACTCTTCGAGTTATCGTACAGACCATATGGAAAAACATTGCTTTCTTACCTTCTTCTCTTCTTGTCTTCTTGTCTTCTTGTCTTCTTGTTTTCTTGTCTTCTTGTCTTGTTGTCTTCTTGTCTTCTTGTCTTCTTGGCTTCTTGTCTTCTAGTCTTCTTGTCTTCTTGTCGTCTTTATTGAGAAAAAAACGTTTAAAATTGAAATTTTGCATTAGCCAGCCGCTTACAAGGCCAGATTATAAACTTGTTATTAAATAGAATTTTTCAAAAATATTTTGTTTACAAATAATAATTAATAAAGCAATATCTATTTCTTTTTTTTAAAATTCTGAAGGTATGTGACCCCTTAACCCCTTGTCTTATGAATTAAGTGACGATTGTTTGTGCTTTTCTCATACGTCGTAAGCAGAAGAAGTTTCATCACAGGCCAAATTCCGCCAAATCCAGAAACCAGTGGACATTAATAGTACTGCATTTATTATTTAATAAAACCAGAGAATTTTTGTATTGCAACTGTAGTAAACAATAACCATAAAGTGCAAGATTCTCATTTTAAACACAGCAAACGGATCATATCTTCCACACCTTGTTTTAAGGCAAACTGTATCCCTTTTTGTCGTAAGTGCTTTAGATATTTATACAGGAAAATAATTGATATTTATAGTTAAATTTAATTCGAACACTATAAAAATCGAAAAATACGTTAATTTTGGGCATGATTTTCGAAATACTTGCATATACTCAGAAATCTTGTTTGCAAATTTTTATTTTCGTAATATCAATAAAAATATTGTGGGGCAGCTTTCCATTCCATTGAATTTAAGATTAAAATCATATCCTAAACTTTTCATTAGCCTAATAGCTTTTTTTTCCATTCCAAGAGAGCTTAAAAAATTAGCCCCAATGCTTTTAAATTTTATAATAGCTGCCTTTTATTATAATCCGACCAAATCGACCAGATATGAAATTTCACATTAAACTGAATTTTATTACCCGATATACACATAAGATTTTAAAATGATAGTTTTCGTATTTTTAGATAAAGTTTTTAATGTAAAGTGTGTATAAATCAAGAGAATTTCATGTTTTTTTTTCGAAATTCATAATGTTTTACGTATCTTTGTAAAAGGTGTAAAATTAGTTAGTTGCCGCATAAAACCAACTATGAATATATAAAATTTTATACCTGATGCAATGATACTATAGAATAAAATACAAAAAGAGGTAAATACTCCAAATAAGCTCGATATTCAAAGTAGTAGGTGTTCGCACAAATGCGTTTAAATCGATTAATTGTATTATTCAAGAAATACAGAACAATTTTCCCATTGTTCAAATAAATTATTTGAATTGGCGTCGCAAAAACCTGCAAGTGGTGTTCCCAGGTCGATTCTCTGATAATATTTGCGCCCATTACATTCAATCGACCTAAATCGGATTTCTGCAGAAATTCCATGTTACATTTAAATGTCGCCACGATTTGCGGCTTATGACATTTTTAATAAATAAACCGATCGCACCGTTCAGCGAATTTGCTTGAAATTACTTTAATTATTCGTTACGAATTGAGTGCGCGAAGCAAATACAATGGCAACTGTGTCCAAACATTTTCACAGTTAAGTGGTAATTTCACCTTTTCACGGTTCACGCAGGTACTTAATAAATATGTGTCCCAAGGTTTTAACGGTACACGCGCTGGGTTGGGTTTAAGGCGAAATATCGCAGGGCCCGCGAAGAGGTGTAACGCACACTCTGTGTACGAACCTGGGGCGGGGGAGAGGGTTCAGATCGGGATGAGACCGGGCCACACTGCCTCACTTTGTCTCTGTCCGGTGCCAGAAGATCGGACTCTATAATTACGTTTGGTGCAACGTATCATTTGGAGCCTTCATCAGTTCCAGCGTAAACAAACATGGGATTAAGCCGCCCGGGAGAGGAGTCCCGAAAAACAGGTCTTCAGGGCTACAGAGAAATCTTCCTGGTGACATATAGTAGCACCTAAGGTCACGGACGGATTGGGATTCCGTTGAATGGACCCCTGATAAATAAGACACGATTTCTGACTGATATTTTAAGAGCAGGCCCTTCCGTTCAGTCGGACAGGACACGGACAAGAAATGAATTTCCGACAATTTCAAAGTGGATAATTGAAATTGGGCACTTAAATTGGTGAGTGGTCCGTCTTCAGCTCAGAGGGCTCATGTCCGCCTGTCAGCAGCAATAAAGTTATTAAAGCCTCAACCAAACCCATTTGAACTTACTGGTGAAAGGAGGCTAATTGAAAAAATCAAATCGTTTAATACCTGCGACCTTGCACTATACGTACGGATGGAATTGATTTTTCTTCCGCACCATACCCACTGTATAGTAAACCAGGCAAGGTCCTCTTGAGCGAAGCCTTCAGTTGAGGAGTACTCCAGTTGGGTCCAAACATAAATTTGAATAAACATCAGTTAATTAGGCAGCTAATTAAACAATTAACCTTGCTGGCGGCCCACTAGAGGCTACTCTGTTTCCACTCTCCACACCGCCTTCGATGATGCCGTTGTCGCTCTATTTCAAGCGGCGGGCATGCAACCTGGGACAGCCCACTCCATAAATCAGTGAAAGGACTAAAAACGCGACAAAGAGATCACGCAAACTTCCGTGAGAATCGAGCACGAGGACTGTGCCCGCCAAAGTGAAATGTAATGAAATCTCACACGGTAATTGCTGAAATCGAGAAGTCATTAATCATGGGAATTTTAAGTAATGATTGAGAGCTCACCAATGACATTTTAATATGCTCGGCCGAAATTGGTATGCTCCGTTTTGTCCGGTTAAACGGCCCCACCAAGATGGATCGTGCGCTGTTTTGACCAACTTTTTTAATATCGACAAAGGACGTCCGAAGCAGTGGGCTGATTCCAAATGTGAGAGGTGAATGTGAACAATTAATTAATCGGAAACAATAAATTATTATTGATCAGAGGTAACTACAGCTGCATTTTACCAGAAAACTGATTTTTTAAAATACCTCCTATCCCCTTATAAAGAGTTGATCGATTACATAGATTACTCAATATTTCTTTTAAGAAAAACGAACCTACATGTTTCGAATTTGCGCTTCGATGTGATATAATTTAAAAAATTAACTAAGTTTTAAATTAGATTCATACGAATATTTAAAAAAACATAAATCTCTAGAAACAATTTTAATACGAGTTTGAGTTTAATTAGTCAAACCAATTTTAAGGGATTAGTCTACGGTAGCAACTTCAAAAAATCAATTCTTTTTTTCCATTTTTCGAAAGTAAATGTTTTCAGAAACGTTCTCTCAAAATTCTATTCTAGAATCTAAAATCTAGATCCAAGTATTCTAACTTTTCGATACCTTAAACATGAGTCCGCTCTATTACTCGGCCGCAGTTAAGCCCATACGTTTTTTGACCTTACGTTGTCCAATTCTCGGAAACTACTCAACCAATTCTCTTGAAATTTTAACCACATATTGGTACCATATGTATGGGTTCGTTCCGAACTACGATCATATCAAAATTTTAATTATTTAGTATATTTTTTACTGGAAAAATCACCTGTTTTGTTTTGTTTTTCAAAAATATTTGATTTTTATGTTTTAAATGATTTGTTCCAGAGAAATGGACAACATAAGCCACCTGCCTAATTTTTAAAGAGTTGCAGCATAGCCAATTTTTTTATTTATATTTATAAATATTATAGGAGGTTGTGAAAATAGTAAAACATTTCACAACATATTTGCGAAATTCACTAATCATAGTCTATAATAGTCTAGTGCTCATGCTTGGATTTGAATAAGAAACAGAAACTCCGAGAAAAGGATACTCTTATACTTTTCCAAATTTGAATATCTTAAGAGACAACGTTTTCCATTTTTAAGTCTTTTATGATTTTAGTATTCGTTGGCGTTGCTTATTTTTTAATCTACTACGCTCATCACACCATTATAAAATTAAATTTCAAAAGATACTCTGTTCATATTTTTCTTTATAAATCATTCATATTGGAGGAAGTGTTTATTTACTTTGAAAATGCATTGTATTAATTTCAATTAGGAGAAGTTAAGCGATTTGAGCATTAATGCCTTCTTTCAAGAGTTAAAATCATCATTCCAAAACCGTTAAAATTTCTTTGAATTTTAATTTTAATTCCTTTTTCCCGCCACTCAAAAAAATCTTTTTTCATGTCAACTACGTGTTTCGCAGCACAATTCTCAGTAAGCGCAGTTGTTGAAACCTTAATAAATCTCACTCTTACGCGATTTTCTTAGGAAACAAAAAAAAATTTCAAGATTAAACTTACACCTTACTTGACAGGAGTGCAGCTTAAGGAGAGTACCATTAAAAGTAAATAAAAATGCGCCCAGGTTCATTGTCCGCACCCATATGTCTGCGCCCGGAGAGTACCAGAGCGGGATTTACAGGGGGGAAAATAAGAGGTGGACGGGCCAACCTGCGAGCTCTACACCTCCTATTCACCTGTGCGCCTTGCCCGAAGAAAATTTCTATATTTATGATTGCAGGAGTGGATTAAATTAACGATCTTGTCTCGATCCCCTTGTGCGGAGATGTTGGCACTGGCTTTGCGCGGCCATTCGGATCAAAACATCCAGAAAGCGCGAAATTTATTTATTCATTTTATTTTATTTTTTCTTCATTTTATTTTCTTTTTTCGGCTTCTTTCTGCGAATGCGTCTTAAAATATGCATACGCAAAAGATCGTAACATACCTGGGTGTTGGAGAGGTATCTTTACGCACCTCCAGGCGTAGGGGATGACTCCGCCGACTATCTCTTATCTGAGATGATCATAGAGCAATCTGGCGGATGAGTGATGCCAATGTTGCGCGAGACGAAGCTATTTCACGGGCCGCGGAATGGACTGAATGTGTGTGTTCACGCTGGGGCACTGGCGGTGTGATTTATGCAATCAAGTGGCGCTCTTCGATTCAGATACTCGTAATTCGTGATTTATTCAAGTGATCCCCCATCAATGGGGGATTTGATGAGACGTGGAATTTTCAATGGTAGGTCACTCCCTGCTGTGTCATTGTTAGCAATTTCGATAGACTTCGCATATGCACCAGATGAACTCCAAAGAGTTATTATGGTGGCATGGTGCGAAATCTGGTTAGTGGTTACAGCCATACAGTCGGAATATCAATAAATGTTGGCCAAAACCTTAACCCTTTCATTGTAAATCTCAATGTTTTATTTCAAAACGCTTAAAGTGTTTTATTTTCATATCACGTATTTGATTAACATCTCGATTTTAAGCAAACTTTGTAGCAATGCCACAGAATGTAGTAAATAAATAACAAACTCAGTAATAAATAAGAAAGTAATAATATTAATCTTGAACAATGTAACGTACGTCTAATACTATAGTTTTTCTACTCCTCTTTTAAGAGAGTTGTGGTTAAATTGGCACACTTTGTAAAAAAGTCATTCATACCTTTCATTCAGTTTCCCCTTCTTTAAACTCAAAATTAATACAAAAGCTCCAAAGTTATGCAGATGTTTCCTCTAGAAACGCCTTATTTATATAGCGAACTAATACAATAAAACATTACATTTTTAAATGAAGATTATAAGATTTTAATATTTTCCTTTTCGATGCCTTTAGGTTAGAAGCAAAGCCCTTATAAGGTGGGTTCGAACAACTATAATAAGTAGATCTAATGCCTTCATAGAGGCTCCTTTTAAGAAAAGCCCTGAAGAGAAAAGAATATTTGAGATAAACTTAGCTTTACATTTTTCATTATTCAGCATGGATAAAAATTTGAAAAAATCAAACAATTCTTGGGTTGGTTTCTATCATGTTAAAATAATTTTTAAAAAATCTAAGTAATTACTTAGATAATAGCAATTTTTAGAATGTGTGCCGTATAGTCACGATGTTTCGTAAAACTGAACCATTATCTCGGTGAGTTTTTGCGAAAACCTCTATTAAGCCAGTTTTCTAATTCACTTCGCACTTGCACTTGACATTTATTTTACGCCCTAATAAGGTGTTCGAACCATGTCTTTTTGTACAAATAAAGACAGCTAAATGCCTAAAGCTTCTATAGAACACATAAATGTTCATCCCACTTTAAAATTTAAATGAATTGAAGACGGTATAGAGGCCTCAGATATTCCCTTTTCTCCAAATAGTTTTAAGTCATTAGAAAATCAGCGAATTTTCTTCCTTACCTTATAATATTCGCTATAAAATTCCTTCTCAATGTTCAGAAGGTGGCAATTATTGTTATAAATAGCGATCATCATATAAATAAATCCGTTTTTAGTATACTCACGAGGACACTTTGATTTTGGCAAATAAAAAAGTGTAGTAAAAGCAATCCTATTCTATGTATTATGCTCATTGAAGACATTTTTAACTTAATTACTAAAAATAATAGCCGAAAGCACCTGCGCACGAGCGCTTATTGTGCTGGAGGCGTTGTCCGATGTCTACGTTAAAACGTGAGTTTTTAAATTGCATAGTTCTCACACGGACAATTGTGTCCGATGTCTCTAAAAAGGTGCTGGCAATGCGTTGTTCCTGCAATATTGCTTACATTTTGCGCTTAAAATACAAAAAAGGAAGCAAACTGACTGCTTATCCCTTATCTGTAACTGATTAAGACTTCAAAGAACGCCTACGTGTTTCTCTTCGTAAAACTGGAAACAAAGTGTAGCCCTATCACGATGCCTTCGGACATGACAGGCGACAAGACGTAACATATGGTAGCTACCACAGAGCATAAATTGTGTCCGAGCACATTGTCTTTTGTGTGCCTAGGCACCGCAATTGTTTACAAGAATAAGGAGGACTGTGTCCGCAAGGAGAAAGAGTATGCGTAGTGCAACCGCATCGTATGTCGACTACAAGGGGAGGCTTCACAAACTTTACAGTGACACAGTCTACCGCAGAATGCGAATAAATTACTTGGGGACACACAAGCGTGAATTTATTACGCCTCTAATGTCCCTTAATGTGTGCGATTTCTGTACGTTTAATTGCATTAGTCAGAGCAGCAACAATTGTATTCAAAGTGTTTTTAACCGAATAAATTATGCGGCAAATCATGCTTAACTACAGCTAATTCAGACATATCCTGCTTGAGATTTATTTAGAATTTACGACATCATTGCCACATATATTTTTATAGTAAATCTAACTAACTAGTTGATACTAAGCTTTGAGTTCTTTAAACAACTGTTTCTAATTTTTAAAATTATAAAAAAAACATTATATTAAATCATTCCAAAAATTTATTTAAACTATTTTTGGTATTTATATTTGTAAGTACTTGAATTCCTTAAAAAGTTCTCAATCTATAGATTGCACCATAAAAATTCCAAAAAATTATCTGTATCTACTTAGCCGACTAGAATTAACCCGAGGAATACGAGTATATCAAGTCTTAAGATATTTGCAAGGAATACCACTAAACAAGTCAGATCCAGAATATGATAACCTAATCTTAACCACCATAAGTTTATTCTACTTTGGACCAAACTAGGATATCCAGACAGTTAAAAATGATAAGTATCATCAGGTTTTTCTGTTTAGAACCACGTTAGAACCAAAGTTACATTGAAATTTTTGAGCAGTATATGTAAGTCATAGCGTGTCTATTGATTTGGTATATTTGTTTGATTGTAATTTGTATAAATTGGTGCTGTGCAGCAATACTGCCGAAAATAATAAGATCAAGTAAAAACTATTTTTGAAAATGCTAGGTATTCATCAGGAAAACCTTATTAGTTCCACATAAAGTGTTCCTGACATTAAGAAGTAATCACACCCTCCCCAAAAACCGTCACTCGGAAAGGATTAATATTTATTTCTTAGGGTTAGTAAACCGTTCTAAGAAAATTCTTTAAAAATTTGAAATCTACACAAAACTAAATTATCAAATAAATTAAAAATGATAGGACGGCGCTCAAATTGTCAAGGTCAATAAAAGTCCTTGAAGACTTACCTTGAGAGTTTCAGTTAAATTTCGAATATTATTTTATAAAATCTGTCTACTATTTATAAATCTATAAAGGTAGTACCTCTAATTTAATTCTTGGTTGCTTTATTATAATTTTAAAAATGAAATATAAAGTAAAATCAAGTTTTCATTATTTATTAATTTTTTTAATGAATTAATTGCTCTACTCTTACTTATTGTAAGATATACCGCTTTATTCTATGCTCTAGGTCCTTTTTTCTCAAAAAGTTAAATAATAAAATTGATTAAGTTTTCAAAAATCTAGGGGGTAATTGATTTATTTGTATTACATCTCCTAGAAAAAGCCTCGTCAGTAATACAATTTTAATTTAAAAAAGTATAAGCATTCATGTTCAAAGATTCGCGATCCGAGAACTATTTTAGCGATATAAAACAAGAGGTAGAGGTGGATATTTAAACTAATTAAAAAAATATCTGCATACATTCCTCTTAATCAAGATCTTATAACTTTTATTTACATACATGTTTTTATATTTATTTTTATTTTAATGGTAACCGGTTAGATTATGTATAAGGTGTGGTCAAATTTCTAACAAGTTCTATGTATAAAACCAACAAAATTTGCCATCAACCAACCATCCATGAAAGTGGCGCCAAGTTTATTGCAATCGTTAAAGAGCTCTACAAAAATCCTGTTTCCACTCCTGTCACTTCTCCAGATGCACACCTGTTCATGTTCTTGGCCAGATTCACGACCACGGGCTATGATAAGAAATCTCGTCAAAATAGCCAAAGTCGTGCGATCCAACTAAGACGACGTAAGACATTCTGCGACCACTCTCTAATTGAATAATGACCGGTAGCAATAATAGGAGTGTTAAACGTGGCGTAATTACAATCCTCGGTCTGGGTCCAGTTCTCATCCGTGTCACAATTATGCGCCGTCCAATATTCAGCTGATTGAGCATGCTGCGCCGGCTATTAGCATTAGAGATATGATTTCCCCCTCTGGCTGTGTGGAGTGTCGACGATGCTCGACAGAGGCGCAGAGGAAAATTGAAAACGCACCTTAGAACGGTACGATCGCGGTCAACAAGGAAATGCCCACACGATGAGAAAGCCGTACGTCCAACTATACCTTGTCTTGTACGCAAATTTGCCATGATGCCTCTCATTCTCATATTTCAGCGAAATGTTGCCGAGCTGGTGTCGGACGACTTCATAATCGTTGACCTGATGAAATTTACTAGACTCGGCTGTCCTTTATCAAAAGCATAACGCCGTATGCCATGTGGTACGGATTTTTTGTTTATGCCCATCTTGCGGGCATATTAAACGGACGTGGTGTGGTATTCAATTTCATAGCCTCAATCATCGCTGGCATAAATAATTTGCTATTAATAGCATCATTAGGCTGTTCCAATGTAGTCGGTTTCCATTAGAGATAGTCGCCCGTTACCAGTGCCCAGGTAAAATGGCATTTGCGTGCGAGCTGCTCTCCTTTCATCCAGTGCACGATGGTGATAAGGCAATTTGTTTAATGCGATTATTACGAGGCTGTGCCGCATATTTCAGCCAGATCAGACACCAACGAATCATTGTGGGTGATAGCTTTACGATATCTCTGAAATATCGGATCATTTTCAAATTCCTTATAAAAAAAAACAAAAAAAAAAAAAAAAAAGAAAGTTTTTCATCTTTGTCCTTCTTCAGTTTCATAACCCATAAACAACAAAATCAGCCAAAAATTGACCTTCGTTCGTCCAAACCATTTTAGCACCTGTAAATTCCCCTTCATCAATCTAAAATAAGTAACACCGCCTCATCACATTTCGTGGCCGAGCACAATTTATGATTGTTACATAAATGTCGGTGTTCGTCGGACTTATAACGAGGTACTATTGACCCAAATGAAAACTACTTTTAAGATGTTTTGAGCTTTGACCTCACAGAATTAACAATTTTATTTTTCATTTCTCCTACATTGGTTCAAGTGGAAAAATAACTGCACGCCAACAAAATTCGACGACCTTATTTCCCGCCGTTTTGCCGTTGACGAACAATTAATCATTAATTTATCAACTTGACAAGCCTCGGACCCAAATCGCATCAATAAATCAATCGAAAATATTGAAAATAAGCCCAGTTATAATTAAAAGCCAAATGACGAATCAATTAATCTTTTGGTAATTAATTTATCCCAATTTTTGCCGAGGGCAAAATATCACCGGAGGGCGATGGAATATACTAAAAAAGGTTTTAATATCTTAATTCATTTCGATTTAGTATAAAATTTGCAGTTTTTATTGATGAATCCTTTCAACAACTTTATTTTCTTAATGTTTATTATTACGTTAAAAATCATAAATCTTTTTCACTTTAATGAATCGCTTATGAACTCATTAAAAACTGTAACATAACAAATAGGCGATTATTCGAACCCTAACAAAACAAATGAGTAAAAATACATATACAATTTTTGAGATATTCAATTTCAAATTTTTATAAGTTTATTGGTTGTTTTTAAGCAAGTTTTGTAAATGTTTTTTCTAAATATCCCCACCATGCATTATAAGAAGCATTGATTGTGCAATAATACTAAAAACGGTATGAATATTTACCTTCTAGACATTTTATAAAAATATCCTTCGTTTCTAATTTTACAATAAAATAAAAACTCTAATAATTTTAAGATTCTTCTTCCTTTAAGGTTCCAAAAGGTTCTCCAATAGGAACAAATCGTGTTTTATGAATCAATGAAGGTAAAAGTTTAAAAGAATTAAAAATATAACTTCGGTCGTCATAATGTTTCTCATAAATTTAAGTAAATTTAAATGCATATCTAACAATTAATACATACATTATGTAGATATTATGCAAAAGCTTGAAGTTAAAAACTTGTTTTCGCCTTCTATTGGATATCTAAATTTCATTTTATTTCCTATATTTTGAATTTCAGAGATGATATTTAAAATACATTCATATTTTCTTTAGTTAAGCTTCTTAATACGGTAGAGTAATAAATCCTAGGATGAGTATTTTGCTCATAACTCATAAAAAGCATATAAAACACAACAAAATCGATTCAATGAATTTGAAGTACATACAGCAAACTGATACAACCAAAAGTATTTTTATGCTCTTGTCACCCTACTTAATCCCACCACTAGATCAAAGATTGTCCAGGAATGTAAGAAAAGACTTAATTCTGCTGCCAAGCACAACCAGGTCCATCTTAGTTATATGGGTCCCTGGACACCGGGGAATCAACGGCAACGTGACCTCTGACGCTTTAGCGTCTCCTCCCCTGGGACCGGAGCTCATTGTTGGTGTCAGCTTTACAAGGTTGAAAAACTGGATAACTAGATCCATGGACTTAATACATGGTCAGAGGTGGTCCAGTATATCAACCTGTAAATTCACCAAATGGTTCATTGGACGTCCAGACAGGAACAATGCAAAACTTCTGCTTGGCTTAGGCAGGAAAGATTGCAAAAAGCTTATAGGGACGGTCACAGGACATAACACATGCGGCAAGCATCTGAACATCCTAGGGATCATCAGCGACTCGACGTGTCCTTCGTGCGGGGAGGACGAGGACAGTACGGAGCACTTCCTGTGTAACTGCCCGGCCTTCTCCCACGCGCGTATGACGACGTTTGGCGCTGATGTAATGAGAATGGAAGACTTCAATTCTCAATCTCTATCTGATGTTCTTAGGTTCATCAGTCAAGATGACTAAAAAGTTCGGATAGGGTAGGGGACGAATGCAATGGACCGTGGTCTGAGCGTTCGAGGCTGACGCCTCCCCCTTCTTTCTATACCCTATTTTCTGTACTATTCTAATACTAAAAAAAAATTTTATGAATAAATATAAAGTTTATTATTTCCTAACAAAGTAAAAGATTTTATATTTTTGTTAGTGTCTAACTAATTAGATTAATTTTGAATTAAAATCAACAGAACTAAAAGATTTCAAATCTGCATATATACCCTAAGTTTCTGTTTATATCAGAAAAAAATTCAATTCAATCATTATTTTTGCCTGAATGTCCATTATGCAAAGACTTATAAAACATTTGTCAAATTAGTCTACAAATCTCCGTAACAAACGCGGTGCACGCTTCGAACTCTATCATAAACATATCAAAAATGTTACAAATCGATAATCATCTGAGTGGTGCCCAGACATAATTTATATATCATCGTTTCAAACACGCTAGCCGCAGGTGACTTTTACGATTGATCGCAAGCAGGCCACATTCGAGAGATTCCAGAAAATCCTGAGGCCGCTTCTGAGATGATCCGATGGACTGTTGTCCACCATCGGCGCGACCGATCGATTTGACTGTAGTGCGGTGGCGGGATCAGTAGAATACCCAGCGACCAGCCATCCACTTTACAGAGCTCCACTGCTCGAAGTCAACTTTAGCTACAAAAGTACCTGTCCGTGCGGGCCGCAAGGTACCCAAAGCGGACCATGATGTAGGATTATCCGCTGTGTATGTAAACAATGATGGATAGCAATTAGCCGAAGCTTTCGATATCATCGATCGCAAAACACGATCTCATCGAGTGCCCATTCACCCGAAACCGATGCCCGTGTCTCTCCCGCTTTGTCGATCAGCGCGATCAGTCCGCAGACGTTCGATCGATTCACGATTTTTACCTAATTTGAAAGAAATATGTTGATTACGATCGGTTATACAACTGCCAGAATGAAGAGGAGTTTCGTCTGTTAAACGCGGGCGGCCAGGTATCTAGTACGATTGCTTTGTCATGTAATTATCGGATCGTTGGGAGAAGAAATTCGTCTTTCAATTTCTCATGATCGGCTAAACACTTTTCGAATGGGAGAAATTATGTGGCTGCGACCGAGCCATATCGTGATTATTCCCCCCGATTCTGGCTTAACCGCTCGATCGCTAAGATCAAAAAATAAAAATAAAAATAAAAATGCAGAGCCTCTCCTTTGGGTGGCTAAGTACAGAGTGACAGGTTACATGACTTGCGTGCCACAACTCAAGAATTTTTGGAATCAACCAGATTCTCGGCAGCTCTTTAGCAGGTCGCCGTCGTGATCGCGGTGAAATCTGCTCTCAATACCGCTGTCAGGCTCCTCCGGTTCGGACCTGCCGCAAAACCGTGAGAACGAACATTTTCAGAAGATGCGGCAATTGCGTAACGACAGGACGCTTTTGGGATTAGCTGAGATGTAATCATGTCTCATTCAACTAATTCCGTCCTATTTGCAACTTCATTCTGCAGTTAAGTCGTAAAAGCGCGCAAGTGCCGCTAGATGTTTTCCTTATTGCAAGTATTGAAGAAGCAAAAAGTCAGCGAACTGTTTTCGTTTGCCGACAAATTTCATCTAATTGACATGCTGATCACTGAATTTCTGCAAATCTTTTGCAAAAAGTGTTACATAAAATCCGCTTAAGGCAAATGTTTATGGCACAATTGTCGAAATGAGAGATAATCTGATTTTGCAGAACATTCACCTCTTTGAGAGTTGGTTACATTCTAAACGAAAGAATGTATGATTATGCGATAAAAAAGACTATCTCTTGGGAATTAGATCGTTCACGCAATTTTCTAATTTTAATTGTTTTTATAATAGCTGGAAATCAGTAAAAGATTAGGGGTAATAGTGTTGTAAAACAAGATTACTTTAGAACGATTTCTACAAAAACTCTTCTCTACTTCCTAATCAGATTTAGATGGAAAAATTGTTTGAAAGAATTATAAATTTAATTAATTCTATACAATAAATATTTATTTATATCATAATAAAGTATAAATGTCAAGTATTAGTGACCTTATTTTCTTAAAATAGCAATTTAAGTTATTCTTTTTCAACCTATATTACCACTCAAATGATCTACCAATTCTGAATTTTACGTTACGGATATAGCAAAGCAATTACAATTAAATTCAAATTCCGTAGAAAATATAGTCACATATTCATGCGTCTAGTTTACGAGTATATCTGAATTATTCGTAAGTTTTGAAAATGTTATTTATAAATTTATAGAAAAATCATATAGACATTACCTATTTTTTTTTTACCTCCTTTTCGGTTCTATTGATTAAAAAATGAAATTGAGGGTATACAATTATTTGTAATACTTAATTGATATCTGTAATGTAAAGTATCAATATCTTAAAAAATTATAATGCTATTGTAAATGCTCATATTTTTTGTTTTATTAATTGTCGTATGAAATTTATACATATCCTCAACTAACCGGTAAGAGTGTCGCTTTCTACTTAGAAACAAATTACACCTATTTCAGAAGCGAGTTAATCCTACAATTTATCAGAAAGCCGAGGTGCATTCCATCAAACTCGTATTAAATTACAGACGCTATGTTATCCTTGCTATCAATTTATACCCCTCAGATCTAGAAAATAAAAGCAAGCCGCAGAAGTGACTGCGTCGAGCATGCCCTCGGCAAGTATGCGCCATCAGCACTGCAATCAGTCATACCTATTTACACTAAACGTCCCCGAGCTGTCTCCTCCACTTATGATTCCTCATTTATATTTCGCGCATATTATCTGATTATCTTTATTCGACGGAGCTACCAATAAATAACCCGCTACCTCCTGTTGAAAGCCCGCGATCTGTCCTACTGCTTGTTTTAATTTAAAGTGTCTGCTTTGATCCTCTGCCTTGTCTTGTCGGTTGTTGCGGTAACGTGAGCCATGATGAATCTCGCCTCGTGTCGCCGGTTAATTGCTTTAAAGCGCAGAGAAAGTTCAAGGAATTTTTAATATGCCATAAATAAATTTCTCCCGCCAACGGATAAAGTCGCTAGCGCAACACAGCATATCCCGTATGCAAAACTTGCGCAGGAGGGTCATCCAAGGCACGTTCCTCGGGTGTTTGTTTTCGGCTGCTTCGCACCTGACAATTACAAATTATAATCCTGGCCCGCGGTGATGGTTACTTTGTTTTTACGCTCATCATCGCTGGATTATTTCATCATTTTTGGTGAAGCAATGCACGATCAATTTGTTGAGGTCATAATGTGCCCTTACAAAAGTCGTTTAGCTGTAGTGGCAAATGTGCGTGCTGGACTGTCCGATTAATAAGTTAAATTACGACATATTTACGAAAAATATACATGCAAAATTAATTAGGTAAATAACACGAATCGTAACTTATACTTTTTTTGAAATAAAATAATAATTAAGTAACTATTAAACCATCATTACTTAAAAGAATTATAATACAAATATCTCTCAATTTTCATTCATGTCTTTACTGAAATTGGTAAGATTTAGGTGGTCTGTTCTAATCTGGGATAAAACTTATGATTTCAATCAACGCCAACAAAACAATACGCTAAGGGTAAAGGTAATGTTCAACAATGTAACTTTATATCTTCAAATTGAAATTTATCTCTAAACAAAAAGCAACATCGGATCCTGATATGATAACATTTGATTTTAAATATTTCTGATCAAAAGCCACAAAATCATATCAAATTAGTAAAAATTAAAACATTCGATTTTTTACAGTGAAAAATGTTAATTTATACGTTTTTTTAATTATCACATTTTCAATTTAACTATAAGTTAATTTTACAAGTTTGATTATTTTTATATTTACCATGGATATTTTGTTTCAGACATCTTAAATAAAATTGATATCAATTGACAATTTCGATGGTTTGAATATCAATTTATGCATATCAATGATTTAATTTTTAACTTGCATCCTTTAAAATTAAATTCTAAGATCACAAATAACTAAATTTTTTAGTTTTACTTTAAAATTCGAATTATGACGAAACGTAGATTAATATTACAATTTTGTGATTAATTCACACTATAGATTGGATACCTCCTGAACAAATGGTTTGTGGTAATTTGTAGCATATAAAATATACACAACAGACTACTTATTCGAGGATGCACTGTGCATGCATAGTAAATGTTACAAAACTCTGGTACTTAGTAACCTTTGTACGTAGATATTTGTATATGTTAGAATTTATTATTGGAAATATCAAAATATACATGATTTTTTGATAATAAAATTAATTAGACTTACCTTCGTTTCTACATATCCTTTTGTTTTGTTGGTAGTAAATTTGTAGAGGATCTTTGTATAATTCACATTCTATATTTTTATTTTGTATAGCACAAATTGTCAATAGTCTCTATGACTCCACTTTCGTATTGGAAAATAGTGAAATCATAATTATATGTATGTAGATGGGGCCTCATATGGCATAGTTCGTTGAGTGGTTTAGCTATAATGTTTTCAGTTCGATTACCATATGAAAAGTCTGGTTAAATAATAAATAAATAAATAAAATGAAAAGAAAGCAATTTGAAAACAAAATAATACTACTAGGCATTAGATGCGTAATATTTTCTTATCTTAAAAGCATATGATAGATTGTTTAAATGGCACCTGCTATGAACAAGAGTTCCGAAAGGAAGTATTCTAGGCATATTATTATTTACCATTATACATATTAAAGACAATTTCGATATAAACTGAAATTAGAATTGCATATTTCTAACTACATATTTTCATTTATTATTGGTAGAATATTTATGAAAAGAGTCTTTTCAAAATGCTTAAGAGCTTTAGTTAACATTGACTTATCATGGGACATAGGAAAGCACAAATAGTATGTTATCATTACGATAATCTCTAGTAAATACAGACAATTATAAAAAAAAACACTTTAGCAAAATATATATAACATATGTTGAGTTTTGTAATTAAAACAGAAAAATGCACATAGTATGCGAAAGACAAGATACACATCATATTTTGTTATTAGAGTAACCTGATTTAGAATAAGTCAATAAAGAAAGTAATGGGGTTTGCAAGTAGATTTTAGTTTAGGATTATTAAGAATCTTCTAATTATGTGCTCTTTAAGGAAACCAACATAAAATTACTGCGTTAAGGAACAAATTGTAAAATGATATCAGATTTAGTTCCAACCAATTACGGCAAAAATCAAAGCAATTTAGTTGAATCAGTGACAGAGTACACTGTCGTGAATTGTTTTGTGTAAACGGGTGCTAGTTTTTAACACCTTGAACTAAATAGGCACAATCGTTACCATCGGAGCCAGCTGTCCAGGCGGATACGTCGAGGGGAATTTGTCATACGCTTGGGCACAATTGCGGCAGCATTACACTGGCACATTCCGGGCATTGAAGCGGCCCTCCTGACGGCAGCGGCGGCGACTCATTACGAAATTCCATACTCGAAATTTACGGCAATCGAGCCGTTTTTCAGTTTGATTGATTAAAGGAGCGCTCGCAGCCTCTACCGGTGTAACTACCGCAACTTGGGCGTACAATTGGGGAATATTTCAACGTTATCGCGCGGCTCTTATTCATCAAATCGAAGTGGGCACTTATGGTGCATGGCGCTTTGTTGACGATTAGCCGAGTTAATTTACCGGCCCTAACCTCCAGATCAACCCAGAAAGATAGTTGAAACCTCCTCAATTTGAATGACTCTCTGTGCCCCGAAGCTTTCGAGTATGGTACGTCGGCCAATTTGGGCCCCCGGTGGCCCCCAATTGCGGGCGAGTGTGTCAACATCACTTCGTCAGCGGAGATCACTTGCGGCGCGATGATTTTCGGCTGATCACCGCAACGAAGGTCAACCCACCTGGACAAGTTGTCAACTCGCAAGATCACCGCCTGAGTCAATCGAGGGTAAAGGAAGGGGGGTAAGGTGCTTGGTGGCTCGGCGGACGAAAAATCTCGGTCACCGTCAGGTTTCGAGCGATTCAATTATTTCGTCGCGCAACGGCGAGATCACGACGCAAGTGATCCCTTCGGCTGGGGCTGAATGTCAATTGGCGTTGTACGGCGTAGCGGCGGCTGCGGATGGCGGCCCGCGAACCGCCGCCAGTCCCCGCAATCGCGGCAGCGTTTTGGGCAGAAGCCAACCTCTTGGTATAACGAGCGAGCTGCGCTCTAAACAAATGAAAATTTTTTTTTTTTTTTTTGATAAGTCGCTGGCTGGGGGACCTTTGAAAAAAATGGCGCCGTCACGAGTTTGTTAAGTGATTTCTTGTAGGTAAATCGTGCCTGGAAGAGATTTGTGCAGAATGCGGAGAACGGAGCAGCCGAGCATTATTTCGGTTGTTCAATAATTTAGCACTTTCGGCGTGATGCCTGGTGCCTGGCGGAAATGATCTCCGATTCTGCAACAGTGTCTTGATTTATGGGCCGGTAGTTAAATCAGATTACATTATGGGGCCGCCTGGATTTATGACATGCAAGCGATCCACCGAACCGCCGATCCCGCGAAGACGTGCCACTATGCATGTTACTTAGAAGTTAATAGCCCGGGCTGGCTCAATTGGCAATTAGATTCGGTGGTTCGGTACACGGCCTAATCGCCTCTGCCTAGTGCCGCTTTAGCCGTATCGGCGCACCGTGGGCTCCCCCTGGGTCCACATAAATCCACCACGCCGCCGCCAACTTATGAAATCTCGTGTTAATTTCCCTACATAGGGTACAAGGCAAACAAGTGGATGGATGAAATTCGTATGTTAACGAGGATTAACCAAGAGATACGGGCTCGTGACAGCCAATTTCAGGCAAGGTGGTTCGCTGATTCGGCGGCACATTAGCAATAGTTTGATTCGAGCCCCTTCGTAAAATCGAACAGATGGTTTTGCCGCAACTGCGTAAAGATATTAATCAAATTCATTGCAGATTAAATAAATCTTTTTAGAGGTCTCGACACAGTCTATCCTCCTATCAACATCCGCAATAAAATAAAATGAACATGTAAATAAATACCAAGTTAAAACCTTATGTAAAACTCTATAACTTACCGGGATCAGCGTTATACAGGCAAACTTATCATAGCTAACAAAAACCTACCTTAAGTTTTGTTTTTAAAGCCAGATAATCTTTAGCCTATCCTTTAATCAATAGTACCTTAACATTTACTCTTTGAAAATAACCAAATCAACATTAAGAAAAACTAATTGCAATTGCCTAATAATTGTAAAATACTTTCTATAGCTTCTTTTTCAAAACACCTCTACTTTCCCAATACAACAATATTTTATTGTAATCAGATACAAATTGAAATAATCATTATTTTATTATTATAATTAAAATTTATTAAAACCATTATATAAGGTGGACACAGTGGTTAGATCCAAATTCTTTACAGTCTGAGATTAAGAATTTTTAAATTAGCAATATCAGTTGTTTATTTATTATTCTTCCAATGTAAAGGGAAAAAACAATTGTGAAACTCTTCACTGAGTCTTAAACTAGGTCCTTATATTACACATTCTTCATTTATAACATTATACCCGGAGAAAAAGATTAGAAATTAAGGGATTATCCGAATTAAAGGTACTTTAAATAAAATTCCTAAGTAATTTACTTACTTCATCTATAATCAAATCAATGTTTGCTTTTTGATTTAAGTCATTAAGTTAAAAATTTTAAATATCTAGTCTCTGTCTAAGTCTCTAATCCATTGAAAAATAAGTGAAACGACTACAAAATGTTTTAAATAGCAAATTCCCAAAATAAAATTTTTCTATGTCCAGTATCACTTAATCTTCGGATGTCAGTCGGTTTTATGGATTAATGGAATTAATTGCGTTATGCATTTAAATTTAGAATATTACACGAGCTTCGAATTTAATTCATAGTGCGTTTTCATACTCATGTAA
The DNA here is from genome assembly GCA_963969385.1 of Philonicus albiceps. Classification (NCBI taxonomy): domain Eukaryota; kingdom Metazoa; phylum Arthropoda; class Insecta; order Diptera; family Asilidae; genus Philonicus; species Philonicus albiceps. Next base: position 29,421,390 of record OZ017775.1, read on the forward strand.
CACGGTAAATAAATTCTATATGAATGAATCTAACTTACATACCTAAAGCAAATTCAAAAGTCTTGTGTAGAATAATTTAATTCGATTAGAGTGAATTTGAAACGACTTTAGAATACTAAGTAAATTACATGCATAAAATTTTTATGTAAATTTTGCCTTTAATTCACCAATTAAACTTGTTTCGATTTCAGTTAACAAGTTCTATGGTTCCAGCTCTAATTTATATGCAAATTACAAAATTTGATTGGTTTTTAATATTTTTATATATGCTAAAAGTATCTTCAGTCAATTATTTTGTTTTTCCTAATCGATTTTCTTAAAATTAATATGATGGAGATGAGTTAGTTAAGTTAAATAAATTTTTTATGATTTATACAATTGAAAATTATTAAAAAACTAACGAAGTAATAAATACAAAGAAGCAAGCAGGTTCTTCGCAAGATTTTATACAATAGACAAATTACATTTATTTATTTTTTTGATTATTTTAACTTAAACAAGAATTTCATTCAAATCAAATTCCTTCCAAACATTTAAAAGACCGTTTCATAAAGAATTATTGCGCTAAAATTAAAACATCTTTTAAGCTGTCATTTCTCCACCTAGCGGAAAAATAAAATCCTACAAATCAGCTGTTGCTCGTTGTTTACATTTTGACTTCTGACATTTCTCAGAGTTGTTGCGTTTGCAAGGATTTCATGTGGTGGACATCTCGTCCTGGGTTCTAGCGAAGTTCGCAGGGAATGGAGGCTTCAGTTTTGTCGAGGATTTCATGACCAATACAAGGACTGCAGCAGCAGCAGCAGCAGCAGTAGTAACCTTAGCAAATCACGCACCTGTTGGCACTTAACTTAAGAAGGGCATGGCTGTTTACTCATGGGTAGGTCTTGGCTATTCATTTTTTTTTTGTTTTTTTTTAATTTACTAACTGCCGGAAACCGCAAATTTCTCATTTAACTTTCAGGGCGCCAACTCCCACGGGCAGTTGGGTATTGGCTATGCAAACGAACTTTGCGTGACTCCCCGGGAAGTGTCGAAGATAAGCTTCGCCTCCGGCGCCGTGAGATGCATTCGGGGTGGCGGTGGTCATGTCCTTGTCCTTGACACCAACGGACAGGTACACTCCTGCGGTTGGAATAATCGGGGCCAACTAGGAGTTGACTGCACCGACGATAAGCACGAGTTCATTTGCATACCCAGGGAGTATTTTAAGAATGCCCCAGTTGAGTACATTGCATGCGGTTGGGATACGTCTGGAGCGATAACCGCCGACAAGGAGCTATATTTGTGGGGCTCAAATGGGTTCCACCAACTTGGCTTCTGCAAAAAACATTACACTTCTGTGACCAAACCTTTGAATTTAGCCCTCCCGCTAAAAGAAACCCCCGTACAAATCTCGTTTGGTTTGCACCACTGCTGCATCCTTACCGAGGAGAACAAAGTTTACGTTCTGGGAAAGCTTAAGATCAAGGAAATTGATACGGATCTGACCATCTCTCCAGTGCAATTCAGCAATATGCAGGCTTTAAAAATTCAAACCGATTTGAAAATTAATGCCGTAGTCTGTGGCCAAAATCATTTTCTTCTCGTAACGTGCGATTACAGTAGAATTATTGGAGTAGGCGATAATAAATACGGGCAGGCAAACCTTTACTGTTTCGATGATAAAATAAAATACGCCGAATGTGGATGGACGCACAATGGAATTCTTAACAAAGCTAACGAAGTTTACTTGTGGGGCAGAAACTGTTACGGTCAAATAGGCGAACAACCAAGAGAATCTATACAAATTCCCACAAAATTATGCCTTGAAGACGGAGACACTCCCATTCAAATGCATCTAGGGTCTGAGCATGGCATCGTTATGTCGAAGGGCAAAAAAGTGTATACCTGGGGCTGGAATGAGCATGGAAATTGCGGCAACGGAAAGACAGAAAATGTGTAAGTACATTTTTTTTTGTTTCAATTTTAACAAGACTTATTATAAATTTAACATTTCCAGATACTTTCCATCTATAGTAGATTTGCCTGCGCCATGCAGAATCGTTGGAACTGGAGCTGGATTTTGTTATGCCATTTGTGAAGATTCACCGAAGGCTCATCGGGAAGGGGATCAGCAATAAGTGGGTAGCAACTTCCACATTTTGTGTTTGTTTTTAAAAAGGTATGCTTAGGGTTTTTAAGTTATTTACTTTAAATAATTTAGAGATTATCCAGATTAGGCAAAGGTTTCTTTATTAAATATTGCCTAATAGTTGTGATTTGGAAAATGTTTATCTTTTAAATTTCTTAACATGTTTTCTATCCATCCGAGTTTTTTCTGTAATAAAGTTTTTGCGGCATACTTTGTTTTATTCGTTTATTAATCCTTTTTATTTTACCTTAAAAGTCTTCGCGAATTGGTTTTATTAAATATTGTGTATGCGGGAAAAATATTTAGAACCACCAAAAATTTTCTCAGTCCACAGCACGATTTGTTCTATGAGTTGATCTCAAAATAAAATTAAATTACCTGGAATTTCTATGTTCAAATTTTCGTATCCAGCTTCCACTAAAACCACTAAGTAAAAGTTACATTTATGGCAACAAAACCAATCCCTTCAGTATCCTTAAGTTGAATTATGCAATGTGCTTTGCAAAGAACTGTGAAGAAATTGGGTTACAAAGTTTAATATCTAATAGGATTCTTATAGCTGATTAAGCGCTTTCGTTATAAATAAGACAATATGGTAAATTTCCCCCACCCTCCTCTAACTCAAATTATATTTCTAAAACAACTAGAGGTGGATTCGAAGAAATATATGTAGGGCCTCGTTGTTTTATTTGAAAGATTCTATTTTAAAATGGTTTTTGTGGTAGTGGTATATGGCAAAGGGTTTCTCGTTTTTTGGACCAATAGAAAAGCGAATTTTTTGTATCTTAGGTATTTTTATTTCTTAAATCACGTGGGGTGATTTATTCCTTTCTCAGTTTCTAAGCAACCTAATTGAAGTGAAAGAATGAAAAAGAAATGTTTTATTTAACAGTGGTTTTGTTAATGAAAAATGTTCCCTTCGTTAAGTTTTTCCTTTAGTTTATTCAGTTTTGTCCAAACATCCTTTAGGTTTCTTGGAAATAGTTCTTCATGTTTTGTAATTTTGACTGTTTTTCAGCTTTAATTCGTTTCAATTCCTTATGAAAGGTATGTATAAAAAAATAAATGCTTTAAAAATATTTCCCATTAACTAAACATATTGAAATTTATGTATTAAAAGATATTCGATAAATAACAAAGTGTAACATGTTCATTTTTCCTTCAATAAATTTCTTAGATGAATTCGCCGAAAAATCTCTCGCGCATTTACGAAGACTCTTCAAGCGGTTCCAGTTTTTCAGGTTCGTTTGGCCATGATTCGGTCGAAAGTGGTTTAGGGTGATTTTGTTTTAATTTAATTTTTATTTTTTTATTTTTCTAAAATAAAGAATTGTGCCTTCGGGAATTATCGTCTGATTCGTCAAAAAAATGTTCAGATTCGGATTGTTCGTTGTGCATTGCGGAAGATAATGAAACAAAATCGCGAAATCGATTTACGAAAATTTTATTAAATAATGCCACAATTAAAGAAGATACATCCTGCATGGTTAAGGGCAACGGTAACTAATTCGGTTTAAACGTTTTATTTATGGGACGCAGTTAACATTTGCTATTTTAACAGACATCGAAACTAAAGGGCGGGAAGAAAAACATGGCCCAAATACTTTTACGAAAAAATGCAAGGCGATAGCGAAGAATTTTGAATATGAAGGCGAGTATAAAAAACGTGATGCTGTTGTACGCGAAGTGAGATCGTTTAGTGATGAGAAACACGCGGATGTTTTAGAAAATTCGAACAGATCGTTTACTCCGCAGAGATGCAATGCAAACACTTCTACCCCAAAATCTGGATTTTCGGTTGTAACAAAAAATCGGAGAGGGAATTAAATGCATTTCTTCAATCGAAAATAATTATTAAAATTTCTATTACCATGTTTGAATTTTTATCTCCTGTAACTAAATTTTAAATATTGAAGTTCTACTCGATTTTAACTAAATTTGTTGTAAGTTATGGTCAGACGTTTTCATATTTAGCAATTATCAAACAATTCATTTTACTTGAACACAAAGAATCTTTTTAAATAAATTGAAATTGGTTTTTATTAATTTCCCTACTCGTATGAATCATACATAAAAATTCATGACTAAATTATGAACTTACCACGAACAGCTTTTATATCAATTATCAAGCAATTTTACACCCATGGTAGGAATTTATTTATATTTTTGCTTTTGCAAGCTCAGTTTGCGCGTTTCAACTTCATAACAGCTGCATTCAATTTCAGTCGGTGTTACTTATCAAGAAATTCATTTTTGTGAAAACTCAGAGAATGGATATATCTTTGTCAGGTCAGAATTTATTTTCGAAAGAATTAATGAGCTACAGATAAATTGGATAAGATATTAATTAAAATTTATAAATTTCTGAAACATAAAATATAATAAAAATGAATTATAACTCCTTCTCCATTATGATTTACTCCATTCAAAATAAATTCTATGCAATTTTATCTGAGACGATGATTCTTTCAAAAAAGTTCAAATTCCAATCGCTTTGGGTAATCCAACCTAAGGTGGCTGATTTTCTAAATTTTTTAAATAACAAAATTTTGCCAGTTAAAACACCCAAATTCAAACTAATGTCATACTTATTCCTGGGTGTTATACTTCAACATTTTTTTTTCTGTGGAAAACTTGAATTTTGATAATCTTAAAATGGAAACAATTTGTGGTAATGCTGAAACCAACTGGTCTGAAATGTTTACCGAACTTTTTAATAGTTTAAACGGTAAGTAATGTTGAATACATAACGAGTATATGATTTATATAAAATACCGCAATCCCACGAGTTTAAATTTCCAATTTTTAATAATAAATTCGAAAACTGTGTTACACATCGGAGTTCATCTTGATCTGATTTTGAAATTTTAATGGTAGATTCCCAATCAGTGGCTCCGATAATTCCTGAAGTTAAGAATTTCTAGTAGCCAACCTCAAATCCCCTAAACGCCCATTTTCATAGTACCCCCTGTACTGTTTAAATTTGAAATTTCTGATCGTTATAATGGAGGGAAATTGCATAGCCCGTCTCGGTTGAGCTAAAATAAATTAGAAATAAAAAATCCTTTTTCCGTACAAAGCTATTCCTGCTTTAGTCTGAAACAATTTAATTAATTAATTTTTGTCTGTTATACCGTCCAATGGTAGCAAATATTTTCCACTTACATTTATAGCTATTAAGGAAATATCAAATTTATTTTTTTAGGACCAGGATGTTTTCCTCTTAACGATGGCACCCCTTGTCCCTTTTGTGAAGACAAGGATAAGATTCCTGTTGTTATAAACAACTCTCTGTCCACAGAAATTAAAAAAATTCCTTTACAAATAATTTGCGAAGAAGCTGGCCTATTTGGCAGTCAAGTGCGGGACATTTTAAAATCAAAGATCCAAACTGATTACATTGTGGAACAGTTTTATATGGACATATTTGGTAAAGCATTGGCGCTGAAACAAGGTAACGTATTATTTTATATTAGTAACAGAAATATTAAGTTATATGCTTTTGCTTACAGGAAACTATTTCCAGACGATGCCAAAATATTCTGATAAATTTGCAAAATCAACGAAACCTTCTTCGATCTCCAATGATTCAATATTTGAACATCCTAATCCAAAGGTTAAGTTTCCACCTTTCCCCCAAATAGTCCGATTGGCTGCTTCACAGGATATAGGGAATTATTTCAATGTTCGTCGAATAAATTGGAATGGGACTACGTGGAATGATTGGTGGAGTATTGACTCCTACGAACGTAGCACGAACAGTTCTATGCCATGGCCAGAAATAGACAAACGCCTCTATTTGCCTGATAAAAAAATTAACTTCACACAAACGGACGAACGAGATGAAATTGTTGTTCCGGAGAGTAATAGAGAAGTTGAAAATATATGTAGAATTAAGGATCCTTATTTAGTTGCAGTTAATGCAACAATTTTTGATAAGGATACAAACAGTCCTCAGGAAGGAACTGAAGAATATTACAAGGCTGCACAAGAATACGCGTTATTTGGTACCACACAGCAAGAAACTGGTAGTACGCGACTAACTAAAGATGAAAATGAAACGAAAATTAACGACTGTACCAAAGAATGTCTAAAGCAGGCGCTACCACTCCAATTAAATAATAGAATGGGAAATAGTGTGGGACAAAAAACAAAATCGTTATGTCCCTCAATGGAACAGTTTACAGTACTCAGAAATATTCCACCCCCACCAGGTTTTTCCAATAACATGAACCAGGTACAGCAAACTATTGTTGGCGTAAATATTCCACAAAAGCCAAAAGCAGTTCCCACCCAAAAATATTTTCAAAAAATTCTTACGCCCCAGCAAATGGTATTGCAAAATGCAATTCAAAAGCATCGTCAAACAGGCAGTTATACAGTACAAAATTTTCCGCATTCTTGCCCCCAGCCCCAACCGCTTCTCTATCCAAACACCGTGATGTCTCCGCCCTACCTCAACACTTGCTTCCACAAGACTCACATTAACACTTCGATCATTCAGCAACAGCAGTTCAATTTCTATGGCACTGGTCCAGCTTACGACATGATGATCTACGCCCAGATGTTGCAACAAACTCAGACTATAGTTTCGAAGAATCGAAACGTAGCACGTAATGTTCCCGAATTCCAGAAGACTTCATTCCCATCGAATCTTGGCAGCAACTTGATCCCGCCCAGGATGAGTGTGCCAAATCAATCTCAAATGTCTCCTCAGAGGATTCCCGGTGGAGAAGATGCACTTCCTGTTCCCAATATAGACGGACATCATCTACCTTTCGACTCTGAGTCCGACGACATTGACCCCAGCGAAAAAGATAGTGTTCGTGACTAATTGTAAATATGTTTCTACCAAACATTTTATGTATGTATTGTTGAAGACGTTTATGTTTTTTTTTTTTTTAAAGCTTGTAACAAATTGAAGATTTATTTTTGTGATTAAATAAAGTGTTCGTTATATTTTAATATTTTGTTTTAAAGTTAATAAAGATTAAAATTTTCGTTCAATTTTGATTTCAAATATAAAGCCAAATTTTTAGCTGCAATAGTTGCCGCAAGGTACTTAAAAAAGAATTTCTGAAAATATGTATTGTTTTAAAACAATCCTAAATACTACAAAATAAAGCTCAGAATATTCTCTTATTAAATCAAACACAAAGTTGCAAAGGTTAAATGATTGAATGCAACATTACACATTTAAACAAAATTGTATACGAGTATGGTGATTTAGTACATCACAGGGTTCTTTGTAAAATACTATGATAAAAATATAAAACAGTTGAATATGTGATTTTAGCGTTACAAAGTCACAGGGTGGGTATTCAGAAAAAAAGACACGAATCGGCTATCAGCATACCGATTGCCTAGTTTCGCTTCACATTACATGAAATACGACTTTCAGCATAGGGGTAAAAATTTTATAACGAGTATTTACAACAAGAATATGTTGTTTAGGTCTCTCAAATGTTTACAGAAGTTACACATTGCTTCTTTGTATGCTAAAGCATAAATTTCTAATTTTGTCCTACTTTCAGATAGTTAGAAAAAAAAATTGTTAAATTGATAAAACAAATGCGAAGTAAGAAAACATACTTTTTCTGTATAAAAGTACAAAGCTTTCGTTCAAATTTTAGATTTAAATATAACTAAAATATTTAATTCGGTTATTTCCGGATTATTCTTTAAATAAGTAATCCCATCATTTAATATTTTAACTAAAATGTGTCCTTGTAAGGTTTCAGGACGAGGAACACAAAATTATTGTTAATTCAATAATAAAAAAAGCAAGAAGTTATTAAATTCAATCAATGTAGAAAACCCATATTTTAGTAACAACATTTATTTATTTATTTCGCTTAATACAACCTACAAGAGAAGAAAACAAAATTAAATTAAATTAACAAATGTAAATTAAAACTAAAACTAAAAACTTTCACTAAGGCTAAAAAATAAGGAATAGGGAATACGACAAGAACGGTAATGAAACGAGTATCAAAGCAAGGGAAGGAGAAAGAATAGGGTAAAGGACTAACAGATAGAAATAGAAATAAATTCTAAGGTCAGGCAGGTAAAGGGAGTTTTTAAAGGAAGCTTTATTAAAATTAAAATCAAGGAAATTAGAGTTGCTAGCTTTGCGGAGCATTCTTGTGAAGGGTTCGAAGTGTCCGGTAGTTGGTCCGTTCAGTATCAAGGCGAAAGGGTTGGTGTAGATGAAGATGTGATGTGATAAGCCGGTAAGAACTTGGTGGACGAAAACTATATCAGCGACATTCACGACAAGCTGGTAGAGATTGGAGATTGATTAATTTCAGACGATCCTCATAAGGAGGAAGCTTACAGTTGTCAACCCAAGGAAGGCCATATAACGCGAAAGGGTCCTCCCTTTTACTCTGTACAGCTTCAATCCTGCTAATAAGTGCTGGCTGGGAGGATGACCAGACCTGATAGGCATATTCAACGCAGAAATAGAGACCTTTGGTGACGTAAGGGTTCAAGAATTCCTTAGACCAACGTTTTACAAAGCCTAGAGCTGAGCTGGCTTTGCTTATGATGTGATCGATATGAGGATGGAAATTGAGTTCGCTATCACAGATAACACCAAGATCACGCAAGGATCTGATAGATGGAATGGGTTCATCGGAAAGAAAACAGGTCCAACAGGTAGTGGGGAGAATAGGCGTTTACGGGAATAGGTGATCGATTGGCACTTGGAAATGTTCAGGTTCAAAAAGTTGTTCGAACACCAGATAGAGAAACTATTTAAAAAATCTTGAAGGGATAAGGAATGAGATGAGTAGAAAATACGTTTAAAAATCTTCATATCATCGGCATAAATAAGGATTTCAGGTAGATTAATTACCGAAATGAAAGAAAATAGCTTAGATGAAATCTGTACAAAAATTTGGCATTCTATTTAGGGGAGCATTAAAGAGGATTAAATTTTTTTTTAAAACTAACCGACATTTGAGAATGTTTAAAACTTTTTGAAATCGACCGCTTTAAATTTAGCCTACAAATAGGCAGCCCTTCCGTGACGACATCCGGAAGTAGCATGCTCTAAATTAATTCCTAAATTAATGCAAAGAAAGTGCAGAAACAGCCGAAAATAGTTTTGTTTTATCAATAACCCTCCGTTGATTGACCTCGCGTTTCCTGGGCGAATATTTACGCGCGCCAAATAATTTGTCGCCGTTGGCATGGCAATGCCTCGAATACCAACCCATTGAGCAGCACAAGAATTCAAGCACAAGACAGCAGTTAACTGTCAATTGACGGTGTCTTGTTGCGAACGGTAGGCGTGAAGTTGAACGGTGGGCATTTTATTTTTAAAGTTTTTGCAATCACAACTGCCCGACCGGAAACGATGACGGATATTAAGACAGAAATTGACAGCGACATCGAGCAGAATTATTCGCTCAACAGCAACGCAGACCCGAAAAATATGCAGGAATTGACGATATACGTGAGTAGCCCGTCGCGTTCCCGTCCCATACAGTTCCCGTCTTCGGGACGGCCAAGCGCACTTGTTTAACATAGTCCGATCCATCACAGGTCCAAAATCTACTCCAGAACGTGCAGGACAAATTCCAGACGATGTCCGATCAAATCATTTCGCGGATTGACGACATGGGCAACCGAATAGACGACCTGGAGAAGAGCATCGCCGACCTCATGACCCAGGCTGGGGTCGAGGGCCCAGACAAATGAGCGATTCGTGAGGGAACACCACCGGTCAAGCCGTGCTAGGTTACTTAGTTATTTTAGCCACTTTCATATTAATTTATAAGGAACTAAACTAGAGCCCTTGCGGCCAAGACACCAGAAAAAAACCAACAATTTTCACACGTTCTCACCTGAATATGTTTTTTTTTGTTTTTTTTGTAAATGTTGAGGGAGTTTATTTGGAATAAAACTCGTAAGTGAACTGAAAAAGGATTTTATTGCTCATCTTATCGACCTGTGGGGTTCCTAGGGATACAATTTATCGACTTCACTTGAATAATCGGACTTGTGTGTTGGGGCGTTGAGGCGCCCGGTTTCGAGGTAACATCTGCTTTGCAAGTACCTGCGATTCCATCCGACTTTAATCCATCTGCAAATTTCTTGAAATTTGAGGCCTAAAATACAAAATTCCATTAATACTTTTAGGCATTAAATTGCACTAAAATTTTATGATTCACTACTTTTCTAAAGTACAATTTTCCTAGCAATTTATAAATACAAAGGATAACCATTTATTGTTTATCCTCAAATATATTTGTGCTCTGGAAATTATGGAATATCCCATTAAACAATTTTAAAGCAAATATTTAAAACTTTGAACTTGTGCAATTTTAAAATATCCAAATTTTTCACAACTACAGTCGATAACTGTGGATTAAAATTATTTAAATCATTGACTATCGATCGCACTAAATAGATAAATAACTTGAATCTTACTTTTGCCCTGCTCTTTATAGCCGCTTCTAAAGAACTTTCTTCGTCTTCGTCATCACTGCTTTCCTCTTCTCCAATTTCAGATTTTTCGTCGGGTTCCTCTGAATTTTCCTCCTCGTTATCTGATTCTAAACTTTGTTCATCGGTTTCATTGATATTATCTTCCCGGTCGTCGCTTTCTTCTTCATCGTCTTCCTTCCGAAATTAGACAACAAAACGATTTTCTAAGCGTTACATTTTTTAAATTAAATTCTACATATGAACAATAAAATTTATGCATTTTATAAAAATTTAAACATTTACATCGTAGCAAGCAAATAAAAATCAATTATAATATTTTACCTCAATGCTCTCTTGAATTTTAGAAATATCCTTACTGCTGGCGGATAAACGGTGGTGTTTTTCGGGTTGGGAATTAGAATCCTTTCTTACGGGCCCCAGAATGTCCAAAGATAATGATCGAGAAGCATGTACCAAAGTTTTTCCAGCTTTTGTTTTTAATTTAACCAGCTTTTTGAATTCCTAATTGTTAAAAAGAAAAAATAAACACTTTCATGAGCACATGTGAGATTAATCCCCTTACTTGAAAATCAGCGGTTTCATCAATACTAGAAATATCGTAATGAGTTGCTGTTAATACTTCGATGGCCTTTGCGTGCTGCTTAATAGCAATAGCCACGAAATCTAAAAGGAGCTGCTTGGTGTCCTTCAGTCGTGTCCTTTCAAAATTTCCAATTATTTCTTCAATTTCCTTATTTGCTCGATTCACCTCAAGTTTCGCTTTTAGGAGTTCTGAATCAGCAGCAGACTTAACAAAAATTATTATTGTTTATTAATTTTAAAACTATCGAAAAGCACCTTACTGAATTCGCAGAATATTTTGCCTTAATGTCCATTAGCTGTTTTTCTCTAGTAACAGCCTTTTCTCGGACAGTAACTGCTGTTCGAAGATTTTCCCGGGCATTTTTACACAACGAACCGTACTGTGCTAGCTCACTAACTACCTGAATGTTTGAGTAGGCTTCTTTTTTGTTTTAAACATTTAATTTATCACACTTATTTACGTACCTTCAATTCCACTCTATGAACTTCGATGTCGAGGTAATCAGCTAAAATCGTCATCGCTGCACAAAGCCTCTCAAGGGTCGTGGAGAGGGTGTTATTAACTGACTCCTCTTCAGAATAACTTTGAAAGCACTTCGCTAGATCATCGTGCTTATCTCTAAATCTAAACAGTTGATACCTCATCTTATTAAATTCCTTAAATTATTTGAACTCTTTACATGCATACCTTGCTAATTTTCGTGAGAATGCGGCGAAGGCGTTGCACATTTCTCCGAGATGTTTCTCCGCTAGAGCGATACGATCCTGCATTATTTGAATTTTGGTGTCCCTTTCCGGTAATAGAGAAAATCTATTTTTCATCATTTTTATTCGATGCTAAGAAACTTGTGGATTGGATGATGGTTTCCGCTGACTGTATTGATAGCAACCAAAACAAACCCATCGTGTATATTAAAACGTTGCTATGTTACCAGTTCGTTCGATAGGTGTTATGATGTAAGCTGACCTCTAAGACTGAGTGGTTCCAAGTTTATTATCGGTAGAGTGATTACTTCCTTTAAAGTTATTAAAGCAACACCAAGAATTCTATCTTTTCTGCTCATTTTTGAAAGGTTTCACGGTTTTGTTTCTTCGTCGACAACAGTTAACAGAAAGTTTAAATTATTATGAGTGCATTTAATCAAGAACAAAACGTAGTAAAATTGTAAATGAAACCTAAGAAGCCTTAAGAAATCAGAATAATATTCAAAATAATTATCATACATGTTCGCTTAAATTTCTCTTTGCATGAAACTTGTAGGATAAAACGTGATGCCACGAAATATAATGATCGAGGGAAGGTATTCTGAAAATCAAAACAATTTGGATACTTCAAATAAACAATTTATTCTTAAACACCTTCCTGGACAAATGTTTAACGAAAAATGGCGAATTTAACTAATTAAAATTAAGTAAAATGATTTCACTGTTCACTTATGATTAGAGAGTATATCCAAAATATAATTGATCACTGTGTTGTTCTTGAGTATTGTCATATGGTCGACGCCTGGGAAACCGAACATTGAAATGCTTGGCTGTTGGAAGGGCTGCCAATGCATGCAAGCTTCTAGCGATCGCAAATTTACGGTACCATCACCATCTCCTGTAAATAGCGTTGGAATCTCCCCAGCAATAGCGCTTTTCTTGTAAACTAATCTAAAGGATAAATTTACGTAATGTAATTTAATACTTTTGAAGTATTTTGCTTTAAAATTACTTTTCAACAGTTGGGATTTTTGTTCCATAAAGGCAGTGCAGTTCAACGTCAGGAGGGGTAAACTGCATGGTATACCTCATCGTATCCTTTCGCATTTCCCAACCGGGCAAATAATTAATATCACTGTAAAATAAAAGTTAGTTATCGTCTTATAGAAAAAAAAATGGATTCATTTAAAGGAAAGAGGATTTATAATAAACTTAAACAATAGAAATATCCTCATTCCACTAAATAAGCCCAAAACATTATAATTTACTCAAAGTATTCTTGCAATTGAGATAAAGTATACGTCCTTGCGGGGGTTTCGACTAGAACTTCATCTGCTTTCCAAAAATATGGCGACGGAAGTAACCAAGCCAAGGAAGGTGAGGTAATCTGTTCAGCTCGCATAGTTTTGGCACTTAACATTAATGAACCTAAATCATCACCTAGAGGAAAATGCGAGCATTAAGTTCTATTTAATAAAATAAATTTTAAAACTACTCACCCATTGCATAGACTTTAACAGCTTTTACACTACCCGCCCATGCTCCAGCTAGACTAATAACTCTAGAAATATATTTCCTTTTCCATTTCTGCGGTTGATTCTGCAGGAAGATCATCGACATTGGGCTACCCATGCTGTGTGTTATTAGCGTTACAGCCGTCCTGCCGTTTTGATTATAAGTTTCTTCGACGAGCTCTTTCATATCGATGAACCATTGCTTGTTTTCATCTGCAACAATACGACTCAATAACTCTTTCTAATTTTACTTTGATTATTAAATAAATGGAATCTAGTTTCCCACTATTTTCTTTACAATATCAAATAAATATCTGTAATTGAATATTATTCTTATTTAATTAGTTGGAAACATTTTATTTCATAAGATCAACTCCCTAGAATTGAATCTCTCTGTTTGTTAAATACTTATAAATAATTTTACGTTTTTCTATTACTGAGATTTAGAATAAATTTTAGAAGAGTACTGAATTTTTAGTTTTAGTGTATGAAAACAGAGTAAAAGGGGCTACTCAATGTGATCAGAATTTTTAACCGAGGTACTTTAAAAACTCTAAATGCGTTTGTCTTGGAAATACTTTTCGGAGCCGGTGGATTCCTCAACATACACCTGAGTTTTAGAAAAATCGTCTTCATGGCATAGAGAAGAATAATGAAACAATATTGAAAATTTCTGTAGGGGATTACTACAGATATTTTCATTGCCTATTCGATGAAACTTCTTAACGGTTAGGTTAGTATTGACTAGCTAAGAGAATTCTACTTTCACACAATAAAAAATGTAACCATATTTTTGAGTAGCCACAACTCAATCAATAATTATTTTCTGGCTCTCATTCTACCCTTAATACTTCTTCAAAGCTTTTTCTTTTCATAGCCTAATTTTCAGGCTCACAAGGTGAAACCCTTCTATAATTTAAATACAAAAATAACGGATAACCTGGAGATTGTTCGCCAATAGACACTAAATAAAAATAAAATCTCTGCAACAGATTTTAGCAAATAGAAATAGGAGGGACTAATTAATAATTTTACCCTAGTGTTGAATTCATAGAAATGAGTATCACATGCTGAAAACCTTTAGAGATTATTTTACTTACTTGGAGCCTTCCTAAAATCGTATGGCGCTCCTCTGATTGAATGTTTCCGTTCGTAGCCTAAGTTAACGAGAGCATTTCCAATATCTTTAAAATAGGCGCCAGTTGTAGCTCGGCTGGGATCGATCCATTCCACCACTTCCGGATCGCCCCATCCAGGGACGCGGGTTTGAACTCCCGGAACATTCTGAGTCGTTCTAGTCTCGTTGTCATAGATCAATCGGACGTTATCGATCCAACAGTCGATTACGAAGGGCACTAGGAGCTCCATATTGAGCCAGGCATTGAACCAATCCGTGCGCTTATCGCACATGTAGTGCACCACAGTCGATTTGTTTAATTTTGCGTCCAGCTGACTACCTCCATCTCCGGGAACTAGAAAAGTGTTCCTCGATGAGTTGAATCTTTGTTGGGAATGGGGGCTACTTACCGAATATCACCGGGGACAGACGCCTGGACTCCTTCTCTAGGGAATAGGCTGTGGCACACGAATAGGTGAAGAGGATGACTAGGAAGCACCTTAGAACTAACTCTTTTGGCTCCATTGCTCTCAGAACATAGCTCCGTCCACTGGAATTTGTATAATAACGAAAAGTTGCTGCGCTGTCGCTCCCCCAGACACTGACTGGCAGTGGGACTCTTGCAGAGTCATCAAAAACAACAGACCCGCGCAGATCTGTGCCCCTCAGAGGCAGAAGACGCGAATTTTGTTTCCTCTTATCACTGGGCCTAGGTCGAATCAGTCGACCTTCCACTGTGTTGTTTTGCTAAACTCGCAAATTTCAGTTCGATTTGATAACGTTGAAAAATTTCTTACGTTTTGATACCCGCAGTCTTGCGCAATTTAAAAACGTCATAACATCGCTGCATTCGCTAAAGTGGGAAACGGAAAGAAAATGGTAAACAAAAATGCAGAACACAACAAAAAGGAAGAAAATGAAATCGAAGCTGTGGAAAGTCTTTTATGGAACTTTTCAATTTTTCGGTGTTTTATTCAAAATGTGAAAGTTTAAGATACGCTGTGCAGGGAAAAATTATATATAATTAATTTGTTTCAGTCAATTTTCTCAAAATCATAAAAAATTGTAAAGAAATTAAAAAATTTTTAAAATTACCAGTTGCAGGATTCTGTATAAAGCCGAATGTTTGACAGTTGTCAAAAAAGTTAGGTTAGTTTTCAGTTTACAATCGAGGACTACCGTTGAGGTCCAGTGAAGTACTTTTCGTTTTTCAGGCTGGAATATCGAAAAAAATGGAAGAGGAAAGTATAAATATTCGTCTTCCAGACATAAAACAAGATTTGTACTGTGGAATAAACGAGTGTAATAAACGGGGACTGATACACAGCGCAAAGTGGCTGGCCGAATTGAATCACGGCCTTAAAGATGTTGAGGCACCGGTAGAAGTGAATTCAGATATATTTTCAGGGATTTCAGCGAAAGATCGTGATAATTATTACATGGCAAAAACATATTTTGATACCAGGGAATACGACAGAGCGGCGTATTTCACTAGCGAGTGCGAATCCCCAGTCCCAAAGTTTCTTCATTTGTATTCGATGTACATGGCCAAGGAAAAGAAACGGTTGGATAATATGCCTGATACCTTCAATCTGGATGATACCGGTCATGCGAAAGACCTCTCCGAAATTCTTTCCATCTTAAAATCGGAGCACAGCAGGAAGAAACTCGATGGATATGGCCTTTACCTTTATGGCGTCGTTCTTAAAAAGCTCGAGCTTACGCAGACCGCTGTTTCTATTTTCATTGAGTCGATACATGCGACACCACTTCTCTGGGGATCGTGGTTGGAGCTGGCCCCTTTAATAGCAGATAAGGAGCAGCTAATGGGACTTAACTTTCCCAATCACTGGATGAAGCAGATCTTTATGGGACATGCCTTCATTGAACTGTATCTGAACGATGAGGGGCTGAAGCAGTTCGAGGACCTACGACTGGCCGGATTCGGGAAGTGCATTTATATCACATCGCAAATGGCTATCGCTTATCACAACAAAAGAGGTAAGCGCCTGGGAACAGCAAGAGGTCGCAGTAGGCTCACTTTAGATTTCCTCCAGACGTGGACCAAGCCATCGAGATTTTTCAGGATCTTCAGAGCGTTGATCCTTATCGCCTAGATAATCTGGACACTTACTCGAATCTTCTATTTGTTAAGGAGTTGAAGACAGAAATCGCATCTCTCGCTCACAAAGCTGTTGAAATTAATAAGTATCGACCGGAGACGTGCTGCGTAATTGGTTGGAATCCCATTTACCTTATTTAATTAAATTATTGTTTAAAATGATCTCCGCTTTCAGGAAACTATTACAGCATTCGCTGTGATCATCAAAAGGCCATAATTTACTTTAAAAGAGCCTTAAAACTCAACCCTCAGTACCTCTCAGCTTGGACCTTGATGGGCCACGAGTTTATGGAACTGAAAAATACGAACGCCGCTATTCAGAGCTACAGAAAGGCAGTTGGTAATTTATTCCCATAATCCAAATCCGCTAAAATTTAACATTTTTATCTCCTTAGAGGTGAACAAGCGAGACTACCGAGCTTGGTATGGCCTGGGGCAGTCCTATGAAATATTAAAGATGCACTACTATAGCCTTTACTATTTTAAAATAGCGCACCAACTAAGGCCGTACGACAGTCGAATGCTTGTGGCACTCGGAGAGACTTACGAGAAGTTGGACAAGAGCGCGAATGCAATTAAATGCTTCCAGAAAGCATGTAATGTTGGTGATATCGAGGGCATAGCCCTACTTAAGTTGGCTAGTCTTTATGAAAAATTAGGCGATCTTGAGAATGCAGTGCCGGCGTATTTATCCTATTGCCTGGATGAAAGAGCTTCAGTCGACAATTCGTCACTCTATCATGCCTACATAACGCTGGCTAACTATTATGAAAGTAAAGGAAATTACGACGAAGCCTCACATTTCGCTTACAAATGCCTGGAATCAGACGAGGTTTGTATAACATTTAATTAAGAATTAAGGAAAACGAGGCAATATCCCCAATATTTTATAATGAAATCAGTTTTTAATCGCTTTTTAATTTTATTTAATGTGTGTAACAAGTTAAGAGAATATTCTTCTGTAATTGGTTACCCAAGACTGTGCAAACTCCAAATCTCGCTTTAATCTTAAATAGATAAATGGAAAAAAGTTTAATCAATGAACCTGTGAAATACAAAATTAAAAATCTGCTTAAAATCAGATTTTCGACATAAAATTAAATAAATTTAGTTTCAATCAGATAATTTCAACTTGTAAGCATTTTTTCATCTTTTATTTTTGTATAGAAAAAATCAGAAGCCAAATCATTGTTAAAGCAAATCGAAAACAAGAGAGCCCTCCGGCCGACTACACCTCATTCGGTTGGTGAGGATATCGATTGCAATGAAGTGTGGATGGATGAGAGCGACATGGTAGTAGAAAATGTAGGAAACGACAACTCAAGCGCTCAGGTTGAGACAAGGAATGAAAATGCCCAGCCGGATCCTGGGGAGGGTGCCGAATCGAATTCAATGAGCGTTTCAACAATATCAATGGACTGAACTGAATTTTTTTACGCAATAAAGCAAATGAGCAAATAACATTTTTCACATTGTTTAAATTTTTAATTTAGTTTTAAAAGAAACTTCTTAAATAATTATAAAGGTAAAGCCGAAGAATTTTAAAATATCAATCATGAGTATCTTAAAAGTAAAGAATTGTTCATAATTAAATCTCAACCAGGTTTTCCGGGGCACATTTTACGTTAACCCGTTTTAATTCTGAATGAAAAATCTGAGTATGTGCCAAGCAAAATTGTTGTAATTTGAAAAACGAAGCATGTAAAATGCTAAAGAAGCAAACATGAAAATTAATAATTTCAGTTATATCGATGTTGTTGTTAAAAAATTATGTCCAAGACCTAAGACTCAATTAGAACCTATTAAAGGTAAAAATTTCAAATCTACCATAATTTCATATTTATCTTCAGGAAGATACTTAAAATACTTAATAAAATGTTAGATCATATTGTTTGGGAAATGAAAATGAATAAAATTACCCATTAATTCTGGCGTCATTATAGAGCTCCTCTTTATTCTGATAGACATTCTATTCTTTATTTAGAAAACCCCTAAAATTGTCTCCAAGGACACTGAATAAAGATGTGATTTGCGATGGTGTCACGATTGCCAGTTGGCACGTAAAAGATTTAGATGTCTCGTTTTTATCGAGTAATGACCAAGTAGAAGTGCGAAATGCCACTACCATTTATCCAAAAGCAGACTGCAAATTACCACGCACATAGAGAAATGTGTAACTTATTAGAGTTCCTCTTCTATTTCTAGAGTTTCCTGGACATCTCTAGTGCCATAAACCACGAGCACTCCCACGGAGAGATGACCAAATGGCTAACACGTTCTATTGTCCTTTTTATCTTTGTTTCTTGAAAGGAAGTGAAATGAAGTGAACACGACCAGCAAAAGGTAGGACTGCTCCGCCAGATTTTTTCTGAGGCAAACGAACTACATAGAGTGCAAAAACCTCCTTTTTACTTTGATTATAATTACACCCGAAATACCCATTCGTAGCTGAGGCTGCTATCACATTCCCATATCGTTCCGAAATTGGGTACTTCCGGCATAATGCTCCACCGATATGTTTGAATCAGTGTTGGAGCAGAGGAAGGTAATAGCCCTCTTCGGGACAAAGCCAAACTCTAACGTCCTTGGGGTTGACGAACTTTTGCGGATTTTCGTGTCTGCACCCCGCCACACCAAAAACCCGTGAGAGCGTTTAAGTTTAATATTAATTCCTCTATCACGCCGCCTGAAACGTGCATTTGTAGCGATGTTGAAGGTGTTTAAAGACTCCACCACCTCCTTTACCATGCGAATCCTTTCGGGCATTTTCCGGGCATGAATTACTTTTCAAATAGGACTTGATGCGCTCCATTCAACCGGGCTCTGTATACGCTTTTATTTATGTTTCAGTCGTGAGGTCAATATCCCGAGGCCCGTCTCTCTCATCGTCGGCGTGGAAGATGTTCCTGGAGCTTATCTGGATCAGGACGACTCTACGACACAAACATGCGTAAGGGCACTCAACCTGGGGTAGATGACTTTGGCAGAACTACCAACAGAAATTGACTGGTTCCTTTTTCGGAATTGGCTTCTTCTTGCATTCTTTATGAGGGACTTCAGATTTGCCCATCCTCCCAAATTTTATTTAACCACGGTGGGTGGAGGCACGTGCCTTTGGGATACCTTAAAGACCTCGCGGCCATCAATGAATTTTTTAAAAAGGATTTTGGTGCTCTGTAAATGGCAATTTAATCACGTTAATGCTTTCAAAATGTTGCATTGATTTGAGAAATGCTATTGCTAATAGCAAGGGACTAGGGCTAAGTCCTTAGATTAGGAGTACATTACCGTTAACAGATTTAGAGAGATGAATGACCTTTAAAATGTATTTTTAGAAATTTCGACCGGAAAAGGGTTATGCCATGTCTTAAGAGTACAAAGATTCCAGAAATTTGAATATCTAGAAATTTATTCAAGTAAAAGGTAAACCCATTGTTAAATATTTGTATAAATAAATAGGTCATTGGCTCTATCTTGGCACTGTCTTTAAAACTTCTCTCTTTAGTTATAAAATTAAAACTCATAAAGAGTTAGAAAAAACTAAGTATTGTTTCCTGAGATGAAAAGGATGAATTGAATAGAAAACTGTAAGAAACCCGACAAATATCGCCGTTTCGCACAATTTCTTACTATTTTACAACTAAGCAGCTATTAAAAATCACGAAATTCGTAAATATTGCTTATAGGGCTAGTTTTTTAGTATTAAATAACGTGTTTTAATTCATTTAAATAAACTTTTTCAAAAGTATCCAATAACAATTTGAAGAATTTGTCCTAGAAAGATGCTAAAAACGCAAGTATTTTTTAAAATATCGTTTTTAAGTATAGTTTTTTATCAGACTGCCCCAGAAGGGATGTATGTACATATGTAGGTATGTAAGTATATCTGTTTCTTTGGAGCGTCCTGCAGCTTAAACGGTTTAATTGATTTTAATAAATAAGGTGTCGTTAGATTGATATTCGTTGTAGAATTACTAAAGGCTATTTTTGTATTAATTTTCTTTTAAAACAGACCTATATGGGTATCAAATGAAAGGTATTAATGCAACGAGTTCAAAAATGTATGCATTTATGTAAATATATAATAAATGTATTCAATATATGTTATATGTTTACATGAAATAAATTTTAATAATTTGTATAGGTCCTAGCTATTGTTCACGATTTTCGTTTTCATACCAAAAATATATAATAATATATCCTCATGTTCCAAGCCCACATCACTGCCAATTTGCATTCAAACTGATTCGATAGTTTAGCCGTGGAAAATTCACGGAAATGAAATGTAATTAGATCCATATTCTTTCTGTCCAACAACCAAAATACTTTACTTTTTGTTTGTCCCGCCTGTGATACGTTTATTTATAGTTAAATTATATTTATAGTAAAGCTTGTTTTTTGCCATTAAATAACCTGTTTTAATTTCGATTCATGTAAATGCAAAAATTTCGTCATAAATCCCCTTTATTGGCCTTTATAAAGTACCTATACTTGTGTATATGGATAACTATAAATATACCGTGTACGTAAATAATTTTTATACAGTATAATAAATTTATTTAATATAAGATAATATTTAAGAACAATACTACAACATTCCTGAGGTGTAAAGGTTCAATGTACCCAATTGCACTATGCGTGCTTGACCTTTGCTTACCTTTTGCTTAAGTTCGCAGTTCGTGTCCGTGTATGATTGACATTTTTGAAACTTTTCTTTACCGTACACGTGGCACGTGTTCATACAATTCTAAGGAAAGGAAGTAAACACTTGTACTGAGTTATAGTGGAAACTTGTTATCTTGTTTACTTCATACTCCCATTGTCCGTCTCAATAGCGTTCTAGCCTTGTACGGTTGAAATACAAAGACGACGTTACTACTTATGGTACTTTCAACTTATGTACGACTTACTTTACTTACAAGTGCTTTACATTAATTTCTATCTTGTTAGTTTCTTAACTGATTTGTTTACAAATGACATATTTACCTATTGAACCCTCACATAATAACTGATACCAGCTCAACGCATTTCACACTTTACTGTCATTGACCTAATGCCAATCTCTCTGTATGTAGTATCGAACATACCATACACGTGGTTCTATTTTTATTCAAAATACTTTTTACCCCAAAAGAATTCCAATCAGTGGGAGTTTTTAGATATTAATCCTTTTTAGATTAAAACTTGGTATCCATATAGAGCTTTTGTGAGTTAACGATTCCCATTATATACCATAGTTAAATAGAAAACTAAAAAATTTAAATTATGCCGCGTGAAAACATCGTTAGGATGATTTTGTTTTCTAATGGAATGTGATATAAAACGTGTCCTTCAAAAGGCATTTTAATTCTGTTTTGCGACCATGTCGACGATTTTCAACAATTCGTTCATATTGGCCTCACCCATTAGGGGGGCATTTCTATTGATTTATCAGTCTGGGCACGTTCCCCATTAGTGGGAGCATTTTGAGTCGCCATGAGGAGAGTTTATTGGTAAATAAAATGTGAACTTGTGTCTGCTGTACTTAGGGTTGGACTGTTGTCTAACTGAAAAGTGGTCAGAGCTTCCAATTTGTGGCTTCAAACTAGAGATAAGACAAATGTTCGCTCTTAACGATCAACACAGCCAACACACGCAAACACGTGCCTCTAATATGCCATAAATTCATGTACCATTGTTGCAGATTTTTGTTATATGCTTAAGTG
This sequence comes from Philonicus albiceps, assembly GCA_963969385.1. NCBI lineage: Eukaryota > Metazoa > Arthropoda > Insecta > Diptera > Asilidae > Philonicus > Philonicus albiceps. Next base: position 29,443,726 of record OZ017775.1, read on the forward strand.
ATAATAAAAAATTTATTATAAGCAGGGATGTTGTCTTAAGAGACTAGTAAAGAAAAAAATAATAATAAAAAGGACTTCATTCAGATATTAAGCTCCTAATAAAGGTTATTCAATTTGTTACTTCATAATTAACTTATTTGTAACAATATGCAATTTATGAGCATTTGTCCGGTATCCATCGTTTCCGAGATATTAAAGTAGAATCAAACTTTCCTTTAAAGTGAAAATGTAATTCTACTATTTAAATTATTTCTCAACGATAAGTGTAAAACGATTATAAGTATTTTTAAAACCAAGGACAATAGATTTTAATATTGTAGCTGAATAGAATTATTGCATTTTTATATCAGTAGATTTTGTATCAATTATTACAAATATTCGTAACATAAAATTAATAAGATTATGATGCGACATATTTTGTAAATTCATATCATCGCCATGGCCTATTCTGTTTTTTATCTCTCTATGAAGACAAAAACGCATAGATGTTTGCAAACGACAGACTTTATACATATCTTATGAAAAATGACCGTTCGATGCAAGCAAAAAGGTAGAGGTCGATTTAAATTTGGTCTTTAAAAAACCTTCTACTCTCGTATAAGGAAAAGGGATTGTAATCAAGTCGTATTTATTAATTAATGAGGTCAGTCGAGTTGGAAAATGTAAACAATTACCCAAACGGAATACCAAACTTTTCTCTGTTACCTTCTTATCTATTTAAACAAAATTTTGCATATGCAGTCTTATAATGTAGTTGAAAATTGGAACGTTAGTCCATAGAGTAGAGCATATTCTTTCTTGTGTATTTATTTGAGTATGTTTTCTTAGAGTTTTCAACCAAATTTTACTGTGTTAAAAATTGTAATACGCAACATCCAGACTTCTGCTTTTAGTTTTATGACTATCAATTTTTATTATGTCTGAAAATCATATTTTTCTTTAACCGTGTGAAGTGAGTGTATTTAAATTCACCGCAGTTTCACTATCATCACAAAACTGCATTCAAAATTTATAGTTTTGTTGGAACCACTTAACGAATACAAAAACAAGAGTGGTAACAAAGTAATTTTTATACACATACGTGGTTCTGTCATGATCAACGTAATTCTGAAAGTTTGATCAAAATCCTTTAAGAAATTAAGTAGCTATTGCGGAAACAAAAACATTTTTTAAAATGGATGTAGATCCTCATCTGTTTGATCAATCAACCGTATTTTGATATGTGGCTTAGAAAGACATCTTCTGAATGTACACACCAATTTTGTAGCGGTTAAGTCATACGAAAGATATCAAATTCAAATCATTATTACAGAAATTAACGTAGCCACTATCGCCCCACCTCCTTTACCAATTATTCCCATTTACGAACTTAACCGAGATATTAGTCTAATCTAGTTTAATCAAAATCGATTAAGAAATACGGTCTCTATCGTGTTCAAAAGATTCTTTATATCTCATACTTATGGTATATGTATAATATTTGGGTAGGGGTGTTTTCGAAATCGACGATAGATAACACGTTAATTAAAAGTTGAAAAATTTTTATTAATGAAATATTTATTTTATTATATTTAAACTTTCGTATTTTATTAATTTCCTATTAATTAAAATGCATAGTCAAATATTTTCCAGCAACAAGTTCAAAATGAATTTCCTTCCAGAAATAAATTGTGACCATCGTTGACGCATTCCCTGCATAAATATTTCAGCATGCAATCGATACAATTTTCACGGTTTATTTATGGACTACGAATGTATCAAACTGTTGACAATCGTTTGAATTCGAACTGAGGAAAATTCATTCATTACACTTTGAAGCCCCTTTGGATAAACAAACAATGTGTATGTGTGTTTTCTGGATAAGTTACCTTGACTTTGTCCTCATTCCCAGTTCAGGGTTACTTACGAAAAATTTATAAAATATTGTTTTTGGCTAAGGTACAGGGATGCGGTTTGAAATACCATAAAAGAAAATAACCCATGAAAAGTACACTTTAGCGTTAAAAGATTATTTTTAAATTTTTGCATATTTTGAAAGATATTGACGTGGTTTTTCAGTCGCATAATGTGACTTTTTCGACCATATGTGTTTTCATTTTGCCAAATATAATTTAAGTGTTATTTCACAGATCGAGAATTATTCAAAATTTCAGTGAGATGTATTTCTTACTTTAAGATCTGTTAAAATTTATATTCATAATTCTTTTCGAGACTTTATTGGAATGATGTCAGGCATATATAAATTATGGAGTTACATTGACCTCATGAAATTCTTTGTACGATATTCAAAACATATTAAACATAGCTTCTATTAATTAGAAAAGAAAAAATTGTAAATATATGAGTATATGGTAAATATAGGTCTACAACTAGCCAAAATGTTAGGAATTATTTTTGCAATATAAAATCTTTACTATTATTTTTAATACCTGAATAACCATCAAATAGGGGATGATTAAAGAGATTAATGCCCACTATTATCTATTCGTAGTTTTGCATTGATATGCTCTAAAAATTGCCTAAGATATTCACAAAATTAGAAACACTCCCATTGATAAAAATAGTCAATCCAATCAACCAAAAATCTAATAAAAGACCTAAAGAAAAATGTATTCATGCAAAAGTCCACCTTGGGAACAAGAATTCTAACAAAAGGTGGAAGAAAGCATCGAATCGACTGATTAGCGAATAAATCACTTTTACTTTTTTATTATTCTTCGATGTCCCAAGCAAGGATTTACCTTGGCGCCAGTCGACACCACCATCAGCCGTATTTTATGGAGTCGATCGGTGTAACTTGTCGTCTGTTTACCACTTTCAAAGCCCTTCAAAATTTATTGCAATTGACCAGCTTGACAACTGGGCAGTTTTCCAGAACGAATTGGATTGTAATTGTACGTTTGGTGGGTGGAAGCGGCGGAGCTTAAAATATTTTTTAAAAGCCCTTTAAAAATGGAAACAATAACATTTTGTCATAAAAAAGAAAATGGTTAGTAGTGTTGATGGAATTTTTGTGTAATTTTGGTAAGAGATACCATCAGTGCTTAAAACAAATAATTAAGATGTTTTGTTTTTCAATTTTTAATTAAAATAGGCGCAAAAATGAGAGACTATCACTAATAATGACTTAGTTACTTTTATTCTTATTCAGGTTTTGAATTTTTAAAATGATTTTAATTTAAAACTTTAATTACCCCAACCTAGTATAGAGAAGAGTATACCTCATACATTATTTAAGAAATAATTTCACATCATAAATTTCTCTCTAAATTTATTGTGTGTCACTAGAAAGGGTGGGTCAACGTTCGCTTGACCAGTATCTTGACCTTATTGCGGGATATTTTTATCTCTCCTTTCCTAAGAAAGTTCTATATTTTCTTATGTTTTCGATATTTTTAGATACAACTGTAATATCTTCTCAGATTTTCTTGATATAAATTTTTAAAATCACGGAAAGAGGTTCAGCCGTTTGAGAAATTCGTATTTAACTACCTTCTTAATTGCAATTTTTATTAAAGTTTCAAGCACATGAAATGGGATAACTGAATGAATTTTTTGATATATTTTTCTATTTTTTTATATATTCTAAAAGAGGAAGAGTGAAAATTTACAATAGATCCAAAAAAGTTTAATAGAAAATTTTCATGACGAAAAAATAACGCCACTTATGGTAAGTGATCATGAAGAATACGACGAACAGGCCTATCGGACATCCTTAGAGCTTGAAATTTTAAAATAATGATAACGAATCTCATTTTTGAAGTTTTAGGGAAAAACATGATAGTTAAAATTATAGTGAAATCAAACTAGTTCATAAAAGTGACTCTACAAAATGGTTTCAATCTTAAAGTCGAGATTCAAAATGTTTATTTTTTGTGAAAAGTATTTCTATACAATTTGTTTTTTTCTAAATTTATATTACAATACAAAAACTGGTAGTAGACAACTGGAGGGACTATTCCCATAAGTGTATTGCTTGTACTAAAAAAGATCTTGCGAATGAACTTCGAATGAAATAAATTCAATTTGTACTATCTCAATATACTTAAATACTTAAAATAGACTTTTTATTGTAAATCAAAGAAATTTGCAACATTGTATTTTGTATTCTGCAGTGCGTTCATTCATTTTACGGAAATTAAACCGGATACCGGTCCATTAATGAATCGCTAAAGGCGTACGCAACATAAATTCAAACTTTCGAAGTGTTTACAAAATTTCAAAAGGGGGATGTTGATTGCTCGCATGGATGAATCTTACAGCACTATGATTTAATTAAGCTACCGAAATTAATCTTCTATTGCACGTGATGCGTGTACTAAGGCACGTTTACATTTGATTAAAATTGATTGATGTGTTCCGTTTGGTATCAAAGTTGAAAATTGCCGTGATATGAATGAATCGCACGAGGCGCATTATACTACCGGCCGTTCTCAAGATTTTATAAAGCACGCGTCATATTGCGCTCAAATTATAGATTTTATATATTTGAAAAAATTTGGTATGTATATATGGAGTATTCCTTAAAGACACAGGATATGCAATAGGTATATTTTGGTAATCCAAGCTTATTTACACAGCATACACGTGGATTGTTCGTGAGTAGGAAAAGTTTGATGTCCTTGGTTCAATATGTTTCGGTCCATGCGTGTGCTATCTTATGGGTTTTGGTTTATCATAGAATTAGATATTAAGATTATAGTTTCATACTGATGATACAATTTGTGCCAGAAAACGTGTCAAAATCTAAATTTCACTAAGTTCTCTATGGGTTTTACTCGATCCTAGTTTCAGTCAAGGACGAATAGATTGTTAGTAAACATTAAAGACATCTGTGACATTTTGGAATTTATGGCGTATCATCCATCCCGCTGGTTGGAATTTCACTTAAGCTATTTCAAAAATGTTCCGCATCCACGTGCCAAATTAATCTTCCTATAATGTCCTTTTGCCAATATAAAATTTATTAATTAATCGAAAATAATCACATGACGGACAGATTGTAAAGAATTTTATAAATTAGCTCATAATGAGCTGTTCACTATTCTCTTTAGTCTGCGGGGTTTGTTCATATTAAGCTTGTTCCCAAGGAGAAGGAATTTCATTTATTCCAGATGAGGTCCTGTTTAATCAAACACAAAGTGGCTTGTGACCCAAATTTAAGCACGCTTCGAGCAGATTTCATTCAGAATTTACTTCTTGAATATTGCTTTTGGAAATGAAATTGATATGTGTGTAAATAAATGAGCACGAGCACAGAACTTTTGCACGTTGCTGCACATGCTAAACACTAATTAGTGTAAAATTATTGAGTGCTATGCTGCCAGGCGGCGGAAAATTTTTGTTTATTCAACTTCGTGCTTTGTAACATAAAAAAAAAATAAAATAATATTAATTCCCTACTCCAAGTATCATTAACTATGAGAAATATTGAAATAAACTCGATCCCGAATTTTTCCATCGTCATCGTAATCCCAGATATAAATTGATATTGAACGATTATGAAAATGACTGCGTTGTTATTTTCTTAAGTTATTATAAGTATAGCATTTTTGAATTTATATTCCGAACCAGTGAATCAAGGAATTGAAAAATTATTGAAGAATAAAAAATTGTTTTTTCTATAGCCCATTTAAAATTGGGTGTTGTGGGTTATGATTTTGATTTTAATTTTATTTAAAACCAAAAACACAAGTTGGAATAGCTAAAATACTGGATGCCTAGTCCTAAAGTAATTCAAAGTTATTAATCTAAACTATGTAATTCTTGTAAATCTTAATTATCTGAATGGAAATTCGAAAATGAAAATGTTTCATCATATCACGTATTTTTATTTTATCCAAGGATATTTACAAATTGTGAACATCTTTTTAAAAACTCAAGGATAATTTCAAATTAATTATAGTTTAGGGGGTTAAGAGATCTTGAGATCAAACATTGTAAATTTATCTTATTTTATTCCCGATTTTTTCATACAAATCAACCAAATTAAATCATCCTCCAGGCATTTTTCAGCTTTAAATTGTGTGACAATGTCAGAGGAAGTTTAGATATTATTTAAAGAAAAGTTACAGAAATTTTTAAATTTGCAGATAAAGACAACAACCTTCACGAAATTCCTGTACTTAATTTCTAGTTGTTCTTCTCAATTAACTTACTTTCTGGTAAATTGTTACATTTAAAATTACTCGAAAATGAGCAAAATCAGTTGTAAAATTGATTGCAAAAAATACATATTAATGTTTTAATTAATTACTAATGATTCGTTACAAACAAATACGAAATTTGATTTGTTTTATTGACTCAATTAAATATTAAAAATAGTGATGAGCAGAATGGTTCTTTCAGTGTTGCTTTTGGTGTTGTTCTTGCAATACTATTCCAGTAGAACTAAAACTTGCAAGACCGATATTAAGATCAAGGATTGCTAGAGTCTTGCAAACGTAATTAGGACTTAACAGACAAGACTAAGGCAATGATCAAAGCTAAGTCTATTGATGGAATTCTAAAACCAAGACAATACCAAGCATTAGTGGTCTGCAAGTTAAAACTTAATCTATAGCATGTGTGACTTAAGTATGTACTGTCTATGTAAAAACTCATAATATATAAGATTTCTTTTTGAATCATAAATCAAAGTAAGTTCCACGTTTTTTTTATAATTTATATTTTGCTGGAACTTGGAACTGTATTGCTTCTTAATTTGAATCACTTTAACTTGGTTTATATATAAACAATAAACATGGGTTTCTGATAATTCAATTGTTAGCACGCCAGACTACCGTCCCAGAGGCTGTGGGTTCAAATCACACGAATAACCATGGTCTCCCGCGGTACGTGTGCCAAAATTGACCTTCCTAGGTAGCCACACAAACCAGTTTAACCTAAGATAACAATAATCAATGGCTATTGCCAAATTCCTTAAACTAAACTCCATTAATTGAGCTATCAAAGGCGTTAAAAAATAATAAAAAAAAATTTCATAACCCGACTAGAATTTATGGGGTGCATGCCCCATGTAGCGTCTGGTTCTCATGTGGCTGGCAAATGAGGGGTATACCGATAAAGGGCTTGTCCCTTAGATTCCTCATGAGGACTACACAAAAATAACTAGAAATAGCAGATGGGTAACTTATTAACTACCTTATGAGGGTGCTATCAGGCAAGCAAGAAATGTACTTCGGCAAACTTGCGGTTATATATTAATTTTTTATAATTATGGGCCTTTTTCTGGAATCCGTACGGATATAAAATTTCAATTTAAAAGGGCCTTCTACAAGATCTTTTCGATTCGATCCGAACGATTTCAAGAATAGGGTCCAATATGATTAATCAATAATTTTTATCTCGAGAGGCACATGCGGTATTCATAGACTTTATAGGACAGCTTTATTGGTGCCAACATGGGGTAGTGTAGCTAGTCTCTCCCTAAAATTCTGGTAAGGAATTATAATAAAAGTTGAGTCAAAACTCGGTGATTTTGCTTTAGCTCTTATAAAAAGGGATATTACAAAGCTCTATTGCAATGTGAAATTGAAATCATCATGATTTCGTATTTTTCTTCAACAAAATATTAGTGGAAAAGTGTAATAGACAAAGTACAATTTTTAGAAAGGATAGGAATCTGAAGGCGGTCAAGAAAATGAAAAAGGGAATAAAATGCATTATTTTTAAACAATTCCATATTTATTTAAATTTTTGGTTTATGATTTTATAACTGTATTTTTGTACAATGAGAAGTAGAAATTTAACTAAACTATTCAATGTTTTGACATATTGGCAACAAATGAGTTTGAAATGAATCTCTACTAGAGTTTCCCACTTTTAATAACAATAAAGGAATACTATTTAATAGTATCGCAAAAAATTTGTTATCGTACCTAGTACACTATCTGCACTGTTATCAAAAGTTTACTAAATATCTAAAGATAAAAAACACACGTTTCATTTAAATTTACAATATAAACCAAAATTGAACAGAAAATTGTTCATAACTACAATAGAAACTATCTTAACGCTAGCAATTAGATACGAAACCTCTTCTTCAATTAGTACAAAGTGTTTTATAAATTTTGTTTGTTTTTAATATTTATACCATATTTTTACTTGTTCGATCGTAATGCTAACATATATATTTATCACAGCCGTACTTCTTCTTCATCATTTTCTTTCTAACATTTTAGTTTGTGATTTTTGTTTTTTATTAAAATAAAACGTTTTTTAATTCTTCTTGAAGAAGAAGTTGTTTTTGATTTATTTTAGAGCAACATCAGGTTTCGATTTGTATTTTGAGTGGATTTGTATTTCAATTTCTGATAAGTTATTACAATCTCATCTTTTTAACATTAATTAGCTTTTGCATCTTTGGTTTCAGTTAATATACTTTAGCATGTTATTTTACAATACACTGAATTTTCAGAGATTGTGTGAACCTTCCAAGAAGAAAATGCCCTTTCTAGTTTAGTATTAGAATACTTTTATAGGCTACGTTCAAAAATTTTTCTTCAAGGAGAATTCACTTGTACAAATAAAAAGTAAATTGTTATTGAGTTCTTTTTGAAGGAGTATTTAAAAAAACAAAAAACAAAAACATTTAAATCTAGTAACTTGCAAAATCAGAAAAATGTTAGCAATTTCATTCTGAATAACAAACAAAAGGTAGCTAAATCTAAGCTTCTCTTTTATTATGAAAAGAGCGCCTAGTTTCCACAGCATTTTTGTCTATCAACGATATCACAACTTCGCGTTTTGGTATATAAAAATTATAAATCTACAAAATCTCATAAAATAGATTTGTTTTATTGCGTGAAATCAACACAATATTGAAAGCTATGCGAGAAAATACCAAAAAAATTAATTATGATTATATTTCTCATCTTTCGTGCTTTTTTTTTCCGGCGAGTGTTTTGATCATCGTAACGAGATCAAAATCGCATTCAATCCTCGTCACTGACGAAACTCTCAAAAATTAACATCAGCAAATTTGAAAGAATTCTCCGAGCATATGAAGCATGCAAGCCGAGGGAATTACAATTTATTTTGTTATTCCCAAAACAAATCTGTGTCCAGTTCTAATAAAAATTCTAGAACTGATCAATTAATTGCTCTCACAATCAGTCGTTGCGTTCTCTTCCGTTGGTGCCATTGGTCACAGTGATGCGGTCGCCGTAAATGCCTGCCGTCGCTTAAGGACCCTAGACTTGTGGAGTTCACCCTTATGGCATGGTACAACTGTTCCCTGGTTGATGGGAATCTGTTTGGTTCCATTGTTACCGATTAAAGTGCCTATCATTTTGCTGACTGAAAATTTTCGCTGCTTTACAGGCCGGGCACGACTGTCTAGGATTAGCCGCTCAAAAGCCTTATACAAGTTTGGGGTATTTTCAGCTACAGACACCTCACAAAATCCAATGCCATGTGATGCTGCCAATGATGCTCCCTCCTTTTCAGGTACCTGTAAATGATAAAATTGAGAAATCTTTAATATTAGAGAACTCGTGCAAATTCTGGAAAAAGAAAAAATTTAAGAGGAAATGTAGTACTCGGCACGTGTAAGTCTTCTAACAAATCTACTTTAAGGGAAATAGCTTTTCAGAAATATTGTATATGTTCATTTCCAAGAATATTTGTAGGATAAGGGATGCTCACTTCAAGAGAATCTTATTAACGTTATGCACACACCCAGTTTATCTATGAATGGGTGTAGGATAAATTTAATTTTGGAATTTTCTCCTTTAGATTCAACAATTTTCGGTGTATCATTACACTTCAGGCCTGCTTTTCATGGTCTAATGATGCCGCATGTATTTTATAATCTAATTACAAATTTAGAACTTTGTAGTAATTTTAGGAATAGGTCTATACACTTACAATACGCTACGATAATCATAACATGGCATACTTATTTATTCAGTATTTAAAATGATATTTTTAGTATACGTGCATAATGCACGAAATGAAAAAGTAGAGTGAATTTTTTAAATATTGCTTTCTGTTAAATATGTACGTTTAATAAGACAAATATAAAAGCACAGGCGTCGTTTTATCTTATTAAATTAATTATAAAAAATACCTTTTAGTAAAAACTTTTTCATTTTAATTGCCACGTGTCTCAAATTATATAAAAATTGAAATTAAAGCAACGCTAGGAGTTGCTTTGTTACCTTCTCATCGAAAAATACGTATGTATGTAGTTAGAAAATATATTCAAAATTTATAAAATCACTCAGAACTGCTTGTACTTATTTTATAAGTAAATTGTATTAAGAAGAAATGTAATACAACTCCTAATTGGGTCAAACGGGGTGTTACTCGATATTTAATCATCTTGGAAGAGTGTAATTAGCTTAATTAGGGGCTGGCGAAATCGCGGGAAATAAATTCTAGTCGATATATATTTAGTGCAGTTTATTATTATCATAAATTGTCTAGCACTCTACCATATAGTCTAATTTTGTTATTTGCTTTATTACAAACTATTACTTATAATAGAAAACAACATTCTGAATTGTAAAGAGGTTTTATTCCAATATTTGATATGGGTACTAAGAATATTTCTAAACCCACAATACTTAAGGATTCTTTGGACTTAAACCAATTCCTCGAACATTAGAACTTAAGTATCTCCTTCATACAACTACACACAACTTATTTTGCTATCTCCTAAGGAGCACTATCTATTAAAGGAAAATATGAAAAGACATTGACCGCATCAACCGCACGTGCTTATAAGGAGCCACGAGCCTCAAGCTGTCCATCATCGCTTCAAATGATTACTAGATAAAAAAAAGAAAAAAAAAAAAAAGAAAGTTTTTGGAAGGTTGTCGCAAAACACCCATCATACAAACTTTTTGTATACTAAAGTATCTATAGTGATATACAATAAGAAGATTCTACGTGTGCAGGAGGACCAATGTAATGAGCAACACGAGGATGTGAGTCTTCTATAGAAAAAAAAAAAAAAAAGAAAATTCATAGAGATTAGAATTAATGATGCATACGAGGACTTTGATGGACGCATAGAAGAGAGTTCGTTAAGTCCTTTATTTTCTTTTTCCAAATACAGATAATTTATTTGACTCGTCGTTCTATTTGAATGATTTGTAGATAGAGAGCAAAAAAAAGATAGAATTTGTTTTCACAGATGTATCATTGGCTAACAAATGTGATCCACGTGCCACATGATCTACACTCGCCCTAATTTAAACATCCATTAATATCCATTCAACTTCATAAACCTTACCATCTCAATGTCTTTTTGTTATCCTATATAAAGTCAAGAACTTTTTTTGGACATTCATATTTATTTCCTTCCTAAATTACCCCAAATTCATGAGCCTATATTTGGATGCAACCTTCAAAGAAAATTAGCTCGTGGCTGATTGTGGACATTTTCGTCTAAGATGTAGGCCATGAGCCTTACATATGTATCTAAACTTTGACTCGTATGGAAGAAATATTCTAGCTTCGAACTCTAATCCAAATAAGGTGGTGAATTGTTTTTATATTGCTGATTCTATTGAACAAAATAATGAAAGGAAAAATATATAAAGTTGGTAAAACTTTTTCGCTTTATCTTTATTAACTTAATTTTCAAATACGTTGCCTATTCCATACCTCAAGGATATTAAACATATATATGATGTAGGTATATACATAGGTATTTTGTAGATATGTCTGCAAGCTTTCTTTTCTAATTAATCAAACAAGAGTTCAGAATAAGAGATGGGAGGAAGATAAGGGAAAAAATAATAAACAAGATATGTTTATGACATTCCTTATCAAATCGACCTACTTTAAAAATTTAATATTTTATATTTGTTTTGTGAGTTTTCAAAATATTCTTTTTGTTAAATAATTTTGCTTTTGAACAATTTTAATGGTTCAATTAAATTTTAAACAGGAAAATTTATTTCAAAGCGGACTCATATTTAAAGCGAAACGATTACACTTTTGAAGTGTTGGTATTTTAAATTTTTAAAATTTTTCTTTTTAATTTACTATCATAGTGAAAACGCTTGATTTGAATTTGATTCGTTTAAATTAGTTAGCAGATGGATTTAGCATGGTATGCCACTAAATAATCTTTTTGAACTTGCGCTATTTTGTACAACACCCTAATTCGTGCTAGTTCATCAAACTGATGACTTTAACAAAAAATAGGGATACTTTTACTTAGGTTTGTTTATTTATCATTTTATTTTATTAAATAATTGTTTTTTATATATAAAACTAGAATTAAACATAGTGTAAAAATAAGTATATTTTTGATAATTAACTTTATACCATAAATCAGGTAATGAAATAGGAAAGAAAGAAATATTCGATAACGTCGGACTGTGAGACCAAACACGCCAATTCAGAAATGTTAAATATAAATTAAATATATATTGCCCAGTAACTCACCTCTCTCAAATGGTCCAAATCAGCTTTATTAGCAACTAAATATGCTGACGGGGCGTTCTGTAATGATTTAAGCTCAGCAAGAGATCTTGTTGCATAATCAAAACTGTTGCGATCTGTTATACTATAAACAATCATACAAGCATCAGCCCACTGAATCTAAAAAAAGCACAAAAGATAAAAACAAAATATTAGGAAACATCGAACATCCAGATGTCTAAGATAAAAAAAAATGTAGAGGAGTATTAAAATTAAAAATTTTATTTTACCTGCTCCATTGGGAAATCGCTTTCATTTTCTGCAGATATATCAACTATTTCCACCTCTAGTAGGCCACTCTCTAGGGAGATAGTCTGCCGGTATAGGAGGTCTGTATTTGAACGGTATTCGCCAATGAATCGCCGTGTTAAGTATCTTACTGTCAGAGCTGGAAAAAAATATTATACAAACAAATTAATTTATTTAATTGACTATTAAGTCGTCGAGAAGAAAAATTATTAAAAGTATAATGAGTGATGCAAATGATCTGGCGATGGGTAGTGCAACGAAAATATTTTTGGCACCAGCCAGATGTATTTTAAAAAATTTAAGATATACTCCGTATATTTTTTGTTATGTTGTTATGGGGAAATATGATTGCTGCGATGAAGGTGGCTTTATCGATAAATTTTTATGAGGTGTCAATGACTGGTTGGGATTAAAGATTGCTTCTGTTCTTTCCCTCCCTTCTATGATCGAACTCCGAAATTGCCCTTCAATTACGCCTACCCCCGAAATGTTTCCCTGATCAACTTCATCATGGAGTTGATTTTTCCAAAGCATCTTTGGGTCTCATTCCAAAGAAAATACAAAAAAAAAAAAAAAAAAGTATGTGCAAAATTTATCACATGAAATAAAGCCGAGTTCATTGGTCTTTATATGTTTGGAGGGTGAAAAAATTGTTTTGAAAATGTTAAGGATGGGTCTGGCTGGCGACATGGTAAGGGAATCTATAAGGTATCTGACACCTTAAGTGACGCCTAGAAGGTCGTTGTCCTTGTATATTCCGTCAAGTTCAGTTTTACTGTACCTATGTGCCTTTCGGTGACAGATTTTTAATCGAATTATCGACGTGACAGCAGACAACCTTTTATTTTTTTTTTTACTTTTCCTTTTCCTTTTCCTTTTTTCTATGCCTCCTGTTAAGGAAAGTAAAAACAAAAGGCCCATAGGACGACTCCACGAGCGTTACAGGGAGCAATGCCTTTTGCTTTGACTATATATATATTTTTTTTCCTTATGGAAATTCGTTTTACAGATTTAATTTGGCAATGAAAGAAGGTATCCTGAGAAGGTTTATTTTCCTAATCAGATTACATGGGGATTTTTTTTTTTTTCATATTTATCAAAGGTTGAAATCGGTACGTGACCTTCAAAAAGATCTCTCAGTTGCGCGAATTGAAATGAATTAATTGAATCCCTTTTTTTGATTGAAATTGTATTCTTAAAAAGATATCTGATGGGTATCAGGTTGGAAGAGTTGTTTTGATTAATATTAAACCGCTTTAGATGTTTTTCATTTAAAAAATAACAACAATTTCTACGTGATTGCAATGTTTTTTTAGAGTTTAACCAACATTTATTGCAATTTTTCGTTTTTAACCCTTGTCGTATTTTAAATATACCTCTAAACATAAAAACTTAAAGAAACAGACTCAAAACCGTCCTCTATAATTTGAATTATACCTACCCAGCTAATGGTAATCTTAAATAAGACAATTTTTTTTATAATAAATAGCTGCCAAGTAGTAGTACCATCAAAAGCAGTATTCACGAACAATTTTAATTGTTATTTTATGTTTATTTTACACTTTAAATTACTCAGACATTTATTTATTAAATAACCTTGAACTTAAGCGCATATGGCTTAGCAATGTGAAGATTTAGCTTCAAGTAAAATATTTGTTACGCAAGACAGAAAATAAAAATTCTAGAAAAGAAAAATGAAGAAAGTATGGAATTTTATAAAGGCACACGCTTAAATTTAGTGACGACATAAATATTTACTTGACCATTAATCAATACCATCACTCTCCTACACACAATCGACGTCATCTTTTCGATTGATTGGAATGCATTAAATATCTTAAATATCTATTTGAAATTTACGAATAAAATTCTATTGAAATAGTACTTAAATTTACGAAATTTCATTATAAAATGTTTATAGAAAAAACAATCTACATGTGCATGTTAAGAATGTAAAGAAGTTGTTCGTCTATACTTAAACTTATCTTAGATACAAGCTGAATGGGACAAAAATAAATAGTAGTCATAAACAAAATGAAGTAATTTCCTGAGTGCGCCTTGATCATGAACTCGCCAACATAAAATATGGTGCAAAAAATAATAAATAAAGATTTAAAATAGCCACAAGACGACCGACGCACAGGAAATGGCCTTCCTACTTATTCAGCTGGGGTTGGGACACACCCGGTAAAATCGCATAAAACTAATATAAAAAATAAGCGAGAGAGAAAATATCATCTTTGAGGTAAATATAAAATTCAATAACATTTAAATAAAATATTTCTATCAAACGCACGTGGTATATTAATGGTAATAAAATAAGCCGGGTAATGCGAAAAAATTTTAACCGAGAATATATTCCCGGATAATGTTCTGACTAATTCATAAATTGTGCCGACATTCAAAAATATCGAAATATCAACGATGCATTTTAAAAGCATTAAATAAACATTTCCGGGGGATGAAATTTTGAAAGTTCAAAAGCGATTTATTTATTATAATGGATATTCATGAAAAATTCAGGGGGAGGAAGTGTTTTGTTTACTGTTTACAATAAGCAAAATGTGCGAGGACAGCAACCTTGACGCATTCCCAGTCTTACGAAAACAGGCATAAAAACTTTGTGTCGGGACAGGAAATTTTAAAATTCGCTTTTCTGTTTATTTCCTCTACGTTCCACGAAAACAGATCCGACACCAAAGTGTTTTGGAATTTGGTTAGACTCACAATTGAAGTCTATTCTCAATGGCAACTCATATCGCCATGTACCAATTAATCAAAACCGACCCTGGCAGTGTCCAATATTTCAATTTTAATACACCACAGAGCCACTGTGGGCATTTTTAACATACCTCAAATTCCAAACTTTTTCTCTCCCACTTGCGACAAAAAAAAATATATATATATATATCGCTCCGATGTGGCAGATTTTTTTTTCTATAAATTCTATATTTTGAGCAAAAATATTTGCACTGCTGAAAATAGCACCGACAGGGATTTATTTTTGTCCAACCGATGGATTCCGCAGGCTGGTCCGTACATCTTGCGACATTCCATTACCAATTCCATTGGTTTGGTGCCTTTCTCTCGGCCAGTTACGAGTCAAAGATCCCATAATTAAGTTTTCAATTCCTTTAAGGAATTAATTTTCTTTAATGACTATAAATTGCCACCGAAAATTGTTTACTTTACGAACGGTCCCGACGAGTAGATTTATCCGGTTTTAGTACTTTTTGGTGATTTATGAATCAACCGAATTGTGCCAAAAGTATATTTGCGCTAACGATTTGTGTAGAAAATGACCACCCCTCTTATATATACAAAATATTCCCCCGCATATTTTAGAGATGAAAAGAAAATTCGTCCTTAAAATTCTTTCGACAGACAGAAGAAAATTAAGCATAAAAATAAAATGAATCACGAAAATTCTTCTTGGGGAATTATAAATGTGAACATTTTGAGGATTTGCCTAGACTTATTTTTGATGAACTTGTCCGACTATCTTTGTGGGGATATGATATCTAGAAATTTTATATATATTTCTGTAATATAGAAGAAATGGGGTTTTCTGCAATGAATAAAATATATAAGTTGAACTAAACTGTAAGCTGTATTAACTGAAAGAATGAAATATCGAAATATCTAAGTCCACTTCTAAAATATTTGTTACTTTTTGAGAAACTGACTTTAATATACAGTGATACCGGAAATTTTAGGTTCAAACGTTGATTTTGGATATATATTGTATTCCCTATTCCATTACTTGTTAATAAGGAGAACAGGGATGATGAAAATGAGTATAAATGAAATCTTTGGCTGTCCTTAATCTTAAAATACATAAATAATGTATCACTATGTTCGTACAAGCTAATCTCTAAAACCTCCCAAACGATTTCAATGAAATTTTGTGAGTGGGAATGGTTGATTCCAGCTTAAAAGACAGGATACTTTTGGACCCGATAAGTGGCACTATGGTCGAGATTCGAAAAGTTTTTCGAAAGCTGATTTAAACGCGGTCTACTTAGAAGGCAGTCTGTGGCAGGATAACGTTTATCCGAGACCACTAGTTATTTTATAAAATGTTGTTTTAATTCGTGTTAATTGTTAATTGTGTTAATTGTTAATTTTAACAATAACTGAAAAATTTAAGTCCGAAAACAAAAAACTCTTTATTATAAGAACTACTCTATAAAAATATTTGTTTCTTTAAGATAAATCATTGATTCAATTTTTTATTTTCTTTAAACTCATTAATATACCAATTTTATAGTTCTAAATTTTGCAAAGATAGAAAATGTGAACATTTCAAAAATACTTTGTACAAGAGCAAGTGAACAAGGCGTTGTCCTCAATATTGTAAAAAAATAAATCATCACCTTCTCAATATCTAACATGCGCTGTCAGCTATGAGACCCAAAAAATTTCGACCTCTATCTAGTCAGGCATAAGGTCAAGATAAATTGCAGTAAAACTAGCACGACACACATCTGTACATAATGTGTAAATTTTCTTCATTTCAATCCATCCATCTCAAAACTAGGGAGCATTTCTTAAGAAATCTGACTGTAAGGGGAGGCTAAGAAAAATAATTTCATGCTTAGAAGAAGTTATCCCATCCATCCATATTCATTGACAGGAGAGGCCGGCCACATCATCCTAAAATTTCGCCGGAAATTGCCCCCCTCCCACAAAAATAAAATATGTTTTCATGGATTTTATTCTATGAAGTTGTTAACCTCGTGTTCCCTCTCACTTAATCCAAGAAAAATGAAAAATATCATAGAAAGATATACTGAACTGAGCCAATCCGGCTGTGCTCTAGGGAAAATAATAGAAGGACTTGGCATATCTTTCCAGCTCAATTTCACGCGTTTGAAAGTATGAAATTCCTTGGAATAAGCAAACTCTTCTCCCAGACACGCATTCCAGATGGGAATGGGGTCAAAGATATCTCATAAATTAGTGAATGAATATGCTAAAAAGCATCTTTTGGGAATTTTCAGAAGAACTCCTAAAATCATCTACAAAGGAAGCTGGGATCGGGTTATGAATTTGGGATTTTATTTATTTACCTCATTCAAAATTTTTATGTATGTACAAGACCCAGCTTTTCATAGTTTACTATGATAAGACCAGGTAAGCAAGGTAGACGGACAGATTCTAAAATATCTGGGACATGCATTTTGGGGCTTCTGAAATAGAAAATTAGGGCCAGACCCTAGTGCCGGCACACATTAGCTAGAGGTAGACCAAAAATCTTTGGCGTGTCGCTGAATCCCCCCGTGACCTAAATATTTATATTTATTGAAAGTGCGCAGAAATTCCGACTTGACGCGAAATTCCCCGTACCCGCGATTTAAGAGATTAATAGCGAATTGTGGGGCCTGGCCAATATTACTTCAACTCTTTTGGCTGAGTCATATTACTTTTCTTTTTTTTTCTTCAGAATGCAAAATCACGAAAATCTCTCTTCTTGTTTGTTTGTCTTATCCAGCAGGGGTAAGATTTAAATCGTTTATTTCAATGATTTTTCACAGATTTTGGGTAGAACACAAAAATAACATAAAAGAAACATTTGTTTTAGAGAAATTTAAATGCACACTTACCAGATTTTCCGACATTAACATTTCCTAAAACGGCAATTCTAACACGCGGCACCGCGTTCTTATCGTCTGTCTTCATTGCAACTGAAAAGATAAAATTAAATGGAAATTATTAATGCGATAAGTTTAATTTTAAGGTGGATAAACTAAAATTTTTACACACTTTAAATTTAAGTTTTGCCGTAGAGAGGAAGTTTTGGCGCCGCATATATAAAACTTTTATTTGAATTTCACAATAAAAGAAATATTTTTTTTTTCCTTCTACCAATGTATTTACAATGCCCACACCTTAATTTATTTTTGCGCAGCTAATTTCAGAAATGTTTGAGCAAATTAAATTGAAGTATTGCACTCAGACTTGATACCAATTCACTTTTTCGTAGCGAGAATACCCGCAGTGATATTCGGGGAGAGAATCATAATATTTTGGTGAAATTGTTCTCGTTCTACATTTTTACTTGTGTTCATTTGTTTATTATAAAAATCTATCTTAATTTCAAGATTGTTGATATTTTTTTTTAAACAAACAGTGTAGTTTGGCTGCTCGAGTTTCAATACACAAGATATAGAAAATTCAGTTCAGTTTTAAATATTTAAACATTTTGTCTATTTATTTGTATATCAATTAATATTAATGAAAAATAAATAAAAATCAGATACTCAAACTAAAAGCACACTTTATATTATAAAAGAGAAAAATATTGAATTATAAGTGCAGAACTAAAACCACCGTCTATTTTTCTGTAGAAATTTAAATTCTGCAAATGTTACTGCATTCAGCTCAGTGAATATCACTGGTTTTAATTTATTTAATTTTTGTAATTCTATAATTTTATTCAATACTTGAAATGTACTACTGTGTTTTTATTCGAGAAGCATAAATGCAACAGGACGAAAGGAGCTGATTCAAGTTTTACCTCGTATGCATGCTTACAGAGGGATGGGCTTTGTGCCCGTTTGGGTTTCTGCCAAACAATAAATGAATTTTCGAATTTGATTAATTATACCCATTCCCCGAGTAAAAATAAACCTGTTCACCGTCTCTGTGCGGTATGCTCATATACAGGGCTTGTTTAATTGAAATTAGTCTCGGCAGCTGTACGTACATACACTTGGGAATTTTGCTGAAACAATGGAGTATATTTTTGTCATGATTATAATTTAACTCAGCTTTTAACTCAATTAAAAATATAAATAAACTTTTCCAGAACACCGGAATTACCTTGAAATTTAATTTGACATCTTTATCTTTATTTAAAAAAGAAAGAGCAGGACAAAAATTTATCATTTAAAGGAAATTTCTAAAAACAGGCATAGCATCTTTATTTGAAAATGCTTGTCTAACTCTAAAGTACCGTGTCTAAATCTGGAGATAAAAGAACATCAGACTCAGACTCAGACTAATCCTTCTCAATATAATTTTAAAAAGAAATTTAGACGAGCCGAAGACTTTTTCTTTATTATTTATTTTCTTTTCGCTTTTGTTTATTTATTTATTTATTTTTTTGTTCCGGGATTTTTTGTTATCAACGCACTTATAACCGGGAGAAAATAAAAATTTACATCGTTGGTATGAGTACACCTCCAGAATATTATGCCACGCGCAACTTCAGTTTTCAGTGATTCGGAAAATAACGAGATATGAAGTGACGTGATTTTATCTCATTTCATTTCGCTATGTTTGGTCTGGTAAAATATCCTTGGAGCATTGTAAAGCATGGGTACAAGTGTAAATAATTGTCATTATTTTTATATACGTATATATATAAAAAAAAAAAAGTTTTCGACTAAATTAATAGGTACCCCCGCAGGGGTACAATGAATATAAATTAAAAAAAAAAATTATTCTTAATAATTTAACCAAGGTAAGGTAATAAAAGTTGTCCGAGGATCAAATTGGATATAATATACACTGATGAGAAAAAAGTTTTTGTACATTTTATAACTTCCATGAATAATTTAATTAAAAAAGTATCAGCTTTTATACTGGTTGATTTTGAATAGTCTAGCCTAAATGGAGATAGATATATATGTAATTACGATGGTAATATTAAGTTTGAAAGAAAGGAATTACTTGAAGTACTTTAAAAAAATTCCAATAAACATTTATGAGAAGAACTGGTATTTTTGTAGTTTTTCTTATTCCAATTTTAAATTTATGAAGTTTTGTACAATTATTAATGATTATGGATCACTTAAATGGTTGACCCTCAGGATAGCCGATGTAAAATATTTCTCAATATTACAAAAGTCACCCCCTCAGCTCCAGAAACCCTCTAAAAAGTGGCGACTCAAAACCGCATTCCCAGACAAATTGTGGGTCGATAGAGAACTATTCGGCTCCACTTCGGAGCAGAGAGATTTCATTTTTGTAGTCGGCAGATAAAAGTGGCTATAAATAGTCTATAAAACAGATTCGGCCCTTTCCCCCCGCTACTGCGCAAACGGACTGAATTTTATCCTAAAAAAAACAACAACAACAACAACAACCAATATCCAATTTCCCTACACATTTCCAGAACGAAATAGTTACATGTCTCAAATAGAAAAATTTCGTATCTATTTTAGTAGATTTCATACCAGTGATATTTATTGTTTAGCGCTAACCATGGTAATCGTCAGTTTCACGTGATTTGATAAATAAGATAAAAAATTCTTATCAAAAATTATCTCCTTTTGCAAATCTTTGTTGCTTCCACTGTTTTTGTGTTTAGTAAAAGCAAGTCATAATGCGATAATAACTTGTATTTAAATTTTAGATTCAACTTTTGTTTTTTGTTATATAGAAATCTTTTATAGATATTTTGAAATTTTCTATCAAAACAAATAGTAGGACATTGATGTGCTTATAGACTTCAATGATGCGAAGAAAACATGTCGTTTTAAATACAATAAAAAGACAAAAAAAAAAACAACCCAAACATTTTTCCAAAAGACTGAACATTCAATGGGGCATGATTAAATCGGTGTTTAATGCGATTAACATTTAGCCTTCCACTTTCGTTCTTCTTTTCGTCCTCGCCCACCCGCCCTCCTCTTAATCCCTATGAAGTTGTCACTTCATTGCCGTAGGTCTTTACCTCCCCTTTTTACTTATTGTGGCTAAGATAAAGGGCGAGTAATTCAACCTCCATGAATAATTGCTTCTTTGACATTCTGTGGGATGGATGTTCTTTATTTTTTTTTTCTGGTTTTTGTCAATCTATTTGTCGAACAAATTTGGCAGGTGTTTTATGGTAGACTGAATGGGTAAGTAATTATTGTGGCTGACTGTGCACATATGGTTTATTTAAAGGGTCCCTTTGATATGTACACCCCCGGATTTTTTAGTTTTCTAAAGCTGTTTTTTTTTTTGTAAAAGGCATAGAGTTAAACCTTGACCCTTATTCTCTTTTGATTGGAGGTTGTTTGACTTAATTGTAATTGTTTAAAAGGTTACAGGTGGTTTTAAGACAAATAAAAGGTATTAGGATTTTATACAGCTTCATAGAAACTAGTCCTTATTTAATTTTTATCTAAAACCTCAATTTTTGAGGAATTTACTAAAACAACATAATAGAAAAATATTTTACCATTTTTATGTTAATTAGAGGTTCCTTGGAAGATTTTTATTTAATAATATAATTTGCCATTGACTTATTCAATAGGGGCCTCTGATAGTTCAGTTGTTAGCGCACTGTCCTACCGTCCCAGAGGCTGTGGGTTCGAATCCCACAAATAACCATGGTCTCCTGCGCTACGTGGTAACACAATGGGCCAAAATTGGCCTAAGTGTGCCTTTCTAGGCACCCACAGCAACCTAACCTAACCTATTCAATAACTTTTAAAATAAATTTCCTCGAAATAGTTATTTTCGATATTTCGGTTTGTATAGGTCTAGAAGGTTAAAAATATTCGGATTGTATTTAAAATTGACAATCAACTCGTATATACCTCTTTACATAAATACATTCAAAATAGAATGGTGATCTATTTTCAACTTTGAAAATATGCAGCTCTACTCACCACTATTTGAGAGGATATAAAAATTTAAATTAGTTAAATTAGTCTAATTCTCTAGAGACATTTTACATTAACTCTTAATTTCCATAAAAAGAAACATCCACGAAAAAGCATTCATTCATAAAGTCATTTCGTATAACATGCTGAATGCGTTTAAAAATAACTTTTGAAATTGTGAATAGGTATTGTATATCTCTCATTTGAATGAAATATTCTGAAACCTTGCTTTTTTTGCTAATTGTAACTAAACAAATTCTAAAAATGTTTTTAAGAAGTGATATACAAGAGAAAAAAAGGTAAACAAAAATAATTTTAAAATAGGAGAGTAGTAAATAGAAAGTAAATTCGGAACATTTTCTAAAATGGAAAAATGTTCTATGTAAGTTTTCAATAGCAGGTGCAAAATCAAAATAAATGCAATATAAATTGTAAAGCTCAATAATTTCGGCCAGGATAGTCTCTTAATGAAAGGATTGTGCTGAGAGTGAAGAACATAGCAAACTTGGGTGACGTGGTAAGCTATAAAAGATTTACTACGCTTTTCGTTTTCTTCAAATTAATGAATGAATTATAGAAAATTTTGAAATACTATATAAAAATTTTGTTGCTGACACTCTTAGCGACTCTATGATGACGTAAATTGGTGGTAATACTCGCGATTCAAGCCAAATTTATATGATAAAATTAGTCGTAAGCTATATTGTAAATTATGCCTGTCTTCTGGACTTAAACATCGCACGTGGAAGACATTGTCGGCAAAAATTTTATGTAGCGAGAAATTTAATGCTGCTAAATATCGAGGAATACTCGAAAAATTCTCAGAAGGCAAGAATAAAAAATGTACTACAAATTGGACTACACACGATGCCAATTTGGAAATTGTATAGAGGGGTTCTTAATCTTTTCTGAGAAATATAGGCCTTTAGAGGTTACCATAGAAACGACGACAGAATACTTCCTAAGCGCAGTAAATTGCACAACGAAGCCTTGGACGATCGCCAGAATTGCTCTCGTGTCTACGAAAAAAAAAAAAAAAAATAATTGTCTCAGAGGGATTTCCTTCTCAGATGAATATTCAAAAATGTGAAAAGCGCCGGCATACGAAATGGGAATTACTCATGCGATGCCAGGTCACTATGATGTATCATGGAATAAAACTGCAATACGATGCCATACCGCACACTTATATTTCTAAAAATTCACGGAAAACAGCTGCTTTTGAGCAGAGAACGTTTTTGATTTTATTTTTATTTTTATTTTTATTTTTTTATTTAATTTTACGATTATTAAGGCTTGGCGCCAGAATCGTGTCATTGTAAATCTTCGTCCGTCTTGAAAATTTCTTTAAGTTGTATTTTGCGCAACGAATGATGTGACTAAGAAAATTTGAATTTTCATCAGCTCGAATTTGACCCTGTCTCTGGCAAGTTGTTTTACTGGGCGATCTCTTAAATCACTACACAAACATTTTTAGCATTCTTGATACTTTGGGAGCTTGCCGCTTGCCACACATCCCCAAATTGTGGCGGCAGTTTTATTTTGATACTAAAAGGAATTTATTACAGGGTTACCGTTTGCATGAAGCTCATCTAGAGTTTAATGATCTCTAGAGGATTACTCTGAATCACGGAAGAGATCTGTAGAATCTAAAATCAAGTCGATGCGATATTATGAAATTCTTTTTTTTTTCTAATTTGCCCCCTGTTTCTTGAGCTATAAAGCTCTGGGACTTTCGTATCTATGTCTTTTTTTTTTTTATTTACCTCACTCGCAGGGTGCCTAGCAACAAGTAAAGATGTCCATCTTTCTCATTACCACTAAAATTCTATTTTCCACAAGAGTAACTAAACGCAGTAATGTGACTCGAGCGATAATTAACGAGGGTTTGAAATCTTTCAACTGTGATTTTGGATTAGAAGTGGCTCCCTAAACCCACTTAATAAGCCAGTTTTATTCGGATGTTTATGATATGATAGGTGCTAGCAGACTATAAGGGCCAGTGAGCCTCTTTTCAAGGCCATTCTCCATATTCGGGCTAAATGGTATCCAAATTGATTAACTTCTAATGGGACAGCAAATTTTCTGGAAGGCTGGTGATGTGTCAATCTCATTCAGAGGAAAATCCCTAGATTGCTTAAGGGATTTTGGTGTGTTCAGGCAACGAAGGTGATGGTAATTTTCTGGGATACTGGTGGTTTCTATGGGCCTCTTTTGTATCCTATTTTTCCCTGTGACCTTCGGTTAATTGATTAGGATGAATGAGTAATTTTGGGATGTGTGTTTTTTTTTATAGTTTCGCTTATCGTATGGCAGATAAGAGACCTTCATACGGATGGTATTAACCCCTTAATCGAATAATTACCCCTATTAAAGATCCAAAGTTACTCTATCGGAAATTGCGGATATTAATTTTGAGAAGGAAGGCTTAGGATCTTGTTAGTTTCGAAGTTTCTTACTTAATGAAATGTGACACACTTCATTAAATCCATCTCAAATATTTGGCACTTGTTTTTGAATGGCGACTTTGGTCGCTTTCAAGTTATTTTTGTATACAAGATTCTGAATTGTGCCAATATATTAATTGCTTTGCTAATTTGTGTGTTAAACACACAAAGTTTTACATTATATTTGATTATATTTCTTATTTTTATCAAAATCAAAAATCTTACGAATTCAAATTGTAGACTTTTGTTCTAGAATTGTTTTATCACCGTATTTTATATAGTCAGAAAATACAATACAATTCTTCATCAGTTCCTGTGGTGAATTTAAATTTATATCAGTTTAAATCAATTCCTCAAAGCATATAAAGAAAATTTCACTTAAGATACATTCAGAGTATTCGTTGGCCTTGGCGCCAAAATTGTATTTTTTTTATATTTTTAATAATTTATATTCAAGATAAGATTTTACGCTAATTAAAAATCAGAAATAAAAATTTGGGTTTTATTATTTAATTAAAATTAATTTCATTTTGAAGGTTTATTTGAAAATTTACAATTTTTCTTCTACTAAAGTGTCCTTGAGACAGAATCGGTTTGTAATTGTTTACTTAAATCGAATCAGAAAAAGAAAGTATAGAAAAAAGCATCTTTATTCTTTCATTGAACGAGAACAAAAGCCAGATCGCTCTTATTTGAATTGTGCTATTCGATGGAAATTGCAAATTTTTTCGTATGACAACAAGCGAGATCTTTTTTTTTTTCTTGTTCTCTCTTAAATAGGAATCACGAACTCCTACAGTATCTATGTCATCTGCCGTTTCAGTATTTTCTGCTCAGATGCTGAGTACTTGTTATAAAGAGTACGGGAGTTGGGCAGTTCCCTTGGTTGGTAACAGGTACCGAGAAATGGGGTGAGAAAAGTCGTGGTCCTTAGCTGAATTCCGTCAGCGACCTGTCGACATTACAGGACTATGTTGACATGGCTCGAAAACCTTGCGAATATCCTGTTTTGTGGGCGACCAGTAGGTAGAATAGGATAGGCAGGTAGATTGAGCTACGAAACCAAATGCGGAATGAACACCTTTATCCCTTAGCTAGATATTCCGATTCCGACAACCTGATGAATACAAATTTTGGCTGACGGGGCTTTATGGCGGCAATAATAGAAGTTAGTGTTCGGTGTGTCAGCGATATCAGCCATAAGCGCACAGTGGCCAATTTTTATCGATTCATACACCCCCGCAAGCTACCCTTAGCAGGCTCCATTGGAGCACTTGTCCTGTCTGCGTCTATTTTGTCTAAGGATTATCCGAGGGGAAAAGTTGTGATGAAATTATAGTGGATTCCGTAGGGGTGTCGGTTGCCGCTTCTTCCGTAAGCCCCTCAAGGAGGATTTACTTACACGTGCTCCCGCCAAATGTAGGCCATGGCAATTGCGTTGGTGGCTTGGAAATTTATAAGGGCAAGAAGGGCGTGTGGTAGCTACTACCAGTCGAATGGATTTGCTGGCGAATGCCTCTTTGATCTGAATAGATGGGCGAATCAAAAGGGAATCGATGTACATTTTTCATTTTTTTTTCGATTCTTTTTTCGGTGCCGTTTATTTTTCCATGTCTTGAATAAACACTTATTTATTTTTTTTTTTTCGCTAGGACTGGCTTTCTTGGGATGATTCTCCATCTAATGCGATAAGTAGCCCCACGTGTAAAATCTTGTTATTGGAACATTGCGTGATATAGGAAAATTTTTAAGAAACGATGCTAGGGCCACAACGATTACGATACGATGGTTGGTAATTGACTATTTCAGAAATTGTGTTAACTTTTCGAACGTGTAGTTCATGCTGTTCAATTGCGTCAAAGGCTATTTATTGGATTTTTTCTTTATACGGGGTATATGGATTTTACGTAGGAAACGATATATAACAAATCGATTCCTTGGAATGCCTTCAGCAATCTTTTGTTCTTGGCTTCATTATAAAATCACTCCACCTACTGCCTAAAACTCGACGTAAAAGTCTTTTAGGAAACGAACTCACTTAAATCCTTGTAGATCTTTCCAAAGACATCGAGCCTTTGTATCTTTCTAACGACATTTCATTTGTTAGGATCCGTTTGTAAATGTTACAATTATTAAGGTTCAAATTCAACATTTATTAAAATTTTCGTTATAAAACGTCTATGGAAAAGATAATAAACGAAGAAATTATAAAATTCTTCAAATTATTTGTCTTTGGAAGAATTTTCGAACTGTAAAGATAGTGTAAAATTAGTTTTTCCGGGCAACTATCATATCGATGCATATATTTATGATATTTATAAAAAATACACCTCCAATCATCCCCTTTATCGTTCCTTAAGTTTCAATAAAAGATAGCAATGTAAATTTTTATATTCCACCGAAACAGAATAAAAAATTAAATAAATGTACCATAAAACTTTCTTTTTAAAGTAAATACTTCTCTTTAATATAAATACGTATACTGTTTTAATAATGCAGAGAATTTTTTTATCATTTAATTTAAGGAAAATTTTAATTGAAAAATCTGCTAGTGACAACTCTCACACCAGAAACAAAAACTTTCAGGGATATTAAATATAACCCATACCACAGAACGCATATTCATAATTCCCAATCTTTATTCTTTTAATCGATTACTGGAACAACAAAAATATTAAAATAGGTTGATTTTTCTCAACCTTTGCTCGAATATCCTTTTTTGTTTTTTTATTTTTAAATGAAACAGTGAAAATATTTAATTCGTATATACAAACGCGATTTATTTAGGATTACGTGACAGAAGCACAATTCGTATGTGGGTGGGTTGATAACCCTAATTATGTATTGGACGTGGGCTTAAATGTCGCGAAAGACGGTGTTGTATTTCGCCCACCAGGAGTTGTTTTAAATATTTAATTCTATGTTCTGATTAAATCGTATATAACTCCTTTAATCAAGGTTTCAACTTTTTAGAGTAATTAAGAATGTCTAATCGCAGTAGATTAAGTAGTGCTCATCCTAAACTAATGCTTTGCCCTTATGCAATCTTCTTAAATTTTTCTTGACAAAATATAAAAATAAATAAAAAAACAATAATAAAAATAAAAGATATAAAACATAAAGAATTTGGCTGACTAACTGAATTGAGAGAATATTTGCTTGATTCACGAAATTGAGTCATTTGGCACATTTCCTCCATAAATTCAACGAGAATAAAAAATACTACTGATTGTTTGAGTGACAACTAATAGTTTTGCATTTTATTCTGAAAATAATAAAAAAAAAATGTTTGTATTTTTAAAATAAAAGAAATTTTCAGAAAGTTTTATAAGCCTTGGTATTATAAGTAATACGTAACCATTAAAAAGTTTCTGTTAAAAATAACTCATAACACTTTATTATTTGTGCAAATTTAAGAAACAATTGTTGAATTAATCGCTTCTTGGATTTATCTTAAAATTTCAATTTACAGAACGAATAAAATAGCTTAAAGCAGGTCTGTAAAATGAGGAATAATCCTTAGCGGATTGTGTTCGAATTATAAAGTATATTTCCAATCAAATCAAATAAGCCTGAAGTTTTGTAATCATAACTCCTGAAAATAATATTCAACACCAACGCGAATGTCTTTCAAAATGAAATATTGTTCTTGAAAATTGTATTTGTTTTAACTTCAGGCAATGCGTAACAAGAATAAAATTGTGAAATTTAAAATAGGTTTTCGTTATGCTAGATTTTGCCTTAAGTAAATTTCATCGATTTAATTGTGTTGCTTATTTGAGTTTTCCCTAAATTTTTCGAAGGTGGATATTAATAAAATAAAATTATGGATATCATTTTGGATTCAGCCAAAATTGCATGATAAGATGTAAAAATGTTTTAAATTTGAAATTAAGTGAACAAGAGGGCTGTATAAAATGTTCTAAAAATAACCTTGCTAAGTACCATCGGTGGAAGCTGTAATCTTGGCTAAATTGTTTCAATTTCAGATAAATACCCCGTATATATTTTATGTTTCAAGGGGAGGTAAACTTTCTGAATGGTGTAGGATATTCTGAGAAATAAGATTGGTGCAAAATCAACAATTAGTATGATTTCAACTTACGTTTCTGGTTATGTGACTTTTAGAATTTGCAAGAGCTCTAAAGCACCCAACATTGATATCTTTACATACGTCAACTACTGCATTTGGAATATATAATGAATGTATGTATGCTAATTTGTATAAACATTGTGGGCAGTAGTTCATGGAACAATGTTGAGATTAATTGAATACCCACGTACTTGAAATATTGAATTGCTGCAGAATATGGAGTAAATTTCAACAAGTAACCACAAGTCATTTGTACACAACAACATCTCTATAGATTTTGATTGCTTCTTTAACAATTTCCCTTCTATTTAACCATAGCAGTAAGAATTTAAGATTTTTTCAATAAAAGATAGATATTACGATTATTCTGCTATTTTGCAGAGACAGTGATGTGAGGCAGCAAATACGCTTTAATATTTGCCAAATTACTTGGTAAAGGATATCTTTTTGTAAATTTGTATATTTCTATCTATACTTCACTATACTAACCATAATATCAAAATTTTATATAACTGATAACGTTACATATCCTAATATGTTGCAGGATGACCTATTTTAGCTAACTAAAAGTTTTGAAAGACATGTCGAGAGCATGCACATTACAATCGAAACATAATACCTCAATTTTAATCTTTTTGTGAATGATCTAGACATTAAGAGTAGGCCCTGCATTCCTCAAAGTGCGGAAGTAAAGTGGAGTGCCCCTATTTGATAGTATGCATTAGTAGATGTCCCTCGATTAGGTAACAACTAGCAGCCAAGAAAAGTTTGGCATCCAATTTAAATTTTCTAGGGAAAAGTGCAATATACCACACTATACCCAAAGTCTGATGGTTTGAGCTATTTATTCCATGCACATCTTCTGTCTGTGGCATTCAATAAAATTTGGTATGTATACCAAACGACTCCGGGCGAGTATGCAACGATCACAAAACACACCTCCTAAACTTAGGATACCCTGAAAATAGCTCAGCGAACAGACTGCGTGTTTTACACCACTTACAAATTTCGAAATGTTATCCACCAGAGAGATAAAACGGTGTGTACATGCGTTTATTTGTTAACACAGTCTAAAAAGAATGCGACATATAGTTGGCTATATTTCGGTGAATCACCCTATGCCATTCGCATTATTGTCGCAAGACAATAGAAATAAATAAAGCGAAAATTAATCTTATCTTTTGCTAAACATACGTAAAATTTACGTTTAATTTTAAAAGTAAATTTTTTGGGAACAGAAGTAGCTTGGCCCAATGAACCTTGAAAAGTTTCCACAATTTGGAACAGACACAGGCTTTCTCAATATCAAAATTCCAGGGATTCCTTTAGTTCTACTCTCTAAATAAATTGCCACAATTAAGATCGCAAAATTAAGTGCAGACACCCGAATCAATCATTTCACTTTATTATCCAAATAAATAAATTGTCACCATTATGTTGACTGTAGACACACGGCGGCTGTGATGGTGGCCGCTTGCTCGTAATTGGGACATTGCTAGTTTTGAAATAAGCGTGCGAATTACCATCCAAAAAATTACGAAGTGTGTCGAAATGCGGCGTATTCGATTCGGATAGTTTGTTTGCATACATCCCGTAATGTTCGGAGGTTGCAAAAATATTTGGTTATTAATTCTTAACCCAATTTGTGTAAGGCAACGGAAGAAAGAAGCTCGGCCGAGGATAAACAAATAGAACGGAATGAATACAAGGTGCGGATACTTGCCAATGTTTTTTGGTTCATATAAAACGTGCTGAGATCAAATATTTCGGAAAGAATATTTTTATTTTCTGGGTCGTTAAATGCGACAACATGAGGAACATCTTAATTATTTTGAAATTAGTTTAATGGCTCAAATAGGAGGAGATTTGAATTTATAAAACGCTCGTTAAATCTACCACAATTGTAAACGACACTGATTTGAAAAGTTAGACGTTTTAATGTTTAGGCGTTTTTAAGAATTATTTTCTTATGTATTTAAACAAATAGAATTCGTTCTAAGGAATTCGATTCTACGTCCATCCAATAGATAATTTTTATAAATACATTTTTATAGTAGTACTTTTGAAAACATTACCTAATTTATAAACCCGATTTCTAGAAAAATATTCTTTAATATAATTTAATATTAATGAGGATATTTAGTCGGATTTATAAAAAAAATATTAATCTTATAAACTCGAAATTTATGCCTTTGAAGGTTCCTTCTTGGAGAAAATCTTATAGGTCTTAGAATTTTAAAACTCATATGACAATATGCTTTGAATTAATATCCAAATACAAATTATTACAAAAATCTTTCTTCCTGGAATACCATTCAGGAAATTCTTAGAAGAGTACGATTCATTTAAAACTTTTAAGAAAAGCTTCTTTACAATACCTTTTCATCCGGATCGGGCCACAGGATCTATAGTAAAGCTTTGAAATTTAATTTCTCCTTACTA
The DNA here is from genome assembly GCA_963969385.1 of Philonicus albiceps. Taxonomy (NCBI): domain Eukaryota; kingdom Metazoa; phylum Arthropoda; class Insecta; order Diptera; family Asilidae; genus Philonicus; species Philonicus albiceps. The sequence continues at coordinate 29,475,000 of OZ017775.1, forward strand.
AAATTTCTTGAACAAAAGTATAACCATCCGTTAAAGAACTTTGTTAAACTTAAATAAGATAAAATAACACTTTTGTACCAAAGTTTAAGAATCTTTTGAATTGTGCTTGCATGGAAGTTTATCCATTAACAATTTTATAGATATTACAAATTTAATGGAAATTTCTGTTCTACAATTGTGTTATACTGACGATTCATAAAATGCTCAAAGCCGAGGTCAATTCTATTAATGAAGGAAAAGTTAGTCATTCTCACTCATCCCATTACCACTTAACGCCCACAAAAATCATTACAACGAAAAATGTTTCATTAAGTTTTATGACTCCCTTTAGACGTGCCAAATAATTCAAAGAATTATTATTATTATTTTTTTCTTCCATAATGAAAAAGATTTAAGGAATTTCACTAGCAGCGTTAAGTATTTTGTTACGTAAAATTTTGATTATTCAATAAATCGTAGTGATATACAATTTTTTACTATATAAAAATTGAATTTCATTGAACTAAAGATTTGTCGATTTATATTTATAGCGAAAATAATTGGCATATTTAGATGAAATTGATTAGAAAAGGAAATGTTTCTTCCCTTCCTGTTTCATGTTAAGGAGTAATGTGATAAACAAAGTCGTAAATCACATAAGGTGTTAATGGGAGTCTGTTTGATGTCGATAAATACTCGAACCCCATTATTTATAGCTTAAGTGCTTAGATATCTCCTAGAAAATATTTACTCTACTTACTCCATTCCAAATTATATATTGCTGCTTAATAGAAATATATGTACTTGTTTTCAAAACCATTCATTACATTTTTACTTATTTTTAGGTAAAATTATTTTCTCACACAACTTTCAGATAAAATTGAAATATGATCAAATAATTGAATTTGAATTTGAATTTAAATTTATATAAAAAGGTCCTGAAATAACTTCTTTTTTTTAAACTAAAATCAATAGCAAGTCGAATTGAAAAGAATTAAATAAAATATTAAGTACTAAATTATCTGCTATAATTTATTCAACTAATTTACTAATTTCATATTTGTAACATTTTCTTACAAAACCAAGGATATGTTACTTGATTGAACCTCTAGGATAGAATCAATAAAATTGTGATTGATTGCAATAAAGCCTGATTTTATAGAAATTTAAATGGGTAATTGTAATGAAAATTCGTTGAACTAAAGTTTGTGAAACAATAATAGAAAAATGTATAGGTTTACAGGGAAAATTGTATATCATAAAAGAAAATATAAAATAAGTTTTATGTTGATTGAAAAAAGTTAATGAGTCATGTTAAAATCGATGTTTTGTTAAGCAGAATACAATAGTGCCATATTAGTAAGATTTTCTGTAATATCACATAGTCCTTGAATATGCCTTAAACGCGGTATATTTAATATCAGTAAATATGTATTAAATTCTTTATTATATATCACTGTTTTATGATTAATTCTATAAAATAATTTTATTAGCTTTATCATAATTTAATCGTTGACTTTGTACTCAGATTTTCACGATTTTAGGAAATAAGCATTAAATCAATAAAATATTAAAATGACTCTAAACAAGCAGCTAATTCGTTTGGTTTTACAACAAATTCGATTAATATTTAAATTTTAGTACTTTTTGATGATCATGCAAATATATTTTCTTATTATTAAATACTTAAAGTACGTCTTTAAGACTTTTAAAAAGAGTTTCAAAATATCATTTTTGTACAGACAGAGCGTATCTAATTTTTTAATTTTTTGATTATTTATTTATTATAGCAGAATAGAAATAGAAATAGAACTTTAATATTGTAGAATATGCTCCTATCAATTACATTTACCGAAACTAAACAATTCTTTTTATATTACAAATACCTATTAAAAATTTTCAAAATTACTAAAACCAATTAGGCGGTTTGACGATTTATTGAAGCGTCTATTTGAGTTATTACTCAATTCTCAAAATATTTAGTTTTAAATGAAAAATAACGAATACCACAATGTCACATACACTTTATAATAATTTGTAACATTAATTATTTTCTATAATGTATCTCATTTTTCCTGCACTCACTTAGAATTAAAGCTAAGCTAAATAATCACCTGTTTTTATTGAAAGCCTCCCACGAAATATCAATTAATCACAAAAGTAAATTTAATATATATTTCGCGGATCATTAATATCTGTTCGATAATAACCGCATACAGGAATAGATTCTATGGTGAGTCACAAAATTTTTAAATCAAAAAATATGTAGAATTTATTTTATTATAAAAATAATTATCAATCGCCCTTGAACTTGATTTATATACCAGTAAAAGTTCAAAATACCCAAAACTGTCCTTTAAAATTAAATTTGAGTACTACTGCGGCCTGATTTATGTATTATTCAAAATAATACAAATATAAAAAAAAAGTATCTTTGGGGGAGTTGAATTTAAATCAAGTCCTATCCGAGGACATTAGTCCTGAAGGGCGATGCAATAGGAAAACTTAATTTTGGGTCTTCCCATAGACCGAATAGGGCAAGTGCCGTGACAAATCCTTAAAAGGACTATCTATGAGCGTTAAATGGTTTGAATCAGGGGGGAATGTCTAACAAAAAAGAAAATCTTCTCGCTAGAAACTGTATACCATTGGGCCACAAATCTTCCTCTCAGCACCCTTCTATCAATTTTCTTGTCTTGCCTTCTTGTGATCGTTTTAATGAACTCTAGTGGGTGTAGAAGGTTGAATAAATTTAGCGAAACCTGGCAACAAAGAGGATCCGTGCCGGGGTTTTTAATCGAAGGCGCTTTTAAGTTGTGAAGGCTCTCTCCGGAATTGTCTTCGAAGCCCCCTCAATCACGTGCTCCCGCAGGTTCGTTAGATGTTTCAAAAAGTTCGACAAAAAAAACCCTGTTCAAATTTCTGAAGAAATAGGTAAATTTATGGAAACATTTCCGTGCCCGGGGCTAGTATAGCCTTACCAGGGTTTTTTTTCAGAATTTCTTTATATATAATTTTTTTGTTATTTTGTTAGGGGATATTTCTTAAAAACACAAAGTCTAGTCATAATGTGGGTGGTCGGTTATATTTTTTAAAATGTCATAATAGGGATCAATAAAATTGCGGTTTTTATGTAACTTACCTTTAATAAAATTCCTATGTTGTCCTATGGTTGCGACGGGATTGGATGTCGTTTTTAAAAATATTTTAATCACAATATTCACTCGAAACTAGAGTCACTTGGCACACACACTTGGTTTTCTTGATTTATGTCTTTCCTATATAACCAAGCCTTTTATTCAATTCACGTATTTTTATTAATAATTTTTTCTTTTCTTTATTTTTTTGAATAACGTCCAAATATAATTGCGATTAAATTTTAAATTCACTACCACCAAAACTTTGACAGAAAGACCTCACAATTTGATAAAACAATGATTTTTAATGGACTGTCTTATGTCTTCGATAGTTGCGATCAAAATCTATCCAGCCTTTTAATTATCTCGCACTGATTTTCTAAGTGAGATCTACCCGGCGAATTCTACTTGCAGACTGGAGGGTTTCCGGACGCCGTCCAATTCATATATATCTCAGTTTTAAAGGAATTTCCGTTGCCATAGAAATTCTAGCATAAGAAATCTTCGTTTCACTATTCCCAAATCATTTCAGGGGCGTCTGCGTACAAGAGAAGCGCTTCCGAAAGCCCCCCCTAAAAAAATTGAACGAGGTTTATTTTTGAATTGGAAAAACTTTGTATACTATCGACCTGTTGTATCCATTGCGCTTCTACGCAAACATCCCCACTCGGATATATTCAAAGCTCTACATCGCAAAACTTTTGTAAAATTTTTCTTATATTTGAATTTTGATTACCGCCAAGGAATTTTCGTTATTTCAGCCAGGTTGCAAATAGCACAAATTCCTCCAGAGACAAGATGACTTTAGATAAATCCACTTCAACTTAACTTCAGGTGAATAACAATGAGAATGGTGGAATTTATTGCACCCCGATGATAACATACCGAAAGATAAATTTGTTTGATCAAACAAATCTCCCTTTCCGTAGACGTGGGAATTCTTGCTGTTTTTTGTTTTTTTTTTTTTCTTTGCGAACTAACAATGATTTTTGCGCCTTTTCGACATTCTTGTGATCTTAATTGGGGTAAAACCGCTTACCTGGTCACCCTTTACCTGATTTTTTCTTGTTTGAAGGTTACAACTGCTATAAAAGAAGACTTTATGCTATCATTTTATTAAGAGGAATTGCCTTTTAACTAATTCCTGTAGCTTTATTTCTCAGGAAGTATTTTACATAGGAAATGTTTTATTTAAGGTAAATTGAAAAATATTTTTTATTAGTTTAAAATGTTATAAATGTGGGATTAAATAGTTTAAAGAAAAATTGAAACTGTGAAGAAATTAGATCGCAGTAAGATGAAAGTAATAACTACAGGGAGATTACTTATTACTTAAATTGTAGGTAATTGAACTTGTTCCTCATCTAATCGAACTCCTTACGTCTTATACTCTCTCTAATATAAATCAGCTTTAAAATAACTCTTAACTATTTAAAGTAATATTTTTTCTAAAAATTTGAAAAAAGGTTCAATAATGCTATAATAGACAATAAAATTGTAAACGTCATTCATTAAATTGCAATACTTGACTATGATAGATTTTAATGAATTCACACAATAGGAAGAAAATTCTAACCTACACCTGTACCTTGGCACTTACGTATATCATTCATAATTTCATATAACAGAAAATCTTTTATAGAATTGATATCAATGAGTCATCTATTGACGTGCATTGCTAAGGGGAACCTTTAGCTACAACTTCTCAATGTTATGGAATAATAAAGCAAAATTTTCACAAGGTTTCTCTTATAAAGGAGTTGAAACTTCTTCATAGTTTTGAACAAAATTCAAAAGTTTGTAAGTTACTTTAGAAAATGATACATAACAAGAGTACGGTGTATAATATTTCAAAATAATCATAATATTGAAGTTTACAACAAAAATTTACCTTTTATTGTGCTTCTCTTTTAAGGTAATAGGACATTCTAGTTGAAACCATAACCAAATTTCTGCAAACAATGGTAATATATTTTTAGGGTTCCGTAGCAAAATAAGGAACTCTTATAGTTTCATCATTTCTCTGTGTTCATCCGTCCGTAAGTCACAGTCATTTTATTAGGACTATTTAGACTATTAGGACTATAGCGCTGAAATTTGATATATACGTTAATTGTGTATACCCGGTACAAGAAAATTATTTAACATTTTGGGAAAAAATAATGTAGGAATGAGCAAGACAATACTTAACATTTTAATTATCCTATCGATATCGGGGTATCGTTAAAACGGAATTTAAAATCATTATTAGGTTTCTTAAATTGTTTTTCAACATTATACCCCATTTTTTTTATATATATATTCGACTCCAAAGTAGGCATTTTCGATTAGGTTTGTTATAGAATAGAATTGTTATAGCACATAGACTGAAATTACTTTTAAAAATAATATGACTTACTAGAATCAAATAATTTACGAAATATAGGCAACCAAGTTATGCTTATTTGGAAAAAACTTTACGCGTTAAGACTTCGACTTATAGCTTTATAACATTTGTGGTTACAAACAGGTATGGTTGTGGTATTTACGTAATTCATATATAAAGACAAAATTGATATTTTTGGATTAGGAATAAAATAATAAATCACTTTGGCTTTGCCACGTGTGTTTTTTTGAATTTCTCTTATGAAGATGAATTATACAACTCGATCTTGCGATATCATCATATTTTAATGGTGAAACCAATTTAAGACGCTTTGTAGTAACATCTACGGAACGCTACATTAAGGAGGACATGCTCTTGACCATATTTTTCTTACTAATTTTATATCATCATGAAATTATAAAAATATTTTTCGATTCATCATATTTTAGACAAAATTTTGTAATATTTGCTTCGCTTTAAATCAGTACAGTGTTATTAAAATTGTCCCATATTTATGGTACTTTTAAATGATCTATCAAAAAAGCGAGCAAAGATCTACTAATTCTTTTAAATTTTCTAGTTTCATAAAAGAAAATCAAGTAAGAGTACTACTCGGTAATTTAAATGCATTCACGGTCTCAGATCAAAAAAATTCGCACAATTTAAAAATAGATCTGAAACGTTTCAAGTCATCTATAAATATAATAACAGATGAAGAGACATAGATATTCCAGTATTGTATACAAAAATGAAATTGAAATTTTGTGGGCGTCGGTATTTTGCAATCCAACAGCTACGTCACTTGACATTCACCACCTCACTTGTGAGCGAATACAAGGGGCAAATCTTAAGAAAGATTTTCCATCTTGCAAATCTTGTCATAAAATGACTAATGAATCATTCCTGGCCGGAATGGTGAGCGATCAGATTAGTGTGAATCTCATAAGAAATTTCCTTTTCGGGTATCGTAAGGTGAATAACTTTAAGTGAAAACATTTCCTCGAAAATAAACAGAAAATCGGAAGGAGACGAAAAAAAAAAATACATTCCTTAGGATGCCCATTCAAGTGGTTCCTACTTCTGGGGATGTTTCTGAATTTTGGCTACAATCCAATCCGGGGAAAGTTCTTAGTGAACTTTCCCGGTTTATGTTCTACTTATTCGAACTCAGAAAATTGCGTAAATCTTTCATGATCAATAATCCAAGCCGCATTCCTGGAAAGACGTGGTATATTTTTTTTATTTAATTTTTTTTTTTCACAGTAGAAAGTATTTCGAACTAATAAAATCATTAACAAAAGAATTTGCGAATTTATAGTCTGCGGGCAGTCACATTTCGGAGGTTTAATCACCCGGGAATGTTTCGTACGATTAATTGATGGTATGAACGGGTGTTGACAGAGATAATGATAGCCTCAGAAAATACCCTGGCGACATCCGGACCGGTGTCAGCTTTTGTACGGGTCTACGGAGGAATGTGAAATTATGACGCAACAGACGATTTATGGAGCACATTAATACAATTTTAATGCCAGTCAAATATCACTGGTTCCAGATTTTATATTCCTCTGTTTTTGTTCCAAAATTTTTATTACATTTGAAGAAGACATTAAGAAGTGCAGAAACTAAAGACTATGCCTTATGTCTATTTTAAAAGTTAAATACTTTATGAATATGATAAATAAAAAAATGCAATTCCTTTCTCGTTATTCAGTTTAATTACTTAGCACATCACTAGTTAGCATATCACTTTAATTTTTTTTATAATCTTTATATAGATTAAAATTTCGAACAAATTTTGGGACCCTGGAGAGAAGATTTAAAATCATAAAAAGTAGGTTTAGAAGAACGTTTAAGGCTTTTCAAGTTTTTAGTACAAAATATCATAAATAGCGATGCCAAAATTGGGTTTGTCGCGTTTTGTAATTTTTAAAACAGAAATTTTTAGCCTTATCCGGCAATAATGAAAGGTCTTTAAATTTATTTAATTAAGTAGCCCCACAATTACTGTTCAATGTTTAAAATTTCAAATTTTTCATAAAATAATAGGCTAACGAAAAAGATTAGAATATTTCTTAATTAACGTTATTAAAAAATAAGAAAAACCATTACTAATTCTCCTTGATATTTGAGAAGAGAAAAAGTCACTTTAAGATTGATATCATTAAAATCGACTGAATTCTACTTAATATGTAAAATATATTCAAAATATCGTTACATTTCAAACAATTGACATTAAACGTTGTAAATACTTCAACCGGCTTACGCCTGTTTAACATCGTTCAAAATACCCGCTTTCGTTTCTAAAGAAAATGAAAATAATGAGATTGTTCAACCTTTTAGGCTCAATCGAACCTTCAAAGTACTACCCTTACCGTCCCCACTAATGCATTATACAAAACAAATCTTTCACTCTGATTCTTTTTTTGTATGAATTACAAACTGAAGTTGATAGGCATCGAGTGCTTTCTTAGATTTTCCTACAGCTCAAATAATATGGTTTAATTAGGCTTTGTGTTGAACCCATGCAGTTGTTTATCATGAGATTTAATCCAGTCTTTTGTATTTTCTCATAACCTCGGATTCCGGTCTTGGAATGCGAGACTTAAAGCTTTAATAATTTTATAAAGAATTATTGTATTTCTCTTCTTAAAGATTTTTTCTCTTCTTTTGAGTATCAATTGAGTCATCTGTATTTGTATTAATTAAATACTAGAAAATCTGTTAGATTGTTCTTGGAATCGAACGAAAAGTTCGTGAAGAAACGTGAAAATGTCTATTTAAAAATTTTATAATGGTTTGAAACTTTTTGTATTTTTATATTATATAATACAAATAATAGCTTAACATTTAAATTATCGTTTGATTTATAATGGTAATATACAAAGAAAACTAGAAAAAAACTATGATAGCCATGGTATTGATCTCTGTTTTTGCACTCTTAGTCTTGGTTTTGGGCTTGGCCTTGGTCTCGCTGGTCATAGTCTTCATGTTGTTACAATGAGAATAGCATTGGAAGAACAAGATCAAAACTCCAAGATTATAAGATTTATTCTGCGTATCACTAATTAAAAACTCATCAATCCATAATAATTTTTTAAACAATATTTCATAAATGGTTAAAATACGGCAATTTGATCTTTTTCGAGAATTACAACTTCCGCCAGTCATATTTTAATAAAGTAAAAACTTAAATAAACTTTATTTTCTATACAACTATTGCTTTGTTTTTAATTCTGAAAATTCCATTAGTATTCTCATTTCAACATATTCTTTAATTTGAATAAATAGTTTTGTAAAAGATAATTTATAATTCAATTAAAAGGTTTTTGGCCTTTCAATTAAAAATGACTATCTAAGTATATAATCCAGCGCTCCAAAATTGTATAGTTTCTAATTTCTTCAATTATTGACTGTTAACAACAAGTCAATCTTTCCGTTGAAACTTTAAAACTTTTTAAGTGAATTAAACTAGGCCAATGTAGCAAAGATATTATGCGTAATTAAGTTAATTTGCAAAATTAAATGCGGTTAGAAGACATTTGCATACATTATCAGAAACCGATAATAATTGTATTTAATCAGTCGAGTGAAGACAGCCTCGTCTTCTGTATCCAGGGCAATTAAACTGTCTCAGTAAACTTAAGTAGTAACATCGACTTAGCGCCAGCGAAAAGCCTGCCGGGGCTTCATGTAAATAAGTATTGCCAATAATTAAGTAAAATTTACCATACCCTCATCAGTCAGTTTTCCCAAGTTTGATTTGAATTTTCCTCGTAAATACGAGATGCTCGCAAAAGACCTTGGAGAGATTCCCACCATCGGTTATTCAATCTCAGGAGATGTTTTTGGAGCAAAAAGTATAGGTACTTGGAAATTATATACAGAGAATTCAATAGCCTCGGTAAAAAGGACTTATGACTTTCGTATCCCTGAGTAACATTAAAGTCACAACAAGGTAAGGTCAGAAGTCGGTGCAGCCAGGTGTTTTGTATGTGGGTGGAAATGCCAGAGCTTGCCATGAGATATGTTTTCATTTCATGTAATTATACGAAGACTTTTATGATAATTAGCTTTATTGGCCATCTGTTGCTGTTTGCTTTGATAGAACATTTCCCTTTCCTCTGATAAAATAGATTCATGGAAACGCTTCTTCTAGTACAACTCAATACGATTTCTTTACGCATATCTTTAGGAAAATTTTTAAAATTCATTATCGAATGGTTGAGGCTTTGCTAAGCCAAAAGCTTTTCGCTTGAATTGAAGTCTTTGTTGTGGTGTTTAACTTTTTAAAAGTTTATACTTTGAAAAGTTTCTTTACTTTGAATTGTACTAATCTAGAAGCAATTAAAATTAAATTTAAAATTATTATTTCCAATATACATTTAATTAAATCTTTAAAATGCCTTTTAATCCTCCATGTACCAAGTGGTGTATGACATACCCCATGTCCTTAAAAAATTGTATTAATTTCATATTTTGTTTATTTATTAATAAAAACGGTTTAAAAATGTATGTCATACCCCCACATAGTACGGGAGGGAAGTTTTAGTCACCTGGTAAACTGAGGGTTAAAGTTAAATCATATAATTTTTAATGAATTTTAGATTTAGATTATGAATTCGCAAACAAAAATTGTTTATCAAGTTATCTTTTAGAGAAAAACAGGTTTAAATTTGAAAGTAAGTAAACAATTTATGTAATAACAACTCATATTTTTTTGTATTAAATAAAAAGTTTGTCCTAAGTACTTGTGCATTTTTATATGCCAGTTATCACTTTGATTCACTATCAATCGAATGAACAAGTCGATGAAAGTGATATTTTTGGAATATTAATTATAATTAATTTATAAGTATGTTACATACTCTTTTACAACAATCAATAGCATTAATATTTCTAATTGCACCTGCCCTTTCACAAATTCTATACATTCCATCTTATGCTCATTTTAGTTACTTTCTCGCATGATCTTAATCTTGATCTTGGTTTTAGTCTCGCTGTTGTAAGTCAAGTTTTACTCTTGGTCTTGCTAACCGTATGTATGATCTTGATCTTGGTCTCGTTCTTAAACTTAGCGCAAAACCGATATCAAAATTTGCAAGACTATAAGATCGACTCTGCTCATGATTACGTACAAAAATATCAAAAAGCGGAATCCTATTGACCTGACTTTAATATCCAGTGTTTGTCTGTTTTTATGTCGCTTGCTTGCCTCAACTTAATTTGAGAATCAAAAAAGATTTTTTGTTTTGTGTCTAATTAATAACCTTTCATTTGTTAATTGTTGTTTTGATAATTTGTATTTTATATCTTCGCTCTAGGGAATCTGGGGACTTTATGAACACGAAGTTTAATGAGAAGGGAATAAATCAAAATTTAATTATCTCTAAACCTCTACGAAATTAATTGTGGTTTTTATTATCCTTCAAGAACAAATCCATTACTCTTGTCGCTAATTTCATGGTTCGCCTAGTAACTACTAAAGCTGTTTGCAATTAAATAAGTCTTAATTACATCAACTTGTCACACCTAAAACATTGGCCTATTGAATTCTACTTTCAGTTTAGCTTGGCTCCCATTTAGATCCTCCTTGGATCTGTAAGGACAAAAGTAATTAAGAAAAGAATGAACCATTTCTGGGGAGTATCCCAGTGGAAGCAGCACAAATATCAAATCGGTCAAGGTCATTGATAAAAACACTTCTGTTTATCCTGCCTACTGCCGGTCTTTTCGCAGCTGGTTATTAATTCCCAAACGTAAACGAGCTTTCGCATTACGTTACTTAAGGTTAAGGGTTACATGCGTTACATTCCCGCAAAGTGAAGGACAATAAATGTACTTTCTGGCTACGGGATTTTAATCGTAGATGTTACATTCACGATACCCATTATTAAGCTTAAGTTTTCAAGGTTTGCAATTATTCGAGTTCTCCCATAACCAAATCCTTCCATTAAGGTAATAATTTCTAATGAAAATTCACGTAAAATATACGCCAGAAGGGAATTTTTTTCACTTACCTCCCGGCGACTACTTCTTATTTTTTTATTAAATACACCAGTGGAAACAGAATCAATTGTGCGAAGAGAAAAAAAAAATCGATAGAAAAGATTTCAAGAGCAGGGCAAACTGTGCGGATGGTTTACGTAGATCCTTGAGATATTTTCTTGACATTTTTGCTGAAAGAGAATTTCTTAGTTATGAAGGGCTTCATAATGGAACTTCATATAACTGAATACAGAGGAGGCAGACGGCTTCAGACAAACAAAAGGTAGTTGAGTTTGCTGATGCGAGCAATTAATTGATAAAAAAAAAAATATTCTATTGCGTTATATGTCCTGTTCGGTTTGATTTTACGTCGGGTATATTCGAAATTTTTGTTTTTCTTTACAATTACATTCAATTGAATTTTTAAATAGAGAAATAGAAACTAAAAATTAGTTCGTTATTCTAGGATAAGCCAAAATAATTCATAGGAAAGGCTAACGATAGTCTTCAACGAAATATTGGGTATAATTTAATTAAGAGTTCCCAATTCTAATATTGGTAGTATGCAGTAGTTGTACGTTTGAGAATCACATTATTAGATGTTGTTTAAAACTTTTCGTTTTTTTTTAATACCTGTTGTAACAAATAGGACACTGTGCCCCTAGTTCTCAAACTTGAAGGGCTGTTTCAACGATTTACAAAATTTAATCTATGAGAGCTATGAAAAATGTGAAAATCATATGCGCATTTATTACAAACTTAAACAAAAAACCTTCTTTTTTTATGAGTGGGTTAAAACCAATTCCCATCAATCCAAACAAATTGTTTTGACCTGCAATAATTAAACAAATAATAGATAGACTTCCCACCATCTGTCTGTTAACAAAATTGCTCCAAACCTAACAACATTCGTCATTTGTTCAAGATGACCTTATACCTTAAAAACACAGTTTTATAAGTGTATAGGTATTTCAGGTTCAAGGCTTGCACAACAAGTTACATAACTCCAACATAGCCTATCTATTGGAGCTTTTGTGTAGGACACATCATCTCACTTGACTAATGATTTATGTAAAAGGGTCGAACGTGACCCAATCGGATCCTGAAGCGCACATTTGGCGACAATGTTTGATGGCCTGCTAATAAATTTCTGTAGGAGTCCCATTGTATTTTTTCTACGTCTTGTGCATTTTCCCACGATATAATAATTTATCACGCCCTAACATTGTGCGCCCAACAACCCATGTTTATTCGGGGTCTTCAGATAGCTGAGCGACAGTCGATCACCGGGCAATTAGCGGCAAGAGGTTCGCAACAAGGGCCAAAATAGAGCACCAGCCCTTCGTAACCTGGCACTATAATGCCCGCATTATCCGAGCTTAAGTGAATCCTCCCCCTACAACCGGATCCGAGGCCATTCGATTTATTATTATTATTATTTTTTTTTTTTCTGAGTTAATGGCCAAGGACAAGGATTTCCCGGTCGTAGTCCCTGGTCAAGGGCACAGTTTAGGACTGAAAACGAGCGCCAAGGTCGAATTAGATGGGGATGCTTCAGATCGTTGACTCCCACAACTTTCTGTACGGGCGGGCAATAAATTCGGGCAGAGGCAGCTAAACGGAGATAAACCACCGAGGAAGCAGTGAATGGCTCCTATTTTCCCAGGATTAACTCAAGCGGCTCCGGATAAATTAAGCGGAGCGAGCGTAGCAACATTTCTGCGGGATTGTTTAGCATTGCATGCGATTATCGTCTGGGCCTACCCATTGTTTTTCAGAGCCTCATGGATCAATATATTGGGCGATGTCATAAAGCAATTTATTATCTCCGATTAGGCAGATTTATAACTCATTTGTTTGTTGTCTCTTTTTATGGTTAAATAATTAATTTCGCGCCCCGAACAAGGACAATGCTCCCAGGGTGTTTTATTTGCCTCGTAAGATAAGCGGAGCAGGTGATGTGATTTTTTATATATATATAAGTACTATATAAAGATTTTTGTCGTCGCTAGGGCGGGAATTCACTTCAATATTCGATTTACATAGACGCAAATTGATTTTCTTTTCCCTTAATGAAAATTTTTTTTTGCGTTCTAAAGTGGATCAGGTGAAAAACCTCTCAGCTTAATGCATTCCGACGATTTCGTGACTTTCATTGAATTGTTTATAAACAACAGGTGACCTTCGTCGCACTGTCACAGTTCGGGAAATTAAATGTAATCAATTTAAGCATGACGACTTGTAACGGAGCATTAAGCTCTTGTTGCTAGTGGGGTTGTATTGATTAAAACCATTAATTGCGGTTTAATTAATACCAGCCAGGTAAATACAAGTAGATAAATTTGGCGAAGGTGCTCCTCGAAGCTTGTTTTGATAAAAAAAAATATTAATGATCTTCTTAATTACTCAATTAGAGTGTTTGTAAAGGTTAAGGCATATTAGACTGTAGTGTAACCTTTATGTCATATTAAAGGGAGGATATTATGACATATTCTGAAATTAGGTCACAATATTAGGTACAAACATAGGTACTGAAAGTCTAAACATAAAAATACATTTTACAACAACTATTGCTTGTACCTGCTTTATTTATCATATCGTGATGATGGTTTCATTAGAATGAACTAATTATTATGTTTTATTATTTTCTTATAGACAGTTTGAATCATATTTTGAACCCATCCACTAATAGTCACTGAACGCTTTTATTTCGAGAAAAATTAATAATTAATAGATTATTTCTCATCATGTACTAGGTACATGGTTTTTTTTTTTAAACTGTTAACATACATCCTATTCCTTGCATTCACTAGAATTTATCGGAATCGTCATATATCAGAGTTTTGCAGCCTTTTCTAAACCAAGGTGTGTATTCAAATATCGTTTCACATAAGTAATAATCTTAACGTAAAAATTAAATCACCATCAAAAAAATTGATATAAAAATTAATGGATAATAAAAAAATAGTGAGATGTCTGAGGCTGGCATAGTTTTATTAATTTGTTAATATCGGATTCCAATTTTATCAACAACAGCCACTCTCAGTAATGTTCAGTATCGAAGCATGCTTATCTTTACTTACCAACTTGCAAAAACTTTTTGCGGTAAAGACTTAGATGAATTATAATGCTAAATTTAATTTTTAAACGCGATAGAAGTAAAATAAAAAATTATAAGCGTAGAAATTCACAGTAAAAGTTATTAATTTAATAATTACACTGCCGTCTCCATCGATCATATTAACCCATCATATGATCTAGATGGTAGTTAGCTTCAAGGTTAAGTTTAGTTTAGCTAGAATTAACTTAAGTTAAACTTGAACCAAGCTTTAGTTAAAGTTGATCCAATGATCCAAACTTAAGCAAAGCATGCTTAATATCTCAACCCTGAAATAAGCTTTAACAATGTTGAGTAGCTAATAAAGCTTGTAACGAAAAGTTTTCTCATCTATAAAAGTGGGTATAAATTTAAAACTACTTAAAACAGATTTTAATGAAATTTTTTTTAATCAACTTCATGTACATAACTTTATAATTTTTATTGAGTATGTCTTTAATGCTTCGATAGCTAAATTGTCTTTTTTTATCTACCAATAGTCATTGGTGGTTGCGCCTAAGGACTTTTGAACTCAATGGCTTTTATATAATAATTCCTCCTTGTTTTTTTATTATGCCTCTTACCATTTGCGCACAACTTGTTCATGAACCGAACCGCTAGAATGCATTTCGACTAATTTATTAGTGAATCAAACTAAATTCATCGCGTATAAGTTAGCAGATTTCATAAATCATGTAAATAAATTTATCAAAGGAGGGCCCACTGACTGTACGTCAATATAAGCGACAGAACTTTAGTTATACCATTTAAATTATACAGTGATTTTTGATAAAATAATACAATCAGACTTCACTGGCATATCAAACATCCCAATTATGTACAATAAAATATTTAAAATTATATCTAGCCACCTAGTTTTTAGCATAAGCAGAATCAACCCGGATATAACCAAATTAAAATGCAGTTTTTGTCACTTACTTTATCTTTAGTAACAAAAACTGTATATATTTAGCATTAATATTTTTTGTACTAATTCAACCTTTCACTTGTGGGTGATTACACGTATCGTGTGAATGGTTTCTGTCACCATAAATTGCTCTTTTCTCTCTGTTCAGTCACGCCTGCCTGCATTAAATGTAATGACCTTAAAATTCCTCTACAATATCGGTAGACACTTTTTCTTCTCGGGGTAAGCGATTCAAAGCAGATTTATTAATTATTAAAACACAGGAATATTTACAAGTTTATTTCGGAAGTTTATCTGAACTCTTTTCGAGTCGTCTAAGCAGTTGGATTTTAATTAATCATAAATTCAGAAAACCAAAGGTCATTTAGTTATAACTGGAGCTACGTAATTTCTGAGAAGTAAAATAGTTGCATAATAAAGACAGTTTCTGAATAGCCAGATGTCTAGATATATCGCATTACTTAATTTAGGTCGGTTACATAATTGTCACTGAACGAAACTAGCGGAAGTACTCACAAGACTCAATTCCTGAGACTGTAGACGTTAAACGTAGACCTAACTGGGGGAATTAGAAAACTTTATCAATTTGCCCAGATAGAGATAGCGTCGACTGAGTGATTGTCAGCTTGTTTTTCCACACAATTCAAAAATGGTCAACTATCCACGCATTGACTGAGTGTTAGCGGGAACAATCGAACGCGTTCTGCCTAGATGAATTTCTAGCCGCGAAAAACTTGTATCTGGTTTCCATGCATGACTTGCAATTTAATTTTTCGCGGTAAAGAAAAATCTAATTTAAATTCAAATATGATCCGCCTTTACATTGTGACCTTACTGACAAGCAAATAAACAAAAAAACACTATATGCATTATGTGTTATGTTTCGCTGCACGAATCAAATAATTTCTGGCAATAATCGACACTTTGATCGCCTATTATGATTGTCTGCACAGTCTGTCGTTTTATGTGACTAGGGAATTAATATCATAAATTTTCTCTCAATGAAATATAAGGTTTTTTTTTTTTGTGTTTTTTATGCCTCATTGGTAAACAAATCCTTTAACAGGAGGCAATCTCGTAAATTGAACAAATGGTCACACACCTTCACAAAGGTTAACAGGATCAATACCCTTTTTAACAATTGATTTTCTCTACCAATAGGTAAACAAACCAATGGACAACGATATGCAAATGTTTACTTTCAGAAAAAGGTCATATTTCATTTTTAACTAGCTAATACACTAACCTTGGTCAAGGTACACGATGTTATGGAAAAGAAAATTATGAATTGATTGAATCAATCATTTCTGCTACTGAATTATTAAGTCGAAAAATTTCGAATTGCCACAGAATAATTGGAAATCGAAAAAGTGGTCAATAATTGCTGAATGGTAAAGATCATCATATTTTCATCTATTCACAAAATTAATA
The DNA here is from genome assembly GCA_963969385.1 of Philonicus albiceps. NCBI lineage: Eukaryota > Metazoa > Arthropoda > Insecta > Diptera > Asilidae > Philonicus > Philonicus albiceps. The sequence continues at coordinate 29,491,925 of OZ017775.1, forward strand.
TTAAGCATAATATCCTAGGGTTTTTCTTCACCTTCAAAAATAATTATATTATTCACCTTAATTAATAATTATAACTTAACTTACTCATGGTCCTTTAATTTTCTTATTAAAGTTTTAAAATTATATGTTCTAAATACATGAAAAATTCTTTAAAATCGAGATGCCCATTAGTAGTAATGATTCTACCCGGGGATTGAGATTTTTGAGTACCCGGATAGCCCGACCAGTGAGATAGCTATTAAAAAATTCTCGGGTACTCGAGTAATCTCAAGAACTTTACCCAGATACCCGAATACCCGGGCATGCGGGTAACTGATTTATTGTCTTTTAAAGAGGCACTCCGAAATTTACGAAGTCAGTGAGTGTCCGGGTGCAAGTTCAGTATTTTTTTAGACTTTCCATTCAAAGGCATTGTTTCCATGAAGTCTAGTTTTATTATAAATATATCCTACAATTTCATTGGAGATAGATAAGAATTGTAATTGCACTTAAGCTGTATGGCTAGGCTAGAATGAAAATTATTTATGAAGACCCCGGGCTTGGACGCGGATCTGCCGTAAAGTTAGTCCTGTGAAAATGTTACTCATATTTTAAATCACCCAAATGAATTAAACATGTAATATCATGTGCTAACTCTACAAATAGCAAATATAATGAATCTGTACCCTTTGCTTGTAATTAAAACTACCCCTGTATTTTATGTGCAGTTTATAAAAAAATCTTTAGAAGAAATATAAAATAAATACGACTCAATCCGTAGTATTTATAAAGTTATGCATTGAATTCTTATTTATACGTTTCACTTTACTTTAATTGTATTCGTTATATGAACTGTATAAAGTAATTATATAAGAAACCAATTATAACGTTCTCTATCCAGACACAACTCGTACAATTGGGTTATGATACTTCTTGATTTCCTTTCGTATTTATAGACTACTTCTACTTCCCTGGCCCACTGGCCCTCAATGTTCAAGACGCTATAAGAACTTGTGGGGTTTGTCCAGCGTAAATTAAAGAGGAGAGAAAAAATGTTACACTAGACGAGGGAAACCACATTAATACTATCGTCAATAGTCAGCCTATTAGACGAAAATTGTCTTGATCTATTGAACTCTGTTTCCTTGAAACAGGGACCAATTAAACAGTGGCATCAAAGCAATTGGATGTCCTAAGCGGCAGCAAAATTGCGTTCATTAAATGAATTTTGCGAAGATAGGAGAATTTCCGATATTGAGACATTTTCGGGTTGAAAGGATAATTAATTTAATATTTTGTTCCTTTCTTGCCTAAAAAAAAAGGATGACAACATGAATGATTTAAAAAATACGAGATACGTTCAAGTTAGGACTTTCGATTTTAACTTTAATTTGAAGAACAAACTTTAGAGATATTTTTATCAATAGAACCAAAATTAAAGGACTTATAGCCAAAGGCAGCACGTGGTCATGCTTTTGTTTTTGGCAGGAATATGACATAGAAACCATTTTAAGATATTTTTAAGGAGATAAAAATAACTACAAATACCTTTTGACTCATTATAAAAGAGATCAAATATACGACCCGGAATTTGTCATATCTATTTTTGGAAATTACATCCAAAAGATTGGGTAAAAGATTACACACAATTTTCTCAGTACTGATCAATAGAAAGCAGGCCTGTAGCAAATTTCTTCAAGGTCAGGGCCGCGACCATCAAACGAGTATAAGATAAGAAGTTACAACAGAAGTTGGATAACGTAATCGGAGATTTATTTCAGTGAAGGTACATCTGAGGTAGCTGAATTGGAAGCTTAAGACGAAAAGAAAAGACTAGTTACATGTACTTCTAAGAATTTCTTTGCTTATTCTTAAGGATGCTCATACATAACAATCAGAAATGTGATGTCTGAAAAAATTCTTTATTTAGTTATGGATATTAAAGGACTGTTTTATTTATCGAGACTATGCTCTGCTTTAATACGTTCCATTTATTTTTTACTTTACGTAAATAAATTGGATTACATTTCAAATTATGTGACTCTCTGTTATTTATTGAATTTAAGTTTTGGTTAAACTGGTTTGGTTAAAATTTAATTAAATATTATACTACAAGTTCGGCAAATTTTACTGCATACTGTTGCATATTTAATATTGATTTCAGTATCATAACTTGGTGGCTAGAAATGAAAATAAATAAACTATGGATAAATTTTTATTTACCTTCCAACAATGGATGCAGTGGTGCATAAAATTAAATTTTAAAAAAAAGGTAGGTACATGAAAAAACACTTGGTTGAAATAATGCTTACAGAAAGTATTATCGAAATTGTTATTATAGCTAATAAAAGCGTATAGATTTATTGACTAAAGTTAGTTGTTCAAATGATAATGGCAAAATAATATTTATTTATTTTCGAAATTACAATTGAGCATAACATTTGTATTTGAGCCGTTTATTTTGCAAGTGGGTGCAGTTTTTAAAAAAAAAGATGTTTTTAACTATAATATAATCTCGTAATTTATTTATTTATTATAGCAGAATTGTTTATAATGAAACTATTGCTTCAAATAGTAAAATTATTTTAAAATGTTTTTACTCTTTCTTTTCTAAAGTCATAAAATAGATATTTTTATTGTAGTGTTCTTTTATCAGTAAAACACTATCTCTTAACAATTTAGTGATAGTGAATTTGAATTTTACTAGCACTAAAGAAATTAGTGATAGTGCATTACATTGCGGAAAACTCTAGTGTGTATGTAGGTAATTATCAACAATTAGTTTGATTTTCACGTTAAACTTAAATATTAAGTAGCAATCTTAGGGGGTAACAATCTTAGGGAACAAGTCAAGCATTTTAAAATTTTATAAATTTGAAACGCTTCCCAATTCCCAAGATGGAATTTTCATGCATTTTATCAAACAGGTAAATTAGGGTGTCGTTAATTTGTCAACTTTTATAATTCACATAAGTTTTAAAGATAAAACAAAATAAAAATCTATAAAGTAATTAAAGGCGATCGGACAACGTTAACACCATGCCACTGAGCGATTGAAATATAACAAACGTATCAAAATGACTATTCGATTTCTTTTGATGCAACAAGAGTCTTATTCTAATCAACTTAAAAACTATATCTCAGTTGAGTGATTATATTAATTACATTTTGTTTTGTGACTCTCATCCCTAAACTAATACATAAATGAGTAAAAAAATCCAATACGATAGACATCTCCAAAATAGGGGACTATCGTTTTCAATATGCCGCAAGCCCCAAGATAAAGGATTTGGGTATTACTGAATAAAAGTTAGTTTATTTTTCACATAAATATATCAGTTTAAAGAAAAATAGGGAAATGAAATGGTAATTTCGATAATTTTGTTAAATTCCAATCACTCGGTGGTACGGGCTAACATTTGCCTAATTATATTTTTTGTACTAGTCAAAAATGTAACTAAATTAAATGTCGTTCACAGGGCAAATCGATTAACCTTTTGAAAATGTCTGAATCTAAATATTATAACCCCCGATAAAACCTTATTATTATTATTATTATTTTAATAATATCTAAGTAAAAGTAACTGACTTTTAAATTATTAATTATTTGAATTTTTATTTTAAAATTAGCTTTTAACGGATCAAATATGCACCGATTTACTTACTTATTTTGAATTTTGAAGGTATTTTTGATATCTTAGTTTCTATTGAACTTTTTTTTTTAATTTTGTATACCCATTAATATATAAGATAATATGTACATATATATATATATTTTTTTTTTTAGAAAAATAGAGTTCTAGATAAAAATTACAATAGACATCTTTTCGGCCGCAAATGCGAGAGATGCTGTTAAACCTAACCCTTATCTGGTATTGTAGGGCCCAAATAGACTCCACCGCAAACATTTATTGTTGTCTCAAGTAAAAGGCTATATAATAATAAATGATATATGTTATTTATTACAAAGTTAATAAAAGTTGATTTTTATATTCGAAAAGGTCTATTATTTCAAAATATAAAAAACTTTTACCTTCATTGATTCATAAAACACGATTTATTTGAATTTTTTCTATTGGGATCCTTTTGGACCTTTAATACCCACAATGTAATTTAAAATATCGATACTAGCTAAGGGTTAAGGGTATTCTTTAAAAATATAAAGATTAACTATTTATTTGAAGAGGTGCAGTGAGGAAATCTCTTAAGATGTTTTGGTAAATAATATTAAAGAGATCGTATATAAAAATGTATAGTACCCAGCTTTTACCTATTCTTAAAAAAGTATAGCCGTTAAAATTTAATGGATGGGTCATCGCTTCCCCATTATGGTTTTATATTGTAAGGGGTGATAGCCGGACTATGAAATTGAGGCAATTTTTGCTTAAACATTTTGCCATGCAACATCTTTCAGTGCCATTCACCCGAAAACGGTTCGGCCCCATTTACAGCAGCTCATGGAAATGCCACAAGATTACCAAAAATTATCTCTCATAGCATTCCCTGGCGTACCTTTCAAGAAGGAGAGAATCAGCCAGGGCCTTCAAATTTTCTTGATAAATCGGTTCATGCCCGGCAACAACTACACGAACCCAAAAAGGCCGGAAAACTTTGTGCCAGAAGCACGCGAATTCTACTCTGAGACGCGTTATAGCGCTTTTCTGGTGTGGGCTATTCGAGCGCTCCCCACACATGGGACACTGAAGCGACTCTCGGTCCCATGTTCACGTTGCCCGTATTTTTGGCGGTGCTCCGCTGAGTAACCCTCACATCAATGTCTGAGTGCGAGTGAATGACCATTCAAAGACGGGTCTCGGCTTTCTTCACCGTTTTATTGCCAATTTCGACGTGTGGCGTAGAAAAAGTTTTATGGTCCGGAAGAGGAGTCTGCGAGCGCGAGATTTTCAACGGATGCAGAAGTATTTCTTCCTCTGTCTTGCTTTGTCGCATCTCAATTCAATTCGGGCCGGCGGAGAGTTTCACGCGGCAAGCGCATGGGCACACCACGTGTAATGCATGCCCCGGAATGTGGGGCTCATTTTTCGCGGGGGGACTGCCTCCGTCGGCGGCGGTCGAGCAGCCATTGCCACAGATTGGCCTTGGGGCAGGGTGACCATTCGCGCTGGTTTTGTTAGTGCAGCTCTCTAATTTCAATCCTTTTGTTTACTTCGTTACTACTTTTCAGATTCTACTGCTAGCACTAACACTAGAACTACTAAGTCCATCATTTGGACGGTTTTTAGATTGCTTGCTTTAAAATTATAAAATAAGGGGCATATGCATTGCTCTAGGAATTTATAACGACCTTTAATAAAATAGAGCAGCAGTGGGGTTTATAAATCTTTTCGTCCACATAGGATAAAAGTTTTTGATCTAGCAAAATGTTTTTCAGTTAGGTAAGGTATATTTCTTTAAACCAGAGATTAAGCTTAGTTTTTACCTTTGATTTAATGGGATTTCGTGTGCTCCAGAAAAGCTCTTGTAAAAACAAAAATAAAGTCTACGAACTTTTGAAAAATAGAAATTTTGTTTCAGTTAACTAAAACCTGTAATAAATTTCTAAAATAGATAGCCAAATTTGTTATTGAACTCTGTAAAATAACATTTGTAAATTAAAAATAACCACATATTCAGGAATTAAAAATTTATAGTACTAACCCTAATAAAAATTAAAGCTTGTTTTAGAGGGCCTATTTGATGTTTACGGACCTAAGAGAAGATCATATCAGGTAGAAGATTTTATTTCAAGCTAACAACACGCCTATATGAGGCTCAAACATTTTATAGAATAAAGTAAATTAAAACACTACGCCTATATTACGCCAAAAATTGTTGAAAACTTAACTCAAATGCAACAATACGCCTATATGAGGTCTACATATATCGCGGTCAAAATCTAAACCGCAGCGACTATATAAGGCCCACAATCTTTGTTTTTGTAGAATTTGATTCGCTTATAATTCAAACTTGATCTTTAAACAGAGTACTCATAAAGACTGCCGTTGAATTCTATCGATCGTGGCGTGAAATTAAGCTGGTGTACCGGATCGAAATGCCGATCATTTTTTGTATTTCTCTCTTTCGGCGAACCAGCAGAATATGCCATATATGCATATTTACTATTTCGGTCCGCCAAAGGACCTTAAAATTTACTACGTCGACACGCTGTGGGTCCACTTTAGGTTAATCTCGAACTGTAGACTATACGAATTTTTCGGCGTATCGTAGGCATGTAAATCTAACTTTTTACGCGTAGTAGGTATACTTTGGACCCGCTAATATTTTCCTCTAGACAAGATATCAGGCCTAGTCAAATATAGTTTAAATGAAGCCGCTATTTTTAGTCGGGAAGACATAATATTAAAATTATTTTAATTTTTCTGGACCGTTTTATTTCAAAACCATTTAGAAATATACCGTGCTAAAACAGAATTGGGTATAATATAAGAAACTATCTAGACTTCACCCATCTATCATTATAATTGTAAGGGATGTTGCTTGTAGTAAGAATTTTAAACATTTTATATATCAAAGATGAGGAATAAAAAATATACATTTGTACCATTGGGGGTCATTCATCTAGATGTGTAAGAAATCATGTTTTATTCAAAATGTTTGGAATATAATACGTAATATAGTCGTATTATAATTAAACATATAGATGTTTTATTTTTGAAGCAGTTGTTAGCGTTCGAAAATACCTAGATTTGCAGTGACATTACTATATGTATATTATGAACTATATATGAAATGATAGACATCTGTAATATGCAGTAAAGCCAAAAACAATCAGTATATGAATCAAGGAAGGAAGGAAGATGAAGCGTTTGAGAAGTTGGTAATTTTGAAAGCCAATCTAAATGTGGTAATTGAATATTTAATGAAATGTTATCTTGTTTTTATTTAAAGTTTTTCAAAGTAAGTGATAATTTTCATAGGATACAAAAGTAATGATTACCATTACCACTGCAGTGATAGTAAGGGTAAATGTTAAAAAACTTCTACTACTGGCAATGGTAGACCTTTTAAAGGCAATCTCAAGTCATAAAAGCGCTTGTTTTCTATGTTCTGAGTGCCCCATTTAAGTATGAAATTCTTTGCTTATCAATGCTTTTGACCGACAAAAGCTTGGTCACCCTATTTTTGGGGCTTTTGGGTGCTCGGAGAAAGTGAATACAGTTTACACCCAAGGAGCGGCCGGGGGAGAGGCCGATGAAGCCGCTTGGCTCATACGTCCCCCGGCTGTTGTCTTTTGCCGACTGAGAGCAGCTTCGACAGCGGCTAGTGGTGATAATTAGCCAGGGGCTTCCCTCCCACACAGAGCAGCACAATTACGCGCGACTGAGGGGCTTTTCCGAAGTTGGAGGAGCACTTGCCAGCTGCTGGTGTTTTGTATTTTTCTTTCTTTTTTTTTTTTTGTTGCCCTCCCCGAGTAAATGTTTTGGCGCTTTCTCAGTCCCACCCTCAGTAGTGGAGCGCCTTAGAAAGGTCGTAAAAATCAGCTGTTCGACATTAAAAACTTTCCACCCGCCACAATTTGGCCACCGTTCCCCAGTACACAGTGGATTTTCTTATCTCTTTGCCAGCTAGTGCCAGTGAGTGAGCCAGAGATCTGCCCGTGTGTGAATGTGAAAAAAATGAAGTGAGGAGAGCGCGTCCAGACCACTCAGCAGCAGCAGTAGAAGCATTGAGCAGCGACGCAACGATTCGAGCGCGGGGAGCAACGCAATCAAGTTCAGAATCCGGGGTCTTTGTTAATCCGAGAAAAGTGAACGTCTCGCCTGTCCGGGCCAGCGGCTTGCAATTCACAAACTTTCCAAACTCCGTAGAGGATGGGAGTCGAGCTCTCGAATTCTTTTCCAAAGTTGTACGCAATTCAGACTCAGTATCTTTCGTGAGCTAAGAAACTCAGTCGTATAAATATACAAAAAAAAAAAAAACAACAAGGGCTAAGTCCGTACACCGATTAACACCCGTAGTGCATTTTATCGGTTATAGGAAATGAAGTGATAGTGCCTCAGTCGCGCCCTCAGTAAAAGTTCAACTAGTCGCCACCTAACAGCCAATTCCCACGCGCTTAAACTGTTACTCTAGATATTTTACTGTTTTTTTTATTATTTTGTGATTTTCTATTATATCTCTTGGTCCAATTTTCCAACATCCACACCATGGCTCTACGTTGTGTTGGTCTGTTCATCCGCAAGGAGCTATCCGGCGCCGTCGCATCGGGAAGCGCGAGAAATATTAGCACCTCTCAGGTGAGGAACAGGTTCCTCGAAGGTTCCCCAAACACAGTTTTGGACAAAACCATTTTGGGCAGATATAAGAATTTGAAATTGCCAAAGGACAAAGTCCAGGTGACTTACCTTTGGATCGATGGTACTGGCGAGAACATAAGACTGAAGGACCGTGTGGTAAATTTTGTACCAAAAGTTGTCGATGAGCTGCCCAAGTGGCAGTATGACGGTAGCTCAACATATCAAGCGGCTGGAGAAAATTCCGACACCACTTTGGTGCCGCGAGCCATGTACAAAGATCCATTCAAATTTGGGGAGAACGACATCATTGTCATGTGCGATACGTACCAGCCGAACGGGCAGCCCACCCCATCGAACCACAGGAACTCAATGCAAGAGGCCGTCGATAGGGTCCTGAAGGAACACGAGCCAATGTTTGGCATTGAGCAGGAGTACACTCTGTTGGACGTGAACGGTCGACCTTTCGGTTGGCCCAACACTGGGTTCCCAGCACCCCAGGGACCGTATTACTGTGGTGTTGGCGCTGATCGTGTCTTCGCCAGGGACATTGTTGAGGCCCATGCCGTCGCCTGCCTCTATGCTGGCATAGATTTTGGAGGCACCAATGCTGAGGTCATGCCTGCCCAATGGGAGTACCAAATTGGACCCTCCATCGGAATGAAGGTCGCTGATGATTTGTGGGTTTCAAGGTCAGTGGAAACTTTTAATTATTTTTTTTAATTTCAACTTTCCTATCAATTTATAATTTAAACTGCTTTATTAAGTAAGAAATTCAGGTAAATTTTTATTAACGATATTTGAAATACTTTGCAAATCGATTTGAACCTCATGCGACTTTCGATTGGAGTTTTTTTTTTAAACAACAATAATAACGACGACCCTACACTATCTGCACTTGAAAATTAATTAGAAAATTACGTAAATTAAAAATTGGAAAAAAATCGACCATCTCTAAATAACTTACTTTTATCATATAATTTTTTATAAGATGAAAGCTTTGACTTGTTTGTATCATTTTTAATTGGTAAAACAGAAAAAGGTTGAAAAATAAACCAATCCACGCAAATGAAAATTTTTAGACATTGGCTCATATTCTAAAAAACTAAGAAAGAACTCAAACTCGAATTCTAAATTGAGATCGGACTCGATTTTTCTATGGAAACTTACTTTTTGTAGTATATGACCCATTTTTTCACAAAACAATTAAATATAATAACACAGTGGAAATGTAGTATATTTTTTTAATACTCAAGTTTTTCGTAATTCCGAAAAATTAGGTCTTTTCATTGACTGTTCTAAATCGACCTGTATACATCATAACAAATGATAAGAATTACCATTACTCTTTTCTGATTGTTCTGGTTCGTATTCTTTGAACCTGATCTAGTTTGAGAATTAGCAATCTTTTATAACAGACAAACTTTTGTAGATAAAGTAAGATTAGAGAAGTGTTTTAGACACTTATTCATGTTTCAAAAGTTAGTTTTAAAGTAGAAAGATAAAAATTATAATTATTGTATGAGAAACAAATAAATTTACATTTTATTTTAGATAGTATAGGTCCAATTATGGTAGTTAAACCTATCGGAAATAATCAGGTGACCGTGGATTTCGTGTTGAAAACGCTTTATTCTAATCAAATTCTCATACTTTTAGTTTTTTTCACTTTTTATAATTGACACTTGATGATCTTAACTGATCGATTTGTGTCCATTGAGACATCTACTCTTTTTTTGATCTAATCTGATCTGGCAAACAACTGTTGAGATATAAGTTGATTTTATTATATAAAAAATTTCCGAATATCTTGTATCAAAAAGTTTCTTAACACCGAATTCGACCGATGTTATTTTATGTTTTCAATATGGTTGAATGTAAATGAAATATTGGATCAAAATTAGATGTTTTTAATTGTGTTTTTATTTTTGTCTTGTTGACAATAACAAATTACGATTATCTGGCAAAATGCCATAGACCTAGAGGATCATCAACAAAAATTAAATTATTATTGTCATGCTAACATAACCGCTTATTTTATAGTAATTTTACAAAAATTTTAGTAATTGTTAACTTCTTTGTTTTCAAAATGATACCACACAACTTCTTTGTATCGATCAATAAGTTTCGCATAATTATTTTTTAAATAACGAAAATATGTTGTGCTATTTATTTAGAGCGCACTTCTTAATCTAGAGAACGATTTTAAACTTAAAATAAAAATATTTACACAATTCACAATCATGCATCGGACTGAAGGAAACAACATCATTTAAATGAACTTTTCAAGTTATTGTTTTTCATAAGCCAAGGTTTAATACGTTCTTGAATAAATTATTTAGTTTGTACAGGTGCGAATCAGAGTTACGTCATTCAGGTAGTTTTCAATTCTCGAATTCCATTTAAACGATATACAGATGTGCATTCGAAATGTGAATACAATTTTTTTTATTGTACTCATTCTGAATATTATTGATGCGTTATTTAAAATTATTATTGAATAATCGTTATAATAAAATTATTTAAAATTAATAAATTATAATTGTACCCTCGAACATATCTACACTATGGAAAATTGTTAAATCTTTAACATCTTTAAGAAGTACGCCATACTCTAGGTATGTTAGATATAGGTTAGGTTAGGTTAGGTTGCTGTGGCTGCCTAGAAAGGCACACTTAGGCCAATTTTTTGGCCCATTGTGTTACCACGTAGCGCAGAAGACCATGGTTATTCGTGGGATTCGAACCCACAGCCTCTGGGACGGTAGGACAGCGCGCTAACAACTGAACTATCAGAGGCCCCATGTTAGATATAACAAAGAAGTATTTTACAAATATAATGCAGAATACTTTGCCAAAAACGCATTTATTGAATTAAAAGAGTCAGAACTGTCCCGAGAGGCCTATTTAAGCGTGTACATGACATTTTTCCACGCGCTTAAGCTTTCTAATTTTGGCGGTAAACATAATACACGTGTGGTGCCCACATGAGTTTTTAATAACAAAAAAAATATATATATATACTATATATATAATTATTTGATTCAACTCTGTCTCTATGTGATTGTAATTAGTGCGAACAAATAAAGAAACGACCATTTAGCTCAATATTAAAAGCAAAAACGGCATAAAATAATTAAGGTGACACTATCTATTTATTAACACCTTTAAAAGTAGTCTTTCAGTATACCTTTAAATTTGTAAACAATTCCCAGACAGCTATTGACCGATAATTGCTATTAGGTAGAAAGGTAATTACCGCAATTATTATATCGTGATGTCTTAATTTCAGAAGCTGGCTATAAATCAGCAGTATAGCTTCGGGTTCAATAAATCATTTATTTATAAAAAAAACCTTGTTATACGACAACTCAAGATTTGCACGATTGATAAAAAATTTCGCACTCAAGCAATGAACTCAACCTCATAATAAATGAAAATTAAATAGATCATGAGTTTTAAATAACTATTTAAATAACGTAACAAAGTAAATATTTTACAAGCTTTCTGGAAAAATTTATTTTTATATTTAAACTTACCCACTGATGGAGGGCAAATCAAAAATTTTACTTCGGTCGATTATTTTTAGATTGCTATAAAAAGAAAAGAAAAAAAAAATATAAAATCTTTAGTAAAATTAGAATGGAACATTTATTCGGACTTTGTACAATTTTTAAAATGAGACAAAATATAATTTTATCGCGAAACGTTTGATATTTTTATTTCCATCACTCTTGTAAATGAAGACTTTTATTTCTTTGAAATTTGGTTTATAGTTATGACGAAATATGCTTCAATAAATATTCATTTTGTTGTATTATACTAGCCACACTTCTTGAAATTAGATGCCTCACTTTGGGTCAAGGTCGTTTGGATAATCAAAATGTTGTAACACGTTTTTTTTTTGTAAAAAGTATTTCGCACGCTTTATTATCCCTAAAGCATTTTCTATTTTAAGATAGCACGTTTGTCGTAAAACTCCATAATTAGAATTTAATTTTAGCTTTATACCTTTTATAGAATGTATTTTTAAATGGTACATCTAATAATAGACCAGGAAAATTAATACTTATCAAATTTTTGGGCACCTTTTTATTTTTCCAAAACAATTTGGGTCTGGTCGTGGAAAATAATTTATAGCTCAAATAACTTTATTTTTGGGAAAAAATGTGGGTGAATGTGGTGGTTTTGTCTATTTTAAAAGTGATTGCATTTCTTCGAATATAAACATGATAAACTAGTTGACCAAAGATAGTAACAATCAGTGGAAATTAATTATTTGAACGATAAGATAAGAAATATAGGATAGCTGGAAATTGTTTGCTGGACTGATAGTACCATAAATAGTTAAAGTACGTTTTATTTAACAAAGCAAATAATTTGAATGGGTCATTTTATCTATTCTTTTCTCTTATATGCATATATATAACATATATATTCTTTTTAAATCTGTCGACTTTCTTTGAATTATTCATTTTGATTATTTTATATATAACAAACATAGTTCAAATCTACACAGTTAATTTAAACTAAATAAATTCGACTATAATATTTTAATAGTTTTGCAGTAATTCTAATATCTTGAACTCGAGATAGATATTTTATATATATTTATAATTTTGCTGTTTTTCCAGTAATTTTTAAATAAGATTATATTTTTCTTCTACATTATAAAAGTAGCTTTCTCATATTAATTTTAAAAAATTTGAATATGTTTAGCGTGAAACACATACCTATAAATTGTAGAGAGAAATGAGCAGCGTTTTAAAAGTTGTTTTGAATAGTCAAGCCATAGCAAAGAAATTCATGTAACGAACTTTATAAAATAAAAGGAAGTTTCTTTTAATTAACCAATGTGTTTCTCTTCTTCCAGATATATCCTACAAAGAATCGCCGAAGAATATGGTGTTGTTGTTACATTCGATCCTAAACCCATGGAAGGTCAGTGGAATGGTGCTGGCGCTCACACAAACTTCTCAACAAAAGATATGCGTGCCGCAGGTGGAATTAAGGCGATCGAGGCAGCAATTCATAAATTATCAAAACACCAAGATCGACATATTCGCGCCTATGATCCTAAGGAGGGTCAGGATAATCAACGCCGTCTCGTCGGTAGGCTAGAAACCTCATCGATTAACGAGTTCTCTTGGGGCGTTGCTAATCGTGCAGTCAGCGTAAGAATCCCTCGTGGAGTTGCTGACGCCGGAAAAGGTTATCTGGAAGATCGTCGTCCCAGCTCCAATTGTGATCCCTACAGCGTTTGCAATGCTCTCCTCAGAACATGCTTACTGGAGTAAAATATATTTTTTTTCTCTAGAATAATTATTTCAAAACATAAATTGAACTGGACTGAGAGGAGCGATTATATCACTGAATATGTTGAGAAAAAAAATAATCCAGTTCAAAAAATATTTCCATTTTCGAAGACATTAAGCATTTTTAGGTCATTGTTTTTTCTTTTCTTGTAGGTATTTTAGCAGCACACGTAATAAATTTATATTGTTTTACTAAAATACATCAGAAGCCCCGTTAAATTAAGATAAACTATGAAAATGTCAACGATCGTGTCTAATCGTACAAAGAAAATGTTTTCCACTTGTTCTTGTTATTACTTGAATTTTTTTTAGCGAGGCACTGCCAATTTGGCTGCATAAATATTTCTTACTATTACTATTATTACTTTTATTTCTTAATTTTTGTGCGTTTATCTGAGAATAATTATAGTGCGCTGTATATTTCGACAGTATTTTTAAGGAAACCATTAAACATGATGTATACTACGTTACTGGCAACAGTACGCTAAAACTTTATATATATATTTTTTTTTGAGTAAATTTTAAGAATTGTTTATAAAATATAAAAATTTAGAATCTAATAAATGTTGAAAATAGACAAAAAAAATATATTTATGAAAATTCAAAACATTTGTCGTTTTTCTTCCATTATTTCCATAAAAGGTATATTTCTTAAAATACAAAAAAATCGTTTTGGTTTGGCCGAATTAAGCATTCCATTTACATGATGCAAACTTGAATGCATAAATCAAGGCAGTGTGACCGCAGATTTTAATCGTCATATGTTACTTCAGCGTATACTGCATGCATTGGATCGGTAGCAGTTGCATAATTTACTCTTGATTAATTGTATTTTCTCTTCTACATCGGCATTATGCAGAAAACTGGTTTATTACCACATTTTTAGGATCTTCGTGTTTGCTGCTCGTCACAACGAACCGCTTCTGCAACATCATTTTTGGAAGATTTTAATGGTATCACGTGCAGAAGGTTAACCATAGTCAGGTTATCATCACGTGATCAGTTGAGAATGTGCAGTTTTTTTTTTTGATTTAAATTTTTTTCTCAAATTTTGGATGTTCTTTTTGAGGTATTTTATTCAACCTCCTTTAACCTTGGATGAAGAAGGACTTTGTATCATGTTACCCTCTACTCCCCTTTGACTAAGAACAGAGGATTTCTTAGTCAATGTTATAAAATATCAAAAAACAGGATATTTGCATATTTTTTTTCCATTCTTACTCGTATCGTTGCAATTTATTACCTGTTGCAAGCTTTTCAGTCTTCTGAATGCAAATCTCGGGAGATAATTTATTCTACCCAGTCTTTTTTTTTCAAACTACCAACAACTGCAATTGTTGTTTTAAACTCTTTTAAAATATACAAAATAATAAATGAAATTACTTCAGCGATTGCATACCTCAAATAGTGTATGACTTAAACATATATCATATAATAAAAGAGGCTACTTAACATATTTTCTGAATATATTGCAATTGCAGCGTGTTTTAGCAAAACGGTTTGGTTTTTTTTTACAATTAAAGTAGGATATAAACTTTATTTTTGTAGCAGAGTGTAACCAACATTTGTGAGATTTTAAATTTACTATTTCCTTTTTATTTCAAAAACAAAGTTAACTCATGAGTTGTTAACTCATGCTCTTTTTAGGGCTTTACTTTTTATGTGTGCCGGGGCTTTTATTCATAATATAGGAAATTCACAGGATATCCGGATGATAGGGGGGGTTAGTTAATCATATGCCTTTAAGTTCTTCATGTTTTAATGTGGCTAATTTAGCTTTGTGTCGTATACCTTTTTTGTCTGGCTTCTATTCGAGGGATATGATTTTGGAAATGGTTAGTTTGTCCTATGTAAATTTATTTAGTTTTTTCCTTTACTTTGTTTCTACAGGTTTGACAGTCTCACTAAACGAAAGGTAGTGTATTATACAATGACTGGTGAGTCCAATTGTTGTAGACTTAATGTACAATGTGTAACAATTTTGTGGAACTTCGTTCGCGTAACCAAAACTATTGGATACCTAAAATTGTATATATATCTGACACCGAAACTGAATTTAGAAATAAATGTTTTATTTGGTATTATAATAAAATACCATTGATATTTCAGAAATGATTATTTTATTATATTTATTATAAGAAATTATCTTTGACCCATTGTTATAAAGCGTTGAGAGCAATTTATAGAAATACGCATTTCTGAATCACCTTTCTATATTTCTAATAATAAGCGAAAAGTGAGTGAGTAATTACTTCACTCTTATGTTTATCGTTTATCAACATTTTACTTGTGAAATTTAAAGTCAAATTTGAGTCATGTCTAGTTTAAAAAAAAAATAATAATAGTCTCCTCACTAATCCCACTTTATTTTAATTTATTGCTTATTGTCACTTAATTTTATTTTAACTTTTAATTGACACTTCCTGTAGTAAACGTAAATTGAAGTAGGCTATCGTCTTGATTTGTTACACTCATAAAATATATTTTTTTGAATTTTACTTAATTTCCTAAAACATTATTTCTAGTAAATAGAAAAAAAATTCCAAGAAAATACGATTTTGATATTAATAAAGCATTTCGTAGAAAATTTCGAAATAAATTAAAACACCTGCAAGCCAAGTGCAATCAAATTATATAAGTAGCTTCCTTTCGTACAGCCTTAATAAATACGAGAATTGTAAAACGTTTTCCGCGATAAAAGTAATAAAACTGAAAAGCATTTCATTTAATTGTAATTACATAATGGACTCTAAAACAAATATCGCAGGTATTGAATACCTTCAAAGTTAATATGCTTCCAGACGTACCATTCGAAAAATTAATTACATTTTCCATTAAGCAATAATTTCTAGTTCTATGCGATTCGAAAAGCATAAATTAAATTTTATTTAAGTCACTTTAGGAAAATAACTACCTGTAGCTAGAAAATATTTCATTTCTTACCTGCCGCAAGCATTTTATTGATTTTTATCAGTTCGATTCATTTCTTGTCTTTGGGGCTTATTTTTCGAAGGCCTCTTGAGAGCCATTTCGCGTTCAACAGGTAATGATTCCGGACTACTTTCTAGAAGTTTGTCTCATCAGGTGAAAAAGCATAAATATAATGAGGCGATAAAATACATACTTGTTCAAATATTGTTAAGTATCTAAAGATTTTAAGCTGTTCTTCTATCCTAAAAGAAGAGCAACGATTAGATAATTCCGAATTGCATAACCGATGGTATATTGTCGGAATAAACACTTCACGTTTTTCGTTAAGGGAAAAAACGTCTTTGAGATAAAAATCAATTTTATAGAACACGACAGCTTAAGATATTTTATTGAGAAAGTCTCATTAAGTGCCCAAGAATTGTTAAAATACACAATCAAGTGCGTCCCCAATTGAGCAATTAACTTACGAGAGTATGTTTGAGATGTTTGTCTTCTGTGATGATTACGAAATCTTAGCTATATTTATAAGTGTTGTTTTTTTTACTCAAAAGCAAAATAAATTACATTTAAAATATATTGAGCATTTAGAAAAGCATATACAAAAAATCCTTTGTAAATTTTAAACATGACTTTCATGTCACGTATCTTTTATTCTGTAGCCGCGCTTTATAAGATAGACAACCGTGTGCCGCGGCACGGTCTGTGCCAAAGCAACCGAACATTTTCAAAGTAATTTCTGAACAGAGAGAACCTCTTCTTGGAATTTTATTATTTAAATTTTTAAAACATAAATCGATTACGTGCCGCCCTTTCAGAGAGAGTCAGTTTTAGTAGCATTGAACAATTTTTATGTTTAGTGAACTCACAGGAATAAAACATTCACTTATTTATCTTTTGTTAGGGTGATTTTTTATTTCAGGAATAAAACGAAGATCACACCAAGAAATACGAATATATTTTAAGTGTTTCGGTATTTTGTTTTTAGGGGGAATGGTTTACTACACCAGCTGATCTACACATTTGCTATTCGAATGATTTTACTTGATGTCAAGGCTGACGGTGAGCCACTTTCGTAATTCTGTTCCCGCTTTATTTATAAAGTGGAAACTCATTCTTTACTCGTTGGAAAATTTCAACGAATATTTCGCATTCGATTTTATAGAATGAAAAAGTTGTTTATTATTTTCAAAATTTATACAGAGGTATTAATTTTAGTCATTGGCTTCATTTTTTATATGAATTTTATATTATAAAGAGTTGTGAAATATAATGAAGTTCGATTTTATTAAGTACTTCAATTTAAATACGACTAAATTGCTATATGAGACCTAGAAAATAATTTTCTGATTCCTCCCTACCATAAGCTGTTGTAGGTCACTAAATAATAAAAAGCTTCAGCCTAATAATTCGCAGTAATTTCCAATTTTATAAAATCTTCTTTTGAATCATATGGTAACGTATAAAACTGAACCAATGATGATCCTTAACGTTTTTGCAAGTAACTCGTTAACTATTGGAGTAAAATTGTCTATAGAAATTGCTATGTAAATTTTGATGTCCGATTGACCATTTGTATGTTATCACTCTTATGGTATTTTTCGAAATAAGTCAAAAAATATGAAAGTTTCGGTGTTGTTATTTGAAAATATTTCAAATTTCATTTACATTCCTTTTCTAAATTTTTCTCATTCATTACCTACTAATTGGGGATACCAGGATCAAATCATACAATCCCGATGGGGTAGTAATTAAAAATCAGAAAACATCAGTTGCTGTTGATTTATTGGAAGTGAGTCATAATGATAGAAGCTTGAATGGGAAGGCAGCCAACAACGCAAGAATTAAGTTTCTCCTTTGCAATGTGCTTCGCTATTTTAAAAACCCCTAGAACGAGTCTAGTGAATGAATGTGTAGAACTGTCAAGGTAATTTTTATTATTGAAAATTGTTGTCTTTAAATTAGATCTATATGGTCTATTGCCCAAGTAATTTCTTCTATTGAACCGTGATATTCACTGTTCGAAATAAATCAATTTTATTAAAACTGTATACTTTAAAATAAGCCAAAAATATCCGAATTGAAATGAAAAGGCGCAAAAGAATATTCAAATCAAAACATTGCATAAAGAAACAAAAGCCGTACTACGCGAATAGAATCAAGTCTTTGTGAATGCATACAATAGATTCAATGACCTCGATTGCATTTTTAAATATAACCCATGGCGCTGCGGAATTATCCGCGAGCTGGCAGTTAATATTTTGTTTATCGTGCCCAGTTTGTCCTCAACAAGTGCGCTTTATCTTTACCGATGAGCTAAATGCAATGAACTTGCGAATGTTTACAGCGACTGCCAGCAAATTTCCACGTGCTTATCAGGAGCGAACTCATGATCATCGGTTCAGTGGGAAATATCATAAAAATAATAATGTCACTCAAGAGGATGTGGATTATTTGTTTACAAACGTTTTTCGGTATTTCTATAAAATAAAATATAATATTATCTTCCAAATTTAGTGGGTGCGCATAGAGTGCTACTGTTTACGTCGCAATAAATCCCAAATGATCATTATTCGTCATACACTATCCTAATCAGCACCGAGACATTTTGGCAACACAACGCGAAAAACCAGGCTTTGTATCGCGGTACTTATTATTAAGATATGACGGTTTATGAGCATACGCGATTTACTGCCATATAAATAGGCACATACTAAAGTTCAGATTATAAATGATTCCAAAATACCACAAAATGATTGTAAACAAGGTCTACTCGTATACTATGGTACTATACATCCTCTTGAATGAAATTTGTGGGAAAATTAAGCAAAACATCTTCAAAAGAGTACTTGAAAGATGGGTGTAATTCACTTCCTGATGCCAATTTCTGTAAGAACCTTCAGAGAAACATGTATACGTAAGTATTTCTGTTTGAATTCGAATTGACCTGTCATCGTAAGGCGTTTTGGCTTTATTTTTCAAAATCCTCTGGCGTTTTCCCAAGTGCCAGCAATTTTCAACCTCCTTCTCGAGCAATGACAAATTCTGAGAAAGCTATTTATTTTTAGATAAATTTAAGATCTCAGATTCACTTTAATTCATAAGAAAATTTTAGTGAAGATTACCCTGATTTTTTAACAAATATACGGTACAAACAGAAAGTTTTTTGAATAGATTTCTATGTATATACTAAAATTTTTGTTATATATTTTATATATTATTTTATTTTTTCTTCAACTTAACATATAGTTTTCCTCTATTTAGGACAAACATGTCTATTCATACACTACAACTTTTATCCTTTCAACAGGATATACTAAAAAATAATAATGCAAGCCCTCGTATTAGGGGTTCGAAAATGGCTTGGATAATTAAATATTTGAGTACTTCATGTTTGAGTGCTAGTAGTGCATTAGACTAAGTTAAAGTAAAGTTTTGAGTATTCGAAAATTCGAGAATTTCAATACTTGAGCGAAAGATTACCGAAAATTCGAGTAATCGATTATTTGAGTACTAAATCAAGGAGTATTAGAGTTGGAGAATATTTAAATACCTTACAGTACTTGAGTATTTGAGTCCTATGGCATGCATTATTTATTTATAATTTCTGGGTGTTTTGGATCATTTGTAAACCCTATAGGGGTTTATATATATAGGGTTTTCTTTCTTTTCTGCCCCGAGTACATTTCGTGCCACACTAAAAGTCTAAAAATATTTTTATAGCTTATGCCGAAAGGTATTTTTTTTACTTATAGAAACCTACAATTAATTAAGTTGCCTCTTACCTGTTAATGCATTAATTTTATAGATCTTAAATACTTAAGTACTTGATTACTCCCAAACTGTAATACTCGAATAATCTTTAATTGAATACTAAAATACTCCCTAACTAGGTTTTTCTCAAGTACTCAAATACTCGGGTATTCAAAATTCCAAAATACTCATGTAATTAATTTCTTATCTATACAGATGGGGATGTTACTATACCCTAATTTCAGTTTAGTCTTCTATCAAGATTTGGAGATTCCTTTAATCTTAATGAAGTGATGGTAATACAAAAAAATCTCTTTCATTTAACTAAATTTTTTCTTTATTACTTGCTGCTTTCGTTAACCCGGCACGAATTTGATGGGACAGATTAACAGACTATGAGATTAACATAGGGTGCCCTTATAATAATTTTATTACTTTCATCTATTACGGTGCCATTATGAATAAAATTAATGAATTTGATAGCTTAAGAATAGTGTTTAAAAATCTTTTATGAATTGTTACTGACTATGATGTTTGACCTGACTTCGCTTAGTTAGAAAGAATCTCTAAAATATGGAAAGTATGTTTTAAACATCTTCTATAATTGAATTATATGCAATTCAAACTTGTTTTTCATGACCTTCAGTACGTTCCATAGTAAAAAATGTTAATTATAATAAAAATTTCAGAAATACGGTATTAGTTCAAGAAAAATGTAATCCTGTAAAACTTGGTGCAAGTTGATAACACCTGAAATTGATAAAAATATTCATAATCGCTGTAAAAATCAGCCAAGAGTATATTTCTCGGTCGGCACAAGCCCAAGAGCATTAAGTCAAGAAGTAATTACTAGCTGCATTTCTAGACGTTGCTAATAGCAATCACCTTGAGTAGCACTCATTCGTTTACGTGTCAAACCATATGGTGTACTGTGGGCTATTGTGGTAATTAATCTGACGTACGTATAACCTTTTCTCCACCCGTATGTAGAGACCATCGTACTATGAGTTTTCTCAGAATTTATGGAACAGCTGGGGATAGTACTCAACTACACCCTGGAAGCCATATTGAGGTCGAGGGGGCTCAATTCTACTGATTATCTCAATCAGTTTTCATGAAGAATCAATATGTGGCTTAAGAGTCATCCAATTGAAAACGTGAAGTATCTTTTAATAAAAAAATATTTTTTCGTCTGTGTCGCCCTGTTTCCATCCGTCACTTGTTTTGTACACTTAAAAAGATAAGATATGCTGCCGTGCATGTGAATGCACTCGAATTGTTTGCTTGAACATTTTACATATCTGTTAATTGTGCCACTTTACTGATTGTAAATGAGCAAAACATTTAATCTATACTCACCCGACAAACTTGGTGTACAAAATGCAACAATATTTTTAGACTTCTGTTTCTTCGATAAAAACATTTTATAAAATAGCTCTACAAAATGCAAATGAAGGGGTAGTGATGCACAAATTTCGTTAGCAACAAGGTTAGCTTACATCATTTCACCTTCCTTAAGTAATCCTGGGAATTAATCAGTCTCACTTATTTGCATTTAACAAATCTATCGTAATGAAACCAGATAGAAAGTATGCCCGAGTAAAAACTAAGGCTCGCCCATTTTTAGCCCGAAACAGGCACGCACGGCATCAAAACGCCTGTATGGCTCCCAAACGCGGCACCGTACGTCTGATCGAAAACCTTATTTTTTCAAATGCGGCCCGCTGCAGGCACGTATTGTTAAAAGACGCACGAAATAGTACAAACGTAGCATGGTGCGCTTACCTTTTTCCAGGTTAAAAATTGAAAATAAATGCAATAAAATTATTTTCGTAGATTAAGGTCTGTGACGTCTCATAAAATAAATAATGTATTCTACTCATATATGTGTAATATATAATATATGTGTAATATATTATTGTTGTTTTTATCTGTCGTCTAATTCAATTTTTTGGTAAATTTGTAGATTTTTGTGCCTGTAGCGGGAGCGTGCATACCCGTGTGGCTGGCATATTTTTAAATTTTTGGGCCTGTAGCGGAAGCGAGTATAACTCTGTAGCGGGTGGATTTTTTTATTTTCGTACCTGTAGCGGGAGAGTATCATGATAGTACTGGGCTCATTTGTTCGCTATGCCTGCTAGTTTCGGGCGCATGTATAATTTAAAAAATTTAAATGTTTGTACTTAGTTTGGGCGTAAAGATACCAGACAAATTATTTTTACTCGGGTGTACTTTACCGCAAATTAAAAATTTCTTAGTATAGGTATGTATTTAGTACCTTGTCACTATGTATTTAAGTCCTGGTCCTATTTTTATTTTAAATTTTCACCTCCAAACTTATATGAATGCATTGGAGATGGTTATAAAATTTTTTACTAGATGAATTGTAGTAAAGGCTATCGTGTAAAGTGGTAAACATTTATTTTGTCCACCAGATTGACAGATTATCAAAGGTAGATACAATGAAGAGAACAAAACTGGAAGATTTTTTCACAAAAAAAGCAGAACAATATCTGCAACTAAAGAAATTTGGGTTGACTTAAAATAGCTGCTATAACAACTTTTTATAAACCACGATAATATAAGTAAAGTCACTAGAAATTAGTAGAAATTAGTTGGGATAACTAAAAAGATTTAAAGACAAAATGTCAGTAGCTGCACACATATTCTTATAATCATAGACTTTAACTAGTGCATTATTGTGCTATGAAGTAAAAACATCAAAAAATATTAAGTTTGACCTTTTGTTTACGGCACCATTTCGTGATAGGATTATAAGTTCGTGAAATTTTCATTCAATATAATTCACAACTCAAGTTGTCGAAAGTGCCTCTTAGAATGCACAAGGACGAATGGGGAAAAGGTAATGGGCTACATTTTTTTTTGTTATGGTAACTTAATAAATTTATTTCATTCGGTATTTTCCTAAGCAATTTAGTAATTATTCAGTTGTGAGAATATTTCAGTGTAAGGTTACTTAAATCGACTATGTTTAAAATCTGCCATTGGTAACTGCAATTCCTTCTTTCTTCTTTTAAGAAATAATAAATTGTGTATAAAAAAAGTAAAATCATTTTAAAACTGGTCTCTGGATAAAACCATACCATTAAATATGTAAATGAATGCGCTGCAAGCCACTGCACAGATTCTGTTAGCAACAAGCTTTGCAATACCATTACTTCTTCCGCTTTTTCCCTTAAGAAATCCCGTGAATAAATCACTTTGATTAATTTGCATTCGTTGAAACTATCTTCTAAATTGAAGCAGTTATAATTAGAAAAGCACTTTGGGACAAATTAACAATATCTTAGCATATTGCAGCAGCTTATCACAATTTACTTAATTCCCGTCTCATTTATTATATATTTCGATAAGTTCTATCAAGGTTACCCTTTTGGTCTGCAGTAGAAAATTTCGCTATGAAATAATTTTCATTTCAAAGCTTTTAATCGATTGCAATTGCTATTGATAAGAAATATGTTGTAAGAGAAGCTATCAGCTGACTTTTAACACCGTTTCGAAGCAACTACAAATTTTGTTTCGTCTGCTGAATTTTATTTGATTTTTAATGGCCAATAAATCGTTGATTGCCAGTCGGTGGCTATTTGCAATTTTATGAATCAGTAAAACAAAGAAAAAAAAAAACCACTCACAAACCTCTTTCCATCTTTTGTCACGATATCTCGAGTCTGGCTTTTATTTTGTTTAGTAAAAAATTATTAAGACCACCAACATCTGCCATATTATCTGTTTGCCAGCATAGTGGATTACGTGATATTCCTCTGGTCTAGCTGGCCAGATGATACCCACGACTATTTCTATCTGTGGGACCTACCTATCTATGTAGCTGGTAACAGAAGTTGATGAAAACTTTTCTGTGCTCATCGTAAACTTTAGCGAATAACGAATTCATCTCAGAATTCGATATTTTCTAAATTGGCTATTAGCGTGTGCCGGATTTATCGAGCAATGAATAAATTTGCATGATAACAATCGTAATTCGATATTACATCAAGAGGTCATGATTTTCAGCATGAGTTAATCTTACCTGGTCTACGAAATGGAACATTTAAAAATAGTGCTTTAACTGTGGGTCGTGGATCATCGTCGCAAAGTTTATTTTAAATATTTTCATTTTATATTTGCTGGCATATGAAATCATCCATCACGGCAGTGTCATGATAAAAATACTCTTGAATTTTTTATTTTCTTGTACTATATGATATTCGAATATTAAATTTCAATTAAGCTCCTGTACAACAATCTTTAAGACATTTATTGCTCCAATCATACTGTGATCGATTGAGTTCTTCAAAAACAATTGAAAATATTTTCCTCGAAATTAAAGTTATTTGAATTTTAAAGATATTGCAATATATATTGACTGGGGGATTAGTCGACTCAAATTGTCTGACTGGAAATTTCAAATATTATCAAGTATTATTAGTACTTGAAATGTTTTTTAATAAAATTGTTAAATTAAATCTATACCCAAATGTTTTTCACTTTTTGAAAATTGAAGTGGATAAACAGACTAAATGACTCATAAAATTGATGCTTTTGCGATTTTATAACAATGATTAAAGTTAATAAATATGAACAGATTAATTTTACAGGTAAATGTGCACCTGTACTGGCATATACGGACCTTCGAATAAGGGCAGACTTGAGAATTCAACTTTAAGTAAGTATTTGAATTAATTTTGGTAGAAAAGAGATTATTTCGTTATCGATCCATCCATTTATTCTATAAATAAATAAGAATTAAAATTTGTTTTTATTTTCATCAATAATTTTTAATACTTTTAGTTATTGATATTGTTAAATTTAATTTTCTGTTCTTTTACTGCTATACTGGTTAAATCTAAAAGTTTATTTGTAGTAATTTAAAAAGAGTCTTAATAATATGGCAATTCATAGCAAAAGATTAGTATCGCATGATGGTATTTTTCGATCCACATACATTTTTTCTTGTGCGTGCCTCAATTAAGAAGGATAAATTAAAAATAACTAAAAAAAAAAATAAATCGAAGTGATCTTGCCGCGACGGCGCGATGATGACGCGATCACGTCTGCTCTGCACTCATGAATCACGTGAAATCGTGGATCAAAGTTCGCATTTTGGCGCCTCAACAAAAGAGCAAACAGCGCAAACTCGATTCAGCACGCTCCAGCTATTTCTGAAAGTGGTGATGTTTTGCGTGGGTGCAGGTTGGCCGCACACTAAACCGTCAATACCTGGTTCAGGTGATTTTGTTTATGAATCGGACGCGGTTAGACAGAGTTGATTTCTCAATATGTTAACAGTCACTAAGTGATGATAATCAACTTGAAGATGATCTTACACTAGCGATTTGGAGACATCAACAGGGCAACAATAGAACTGATAATGAGGCTTAAGTGTGAAAGCACACTTGCTCGATAAATTTCTTTTGTCCCTTCTACTAATTGACTGTAAGAAGTAGCGACAAGGAGCAATAAAGCCCGTTCGGTGGGAAAGTTTGTAACGTTTTTGTATGCTTAAGATGCTCAGTGTTTGCCTGTTAATCGCTTTATTGAGCCATAAAATTTGGCGGCGTCAGTTTTGATTAAATTACTTCTGTGTCAGTTTGTGCTAACACTTAAAGCACTCGTTAATTCATTGCTGACAAATTGGAACGAGGTGATGGATGAACAGGTTTCTGTTTTCTCTCAATGGAGATATTTTACAAATAAGGCAATTTAATATACAGTGTAAATAAAATGAATTGTAAAATGAAGATAATTAAGAATATCATTTATTTTAAAAATTATATAGATGTACTTACCTACTTTCACTCACCTTGTCGTTTTTGGAAGTTAAAGTATAATGCATTACTTCAATACCATTTTAAAATTATTTATATACATATTAAGTAACTCTACCATATATTGCACAATTATTATTGGTACCTTACCATAGAAAGAAAAAATCTACATATTTTTTATAGTACAAAATAAAGAAGCTACGTTTTTTCCAAGCTGCTTCGTGTATTTACAAATATAATTTATGGTGGATCTTTGTTTTACACTTGAATTGTACTTATTTGCCATTGTTTTACACAATACTTGATAAAGATTTAATAAAATTTCTGGTACAAAATTGTTTATTGCTTTTTGTGGGTGACCTGAAATAAATCCGAAGGTAATACTCCCGAGGAGAAATAAAGCTGAACTTTACAAAACTCGAGGGGTGGCCTTATTACTTATTTACCAAAAAAACAAATATAGGCGAACAGTATTTTTTCCATTTTAAATATAAACATCAAAAATATTTATATAAATACAAAAATTGCTTAAAAACAAAAATACAATTTCTAATATTGGTATTGCTTCCTTTTAACCCTTTCATCGCAACGCAACCTTGGAGTAATCCATCAAAAGCGACGTTAGTCGTTGCGCTGGGCAGACCAGTGGACTAGTGTCAAAACAATACCCGGCGTTTTCATACCATTCGTACGTATTCGTTAACAATCCTTCGAAACAATTGCCGGTATTTTAGTTCTTATGCTTCAAGGGACGATAAAGTCCATATTGAATCAATCGGCAAAATAAGGAAGGCACTATTGTATAAAAATGGATGAGTATATTTACGCCTTTCGTATATATTGATATACTTGGGGCGGCTAACATTTACTCGTTTTATAGTGAAAGGGTTTGATTCTATCCCTCACCCTAGAGGGGAATAAGCCACTTCTGCTTTATTTCAGGTCACCCTTTTTGTATAGTAGCATACTTCCTTTATTATAGGCAATGTCTAGTCTTGCAGCCCATTTTTATTGAATACAGCCAGTAGAATTAATTTACTAAAGAATTCTAATTCTAAAATTCTAAAACTGAAATAAAAGATTTGTGGTATACTCATGAACAAATTTTAGGAAAACTAGTTTCACAGTATAAAAGTGCATTTATTTTATTCAGAACAATTCACAGCGTTCACTGATATCGTTTTTATATTTAACCATAAATACCTTAGGTCAACATTTTATTAATCATTTATTTTAGAAAAAAAAAAAACAATAAAATAGGTCAAAGCTGTTCACAAGAAGAGATATTTTAAGTGTTTACCGAAAATTACAAAACAAGTAAAAATTCGTCATTAATGTGATTCTGTTAATTCCGAAATGTCGATTAAAATAAAATCTCGCTCATGTACGTAGATAATTCAATATCAATTTCCTGCTTTCAAAGAAATGAATAAAAAAACGAAAATACATAAAATCTAATAAAACGTGATTTTTCGTTGATTACAAATTGCACTTATCGAGCGGGGTAATTTTGGCGACAAAATTTCAATCGGATTCAGACAAAATTCATGATATTAATTTTTTTATATTTATTGAAATCATTACGTCAAAAACATTTCCCCATTATCTCATTCCGGGAGTAGTAAGAAAAAAATAAAATAAAGAAATAAATTGCCGGGAAACAATCGTAAAAATTTTTTCCATTATCCGAACGACCTTTACAAAAATATCGGGGGCAGAAAACGATAAGACCCACATATTCAGTGGATTGTTAAATTTCTTATCATCAATTAATTTCAAGAAGTCAACCCATTTACGCAGAAGTAATATTTCTCAGGATTTTATTCTTTTCTTTAAAATTTTTATGCTTTCACTTTGGGCTTGTTGTTTTCAATGAGAAAATATTTGTGATACAAAATTTAGTTAATTGTTTTCCTATTTACAATTTCGGATAATACCTCATTAAAATTATCAATAGATGAATCCAGCAATTAAAATTTATTCAGCGTAAAATGGATTATTTATTTTGAAAGTAGTGTAAGTCCAAAATGTCATTAGGTCAATTTTCCTTTAAAATAATATGGAAAAGTTGTCTTTACGGCATTTTGGACATATACAACTTTCAAAATAAACGGACCATATATTATTACCCGGATTGAAGGAAAACTGATCAAAAACAAGTTAATGTCTTATTCAGATATGAATACATCTTCATAGGCATCCTAGTTATACACGTAAATTCACAAAATATCATGTCAAAAGGATAAGATGTTTGCCCATTTTATGCCATACCTATTTCATATTTTACATATGAATTTCATCCTGAAATTTTTAAGAGAATTTTCTACATATGTATGTTAAAATTGGAGCACATTTCTACTTTATGAGAACTTCATTTAAAGATATAAATAGTGATCCTTTATGGGATATAAATACTTCACTTGTTAGATCCAAATAGCATTCTATATTTGGCTACATATTTTATTGAAATCAAAGAACATATTGCCAATACAAATTTGTCGGCGTATTTCATAGGGTTGATGAATTTGAGCATATATGGTATAGAGTAAAACTACATTACTTACAGCAGTTTAGACTTCTTAAAAGATAACTTCTTTTCTTAAATTATTATAACTAGTGTTTTGTAGTATTATTAGGAGATTTCCATTCTCCTATTCTAAAAATTCCAAACTTATTACAATCTTTGGTTTGGATCAGTTTTAACTGGTTCCGATCAAATACATTACAAAAGATTTAACGAGAAAGTTAAAGGTTATCAATTTAATTCGTACATACAATTTTTTTAATTGCAAACGGTTGAGTTAATCTTTCTAAAATATGTTTGAATGTGATTTGAAATTTTCCACGGTTGGCTTGGACTATTGAAACTTATATTCTTAGTCAAAAATTTGATAGATCTCGTATTCAAAGGAAAGCGCCTGAAATCTGTTCCTTACGGTCTTGGAAAATAATAATAAGGAAAAGTGAGGGTAAGGAAGAGTCAAAAAGATCTACTTTAGATTTTCCTAATTATATTTAAAATACGTAATTGCGCTTATGATATATTTTGATATATGACCTAATAAGAACATATTTAAAAGGCATCATACGATTTACGAGCAGAGCAATTTTCTTACGATTTAATTGTTATGCTGAAAGCGATCAGTTCGCTTGAATAAAAACTTGATGTTTTCTAAAAGTGCCCCTCCTAGATACTCTGGACTGAATTAAAGATAAACAGATAAACAAGGCAATTAATCATTTTAAGAATGGTGAGCAAAAAATGAATGATTCTTGCGTATTATTAATGAACGCTAAGAGAAACATATTTAGGGATCATGAAGATTATTGGGGCAAAAGCCGTCTTCTAAGATGACCTTATTTTTATACTTTATCAATACAATTGACGGGTGATTGGAAGCACATTTAATAGATAAGCAGAGTACGACTTGTAACCTCTCCGTTAAAAAATTAGCAAATATTTTAGCATAATGTATTTTTAATAAGGCAAATATTCTGACGCAAATTGTTGATAAAAGCGTTCGAGATCACAGAAAATGTCACCATTTTTAAAAATTGCTGACAGATTTATTTATTTTTTTTTTTAAGTTGTATTTGGAATCGAATTAAAATAAATATGCCATTAATATCGGTAATCCATTGCTAAGCGGGAAAACATTATTTTGATAAATATTTTCGCCACAAGATTATGTCACCGCATCTGTTTTTGTCGTCAGGTTGGAACATAGTTACAATACAAAGAGTAATGGGGACGAGAGTTATTTATGAAAATAGAAAAATTATTCAAAATTAAAAATGTTGAAAATATATTAGTAAAAAAAAAACAAAGTATAGACTACGAGAATGCCAACAGCTCCCTTGGTTTGGAGCGTTTTTTAATTTGCAAAAATTCGTTTTCTAATAAATTAACGTCAAAGCGGTTTTATTTAAATATTACATCCTTTCTACTTTTGAAAAACCTAATTTATTTTTGTTATTTAAGAGAAAAAACTATATGAGTCTTTAATCTTTAAAGAATGCTACCAATTAATTCAATTTAATCTCTTGTTAAAGGCGGAAAAATTAATCAAATGAACTTTGAAATACCCCTTTTAGAAACAAATTAGTATAATAATTATATTATCGCGATACCCAAGGATAAAATACTTCTGTAAACTATTTAAGCCAATTCATTCAGTTTTGAACAAAATACATTTACCTCTTCCACAACAATCCGGCTCTTGAGAAACTCAATTAGTGAAAACACCCGAAACTTCCGATTATTATCCAAAGTATGTCCTTGAAGCTGCCAGGACTGAATATAATCTGTACCAGATATCGTCCGGAACAGCACCATTCCCATAATTTCCGTGGTCTTGGGATCACAATCAGTTCATTAACCCTTTCATAATGATTTTACATGAGCAACAGGGAAGACCTAGAAATAATGTTTTACCCTATTTACCCTACACAGGCGCCCTAGAAAGTAATTAATTTGCTAGAGATTCTACGACTTGCATGTTTCTGACAGAGGTTTTGATTCCAATTAGCTAAACAACACAAAAATATTTCCCAACTATAAAATTTCTTTAGAATTATTTGTAAGAAATCGAAAGTGTATTGATCGATTCGATTGACATTGGGAGTTAAAGATATTTTGACCTTTCATTATTTACGTACAAAATGAGAATAATATCTAATACCAAGGAAACAGCTTGTTGAGGATTTAAGTGAAGGAACTTCTTTTTAAAAAAAAATATATTCCTCGTTATATAGTCGTTAGTGAGGAATTTACATCCACGTACAAAATTCTCTCTTCAATTATTAAAAAAAGCAATTATATTTGAAGTTGCTTTTGCGTCAAAAGCTTTGATAATCGAATTCTTTGATGACTTCATGACCACAAATTCACTAAGAAAATATTATCTACTTTCAGGCTAACGAACAAAATGCTAACGATTAGGCGCAAAGCTTCTTTAATTGCGAAAACATACACCTACAGGGTGATCTGTTTTTTTTCTTTTTTTTGATATGTTAAAAATCCCTTTTATGATATATCTTCCTCCGTTTGTGCGAAATTTATAATTTTTAAGGATTGATTAGAACTTTAAGAAATTTATCAAATTATGAATTATATCAAAAGTAAAGCATTTATAGGGTAGTAAGAATCTTTTATATTTTTTAATTGATTAATTTTTCTCAAGAAAGTTTTATATAAAACTATATAAAATTCAAATTATGTGCAAATCAAATAAACAAAAATTTGATTTTGTTTAGTTCTATAGAACTAGAATGGACGATTTTTGAAACAATCACAACTTATTTAAATTTAATATCTATCATAATACAGCATATAAAAGTTAACCATTAGCGTATTGTTATTCATTGCATTACGTTATTAAATAAAAAAGGAATTATTTGCTGTGTTTTTTTCACTTCAGTTATTGATCCAGGTTAACCAACGTATTGAAATTTATGTATAGTTACCCATATCAAAAAATGTTTTATTTCGCATAAATGATTGAGTTTTAAACTGCGTATTGCATCAAAAATTTAATCAAAAATGTATCCGGTTCAAGGTTTAAAGTTCAGATTATTTAAGTAAGTATATTATGGCAATTTGAATGTATTTTTCGCAAATTTTAAAATCTGGATATATGTGACGGTTTGTAAACTGTAAGTTAATGAAAAATTTCCTATCTAAACTGAACCCGATAAGAAAAGGGAAAAAACACAGCTATTGTCTCTTAACCGTGTAATTATTAGTAGTACGTTAATTTGTATTCTTAATTGTAAATATGTCATAAATACAAGAGTGTTGTTTTATTTGTGTCTGTAAAATATTTTGTGTAAGCTAAGGGTATTTCTTTTCTATACTAACAAATTTTAGCATACTAATAAACTTTAGTTAAGAGAGCGTGATAAACTCAAATGGAGATATGTACAAATAAAATAAAATTTACGAACGAATCTAAAGTATACATATATTGTAATATTTGGTTAACCGCCGACCCGAACACCGAACCCACCACAAAAATCAATTTCACAATATCATTCAATTTTAAAACCCCAAATGCAACAATTTTGTGTCTTTTCGCCAACTTAGAAGTCTCGTTCTAAGAAAAGTTTATTGTCTTCCATCACATTTTGCCATCGCTGAGATGCCGTAAAATGAAATTAATCTTTCGGAAAATATAGTTGATGGTTCGCCTTTTTACGATGACAAAATTTGTGACGTCAAAGCAACCGCTACTTTACATAAAAGCCTAAGAACCCTAAGAACTTAAAGAAAATTGAGGTCGATACCCTTCTAGTTTACATTTGGATGATGAACAGCTCTTCTCCCCCAGCTCCATTTTGCCTTATTAGAAGGAATCTCCAAAGCACATTGACCAGAAAATTCCTGGTTTTGCTTTCCCTTAAGTTGAATATATTTTGTACCTCTGCTCGACTCCTTGAGATTTTGAGCATTTAAATAAAATGGGTCTCTTTCGGGATGGGATGCGATTAGTCGACATATCTGAGGGCGTCATTTTCTATGAATATGTTGCTGTGAAATCACTCACTTAAGCCGCTGAAATTCTTATCATCCTTCCACACTGAAAACGTTTTTCCGCCTTCCCTTATCCAAAAAAAAACCTTCGAAACACCCTGAGAGTTCGATGACCTGGACCATTAGGTGTAGATGGCAGAGAGTAACGCTCTTAGCAATAACGTCGATTTATGTATGCCATTTTCTGGAATTCAAATTCCATCCATTCTTTATGGGTTGTAAATTATACGTAATTACCCTGACAAAAGTCCTGGCCATTCATGGGTATACAGATTGCCAGTGCTCACGCGGTGGTCTAATGAAAATTTTAAAATCTATCACGTTGCCTGGAATTATAATGGTAACCTTTTCCACCTTTCTTTAGATTCTTAAATCTATGAACCCAGTAAAACAATTTCTGCTATAAGGTCCTGTGATTGCGAAACAATTCAATTACCAGCGCTTTTCACTAATAAAAATAAACAGCGCTCGTTTGCTTCAGCTACGAAAGAAATTGAAATTTTATGGGTATATTTGCCGGCATTTTTCCGTTCTATTAAATAACTGCTACAGCCCTAAAATATAGCATTTATACACCTATAAACAGTTAATAAACATAGCATTTTGATATCTTAGGTTATAGTACATATTTTGCAGTTTTAATATCGATATTGATCAATGTTCATTTTTAATATTCATACGTTTGGTGGCTTAAATGTATTTTATATAAGTATAAATTAAATAAAATAATACCAAAAATTTCCTTCCATTTGATTTTCATGCATTCTTAATTAATACACGGTTTGATTTTCATTCATATTGTTATATAAAATCTGGTTCTTCACCTGGACCGAT
Organism: Philonicus albiceps; assembly: GCA_963969385.1. Classification (NCBI taxonomy): domain Eukaryota; kingdom Metazoa; phylum Arthropoda; class Insecta; order Diptera; family Asilidae; genus Philonicus; species Philonicus albiceps. The sequence goes on from OZ017775.1 coordinate 29,525,307, forward strand.
ACTATTCTATATTAAGTCCTTTTTAAAAATGTTGTTTAGTTGTCGTATCGGATACTTCTCTTAACATTTTTCAAAAACAAAAATAAATCGTGAAAAATAAAAACCGTGTGTGTATATAGAGATTTCAACATATATATATGACCATATTATTAAAATTAATTAAAAGATAACTATCTTCATAATCATAATAATTTTCATTAACGTTATAATTCAAATTCAGAAATTTAGTGTTTTCTTCCAGTAATTTAATAAAAAGCTTTTAGAAAATAAAGTAGGTACTAAACACTAAAAATTATACCTCATGATATATGAGCATCTTCTACAAAATGGTCCAAAATGTGCTAATGAAAGATAAGAAATAAACTTTTTTTTAGCTATAAAACACGCAGGTATAGTGTAAAACATTGCACTATCAAGTACTATTTTCATTAATAGTGTGTGACGGTCTGCAAAAATTTAATAAACTCCCATAGAAGACTTTTTGCTAGGCGAATTTTCAAATAAGGAGACATTATCCCCGATAACATAGCTAAAAATTCTACACTAGTTTCCAATTCGCGGTTTTTTTTAGGTACTTTTTATTGATGTTAAAAGAATAACTCTTTACGACTTGAGCACATTATCCATCCCATTTTCAAGGTTTCTGAACTCAATCATCAGCACGTGCTTCAATTTGCAGGTATTGAGATAAAAACGTCGGCATCACACTTGAAGGCCGAATGACGACGGTATTTCGTACACCGTGCCATAAAAAAAAGGACTTTGGATTTACACGTTATTCCATAGTATGTTCACTCACGTTGACAATATCCACGCGTTTTCTAAAAATAGATAGATTACCGGCTTTTTGTTAAAATAAAAACATAAACCGATTAACCTTTCGATCGGGAAATGTAGCAGGCAATGCAAAAAAAGAATTATTTATTTAATTAAAATATCCTTTAGTAAGTTTTATTTGAATACTCCTTATGTCTTTATGCAATTTGGCTCGGGATAAGTAAAATAGGCGTTTTCGAGCTAAAAAATCTACAATTATGAAACGCTCTGCAACTGCACCGGAAAAATACTTACAAATAACAAAAAAAATATTTTTCCGATTTTCGCGAAAATGGCAAGGGGTTAGACCATGATTTTTTTAGGCCCTTATCGTTTTTGGATACCTTACCGGATCTACTTGACTTAGAGCTCAAAGGCTCAAAGGGCTGGCCCTCAGCTGTCCAAAACAAGAAACCGCAGCCAAATCGGAGTTAAATTCGCCGAGTTATCAAAGTTTAACCTGATGAGAGGCGAATTTTATATAAAAAAAAAAAAACCTTTTTCGGGAAAAAAGTTCTGTCCTGGCCTTAAAATAAATTCGTAATTTCTGAAATTTTTCCCAGACTACGGAAACATGTTGCTCTTTCATAAAAAAATAAAATCAAGATAAGTCCCGAAGGAATATTTCGAGCCACAGGGTGTAGAAGTTGATAGTTTTGATTTAGGAGACGGGAAAGCCCTAATTTCACGGGGAATGCACTCGTGGTCCTAAAATAGGCGTTTCCGCGGTAAAAGGGCTATAGTTCTGAAACGCCCTTAAATTCTACTAAGCAACTACACCGGAAAAATACTTAAAAATAAAAAAAAAAATTTTTAATTTTTACGAAAATGGCAAGGGTAAGCCCATGATGTTTTTAGGCCGAAAAGCCGAGGTTTTGGTTCTGCATGATTTAGAGCTCAAATAAAAGGGCTTGCCCCAAAAAGAAATTTTAAAGTCAGTGCAAATGTTTTAGGAATAAATTTAGTAAGAAGCCGGAAAGGATTGTGAATTTCATTTTCCTTCCCCTAAGTAAGTAAAATATAAAAGTCTTTCAAGCCCTTTTCTTCAGTGCTCACGTTTTCTTAATTTATGATCGAGCCCGGGGTTGAACGGCCTATGTTCTTATTAATATCTCAAATTTCGGGGTCGAAGGGCACTGCACTTGTTTCGATAAAATCAAGAAAAACCTTTCTTGTAGGCGTGAGAGTTTCGCAATGATGTACAAAGAACAATTTCGGATACTTTACACTCTAGAAATATAGGGAGTACATCGACTTCCATCAAACTCCACTGTCAATGGCCTTGTAGACTTTTAGAAAGTACTGGATTTACACCCCCTGTGGGCTCGCAGGATATTATTTTAAAACAGCCTGCCATTCTTTCTTAACAACAGTTGCGAATTTTGAACTTGAACGTTTGAAGTTCAATAGTAGCTCAACTCAGTCTCCTAATATGGTAATTAGTAAAAAACAATTGTTATTGATTGATTGCTTGAATGTTACGAATTTTCACATTTTTTTTTCGTAAAACATTAAACAACCATAAAAGAAGGCATGAAAATTCAATTTATACCTAGGTATGTATAAGCAGGCGAAAGTAATTCGTTTTCATGTCATTGGAAACGTTTACAAATTTAAAAAATTAATTCATATTGTTCAGCACTGAGTATTGCATGAAAGACAAAATTATAATCATAAACAAGTAGAAAGTTTTTGCTTCACCTTAAGGTCAAATTAAGGTAATGAAAGTTATCTCTTGAAAAAGCTTAAGTAGGAAGTTTATAGAGTTGTAAGAATTATTAGGCAACATGATTTGTGGCGTAGGTAGGTAGGGTTTCCACCCAAGTAGGCGTTTTCCTGAAGTTGGCCCATCCTGAAATCCTCAAGCTGTTGTTTTATGAATATGAAATATTTGGACTAAACTTCTGCCTACATTAGAGGGAAAAAAAACAGACTATTGACGGAGGAAAGGTCTTATAAATAAAAATCGGAGCATTCAATTTAAATCTGCTTTAAGTGAAAGTTCTGTACAAAACACAATACGGTAGAAATTGTTTTGTATTTTTAGTTTTCTTACACTAAGTTATAATATTTTTTTTTCCATACTTTCTTGCTTAAATCTATTTTCTGCCAATTGCAACTATATTCAATATTGCAGTAAAAAAATTTCAAAAATAGGAAATACCCGTAAAGGTGTAAGACTATAACTAGGGTTTTTATGAAATAAAAAATAAATACGTTAATATAAATACATAATTTATTCATTTAACAATAAAATGACAAAATCAATTAATAGTAATACTGGTTCCTTTACATTACACCAAGTTGTTTATACATTAAAATAACTTGTTTAAGCTTATTGAAATATTGCTTTCCGTATGCATTTTGTTTACTAAATACATCGGGTGTTACCTGACTAAAATCATCAGGTGCTACTTCTTTGCTTAAGTATACAACTTTTAGCATCATCATAATGTGGCTAACCTGAATGGGCGCTATATGTTTTGCTTCATCCAAAAATCTGTAATTTTTATATAACATTATACAAATCTTAAAAGTTTACTTGAATAACTTACTTTTCATATGTATAATCACTTGTTGGACATCCAACAATTTCTAAGATTTCTATAAAATACTTATAGTATATTTCAAGAAATTCGTAAAATTTATCAGTTAGCAATTCTGATTTTATGCTTGTAAACAAAAAGAATATGACATCGTGCATCAGTGAATCAGGTTGCACTAATTGAAAATCAACAATTTTTATTTTTGATGGTTTACCTTCACAGTCTATTGAAATAATAATAATATAAATTAAATATAAATATATATAGAGTAAAATATGCTAAAATATATATACATACCATTTTGAATAAGCATATTGTTGACCCAAAAATCATTATGTGCTAACGTATCGAACAATCCACTGCCATCTCTTTTAATGCTCTTCATGTACTTCTCGTACTTTCCAAATAGTTCTGGAAGTTTATCCATACAGTCTTCACCAATTTCTGGAATTGATTTTATATCGTCACAAGATGCCTGCAATTTTATTAATACAAAAATATTAAATAGGGCAAAATATAGAAAAATTGTTTTATAAATAAATGTAAATTAATTTTATTCGAAATAAGTTAGTTACACTAAAACTGGAATATGTACTAGTTGAGCAAAGTTAAAAAGTAAATATTTTGTTTTCGTTTTTCAATCATGAACATTTCCGAAAAATGTAAAAGACTATTTAATAATATCTTCAAAACATTATTTATAATCTCCAAACAATATGATACAATCTACATCTATTCTACTTCGAAATTCTGTGACCTCAGACCCACTATTAAAAATCGAATATATGTCTATACAAAAATGTATCCCGCCAATTTAATGTTTTTAGAATAAACTTACCTTAAACAAAGTTTCCTTGACATCCTCATCAATATAATCGTTCATGTAAAACTCCTGAACGCTATTCAATAGCTTTTCTTTAAATATTTTCGGTTTTAGTATTTTTAAAGCAATTGGCAAGGCATGGTATGTTGCCAAGTGTTTTAAAATAATCAAAGTAGTTTCATAATCGAAACCTTGAGTCCTTTCGCCAGTTCTATATCCATTGGTAGCTAAATTCTCCAAAACCAATGTTGCATCACGATCAACTAAATTTGAATTTTCATCCAATGAAACTCGTGCTCCGTAACACCTTGGATATACATCAGAAATATCATCTTCATTTAAATTTTGATCCTTTACTAATTGCCTTATAGCAGGAGCCAATTCCGTGTATATATTGTTTTCTGTTACAAAGGTTTTTTGTGGCCGAAACATTTTCCAATAAGCCTCACTCATTGGTGGAAGTTTTGCAACAAGTTCCAATTCCTCTATTTGACCATTTTGCTTTTGTACATTTGCTGTAACCGCAAGCATTGTACTACCATAATTATCGCAAGGTTTTGTCAGGAATCTCGTTTTATGAGAAATCACTCGGCCACCCTCAAGGTAGGGTTCAACCAATTTATTAAAGTTGTGTATAACCGGTGGAGAAATCATTGTTTGAATTTTATCTTGAAATTGAAGAGAATTTTGTTTTGTTAAATTTATTGAATTCACAAATTATGATGAATAAAATCAATATAAAAGAAAAGTTTTTGTTATGGGTAAACAATCACAAGGGGCCAATTTTAGATTATGTAAATGGTTTTTATCCCTTTAAGGTTATGTTAAAAAGCAAGAAAAAAGGGAAGCAAGGTTGAAGGTCGGTCGAATAAGGAGGCTCAATCAATTTTGTTTAACCTGTCAAAGGATCCGCCAAAAGGCATCAATATCCCTTACAAACTTTTCATGGGAATGATTCCCTATACAATTCAATAAATCAGAGGAAAACAAGTTTCAAAATGCAATGAGTGTGCGACATCAAATCGACCCTTGGTACCCAAAAAAAAACCCTACTTTCTTCTTTTTATTAACATTTCTCGAAACAAATTGATGGTTTTTGAGTAGTAGGTAATCTGATATTTTATTCAAATCGATTATTTTAATCATTTTACGAAAAAAAGAATTGCACAAGAGCATTCCGATCCACATGATTTGCTTGCGTTTAACAAAAATCTATTTAACTTGAATTAAAATGGTATACCATTGAATAAATGTAAAGCTGTAGAATTTTAAAAATGATAAATAATTAAGACATATGGACATATACGATATTCAAAGTGATTAAAACATATTTTACTTTCATCATTCGCTATTTAATATTTCCTTTTGCAAAGTGAGGTACATATGTAAGTTAAAATCCAATTAAAAAAAATAGTACCTCAGTTTATTTAACTACAAAAATAAACATGTAAAAAGCGTCGCTGGCGTGCAACCATGAAAACACTTAACTGTGGGGAAAACTAAACGACCGTGATAAAATAAGAAAAATGCTACATATGTCACAAAACACTTTTACGATTCACACTTGAAATTTGCAAAGCTTTTAGTTATATTAATAACATACTTCCGTATACATGTACAGTTTAAACATTGAAGTACAAAACTTCTAAACTTAATTACCTCTGAAAATTTAAGCTAGGCAGTTTATCTAAGGTGAACTTATTTCTTTACTAACTACAGATATTCAATTAAATAGTTTTATAGAAGGCTGAAATTATTTATTGCATGTAATCGTTATTCTGATTTCAATATTTTAGCAATTTATGTGTTATAAATTTAAATTAATTGCTTCAGAAAATGTAATTAGTAATTAAAACTCCTACGCAAACATTTAAAAAGGATCTTCTGTAAATGATGATTGATTTACTTTACATTTATAACTTACTTTCAGAAATTTCTTCTTCAAGCAACAATATCAATAACTTTGTATGATGCTAAAATTACATATATTCAAGAGAAGTTGACCTCAAATTCAAATTTTTATAATTTTATGTATAAATACAGCGGTAAGTCGTTATATCTTAAAATAATTAAAAAATCTATCTATGTCTAATATAACTCCTATTATAATTACTTTATTTTAATTTATTGATTTTAACTAAAAATGCTATCCAAGAAGGCGCTTAGTGTAGAAAGAAAAATTAAATTTGAAATAAGACTCATATTACAATAAATTGTCAAAATTATAAATAACCAAATTTTAGCTTTGCTTTTTAGAATCTTCTCTGCTGCGTACGTTAAAATATTTATAATTAAATTTTTAAAACGTATAATCTTGTAAAGTCACAAGTTTTACACTAGATAATTATATCGTGCCACTTTAACTTTAGTTTTTTGTCAATTGAACTTTTATGATTAGTGTAGTTTTATATCTTCGAAATATTCATCATCATTACGTTTTTATCGCTAAATATTAAAGCACGTGGAAAATTGAATAGATTAATCATTACTTTGCAAAAAGCCTGATTTGAAATAATAGATAATACGTATATACCTAATATTAGGCAATTACAATAAATAATTATATAAAATAAAATCAAATCACAGGCAATAAAAAAATGCAAGTTTTAAAGACTTTCTCTTGCTTACCTACAACAAATTAAATATAAATATTTGAAATTCTTAAATTATATTTTATTTTAAGAGCAATTAAGTTACTTAAAAGCTTTTTACTTAATATCTTGATTACATACAATTTTAAAAAGTAAATACGGTTCGTTTTCAGTTAGTGATAACACTATAAAATTAGAAGAGGTAAGTAAAAATACCATCACATAACAGAGCTTCGTTCTACGTGATTTGATTTTATTTTCAGATAAAAGCATTTAATAATTGATAACAAAGTTTTTATTTAATTCATTATAAATGTTCATTCAAGGTTAAATATTAGATAACCTTCATATATTTTATACATCTCAATTCCCTAAGTTAAAATTTTTCTTTATGAATAATTTTATGGGAAAGACTATAAAATCAATAAATTCTTTATTTTATTGTATGTTATACTGAAAAGTCTTTAAGTGTTTAGCTCGTATTTATAAACAAATATTGCTTTCAAACTGGGTAATTTAATTATACTTCAGAAGATCTGTATATAAAGATTTTACGACATTATACCAATACAAGACTAAGTTAACTTAGATATACTCGTAAATTACTTTTTGGAAATTAATCAACTTGGAATTATATAATTTAATTGAAAGATGACAAAAAGTTCATTGTCTATTAAATTAATACAGGTGCTCATTCAATGCAAAAACTTCTTTAAACTAAATTTAATGAAATTTGAAACTATCGATACATTCCCACGATACAAGTTATATAGATTCGATTGCATTAAAAGTAATTGATTGTTTAGAAAAGGCACATAGCCTTGGTACAATATATCGGTATATTACCTTTATCAAACTTGAATTAAATTAAATAGATAAAATCTCATTGCCAGGTTTACTGACAGAAGTTATAATTTTTGAATATTTCATTTTATTTTTCTTAATTTAGCATTAATCTAGTGGCAGAAAACGTTCAAAATTTAAATTGCAGTGTATTCTGGACTATAGCTTTACATCGACGAAGTATTAAAAGGATGAAATTGTTATCATAAACACTAAACTAACTAAACTAAATAGTGTATATGAAGTCTAAACTTTCAAACAATGAAAAATGTACAAAATACTATTTGAAATTATACTCATTATAGTCTTAAACAGCAAATATTCATACAATTAAACAAATATGTCTTATTTTGTATTTTTTCTTTATATTACAATAATTTTACGCACCTAAACTACTTCAGAAGAGTATAAAAAAATGTATTATTAAATAACAGATAAAAACTTTAAATATAAAACACATAGTCCTACACTTGCATTTTGCGGTAGATCTTTACACCAGTCCTAGAAGCAGACATACAAAATACAATTAAAAGTGAGATCATCTACTACATTTGTGTTTTAGTTCGTTTTAAAAGTTATTAAATCGTATGTACACACGTTGCATAAGCAATTCGTAGAAATTATGGATTTCGTTATTTTTTTTTAAACATCTATTTTACAACCGCCTTCATCGAATTTTATTTAAATTATATTATATTCCTTAAAAAAAATCCCAAATATCGCAAACATAGGATATCTTTCTGGAATCCCCACTGATTTTAGGTACTTTACACAAGGTAATTATAAAAATGTTATTAAAAAATAAAGAACAAGTTTAGCAAGATGGAGTGATTTTAGTGCTTCAGTCGTTATGGTAAAAAGGTTCTTCCAATTCGATAAGATCTATTGTATAACTTTAATTGATTCAATCATTAAAAAGCTTTAATTCTTATTATATACAATACTTGTAAAATTAAAACTTGAATATCATTTGTCATTAAAATATTCTTGGATAGGCACTCAAAAAAAATACACACGCATTGCCAAAATAAACGAAAATTAATAAACCAGTTATTCTTGTTCATTCGATCAAATTGATTTGATTTTAGATACATTTAAGTGATTTATAACTTTTAAAAAACTATTAACTTAGAAATCCACTTACGTTTACGTTACGTTTACTCTGTACTTTTTCAAATACTCTTTAAAAGTTTAAAATACGAGTAATATACAACGTCGAGTTTCTCTTAATGTAAAATTGCACTGAAGTGTTTTTCACCTATCTTAAAGAACTTAATCTAAAAACTGAATAATAGAATAAAAAGAAGGCACTTCACTTCGCTTATCAGCCTCGTGCCTTGAAAGTTGCAATGTTTTGGTCATGCACAAAATATTTTAGAGCTACCATAAATATTCCACCTGATTAAACACTATCAACAATTTTTGTTATTTCACGTTTATTCAAAAAACCGAAGATTATTCGCAGAAATGCACATGCCTTACAGAAACCGATCTTTCTACTGCTACGATACATCTAACAAAATAAGAAATCTTTAAGTTCGCTAATAAATAAAAGAATTCCCTGTTGACCCTAATTCGTTCTTTTATAATTACCAGTTGCAATCAACGCCAATTACTCGTCAGTATACCACAATTACAAACAATTATCGATAAATCCCCCTATGAAATATCTTCAAACAGACACCGCAATCTGGTAGCAACTAAAGGGGTAGTCAGATCAATTCTAGCAAATGCCCCAACGAAATCAGAGCCATTTACCTCTTCTATAGCGCGATCACTGATCTCCCGGTAGAATAGCTTTTAACTGGGTCAGAACAACTGGTGGACTGTTTAAAGCTGAATGCGATCCCAGGTAGTGGTACTAAGTTAAATTAAATTAGTTAACCTGATGCGCTCGTCAGCGACAAGACAATTTATCCAGGCAATGAATGAGACAGACAAGCGCTACTAACACCTCGCGTCTTTATTATCTCCAAAGTGTTTGATTTATTCGTAAGAATGATTTTGCGAACCAAACTGCCAACTAGATAGCTTTCGTTACGCCAACGAGTCATTTTGCGAATTATCTAATAAGTGCTCATACAAAGATATAATTTACGTATTTGCTTGAGTGGGCATCACAACCCCAAAATTAAGTCAGCTGACTAGCTCTGTACCCACATTGAGTTAGCCCGGTATATTCTCACCCACTTAGATTGGTCCGGTCCATGTCCGAGCATCCATAACGTAATTCTTTAGACCTGTATTCAAATAAAATTTGTTCTCAACAATGCTTGATAGTGAGTCTTACATAAACCGAAATTGCCATTACGCTGATTATATACACGGGCATTATATTGCGGCTCAACTCTGGCTATAGCGAGGGAGTCTCATTTATTGTTTCTATTTCGAAGAAAGTTCCATGATATAGCAACAAATGTTAATTTGTTTAATATATCAGAATGTAATTTTTCAATTTGAATTAACATAAAGTAACAATTTCTATGAATACGAGCATATTGCGAAATTCATTGCACGATTTGGGAAATATCGTTTACTTGTTTTCCAGATCTTTTTTTTACTAGTAAAAGTCACATGTTTCTGCATATAACTAATCTGCTTTTCATCTAAGAAATTTTTATAGAAATTGTTGTTTTATCTTTAATTGGAAGCTGTCTACATGCATTTTTTTTAAATTATCGGTTCTCGTAAAATGTTAGGTATATTAAGAATGTTTATTTGACTAATTCTGTTTGTTAGTCTAATATTTTGGCTACTAAAGTTGATTTTAATCCAATCTCTATATTTTGTAGAAGATTTTTACTCTCAAATGGTAGACTTTATTTTGTATTACCACTGATTACGAATCTTCTACCAACATTTAATAATTCCGGATTGTAACGAAAACTTGTCAACGAAATTTTAGTAAAAATTAGACTAAAAGGCATTTCTTTATGCTTCATATTATTGAATCTACTAGTAAAATAAAGAAGAAATTAAAGAAAATATATACAACATGCATATACTAACTAAAATTCTAACGGAGTGTAGGATAGAGGCAAATTATTGAATGTAACAGTCGAATCAAATAAATTTAAAATTCCTCGAATGATAGCTTGCTAAGAAATCTGTAGCTGAAAAACCATTTCATATCCATGTTCATCCATCTACGTTTCGATTAATGTCTATTTCCTAGTACTCATAATCTAACATAAGAAAGGGGACATTTAAATAAAAAAAAAACGTGCATACTACGCTAATCCTTTTTAATTTCGCAGCATTGGTGTCGCCACATAATCGTAGTATTTTGTAGATAGTATTTTATCTAGATTCTTTCAAATAATTAATTTATTATCTTGTGTATGCTTAGCTTCGAAGAGAATGTATCTTATAAAGTCTTCAATTAAATGCAATTATTTTGTAAACTTAAAGAATTTCATTGTTTTCCTGACTAATCTAACATAATTAAATCAGAAGAAATTCACACAGATGTTAGTCTTAGCTGAAAGGCATAGAAGTTCCATTGAATGTAATCGTTCCGTGATAAAACATTCGCATAATTAAATGTTTATTAAGAAATTTGAGATCGTTGTTTGGTCAAAGTTCATATTTCCCTTATTACATTTAACTAAGCTTATTATATTTACTAAAGCTTAACTCCCATTAGAATATTCCTGTACGAGATTGGAAATGTAAAATAATACCTATGTATACGCATCATTAGAATTAATGTATCAATTAAAAGATTTATAATTTCGAGGGAACTATTCACTTACTTAGGGTAAAATTACAACCGCTGGGGGTGGGCAGATAGGAGTTTCAAATTCTTAAATGGGTATCGCTATTTTTTCTTTCAGATTTCACTTCTAGGCCAAAAAATACACTTTTTTTAATCTCTTTTCGAAATATTGTAGACTGCGATGTAATAATTAAAGGAAAGGAAGGTCACAAAAGTGCTGAAGAATTTTTAAGAATTTTATTTTATATGAAGAAAATGAGAAACGATTTAAATCTTTTCCTCTGTTTACTGAAGTACGACTTTGACCAGGGGTCAGGGCTCGTACCCGCATCCTTCGAATTGGCGCTTCGCTGCCGATGCCTCTTCGGGCAATTTTTGTTTTGGTGCGAAGTAGTGCGTTCGGCCGATCTAAGATGCATGTAAGAATTTATTCAAGAAAGTAACGATTTTTCCCAGGGGCAGGAATCGAAATTACCATCCTCAAATTGGGGCTTTGCTGCTCTAACCAACTGAGCTATCAATAATAATAATACACACAATGGATTACTGGACTGTATATTATTAAAAATATATAGTTTCAGTATATGCATAATTCATTTTTTTTAAATCTCAAGATGCAAACATTTAAAAAATAATTTGAATGGATATTAATTTTAATTAAATCTAAACTACGTGATAATTGTCTTCTAAAATACTATTTAATAGTCTAATAAAGAAATACTTCGACCTCGAGTTTTTCAAAACATATTTTATAATTTTTAAAATATACAAAAGCATTTTTAATTAAAAATTTCTGGCTCCATTTTTCGGAGCCATTAGAAATTTTATTCATGAGTGTACTTTCCTTTGCCTGCCTGAGCTGTGTGAGTACCGTGGGGGATACCTTCTCTCAATTAAGAAGAAGGCTTTTAAATTTGAAAACAAGAAAGCAAACTTCTGTGTTCTTCGCAAAGTGAATTGTTTTCTTTTAAAACGTAAAAGAATTTTATTCGGTGATAATAAAACATGGTCAATAACAATTTGGAACTTGTAACTACCTGGAACGAAATATTCTCCTTTAAAATAGCTGAAAATGATCTCAGAAAACCGACCGAGCAATTTGTGTTTAACGCACTCGTCAGCTACCTAAAGCAGTTTAACATCGATCTAACACCAATAATTGAGGTAAAAACTACAATTTATAAAGTAACAACCCACTGAAACCATATCAACGACAGGAGAAGGGTGCTGATCTCAATTTCAAGATACAGTTCTGCCAATCTATCGATCACTTCTACAAGATATCGGAAAAGTCGAATTCGTTTCTGTATATCGACCTTATCAACCCCTGTAAGTTTCCTGGAGTGTATGCTCAGTGTGATTATTTTGCTTTAAATCGGAATTATTTCAGCCCCGAAGAAGACTACACACATGTTAAAGTATCTGCTGAACTACTGGAAGTATTTTAATATGATGAAAACCGAAATAATCTGTGTGGGTAACAAAAAGATTAAAGATCACGCCGAGCTACTCGAAATGCAAAAGAATTTCGTTGCACAGAATGAGATGCGTGCGGTTAAGGAAAAAGCGGTTTGTTATATACAACATTTTTATAATTTTGGATACTGTAATACAGCATTTTTAGATCGGAAAATCAGTTATGGAATTCAAGGAAAATCTACCAAAATTGAACGCAAAAATTGAAAGTTTGCAGGATTCGGAGAATGCGCTAATGGAAAAAATAAGGGAACTGAAAGAGATCTGTAGGAATTGTGATACTGTGCTGACACATTTAAAAACCACCGAAGAGGATCTTAAAAGGAGTGTTGTTTCACAGGATGAGGTAGACAGTTTGAGGGTGTAAGTAGTTTTTGTTTTTAATGAAATACATTGGAGAAGTTATTGCACCTTATTTTTGCAGGAATGAGGCATCCTTACAAAAAGCTTTAATCGAGCAGGAAGAGATCGAAAGTGCTACTCTCCAAAGCAATCAGGCTAGATCCGATACAATCAATAAGCTTACTCCGTTAATAAAACAAATTGAGTCCACCATGGAGATTTACTCATCTGAAAACTTTTTATCAGCAAAGTAAGTATACTTTTAAAAAGGTAATTATTTTTAGAAACATTTTCCCTGTATAGATGTTGAAGAAGCGAAAATTATAGTCAATCCAGCGAACAATGCGTTAGTCTATTTTTAAGTCTTTAAATTTTTAGGGAAGCTAAGCAAAAACTCACCGAATTGACGAGCAAATATTCTCAACAGAAGTCTATAAATGAAAAGAAAAGGGCAGATATTGAGAGTTATTCCAAAAAACTGGAAGAACTCGAACATATAATGAGGACCAAAATGAATGAGCTAAAGGAAATTATAATTGCTTTAGAGGATGAAATGCAAAAGTACTCTATGTATTGTCTGACTATAACCAATTTTTAGGTATTTTTTCATATACTTTAAATTTTCAGAAAAATCGAATCGGAGAAAAAACTGAATGATATCTTAAGTGAAGAAGAAAATAAATTGAAGGAAGATTACGCATTAGAGACGGACAAGTGCAGGTATATTCTACAGCTCGCAGAGAATTTCGTCCATCACGTTAAGTTAACACAAATGAAAACCAAGGATATATTTGAAAATGAATAAATCATTAATACAATACCTAACGAATTTATTTCTATTGCGACGTTAAAAAAGTAAAAAGTACAGTTGAATTTAGCACGTTGGGCATATTGTCCTCAGATCTATTTGTTGTGAAAGGCTTTCCGCGATTTAAACACACGTACTGTGTTATCTGCTCCACCAGACACGATGTACTTAGGATTTGTCCAGTCAATATCAAGAACTTTGTCCCCATGACCAATGAGGTCATAAAGCGGCGCTTTAGGGCTGCACGAATAAAATATGAAGTAAAATAAAAATGAAAACCTTTTGATTATATTACCTTCTGTAGTCCCATAATTTAACTTGATTATCGTATGACCCTGAAACAAACATGTACTCTTCTGTAGTCGACCAAGCTACTGCTTGAATCCACTGGGAATGTCCGTAGTAAGTGCTCTTTACTACTGAACCCTCTGAAAGGAGAATAGATTAGCCAGGTGGAAGTAGTGAAACGTATATATTGGAATTACGATTCGATCGGGTATCGTAAAGCCTTAAATTTTTATCGGCTGACGCTGCTATAATAAGTCCATTGAGTTTCGAGTAATCGATGTCGAAGAAAGATTTATTGCCGGTAATTTCTGTTTTAATACCCTCAAGGTTCAAGTCCCAAACTTTCATTGTATGGTCCCATGAACCTGTTACTATCGTTTCGTTATCCATCCATTGCACAGCTGATACGCATTCTCGGTGTCCCTGCAGTGTCATGATAGGAGTCTGGAAAATAAATATGTTTGAGAAATATAAATAATATAAAATAAATGTTCAAACAAGGTACAGAGGAACCTCGTCTATTTTTATACTGTGAAATAAAAACATTTTACGGAAAACACATTTTTTTTACTTTTTCAGTCAGCCGAATTAAACCTATTGCTATTCTAAATTTAATATTAATTAGAATCCTCACCCTTGTGGTTCCTGGCTCTCCTCTCATTCTCTTGGATGAATCTGCGTAGTTTGAAACATCGTCAAAACCTACGAAAATAAATTACAATCCAAATTATGTGTTGAAAAATGTATAAACTTACTGCTCGTCCAAATTTTTAGCATAGTATCCCAGCTTCCTGTAGCGAATCTTTTTCCATCCGGGCTAACATCGACACAATCAACGCCCCTTTCATGGCCTTTACAAACGTGAACACAATCAACTGAATTCTGTTCGATGTTCCACTCCCACAGCATTGCTGTTTGATCCTGGGAGCAACTGAAATTATTTAGTGTGTCTTTAATTTTAGCCAAAGAAATAAAGAAATATTTTTGGTTTGTATGGTTCACAAATAAATTTCTGAATTAATTAATCGATTTTAAAAAAAACTTCAAAAGGTATATAACTATTCAGAGATACACTCGGTAACTAAAAAGCAAGTCGTCATACCTCACAAAAACTCCGGTTGTCTCCGTCAGAGAAACCCATGCGACAGCTTTTACCGGACTCGTGTGACCGGGAATTGTTAAAATATGCCTTCCATGCGTAGTCCACAGGTTGATAGTGTTGTCGTAGCATCCAGTGAGCACCCAATTTTTTCTTGTTTTTACCGCCGATACCCAATCATCATGCAGTAGGCAATCTTTTGGCTCTGGTGCCGGAAAACGTTCAACATACTCAATTTCGATAACATCTTCAAATGAGATTGATTTTTCCCTTAAATGGTCTCCAAGTTTTTCCCTAAAGAGATTTAAAATGAAATACCCTTCACATTCTGCGGTTTAAGAAGATTCACTTACCGCAAGAACTCTCCAAAAACTAGAAAATCGAATTCGACATCATTGTGTTGTTGACTTTCAGCTAATAGGGTATTTACGAGGGTATTTAGTTCAACTGACGAGACATTTGCTCCTATAGAATAGGGAATATCCGGGACCGCATACCTGGAAATACACATTTTAAGACGAAAAATGTCTAACCTCAAAAGGTTAACTTACTGTGATTGCTTAGTCGTAAGGTGGATTTGCAATTGTCCTTCACCACTTTCTATTTCCATTTTGCATAACGTAGTGGTCCGGTTATAAAAAAATTATAAAATCCAGGTACTTTTCGAGTTTTCAAATATTTTCAAGCACGCGAAAGTCGTTTTGGTCTACTTGTGGAGCTATTTGACAATCGTATGACAATTCTCTTTAATCCTCTTCTTTCTTATCGGAATCTTTCATGAAATTAGATTGTTATTTTATATCATCAGACAATTCTAGCCAACTTCATGAATCACACCTGACAATTCTTTTGACATATTTATCTTCTGCGACTACTGAAAAATTTCTGTGATGTTTTGCTTACATGCGATGGAGTTCCGGTGTTTTTTTGCAAAATAGCTGCACGAATTGCAAAAAACCTGATGCGACATGCTTCAGCTGTTCAAAAAATCAGGTAATATTAATAAGGCGGCACGAGAAATTTCAGCGGAATGCTAATTTTGTGGGTGGTTTTCTTTTTGTAGGTCGCACAGTTACCTGTGATGACAGAACACCGGACAAGAGGCTTTCTACGACATCCTCACCGAGCGACGCCTTTCTTGATGAAGATCTCAATGATGAGGACTTGAATGAGGGTAAGTTAATTAGCAAACGAATGAGGTCACAGCTTGTGCGTGCTCTTGGGTATATTTGTGTAAATTATATAAGCAAACGGAGAGATGCGATGCGTTTCTGAGTTTCACCTTTTCACCTGTAAAATGCGATCGAGATGCAGTCTACCAAGCCAATTTGCATATTATGCGCAATGTCAGCAACTTCCTATTTTGGGCTGGGTTTCGATTTGCCGGGCGTTACACCCAAATTCAATGCAAATGGGAAGCTAAAAATATCGGGGATGGCTTCTGAGGTTTCCCTATCTACTCTCCTATTTTAAGCTAAATTACCTTTTGTTGGCTCAATTCTCACGTCTCCTTGGTGTTGTAGGCAATTTACTTGCTTTATAATAAACACTTACCGAACAGCTAAATAGGGTTCAGTCTTTAATCTTCTTTCGGAAGGAATATTTCTTCATGCAAACAGTTTTCCTGCTAGCGTAAACAAACATGCAGGGGGGCAGAAATTGAGCGGAGGTAACAAGTTGTTTAAAATTAGCAGCTGAATCTATAATCTAAAATATGTAAATGTATTTATACAAAAAAAGGAAATAACAAAAATCTTTTTTAAAGAAAAATAAAATAAACATAAAATTGGATAAGATAGTAAAGTTTCTCAGACAGTTATTGGGAGGGTGTGGTTCTCAGGCAGTTACTGTGAGCGTCTGGTTAACATTTTCTTATTACATTCCATTAACAGCGTATTATATCTATATCTATAGTTTATTTCTAGTAGCCCAAAGGTTGCAACTACTGTAAAATAACAATATTAATATAATTGGTAAATTTTGTATATACTACTTTAAAGGTAAACATTTTCTCCTAACATTTATGATTTTAAAAATAAAACAATTTTTTCGAATCCATATGGGCTAGCAAATTCTCGGATTAATTTGTTATTTTCACATTATTTTATTTTTTACTCTACTTCCAGACTTAATAGAAGCCCGATCCCGACTATCAATGAATCTTGTAGAAATTATACGCGACAAAACCTGCCTTAGTTACTTTGTGCAATTTTTAGAATCGAGACGAGGCCTCTCACTTATTAAATTCTACTTAGACGCAGAAAGTTTTAAGGCCGCAACCGAAATTTCGCAGCCATTAAAGCCGTCGAATCAATGTGATACAGCAAGCGATGACATTCCTCTGCATCCGTGCAGGGAAATGACGAAAAGTATCTCCTCGGAGGGCTACGATAGCCTCTCGTACACAAGTTTTGATGTCTGTGATAGAATCTCGATATGTTCTCAATCAGAAAATAACTTGCGGCTAGTGGCAAACAAAAATCTCGTGGACGATGAGTCTTTAGAGGGTGGATTGCCAGAAGGTGGTCCACAAAAAACAGACGTACCTGAACTTAAGGCGCTGTGCGATTTAAGCATGCGCAAGCCGCTTACCGACGACGAGAAATCTCAACTGTTTGCAGAGTCTAACAGAAGGAAAGTGGACAGCTCTAGTGCCAAGTATTCGGAGAAATCCAGTTCATCTGTAGCTACGGATGCGATAAGAATATATAGGAAATATTTGACTTTGAATTCCCCATATTATATAGACATTCCAGCGACTATAGTATCCAACATATCTCTGGCACTATGCGCAGAAAAGGATGAAAATGGAGGCGCATCTTTTGTAATAACTTCGAATTGCTTCGAGGAGGCTCAACGTTACATTGTGGAACGTTTAGAAAAAGAGCATTTAAATGAATTCTTGCAGAGCCCATTTTATTGCAAGTATTGCGTAGAGATTCTAAGCAATACAGGACTTAGGCTGGCTGATATTCTTCACAGTGAGTCGGCTCTATTCTATTTTATGGAATATCTCGAACAGGAAGGTCAGCGTGACTGCCTTGAGTTTTGGCTTGCAGCTATGAATTTCCGGAAGCATTATGAATCCCGATTGAATGATGGGCACAAAAACGAGGCAACGGGTGATGCCATGATATTATACGAAAAATACTTTTCTCTGCAGGCACCATGTCCACTAAAATTTTCAGACAGAGTACGGAGCAGAGTTGAAGAGTGTATCTGTGCAGAACCAGATGTGGTGGTCAGATGCTTCGATCTACCGTTGAAGATAATTGAGAAACACCTAGAAACTAAGTACTTTCGAAACTTCCTTTCATCTCAACTGTTCGTGAATTACTTAAATGAGTTACGGTCTAAAATTAGGGATCATAAGCATTCTGAATGGAATAGCAATCTTCGGAACTGTCGTCATAGGAAAACTCGTTCGGATTGCACAGACGAGAATACGCGAGTGCTACGAAATAGTTTTATATCTCAACAAAACACCCTTCTTGCGATGGAAAGCACGAAAGTGTCCAAAGCTGGTAAAGTGGCGGGAGCCGATATGCAAATCGATTCACGACAACTAACAAACCCTGACCTTCTTTGGCACCGCAACTCCACTGGAGCTCTGCACTTTGGAAGGGTTGACTCTTTAGGGCGCTATGAGCGCGATTTTGATTTAGGCTGCCCGGACGAGAAATGGTCGTTGGCTACTGGGGGAAGTAAAATTAAAAACGCTATGCGTAAATTAGTCAATCTTCCTGAAGATAAGGTTCAGGAAGAAATCGCATGGCAAGTGGCCGAAATGATTGTTAAAGACATCACAAGCATAACTCTAGGAAACGGTCGCATCGACACGTGATGGTCGGAGGCGCTCACCATTTTCTATCCTCTTATACTTACCGTTTTTATTATTTCCTACCTTGATGCATGCTTTAAGTCGGTTGTACCTTTTGTCGTTGTTTTACGTTATTGTTGTGTAAGAGGTATACGAGTGTCTTAATATATATTTTATGTTAAATTTTACGAAGATATTTAACTGGTTCGAGGTTAAGTTACTACTGTTGATTGCGGCGCACAATTTTTGAATTTGGCGAAAGGTCTTTAGGGTGGTACTATGAGAGCTTACCGCTTTACTCAGAATAATCTCAACCGAAAAAAAAACTACTCCATTGCTACGCAACGACATAACTTCTATGCCGCAAAGTGCTGCTCAGGAGTTGCCTTCGCCAAGATCAGGCCACAAAATGTTTTCTTTTTTTTTTTTTTTTTTAGTTCTTTTATTGGAATTCAGTAGTACTAGCTTTCTATCATGACATTGTATAATCGAATATTTTTGTATTAAACCTTTGCTACATAATAAACATGTATATAAATTAAATATTGCGTTTAATTGAGACTTCTACATACCCCTAACCGCTAGTTTGTAAGATAAATGCTTTATACATAAAAGACAGTTTAGTTTCGAATATTTATATCAACCCCAATCTCATAATTATAAGCAAAAAATGGGAATCCTGCTATTTATTTTAAGGGTATAAACGAAGCTTTAAAGTTCCACAATAGGAAAGCTCCTTTGGCTGTGCATTTAAGAATAATAAGAAATTGTTTATCTGGACAAACAAATGCATACATAACTTAGGCTTAAGCCAGATTTGAATTAATCTTGAGTAGAATTTGAAAAACTTACACCAGCCACGACCTAGGTTTGATTCAGATTTAAGCAAAATTTGCGATAGGCTTCTGTTTGATTTAAGAAAGCTCTGAGCTTTGAGTTTGAGTTAATAAGAGAAATCTCTTCCCCTTTACCGTGGGAAGCAAATCAACCAACTTGAATTGAGTGGAATAACTTCATATTTTCTTTATAAATTTCCACTTCTCAAAGGGTTAAATTGTGATCTGCGTTTTGTAACATTATAAAGATTGATCTTCTAACTATTTTGATGTGCATTTGAAACATTGATAAAAGTGGCAACTTTCTATTTACCGAAAAATCGTGATAGTCCTCAAGTTCAAGGCATAGTTTTGTAACGGACGGATCAGTTATACAACTTCCTTCGAGGTATGATCGAAAAGTAATGCCACACATTCAACAATTTCCTTGTAACAATGATCACTGAACTGAATTTCACGTCTGGCACTTCGCAGTGTTTGCATCGTTACCCTTCGGTCGGTATCGGCTCGCGGGGTTGAGTCGCGGCTTTGCAAGTGTTGGTCGAATCCAAAGCAAAGAGCTATCAAAAAATTGTGGCTAAAGGGACCAGGGATCGGTGAAGCGATTTGCAAAAAAGTGCAAAAAGGTATGTTGATAGAAGTGCATCGCTAAATATTCCGGGTGAGGCCCGCATTGCTCAGCAGGCGTCTCACACTTGACGGGAAATTCGACGTTGTGCCGCTCTAAGGAGCCGAGGGGGAGCAGCGCAGGCATCGTTTCGCATCGGGCAGTTTTGTTGTGTCTGTCAAATATCCGAGCGCTCTGCAGAGGAGCTGTTCGCCAATTTCGATTTATTTTTTATAGTCGAAAACTGTAAGTTTTGTTAATTATTTTAAGAGAAATCGACTCGTTTCGAGTGCCGCGACTTAAAAATTCAATTTTAATTGATTTTTTCTGCACTAGTTTGCTTGCAAAGTGTCAATTTTCTCTCGCTATGTTCACAGACCTCAAAATGGCCGCTTGCCTGAGGGACTTCGTTTGTTTTTAGTTTCGAAAAAAATTTAATTTTTACTATTAAATTTTGTTTGTGCTGCTGTAATATTATTAAAATTAGGTAGCAAGTGTATTACCCTGTTTTGTTGATAACAAATCTTGTTAGTGTGTTACGAATTCTCTCCGATATCTGTGGAGTTTGCCAGCTCTTCATTAGCGCTGCGGAACAAAGGAAATTGGTTCTTGATTTTCGGTAAACGTTTTTTATGTTTTCCAAATCAATTAATAGTGCCTCTGCATTTAATTTCCAGTGGAATTATTAATTAGAAAGGAGCCGTCCTGAGGACGCTCTGTGCAGCCCTAATTTTTACTGACTACAAATATTTTTAAGTTTTAATTCTGGTGGGGTTTTCTGTATAATCCCACGGACAAAATGCAAAATATTTTAACAATTTCGTGATCCACATCATTGAAGCATATTTACCCTATTTGGAATTTTCATCAGAAAATGCTCCCCAATGTCAATTCAATGATTGATTTTCTTCCTTTCTCGGGGAGGAGGTAAAATCGTGGTGCACATGATTCAGTTGTGGGCAATTGCGTTTTGTTTTCTATTCTGTTACACAACATTTCCGGTAAAATTTGCAACCAACCATTTCCTGGATCTTCCACAGGACTTAAAAGCTTTGAATATTGAGCGGAGTACTATGAATTTGGGAATGCTTCATTCTCTGGGGAGACTAAATCAAAGGGTTTTTTTTGTGGTATGTAACCATTATTGAATTGTATGCGCTGTAGTTTTATCAAGCATTTGGAAATGATGTTTCTATGACTTGATGCGCTGCTAAATATTTCATAATAAATTTCAGAATTTGCGCAATTCGGTTTTTATACTACTTTCAATATAAACAAACCATTGAAATTTAGGGTGTAGTAATCAGTCTCATTTAGACAGCTTAAAATCAAGAGTACAAAAAGAAAATCTTAAGTTTCATTGTATGTAACCATCTATATTAAGTTTTTATTCTATCATTTGATCATAACTTATAACTTAATAGAACTGTGACGAAATGTTCACATATTAAATAAGACCAAAAGTAATTAAATGCTCGAGTTTCTTGTGTGTAACAAAGAAGCTCTCGAGCATAAGACAGCTCAGCTACAAAAACGTAATAGTGATTAATAAAATAAAGTATAGCATGATGAAATGACAACATTAAAAAATACAATAGACTTTTAACGTTTATATCAGAGCTTAACATGAGCTATCCCATTGTGGAATAACCAGTGGCCTACACTGAATGGCAAAATTCGGATGTAAAATTTACTGTAAAAAGGTAAAAGTCAAAAAAATGTGTAAATATAATAAAAATAAAGGTGATTTGTCTTAAGCAGGACCTTAAGATAAAAAGATCTTTCATAAATTACGTCCATCTTTTGATTTTCTCTCCTTAACGTAGCTTTAACCGAACATAGTAGGAGGGATAGTGTTTCAAATTCCTTTGTAGTTCGTAGCTTGATTTTCAGTAGCAATGTTGCTTAAATTACGTTTATCTTTGGGTTTGCAACTAAAACTTTTGCTAACATTTGGAGCCTTTATTTTTGAATGCAAATTAACTAGAAGTAGGAAATTGAAAACCAAACATTTTGTACTTAAAGACACTAGTTAAGGTGGTCAGTTGGAAAGCTATTTATTTGGTAGCAGTTCCACCACTTTATAACTATTAAGCTTTGAGAATCTTTCTGTATTAAACGGGTAAATTAATCGTTTACTCTCCGTGCTACCTGCACTGGGTAGTACTCAGTTCGAGTCTGGAAGCGTGGGTTCAGTTTATTAAATTTTATAAACCCAGCTAAAATCTATGAAGCTTCGGATTTGGGCGGGTTTTTTTTTAAATTGAATTTGCAGTTACGATTGTGTTAAAAACGGACAAAGTGAAACAGTCAAATAACACTAATTATAATACCTAGAATAAAAATTGTTTATATCAACAAACGGAGTTGCTTTTGTATACCGGCGATATTCATAGCATTTTTATATGCATTCATTATAAAATATTTTTCTTTTGGTCTAATTAAGGTCAAATTAGTTTCAGAATATAAATAAAAGAAAGAAATGTCGTCTGGTGCGGGTTCAAGTAGTAGCGGAGGCGGTGGTAGAGGACGGAGTGGTAGCGGCTCAACAAATACAGCACCATCAGCAAATGAAGCCAAACCTGATGGGAAGGATTCAAAACCGAATCCAAAAATATCGAAAGCTTTAGGGACATCTGCAAAACGCATACAAAAGGAGTTAGCGGAGATAACTCTGGATCCACCACCAAATTGTAGTGCTGGCCCAAAAGGTGATAACTTATATGAATGGGTTTCCACTATACTTGGTCCGCCCGGCTCAGTATATGAGGGTGGAGTATTCTTCTTAGACATACATTTTTCTCCAGAATATCCATTTAAACCTCCAAAGGTTTGTTAACCTTATCTGCTTTAAGTTTTATCGATTATTTCGTAAATGTATCGCAGGTTACATTCAGAACTAGGATATATCACTGCAATATTAATAGTCAAGGAGTGATCTGCTTGGACATTCTCAAAGATAATTGGTCTCCAGCGTTGACCATATCGAAAGTTTTATTATCGATTTGTTCCCTTTTGACTGACTGCAATCCTGGTAAGTTGTTAATATGCTTTTTATTACGATGGTGGGCTTATGATATTTCTTTTCAGCCGACCCTCTTGTTGGCAGCATTGCTACACAATATCTACAAAATAGAGAGGAGCACGATCGAATCGCAAGACTATGGACAAAGAGGTATGTCTTTGTGGTTATTGAGTTTTATTTTTATTTATAACAAGCACACTTCCTTTTCTGAAAGTATTAAACATTAATTTTAACGTCTATATAACTTTGTAAGGACACTAAAACTAATATTCAATATTTGTTTGGTTTTATAATAACTGAAACTAACTATTAAATTAATATAAATAAACTGAATGGTTTTCTTTTACTTTTCTTGTTAGGTACGCAACGTGATTTCCTCCAGTCATCAGCAGAAAAAAAATTTTGCAACATTTACAACAAGTACATATAATTAATTATCCTATATAATATATAATAATAAATAAATAATAACTATTGAAATAAATGATCCTATGTAAAACCAGAAACGTGTATAAAAGGAAAGCAACTAAACAGAGAGCAGAAGTAGAGTGGCCCTTCGGAACCTAATGATGCGATTGACGCCACATCCGCTCAATGAGCCGAACTATTTTTGCTTTTTAACCAACCATCAATCGACTTGTAATTGGTTTTAATTTTTGAAAACGAAAAAAAATAGTAACAAAAAATGATATGTACAGTAAAACGCGTGTATGTATTATCTCATACGAATTATTATAATTCTTAGTTTTCCCTTAGATAGTTTTCTTTTTTAATTTTTTAAGTGAAAACTTTAAACGTATATGTACTTTAGACAAAGTAAGAAAAATTTAATGAGAAGTTCTACTAAGAATGAGAGAGAGAAAAAGAGAGATAAAAAAAAAAGAATAATGAAAGAAAAAAAAAAGCAGAAAAAAATACTCGAAACACTTGATTTTATTCTTTCAAATTGTTTTACATCCACACAACTCCACTCTCCCCCGCTTCTCTAATGTTGGCAAAAACTAGTAGTTTGTCATAAGAGAAATATCCGCAATTATTCCACTCTAATAGTTCACCAGTATATCAGTCGTCTTTAATAAATGTGTCATTTTTAAATAAGCATTGTTTTACCTTGTCTTTCATTGGTCGTTTTCTTCTTATATGTCGTTAAATGTCCTAACCGCGATTCGTCTCTTGGAGGTAAATTCTCACATAGTAAGTCCAGGTAAGATGTGTTTTGAAAAGTAGTTTTTGAATTGAATAATAAATTTTGATTAATTCATATCTTGAATGAAATTGATCAAATAAATTGTAAGAGTGACTTAGTTTTTGACGGCTGAAAGCGAATTGTCTAATATAAAGTTCTACATCTGAGTTACCATAATTCATACAATCCACTCAAATCAACATAATAATCATAAGACAATCAGATAATTCTACATTTTAGGAATCGTTGATATATAATTCAATTTTGACTCAAAGTTTACAGAATTGAAGCTAACAAAAAAATATTAGTAAACTGTTAAATGCCGTGCACCTTTTATTAAATAGATTAATTGTATATTTTGTATAAAAATGTCATTTCATTCTTATGATGGTCAAAGTCGTTATAGTCGCGAAATAACAGAACGAGCGATAAGGTTGCATGAATGGTTAACTCCGGAACAAATTGAACAACTTCAAAAAGTTTTTGAGAATGCTCCAGATAAAAAGTTGTCGTACGAAGAATTTCAAGTTGTTTTACAAAATAATAACATTTTTCTCACTGATACCGAATATTACATCCTATTTCGGAAAATAAATGTTGAAGGGGATGGAATGTGTAGTTGGGATGATTTTATATCATTTTTAATTTTTGGCTTTCAAAATGACGACCCTAATAATCAAAAGGAGGCCTTAATTCTTCCAATATCGGAGCCTCTTGTTACGAAAAAGACAGGACACCTCCCACCAATCTGTGCTATAAGCCTTAATTATGATATTTCTGTTGTATTTTGTTTGGTAAAGATCTAGTTAATATTTATTTAATTGTAGGAGAATTCAGAAGACTTAGGTACATATTA
Source organism: Philonicus albiceps (assembly GCA_963969385.1). Classification (NCBI taxonomy): domain Eukaryota; kingdom Metazoa; phylum Arthropoda; class Insecta; order Diptera; family Asilidae; genus Philonicus; species Philonicus albiceps. The sequence continues at coordinate 29,550,987 of OZ017775.1, forward strand.
TACGGCCAGTAAAGATGGTATGGTAAGATCTTGGACATCACAATTCGAACCTATAAAAACATCGAGATCATCATCGCGTAAGTTTAATACATTTTTCAAATATTTTTAAAATTCTTAAAAGCTTTTAAGGGATGTTAAAGAGTAAATATTTTGAAGAAGAATTGTTTAAATCATTTTTTTAAAGATCCCTACTCTTTTAAGGTATTCCATTCTGATTAAATTCAAATCCGCTTAGGGTTCAAGTATGAAATTGATCAAAAATTGAAGGACTGTAGTTGGCAAACGATATCTAGAAAATCGCACAAATCACTTTGTATTTGCCTCTATATTTCATATTTAAATTTTCGAGATTTCAGAGTTGATAATATGCACCTTTGGTGTTGGTATTATTTATCAAATAATGCATGATATCTCGAATCACTTGCATACGCTTTAATACTTTCAAATCTTAATTTGTAATTTCATCATCACTAATAATCTTTCTATAGATTACCTAAAAATCACTTCTACTTGGGTACTCACCATGCAAACATTGTCAGATGTTCGAGTTGTTGTAATATCATCATCTGAACGCGAATTGAGATTCTATGATACTACAGCAAACAATTTCAATCTTCGAATTGTTATTCGAAGTGTTCCTTTTGCGATATCAAGCATTTCGTATAATTTCGGTGCTTCAAACATGTCTTATTTGATATTGGGAGATGTTCGTGGAAATGTGAAATTGCTACAATTTTCGCCACTACTTAGAGGACCATTTCAAAGCAAACCAGGAACTGCTCTTATTGAACTAACGTGGCAAGAATTTTTAAAGGTGAGTTTTATTCTGTTTCTTATCGTAGTTCGATATTTAAATTAACCAACCTGTGAAGGTGGCGGGTTATTGTTCAAAAGATAAACCATATATTATTCCGTTTACTTGAATTTCTTGGAAGAAAAAATATATACCAATCAATATTTTTGGATATCAATTTTTGAACGAAAAATGAAATAGCGGACGTGTTGGTTAAAAGAAAAAACTAAAGGCTTAAAACATACCGACACGTGATCAAGTATCCAAAATTACTTTCTAGAAAACCGGGTTATAGTTAGGGATCGTCACGGAATTGTATCGAAAGTGGAAAGTTTATGGAATTTTAACGTACAATTTGTACCAAATATTCTTGAAGTGTTTAGTTTTCAAAATTAATTATTATAATTTTCGATTCTTTTGAAATATAAAAGAGAATAATGGCTTTAATTTAAATTATAAGTTAAATATGTTTTTCATTTTCAGGGAAAATTGCCAGCATTTAAAATAAAAGAGTACAACAATGTGCATGTTGATGCCATCAGACAAACATATTACTCGCAAAAGTTCAATCTTATATTTTCAGCTGCTGAATGCCATACATCTTCAAACTCTTTGCCTTTGTGTCCTGGTGTTGTTGTAACAGATCCGAAAGATAATAGCAAAATAATTTTTAATATACCAAAGGTTTTATTTTGTTTATCAATCCCAACGAGTTTATCAAACTTTTGCTTAGGGCGTAACTACATTTTGGCTGGAGGAAGAGTCTCGTATACTTGCAACAGGAGGGCCTGATGCTTACTTGCGTATTTGGGATATCTTTATTACAAGTAAACCAACTGTTATGCTTTCTGGGCACCATGCCGGAATAGTATATATTTTCATTCAGCTAGAAGAGCAGAAGGTTTATACTATTGATCACAGTAAAATAATAAAAGTTTGGAGTCTCGTAGAACACACTGTTTTGCAATCGTACAGTGAACTAATGCGAGTGCAGGCGCATGAGCGTCAATTCGTTTGCTACTATAATCAAGTTAGTCGAGAATTGTGGCTAGGTGCTAGAAAATTGACCCGTGTGTTGTGCTGTCCAAAATTGAGATTAGATTTAAATGATGGGAACACCCATGCGGGACCAGTTTCAATTGTACTGTTTAATGAGCTGTTTACGAACATTGTTACTTGTGGTTTGGATAGCTACATAATTGTGTGGGATCCATGGACTGGAAAGAGGCAAGTTATGATCAAACATGCTCACACGATCATGTCTAACAGCCAATTAGCGGACGTTGAAATTACAGCAGCTTGCTTCGATCCTAAGGATCAATTGCTTCTAACCGGAGCTAGGGATGGCACGTTAAAAGTTTGGAATTTTAACAATGCCGTTTGTATTCGACATATGCACATTGAATCATTAATGGAGGTTACTGCTGTCTTTTGGGTCCCAGAAAGAATTTTAGCTTGTGGCTGGAATATGCATGTAACAGAATTTCCCGATATTCAAGGAATGGAGTATGGTGATGAAAAGAAATGGGCTATTATGCATAATGATGATATAACTTGTGGGGCTCTTCGATTAGGTCAAGCTCTTGTTACGGGAAGCTATTCGGGGCAATTGTTCTTTTGGAAGCTCGAAACTGGTCAAGCTTATAAGGAGTTGGATGTGGAAAAACCAACAGAGTTTGTTAAGGTGGGATATAATTTACATGCTTACGAAAAAATTTTTACTAATAATTTGCTTTATAGCTAGCTTCCAGTCAGAAGGATGAGCGCCAGCATTTATTAAAGAAATTTCGGCCATCGAAGCTTATTCGAGCTTCAGTTACAATAAGTGTTCGAAATACAAACACTAAACAGTCCACTATGTCCCTGATTCATGATAATGTAGAAGAAACCCCAAAACTCCCACTTTCAGTTCAAGCCATGTTGTTCCTCCAAACTCGTAAAATGACCAAGGATCATGGTATTGTGATTTTTATCGTAGTTGTTATGCCCAACGCATACAAATTTTTATCAAAAATTCGCTCAACGGTTTTTGAGTGTGCATAGCTTTAGTTTGATATTTTAATCAATTGGTTTCGTAGATTTCTTAATTCTGGACGATTTGCCGTCTATTTAGAATTTGTTTGGCAATTTCATTGCCATTATTTTTAAAGTGGTGCAAGCTATAAAATGTTATAACGATTTTTCTAAATTCTTTTAAAGTAAACTCGTTCTTATTACATTTTAGATTTGCACCACTTTCAAAATAAGCGGCGTTTTTTTTTAAATTATCACAATTGACCAAATGCTAACATCAACACTACGGTTTCGGCTCTGGAGACATTAAGACTGAATTGTTCATTCTCCTTTAAAAGCTTAGAGACCCTAAATAGTGTGAAATAATAGGAGTTATCCTATAATCTTTTAAAGTTAAAAATAAGAACGGATATACTGAGAATTTTGAAATTGTGCATCTTATTTTAAAACTTTTCTGAGTTCTCCATTTTTATGAAATATGAATTTATATTACCTTTTAGAGTAAGTAAAGAATTTATAAAATATGTTTATTATTATTGACTACGCTACTGACTATTCAGCAAGTTCATTTCTTTATATTTCAGGTACCCTTTTGGTCTCGCTGGATAATGGAAAAATCCAAGTTTACTCGCATCATCATAGTGGGGGCTACATTGGAGAGTTCAACACTATTCATAAGACTGGGGATTGTGTTATCTCGATGGCAACTGATAGAAAAAATAAATACCTGTTCACTGGCACAGCTTTTGGGTATATAAAAATATGGCTAATGCAAAACTTTTGGTGAGTGTTTAATCGATTCGATATCTGCATATCTCCTTAATTAAGCTAAGGATATCTGCCCGTTCAGCGTTCCAAAAGAGGAGAAAACAAAAATTTCCATGCCGAAACTTTACTTGCGCTTTATCTTTTTACGAAAGGAAAAATTACAGGGGCGTGCTAAACGACTAGTGAAAAATCAACCCGAGCCTATGCTGGTTAATTCCTATAAGGCGCATACGAAATCCGTAACTTCTATATCATACATTCATAAACCAAAAGTGCTTGTGACGTAATATTTATTTTGCATAGAGGACTAGTAGAAAATTAACTAATTTTATTTTAGAGGAAGTCATGATTATAGTGTCAGATTATGGACTTTAAGTGGTCGATATTTAGGAACTTTAGGGTCTCCAATACCTTTGGTTAAGATGACACCTTTAACAATATTTAAGGAAGAAGATAAATTCCGAGTTCCACCAGATATACAGAAGGTTGCAAGTTCTACAACTCTTAAGGTTATTTCGGGCGTTTACAGAGACCGTCTTAAGGAGCTTAGGGCTGAAATTAAATTGCAAGAACAGCAGCAAGAAAAGAAAGATGAATTATTGGGAAAGTGCACATATGGAAAAACGTTGACGCATCCAATTTTGGGGCAACATTTCCAAATGCCTGCAAAATCAGCCTTCGTCCATACTCCAGTGCTCGACAAGAGTCTCCCGTATATACCAGTCTACTCTCATTTGAGGGTTTATGATGCGACACCGTTGGAACGTCCACCAACTCCAGAATTATTGAAGAAAACGAAAAAGTTAGATTTCATGAATCAGAACGTCGCCGGCAAATCCAGCAAGCAGACAAAATAAATCAAATACTTTTTTGTTTTATGGATTTTTAATTTAAAATTTTGCTAACAAAAATTCGATAAAATTTTTGTCTTAACAACTGTGAGTGCATACAACAATTATATCATGTGTTTCGAACATTACGACTAAAGTAAACTAAAAGTTAATCCTTTAAATGACCTAGTTCCATGCGCGCCTTAAGCATACAGCAGGCATCGTGAAGTTGTCCCGCCACTCGCAATTGCTTCGTCTCTTGACCCTTTTCTGATAAACACATAAAAGCTTTAGCGGCTAGCAAGCACAATCGGTCGAGATCTAGATTGTCGGCATCTCCGTGTATTTGAACGCAGCCCTTCTTAATTTTCTGAAATGAGCCGATTGATCGGACCTCTCTATTTCCTGTAGTAAATACTGCTGACACTTACTAACGAATCAAGATAGCTCAAGACTAGGGGTCCCATGTTTGCCACTTGCATGTAGGCGCTTTGACGCTTCGATGTAAATAAACTTATGCGACGACCGGCTATTTCTAGCAGAAGCCGACCCATGTCTTCTCTATCAACGATTTCTTCAAGTAGCTCCTCAGCATAGGCGTCCCATCCGTGTGCGTATAATTCGACTATCTGAAATAAGTGGTCATTAATTTTTTTAAATTTGTTCGACAGTTTTCGACAGTTGACGATAGCCAGCTTGTTTGAACAAAACCTTTTTTTATTTATTTTATATAGCATGCAGTATTTGAAGTTGCTACAAGTGAACATTTAAGCTTTATTTTGTTATAAAAAACCAAATTTTTTGTTTTCGCTATATCTGAGGAACGGAAGGTCGAGAATTGCTGATTTTAGAATAGCAAAATTTAAATGAAAAATTGAAATATCTTAACATAAAAGCAAATAGAAAATCTACTTATTAGATTAATTAATAAATGTCTTTAATTGAAAGACGACATATTTTTTCGGTTTGCTAAAATGTTCTAAAATGCCTCAATAAATAAAATAAAAATGAATAACTCCAAGTTAGTTAATGCATAATCTAAATAAAAATCACGTCGATATTTTATTCGATCCACCCAATTGAACTGAAATTATAAAATATCGATCTTATGTTATAAGGTTTATACTTACCTCGTGTTTTTTCACATTATCCCAATAACCATAACTCTGCAATTCCCACATATCAGCTAATCCTTTTATTGTCGTCATATAGGTAGTATGCTCCTGAAGATAAATTCCTGCCGGATCATCTCCGATGTGGTCTACACTTTTGGATACAGCTTTACATAAAAACTCTTGACGATGCTTTTGTAAACTCATGTCAGGTGGTGGCAGTTTGTAAGGCAGTTCACGGTTAATGTCCATAAAAAATGTTTGATTAGATGTGGAATCAAATAGGCTTGATAGTGGCTTTGGCAATTTTACAGTGAGACTATCTAGCAGATATAATACAGTACAAAGTTCAATGTGGAGGTCTAGCATTTCTTTGACTGCTTTTTTCTGCTGTAATGCAAGCTGCGAAAGAGGCGCTGGCCCATCAACTAAAATTTCTTCGAATCTTAGTTCTCTCTTTTCATGTTCCGCACTGCAAGCAAAGTGATTGAAGAACTCTCTACAAGCAAAGTAAAAATTACGATCTCGAAAATATTCTGGGGTATAATCAGAATGCAATTCTTGTAAATCTTTCATTGCTGAATGAGGAATTGATCCCGATGCAGTGGGATTTCTACTGCTTTCCTCCAAAGGAATTTTCAAGTGAGTGTTCCAAATCATGCAACATATTCCGTGTTTGAGGTCGTAATCTTTAGGTTGAATTGTTTCGAGGCACAGTAGTGCTGCACGGAAGTGTACATAATTTTCTAAAGTCTGATCTTTGCTAAATAAACACATGTATTCCCAAGCTAATTCAATTAGTAGAATTCCTGACTGTAAACTGAAAGGGAAATGCTGTCGAAGTACTCTTAGTTTTTTATCAAAGTCATCTTCCTCTTCTTCTATTTCATCCTTTTCAAGTAGTCTATTAGGGTGGTTCCCAGATGCTCCAAACCATTTAGCTACACGTTCTGCAACCACACCTTTACCACCGAGAATAATTGACTTTAAACTGAACTTGCGATCTTCATAGTCTAAGTATGGCAGAACCCGATAGCGCGGATCACCAAACCGTACCCTGATGAAAGAATTCTTTAGATATTAATATCAATAGTAATGCGCATTTAATTTTAAGTAATTACGACGCTTTAATTGCCGAATTTTACTACTAATGATTGTACGATTCCTTTTTCGAGTGATGGATTTATATTTGTAAAAAAACGTAATTCTTTCTTTTGAATGAGCAATTTTTGCAGTGATCATGACATAAATTATATTTAATTCCTTTATTGGATTACTTAAAACTGCTATAGGCTATTTTATTTTTTTACTTTAGAGTTTCTGTAGAAATTTTAAAATTTAAGGGTATTGCTTTCAAAACGTTCTAATTACTTTAGCATTTTGTTTAAACACATACCACACAGTAGAAGCCAGAATTGCTACGTCTTCTAATTTTCCGATCAGTAAAGACCATTGTGCTGCCTCTTGTGAAACTTTTTCCCAATTTTCATCTTCCAAGTTATCATCGGAGCTCTATGAATAAATAAATTTAAATTTTGTTATAAGTCGTAATACTGAGTTGTTTATGGATATATCTGATTATTCAACTAAGCCGGAGTTAAAATAGTTAATATTAAAAACTCTAGTTATCGAACCAAAATCGAAGTAATTCGAATTTTAACTACAATTCTTTTGGGAAAATATCAATTTTACCTACGTTTCTTTTGAGCATATATTGTGAAATTGTTCTGGAGACAATTGCAGCATAGAAAGCTCCCGGAGCAAACTCGCTTTCTAGAATTATTTCCCTGACCTGCTGCCACCAGGGGCATATTGCATTATAATCGTATTTGATTTTTCCTCCAGCCAGAATACAAATGCTGAGTGCAACTTTATACAATTGTGATAACTTGTTTCTAAAACACCTAAAAATAGATATTATTTAAAGTTTAATATTAAAATGAGTTATTTAGGCGTGTTACCTTGTTGAATTACAAAGATATGGTCGCAACCAAAAGTGTAAATATAAAGTCATCAAATCCTCACTGGAAATGCCACTATTTGTTGCAGATTCGAGAAACGTTTCCAGATTATCGCTTTTCGTATCAATGCTGTCTTGAAAATGTTTAAACAGAGCACAACCAACTTGCTGGTAGATTTCATTTTTCTGCGCGTTTAATTTGATTTTATCTCCATCGAAGGTGAACGCGCTTAAATAGCTAATGAATCCACATTCTTCAGGTTTTTTTGAGCAATCCTTAGAACATATAAGGCAAACGTACTTACAGCTGCAGTTATCTTCTCCATGCACTAGAAATACTTTGAGAAGAAGATCAAGATCGTTTTCTCGTAATGTTTCGGGAATTTCTGATGTGCTATGTGATGACTCAATATTCTTCATATATAAGTAAAATTCCGTCAATTTGAGGTAGTTTTCTAGTAGAACTTTAAAACCATCAGGATCTGAGGAATGTTCACTTCCAACTTCTTTTTGCATTGTCTCTTGAACTGCAAGAACCGCAGTCCTGAATAGTTCTGCAGTTACTCTATTATCGTTAGCCAAGAATTGGATGCACTGCTGGCGAATTTCGTTTGTTTGCATTTCACTACAGAGTACGACTACTTTTGTTTCATCTACTTTATTTCGCAACAATAGCTTTATCCTTCTAAAGAGATAGACGTCTTTGGCAGTTTTCGAATCATCACTTATTAGAGCGCAATGAAACGGTACTGTAATTTCTTTGAGGGACTCATCAGTTGGGTCAAGGAAGAGACAAGATTTAACAGAAAATTTTATATTCGTTTTCGATCCAATTCCCATAAGTCCGTGTGTATTGTAGATTAATTGTCCGTTTTTGCCTACATTAAAAGCAGCGACTTTGGGACCATGTTGCAAGGCCCATATCTCCAGGACACATCTCGTAGGAGCGTAAATTACTAAAAACAGTGCTTTTCTACGGTCTGACTTCGCAGTCTTTAGTACTTTCTCTTTTGTTTTAATAAAAGCACATTGGGCATCTCGGTAACCTTTCCAGACCCGCAATGCGACACCTCGAAGACAGTCAACCAAAATAACACGACTTAAATTATCTGTAACAACGGCTAGCTTATTACCTGGCGCTAGCCAAACATTATTTGCCTCCCTCTGAATGTCGCATATTCCAAAACGACAAGACATTGGCTCTCCTGGCATATTTTGTTGCGATTCTTCTTGTGTTTGTCCTGTGGTTGTTTTGAAAAACCATGGTATCGACGATTTTACTTTATTTGCAACAGCTTTAGCAACATAAGATAAATCAGCAGGTACATAACCCTCTTTAGCATAATAAAATCCAACAAACGGTTTCACACCCACACCCAGCACAACAGACTGTTGTACAGGGGAACTTCTAGGCTTCGAATAAAAACCCTTCTCGAGACTGTGATCTAGAAGGTGATCAAAATTACCGAAACTCGGTTGTCCCACAATAGCAGCGTCGTTTACTGTCCCACCTTTCATGAGATACTCCCATTTTCGGCATGGAACATTTACTGGAAGATGTGATAAATTCGTCTTACTTAGATCTGTAAAAATATACATGACATTATAGCTTAAAAATCGTTTACAAGTAATGTAGGCGTAAACTAGATTTTATACTATCGTTGCTTTTGTTTGGTTATAACTTTTGCTTAATAAATCATTCTTCCACAAATCTACATTTTTTACGATATATTGAAAAATGTAATTTTTTAAAGAATCACCAATCTGGAAGCTTTGAAATAGCTTGTTTGGCTAAAAGCCTCTACTACGCAGTACTACAGCAATTGAACGAATAAAGCCTACTTTTACCGAAAAATTGTATTATTTTTATAATTTAATACTTACTTCCTAAATTAGTAACATTCCGACTGAGTTTCTCCTTAAGACCTGTGAGCACAGGCAATAGCTGGACTATTTGAATTATACAAACGCACGAAATATAGTTCAAATGGATTTCCTCTCGGTTGTGTATAAGCTGAGCTTTGAGACCCTGCACGGGTTCCTCGTGCCATCGCTGCGTGAAAACTGGAAGTCCTGAATCCGAGTAGAACATCACCAGGCCAGAAGAGACTCCTACTGCTATGCAGGTCCAATCCACTGCCTGGTTGGTGCCCAGTCCTTCGTGGACGGGTATACAGAGAAGGGCGGTAATAATTTCGTTCGGATTTTCGAGTTCACCCTCCCAAAAAATCGTATATTCTGGTGCCTGCTTGTCTTTAGCCCATTCTGTAGTTAAGATCACGAGCTTGGCACCATGCCCAAAGGCTATCACTTCTCCCGTTGGTGAAGTAGAGTAATAAACGTAGTTTAACCACCCGTCATCTGCGGAGGAATTAATTTTTCATTTTAAGGATTATTTTAAGGTTGCATTTACCTTGGCGGAAGCCGAGAAGCTCTTGTACTTTCCTTAAATCACGTATTTTACCAAACAGTTTCACTTCACAGGACATTTTTCAATAATTTTACCAGAAAACTTGCAGATGCAAAATAGACAACAAAAGCCATCAATGCAAATGAAAATGTCACAGTCAGCTGCTCTTGACATTTCTTGTTTTGGGCTGTGTTTGTTCAGTGCTGCCTTATATGTGATAAGTGATAAATAAATTCATTTTGACGACACTATCGTCCTCTGTGGCTTTTTAAAACAACATTTCCAACAAATCAAAGGGAAATTTTGTCGTCATTGCTCTAAATTTAAAATTTGTAAATTTTTTTAAAAAACGATTTTTGTATTTCTTGTTTGCCTAAATATGTACTTTTAGTAGTGTAGAGGTTCCTATTTTTTGTTTTTGTTTTTAGGATATTTGTGATGAATATTCGTTATTTTTTAAATAATTTATTTTACGTGTTTTCCATGTTTTTTGAGTAATGTAAAAATTTAAAGTAAGCTCTATTATTAAAACCTAACATGTCGTGATAAAATGTTGCTAAATAAGCAACAAATTTGCGTATTTTAAATTTAGATGCTTCGACCTACAGATCCACTTGTAACTCACAGTAAAAAGGCATAGTCTTTATAAAAATTCTTTTTGCATTTAAATAATAAGATATACAAAATAATCAACAAAATTAAACAAATTCTATGGGTAATGTGTTATCTTCGTCCTGGAGGTACACGAAGGAAGTTTAGTCCTTGTTCAATGATAGCGTTTACATTCAAACCACGTTCTTGAAGTGATGACTCCAAGTTACTGAATTGCTCAGAATTCCGTACATTGGCCACTAAATTTGTAAATTCAGGGCTACGTAGTCCTTCCATTAAGGTCTAAAAATGAATATCAGTTGTTAGTTATTGTTGAAAAAATTTTTGTTACAAGCAATTAAAGCATACCTCAAAAAAAGAATTAGTGTTAACTCGGAGATTCATACATCTTATAATCTGTTGCAAGGGTAGCATTCCCATAACAGTTTTGGTAAGTTCGGTTACACCAGGAGCAGATACAGGCCCTAAAACTTTTGTTCCCCTGGTTGAACTCGAAGCTGTTCGAAATTGACGAACTGCGGTATCCATAAATGAGCCAAAATTTAATCCAATTCCTCCTAAAAAATCCAGTAACCTTCTTGCTGAAGCAGCATTTGCAAGGCTTTGAACAAGGGTTGTGAAGTGAGGTGATTGGACAAAGGATTCTAAACGTTGAGTTTCATCGTTATTTCTCACCGCATGCTGGATAACACCGGCAATTTCTTTGATTGGAAGTATTCCCATTAAGTCAAAATCATGGCAATCTATCTGGTTTTGGCTGCCTTCAGAAACAGTCTCTTGAGCAAGTATAGTCCTTCCATAAAGGATCAATGAAAATACTAAAATTACGGATTTTAAAATGCACATTATGTGTTCCTCTGTGGAGACGAATTAAATTAATGCTAACATTGTGGGTAAGTGCTTTTATAAATGTTAATTAGATTTACTGTAGACATTTTGCAGATATAGTAAGTTTTGTTAAGATTGACCTTCTTATATAAAGGTCAGTCTTATCATTTCTGGTGTACAGCAACTGTTATGGTTTTTCATATTATTCTTCTTTAAAGTGGCTTCTCAATTTTACAATTAAGAAATGTATAATCTTGGCCTTACCTCTTGGAAATATTAAAATTGTTAAAGATCTTGTGAAAAGTGCAAAGTTTGTAATCCGGAAGAAGTAAAGTCGTGTGCCACCGTAAATATAATGCACCTTGACAGTGTAAGCAAAAACATATTGTTGTATTTTATATTTATTCAAAAGCTTGTTGTGGCATTTTTCTGGTGCATACTGCTACAAGTTGAATGAACGTTAAACAGTCTATAACTGCAGAATTAATGTTCACTGCGAAATGTTTTAATAAATTATGCGATAACCATTTCAGGCCGATGTGCTGAGTTGAAGGTGAGCCGCTTTACCGTGCCTTGCCTAGTACAACATTTTTTTTTTTTTGTTTTGTTTATAGGACCTTTCGATGGGGTCTTTAATGCACACATTACGCACTCATGTTTTATGTTATAAGAGGCCCGAATACCAAATTGCTCATTAGTTAGCTAGAGAGAGTTAATTGTTCACTTAGTTATTAAGGTAGAGTTTAGCTATTTTAGACGTAAGTTGCATTTGGGTGAGACCTTTCGAAAAACTGCCAGGGTCCTAAGTATATAATCGAATTATCAAAGCTACAAATCAAAACTATGTCTTTGTTTTTTTAAAGAATTAACAAGAAATATAAGTTACTCTTGCCTATGCTTTAACAGCTTAATTAATTTAAGTATGTTATTTATTGAGTTTTTACTAGAATCGGTTAATTATTCGGGGAGGTAATTAGGGTTATAACCTTGAGTTTGAAAAGAAGTGTTTTGCGCATATCTGACGGTGAAATATGACGAACTACTTCAAAGAATAATATTTTTATTTTCTAATAGTAATGATGGCATATATAGTGAAGTACAATTAACATTATTTGACTAAGTGTATATCGATACATACGTAAAATAAATAGGGTCGAATATGTAATCTGGGACGAATAACTTTTTAAAACTAAAATGACCAGACCCATACACAAAAAAACCCTAGTTCTTGAAAAAGCCTTAAATTTGATTCAATTCATCGCTCGCCTAAAATATTGAGTCTCTTCTAATTCTATTCTGAGTGGATATAAATTTTAAATTAACAGACTATGTTAAGATTGGTTACAAGTCTTGAATTGAAGGAGCTGAAATTTTAATATTTATTAAATTTCTTCTTATTGAGCATCAATTATTAATTATTTCAAAGGTTCTAAATTTTTATATAAATAAACTAACTCTTCGATTGAGTAATAAATATTAAATAATTATAGTTAGATAATTTTATTTCATGTCCTATGATCCTCTTCCCAAAATCAATTCAAAACATCGTTTTTAGTTAAAACTATACCTCAGAGAACGAAATATTCAAAAACTAATGCAACTGGGTGCCAGAAAATAATTTTATTTAAAATTGGCATATCTAGTTGATGAAAACATAATAAAAATTCACTTTACAAATTAAAAACGATAATTTTCAGTGATGTGAAAGTATAAAATGATGAGAAGTACCAGTTGTAGGCATTGATCTTCCGCCCATCTTCTGAACATTATTCCTTATCCAATTTAGAGTCAAAAAATTTTTGAATACCACCCGCACGTATCGCATAATCGCAATTAGTCCCCCAAACGTTACCAACTATTTTTCATTATATCCTCCTCGGCTCGATCCATGTACGAAGAATTGCTTCTATAAAAGGTATGATAAGTTTTTTGGCTCAATCAAGTCCAAACCTTGAGGTTCTTACGAAATTTTCCTACGGATAAATTGTTACGATGTAGAGGGAATAAGCCGCGGTTCCAGTTTTGCGTAAAAATCGTATAAAAAAAAATTTTTTTTTTTTTACCTAAAGCACCTGAGTAGCGAAACCGCACATGTTGCGGTCTCTGGAATCGTTAATAATTGCTGGCAAACGCGGCGCACCGGCTTAGTCTTGGCTAAGAAGAGCTCGACTTAAGACGTGATTCAAATAATTTAGCCCGTCTTGAAAGTGTTATATCTGCGCTGCGGTGTGAATTTGGCCACAGCTGGGGAGTGTGCGGCATATTCTAAGTGCGGAAGTAAAGGGAGACTAGCTCCGTGGACAGGCGATTTAATGCATTTTCTTACAAAATCGAGTCGCCGCGGTTTATTAATCTCTGGTTACTAACATTGCGCGGTCGAGAGCATTTCCTCAGTGTTTCTTCGTCTGACTTGCCTTTTTTGGGGCCTCTCTGTACTGCAACAGGCCCACGCGACGGTGCACCCATCAGTTGCATCGTTTCTGGTTTTTGTCTTGCGGAAAGTGAAATCGAAAGTTATTCGCAATTAGACGGATACATTTCCAGATATTTCTTCGCTTCCTTTGAATTCCTTTGGAACATTCACTTAGCGGCAGCTTTTAGAAAAAATTACATCTTTAATATATTTTCTATGAACACCTATACCATTTTAGTGTTTTCTTGAAAATTTCAACTATTTATTTGTAGAAATTTTTTGAATTCCACCAAAATATGGTCAACGTTGAGGCTGAGATGAGGAGGTGAGTTGAACTCTCTAAGAATATTTTTCAAGCTCTGTTTGTTGACCATTTTCACGTAAAGTTGCTAAAATTGCGAGTATTTCGCCGGCTATTTTGCACAAGTATACTATACTACTTAATCTGAGTGAAAATTAAATTAATGTTTTGAGTGACTGGGCCATTAGCGTCTAAAGGCAAATATTTCTATATTAACTTCTATCGTCAGCATTGATGAGTAGCTAACAATTCAACGCGACTATTTGTAGATAGTGCATCTACTACTGAGCTTTCTCAAGGTCGTACATTTTATCAACTTATAAAAAGTAAAAACAAATGTGGAAAAGTTTGGTTTATGATGCTGACGTAAAACAGTTAAAGTGTTTACTAAATTATAAAGATCCATAATTAATATTAGCGATTCTGTTATAGCGAAAGAAACAAATAGGCCTAAAACAATAATTTATCGATTTTAAATCACTTTCATTTCTTTAATTAAAGAATTAAATGATCGTACCTTTCGTTAAATTTGTATCAAACTCTACAATGCTCTAATTATAATTATTTTATATAGTTATAATGTATTAATTTTAGAAAACAAGCAATATTTAAAATTTTACAATTTCATAGCGATATATTTTGGATGAGAAAAAAGTAATAAGTTGTGTTTTATTTCCTTAAAATCATTGCGCCGATTTAAATTGTATTGATTATCTCAAAAAAGCCTTTAATTGTTTAATTCTATTAAAAATTTGTGTAATACCTAGATTATCTAACTATTCATATAAATTTTATTATTTATTACTTTTTAAAATCTGACCGCTCCTAGTCAGTATTGGACAAATTTTATTTGTACTGAAATAAAAATGGATATAAGCTTATTTGTAAACAAATTATAATTAGGGAAGAGCAAGATAGGAAAGTAAAGTATTATGTAATCGACATATAGAAAATTCATATTATGATAGTGCAAAATATTTGTAATTCAATTAAATAGAAATTCCCCCATAAACTTTAACCGCCAATGTCTAATTCTAGACAATAGTTTCACCCTGTTGGCTTATTCACATATTTTCTAGAGAATCCATTAATAGAACTTTCCTGCCGTTTGTTCTTATTTGTCTTCACATCGTTTTATGAATTTCAATATCATATTTGTGATGTTATTGTATTTTCGCAATTCCGCGACGAAACTGACCATTTTTGCGGGGGCAACCTTTTTAGTATTCACCTGGTGATCATTCACATTAAATTGTTTCCAAAGCGAGAGCAATAGCTGAAACTCTACCTTTCGAGCAAAAGTTTTTTTTATTTGTAAGGTAGTTAATGTCAAATGTCGAGGTTGTTTTGGATTTATTAAACTATCTCAAATTTTTTGGTATTTTCATTTAAAATTAGTTTTTACTGTGGTACACGTAATTAATAATGAATCGACTAAACAAAACTTAGCAACATGTAGATTTTAAATGAATGTACTTAGTTAAATTTAATGCAAGTTGCAATCATTTAATTGGTGGTGGAGGATATGGGGTATGCGTAAAGCATTGCTAAGTTAATTTATTTACAAGTTAGAGAATAAATTAGCACAGAGATATTGCTTTACAAATTGCAATTAGTAAAACCAGTGTAATGACCTCTTGAACTCGTCGAATGAATTATGCCATTTCATTAAGTTAATTTAACGATATCGAGGGTAATTTTATTTAATTGTTATATTAGGCGACTAGAGGTATCTATATAATTGTTTATAAAAACGTATAGATATAATTTTGCAAATTAAACTTTTATTGTATTTACTGAAACAAGTGGGTAACATTTATTTTTCTTTATATGTATGTTGCAGATATCATTTCAGTTTTACTTTGAATGTGATCTTGAAATTTTCTCACTCGATCATTAGTTAGATTGCGGATAATTTGCTAGCCCATGCTAAAAATCGTTTAATCTTTTCTTTCTCTCTATTTATCTGGCCTAATAGCATTAAACTGCAAAAGAAAGAAATACAGTGAACATCGGTTATAACGACATTGAACGAACCAAAAAAATTTCATTGTTATATCCGGCAGAAATGAAAATTAATATTTATATTTTTGTTTTATTTAAATACATATGTGTAATGTATGTACATTTTAAATATTAATCAAAAAAGTAATGAGTTTGTTTTACAAAATATTTCGTAATCGGTGTTTGCACTCATGTATAAATTTAAAGATTTTGTTTTTGTTATTATAACCGATGTGTGATTGAAAATTGCCGAAAAGTCCGTCATTATAATCGGTGGAAATATGTACAAAAATGTACGTGGGCCAAATAAATAAAAGTAGTAATTTTCATGGTTATATGCTTTTATTAGTTCAGAGTTAAGAATTTTTAGGAAGTATAGTCTTAATCTGAAAAAATCACAAAAGTGTATAATCTTTTCATCAACATTTTTATGAGTGATATACCCACTATCATATAAACATCCTCGTAGAATTTTTATAAGCTCATATTGATTTATTTATGTTTCATATGTTTAAAACTTATTACTATACGTTGGATATAAAGAGAAGATAATTTAAAATTAAAGATAACGCTGAAATTGAGCTAAAGTGCTAAAATTCGCTGCTGTTGATATGTTAGGCTTAAAAGATTTGATTCATGATATGGACTTCTTCCTTTTTATTTTATAAAATTTTTAGTTATAACGATTATTCAGAAATTACTATTTTATAATTTTGAAATGAATTGTTTTTTCAAACATGTAACATGATGGAGTATTTTCGTTAAAAAGTTCGCGATCTTTAAAACAAACAAATTGTAGCAATATATTTATAGAAAAGATTTTAGCTTAAAGTATAATTATGTGACGTTGACCCCACAAAATTAAAAAATCACAACAACATTACAAAAGAAATGTGAAAAAAGAAACTTAAAAAAAAAACGAAAAATTCAAGATCAGTTTGTTTCGCATAAAATGACTTTCACTGATTTTAAGAAACACTCCCTGAATGTTGAGAGACATTGCAAAGTCACGGCCTAATTAAATTTTAAAAAAAGCTAAACTCGTTCACATCAAAACATATTGATAAGAAAAAAAAAATATATTACATAATTTTTGGGAATTGCAATAAGACCATCAAAACTGGTTTATTTAGTATCTTTCATGCAGTAACTCGCCCTTGAAAGTATTATGTTGAACCGGTGCCAACGATTTGCGAAATTCTTTAGTCATCGAGATAGATGCAGATGAAAGAGTTGCATATGTTTCTAGTACAAAGCAATTTCCAATGTTTGTCATTTTTTGTTTTTTCTTTTTTTTCTAGCACCCAAAATGTTGGGCAGCGACTCTATAACATTATAATGAGTATCTTGGAATGTTTAATCCTATTGCTGAGATTAATTATGGAAGGTTTTGTGGCCACAGTTAAGATCTTCACCGGTGTGGAAGCGAAAGATGTCAGCGGGGATATTGTTTTGGTAAGATTTATATATTTTATTGATTTTAAGAAAGGCTAATTTTATTAAATAGATTACTGGGGCTGGTCATGGTATTGGCAAAGAATTGGCTCTTCAATATGCTGATCTTGGAAGTACAGTGGTTTGTGTCGATATTAATGAAGCAGATAACAAACAGACTGTTAAGGAGGCCAACATGTTGAATAAAGGAACTGCCTACGGTTACACGTAATATGATTATTTATTTTACAATCTAAGAAATTTATTTTTTTTAAAACAAGTTTTCTTTTTAATCAGATGCGATGTAGCCAATTGGGACAAGGTGTTGGCTTTAAGTGAAAAAGTGAAAGTAGAAGTTGGTCATGTGTCCTTATTGATTAACAATGTTGGAATTATGCCAACCCATCCAATCGAAAAACATACTACAGAAGAAATTAAAAAACTTTTCGATATAAATGTATTTTCACAATTTTGGACACTAAATGCATTCCTGCCGCAAATGAAGGAAAAAGGTCGAGGACATATAGTCTGTATGTCTTCTATAGCTGGAATTGTTGGTCTTTCTAATCTAGTACCATACTGCTCTTCTAAATTTGCTTTACGCGGAATGATGGAGGCACTTAGAGAAGAAATTAGAGCAGGACCTTACAAGAATTTGGTATGTATTTTTGTGATATATGTTATTATTTTTCTACTACTAAAATATTTACCTTATTTTTTCTACAGATTCGTACGACAACAATATTTCCATTTATGGTAAACACTGGACTGTGCAAAAAGCCAAAAGTTAAATTTCCAATGATATTAGGCTTATTAGATCCTAAGAAAGTTGCTGCCATCATAGTTGATGCGCAAAGAAAAAATTTTGATGAAATTACTATTCCAAGAGGACTGATGTATATGAATAATTTCTTTAGGATATTGCCATTGAGTTGTGCTTTAATGTTGGTGGACTACATAGACAGTGGAGTGGAGTCCGATATGTAGGGCTCCATGGTATACTTTGCTTTAATTTTGTTGTCTTACCTTTTACGATTAAGTTTACATTTATGATTTTTATAATGGTAATTATAAATAGAAAAGTTGATTTTTAAAAAAAATTTGTTTCATTTTATGTTCCTTATAAAATTAACATGTTAGAGAGAAATTGAAAACGTAAAAAAATAGTTTGTTTTTTGAGCTGCAATTTAAAAGATCAAAAACTCGACTGTAGTGTTGGAAAAGAAGGAATCATAAGCAGTATAAAATTCGAAATATTTTTGATTATCATAACCGGACTAACATTAATATCGGATGTATCGAAGCTTGCGGATTTAAAATCGTTGAAGTTTTTTAAAATTGGACAGTTTAAATTTTTGCCCTACTTAATTTTGTCTTTTGCATTTTAAATCACACAAAATAATAATTAATGCAACACAGCCATAACTTCGATAGTCCAAAGTACGTAAGAAAAATAATCGTAGTAATTAATATTTTGAAGTAAAGGCAGTTATAGTTGTCGGATAAAAATCTTTAGGGAGATATAACTTGCTAAAGACTTAAAAATAATTTAAAGTTTTTAAAAGTAGAACTTTCAATACTTGAAAATGTTTAGCTAAGAACTTAAAAAATTCGCACTATAAAATTTAAGCTTATACAAAGTATTGATCTTGTATTTTCAATGGTTTGTGTCCAAAATATTAACTTCAGAATATATATAACATTTGTAGGTTTTAATATGAATTGTGATTCAAGTCTGGACTTAGAAATTATATTTTATAACGAATTAATGCATTCTTTTTAGATATAATTTTAACTCTTATCTTATTTAGCTATAATTTTGTTTTATTTCTAAATGCTTTTATTAATTTATTTGCACAACTTTAGTACTTCAAAAACACTTAGAAGAATGAAGAGGATGTTCTTATTAAAGAATTCTTACTTTCCGGAGTTTCCCGCCAACGTACGAAGTACGTTTTTGAAATAGTTGCAGTTGGCTTAATGGAGTTCGTTCTTTTTTTGAACAATCGTCGAAACCAACTACAACAACTGCGATCTTCAGTTGAAGTATCGGAATGGTAGTCAATTCTCATTGGTATTGTACTATCGATCACCTGTATTTCGTTAATAGCACTCCAAGATTGTCCGGACTTTGTATTTTTATGAGTCGATATTTTTTGACTTGTAACATGCGGATGGAGTAAGGAGATTTTTATTGGTTTTTCTTCAGGTGTCTGAGGGACTTCATTTGGAAGTACCTCCTCTTCTTGAATAAATGCGTTTTCTAGACATTCCGTAATATTGGGTGATTCGATTTCTTCAATTTTAGGACTATAAGAATTGTTACTCCAACAAGGCTTTTTATTTTCTGGTCTTCTACTTTCGGGCCTCTTAACATGACAATTTTTAGCATTTTCTGCAATTCGATCAAGTCTTTTCTGTAGTTCAACATCCGCTTGCCGATTCTGTAATGATAAAAGTGAAGCATTTTCTGAATTTTCTGATATTTCTTCAATTGGATATATTCTTCTATTGCGCCTTACTCTAGGAGAAAATATTTTGTCTTTGGTAAGTCTAAATCTTGGACTCGACCCTAGTGAGCTTGATGGTAATCGATTTCTAGGAGTTGAACTATCATCACTTGAAGTTTGCGTTTCCTTATTTTCACAATTATTACTATTACTTGCGCTAGAAGTTGATGATGCATCTTCATATTTTCGGGGATTTACAAGTAGAAAGAAGTCACTTCTTAGACACATTTCTGGGGTTAAATGCACATAATTTGATCCAAGATCCATTCGCATAGCATTGGAAATGTTTAAGACAAGTAGTTCTGGGATAGGTATTTCAAAAGGTCGGTACTCATCAGTGGATGAACTAGTTTGCTCACTTTCTGATCGATAAGTTCTGCGAGAAGAATGCCCATTGGTTGTTATTGATTCTCCAGTTTGCTTAATAGTTGTTGTTTTTTCTGAAATTGATTTATCAGTTTCCTGTGCACTTGAATCAAAATCTTCCAAAATTAGTTCATCAGTTACTTTCCTCTTTTCCGTTCGTATACTACCACTTGAATGTCTTGATACGCTTTGCTGACTTTTTTGATTTTCTAAAGAGTTTGAAGATTGTTCAGATATTTGAACCCTCTTCCAGGCTTGAAGTTCTGAATCACTTAAAGATTCGAATTTGTTGCAAAAGTAGGTATTGTTTGGACATGAATCAACATTTCCAAAATACGCTGTGGGAGTTATGGAGATTCTTTTATATCTTGTTTCTCCACCCATTTTATCCATTTCTATGTATTTTAAAAGAACTTTTTTTGTTGATTATATTTAAATACATAGCCATAATTGATTAGTTTTAACAGGATTACTTTGGTTTTGATTCGTATTTCATACGAAATTTTGCTTTAAAGAATTCACTTAAAGGTAAAAAGGAGTATAATTGACTGTATGGAAATACACATTTAAGGTAAACACATATTACCAAGGCATTGTATGGTGAATTGTATAATTTAAGTGGGGGTTGAATTTATAACGACAACTTTCGTAAATAAACCGGAATATTTTATTATTATTAAATTTATGAGATTGAGATTGAGATGAGCACAAAACCGAATTTTCTTAAAATATAATTAGGCAAACCACTTCTTTTTCGATTTTCGCGAAAATGGCAAGGATAGCCCATGATTTTTTTGGGCCGAAAAATCGAGTTTATGTATACCTAGCCGGATCTCCCTGATTTATGGCTTAAATAAAAGCTCAGCCTCAGCCTCAGCCCCAGCTGTACAAAACAAGAAACCGCAGCCAAAACGGATATAAATTCGCCGAGTTATCAAACTTTTACCTGATGAGAGGCGAATTTTATATAGAAAAAAAGCCCTTTTTCGGGAAAATGTTCTACCCTGGCCTTAAAATAAATTCGTAATTTCTGAAATTTTGCCCAGACTATGAAAACATGTTGCCCTTTCATAAAAAAATAAAATCAGGATAGGTCCCGAGAGAATATTTCGAGCCAAAAGGTGTAGAAGTTGATAGTTTTGATTTTGGAGGCGGGAAAGCTCCAATTACACGAAAAATGCACTCGTGGTCCTGAAATAGACGTTTCCGTGCTAAAAGGGTTACAGTTCTAAAACGCCCTTTAATTTTACTAAACAACTGCACCGGAAAAATACTTAGCTAAAATTATTAGCTTTATAAGGCCATTCATAGTAATTTAAATGCAAATATATTTTAACATGATTTATTGCTGCGACAATATCACTTAAGCTAAATATTTTATCATACATAATAAATTTAGTTAACCTAAATTATAAGCCTAAACTTTGCGATGACGGATATACACTAGCAGGAACTACATTTGAACTAAAGGATATTAAAATTTTAGCAAACCTTAGTACCAAGTATAAAAGGGCTGAGGAACTCCAAAATTCTTTGCTGGTGAAAAGGAACTAAAGTTTTGTTGCATAAAAGGTGCACTATGCGTTGAATTGTGATGGAATTGAAGGTGATGATGAATTGGACTGCCCAAAGAAGTTGTTCCAGGTTGGAGTGCTTCTGGTGGAGAGATCGATGTTGTGGGTCGTGTAGAAGTTGCTGAAGTTGTATTCCACGGGGTGTAAGGGTTATTTTGGGATGTTTGACCTCCGGATTGGGGTTGGTTGCCCTCATTTTCATGAGGTGGTATACCGTCGTTACTATTGCTATTTCCCGAATTAGGGCCCATCATTGTCACTAAGCTATTTGGAGTGGGAGGAAGTTGGATACCACTCGCATAGGCTGCGTTGCTGCCATTAGGACTGTCGTTGCGAAGAGTGGTCTGATGATGATCACTGCTTGCAGTTGTCGTATAACTAGAGTTCATGGAAGATAAGTTGGCCATTGTAGAGGTATGAGGATGATGATGGGCATAGCTTGGAGTAGGATTGTGTATTTGGTGAGGGGGTGTCGATGTTCCGTGTGGTGAAACCGCGTGAATGTGGGAGGAATAAAAGTCATGGACTTGTGCGGTTGCTGTGGAAAAGGCACTGGATTCAGAAATTGATTGTGGCATTAATGGTGGGTAATTAGATACAGCCGGAGCTGATGCATAAGGGAGTCCCTGCGATACAGGAATTGCCGAAGGGTATGATGCAGTTGATCCCGAACTAAGTTGCTTGCGAAGTCTAGCACGACGGTTGCTGAACCAAACTTGGATTCGTGCTTCAGTTAATTTGGTGCGCTGGGCTAATTCTTCTCTAGTGTAAATATCTGGGTACTGTGTCCTTTCAAATGCCCTTTCAAGCTCATCTAATTGAACTGCTGAGAAAGTAGTGCGCGATCTTCGCTGCTTTCGCTTAAGTGGTATTCCGGGCTCACTGTCACAGTCTGATATTTCCCCATCGGAGGGTTTAATTGAATGTTCTGAGCCTGAAAAAAGATGAGGGTGGTACACCGTGTTACAACAGTCAAAAAAAAAAAACATTTTCGATCATTAGACAATAATTACTCGGTTTGAATTAATGAGAGTGTGCGACATTTGGCAAGTCATGATCAGGGCTATTGCGCGGATCTATCACGGTTCATTTTGCGTCGATCATACATCGATCATTAATTCCAATTTCGAAATAAATTTGACATAATTGATGAAAACTTACTCGATTTCTTATTGTCATCATCGCTGCTGTCACGTCCACGCAATAGCCGCGAAATTGCTGATACAGAAGGCGCTGTCGATCGGTCACAGACTCCTTCTTTAACTAGTCGATCGCGAATCTCCCATGAAAATATTCCGGGATTCTCTCTTTTATACTCCTCGATTCGAGCCTCAACCTCAGGTGTGGCCACGCGCGGTTTTGATCCACCAATAACACCAGGTCGGATAGAACCAGTTTCCTGAAAGGGACGTTATTTATTTATTTATTTTTTTATTTCACTACATACTTTTTTGGGAATGGTTAGATATTCAAATTTTTTATAGGTTTATTGTTTTGTTTTGTTTGGGCGATCTTCGTATATTTCCACATGAGTACATTTTCTTTAAATAGCATTGAAATAAAAAAAAAAACGTATTGATCGTTCTGCCCATGCGCCCGTGACGATCATCCAAAATGACATGATCATCATGATTAAACAATTACAAAAATTTATAGTGTGGTGTTACGCTTACCTGATACCTGTTGAGGATTTTTGAAACGCATCCGTGACTGACTCGTAGTTGCCGTGAGATCACACATGGGCGGATACCAGCCGCTGCCATTTCAACTATTTTTAAACGGATATGATTGGGCAATGGGCGACCGTTTATAAAAACTCCACCAAGCTGATTTACTCGCCCTTGACCAGCTGACATATCACCTGGGAAAGAAAGAGATTATTTTTAAATATTTTAAGAATACTAACGTATCGAATATTAATCGTAGTTAGTATTTAGTTAATACAAAAATTAAAGGATAAAGGGCTTAAGCATTCTCAATGGCTTTGGTTGTAATGACCAAGATCAAATTTAAATTATTCCGACATATTCCAGGAAACGATTTTTTCGAATTCATATTTCGAAAGTGAGAAGGGGTATCCTGGATTTCTATTTCACAAAATTTTATTAATTTCAATTTAATAGTTTTATGTTATTGATAATGTTGGTGTTGGTATTTTAAAAATAACTCAAATTAGATCGCACATAATAATTTATTTTTTAAAATCAGATCCACTATAATTTGGGCATTGCTTTGAACAATTGTCCTCTATCGAAATATAGGAATGGAATTTTGATTTCGATTTCATTTTATAAGGTTTGCATAACATATCCCATTAGATTATATGAATAATTAAAAGATAATTTAACTGATACCTACTTTTTTTCACGATATTTTTTAAAATTATACAATTCATAGAATATAACAAATAGTCTTGGTCCAAGATATTTAAATTAAGATTGGCTTTTGACTTGAACCTGTTCTACACTTTTTTTTTGATGGATTATGAGTTTTCATAATTTTTAAAACATTCAAGCCCGTTCATCAATTACTTTGGAAAGATAATTAAATACCTATGGTAAAGATGGGAAAATAAAAACTTGTAGAATCGTGGGAGCTAAAGAAAGTTTTTATGAATTGAATAACTTTATTGAAATGAAACTGGCTGGGGATAAACAAAAATTTGATAAATGAATATTTTGAATGAATTCATATTTGTCGTTTAAATTTTATATATATATTGATTTGAAAAACTACAAATGTACATATATTTAACTTTAATAATCCACCAAAATTTGAAATTTTAAAAACTTTAACAACGCTCAACCTTTTTTTTTTTTGCCAAAAGAGTAATAGAATTTGTTAAACTTTTTTTAAAAAAAAATCGAATATAGAAATTTTGTGTATTTTACTAAAGAGACTAGGAAGAGTACATATAAAAACTGAAAATTGGTACCTATCTTCCCAAATAAATTTATCGTTTACATGTTAAAATTTAAGTATTTTGGATATATTCAAATAAAGCAGATGTTCAAAGCCAAAATTCCTTTAAATAAAACTATAAGCTATTTTATAATGTATGTAATTCCCCAACTTTAAAATCCATATTATTTTGCCAGAAAAGACGGTATATAATTTATTTTTTGTAACCTTAAACTTGATGTGCAAAACGTTGTTTTAAAGCGTTAACCGGAAATTAAGTTAGTATGAAAATGTAAAAAACAAATATCGTTGTAATTTACCGCCAATTTTAAATTTCTAATATTTATTTTAAGTAGATATTCTATCAAGGCTAAATAATAAACATATGTTTCTTTTAGTGGCAGTAACAGCAAAATCGAAAAAAGGTTTAACGTATATAATTAAGACGATCATCACATTATAGCGATAAATGCAGTCTTTTTTAAAATATTAGATGTATTGATGAAAGAAATCATAATTTTCAGTTTAACTGCCAATTAGCTTTGGTAATGCCCCATGGGGTATTTTTGCTACTATACTTTTCGTTCATAGGACTACTTTAAAAGATCCAATAAATAAAATTTATTTATTTATTACTACGAAAATATAGAAAGAGATTTTGCAAATTGTCTTGAATCGCTTTACTTTAAACAACTTAAAAGTTTTATTAATTATTTTAAAAACCCAACTGAATAAATGTTAGCCATTTTTTTAAAAGTTATCTGAAGGTTATTGATAGCTTTTATATTTTTCCAAGTAGTAGAAGTTTTATTAAATCAAGAAATATGAATTATACGTCAATGCTAAACAATCAATTAAAATAACTAGTAGGAGATTTGCATTCTATTGCAAAAGAAATTAACAATCCTAAGACAATCTTAGACAAAACAATTTTTACATTTGTTAGAATCTGAATCAGCCGAAGGTAAATATTACTCTTCTGTTCCATTAATAACTTTCAATGGAAACTTATTGCCTCGCATATGTCTAGAATGCCTTCAGCAGAAGTCAGTTTATTTTATTCGGAACAATAGATAATGTAAGTTGCATCAAGGTTGGATTAAATGAGGCGTACATCTGATTTGCCTGCATCCGTGTAGTCGTTTAATCGCATCAAACCATTTGTTCGGTAGTTTTTTGCTATAATCCATTAATTTTGTTTAAGCGAATGGAAGAAAAAAATATATGCATTTATTTATTTTTTTTTTTACTTTACTGTAGTTGTGAGTTGGCGGTGCTTCTGATTTGATTAGGAAGTTTTGAAGTGATTGCCATAGTAAGGGCTTGAGATCAATTTTCCGGCTGATTGTGGTTAGCACTTTAAGAGCACCTGTCTTCAATTCAGAATTCTTTTATTGCCCTCAATATATTTCTAAGATCAAGAATTACTGGTGATCATCGTAACATTATATGACATTATTTGTTCAAATTTACTATCGCATTAATAAGTAGAATAGAAAAGGTCTATTTTGTTAGTTAATCAACCTAAAGATTCAGAATTATTTGAAATCTTGAAGAATGGACAATATGGGGCAGAGTACAAATGGGGTAACTTTATAATTAATAAGAAATTAATATTATTTTGCTTTTTGATTTAGTTTTTACTTTTGGATGTTTAAAGTCTAACTAAAATCTGTCTGACTAAAGTCTAATGTACATTTGACTATCTTTTCATTATTTATTTATGTGTTTTTGTTTAAGGGTTGTGGTATTTTAATTTTAAAAGTACATCAGACGTTGTATTTAAAGTAAAAATGTTTTATTTTATATGAAATAAATCCAAATATATGCAAACAACACATCATTTTAAATAATCTATAAAAATTATCCTCTTAATATGGTAATAACAATGTGCTAGAAAGAAAATTAGTATTAGTGATTTTCATAACGTGATTGAAAATCCTCAACTTAGAAAGAATTTTCATGAAGATGGACTTTAGTGTACTAATACTTTTTCAGATCACTGATTTCGTATATAGTGGCAACATTTTGGATTGTATGTTTGAGAGTACAGTAGCGTCAACATTCTTTAAATTAACAACTAATGGCGAATTATACCATTATTGGTGACTTTAAAGGAAACGTAACTGGTTTTCCATTAAAGAGTACTTTAAGTGATTTTTAACGCCGCGGTTTTCGAATAATGTGTCTCTTAGAATTGTCTAAAACAAATAAAACTTTTACTTGAGGGTTTTCTTTAAGGGTTAAATAACATCCAAAAAATATATGAATCAAAAGAGGAACTGATTTTAAATACGTTATTCCAGTTTTAAAAATTTCTTTTCGGACTAGAGAAGTTGTTACTCACTAATAAATTATCTCATTATTATCTTTGGATTTGACTGCAATTTTCCCACTAAGTGTAAGAAATACCCAATCACATTTAGTTTTAATTATTAAATATACATATGTAATTTATAATTATTTATTTCTTTACTAGATTAATATCACCGTAGTATTTTGACAAAACAATTTTAATAGTAATATGAATTTAATACTACCACTTTGAATATCAATCACCATATTCATTCAAATTCATTATTCTATTAGATATTTCAAAATTTACGGACCATATAATACATGGTTCAAGATTAACGTATATTTAGCGATATCTATAGATAGATTATCTCTATAATCATCATCGTCATTAGGAGTTATACAAATGTAAAATTCATAAACAATTAAAAATGTTTGAATATAAAAATTGCTATTTAGAAGTTTGAGATGGTTTCTGCGTTACTGTGTAGTGAGAATAACTGTTGACGTTATCATTTGTTTTAATTGTCTTTATTAGCTTGCATAAATTTAAAAAATCGTTGTTCATATTATACTGAAAAACTAATTTTTTAAACGTACTCTTTTCGAAGTGTTATATTTCAAATTGTTTTATATACTTTCTGCTTTGGAGCTGTATCTAAAATTATCGCGAATGAATTGGTTTTTGTGAAGGGTTAACTCTTCCTCTGATCTTAAAGAAAATCTGATACCCAAGTTCGATAGATTCTTTCTTTTAATTATAGTAAAATAGCTTTAAAAACAAATATTGAAGTCCATGAGCATGAGTAATTTCAACTTTTCGAAGTAGGTTAAAATATATTCCACCATGCATAAAAGGCTAAGCAAACAGTGGGACCGTTTTTATCTACCTAACCCCAAAGAGTTAAAAAAAGAAAAGGTAGTAACTATTATTGCTGGTTATTTATAATAATGTTGGTTATAAAAAAAACTTTAAAACAGTTTTCTGTATTAAATTATAGTGGATGCAAAGTCTAAAACTTGTTTCTAACTCTTTTAGGTAGGTGATTTGCTAAAAATACGTAAATCACATTTACTACGGCTACCTAAACCAATTTTCATGTAAAATTCTGCGAAAGAACAGCCTCAAATATTTGGCAATGTTTACCAGAAACTGAGGATTATCTAATTTCTTTTAAGTAAGACATATTTCTGTAATCCCATTAAAACAGTTAAACTCTTTACAACCCGGTTTAAGTTTAAGTCCTTAGCAAAAATCCTTTTCCCAAAATGCAGAGTGACCTTCCCAGTTCGGGAATGACCGTAACCCCTTTACTTAGTTTACAAATGTTTTCCCATTAAACCCTTAAAACTGACAACATCACACCCCTTAATCTTTGCTCACTGTGCAACCGATCGTACAAAGTTAAGAAATTGGCTGGCGATGGACACCCGCCGGTTTTATGAGCAGTAAGGTACGCGACTTTACTATTTTTTTCTTTTTATTTTCTCTTTAAGGAGCTGCTGTAATTTAGTGATTTATGGCTAGGTATCGGTTATAGCTTCCTTCCCGGTAATTCCCGGTTAGGATGATGTCGTCGGTTATTAGAACCTATGATCACTGTGATTTGAGATATCAATTACCTTGAAAAGGGTATCCATTAAAGCAGGGTCGGTGCATGGTGCCAAAGTTTGTTACTGTCATTTTTGTTGGGCATCCACTATAGATGGTTGGATCCTCAATCAATCCTTTTGTGTTTTAGGAGATTCTTTTATAATTTCACTAAAATCACTATCCTCCACTACTAAATCTATGTTTGTTTTATTTTTAATTTCACTAAAATGCAGTTAAAAGATATTAACTAGATATTTTGAATTCGTTGATGGCATGCACTACCACATCACTGGATGGCAGCTAGTAGTTCTAAACCTTATTTCTAATATACCATTAAATATATAAAAATTTGTTTGGGAACAAAAACCTTCCTAACTGTCTTCTGGTTCTAACCGACCGATCACCTCAAAGACGCTAGCTTGACTGACTTAAGAAGCTGATCTCACGTCAAGATCACAGGTTCCAGCCATCAGTCATCATGTCAGCTCGTCAAAACACCAGGTAACTGGGCTCAGCCAATCAGTGGTCTCGGCTTCTACTGAGTAGGAGGCGGCTTAACTTAGAACTTGTTCGTGTCCCAAAAACGAAACTTAAGTCGGCCAGAACGAACAGAAGCCGGGGTACCGCCTACTAGCCCAAATGGGGGCTAAATTGAACCGCCCCGGTGAGCCCCACTGTGGCGTTGTTGTTGTTGTTGTTGTTGTTGTTGCTACAGCAGTAGTTGCTACCGTTTTTAGTTTGCACGGTTCATTTTTTGTTTCCCCCTAAACTCGATTTATTGTGACCCTCGAACTTGGAGGAGAGAATTCTGCGATTAAACTTGAGGCGAACCAGTTCATTGCTACTGCACTTGAAGCGGTCTATTTGCGGCTGTACGGCCGCTTTAGGGCTCCTATGGGGGAATTCATGATTAGCCCCCAGGCTGGCTCATTCAGAATCGAATTTTATTGATGCGATGGGTGGGTGCTCCGCTTTGACTTCCGTAATAATTTTCATTCATAACTGGGCATCATCACGAGAGACGGTCGTTAAGTTCTCTCGGGGGCACCTGGTTGCTGCGGTACGCTTAAGAAGAAACCTTTGCGGGCTACTTTGGACTTCTTAAAGGAGTGCGTTATACAGCAGCAGCAGCAGCATGAGCATATACCCGACCATTTGGGGCCCCACGAGGAGGAATCATAATTGGCCGGCGATGGTTTAATCTACCGCAGCGAAAAGCGTGCTGCCGTGTTAATACCTGCAGTAGACGAGCGTTTTATTACCAGCAATTAAGAGTTGACTCTTGACACCTTCGGTTATTGGCACCTTTTTGTTAATTTCGCTTTTGTTTCTGTTATTGGTGCTCAAGTGCCCGTTTCAAGGCACTTTTGCGCCAATTGTGGTGAACTGGTTTACTTCCGAGATGTCTATTTAGCCGTCTTTGAAGGATTAATTTAAATGACTTGGAATTTTTGTTTACCACTGATAACCACATTTTCCGTCTATTTAGTACATTACAATGATATGTGATACCATGTTTATTTGTTGCTGATCCTTGGAAAAAAAATTTTATATTTCATTAGTTTTTTCCTGAACCATTTTGCCATGGTAAATTCACTAATTTTTGTCGTACTATTAGATTGTGGAATTACTAGGTATACATGTATCAATAATGTATACCAATACTATTTAAAACTAAATAAAGTAATGGTAAAATAAATGAAAATTGAATCATATTAGATTTAGTACACTATTATAATTAAAAGCAGTTTTGGAAAAATACGCTTATGACACTATCAAAATAAACTACCCATAGTCCACATTTTTATAGTCACCAAGTGTTTAGAACTTGTTATGTAACTTATTATATGCTTTTAAGATATGTGGTTTCACGAAAATTAGACTTTTGGACTATAAATCATACTATTTATATCATCAAAATATACCTGTTTTGTTCAAAAAACGCCAATTTGTATAGTAAAAATGAAAATATTATTTTAATAATTTCCCATTGTATTTATATTCTGAATAATAATTATACAAATTTTCGAACTTCACCTTTTTTATTTGCTCTTTACATCAGATGTACATACTTTTTTGATTTGTTTAATAATAACTAATCAGTAACATGATATTCTTTAGAGTCCATCGTGTTCTGTTTTTGAGAAAAAAACATATCGCATATTGAGCAATTTTTTAAATTGAAAAACAAAATAATAAAACGTAAAAATTGCTCGTAATATGGCTCAAATAAAACTCTAAATTCTTATCTAGATTTATGAAATATCACCATAATAACTAGTTTTTTCAGAAGCATGCACTAATAGTGATTTTCGTTCACTATCAAATTTTATAAAGTAATTGTTTAAACAACATTAATAAAATATTTCGGAAAGTATTAGTGGTATCTCTAGTATTTTAATACAATACCTAAAGGTTCAAACCTTTATTTGAATTACATTACAAGATCTTATAAGAACCCTTTATTTTGTAATGAAGTTTTATAAATATCCAAAATACGATATTTTGTACTTTTCGATAAAATGCTATAAAAATTATATTTTACTTGTAAACTAAAGTTAGTAGTAGTTAGTACTAGTGATATTTTAATAAATATGTAAGTCCTGCATTTTTCTTGAAAGAACCAAAAAGAGAAGTATAAAATCGTTTAGTCTCTGCCTAAGGCGGATAGGTATATTTTCGAAATTTTAATAAAATCGTTTACGTTGGTTAAGTTGTGACAAATGTATCATGAAATCGCCTATACATTGGGTAAAGGCTTTATTTCAATTTTAGATATTTAATTAAATAAATCTAACATTTTCCTAACTAAAAAAAATTTTAATTCAATTAAACAGATATTTTAGAGTAAAAAGAAAATTTTTAATAGACTTAAAGAAATAAATTAAATAGATAAGTATTATAACGACTTAAAATTCATCAAAAATTAAAAAGCGCAGCTTGATTTAATATTAAAACTCAGGACTTTACCAATTATTACGATAACTGATAATCTCAATGGGTATTTTGTAAATTAGTTTAACAGACGCGTTATTTAATATCGGAAAAAAATATAGGCAGGAAATAAATAATTAATTTTGTATATACATCTATATATATATTTTAAAATTTATCTAAATCAGTCCAGTAGTTTTTGAGTTAGGTAAATATAAATAATAAAAATTGCATAATGAAACAGCTTTTAAATGCTATTTAAAACTAAATAAATCAGTTTTACTAAAAGGATTTATGCCTTGTTTAGATCTTAAAGAGATCTAGTTTTTTGGCAGCCTAAGTTAGACTTCTAAGCCAGCTTTAAAAACAAGTTTTTGAAAGAAAAGAAATACGGTAGCTATAATGTGAGTGATATAATTGCAAACGCCTAGTAATTACCACTGCGGCATGATAACATTTCTCAACAAATCGATCAGCAAGGTCAGATCATTGCGCAAATTACGCACCGCTTCAATGTCACCGCAAGATATTTGTTTAGTGTTCACCTCTTTTCTTTGCAATTACCCAAATATTAGCGCAATTAAATAATTACTCTGCGAGCAGAAAAAAAAAAACAAAATAAAAATTCAGCGTAGCGAGCACGAAACCGCGATCGCACCGCAATTACCTCTCTGTCCATTGCGAACACGGTGTGAAACTCATTAGGCAACCGATTGCGATTTGCTTTGATCGGCGAGCGCTTCTCACCGTTTTGCGTCAAAATCGCAGCAGGAGCTTTGGTTCGGTAGCCTCACCGCTTCGGGGGCTGCTTAATCCTGATGGAGGAGAGCGCCTGGACCACTCTGATGAATCTGTTTAATGATCGAGATGAGCCATAATGATGGGAGCGAACCTTGGGACTCGAACAATGCCTTAAGCGCAGTTCGATCCGAGGAACACTTTAAGTTCTCCTTTTGTGCCCAAGACGGACGAATGGCGGTGTTTGTGGAGGACGGCCGCACTGTCTGATGTATACCGGCATGGTACACATTCGCCGCTAATCATTTTTCTGCCGATTCATTAATTTAGGTTCTCTTTGAAGCACTGGGCTTGCCTCAGGTAAGGGATCAGAGGTTGATCACGTTGAGGTGTTGACTACTAGACAACAAACAACTTGCCTTACATTCAATTCAAGTAGCAACAAATTTGTGGAATGCGTCGTGTCATCATCGGTCTTTATCCGCTTTACTCGGAGGTAAATTACTTTCCGATAGGCATGTTCTATTTTTTAAATTATCGAAGGAATCAAACCCACTATTCAGATGTCTTAAATAACCCTACACTCTCTTACATCATACCTTACCTCAGCCGCGGGGTGCTATAGAAAAATGTTTGGTAATATAGAATACAATTTATATATAAAAAGAGGTTTTATGAAATAAACAATGAAAATTAAAACATTCGAATTTGTATGTACAATAAATTTTTTCTCAGTGTATGAGAGAAATTGTCTTAAGTGGTTATTTTTTAAAATTCATGAAGTAAATTTAACACGCTATTTTAAGCGCAATTAGGATATTATGGTATATGTTTTATGTGTATATTTATGATTATTATTCCAAGCTGCTACTTTTAGTCACACAAAACCAATGTAAAAATAAAATCATAGGGTTCAAATATCCTTTCATGTTCTTAATCTTGTCGAAAAAGAATTGAAACCACACAATTCGTAACGCAGATTACCTCTCCGCTGCCATAAACTCAAAAGTTTTTATCTTCAATCGTAATAAAAACTAGACAATTCCCCAAAAGTGACTTCCATAATTTTTCAATCATCGACAATAACTGGAGAAATTCGTGAAACAGAGAAAAGTGACTTGCTGCGAATCGAATTTCAAAAATTGTCCACAAGGATGCCTTCCTTGAACTCGAACATCGTTTTTACAGCAAGTGTTCATCAGCTGAGAGGGAAAAACGATTTTAAAAATTGGGACACAAGGACATCGTGGTGCAAGAGTACCACCCGCTTTGCGATAATGTCCTGAAATTCCTGCAAAATATTTGAAAACACTTCGGTTGTACAACAGAAGATTTTTCTGTTTCACACTCCTGTAAATCTCTAGGGGGGCGTACTTAAGCATCACCCAGACGCTTTGTTGATACCACCGAGAGATGTCTACTTAAATCATTCCAACTCAGTGGGACAGGAACTTCTTGTCTGGAAGCATAAACAATTCAAGCGACATGACTTCATTCAGTGATGTAATTTAATTAGTGACACCTCTTTTTCGGCAGTTTTTTCCTCTGGACGAAACATTACGATATTATTTTCAATGAATTGTCTTTTTAACACAGACCCTTACTAATTGTAACATAAAATATAGAAGACATTTCAGAGAAATTATTTGACCATGTTAAACTATACTGGCATAGTTCTATGACAAATTGAAGCATATATTTTGTTCCAGTTATAAAGATTTAAATTTCACCAAGAGAATCCAGACAATGGTGCCGGCGTAATGGTACATTTAAAAGATTTAATTATTTGCACTTATAGTTTCCTTCCTTATCAAGTTTTGTGTGAATTCATTAATTTCTTCTTATCTTTATAATTATAGTACGTTTAAGAATGGAATATAATTCATCATTTCCCCAAATACATTAAATTAAGAACTGCACAAAACTTTTCGTATGACATACTTTGTTTAAAAATAATAAAAATTTCTATTTGGTTAAA
The DNA here is from genome assembly GCA_963969385.1 of Philonicus albiceps. Lineage (NCBI taxonomy): Eukaryota > Metazoa > Arthropoda > Insecta > Diptera > Asilidae > Philonicus > Philonicus albiceps. The sequence goes on from OZ017775.1 coordinate 29,585,355, forward strand.
TCCTTAGATCTAAATGAAGAAAGCTTTAAAAACGTTTTATTTTAGCTAAACTTAAGTTTCACATCGAAAATTCCAAAGATACACCTTTTCTAAACAAAAACTTGATGGGGCAGCTTTTAATCGTGCCTTACTTTGGCTAATCTTCTGGGGGGCCTCATGAGGTAATTATTAGGCTATCTATATTTTAGTTAGATTCAGCCACATTCTTATTTACCCTAAATAGAATTTGAGAGGTGGAGTTTTAGTTATGAGCTCAGATTTCAAATAAAACAGTCTTATACAAATTGGTAAAGAGGTATTAATTCATTCGAAAAATTGAATTTATTCCGGATTTCTGGAATAAGTCAATAAATCATTAAATCAAAATCGATTTCCTGTTTCCCTTTCACTTACCTGTTTCTATCGTACCAATTTTGCCAATATCCCGTTGGCCACAACCAATCAAATTGAACCAATTCTCATAAATATTCGCTGAAATCAGGTAAACCAGAATCAATCAAATTTGCTTGCTGCAGAGGTAGTACTTAGATCGTCTTTTTGTCGGCGGACACATAATTCACGGAGGTAATGAGCTCGTAAATGCGTCCGGGGCAAACAATCCATCTTGGAGTAGTCGACGGTGGACATTAAGGTTTCGACCACATTACCACATTCCAACCTCCTGCATCAGAAGGCGAAGGAACCCGAACTCTATTAACGACAAACTGTCTGGCCCCAAACGCGGCCGAACATTGTGTGGCGGAGTGACTATGCCACAAAATCCAATTTCAAGTCGGAGGTGTGAGGAAGCTTAAAGAAGTCAATTCGGTTTCTTTCATAAAGCTGCCTTTTTGCCCCTTCCCCCCTCTCATCGTTTTACACACGAAAACCATTAGAGTCAACTCCTTTCAGTTCCTCGCACTACCGCACGCTGCCTCACCTGCGCTTTGTTACTTTCATCATTCACCTGGGGAGTCATTAAGCAGAAACCCTCACGTCTGCCTGACTCCAAGTGATGGACCCAGAAAACCAGAAAACACCATCACCGTCAAGACTTCTTGACTGGCACGCAGGGCTGCAGATCAGCTAGACTTTGTGGAATCGGTTGTCGATCACACAAGCTTCGGCTGCAAGATACTTTTTGTTTTCGGTCAGATAACGAGAAATGGACACTGGTCTCAGGTGCTATAAAGTTTACAATAAGAAGCGTCTTCGAACTTCGTTCGGTTCGATTTCTTTTTCTTAAAATGTATTATATGTATGCGCTGGCCAGGTACACAGTAGCAGTACGAGTGAAACTCCATCAAAAATCAAATAGAGCAGGAACGTCGCCGGGCCAAATTAGTTGCGTTCTACAGTAGCTGATTAAAAATTATCCGTGAAGGAATTTCCTCTGATTTTGATTGAGAGTTGTCGGGATGAAGGGCTCTTTGTGACCTGCTCGAACCTTGTCCAGATGCCCATACATTTTCTATTAATTTTTCTCCACTTTCCGGCTGCAATTACTTTCGGATACTACTTGAAATGTTTTCTATGCAAGAAGGTTTTTTATTCTAATCGATTTCCGCTCTGAACGCATAACGCATAACGCTTTATCGAATAATTTGGTTTTTGTTTCAAATTTTTCATATGATTTCGCTCTTATTAAACTTTCCATTTCTGTTGTCCATGCTGTTTTTGTAAAGACATCAATTTTAATTTTATATGCTTATTTTTGACTATTTGAATATGAATGAATGAATGAAATTATTAATTTTCTGCAGTAGTAGGAGAGATCCATACAAAATCGTATCTAAGTATAGAACTATAGCTCGATTATTTAAAAAGACATGATTTTTATTAAACATTTTAAATCTTTTCTTGTAGACAAGAACAAATTACTATTGTTACTATATGTCTTGACGCGATATCACAAAGTATTGAAGACTTTGGTATTTGGCGTTTAAATAGGCCATCCTTCCATCTAATACATTCCTAATAGCGCTTCTAATTTTTTCTAAGTCACAGTTTTCCTTAGTAATTTTTTCTGTTTAGTTTTGCAGCATCAGAGTTTATATACTCCTGTAATATTCACAAATTCAATTTTATTTTTTTTTACATATTTTTATTCTCTATACTTCTAAGAATAATTTTAAAAAATATTGTTAAAGAATTCCTTTCCATTACAAAGTTACAGCATTAATGTAATTGCCTGCCGTATTGCGACAGCTACCTATCCGAAACTTTAAACGCGTAAATCTAGAAACTTTGAGTCTTATATATAAAATTTGAGGAAGAGCTTATATAAGCTTGACTTTTGTATAGAAAAGAGAGTTTCAAATTGGGATCGAACTCGAGAAAAATTAGCCGTGTTAACTGGTTTCCGGTTTTATTAAATTTGGTCTTAAGATTCTTTAATCAAATGTCTTCAATGCTTAAAATAGCCGAACTGTTCTTAATTTTAAGAATTGCGTTTTTAATTTTAGTATTTTCCTTATATTTGGCAGGTTTTAAGCATTTTCCTCCTTACTCTCACAAAAATTTAAAATATAGATCAGTAATACTTAGTTTAAGTCTTAACTCCTATTTGTAAATTTGAAAATTTTATTCCTAATTTCAATATTTATTATATAATTTAAAAATTTTCCGGCTGGTTTCTGTTCGCTGCTGTTTTAGGATTAGCTACTGCTTCAATTAAGTCGTATAAACTTATTTTTCATCTATATATGGATAGGAGCGAAGACATTTAATGATAATTTAATCATTCTTATTTATATCTTCTATTTGAAGTTCCTATTACCTATATGTAATATTGAATATGAAAATTCGAACCCTCCCAAACTGTTCTGTTCTTCTGTTTGTCGTCTATTTTCTTATCGTCTTTACTAAACCTAATTATATGTGGATCTGTTCCCTAAAAGCTTATAGTGATTTTCTTAATCTATCTTAATTTAGATATTCTTTTTGATATTGCTTGTATTAAACGAATAAATAAATCTGCCCAAACTCCCCTATACTTGGCCGCCCCTTCAGCCCCTTTTGTTGCTTGTTTATTCGCATTGTCCGCAAAATAAATAAAGAGGTACATAAATAGAAACATTTTCGAAAAATTGTTAGTAGGTAAATGTTTTAGTGCATTATTGGTGGCAGCTAAATTATTCTTTCGCATAATTGATTGATTTTTACGAATGGTAAAATATTTTAAAATATTTTGAATAAAAAGGAAAGGAGCCTAAAAGGAAGCTGATTTTGGTGTAGTTTTAAAACTCCTTAAGTTTAAGCTTAATCTTTACATTGCTAGCTTCGTTATATTTTTTTTGTTGGTGTGGAAAAGAGAGATTTCTATTTTTTCTATCTAAATGCATAGAGGAAAAATGGGTGAAACGACAAGAATAGCATCGGGGTTCCAAAAATAAGTCAAATAGAGAACTATTCAAGTCATATAACCTCGGGGACATGGAATAATAACAAATAATTGCAAGAGAACGCCCACTGATATCCTTTCATAATCGTAGTAGACTTTTTTCAGTTGTGCTAAAGTTGTCCCGTGAAACAAAGACCGAATCCTCGGCAGCAGGAGGATAAGGAGGCGAACGCGCCAGGAGGCATGCCTCATAAATACCTTTAAGTAGCTCATTTAGACTCCATGAGGACGGGACAAATGTAAAAATTGTGAAAATATGCCCGTAGTCGCATTAGAGCGCGACTGCAAAAACACCCTGTCCTATCTCCTGCCTCCGGGTTATTGTCCCCGTAAATCTCAGCCGATTCAAGTCACAGTTTATGGCTCTAGTGGCCTCGCCTAATTTCACATGATGACCCTTAAGAGTGAGATTACAGGACACATCCCTGCCTTCTAGACGGCATACAGTTTTTGCTGTCGTCTTGGAACGGTGTTCGTTTTTTTGCTCGTTCAACTTTTCAATTTGTCACATTTCTGACATGTCTTCCAAGGAGCGGGAGGCATTTTTTTATTTGAGCTGTTTTTTTTGTGTCGTGTGTTTGCGGTAACAACTTTCAGCAACTTCAGCGAAAACAAACATTTTGACAAATATCGGTTGGTCGGCGTTTTTGTTGACGCCTTGTCACCCCTGTAAGTTGATCTGATTTTTGAATAGGCCCCCTGTTATTTCCGGACGATTTGATAAATGATATCCTTGTGATTCTGTCAGTTCTTTGTTGACTCTTTGTATTTTGGCGGTTTTAATGAACCTTGTTCGACAGGTCACAAAAAGCATGCCTATGAACATCGACCTTTTTTGCATATCAAATTAAAACGATTTTTTCTAGAGACCTTTACAATTACTTCCTGAACTTTTAATTGTTATTTAGTCTAATTATCATAAAAAGTTTAAATGTCTTCTTAGTAATATCTCTGGTAGAATACGCCGCTGTTGTACGACAACTTTTATTTTATACTCATATTAATAGAATAGAATTAGCGTAACTTGCGCCTTGAAACCCACCGTACAAACTATGGCCACTTCGAACCTTTTACCCGAATGCTGCGTAAGGCCAACAACTCCTCCACCTTCGACTTCCATTTAAGTAAACTCTCTTTCAAGCGAGCTCTTTATTGCCCCTGCCCTAGCCTACCCAGTCCCTAAACTCATTCTGTTTAATAAACATTATAAACAAAACCTCCCAAACCTTAAGCATGCCCTATACTTGCCCAACTCAACTCTCCAATGATCCATTTTGTCTCCATGACCCCCCCGATTTCTTCATAATTAGGTTAATTTAATTTAGTTAATTAGTTCTTTTTTATTTTAATTGTTATTTTTTTGTTGTTATTTATCTATGTAGCTTGTATTAAGTGAAATAAATAAATAAATAAGTAAAAAGACTTTAAACGATTTTTATGTTTCAAATGCCATTTTTTTACAAATGTTTTTCTATCCTAAAAATATCGGTGTCCTTTATTTGGTCTATCAACTATTCAGTTTAGAAGCGATTGTTAGTTATGCCATGTTTATCAAGGACTTATTATGGCATTATATATCTAAAATGCTTTTTTTGATAAATATATATCCCCTGAAAGGCCCTTACATTCAACAGAACTTACTCCTTATCACAGAACCATCTACGCCTCTCAGAAAGTTATTACTAAATTTCATTGACTTCGATGTAGATCAACCTTCGAGTCAAAAATTTTATACCTAGAGAATATTTCACCTGAATGATTATGTTTGATATCAGTTCTGTTTTAAGTATAGAATTGTTTGAAATTTGCTATCTTATGGTTATATTCTAGGTAAGATTATTTGTGATCTGTAGACTTAATAAAATAAATAATAAATAAAAAATGAGAAATAGTTCAAAGAGGAATAAGAGGTCTATTAAGGTTTAAGATCTTCGGTAACTAGCATATGGGAAATCGTCTTTCAATACCTACTGTGAACCAAATTCCGAAATCAATTTGGTTTTAAAAGGTTTTTAATTTTTTTTATTTATGTTCCTACAAAAAAAGCTAATAACATGACATAACTGATTGATAATTCATTATTAAGGTGTTAATTAAAGAAAAAACTTAATAATTACAGCTCTATATTTTCTTTAAATAGAAAATTCAATATTTTCCGCATATTTGCCCTAGAGCACTATCGAAAAATTGACTTTATGTTGAAAAAATGAAAATTAAGATGGTAATTAAAGAACATAAAATTTACTAATTTATTTCTGTTTATTCATTAAAACTGAGAAGAAAATAATTATTATTAAAATATTATAAATAGTGTAATAATTAAGTGCATTTTAGGTGCCAATTAGGTGGTTAATTAAAAAATTTAGTGGTCTATTTAAAAACTGAAAAATCAATAGGTTATGCTAGCTACATTCAACCAAGAAATTTCCATATCATAAAAAAATGTTAGAGCTAGGAGCTAATTAGGTGCTTAATTAAAATAGTTAGTGGTGCTAATTTTTTATCGAAAAACAAAACAAAATTTGTCCTCAGAGCGTGAGTTATATTAGCAGAACATGGGCGAAAAATTAACCTATATCGAAACGACAATAGAATAATATGTTTTTAGAAAATTGAAAAATCAGCAATTTTATGCAAACAAAAAAAATATATATATACACTTTTTTTATTAATTAAAATCACCAGAATTTTTCAATTCATAAATTTTCAAAATATTCTACAATACATTATTAAATTATACAAAAATACATTTGAAATATATACTTGCAATTAGATCATTTAGTATTTTTAATGTACGCTATATTTTTTGATAAGGCCCTAATACAAACAATTTTCTACAAAACATAATAAATGTGAATTTTATCAAATCCTCCTCTGTATGTATTTTAATAAATAACGACGATTTTAGCTATATTAAGCATAATTTCAAATAGGCGATTGGATTCTAACTTATGGCAGATTTCATGAAAATTTTACTACTACAGTGCAGTTTTAGACTATAAAATATATTTAAAGATTCCAAAAATATAAAATAAAATCAATAAATTTAATGTTTTCTCCAAGCAATGGTTTTCTTAAAGGTCACGAAAAATATTTAGCCGATTTAGTACAAATTAGACACATTTTTCTATAACAATTATTTAATAATGCATGAGAGTTAAAAATAGTGGCCAACTACAGCCTAACTTTGACTTAACTTTTAAAAATTCGGAAATATTAAGGAACAGATCTAAACTGAATATTCACAAAAGTTTGAAAAATTATAAACTTAAAATCATAAGTGGGATCAGTGTCAGTGAGCATTTATATCATGAATATAACGAGAAATGTAGAGCAGTTATGGCAAAAGAGCATTGATGGAATGTAGCTTCCATTTCTTCTAGATGTCCTGGAATTAGGTTGACCCGGAGGACCAAAAACATTGGAAATTAGAAATATGAAATAAAATTAGTCAGTAAATTCAAAATGTTTTATACACATATTCTTTCTCCTATAAGTAGTTTAATATGTTAGTAAAATATCACAGAAACTTTATTTTGATCAGTTGAAAGCTTTGAGATTTGGACTATCCAATTGGTTTATAAGGTTTTGAAAATGTGTATTAATTATTTAACTTAGTTAATATCCACTAGAGTCATTGTACGATTTGACTTCAATAAACAAATTGAAATTTTGAAGGTTTTAACTCAGGTACGCTTCCTTTACCTGAATTGAGTAAGACCTTTTAAAAGAAAACTTACTAGTTGAAACAGATCAATATTTTTTATCTTTTAGTCTTTTTAATGGTCTTAAGTTGTGGCAGTATAATATCTAGGAAAGGTTTTAAATAGTTCAATAATCTTGGAAATTTTGAATTTTAATAATATTAAGAAAACGGAAAGGGGTAATCCACAATTTCCATATTTTTCTTTATAAAGGAGGAGTAGGAATTTAAAATTAATTGAATTAAGCTTACGTAATATTTGAATGCTCTCAAAGCCCTTTTCCAAAATTCAAAAACGAGTTACATTTTTCTTAAAAAATTATGATATAGCGAAATTTCAATTATTGATTTCTATTTTGTAAATTAGCAGTTTAAAACAAAATTTAAAATCAAAAAAGGTTTTTATAAGCGAAATTTCATAAGCAGATCTACAGAATTTTTGATTTTTGCCTCAAAAGTTCTAACTAGTCAAACTATAAAGGCATTAATTTGTGACGAGAATCGAAATTGGACTTAATACTCCTCCATTCTGTTGTTTCGTCTATTGGAGCCCAATTTCGTTGAACATCGCCCTCAAGGGCCAATCCGCGGGAAAGAAGTTTCAAGTGGTCATGAAAGAAAAATGCACCGTGACTGGTGCACAGTAGCTGATTGGCAATTAGTTACGCCACCAAGTTGATTTGATTCTACCTGACGGCGAGGTATCCACCGCAAGTGCGACTGGAAACATTTTTGCTTATCTCTTCCAATTTTTGTTCGTCGTTTGGGGCCTCTAAAGGCAGGTGTAAATTTTGCGCCATTGGTTTCATTCGTTCGTGGATTGTTTGAAATTTCGAAAAATTTTAACAAACGATACCTACAGGCCTGGACTGATTTTATTGGTGTTTTTCAGTTTTTGCACTAAATTTCCCACCGGAGTGCAATGATCTTTCCGCCACATAAAAAATAGAAAAGTTCCAAAATTAAGACCGCATCTTGGGACAGTTGAGCCAAATCAAAGACGGAGACAAGTGAGGCGTTTAAGTTTACAGAAGGCGCTCATGGGCGAACTGTTTCGAAATAGCACAACTAGTGAAAACCCACGAAATCGCAATTATCAACGGCAGTGAAAATAGAAACCGACCAGACGCCATGTAGAAGTAACTGAATCCATCCCGGGGCCCGTCATCGGTTGCAAAAAACCAATGGCCTGCGGGACTATGGCTCAGATCGTTCCTGCATTGTGGTGTGCCAGAATTGCACCACATCCCGTCGCGTCCCCTCGGTAGATCGGCGTAGATCATCCTGGGTCCCAGCATCTGCCAGGTGTAATTACGCGAGATGATCAAATAAATCGACTTTAATCGACTTTTTCCATGTCCAGCACAGCAGATGAATAGCGAAAGTTTTTCCCGGGCACGTGATAATTAAAAAAGCGCGCGGCCACAAGAGGCTGATCCCCATACCTGCCCAATCACGAGTGTTATTTCCGGTTGAAATTACCCGCTTTGGTTGGACCCCTAAAAAACTAGGGCCAAAAACACAATTAAGTCCATTCATTAGGGCGGAGGCGCAAAACTAACTTTCTGAGATAATTTTCGGTAGCGGCTTTTGTGTACACTTCCAGAGGTCCATCAAATGTGAGTCGGATAGAAAGATGGATGGAGATCACACCTTGCCAGACGCTGGGCCTCTAGCCGCTATAGCCTCTAGCCTCTATCTTCTGTATAAGCTGGACTTGGTCGTGGTTCCACAGGAGGGCCAAGCATTTCCACTCCGATGGGCACGGTGCTGGATAGTGGCCCGGGCCCATATACCTAGGACAGGTATATCGAGGTATATCCGCGGTATACCTGGTATTTGGTATAGTCGCGACCGTAGCAGAGGCTCGCGGGTCGATTATTGGAAGGTAGCGGTTGGATGGATCTAGGCGAGCACCAGAAGCTCTGAGAAATCACAAAGCGCAACGCGGTGTAACGGCTGCGAAAAAAAATAAAAAAAAAAAAAACGTGCCCACAGTGGCGATGATTAATGGCCTCCGTGCAAAGTGGTTTTGTTGTCTGAGAAATTGGGTTTCGGATGACCCGACGTTTTGTTCAACACGAAATTAGGAAATGAGCCGGCTTTGTTGTTGTTTTTATACACTTTTTACCTTTTATTTCACTTCGTGCTCCTGGATGGATTGGTACTAGGCGGCCGCGACTTATGCTGCTCCACATATGGGCAATAGTGCTACACTTTGTCTTCCGATGATTACCACTGCCAGTGGAAAATCCATCAGGGCTGGAGGGTGAAATGAAAAATATTATCGCGGCTCAACCCTCAATGATATATGAGTATTTTTTGGGAAAAGTTTCACCTTTGATGAATACCGCCCAGACGGCGAGATGAAGGTTCAACGTGCGGCTGGGATGTTACAAGACAAAAGGCTGAGGTGCGAAAGACAATTGTGGGGTGTTAGACCGATGGAATTTTAAGTAGACATTTATTCATGCCTATATATGTAAAAGGTTGAAAAACGTCTACATCTAACAACTTTTCTCAATTTTCATCAATTGTTTTCTTGAAAATTATACCTAGTATTACTAATTAACCCCTTGAGTGGGAATAACACCTAGAATTGCGCTAAATTTAATTGTTTGCACGCGTAAGGCAAGGGGTTACAAAACAATAGAACAGTTTTCACAAAATCAGTAGAATTGAATTTAACTACCGTCAATTGGGGTTAATTTAACGCTGGGGGGTTACTTTGTCTTAATATTGATTCTTCTGGTATTACCAAACTAAAAATTGCTAAACCTTACTTACCTCAATGTAATATCAGGTTAGGCGGGTTAAAATATTTAAAATAGAGCTAAAGTAACCCTAGTCGTATTAAATAAAATTTTAAAATGTTATAATGCAAGTAAAAACTTTTCTATCTTTTTATATTACATTTTGAATGAGTTTGGATCTGCATATACCTTGAATTGAATTTTTAAAATTCGGCATCAAATCCAAAAACACACCTACATATATTTCATGTGAGATTAAATTTAGTATTAAAAAGCTTTTATTTAGATATACCGTTTGAATTTTAAAATTTGGCTATATTTGTGGACTCCTTATAAACTCTCAATGTCGCCATTTCAGATCTGTTGTTTGGAATTCTCAAAATCAGGCTTAATTTCGAAATTAACTACATAAAATCCCACAAAATAGCAAATTTATATAAATTACGCTATATGCAAACTATAAAAATTATACATACATAATTTAGTAAGACCTTATACTTATCCTTCACTTCCTGTGTCAATATCCAGCACTAGCGGTGCGGAGAAATCGGAGCCTGGGCTCCACTTTCTTTAATGATCTGTTGGAACTGAGCTCCATCAGGATTAGAAGCCTGGAGCAGTTCATTAAAGAGTCCAAATGGTTCGAAGGTTAGTTATTGGGGGCTTCGTCCCACGTGGTATCACAATGGGCCTACCTTGGCCTAAGTGTGCCTTCTTTTGGCAGCCACTTGAACCTAGACCTAGACCTATACTTAAACTCTTAATTCTAAAGTTTACATGTAACTGATTTTTTGTTTTATATACTCGTATAGGTTACATTTCAACAAAATTTAATACTCTCACAAGAAGTTATCAAAGCTTGTGATATACTTGTTCTCTCATCTTGTTTGTGAACTTATTTTGGTTTCAACTCCTCAATGGTTAGTAGGAGTAAATATTTAATAATTAAGCAAAGAGTTATAATGGAATTAAAAATCAGTGGATAACAGTTCAAAGTTTTAAAAATTTCATGATATTTTCGGAAGTATTTAAAATTAAAAATAATTAACTAATTAAGTAAAACAGTATTTATTAAAAAAGAGAAAAAAAAAAGGTTTTCGTTACAGTCCGTAGTTGAATAATTTGAAAATTGCGACGTGAAAACGAAACAAAGGCCAACCGAGACAAATTTTTCAAATTTCAATTAGTTAAAACACTAATTAACTAATAAATTCTTCTGATTCTAGCAGGGGTATAACAAATTTTGTTACGAATCGAATGAGCTTTTTTTTATTTATTTATTTGTTTTTTTTTTTTGCTCGAGGAGGAAAGTAATGTTTCGTAAATAAAAAATTTGTCACATTAATTTCCTCTGTTGCTAATTCAAACAACTCATTTAATTTTTATTTTATTATATTCCATCTAAATATGACCATAGTGCCAAACATCTTAAACTTTTAATTCATTATCATTTTCCTTTAATTTAAAATTAATAATTGGATTAAAATAATAAGTAATTATTGAGTTTATTATATTAGATATATTTTAAATTTTTAATTAAGTATCAGGATTTATTTCACATACCTATGTATTCTAACCTGATGAACTTAACACTAATTAAAATTGAATACCAGTCAATTTGACTGGTTTTGGTAGTTTTATTGTTAATAACAGTGGAGGTTTTTTTTTATTTTATTAATTGTTTAAAAAATTATGTAGCAATAAATAAAGGTTGCCGGAATATATGGAGTTTTGTAGATTACAAATTTACTTCCATATAATTCGCACTTATAATTTTAAAGTATGTAAGTCATAAGTAGAATTGGTTGTTTCGGTCCTTTCGAATTTCTGTGGCAGGGATAACTAGCCATTGCTGCACTGATGAGATTGTCTTGTTGTCTTACTTCGCTAATCAATTTTTCGAAACTTGGTTATTTAAAGCGAGCTCTCGTCCTAAAAAAATATTTCTGCTTATTTGAGGAAGACACAAGAGTTTTTATTTCGTTATGAATATTTTTCTTTAAAACGACATCTGTTTCTCTGATTTTGCATATGTTGTATTTGAGCAATACAGTCAGACAAAATGTTGTGCATATGTTCCAAAAAGAACACAATTTTAAGAGTAATGTTTTTTATTCGTACTCCTATACCCTGAGGTCAGGTATACAACGATGTTGTAGCAGACATCTTACCAAAGATATGCAATTTTGAAACGAAATATAACGAACGTTATAACTTGATAGGTTAATAATTAATAAACAATTATTTCTAATCACAGATATATCTCTATATTTTGAAATTTAAAAACCTGCCCTCATTACGTTTAGTTATTAAATTTCTTCTCTATGGTCAAGCTACATATTCATTTTTAATTTGATCAAGTAGTCCACCTACTTGTTAAATTTTGATGACTTAAAACTAAGTAGCTTTTCCTTTTAGAAAATATTTTGAATTGGCTTTGTAAGTTTTGTTTTATTCAAAAGTAATTTTTAAGTTTTTGTATTTGGTTTTCATATGTACAAAAACTTAAAAAGAACTTCTCAAGTTTAATCGATTAATACAACATTTTAAAGAAATACTTAAAAATGTTTACTTGGAAGTATTAATTCTAAGGTAGGAATCAGTGCCGGATTAACCAAATGGGGGCCCTAGGCCATTCAAATTTTGGGGCCCCCTTTTTTTAATAATTGTAAAATTATTCTTTATTTATGCATTTATAGAATTTAAACAGCTTATTCATATCATTTAAAGGTTGTAAACACAATAAAACAATCAAAATAGTTTTTTCGGGTCTTTAGCGCGCGAATTGAAATTCGAATCATCATATGAAATAACAATCGAAAGAATAAATGAATAAACATTTTTTAATATTTTGCGTTTAAAAATACATATTAATATGATAAATAAATTGGTTGGAAAAAAAATTAAAATTTAAAAAAAAAAGAAAAAAATTAACTTGAAATTAAAAATTGCATTAAAAAAAAATTCATATCAGATTTTCGTGGGGGCCCCTGCCCATCGGGGGCCCTAGGCCATGGCCTAGTCCGGCCTAATGGGTAATCCAGCACTGGTAGGAATGTTTGTAGATATTTGATATTCATATTTCAATACACATAGTGTAAAAATTTGCCTGAAGGTACTCGGATATTGAAGAAGGAAAGTCATAATCGATAGTAATTAAAAAATAATTTATATGACTATTTATTGAATTGAATAATATTAAATTTGCCTTAAAGACATTATTCAAACAGGTTGTAATATTGAAATTCGTCTAAATTACATCGAACAAAAGCATAAATCCACATAATGTGGTGCCGTGAAAGTGATTTTTTCGCGCTATTTTAAAGCATATCCCTCAACGGTTGCGCCGAAGTTAAGACTCGCTTCCAACTGTTTTTCCACGAAGCGATCTTCTGATTGTTTGCAGACATCAATTATCCAATTAGCATGAAACGGCTGTAAAGATCAGGAAGACATCATGAAGTCAATAGAATTGACAAAACCGTCTGAGTTCATGCTATGAGTGACCGTGAAATCGCCATTGGGATCCGGGCAAATTGTTTTATGAGATTATTTACGAGTTTATGACTTGCCAATGTGCGAGCATAAGAAGCCCATAAATCTAAGTGGCATGTCAGCAAGGAATTTTCCTGCGCTTTATTGCCTCTGAGTTTTCTAGACGTTTTATATTTGTTTTTGAGGATTTCACCGAGAAACCGATCCTAACCGGACCCCGTGAAAGTTGCTTTGATAGCTTAAATTTTTGCAATTTACCGCGAAGATGTTAGAGACTGCCCGTCGCGGATTTGCCGCGAAATTTCATTACTATCGAGGCACAACGGCACCCGCAATGGTCACAACGCTAGGTGACTACATAAGCTCCGCCCATTCTGAGGAAGAAACATGGCGGATCAAATTTTTGGAACAGTCGCCAGGTAATCGCGGCGTGTTATTATGATAGTCAGTTGCCGCCTTTTTTTTTTTTTGTTTTTCTAATCGACCAAATTTATGGTCTACACAACTGGGTCCGCCGATATGCCTAAAGGGGGAAAGGGTTTAATTTTTCCGACAGGTGCATGGTGCTCGTTTGCTACTGGAGTTGCCTTCTTTTGTTGGTGCCCCAGTTGAGGTTAAATTATGCGGTCTGGATATTTTTTGCTTCACGCCTTCCGTTGCTCCAACCGAACGGTGGAAAGGTGCAAGCCAAAAGACCTAGACTTCATGGCAAATTTTAAATTTTTCTCATGTTAAACCATCGGTCAATTCCTTCGGCTTTAGTAAAGTAAACAAACGGGTCACACATTCGACAATTTCACCATATAAAGGTACATTTTAATCGTTCCAAGTGCACCTTATAAATAATGCAACAAGTCTGGCGCATTTTGCCTAGAGTAAACTTTATTGCCCACGGATTGACTCTGAACCCTCAACGGTTGTAAAATTTTATGGCATCAGTCAAGCGAGATTTTTAGGAGCAACTTTGTTAATTTTATGATTTTCTCCGGTGAAAGCCACACGCCTGCTTTATGGTCCTCATATAATCTTTTAATGTTCTTTCAAGAAGTGCACGTGGTTGGCGATTTCTTTCACAAGAATTGATCGGAATTATTTCCATTTTCCGATAGTTTATAGAAAAATGTTCTACGACAAAGTTTCTTCCATACTTAACCACATTCAACAAAGTAATGAAGCACTACGTACATATATAAGACGGTCGATTTAAAGTATGAATCTAATTAACCTGCGAAAATTTATATTCGACTAATTGGAAGTTGTTATATCTTCTGGACAAAACATGAATTGAATTATTGGTCGGGTCCGATAGTACTAAGTATCTAGGACTCCTAAGGGTAAATCTTTTAAAAGTCCAATAAATAAAATCGTTCTAACAATGAAATTGGCTGTTTAGGAAGGATAGAACTTTATTAAGGAATTTTGTATCTAAAAAAGGCTTGTGTAAGCTCGTTTCGATTCAGAGTTATTTGTTGACAGAAAATTCATGAAATCCTATTGAATTTATATAAAAGAAATGTGAGAGACAACAAGATTACTATTCTTCGAAATGTAACATTTAAATTTCTTCTGTTTTCTCTATTAACCTTATGAAGTTTAGGAATTGCTTTTTGTACTATCTTTAAGAATAAGAAAAATATGGATAGTGATAGTATTTTATTCGCAAACTGTAAATAACTTTTATTTATCATTCATAATTTGAAATTATTTAGGGAAATATAAAATAGGCTATTTTGAATTTTTGTTTATAGATTAAGAACATAAAACTTGCTAGTATAAGGGGATATATCAAATTCAAGTAACAAATTTTATTTAAAAGTGAGCACAAGCTGTGATTATAATGAATTTCATAAAATTCCACAAATTATGTCCATATTGAGGCCGTACAACCTCCTTGACTTCACTACAGAAACAGTTTTATGACTTTGAACATATGAAAATAGGAGCAATTATAAAAATCGCTTTAATGGCAGACGAAGTCACGTTTACCTCAATTGTAGGCCCATTCCTCTTATCAGGTGGGGCAACCTTATCAACTTGTGGGTGTATCGTAATTAAGCGTAAATTATGCCACTCGTAAACTTAATTGCCCCCTGTACGGCTGAACGGAACATTGGATTCGCTGACGATAAGAGTTGCGGCCGCACCAGAATTGTCGGGTTATCAACTCGGTCGCGTTAATTGAATAATTCACGGCTACCGACCGTAGCGAGATCGCAATCAGTTCCCAGATTCAGGTAAAACTCAACAGTACAGCTTATGGGCAATTTTCCTCTCCACAAAATGATGGTGATGAAGATTTATTATTTTACAGTCCTTGGATGATGTCTTCTTCATCTTACCATTCCTGGTAGCGCAAGGTGACAAGGACACTCACCGGATGGGCACCCCTTGCTGGGCATAAATGGCCCTCTGATCTCTTAGGGTCTGTTTAAAAACATTCAGTCATATGCAGGAGGAGAGGCCCTCTTTTAATAGGATGCTTCTGGTGTTCCCAACAAGTTTTCGATATATTCAAGGATGGAACTGATTGATTTCTTTCCGTCGACGATGAAACGAATTACAGACTACTTAGGAGAGTCACTGAATTTTAGCCGCTTCGTGGGAGTTCTTTGAGAACAACGGCATCGGCTCCTACTAGAGAAGAAATAAAGGAACTAAGGTTCGCTTACTTCAACTATAGAAAACTGCTTAAGGTCTTTAAAAACCCCATATTTTATTTTAGTATATATGTATAATGGTAGGTGTATCTATTTTTTCAATTCTTATAGTACCTAAAAGAATTGGGTATATTATTATATGGTAAATATAAAATTTGTAATTGATCCGATGAATAGTTCTCTCAGGATTTTGTATCCCCTTAATATTTCGAATTCGTTTTATTTAGATGAATTGACTCTTCATAATATTTACAGATGATCATTTCATAATAAACTATGAAGGAAGTATAGAATATTTGATAATTTGGTAATTGATAATTCCGAATAACGAGAGGTATATGTGTAATACTTCACAACTTTGTTACGATATTTATATAAGTAGTAGATTTATAATTTTTCAAAATACATATTTCATCTAAAAGTTAGTTACAATGCACAAAGTTGTAAAATTTCCATTATTTATCTTGGAATATATAAGACTTTTTATAGGTATTGTATAAAATAAAATATATCACTTTTCATTGTCTTATATACCCGACAATATGCGGTTCACTGCGGTTTTAGGTATCCGTGAAAGATAGTGTTTAAACATTAAATTTACATTAACATTATTGTTTTTTAGTTTAAAAATCCTTTTTTAAGGAGTTTAAGGTCTCCAGTTCCAGCAAATTTCTCATATCTTGCTTAAATTCTTAAATACCATAAATATTAAAATATCATGCCATTCAATGTTAATATTTTAGGGCGCCTTGTTATTCGTTACGACTTGTTTCTTTCTCATAAAGAACACATAAATGGCATTTGTAAATTTACACGAAACAAATGAAAAACACATTGAAAATTGAAAAACACACAATTGCTTCGATACGCTCGCAAAATACTAATTTTCAATAGAAGTGTTAATTGTTACATAATTTTAATGACCCACCTTACAACCGTAAGTGAAAATAAATTAAATATTGATCGCTTTCAGGTATGTGTATGTAAATAGTACTTTTAAAATTTATTTTTAGATAGTTTAAAGAACAATATAACATTCAACTGAACCAATTCTATTTTGAATAGTATGATGATAAATTAAAATTGAAATATACTAAAACATGTTTATTTTATCTATTCTATGGAACTTACAGCTGTTAATATTCAATTAGTTGTAATGTTACAGTTATTACCGATGCTAATAAGATAGAAGATATTTTCAATAATGAGAATATAAACTTTGGTGGATTATTTCATCCCTTAGAAACATTCATCCACCAAAAATAAAACATATGTCTCTCCTAAATTTGTTGGGGAGACAACATATTAAGAAGAATAAAATTCGAAAAGGTTACTTGGGGTGGTCGGAGTCGTCGAGATACCTATGTAGGCGTATTTAAATGGTTGTAATATTGAATAATAAGAATAGATGGATTTGTATAAAATAAGCCTTACCCTTCTCATTTTACATAAATTGCGGTATGTTCCAGTAATCCGAATTTTTCGATAGTCCGAATCCGATTTGGACTAGCCTAGCTAGAATATGCTTGTTTGCTTTTCTCCGCTAACAAATTTTTATTTTAAACAAAAAAAATTGTAACTATAACTTGGACGGTTGGAAAAAATATTTTAATTAATATTATAGTTGCTAAAAAGTAAGTTTGATTATATATATTAAAATTCACGGTAAAATAAAATTTGTTCTTTAATATTTTAAAAAATCTTTCCCGAATTACTATGTGGATAAAATTGATAGTGCGTGAGAATCACACTTGACTTTAACTAGAAGTTTATGTTAGTGATTATAGTTTCATAATTTTAAGTATTTGGTGTTTTAAGTAGAATTCTCTTTGTATTTATTTATTTACAATTTTGTTTAAGAATTTTTGTCATTCGAACCATTTGAAAGACACAATTCTTATGGACTAATGATGAATAGAACTAATTCAGGAAGTAAAATTTTATAATAAAGAAGTTTTTTTGAGTTTATAGAGCACCTATGTATACAGTGTATTGTGTGTTACGTATAAAAAAGTAGTTGCAGTTTACATTCATAAATTTTTAGCCCAAAATAGTTAATTAACCGCGCAACCAGCGTGATAATGTAATACTCCCCAAGAGTTACGTTCCGAATAATTTTTGAACAGAACGAAGATATAACGTTTCTGAGCACAAATTCATTAATTATAGCCCATCTCTGTAGGGAATTTTTCACATTTTTAAATTATCATTATTATTACAGGCGAGTGTCGCAAGGTGTGCAAGGAGTATTCGCATTCCTTCTATAATTCAGGGAATAAAGTGCTGAAAAGCGGAGTGTGCCTATAAAAAGTGCCATAAATGAAAATTACCAAATGCTTGGAAGCGTCGCGGCGAGTTGTTGTCGGTGGAGCGTCTTTTGCGTGAATAAAATGTGCCGTACAACCAGCACGTGAACCCCTCCCCTCCCAACGGGCTGGAATACTCTTTTCTGTCCAGAGTTCCCGGGTCCTAGGTCCCAGATCCCAGGTTCCGGGCATTTTCTGGTTCCTGTTCCGAGTGAATAATAAACGGCGACGGGAGAGATGCTAAAGAGTCCTTCGAACCTTCGGACTGCGATTCGGGAGGGTAAAAAAAGAAAAATTTTTCACAGAAATTTCAATGGCCGACTGAATAAAAATTTAATAATCCTTCACGCCAGCGAATCCATGAATATTTATGGTCTAGCAATTGTTTGGGCCACCGATTTTAGGTCCTGTGATCAAATTCCCTTTGAAACAGAAATTTGTCCCGCGATCGGGTTGCTAACAGAGCGCTCAATATCCGTCGGGTACCGGGAATTTTAGATGCATCTAAAAATTGAAACTTCCAGTGCAGAAAGCGAAGTCACAGGACATATCGACTGTATTGCTTAGAATTGTCTGTCCTCGAGGACATCCGGGAAGTCTTTATACAGCGTAACAGCTTCGACGTGCACTCAATTAGAAATTGATAAATTCACAGGGTCGCAAACAAGGCGGAATGTACTCAAAAAGTGTTCAATTCCCGGCGGCGAAACGACTCCCAGAATTTTGTCGATGTTATGGCGCTATTTTCACTGCATGCCGATTAGTTACAATCAGTTGCAGGACAAAAGGGGAACTAAAAAGAATCCGCTGAACCGGACGATTCCTTTCGGCCTTTGGTGATGCCCCTGCATATTCCGAGATCCCGCCGGAGTACTTGCAGCAAATTTGCATTACAAGGAACCGGAACGCGCCTGGGAATCGATGGCGAACACGACGACATAGAGGTCCAATTTCGATTCCGGCAATGATGGTGTTCATTTGTACAAAAGTGGCCTCCCCTGGGATGACATCCACTGACAAAATTCAATTTATAAAGCAGTTGAGAAATGTTATCTTCTGATTGGGCTGGAGCAATGATCCGGAGCGGTTTTATTAAGTTCAATTTTCTTACTGAATGTAAACGTGTTTTTTTCAATTTTCTAAGAGGATGCCGGAATTCGATTGAATTCCCTTGATAGATTACATACTCCTGCAGGACATTGGGTTGGCGTGTCGTTTTCTTTTACAAAAGCCGGACATCCAAGAATATAAGATTGGTATAATTGAATTCCTGTCCTAGGTATCCTTTAGCTTTCATGGATAAGATTTTCTCCGGTCGCCTAAAGGACAATGCAAATCCCACAATCATCTGATTCATATATATATATTTTTTTAAAGTTTACAACATTTTATTTATTTCAGAACTTTTTTAAATAAACCGATATTAGTCAGAGGTGAAACTTGAAATAGAATGAATCTTTCCTTTAGTCCAATATATTTTATTATTTTCATATGGTAGGTGTAGTTATAAATTTTTAATATGGGGGGATTTGTAGAGCAACCGGTTGTCCCGCCGTGAATCTGGCTTTGATTATAGACAAGTTATTTTGATTCCTAATATTTCTAATTTAAAAATTTTGCCTCATCCCAACATATTCGAAATAAATTTGGTGGTTTCCCAAGAGGTAGAAAATTCGTTTTATGTTCATTTAAACAATTATCCTATAAATCTTCGAACTGACTATGCAATACCAGCTTTGATCTTACCATAGAAGTTTACCTTAGCTGTGTTACTATTCATCCAGCTGGCTGTTGAAGAAGCAAAAAAAAAAATTACTTCATTAAATCACACTATAAAAAAATATCAAAGCAGTTGACAAAACTTGGATGGGACTTTGTAGGAAAAACTCTTCATCTAAAAACATCCGACTCACTCCAGTCCAGGGTGACTACTCACTTGGGCATTTCTCTTAATTTTGTCATCACGGTCGAAGTTTCCGATTCTTGGCAAAGAAATACAAAAAAAAATAAAAAAAAAACATGCGCAACGAATTGTTGGACTCGCACATGAAACGATCTGTGAATATCTCTCGCATCTTTAGGGATATCACCGTGATATGTTCCATTAGGAAGAAATTAAGTGCCAGATAATTTGTCACGCTCCTGTGGGCTGCTGTGCGGCACAGTCGACTATGTCGGGAAGAAGAAAAACGTTGGTGGTGCGGAACCACCGTGTGTTTGATACCACACATTCGGGGTGGGCTGAGATTTTCCCAGAAATTTAACCTTCACATTGCGACGTATTTCCTAGAAAGTGTTAAAAGTATAAATGGTGTGAATCACGATTTTGGTATATGGGACGCCACGCAGTCTATAGTCGAAACATCTTATCTGTATCTTATATGTATTATATGCCTTTTTTTTGTTTTTTTTTTTTTTTTGCTGAAATTCTAATTAAGCCCAGTTACCACTCCGCCTTCCGTTTTTCTTATTTTCATTTTTTTGCGTTCATCAAAGAATAGCGCCGAAATAATTTTAATTCCAGTGGCTTCGCTGCCGCTATCAAACTTTTCAGTTTATCCCTGTGGAAGAGAAAAAAAAAAAAAAAAGAAATGGCCCTTCGGTAAAGCAGGGAATTGAGACGATTTGATTAATGGTTGCTTCCTCTCTAAATTGAAGATTTTTACGGGCTTGCACTCTCGACCCAAAATGGGGAGTGTCAAAACTTTCCGACAAATGGAAAACATGGGCAAGGACAACACTCAAAAAAAAAAAAAATAAAATTTCTTAAGTTTTTGTTCAGCTAAAACTTTTTCTTAAATACTTTTGTTGCCCTTTAAGAAATTTAAAATTAACCCCGGAGTAGCATTGACAGAGTTAACATTTGTTAAAAATCAATCCAAGCCTCCTTGCGCGAGGACGGAAAATGGCATTTTTCCCTATGTTCGCATACGAAGGTCGATATCGTATTGCCCAAAAATTTAATTAACTCTATACCGTACCTGTATCAATCGCCCAAAAATTGACACCTTCAAGTTCAGTTGCTGTTTAGGCCAAGGGCACATCTCGCCTAGTGGAACGTAATTTTTCAATCGTTTACAATCGAATTGGCTGCGAAATTTGCAAACGGTCAAGCAAGCAAATCGAGAAAAAGTTGAAAATCAATTTAACAATTGCACGGATCGATGTGTTTCTTACAAAATAGCCAGCAATAGGGGAAAAAATACGTTATATAAAACTTGATGCTTTGCATGCCATCCATACTTCTTGTAACAGTTGCGACAAGGTAATCAAAAAAGTTATAACAAATTTTAGTAATAAAAATCGATATGAATTCTAATAACTGGGTAATACTTAGTATGTTTGAATGATCACTAAATATCAGTTAAGCCTACACTATCTGATAAATCATATGAAAGAACATATCATGTAAAGTAGGGGTAAGCTGATATTACATATACTCTAAAAATTGAGTGTAAAATCGCACTGATATTAAAAATTTATTATTTTTTGCGTTTCTATGCAAAAATTTCTCATGATCACAAAAGTACACATTTTTTTGTACAATTCAGTAAAATAGTACAAAATTACATTATTTTTAAGATATTCAATGAAGTTTAGAAATTTTGTGTGATTTTACATCAAACTGGTGTAAGCAATCGCATGAATATGTGAAATTACGTCACATTGATGTAAATCTACAATCTTAACTCTCTCATTTAAATCGAACTTTAATAATTTAATTTAAGTATTTTGCGAAGGTGCTTCTTGCAGTTAAGGTATGCTACCGAAAATATTTTGTTTGTAATAAATTACTCATAATTTTTGAAAATCAAAACTTAAATCAAGTTGAAAAAGTATCATTCACTCAAATTTTGATCGCGTATATTTGTTAGTTCGCTTTTTTTTCTGAAAAACGTATTAAGGCTACTTAGTAAATAGACGTTCTATGCATGATTTGATATGAGACACTTTATATATTATAAATTTTATTATAAACAAAATAAATAAATAATAAGTACAATCGCATGAATATCTTTAATTAAATAAAATACTATCAGCAAGTATTTCATATTAGTTATAATTTCGTTTCGAATAAATGTTAATACAAAATCATATTTTAGGTCACTTTGCTTGATACCTACCAAGGAACCAAGTAGCATATAAATTAAAATTTTCTATTAAACATAAGAATTAGTTAGCAGATATTCAATAATGCTTAATTATGTTAGTATAAGCGCATACTTGAAAGAATATCCTCACTAATTCTCAAGTTCTAAAAATTAACTCAGAATTTTATTCATACGACCCATAATTTCGTTAAAACGAAAACTTTTAATTCGCGTATAACGCACAGTCGTTTTTGTTTTCTATAGTTGAGTAGAATACCTTCTCCAATTTATAAAAATATGAAACAAGGATAAAAAGTAATCACTTATAGTCTAATACACTTACCCAAAATTGATAATTGCCAGACGAACATTTATTTCAATTTTAAGATTCAACATTTTCGCGATTACTTCGACCAAAAAATAGCTAAAATAAAGAATCCTCTTGAAGGGTAAAATCACAAAGGTAAAATGTAAGTGCAACCCGCATACACGTCCTGAAGATTTGTAATTCGAGCAAATCTTCTCTTCTGGTTGGAGCGCTGAAAATTTTTATATAAAATGGTTAAATTTCCCTCACGAACTGCATCAACATTAATGTCTGTAACAAATTTACAGCGCCACATTTTCTCGTTTGGTAAATGTAATCTACGGGTAAGTATCCGGCCAAATGAAAGCAATGTTCCATGTAATGGCGATTTTATTAGATTTTCTAGCAAGAACTATTCTTATTTACGGCTAATTTATATGTGACTCGGTTTTGTAAGGATGCTCCAAACATTTTTTTATTCTGTGAACTATACCTTTTGTGAATTTAACAGCGGTAGAATGTTTTATTAAAATGTTGTAATTCTTATAAAGAAATGGAACACGATATTTTATTCAAGCATTATTTGTAATTTTTTAGATATTTAACACTTTGCCTTAAAATAACGTGTGGGAGACGTGATCCCCTTTCTGTACCTAAAATGAGAACCTCGTATCAGACACGTAATGTATTATCGTTACAGTAGCAATATAAAACTGTTGTGGTTTTATTAAATAGAAAGTAAATGTCCACTAATTTGTGCAAAATTTGGCCTGTGATTAAACTGTTTTCATCAATAGTCGCACTCATAATCGTTGCTCAATTTATAAGGTAAAGTGTTAATTCAAGAGAGTGAATCCAGTTTAAAAAAATATATCTACTATTTATAGATAGTTCTATTAATTTCTCTTGTGTATGAAGTAAAAACTTTTATTAGGCGGCAGTTTCTTTAAAAAGTTGTAACGTTAGCAAGAATTTTGTGTCAAATCAAGTAAGACAATTTCCTGATCAACGAATGTAAGTAACATACCTACATACATATATTGTTAGCTTAAGTGCAGCTGAACTCTTATCAGAATAATTTCTGGTATGAAATTTTGATTTCTTGTTCTTTGGTAATTGTAAAAATTCAAAAAATTCACTTCCAAAAGATTGCATTTATTAACCATATGTCGTTCAAAACGATGCTTATTAATAAATGAAATCAAGACTTATCATAACTTTAACATAAAATGGAATAAATCAATTGGATAGTATGAAAGTATGTATATATGCCCGTGTTATACAAAAATAATCAAATTTCCTTATTAAGTACATATAAAAATAAATTTTCATAAAATAATTTTGAATGTTAGATGTTCGTAAAGAAAAATTTGGCCTTCGGAAATGTGTAGGTACACATTCCGAATTTCATATTGATATTTTTGGTCTGTTTAAAAATATTTGTGTAGAATGAAAACCATCATAATGCCCTAAGGAGAATTCCTTTAAGAGCATAATCAAATCACCAACGGAGGCTACCCTCCATTCAATATCACCATAAAGCATAATCGCATCACCAACTGCCAGCAGCAAGTCACAAATCTGCCCGTAAATCCATCTTTTGAACAAATTGTATCACTGTGGATCGTCTGAACTAACAGGATAACAGTTGAGCGAGAAAAGGAAAATGATAATTTCCTCATGAAAATCTAAATCGAATTTCCATGTTCTTTAACCGAGGGCAGGGAACAGCTTTTCTGGAAAGATGCCCACCGAATATTAAATAGAAATTCCATAGAAGTTGGATGAGAAATTTTATGGCGACAGGCAGGGTGCAAGGAAATGACCGTAAAATCTTTGAAGATTAAGATAAATAATGAAAACGAAGCTGTTTTTACAAAAGTTGTCTTCACCTCTACACGTGGTGTGATTTCAAACTAAAAAACTTTTACTTTCAGTTTCAAAACGATAAGTAAGCCATTTTTTATAATTATCGTGAAAGCTAGCATTATGTGGTTTCTAAATGCCTGATAAGGCCAGAACAAATCCCAGAAATATCCTACAACATGCTAACATCGCGCATTTATGCGAGAACGACGTCAGAAAGGCAAGGAAATTTTGGCCCTCATCCAAAGGCCATTCGGTTCGATAGCTCTATAAATTTTAGATAAAGTGCTTAGTGTGGTACCTCAAATCTCTTTGTTTGCCAACGAAATCACGGGGCCAAGCAAAACGACATCCGGAAATACGCAAACATCGAGCGACAAGAATTCGAATTAAATTTGTTTTTGAGGAGATGAGGTTAGCACTCCTCGTAAATTATAAAACATCACAGTTTAAAATTTCTTTAAGTTGCGCGAAAGTTGTCATGGATGCGGATGCGATAAAGTTACTTTGATCTACTTAAATTGCCAGAACTGCTTAGTTTTACAAAATCAAGGTGCTACCCAACCATCCAATCTCAGGAGCAATTATCCATGACTTAATATCCGAAAACTTTTGTTAGTGTATATGTTAGTCTGCTGAATTAGCATGGTCCTCTGACCTGAGTTTATCCTTCGTTGAGTTATTTCAAAACACTTTTAATCACCTCCGCCCTGGCCGTCTTTCTCCATTGTGCTGAGTACCTCAGAATATTTGGGTGGATACCAAAGATTCCGAATATTCAGATGGTAAATCACCTTAAACTGAGATAACTTTGTTTAAATTGCCCTATAATTATCTTAATTCACTCCCACCATCGTCGAGGATAAACTTGACTTGTTGAAGGAAGATGAAAGCAAGGGCTTATTGTATCTCACTTTTAGCTAACCAGAGAACATTTAAGGTTACTTTGGAAATTTATCGTGCAATTTGTATCAGCTGGATAAGCCTGCAATGAAGGGAAACCTTCCTAATTTAAAGTATTCTGATGGCAACCAAACCAGCTGTTAAAAAGTTTTTTTTTTTGCAATATTTGGGCACTAATGTAATTAAAGTTAGTTAATAAACTTTAAATTAACAAAACTTTTAATTGAAATAAAAACGAGAAAAGTGTGCGAAGTTTTAGCTTTTTTAGGGATCTAAAATATTCGAATTTTTAAGTTTTTCATAAAAATTTTATGTATTTAATTCTTTTCTTCAAACTGTAACATTTTCCTGCCAATACCAAATACTTTTTTCAATTTTTTAATTACTTTTCTTACTTACATACAATTTAAATGAATGGATATTTTTATTTTATTTATTTAATAGTTTAATAAAGTTTATGTGTTTTGAAAGTCATGTTATTGAGGGTCTTCCAATTTTATGAGTTCGTTATGATCAACAAACCGATTTCGATGGGACTTCCATTGTAAAGTATGAAGGCATAGTTTAGTCTATTTTATTTATATTTTAAATTATGTCTTTCTATCTGTTTGTTATACAAATCTACACTGTTTTTCCGATTGCCATCAAAATTTGCATGTATACTTTTAAGGGTGCCCGAAAAACCCATGTATATCTGAAATACGGAAAATATGACACATTTCAAAAATTAAAATAGCTAAAATTAGTTGTTTTAAATTTATTAAGCAACAAATGGCATAAATTAAGTGTAAAGTTTCTTCTTGTATAGAAAACTTTATTTCAAGTCAAAAGTTTATTCAAAGTTAATTAAAATTATAAAGTAGTGTAGCAGTTTTAAGCCGCATTTTGCTCCAAACTTTAAATTAAAACTATTTTCGGCTCTTCTATCTAAATAATTAAATAATAAACAAGTTATACATACAGAAGAATGCGTTCATTTCAAGGATTTTCTAGAATTGCTAAACTAAATTACATCCAATGCGTGCTCTAAAAATCTAAGGTTTAACTTAATGCAGTTTTAGTTTTAATATCTACGTGTTGGGTTTATTGTTATAATTAAATTTACAGCTATTTACTGAATATCAATAAGTCAACAAATTATTAAAACCTTGCTATTAATTCAAACTGTCATATTGTTTAGATAATTAAGTCAATTTGTGGAAAAATTACAATTCTAAAAGAAATTTTTGCGATTTTATCATAGTTACATACTATGGCCGAAATTTATTTCCTTATTTATTCGGTTTTCTCTATTTAAACTCAGTTGATTTATTTCGAAAGTTACTCAGCTGGAATGTATGGGATATAAACCCGCAATTCCAACAGTTTACCAATGATATCTCATGATGTATTACCCTCGCGAAAACAAAAACTAGGACGAACGCACAAAGTTTTAATAGTAAAGGACTCGTAGGCAAATCGTTGTGTAGCTCAATGAATAAGTTAAATTAAACTGAACTAAATTGAGTTTCTTAATTATGTGCAGTGTGCTTTATATGTACGAAGATTTATTTCATATTTCTGCAATTTATTCAGTGTTTAATGATAAAGAAAGTAATTGTCTTTGAAAGTAATTACAGAAATTATTAACGATTATTTCTTATAATTTTAAGACTGATTCGTACTTTGCTTGTTTTGTATTATTAATATAAATATTCTTTTAAAGGATACTAGTTAACTATGCTTGAGGCATGAGCATTGGACTAAACGGACTATTAAAGAAAAATAAATAATTTTTCCATTCGGTAAGCACACAGGATTCAATTCATGTTTATCATCCATATCTTAAGAAAGCAAACGAATTCTGTTCAAAGAGAACGGCTTTCTTTCCATTATTTGAAATCATTCTTCTTTGCTTTTGCTGTATCCATTATGGTACCTGTGAAGGATCAAAGTTGCTGCCACAAGTATCCCTCAGATTCAGATGCCCATTTTGTATTTTAAAAATACCCTAGGGAAATGGGTTGCCAATACCAAAACAATTTGCTGGAATTTCAATTGATCTGAATACGTAATTTGACCAAAAATTGTTTTTGAAATAAACTGAAAATATACTTTGAAGTTCTCTTAAAAAGGACTTTATGACCTGGGTAGAATAACATCGACTTAACATATATAACTTGCTGTTATAGGATCCAAATATTTTAACATACATAAAGATATTTTAGTAATATATTATACAAATTAAATTTTTGTGCGGTATAATTTTATGATACCAGTATGTCATTGATTTCGGATTAAAGAAAATATTCTTATAAATTCCGAAATGTTTTAGTCTAGATGTTTTCTTCCAGGCGTATAAATTAATTGTGAAATACTTCTTCAAGTAATTTTTTCACAAGAACGTACATAAATGCGTGCTTATCAGCAATTAGCCTATAATAATAGTTTATCCTAAAACTGGGTTTAGCCAGTAACATTGATATTCATGGGTATGTACATATTTTTTATATACATTTTAAATGGCCCCTTTTATTGAATCCTTTCGGATCGAATAGAACTTACAAAAGCTTCGTCTTTTGATTCGATCCGAACAGATTTAAGAATAGGGCCCAAGGAAATGTGAATCTTAGTTTAATTCATAAACCTATAAAACACATTGACTGACTTTACTTATAAAATTAGTGGCCGCAGATAGATTTGGATGAATGGATACTTTTTTAATTTATAAATCATCTTTTAAATGCATTTTTTCCCACATGAAATGTACTTAAAGCTCCGGAAGTGTGAAAAGACGGGTATAAATTGCTTTCTGGAGCTTGGGGAGTTGCACTCAATTCCGTTTCGGGACGGATGTGGTAATCATATTAACACGTTACTCGTTCCCTTGAGGAAACTGCTTTCTCAGCTCTCCTAAATCACCTAGGGCAAATGAATTGCAGCGCAGTAACATGTCATTGATGGAAAACTCTTAATTACAGATATCCCCCAATTTAGCCTGTTTTCACTCAGGGATCGATTCGTGAAGAGATGCTGAAGGCAGAAGCACTAAGAATTCGATCACTTTGCTTAGCACAAATCGTCCGTAATCACTCCCAGTCCAAGTGCGGGCAGAGAAGGTGCAATTTGGGGTTGGCATGGTTCAGGGGGGGTGGAGGGTGGGGGGGAGGATAGTCGATCGGTGTCCGGGATAAGAAAAACTCTCAAGGAGTCGAATCGACAGTGTTGGCTGGCTGTACTCAATAGCGGGGAAACTTGCAAAGTGTCGAGTCATTACCTTCTTTGAGCAGAAACCCTCGTTTGAGTGAATTTGCCAACTTTTGTTAAATCCAATTGTCTGCTCGAGGGCTCAAGGGTTCCACTTCTTAGCTTTTTCGTTTACGAGGGAAACATTCTACGGAGCAAGTGTTGATGTCCTGTGGGATGCACTTTAGTGGAAAACCTTTTGTCAGGATGCTGCCGAGCAGTAATTTGATAATCCTACACGAAAACTTCGCAAGCACTTTACGGGCTTCAACAGCACCTTGCCACTTAGGGGCTCCGGGAGCGTTTCGTTTTTCATTGCATTGCGCCGCGCCCGTGCCGCTCTGTCTCGAAGACATGGCCGTTGTGTGGCGAAACGATTCCTTCGTGTGATTTCCTCCCGCTCCCGGATGAAGTTTCCTTTTGTTTTTTAGGGACACTTCCCGTTGCAGTACTCCAGACTCCTTCATTATTTCCGCGCCTCGGGAAGATTATACTAGCTCATCCCGAAGAAGCTCGTCGGTGCTGTTACTTTGTGCATCGCGTTTTAACAGCTCTCTAATTCAGACTAATTCGTTAATGCGGCGCGAATGACTCCACGGCTTCGGGACTCGCGCCAAATTACGTTCGCACTTCCTGTAGGATACGTGTCCCGAAAAGGTGCTGCTCTGCTTCAGCAATAAGACAACTATTTGAAATTAAGGTTGATACTTTATTTCAGTCTTTTGAAGGATTCCCTCACCTTTCAGAACTATTGCTCTATTATTATTTAAATTTTCAAATGGCTTCCATGGGTTTAACTACCGTGGGGCTCTTTCTCCCTCCGACCTCATAGATTAAATTATAAAATGAATGAATCCACTTGATTACTTTTTTAAACTAATCGGTCAAAATTGCAGATTACTACATAGATCTAGTTTAGATCATTTTAGTTTAGAAAATATCTAGATAACTCAAAAGCTAAGAAGGAACCCTTATAGATTCGCTATGTCCGTTTGTTCGTAGGTCACAGTTATTTTATTAAGACACTATTAGGACTACAGTGCTGAAATATGGATAAATACACCCGCTATAGAGATATGTACTAACATTTTGGAATAAAATACTTTAAGGCTACCTCCCCTACATGAAACTAAAAAGGTTTACTTACCGCATCAGGGAATTGTTGACAAGGGGTATATAAAATTGTTATGAGATTTTTTAAACCGTTTTGCAATTATTATGCCTCGGTTTTTAAATATTCGACTCGAAAGTGGCTATTCAATTAGGCTGGTGTTGGCCAAGATATCTGTCAGAATGCATTTTCGGAGAAAATCTAGAATATTATCATATAAACTGAAATTACGTTTAAAAGTAATACGACTTACTAGAGTAAACTAATTAGCGAGATATAGACAAACAAGTTATGCTTATTTTATTTGGACTCAAACAACTGTTTGGGAAAAACCGTAAAAAAAACTTTGTATGCTAAGATTATGGTCTAGGATAATTTTTATGGCTCTTCATGTATCACCATATTTTATGGGTTTAATTTTAATGCTAAACCTAATTAATGACCTTCTTTGAATTAATTTTATGGTTTGTAGTAACAGCTACAAAACCTTACACTAAACATGGTCCATCATGCTCTTAACCGCGTATAATTAGTTTATGATGGGGCTACATGCTGACCGATCCGATTCTTTTTCTATCTATTTATATCATAATTAGTCCCACAAATAATCTTTATGCTGTATAAGAAAAAAATGCTCTTTCCTTTTATATTAAAGAAGTAAAACTAGCAAGATTTGTAGAGGCTGAAAATTGCCCTTCTGTAACTTTTGTTCTGTTTATCTATTCCTTCATATGCTTGATTTTAGTTTTTAATATGTTGAATTCAAACTAGGTCTAACTATTAGAGGATGTTTTCATTACATAGAAAAGTTACTTATAAGATAATAACATTTTAAATTTTCCTACTATACTGATCCAAGCCAAGTTATTGGGTCTTTAATAGCTTTTAATCGTTTTCCTTACTAAATAAATTCATTCAATTTTTTTCAAGTATAAGAGGAATAATAATTTTCATTTAAGGTAAATTGGACATATTTTTGAAACCGAAAAAACTAAGGCGATTCGATTATGAAAGGTGCGTACAGGTGCACTCAAATAGAACAGATATTTATGATTTTTCTTCATACCTGGCTAGAAGTTTTTAGTTCATCGCCGCTGTGACGAATTTATTTTACGGTCTCAAGAAACGGTGATGGGTGAAAATATGTCGAGTTTTATCAGGGTGTAAAAGAGAAAATCTCTCAAAAAATCGCTTTATTATATATAAAATATTTTGATTATGATTGTTTAGATTAATTACAAAAACGTACAGAAAAAAGCTAATGTTTTTAAATCGTTTTATGCCTTCAAATGTTAATAGCTTAATTTTTGAATTGTTTAATTAATTGTTAATTTACTATAGAATTTAAATAAACGATAATTGGACTATGCATTCCTTAAAATATCTTTCACAAAAGAATTATCTACATCTGATCATCGTATTTTTAATCTTTCGAATCATTTGCTTAAACTTCTATAAATAATAGCTGCGTTTTATTCGTGTATGCAGAATAATAGAATATAGCGGATAAAAGTCATTGCAAGTAGATGATATTTTTGTGAATTCTACTTATTTGCTCTGAGTTATTCATAGTAAATTTCAAACCTAAGCAAAATCTCCTTTTATTCTAGTTAGACAAGATAAAAAAGAACACAGCTATTAAATGTTAAAGTGTCATGCTGCAGGTTTATGTAAATTGTTTGATTAAAGTAACGTCTCGAATAAAAACACTTCCAAATGTTAGTAGTATTGAATTACAAACAATAAAATTTACTAGGGAAAGACAATATTCAAATTTTCAGTATAGCCAACTATCATTACCCTAGTTTTGTTATTTTAATTGTGAAATTCGGTATGAGATCTAATTTCTAAAGGTGTTATTACTCCCACCCAGTTATAACTACTCCCCGGTTGATTATTGGCTGTATGAAGCCTTCCAAAATGCTTTCCCAATTCCCGAGTGTGTGCTTACACCGAACATGGTGCCCATTGCCGGATATAACTCATTGCAGGCCAGATAATCTTCAGCTATTAATAACTCATTTCGAGCGGCATAGGAAAGAGCACGACGCCATTTGGAGCGATAATGCGACACTTTCGGTGGTGCTACCCAGCTCCGCACCCTTGGTATGCTGAAAACGATAGCTATTCCGTGCTTTGGGATCTAACCGATAGAATTCGGGTACCGGAGCACTCGCTTCAGTATGTAGATGAAGATTACACCTCTACTGAGTAATAACCATAAAATTGTCAGGCTAAGCATAAAATTTTACGAGATCTATAGATCACCATGAGGCAGGCAATGGGAGCTATGCAGATATCTTTTGTTCTTTGCCCAAGCTTTGAAGTAGAACCCAATGAAAACTAAGGCGATGTAATTTTTGATATCCCTTCAGGCTTCTCTACGAAAGAGCTTAATGGCGGGTTACACCTATTAGTCGAACACTATCGATAATGAAAATTTGGGAGAGCTCTGAGGTGATACGATGGCAAGTAGAATGAACATCGTAAAACTTAATGAACCTCAGTGTTGGTGGATTATAAACCGCATTACTCTTAAAAAATTACCACTAGAGTTTTGAAAATCTGTCTAAAATTGTATTTGGTCCTAAAGTACCCTAACTAGTCATTATTCGTTCGAACTCACGGAACATAAAATATTTGCGTACTATCTAAAACAAATATTCTTTAAGATCTTGGCACATAGTCTTTCGTTTAATTTAAGTTTAACATATTGTTAGTAAAATGGCCCAAATACTATCCTTAACTCATTCAATAGATCTGTTACTAAACAAAAATGTAACTGAAAACACCTCACTTAATCAACTCAATGACTTTTATTGAAAAAAAATGCTATAAAAAGGATTTCTTGAGGGTGGTATTAATGAGTTGAGTTAATCGATATTTATGCTGCTGTTGATAATTTTCGGAAAACGAACAGTTTAGTACCTTTGAAGCCGTCAGAATTGAAGCGATATTTTGATGATTGATTTTGTATAGGTAGTGAAAACAAAAATTTTGCAATAAAAATTAAATTGGGCTCATAAGGTTTGTCCGAGGAAGGTTATGGATCTTGGGGTGTTATTTAATACTTATTTTTATAGTAGCCTACACATAGTAACCTATATTTGGAACAGAGCCGTAATTCTACTAATTTAAAGTTGTAAATTTTATTTTTTTACTATATATCAAAAGTTATTATATCGGCTTTTAATGGTTTCTATAAACTATAATGGACATATATAACTACTCACACCTACTTGACTAATTCACTAAATTTGCGAATTAAACCAAAATTTGTTAGCCAAGTTCAGATCAAAATCTATTAAGAAATGGTCTACACTTAATATGGCAAAGATACTGAACTCATATGCATTTATCCCTTTGATTAATTACCACAATTTTTATATATGGCTTAGAAAGACATCTTCTCGCTAAAGTTGGGTTAATAGCCATGGTTTATGGCTAGCAATGGTCCAAGCCATTTATACAGAAGTTCACTTAGGTTTTATTCCCCAATCTCTTAACAGATTTAGCCCATTTATGAACTTAACCGAGATATTGCCCCAATAAATGTAATATGCAAAGTTTGATAAAATTGTTCGAAATATGTATAAACATTTTGGAAGGGGAATATTTTTGAAGTCTATAGATCAATAACATGAGTTTTGGCATCATTCGTAATCGTTTCATAAGGTAGACTGGAATACTTAGGTAGGCCATATTTTATATGAAATCTACTTAAAATTTGTTAAGCAGTTCTATATGTATAAACAAAAATTAATTAAATATACAGTGCTGCCGGAAATTTTAGGAACAAACGTTCATTTTGGGCATATATTCTAAATTATAATCCATAGGTTCATAGTACCTTCGGATGATATATGAAATAGAAATCAAACATTTTAATAATTTTATTTATTAATATTTCAATATTCTTTAAATTTTGTCTCTTCCCTGCGGAAGTATGTATAAATGTTTGTAATGAATGTCTTTTAATAAAAATTAGTTTATAGAAGGTAGTAAAGTTCTAATCGAAGACGGTTACATTTTGGTTCTTTTCCGGTCATGTGGCAGACCTAATAACGTTCCTGGTTTCCTTGGAGCGATTCCAGGTACCTGACATGTTTCTTGTGTTCCTTTTATGAAAATTTGACGAATCCCAGCAGGCGTATCCACTCCCCAAAACGAACATTGGGTCTCCTGTCGCAAATATTAAAATAAACCCAGGGGGCGAGTCACCCCCTGTTCATATCTGACTGAGCACAATGTACCATTTCGCTCGCATGTCATATCATTTCGGGAACATTTTATTTTTTTATTTTTTTTAGCTTCATATTGAAATTCCTGGGCAAATTAAATTTTCACATGTTCTCGATAACACGTCAGTCATGTGCATGAAAAATGGGGAAAAAAACAGCCGCCGCCGCTTCCATCACCCGATTTTGAAGGGTGCGGCAGGGTAAATTTTTATTTTCGGGGGCGATTTGTGCAAACAATTTCAACCCAAACATTTTTTTTTTTTTGCGCCTTTTATCACGTGTGAACGTGTCATTTAAAATATTGCCCGCGCAACCAAAGTAGCAAAATCACTGCGTGGCAGGCATGAAACGATAATAGGAGAGGGGGGATTTCTTTTTGAGGTGTTTCATAAAAAAATGGGCAGTTGAGTTTCGGGGTGTAAGGTATGCGGATACGGGAGGTAACTATGCCTGCAAAATATGATTGGATAATATTTTCACGTTATTCTCGGTTGAAAGGATGCAATTGCGGAATGTTCATATTTTCCCATTGTTTATTTGAGTCATTTAGTTTAGCGTCAAACCACTCGGCACTCCTAAATTTATGCTATCGGAAATATCGATCTTAATAGGGTTGAATAAATACGTGATAGAGGTTTATTGGAATTGTTTATGCCTTTTAAATCGATAAAAATTAACGAATATAAATAGATAGATAAATAGAGCATGAAATCAGATTATAGAGTTTTAATATTTAGTTGTGGCGCACCTAATCTCTTCTGGGGGTATTTTGGTAAAATAATGCATGAGTGAATATAGCCGCTTTTTAGGGTTTTATTATACAGGGGACAGCGCATATAGTGGGCACTTCGATAAAAAACGGCCTTTTATGCCTGAACCCCACTAGTGAAGTAAACGATCCCCTACCCTAAAGAAAGCTAGAAGATCCCTCACAGAAGAGCTTCGAATTTATTTATTTGTTATTGTTAACCTGAGCCAGGTGAAGAAATGAGCCCACCTGTGCAACGACCAGATTTATCTGGCCCATCTTCGACCGCAACAGGTCTAGAAACTTGGTCTCGCTCAAGAGAGCCGCCATCAGCAACGTAGTAGCGGTCATTACGGGCTACTGTCTCATCGGCAAACATGCCAATAGGATGGGGGTGACCACGCATGACTTCTGCAGAAGTTGCCTCAATGAGGAAGAGGAAGAGAACATCCTTCACTTCCTGTGTCAATGCCCAACACTAGCGATGCGGAGAAATCGGAGCCTGAGCTCCACTTTCTTTAATGATCTGTCGGAACTGAGCTCCGTCAGGATTAGAAGCCTGGAGCAGTTAATTAAAGAGTCCAAATGGTTCGAAGTTTAGTTATTGGGGGCTTCGTCCCACGTGGTATCACAATGGGCCTACCTTGGCCTAAGTGTGCCTTCTTTTGGCAGCCACTTGAACCTAGACCTAGCCTGAAATCGCTTGTGTTCAGGGTTGTGGAGTTGGAGCATACGTTGGGTGTAACAAGCTTCTTAGCTTGTCGTAACCCCGGAGCATTGTTTTTTCGGGTTAACAGAACCCTTATACGATCGCTCCTACATTCGTCCGTTTGTCTGTCATAGACCTTTTCCTGGAAAACTACTTAACTTTCCCCTTTTCCTTCTTATCTTTTAAATTTCTAAAGCTAACAATTCAAAATTATTGGGGTTAGTAGGTATTGAGTAGAATACTCTGATAGTATGAAGTTGTTAATAGAAAATTAATAAGGGTATGGGGGTTTTTGAATCGAATTCTGAATTTGAAAAAATTATTGTTAATATAAAAAGTTTAAATTGTTAAAATAAAAAATTCCATTTAGCAATTTTCCCGATCTGTATTCACAAGTGTAATTATTAATTAGGATAATAAAAGGATTCGTGTATACGCTGACGTTGTCTTTTCTTTTTTTTTTTTTGTGTTTTTTCATCATTAAATTTAATTCGAAAATTTTAGAGCTAGCGATGAAAAGAGTGACCCAAGTGGTAATTAAAGCGACAAGAATAATTTAATGAAAGGGCAACGCCTGGAGCTGTTGGCGAATAATTTGCA
This sequence comes from Philonicus albiceps, assembly GCA_963969385.1. Classification (NCBI taxonomy): domain Eukaryota; kingdom Metazoa; phylum Arthropoda; class Insecta; order Diptera; family Asilidae; genus Philonicus; species Philonicus albiceps. The sequence goes on from OZ017775.1 coordinate 29,621,452, forward strand.
GGAAAGGCACAAATTTTTGGAAAAGCTGTCTGCTGTTAATCCGCGTGTTATTTTCGAAAATATTTTCAAGCTTTCAAGAGAAATAACTTCTTCTTGCTAGCTCTTAACATACTGCCGGTGCACCCGTTTCCTCTAAAAGTGAAGCAAATTTTAAGGGGAATGGTAGAAGTGGGGAGGGCTGAATTGGATTTTGTCTTAAGAGCTTTTAGAATTTTAATGAGAAAATTATGAAATATGGGGGAAATTAAGTGAGAGGCATTTCACTTAAAGGAAACATGAATGGATTTTAATTAGTTTGAATACCAGAGGTATGGAGATGAAATTTAGGAAAGCCTTGCTTGGGGAGGGTTGGGGGGGGGTGGGGGGCTGTACTATTATACAAGTTAAACATCTCAAATTTGCCCGACTTAAAATGGTTTCTGTTTTATTGTGTTGCTCGTTCAAATGTACTAATTAATCCAATTAACACGAGTTTTGCTGCAAGGTTTACGTAGGGAAAATGTATAGTCATTAAGGGCGGCAATACGGACAGAATAGGCATTAGGGATTTTAACATGACAAATTTGAATTACCTATGCTTTAAAGGGTAGGCGCATTATGATGATATGCAAACCACCAGCGAAATGTTACGTCTAAACCATCTTCTGTTTGCCCAATATCCTTTGAAATGACAGAAATTTCCCTTCGTCCTTGTTAAAGGTATGCCAGATACATACATACATACATACATATATTATATATATGTACAAAAACATACACAGAGAAGTTTCGTTAACTACTCCAAAAGTTTCCTTCCGAGTGGCTCCCACAAGCGCAGAAACTTTAAAAGTGACACCTCCAGGATATGGCACGTATTCTGTAGGAGAATGGAATTCCTCTGAAAGCTCCATTAAATAAGCAAATTAAAATAGTCGTCTGGGTAAATTGCCCTAAACCGCAGCAGTATAAACGAGCCAAAGCCTACAGGAAAAGTTTTGAGACCGCAGACATCGCATGTATCTGCAAACTTGGTTTCAAAACAGTCACCCTGTGTGTCCTGTGATTCTGTGTTCGTTGTACATGTATCTTCAATTTTGTTAAATACATTGAGTGGATTTCATGCCATTTGCTGGCAACGAATCGCTTGAGAGCATTCGGTGACGAAAATTAGATTCTTCTGTTTGTTCGGCTTTGTTGCGCCCCGAAAAGGTTTTGCCCAGCTTCATAAAATTTCCCTAGCAATTTGGTTTAGTTGGGTAATTTTTGTAATTTTATCCGTTTTGTTCGACGACTTTTGACTCAATTGTAGAAGCTTCTTAGAATTTTATATGTAATTAAAATAGACAAAAAGGGAAAGTTTCACTGTATAGAAAATACTTTTTGAAACACTTTAAGATAGTCCTTTTAGTTTGATCAAGAAATTAAATAAAATGAATATTTTACTCTTTAAATTTTTATTAATTGTGATCAACTTGCATAATATGCACAACAATGCTCATTTTTAATAAAACAATTGATTTTCAGATTACTCATCCATTTAAGTTGGATAGACAAATTATTAAGTATACACTGAGAAAAATTGAAATTGCTTTTTTTAAAAAATAGCAATTTATTAAGTAAGCAAGAACTTATCTTCCATTACAAAACATTAACAGATCCTTTGACAATGTTGCCTTGCATAAGGAACCATATACTCGTAGTAATCAAATACATACTCGTACGTCTTCTTAACGTTTAGAGTAATGCGTAAATCCATAGATTTCTCTTCGTTATAATTCATACTTAGACAAAGAACTTATACTTATACTAAGTAACAATCTTAAAAAGGTTAATAATTATGGTATAAAGTATTATTTCCGTTCGAGAGGGTTTTTCGGCTATCGAAGAACCAGAATATGTAATCTGTAGTTTTTAATGTTATTCTTTAGTGAACTTTCTTTACTCCATACTCGTATTAGTTCGTTTACGTAAATTTCATTTCCCATTCAATTTGACGAGGGAGATGATCCCATATGTTTGTTTTTAACATGAAAATTCGGATCCCTGTTCTCAATTCGTTGACATTTTTTTTTTGCCATTCCCCTTACAAAACCAGTCACGTTCCATTGTGCTGACAGTGATGATTTTCTGTTTAGCGCCCGAATTTTATTTTACAATTTCAAAGTTGCAAATGCATGCATACAACGGCTGCATGCTGCTTTAAAGTAAAACTGCTGAGTCTTCTGTAACGTTCCTGTGGGATAAATGTTTGGATTTAGCCTCCAGTTGGAGAGCGAAACATACAGTTTCTGTTTACCTTAGTTGCTTTTTAATTAACTGGGATATGCTAACAGTTTTACAAAATACTCTAGAAAAAGTGACTATGCCTGTTGAATGAATAAAATTAAATTCCGGTACAATATCTAAACAAAATTCATAAATTCTATACGCGTCGGTGGGTTCTATTTCAGTAAAATAAATTAGAATTGAATGGACACAAACTTGGTGGTATGTCGGGTAGTTATGAGGTGATATTATCATCAGTAGGTATATTTTCTTTATTTAAATTGTTAAAATAGAGCATAAAATATACCTAAAGTATCAATTTTATGTATATCAAGAATTTTATAAATGTACCGAGTGGATATCATAGCTATATAAAAACAGCTAAGAGAACTCAAATAAAATAATCGTTTCGTTTTTGTGTATATTTTACTTAAAATTATTTAAAAAAAAATAGTTCGTACTTTGGAAATTCAGCAATTTTGAGTGGGTATAACCAATCTAAAATTTAAGGGGTTACATGGGTTTTGAAAATTCAAAATATGGTTTTTTGCGATAATTTTTTTTATATAATGAGAAGAATATTTCCTGAAAGTTGTTTTTTCATAAAATGTTAATATAACACCTAAAGTTTCAAAATTTCGAAGAGTAGTTTTCTAGCCTGATCTATGTTGAGAATTATCGCGTTTTTGTTATCCACAAATATTTATTGAATTATTTTAGACACTTTTTCTTTATTTAAAAGTTAATTTTCAAGTAGTTTGGATCTTTCTCATTCAATTAGGTCAAAGCGGCTCAACGGACTTGAATGAAATTTGGCATACATTTAAAAAGAACGAATGTGAAGAAAAGTTTTATATAGACAGTGTTAATTAATTGATGGTTTTCATGCGTAATTGATGTACTTTTATATGTAGAAGATTCAACGAACATATTTTGTCATTCGAAATAAGTAGAGCACTTTATTACTGCTACTGATGCAATCCTTGGCCTTTCAATTCCCCTTCTAACATAGACAAAGGGCCGTCTGAATAGTGCCCGGGCACAATTGTTATAGGGCAGGAGCGATTAGTAAAAGCCTTTAAGACTGAGAGCCTGAATAAATTCCTGTCGGATTGTCAAGTGAGATCTTACTCACAACGTACCCGGGGAGGGAACAGTTCCATCGGGCATCTTATCCAGCTCCAGACATCACAAAATCTCCTCATATCGCAGGGTTATTCATGTGTCCTTGCGACTGCTGGCAATAAGCTAACCTCTGTATGAAGCTTCCATAAATTTTAAATTCAGTTAAAGTGCGAAGCAGCCGCCAGAGGATACTCGGGGAGGGAATGGTGAGGTGAACTGTTCGCAATTTGTTCTTATGGTGTCGCGCGCTCTCATTTTAGAGCCAGACAAGGGAATAGGGCTCCCAGCCGAATATTTATGCTGGTGTTTTTGCCACCATCCTCAGCTATCAGAGTAGCAATATTCCTGCACAAATGTTTGAAGTGGTGAACAAATGGAATAATCCGCGGTAACACAGCTCGCTGGGTATCTGGAGAGATGAAATGTCATGTCGAGTGCTTTGCGTACGCTAATACAGTCATTTGGGGACACGTTAAACCCCCGATATGCAAAGCCAAACTACATGGGATCGACGATAACAAAAAAAAAAAAAAAATAATAAAAATCCCACCACCGCGCGAAACAAAAGCCCAGTGCACTTGGCTGTAATTAAATCGGTCGCCAAATATTTGTAATTAAAACTGCATTCCATTTGAATGTCATAAATGTTTTCTTTTTTTCTTTTACAATTTTAACACGTCCTGACCTATGGCAGATTTTATGGTATTAATGCGATGGTTGAAATTTTGTCATTTTATTTATTCATTTTGAAACTGTCGGACAAAAGTAATTTGTATAAATAAAGCTTAAAATATTAAAAAGGCCATTTCGTTTTGATTTTTCGTTTTAAATTCCATTTTTTGTACCCATTTAATACATGAATGCATTTTACATCCAGAATAACATGCCTCAAATTCCAATGTTCTACGATGAAAGGAATACAGGGGTCCCATTCTTTAATCCGTTGTATCAAATCGAAAGGAGCTTACAAAAGGCCTTTTCGGGTAAAAATTTCTTAATACAGCTCTTTAAATTCTAAAAAATTCATATCAGTCGCCTTGGATCTTTTTATCGAATTATTTTAATCATTTTGAACGAAAAACTGAATTAAAGCCAACTGAAATTAATTCTTTATAAATTTAAGAATTTTATTTCTTATAAAATTGAATGGGTCATTTCAAAAACCATATTTAAGGGATGCTTTACAAAAGAGACAATTCCCATCGCAGGTTTTGCTAATGCTTTTCATAGAGTGAATAGAAAAAAATCTGCTCTAAAAAAACTGGTTGTGGTTAAAAATTGGTTTGCAGGTCCTACTAGATCGCGATGGTTTTAGTAAAGTTGTAAAGTCTTTTGTTCTAGGCTACCAAATATTAGAAAAATTATCTGTTCCGTGTGCAACCGGACTAATATGGTTTCAAAGGTTATCACACAAAATATTAATTCTATTTCGAGAATCTAAAGGTTCAAATAAGAATTAAGTTTTCACGATTAAGCTCTATTTGGATGCTTTAAAAATATTTCAAGGTGCTAAAAATTTAAGATTAGAGCTAAATTTTAAGCAGTTGGGTAAAATACAACCTAAATCCTGATCGTTGATTAATTAATTCTATATTTTATAGTAGTAGTAGTAGTAGTAGTACAATTTTAGTAAAGGATATAACAACTCTAAGAGGTATAGAGTTGAATATCTGGTGTAGGTCTATAAAATTCATTGGCGTCCATAGTACTCATGGCAATTAATCATATAATAGTCTTATAATAGAATTACAAAGAGAAATTGATAAGAAAGAATATCGCTTATTGAAAAATTAGTTAATTCTTTTTCAACCTTTTAAAACTTGGTAATAAATAACGTAGTTCCACTTAAGAATAAAGATGATAAAATATTGTGAATATAAAGCTAAATAACGTGTAATTTAATAAAGAAAATCTAAGGAAATTTAATATTTGAAAGTTAATGGGACTTCAACAATTCCGAGAATGGATTTTCTCACGGTGGGAAATTTACTTTAAAATTTATGTTGGCTGTAAATTCAATTTTTGGTTCATATTAAAATATATCTCATCTTCGCACACGATTAGCACCTGAGAAAATTCTAGAAAACGGATAATATGTGACAAGTCCCCATTTTTATGTTCCCAAGAAAGCATCCTCTTTCAGACACTAGTAAATTTTCCCTTTATAGAAAAATATGGAGGCTACTTATGGGCATTGAACGCAGCGAATCCCGAAGAGGACTATATTGTGAGCCTTGCGGAGTCGTAAGGAGAAGTAATTTACATTCCATTTACGCCATTTTCTCGCAAAAATAGAAAGCATGAAAGAGCAGAGAAAGGAGCTCGGCATATAGTTTCCAATGCAAGTCCACAACATCCCCAAGTAGTCGTCCTGTCGTGGAGCCGCTTTAAGGAGCCGTCGGCCAGGGCAATACCTTTGGATAGGGAACGTTTGAATAATTCAAAGGGACTTTGCAGGAATGCAAATGAGAACAGTTATGAGGCTGTTTAGCACCATTTGGAACAAGCATTTCATCCACATCTTCCTGGAGTACGCATTAAGCCTTTTGATGAAAAAAAGGGAAAAAGGGAAGGAAAAAAAAAAAACTGCTAAAAGCAATCTGCTCAAAAAAAAATATCTCCTCACGTGAATGCCGGTCGTCGTCGCCCGGCGGTGACACATTTAGAAAGAATTTTCCTACAGACTCCCTGAATCGGAAGCTATTAAGCTCCACCTGGAAGCTAATTTCTAGGCTGCCGGTCTAGCCAACTGATTGGAACGTCCAAAGCGTAACATTTCAAAGGCTGGCCTGCTTGCAGCTGATAAATCACTTCTTAACTGCCAATAACCGAGTAACCGGGTACCCCTTTTGAATTCATATTGAAAAAGTTTCCAATCTTTGAATTGTAAAAATAATTTGATCTAAATTTAATTGATAATCAGTTAACTATCTCTGACGAGAATATTGTAGTACTTCTGAGAGTATAGGTGTACGTCTAAATGGCACCTGGAATGTACCGGATTTAGGAATAAGGCTGGTAAACTTTCTTATTAAATATGCATGTCATTGTAGTTGGTATAGTAAAGTTGGTAAAGTTACTAAAGGAACGCTGGGTCATTCCATGAAAGATGACCCTGACTAATAAAACATAAAATGGCAAAAATCATTTTAAGGCTTCAAGTCTTATTTAAGCTCGAATCAGTTTTGGTATGCTCTTTTGTCGAAGTTGGTAATCTTTTTTGGCAATTTTATTTTAGCATAGCGTTCGGATTTAAAATTTGAGATTAGCACATTTGATTGTCTTGTGATCACTGCAAGTATATTTAACAAAGCTACTTTTAAATTTAAGTAATCAGTAAAAAATCAATCACTCTTTCTAGAAAACAAATAGTGACCTTATTCAAGTATCGTACTGAAATGAAATTAGAGCTTTTAAAATCCTATTTAATCTGAATAAGAAAGATTACTACAAGAGAAAGCAATTTGGATTATGTGCTTTATTTATTTGAAATATGTGAATGTTTTTTTAATGACCCCTATTCCTTGTCATTTAACGACATTGAAATTTTTGGTTATTTACAGAAGAATTAAACACGTCCAGTGCTAGTGATGTCGCCAGGTGATGGAAAAGTTGCGTCAAATTGCTGCGCCAAAGGAAATGAACCCTCTTTGCTGAAGCTGCCAGGAAAATTGCTCAATGTGATGATGTATGTCACATAACGTGCCCCTGGTGAAAGGAAGTTCGCATTTTCACATGCATCGCAGAAGTAGGTAAAGGCTAAATTTTCTTGATTGCAGAATAGTCCCTGGAAAGTTGAGAAAAGAAAGCTCCTAACATAAAAGATTGTTTAAAAATTTTGAATGAAAAGGAATGTAAGGGCTGAAAAATAAAGCGTCCTTTTACCTGGACTCATTTCATATTTTTATAATTAAAGAAATTTTAACTCACTCAACTGTTTATAGCTATGAAAAAAGATTTTGTACTTTTTGTTTTTAATTTTCTTCAAGTCAAGTTCGTAAATACAGATGAAGAAAATTGATGTTTTTAAAAGGATACTAGCAAAATTAAGTTCAGTAGACATGAGAGCGAATGCAAATGAAAATTAACTATAAAGTGTTTCTTGTACTTTGTTCATATTTTTGTTTTCTTTAATTAGATATGTTAACTTTTTATAAATAATAAGAACAAATAGAACAGGCACCAATCATGCTTTATGCACGACGTATTTTTTTGAACACCACTTCGCCCTGGTCTCCTCTAATACTCGTTTTAACATTTTCTTAATTTTATATAGTCTAAAAATTTATCTTAACTAATTTAAACTTATCGTTGATTTCCAGAAAACTTTTAAAATGGTTATTTTTTAAATCTAGCACTTAAAAAAGCGTATTATATTGCCCAAATTTAGTGAATATAACTAAAATACGTTAATCAAAATTCGACTCGAAATTTTTGTGGTATTAAAAATTATTTTCCGAATTTTAATCGAGATGAGAAGCTTTAAAACTCCCTTGTGAAAAGAGAAAATGTTCGATGATGAACTTATTGTGGGGTGCTCTAATTTTAACACCTCGTAATCATTAAGGTAAGGTAAATATTTGCATTAATTAAGCAAATGCTCACGACTCTTTTTGACGAAAAAAAAACAAAAATTGAGTTTTCGTCCACGGCTGTATGAACAGCACAAAGGGTTTGTTTAATCGCCGGATAAAAGATTCCTGTCAATGGGTGAGGGATTTCAATCTGATTGCGGTGGGTTTAAGCAAACCAGAGGCTCATTACTACCGTGTTGCTTAAATTATATTAAAATTATGAGTTTGTTTTGGAAATTCTAAACAAGGTAAAATTTATATATTAGAGTCACAAATACATACATACAAATATACCTACTTTTAAAGAGTCGCTTGAAATGATTTCATGGAGTTTGTAAGGCAAAATTTCAGTGGTATTTCTACATACTAACAATATTTTTATACATTATAATCTAAATCGTAGTTATTAAATCCAGATAGAAAACCTTCAAAACGCTTCTGTTCATCTTTAGCAATCTCCGGATTTTGATAATCATTTCTTGGATTTAAGTTGTTTTATTTCAGATATTTTCTCTAGTAATACCTTAATTTGTTTTAGGGCGTTTTTAGATCTCCTGTATTAGAGGAAAAATATAGTTGATCTGACTATAAACGAATGCCAAAATTAACTATTTATAGCAACGATTGTTTAATCACTGGTTAACATATCAAACCCAAACTAAGGTTTTCTGTATTTGTTGCTTTGTATTCGCATTAAAACTTAATAAGAGTTGTTATGGGCTTATATTTGAAAATATTATTAATTCTTTCTTTTCGTTGAATAATGCTATAAAAAGTGGATACTCCATTCAACGATGTTTATACCCTCAAAAGGACTAGAGGGCTAACGTTCGGATATTATCAGTGCAAATAGCAACTCATGTTTGGCTAAAACCAGCAAAACGAAAGCAATATCCTTTTGGATTAAAGTGGGAAGAAAACGAAAATCACAGCGCTTGCAGCATTTCGAGGGCCACAGATACGAGATGGTCCACTTCAGCTAAAAGTACTCGATATAAGTAGTGCCATAAGCATTTAGTTTTATAGCATCCCCTGGGAAAATCAACAACAAATCTCGAAAATCAAATACCATTGACTTAGTATCTTCAAACAGCTTAGAGGATAAGAAGGGCATTGGGGTTGGGGTGAGCAATATGTAAATTGTCCCGGAGAAGCAACGATTTGATACTGTTTAAGGGTAATGCGAGCTACTTCCCAAAGACTCCTTGTCCCTGCTATAGAAGGGGGATTTAAAATGGGGAGATTGGACAGATAGCAGCGCAATAAGTTTCAAATAGCTGTTTGTCTTAATACGTCTCTTTTAGCTTTTCGTTTTTGCCCAAAATAAATTGCTATTGATTTTTTCCTGACATCAATGTATTAGAACAATATTTATTTTAAAAATAGAACGAATCTCGTTTAAATTGAATTGAAATTATTTTATAAAAACCTCAGTCAACAAATAATTTAATTAAAAATTAATAAATATTTTTCATCCTCCCACAAAAGATTACTGCTATTAAATATAAATAGCACTCTTTTTAAAAATTTGTGTGAAAAATACAAATTCTGAGGTTATAGTGAAAATTTATTTCTATCCTGGTTCAGCCACCACCGCAACATAATTAGGGTTACCAAGAATTCATGATGGGATGACCGCAACAGAGCTATTCACCGATTATATGCAGCTCTTCATGCCTCAAAATAATATTACTTGATGAAATGCACTGGTGCGAGAAAGTTTTAATAAAATTATTAATTAATAAAAACAATTTAATTGAATTCTGTCATACCCACGTAGGCAGGAGTGGATCGTTTCAATAAGTTGAGAATATTTATGTTGACGCGGTGGCTTATTAATTTAATTAAATACATTTCAACGATGACACAGGCCTGTCAGGTATATCTTTTTATTTTATTTTATTTATTTTTTAATAAAATTATATTTTGGAGATGAATATTTATGAAATGGATTCATATTTCCGATGAGCGGTGCGTGATTCTTTAAGGATTTATGGGATATTAATTAACAGGGGAAGCGATTTTAGTGGATAATGGAAGCTAGATTAATTAAATAGAGGAAGCAGGAAGGGTTTAACCCTTATCACACCAACCGGTAGTATCATAGCCAACATTTTGGAATTTTATAATTATAACATTAAGTCGAAAAAGTTTTTGATTCAGTAGGGCATAACGCGATTGTTCACAAATTTTTAAAATTTCAATTTCCCATATACTTTGTTAAAATAATTCATAGATTCCTAACTGATAGGTCGTTTAGTGTAAGTAAAGGCTGTGAAGTGTTTTCTCTTTATAAAATTCCTGCCAACGTCCCACAAGGGTACGTTCTTGGGCCGCTATTGTACAACATTTATGAGTATACGTCTGATTATTCTAGGTTTATCAACTGCCAACTGCCAAATTGTGCGCAATCTACAAGATGCATAAAATACAGTCCTCGGTTATTCGAATAAATAGAAAATTCAAATTAATTCTAGTAAAACTCAACCTATTTTCTTCAGTCGTCGAAGAAAATAGTGTTTTCTATCTCAACAGAGTCTTCAGATAAATTCCTCCTGCATTGAATGGTGTGATGATTTAAAATACTCGTATCTCGGAATTGTCTTCGATAAAAAATTTAATATTTGCGAGAGAATACAAAAAATGTAAGCAAACAAAGTATAGTGTTAATTTACAAGATTTTTTAAGGGTTTAAGGTAAAAGTACGAGTATTTTAGTTAAGTTTTTGGGTATACCTAGGCACCTAAGCTCTTAAGAAATAATAGATACCTTTTCAGTTTCTAATTTCACATTTTGGACGGTTATTAATTTCTGTCGATGATGCATTAATGTTTGTATTTCTAATTATTTGAAAAATCTTAAAAATTGGCAGATATAAATTATAGACATATTTTTAAATAATTTAATTAAGCAAAAATTTGTGAGCTAGGTAATAATGAAAGTAATAAATTTCGCAAGTACATCCATAAAACCTGGACTTTTCTGTGAACGTGTCACCATAGCTCCTTGAATCGCCTTATTAAATAACTTCCCGCCAGGACAGACATGGTCATGCAGTAGACGCTTGACGAAAAATTATGATCAATACGTTTATGGCTCAACTTGTGAATTTTTGGTAGAAGAACTCGTAAAAATTCATTACCTGAGTGAATTTTTTTTTTCACGTTTGTCGATAAGAACGGCCTGTTACGTGACAACTTGTCTAAGTTAGGTACTGGTCTGGTCTATGGCTCTAGGAAAAAAATATATATAAGAAATTTATGGTAAAACACTTCGAAGCAAATGGGAGGAGGAGTACTTTGGAACGTGCAAATACGCCACATGAGATACCTGAGAAAATTTATTGCGTTCTAAGGATACCCGGAGCTTTATGTCGAACTCAGTCAATATGTGCAGAAAGTGCTTTGAGTGGAGGGGGTTTGATTGTTTTCATCGATGGGACTGTCCGGATGATCCCTATACCTTTTAGGGTTGCTTTTAAGCCTATGACATGGTTTTCAGATCAGTGGAACCACACGATTCTTGAGAATTGTGTAGGTCGCCAACAATCTATTGAGTGAATTTAACCAGCAAACATAGCAGTCGTCTTGTCTGGCACCTCCCACTTACTGGAAATGTAACTCTTTGTGTAGTAAATCTTGGTGTAAATTTAGGATTCAAGGACTTTTCTCCTCGCAGTTTTATTTCCATTTTTCAAGCTGTCTACCCGTCGTTCAGTTTTGTTTCCTTCAGTTCGGAAGGATTACGAGCAATTTATTTGCCCGTCGAGCTTTTGGATTTTATGACCTGAAAAGGTTTTTGAGATGGACGAAGGGTTCAAATACCTTTCTGTTGAGAATTTATCAGTGCGAATTGTAATCAGCCGTATAGTCAAACTGGAATCTCTAAAAGAGTTCAACATAGACATTGCCAAAATTGGTATCCTATTTAAGGGTCAAACACAAATTACGCTTTTAATGGCTTGGCTTAAGCTTTGTTTTGTGTTTGTAAAGTGGTCTGTTTGCTTTTCCCCAACCATCGAAAATTTCAATTTCGTTTCAGAAAACAGAATAAAATAGGATAAAAACAGATAAAAAATAAATACAGGAAAAGTTCGAATAAAAGCGCCAACCACTTCAAAATTTACATCTCGACCACTAAGTACGATTGCCAGGAAAGAGTATGCTTTGGGAGGGGCTGGGCATTGGGGTGGCTACAGACCCAGCCGTGATTATCTCTTGTTCAATGGCTGTGTGGAGTACTATAAAAATTCCTACATTGTCCACTATCACTAGAATGAAAATTTTAACCAGGATGGCACCAGCCTACAGAAAGGCGCCCAGTTTGCCTGATGAATGCTCCTGAGGGACTCTGGCGCTCATTCTTCCTTATTTTCTCGACTATGAAAATTTGGTTATTAAAAGTTTTCCGGGCATAGGAACAATTTTAGTTTGAAGAGTTTTCTCAATGGTCGTCGAGTGGTGCGTATTTGTGCATGTCTATATCCCACGGAACAAGTTATGACCCAGTTGGGAAAATATTTTATGAAAATTCTCCGATGTGTTTGCTATCTTTTAAGACTATGCATGGACTATACATGGACTATTTTTATGACTTGCTACACTCAAGTGAGCAAAATAAATAAAGGCGACTTCAAATTTTGCATTAAAGACTAACCTTTTCCGTGTACTAAATTTTGGGATTTTCGAATAAATGCTTTTAAACAAAGTTTTATGAATACTATTTATAAAATTAATTTTTCATACATTATTTTTATTTTCAAACTACATTTCTGAGCTGTTTGTCTTAAAAGTTCTTTTAATTTTATGTATTAAACAAATTTATTATGTATGCATGGCTTGGCCTGTTACTTACAGGCATAATTTATTAAAACACATAAATGGATGGATGGACTACGTGTGACAGAGTTTGGTCTTTAGATTAAAATTTTACATACTACCTAAGAACACAAAATAATAATCCTATAAATCTGAATTTCCTTTATTTGATGCTTAAATGCTGTTGTTATTAATTTTCAAAACGAATAACTTGTAACATGGAACAATTTTTTTTATTATGAAATTTAAAAATCGAGGATGATAAGTAAATTAAATAAAAAATGGAATTATAACAAATATCATTGAGGTTTTTCGTTATTAAAAACTTAGGTACTCATAAAATTTATTAAAAACAAAATTTCGAGTCACTGAGACAATAAATTTATCATTTTTCTTGAAATACATCAAGTAGATAGTAAATAAATTTGTTTAATTAAAAATTTAAAAATTACGGTTGAAAAATCAAGAAAACTTTTCAAAACTTTCTGTACTAAATTTTTGTGTAAACACAAATTTAAGTTGAAAGATGATCATTTTTCTGCAATTTATTTCATTATGCAAGTCCCCATTAAATTCTTTGGCAATAAAAAAAAAAAGGATTTTGCTTGTAAAGTTAATTTAAGTGCACCTAATTTAAAGTGGTTTTTTTTCCCAAAGCTGTGGTCATTTTGAAACCTTTATTTAAAGGCATCCTCACTTTGAATAATTTGAAAATCTTTCAGGGTCGTATTTGGCAGCTTTAAATTAACAACGTCATCCAATTTGGCTGAAACTACTCTGAGTTAGCTAACTCAAGGATAATTACGGTCCAGAAACTAAGTAAAGGTCATTTTGGGTTAACCAACAGAGGCTATAACTTTCCCTTGAGGCCGTTAAAGACTCCGATAAAAGGCGCCCTTCATTCTGCTTCGAAAATTTAATGTCGATCCTCCCTCCGTTTTCTGCTAGCTGTTGAAATTTGTAATTCACGCTCAAGTTATTTTATGCAATGAAATATTACCGACAGTAAAGACTAATGATTTCTCATTTTTAGATGATAAGATGATTTTAAATAAGTCAAAACTTAAAGGTTCTTAAGCAAATGCAGATGGTACAGAACACTTTGACTTTTGACTGATTGTTGAGGTGAATCAAAAGTGGTTCAATTTACAAATTAATTTAAATTTTAGTTGAGACAGAGCGGCTCGCATAGCAAAACAATTTAATTAAGGCTTTCGAAATTTTAGTAAATCATCGCATGCCAGCTTTGACACGTAAAGCAACCGAAAATTGAATAGGATGCTTTGGGGGGTGCTTTACGTACTCTTAGAGGCCTCAAGCACCAGCCTCCCGACCATCTGTAAATTATTTGATTTAATTTCAATCTACATCCCTTTGTAGGCCTAACGTCTGCAGGAACTGGTAGCTGGAAGCCGATAGGTGAGCGACTCAAAGTTAGCAGAACTGAGCTCCTGTAAGTGCAGTGATTTACTAACATTTATCGCAAAGCAAAGTGATCCAAATGGATGTTCTATCAACTGTGGGGGAAAGGTATTTATTGATTGGCTTTTCGTGCATTACAGGTAAATTATTAATTTTCAGATTATTAAATGTGGAAGCTCGAGGAAGCCGAATTAGAGCTTCGGTTCCATTTATACCATCAGAATTAATCTTTCTATAAGTTTTAAAGTAGCTAGATCATTAAGATCTTAAAAAAAGTTTAGTAATCTGCACATTTAATTAGAACAATTTATTCTAATGCGACGTATATACACGTCAACTGCATCACAATATAGCGTTTTGCATTGACGTGTATAGACGTCGAACGCAGTTAATTGATTAAAAATATTATTTTACATTAGTTAAATAAGTTATGCTATACTACCATTAATGGTTGTTTTCTTTTAACACGTTCACGCCGGCGCTCTGATTTATGTTCCTTTCCCATGGGTGGTTACTCTGAAATTGCTTTGCTCTATCTGAGGGTCGACAGTTTCTGCAGTTTATTCTTTTCTCAATTCATTTATTATACATAAAATTTCCATTATTTTAGTTTTCAACTATATGGCAATATTTCTATTTACTGAACGATCAACTTTTTAGGTGGTACGCATCGCCTGATAGAACTGATAGATAGAAATGTAAGACACCGATGGTACGCGCCGGCGTGAAAGTGTTAAATTATTTTGGCTATTCAACTCCTTCTTCCTTTTGAATCAAAAACGTCTTAGGAAAAATTATTCTTTTATCGACAACTGATTTAATTTTAAATTCATATGAAGTGCTGATCACTATAAAATTATTTCATAGAAGAATTTTTAAGTGTTTATTGAAAAAACAATTTCCAATAGAAGCTTTAAGATTTCGATATCAAAATATAAAAATATTAAAATATTAAATATATTTTTTTTGATTTTAATGGTATGCCCGAAACACAAGTAGCCGGTTTCGAAGGGGAATGATAACAAAAATCTGAACCTTAAAGAAGAACATTTTTCACCACATAGAGGAGAAAGTCCTTAAAATCTCTGAAGTAATTCAGTTCTCCTTTGTGGATTTCACCCACATTATGTAGCATGCGCAGTAAAAACTCTGAATTTTGCCACATTTGCCTTTTACGTACAAATGAGAGTATGTGGAATTTTTATTTTATTTCCGGCTTTTAGTGATAAGCGAGCAGGGAGTGTTTACACTTCTTAATATTAAAAAAATTAAAATATTCTGACGAACTCAAGAATTCAAAGTTATTTAACAATGAGGTGCCAAAGTAAATGAGTGAACCGATTATTACCCTTGAATTACGTGGCTTTAAAGTAAAAATATAAACGCAAATATTGACAATTATTCGAGCATATACACATATGTATTTATGTATGTACATTTTTTATTTAAGTGATTTCAGGACTATTCTTTCAGAACCAACTTCTTCAGAACTGGTTTTATTACCAAGAATTCCTTGACACAAACTTTGTCTTTATCAAGGTGGAATCAATGCTAAAAATTCGCATTCTTTATTTAATATGCCTTTTTCTGTATATTCTTTCAAGGAATGTGTCAAAGCCCTAGACATTTTGTATTACAGCCTGTCACAGAAAGGAATATTAATTTATAATATATCTTCCGGACTTTTATTTAAAAGCCTAAAAGGTAAACTATTCGTTCCTTAGATTTACATTCTATCGTTTGTAGCAAATTCGGGGAATATTTTTAATAAAATAACCCTTGAAAACCTTTTTCCTTTAGTGCATTGGATTAAAAGGTCTATACATTTTTTTATATTTGACTATTCCACTTTATTTTTATATATGCTCGCAAATATTTTTATAGATGAAAGTTTTATAAAAACTTTATAAAAGGCAATTTAATTTAATCGTAATTGTAAAAAGTGCAAAATATCCAAACCTCCAAAAAAAATATAATTTATATTAGAACTATTGAAATGAAAATGTTTGAATTTTTTCTTAAACACTGCTTACTTCTAAATAATAACATCGCCCAAAATTTTTGAAACACCTTTAATTTCTATAACATGACCAACTCACACCTTTTGTCTTTATCAATGTCACAGGACTTTAACAATTTTCAAGTGAGGAAAACGTTCGCTTTATCACTTCTCATTTAGATAAAGCCTGCCAAGTTTGCCTCCATCTTCATTTATTTTCCCTCCGAGGAGTATGATATATTAGCCGACTATGCCACAGCACCACACTAGATAAACTTGACTTGTAGGAATGGCATGGCATAGGGGCATCCCTTGTTCCTTGGTGTTTCATAAATTTCTAGATGTTCTTCAGTTTACATAGGAAAAAGATGAAAAATCGTATGTAAGATAAGTCATTTTCTGTAATTTATTTTGTCCCTTCTCACCTTGTCTGTGTATCGACAGGATGCTTTTAGATAAATTTTTCATTTGGCTTCTAGCCAATTCGTAAAGTGCTCAATCGTTTTAACTTTACACTGAACGATAAAAAAATAATTTAATATTAAGCAAAACCAACTTTAGTATGAGAAATTCCATTAAGGATTTTGACATGAAGTCCTTCTAGTTTAATATAATAACGAATATCTTAAGTAATTCTTGGTTTATGTTAAACTCTCTTGGTATATAATATAATGCATTGTATATACTATATATATATGTATATATTTTAATATCTAATGTGCATCTTTCAATCACATAGCGTTAATATTTTAAAATGATATTTAATAGATCTACACTTGCTAGTTGTGTTCCAAAATATTTAAAGATGAACTGATAGAAATAATGGAGGGGTATATACAACGTTTTTGAATTAGTTAAAATTTATTAACAATGATTGGCTGAAAATTATTGTATCGTTTATATGTACTAAAAATATATGTACAACGATATTATTCTTTTGATATATGTAAATTTATCAGTATTCATGATTGTTGAAAGAATATTCTAAATTTAAAAATGTGTACTTATTTTAAGAAACAACATTTTTAAGTTACGAATGTTTCACACAATTAAAATCATTTGTTCGTAATTTTAGTGTAAATAATTTTAAAATAAGAATTTCTTAATGTCTTATATTATCTTGTTTAAGTAGGGCTAAAACTAACTAAAAGATATGTATGAAAATAATATTTTTGTTACTCAATAGCAAAGTAACTTTTCAACTTTGTCACAATATCTCCAGTGATGTTGGAATACGGTGTATCAAAATTACAAAGTTACGGACAAACTATCAATTTTCATTAAAACAGAGAACCAAGAATAGTTAGAATTTGATAACAAAAGGGTTATAGTGATATATTCCACCTATGTTCTCCGCGATGTGGAACAAAGTGTAGCAAAATTTCAAAACCATTCCTCCGGTGCATCAGTCAATTTGATTTTGGGTTAATGCATGCTCCTGTCGCAGCGACGAATACGCGTACACCCCAAAGGATCTTCGTAGAAGCTTTGTGTGGTAAATCCTTAAATACATCTCGGAGCGTTGCCGCTTGAGGGTATTATTGATAGCTGCAGGATCACTGTGTATACAAAGGGGCATCCTGCATGGTTCAGATAATTCGGGTTTCTTGCGAAATTTAAAGTAGAGCTCTCGGTTTTATGCAAATTGAAGCATACCAGAGGAAATTACTTTGGTTCATTTGTGATACACTGAGATAATTTCTGGTTCCAGGGTTACTTGCTATCCTCCTTACATGTTAATTAATAATGCAGAGATTATATAATGCCAAAAGATGTATTTATTTCCGCTCATGTTGTTTCATTTCGAAAATTAATAAAGTTACATATATTTGGTTTTTTTGTACCTTATTAGTTTTAAGTATTTTTCACTTATTTGCTATAAACGTAAATATGGATATGAATTCTATTCTACTGATGGTATGTATGTATAAGGTGTTGATAGTACTTATTTTAACAAGTCAAAAATAAGGGTTTATATACACTATAGAAAATTTTGAAATGATATATATTACCATTATTTTACTATACATTCAATTGCTTAGTTTTATACTAATAGTAGTGAAATTAAATAATAAAGAACGATTAATTTGTAATTTCCAAAATAAAAGATTATATCTCAAAAGATGGAATTTTACATAGACATTCAAGTAAACTGTTATACTAAGTTATAAATAGTAATTCAGTGTAAAAAATTACTTCCATATGTAGGTAAACTGCAATAATTTTGTTGTAATAATTTTTTGAAAAAATTGCTTATTTTATTAATATAAAATTATTGAGTTTACTAATTGGTGCAAGGAGAGCCATGATGTTGTGGCTGTAAAAGCCCTGAGAGCAGGACTGACTTATTTAATCTGTTAAGATTGTAAATTTAATAAAAATAGAGATTTGTCTACAAAAAATACTTCTTTGGAATAATATGAACAAAACAACCGCATAGCAAAATTTAAGTTATTTTTTCTCCTAATATAATTTTTATTTTAAATTTGTTTTATATGACTTTCATCATGCATTAATAATTTATTTCTACAAAGTCGAAAGTTAACATTTAGATAACCTTTTCTATATGGAAATCTTTTTAAACTAAAAATGTCCGATAGCTATAATTAAATTTAATATGCACTAATAAAAAATTGTTTTACCAGAATTAATTGAAGAATCGAATTAGACCTATCGAATCGAGAATGACCTATTTCTTTATATATATCCTTTCTTAATGATTACATTGTTTGGGGGGTATAACAATTAAAAAATGATTTATGTAAAGCAATTACGTCAAAATATATCAAAGTTAATAACGAAAGGTATAAATGGGCAGTAAAATTATTGAAATCCCAAAATCCACAACGGTTACCTGTCCAATCTTTATTTGCACATCCAGAAATATAACTAAGTTTGGTTAAATCAGAAAGCGAAAGCAATTACGACAAATGAAAGATGACAGTGAGTAGAAAGTAAATCAAAGCACTTACATTTATGAAATAAATGGAGCAATCAACTGCCCCCTAGCCCCATTTAAGGTGTCTCGTTACCTTCAAGATCATGAGGTTTTTCGGCGCAGCCGTCGGGATAAAGTCTCTGGATAATTTGGGAATTTCATGCGAGCGGTGTGTTTGTGGGAATTACGGCAATTTTGTTATTTGATCAATATCCCTTAAATGAAATAACTAGGTAACCAATATCCCAAGGGAAGCAGTGGATTACTGGGGTGGTGAGTAGTTACTCAGTTACTGGATATCTAATAACTGGGAACCAGGGCAACTTAATTATCTCAGAAATTAATAGGGGTTCGTTTTGATTTGCTTTTATTAAAAATTAGACGAGCACAGGTATTAGGTATAGGAATTCGTTAAATTCTAGAATTGCTTGTTGGGTGGTTGGTGGGGATGTATGATTTTTATATAGGGCAGATTACTGACGTTGTTTCCAGTTACAATTTCAAAGACCGAAAATAGCGCCAACTTTGCGCTCCTTTAGTTGCCCTTATTCATGTTGTTGATTCCCACTCACCGGTCGTTGTTCCAAACCTGGCTAGTGTCGGGAACAAGGAAAACTTCATAATCCAGATAATCTCACTTTGATGTTTTTCCACATTGACTCTGGAGTCTGTCCTCCTCCTCCTCGTCCTGCGTCCTCATCCAACCATTCTACTTTAGGTCGAAGGAAAACTGTCCGGGTTAAAAAAAAAACAAAAAGGTCCCTGTGGTCGTAAAAAGCGGCGGAACGCAGTGGCGGTTAACTCTTGCCCCACCTGTAAACATTCAAACATTTGTTAGTTCGTGTGGTAACACATCAGGGAAATGCCCCTAATGCCGGCGCAACGGGCGGGAATTCCCAGGAAGAAAATAAGATTTAACTTGGAAGAGATTAAAATGTATAACAATAACCGTTAAAGTTAAGGATGTTTTAGCACTCTGGAGGCCCAGAAAAGGGCAAAATCTTCGCCACACGACTTTGAGGCATTATGGTTTATTTAAGGCTTTTACCAGGAAAATTGAAACGGAAAGTTTTTCAAGTTTTTATTGCCTTGTACCTGAAAGAAAAATACTTTCGAGGGGTTTTCGACACGATAATGCACCCGCCAAGCGAAAAGTTCATTTTGATGTAAAAGTCAAGAGTTTTAGCACCTTATTATTCGAATGGTTACGTTTTAACGTAAGCAGTAAGTGGAAGATTTTCGACTTAAAACATTTTTAAGGGAATACCTTTTCTTCTATTTTATTTTCAAGTCGAACATTTCCTGTTTTGATATAATGAAAGAAAATAGTAAAGCGAAATTCCGATTTATGTCTAAATGTAGCTTTATTGTAAGACGAAGAAATGTTTTAAATACTTTGCGCTAAGTATAGATTTTACCTTCCCTTACCTAAAGCCTGGTATTGTGTTCATTTAGTGGCTAAAAATTTTATTTATCGTCAATAGAGACCGTTTTCGGGGCTAAAAGTTTTTAAACTACGACAATAGACGACAACTTTCGTCAGTCAATTTAAAATTTAAATCATGTATAAAAATTTAAAAACGTATTGGTTTTTCCATTATAATAACACAAAATGTATTAGCTAATCTTGAAATCTAAAGAAAAATTATTTTAAGTGTCTTCGACTACAAAACAAAACACTGTTGGGGTACCAAATGGTTCAGCATAATTCTAATTCTCTATCAAATTCGAGCAAAATTCTATCTTCTCTATCAAATGCAAAATGCAAGTCATGTTTTTCACACGAAGGAGAAAGCAACGATTTCTATCGAATGTAAAGTTTAAACTGAGTAACCAGGAAAAACCATGTTAAATATTTAGGAATCCAACTAGATAAAACACTTACTTTCGCCAGACATGTAGCATCGACGCAGCGTAAAACAAACTCATTAATAAAGATAATGTACCCCTTCATAAACAGGAAGTTAACCCTAAGACTGGGAAATAAGCTTATGCTGTATAAAGTCGTTTTCCAAACAAATTTGCTACTATGGTACGTCCCACTAGTATCGATGTGCTTGTTCTCATATTCAAAAATTACCAATCGCTCAAAACCAAATCATCAAAATGATCATGGACCTGCCTTAGTATTTCTCCAATAATACATTTATAAAGTCAATATTTTGAAAAGTAAATAGGTTAACTGATTGTATTTTATTTCTAAGTATTTACTGATTTAAAGATCTATGATAAGACCTAAGACCTGTGCCAGAAAGATAAAAGATTGCTATAGGTGAGCTGTAGGAAAACATTATTCTTACATTGCTTTATTCTGTGATATCTCTTAGAACTCGAGAAAGCCAAGGGTAAGTATCTGATGGATGCATTTTGCATTTTGCATTTTGCATTTTACAGAAAGCCTCGGGACTTTTATGAGGTTTCAGGTAATTTTTCAATGTAGAAATCCATTGCAGGGCTCCTGCTGTGGCAATGTTTGCCGAGGTCGCCATGAAGATTAAGTGGATTCGCTCTAGCAGCATTCAGCGCTGACTGTTGGTGTAGCTTTCATAAATTATTATTTTTTTTCTCTATTTGCCAAGCTAAGGGTCAACGGAGGAGGATAAAGTGGGATTAAGTTCTCCTGCTCTCGTCAATCGTTATATGGGGTACCTTTATACAGAGAACCCATCTGGTCACCCATTGAACGATATTGAAGTCCTTTGTTCCGAAAAAATGTGTTGTATTCGCTAAGTGGGCTCTGCGGATGTTACTGATAAAAAACGAAATTCGGGTAAATTTCTTCATGAGGACTACTCCTCTCTTTCATGATTTTTGTATGCGAAAAATCATTCGAGAACCTTTCAACGGGGCTAGCAGAATTTACATTGAAAATATTTCCCAAATTCATTGGATGTAAAGTCCTTTGTAAGCCGCGACTGCAATCCCCCGAAGGCTTTTGGTGAACGCATTTATTTTGGCTTTTCGCCGATATTGGAGGGAGTTAAATAACAGTCTGATTATAGCGACACGTCCTTTAATTTAACGTAATTTGTAACTTCGATCGAAGCTGGCAGGTTTTAGCACAAGTCTCTACATTTAATCACTAGTTATACACTTTGTATAATGTTTTTCCACACAATTGGCTCACAACATACCAAAATAGGTTTAGAAAATACTAAAGGAAAAATACAGCATTAAATAACCCATGATTAGGAACTTAAAGTAGCGGACGATAGCCCTTTAGATAATTTTTTTTTTTTTTAAACAAATGAAAAAGATTTAGAAGTTGTGAATGTTTGTTACAACTTTGTGCCAAATATTTTTTTTTCTCTGTCCGGACATTTTCTAGATTTTCCCCGGAAAAGAAGTCGAAAGTCAAATATATCAAAATGAATTCGCCCGAGCGAAAAGTTTTCCCAGAGTCTTTAAGAGGAACACGTCCGACCTGGGCATAGACTGTTCCAGCAAATTCCTCTATGTGAAGATGGCCTTCCCAAAAAAAAAAAAAAACAAGTTTTAAAGTGTCTGCTGGGCTTTTTCGGGAACTGGCGGCCACCGGGGGGAAATGATTTAGCTTTCCGGATGTTCAGACAGACGGCAAAAATATGTATTTTGGCATCCAGCAGGAATTCCTCGCTTCCTGCGGGTTCCCCTATATTTCATACAAGTTGTAACATTTTATTATTGTACTTCTGGGAAAAGTTGATTTTTGTATTGTACCATCCCGGTATATTACCGAACGAGTCGAGCACATGTGGGAAGGCAATCAATTTAGTGCGGATTATTTTATTATCTAGTTTAATTGCTACCTGCAGATGGTTAATGCGAATTACTGTTGCTTAACAGGAAATTGTATGTAAAATATGAATATTTTTAGAAATATTAAAGAATTTTAATTAAAACCTTCTTAACACATTATATGCGGGATACAAATCGAGTTGTATTCGAATGTCTATCTAGTTTGAAACATCCCCTATTTAAAAATCATTTAATATTTTCAAAACTAACGATACTATAAATGAATAGTTGAATTACTGTTCGCATAAAATTCAGTAATGCGGTCTAGCTAGTATTTATATAGATTAAGAACTTTTGCTATTATGATGTTGGATTTCTTGAAATTTTAAATTTTACATACCCATTATCGATTGTTGTAGATTTGAATTCCGTCTTGCCCCTCGCCACTTACTGACACCAAAATATAACAACGCTGATCTTGATTATATCTTTTAATTTATATGAATGTTTTAGGAACGTATACAGGACAAAAGATATTCATTGATATTTTAAACGACAAATAGGCAAATGTTAAGTTAGACGCATATCTTATTTTGTTTTTGGAAAAGCACAATCGTAAAATCTAAACTACTTGTACAAAAAATGTTGTGTAAAAGGCAATTTTTACCTATATACCATTTTTCTGATTATAAGGAAATTTATTTTAATATAAATTTAATATACCCTAAATTAATTTTAAATATATCTTTCAGTCATATTATATCAATTTATGAATTAACTTTAATATATAGATATAAGTCATCGCGGACTTTTTTACAACCCTTTTTAAACTTTACAACTTTTCTATAAAAGCATTTACATATCTCATCTTTGATTATTATCAGACTTTTTGTTAATCGCTATAATAGAAACATATTTTAATCCTAGATAACTAAACTTAAATCAGTTTTATTCTGTAACTAAGCATTCGACTCATAGACTATGAATTTAAACAAAAGTATATTTTTATATTACCTTTATTTATTTCAAATAAATTAGCGTAATTAAGTTAGTATCCTTGCTGCAGTGGTTGCATACGTATTTTGTTATTATGCGCTTCTGAGATTCTTCGTTTGTTCACTGCACTTTTAGTCATGTCATCTGTGGGCTTTTTAATATTTAAATGTCTTCTGTCTTCTGTCTTAAAGTTATCGTATTATAACAACGTTGTTTTAACAACGCTTAGAGTAAATCTCCAAAAGTAACAAGTGTACAGCCGTGTTTATCAGCTTCGGATAACTAATTTTACTAGTTATGAAGGTACTGTGAGTGAGATGGTGTGAGGGTAAAGAGAACATCTCGAATTTGCAAAACTGGCAGAGGTGGGTAGACTATTAGATGAGTGTTTAGTTATCTAGGGTTAAATAGTTTGCGAACAAATAACTAAAATATTGAACATGAGACATTAACCTATCTTGCCTCACCCAAAAGGATAAGATGGATTACCCCTAAGGGCAAGATGCAAGATTAGCATTATAATTTTGTAAACACAATTTCTTACTATTCTAAAACCCAAAGAAATATAAAATATAATCAGAATTAAATTTTCGTGTAGGATCACCAGAAGGGGCAAGATGAGATATGCAAGTAGAATTTTTTATTTCCTTACCACATATTTTCTTTTCAGAGGATTCTACACGAAAGTATATATATGGAAAAAACTGATTGTAAATATTATAAAAATTAATTATTTCTTTAATATCTTATTTGTATGTCCCACGAAAATAATGCAGTTTGCCACAAAAACTCCTTATTTTATAGATTAGATCAGAGAAAAAAGTTTTTTCCTAATTCATGGATATGCGAGAATTGCTACTTCGATGCTATTCATAACATTGATATGGTCGGATTGGTCACTTAACTATAGTAATCAATATATTATCGATTTAGCAATTTCTTTGGGGAAACATTTAAAATAAATACAATAGTAGACTTAAAATAAAAACTAAAGTATTCCTATATTGTTTTAAAATGCTTTAAGAATGATGTAACCCATTTAACTTAATTTTTCTGTAATGCACAGACAGATTAGCTTTAAAGTTAAGTGTTCCAGTTTTCCATATAGATTTTCGGGTTAGTACTGTATATCTAAATCATACATATATACTTTAATGCAGGATGAAATAAATCATAACAAACACGTAAAGAAACTCAGAAATTTTAATCAAACTGAAAGCCATAATTCACAGCGATAATAATTTATCTTGGCACTAAAATGGTCATCAAAAAATATTAAAATGGTGATAAAACCAAATATGTTTGACGAGCATAAGGATTAGGATATCCTTTGTGGTTAAGAACTTAATACCAGCTGCAGCTCTGTCTTTAATCAGCTTCATCTAGCGAGTTCCGCAACTAGAGCAGAAATAATTATACCCTTAGTTCTGGTGAAATCCACAATGCTCCAGCCGCAGCTCCATGTCCGTCTAAAGCCATGAAAAAGTAGTTCATGTATAAGGGCCGTGATAAGGGTCGATGGTATCAAGTTTAGTAAAATAATTGCTCAGGCTCTGCTCCGGATTTGGCTTAGCATTCGCTAGGGTAATTGACGGTACGTAGTTTTGGATTAGCGCTGTTGCATTTTACTTTTATTTCATTAAATTATCCAGAAGAAAGGGTAATTATGCGCGAAATGCAATATAATGATGAAATTAAGTGCTCTTCTTTATTAATTAGCAGTAAATTAAGGAGGAATAGAGCTTAAAAGTGGTAAATTCTACGAACAGAAGTTTTAATTAAAATAATGCAAATACGCTTCCGGGAAGTTTCATTGCAAAAATCAATTTTCGTCTCGTCTTCTTCCTTGAAATTTTCCCTATGGAATTTCCTTTGAAGGGCGCACCTGTTGCTTGAATATGTGTTTCGTGTCAATCATCTTCAAAGCAACACCGCATCCTTGGCGTTCACCCCTTAAACTTAATAAAGACATCTGACTTAACAGGGTTAAGTTTGACTCCCCCGCAAAGAAGATAAATTTTGTAAAAAGCTCACATCCATCGTTCCGGCTACTAAAACCTCCTGTACACGGCCAACTTTAATGTCTTCTCATTTTCAGAGATAAAATTGAATTTGATTCGTGCGCCCGATAATCTTTGATAAATTGGGTAACGTTCGTAACGTTCGCAACTTGTTGCGTGATATATTTTTACACGTCACGTTCATGGGTATCATGTTTTATGTCGGAGGGTTTGAGTAATTGTTTTTTCCGTTTTTATACTAAATTTGAAAACGAATAGGGATAAATTTAATGGTGTTTAGTAATAAAAAAACAGTCCTTATATTAAAAAGAAAACACTACGTATGATGGTAACATCTGGACACGTAATTTAGCATCCCATGTCATTGTAAAAAATTGATTAAATAATTAAATCTACAAAGTAAAATTCAGCTTTACCCTTTGCGAGTCTTTCGATGATGCTTTGAGGAGCAATTTCTTGTTGAATTGTGAACGAGTATCACTTTGCTCGCTGGGGCTGCCAAACTATCACAATTTAGGTGTTATAATAAAATAAATAAATAAATATAGAGTTTTAAGTCTAACCATGGGTTTGAACAAAACACCGAGACCAGGTCGAGTTGAGAGCACAATTTACAGTGGTAATTTGATAAATTTTAATATTTTGTCCAATAAAGTGATTTTAGTACCTTAAGAACGGTATTTTTTCCTGATTATAACTAGTAAAACAACAAAAGCGATAGTTCCATAGCCTTGAAGTCGAATTTATTAGGTATATAGTCATAAGAAGAAAATTATCCAACTATACTTGACCTTTTGTTGTACTGGCTAATTTATGGCTACACTAAATACAAGCAATACATCTCAGCCTAAGCATATTCTAGTTCATGTCTTTTTATGTCATATCCCATGGTTTTGGTTTTGAAAACTCTTTGAACAAAATAATACAAATTTTGAGTTAAAATCTAACTCAATAGAGAAAACACGACCATCCAGACCTTTTTCTAAGTAGAGTTATTTCCAATATCACACGTACTATCGTAAGAGTCTTTCAAAATATACTTCTGGAAATAAAATGAAAAGAAATAATATTAAAAATAATTTCATTAAAGTTCTTGTGTTACTTGTAATATTAAATACATATTGAGTTTTTTCTGTCAGTTGCAGCAGTCATTGCTATAACTACACAAATTCTGAAGTTTTGATCGTAGTAAGATGATTTTGGATTTGTTACACAAATAAAATCTTGGACTGGTATTTTTTATTACCCAATTAGTAATATACTTTAGTCTATTGTTCGTTCTTTGTTCGTCTGGTTTTCTCTAATTTTTTTTTAAGGAAGACTTTCAACATAATTTGCTTTTAATGAAATTTTTAAAACAATTGAAATTTTGAATGAGTCCGCCAAAAATTGGGGTTTCTATAGGAACTAATCGGTTTATGGAAGCATATCTGCCAGAAGATTGGCCAAGTCCACTTGTTAGAGGTAAACCTCCTGGATCCCCATAAACCCAGTCGAGCGCAAAATGAAATCTTCCATTTCATTAATTCACCATATTGCTGGCTTTCGCATCGAGCCTCCTTTAAATTCATTTAGTTTCCCCAAGTTTAATTCCATTAGTGCTCTGTTGCCGAGACCGTCCAACAAATTAATGCAGATAAAAAGGGAAAGTTCAGGAAAGCCATCGGTGTCGTAATCACTTAAATGATGAACGGCGCCCCGTTTCGACGCAATGAAAAATTGCTACTGTAAAAAATTAATAAAGTCCCGCACATTAGGGATGACTTATAATATCTTATTTATTGCATTCGCTAAATGTACCCGTTTTTAATATCCTGAAATATGTGGGTGCTTGTCGCTATAAATTTCCTTCAGCCAGAAGTCAGTATTGATATCGGTGGACCCAGAAGTTTCGTTCGCAACCAGATGGCTTCCCGAAGGATGGGTTTTGGAGGGCTATGGTCGATGGGAGAAGGGGACCGAATCCTGTTTGTGGTCGGGAGTCATAAATTTTGGCCACTCTCTGATAAATTTATATCGAAAGTCCAATTCCCTTGATCATAGTACCTTTTTTCTGTAAAAGTGAGACCAAAAGATGGGTGCGGGTGTCTATGGGGAGATCTTTTGCTTATGTCGCTCGTTCTTTGTTGTAGAAAACTCAGAATATCTATGGAATTACCAAGTATGGCCATTATTGAAATTTATTGAGGTCATTAAAGCAGCATATTGCAAACCTAAATTAAAAAGTCCAATAGCTGCGGGGGGATGATTTCTGTATTGCATTTACAATATTAAATTACACTTATTACATAGCAATTTTCAATTTATTTAATTTCATACAGAAAGCTGTGGTTAGTATTGATTTATGGATGATGACTATGGAATAAAAAAATGTTGGAAATGTTAAGACTAATCGACAGCATATGTATAAAATATTCAAATAGATAAGCAAATAAATTTGAATTGCTATAGTCAGTTAGCTAAAATGTTTTTCAAAATTTCTTTGGCTTGAGAAGCTCTAAAAATAAATTGAATTTATCTCCATTCTATATTTGTTTTATCTACGTTTATTTTAAATGTATACAAAGTTTTCCTTTTCCACTTCCCTTGAAACATCAACTACATATCTTTTCTACCAATATACTCAAATTGAATGGCATAAGTTATTAAAACTTCTGAAACTTTCACAAACATAAAAAGTCAATGTCGATTGGTTTGAAATTCTCATTCTGAATGTATCTTGGTTACACTGCATGGGTAAAAAGTACAATTCCAGCAAATTCAAATTATTTAACCAGAATACGATTCCTGTCAAAGGTTTGTGCTTGCTAAGAGGATGTTTGTGGGGAAATTCACTGTCCTGACAACATGTTGTTATCAGGTCACTGTCAAAGAACTAAACAGTTTTCGTGACATGGCCTGAAATCAGATTCTATCTAGAAGCCAAAAACTAATGCATTCGATTATTTATGCAGGTAAGAGAAGATGCCCTGCTTGTGAACCAGTCGGACACATGTACAGATGGTTTTCGTTTTAATAAAATATTCATACCTTCCTTCGTTAAATCGAATTACCTAATGAAATTTGCATAGATATAACTCAAGAATTGTATCATACTTTTGAACTATTATAGTAGAATCGTCAGCTCTTATTTTACATTTTCTATTTTTGCACTCAGATTTTTAACATGGGAGCATAGATAAACACATTAAATAGGGGAAATGTTTAGTACGAAAGTAAAAAGAATTGATTGGCGAAATTTAAGTATGTTATCGATTAGTTTATTATTTATTTATGAGTATTAATTAAAAACTTTGAAAAGAAAACATTTTAGAATTTTTGAAAGTATACCTTTCTAATGATACCCAACAGACTAATAACGATCCTATATAAGGGGTATTAACTAAAATGGCTAGCTAACAAACACAAAAGTCTCAAGAGATCTGTTTTTCAGTAAAAAAATTTTATTGCGAAACAATCATCTCCTCAGAAGAGTGTACACCTCACACGCTTTATCATTTCATTTTATAAAATTTAAAAAAAAAAACCACTTTATGGGCCACTGTATCAATATCCTGTCTAATGATAAATTGCGCCATCAAAAGCGTGATTAAGAGTGAATTATATATGAATTGCTGTGCAATTACTCAATTTGAGTGAATTACAGCACCCCAGAGAGGAGGAGAACGATTGCCAGGGACGGGCCGAACCCTCATTCGGTTTCCTCTCAATCAAGCAGCACCTGTGTGAGGTAAATTTTTTATGAGCTCCAAAAAGAAGCGTTACCATAGGAAATTGATTTCATGCATTTCTAGTCCTAAGTTAATTTATTGTGAAAATATGATTTGCCATATAAAGTGCATTAAAAAATATTTATATATGTATATATAAATGGTAAAATTCTAGAACCCTTCTACAGGGTTCTAGATGAAGGTAAAAATTTTGAAAAACTTATAAGATTAACTTATAGATTAAGTTCAAAAGACAACTTAGCAATAAAGCAGCACTCAGTAAATTTAGAATTAACTGCTCAAATCGAGCAATACTATGTTTATTGTTATAAGAAGGTTGTCGCAATTTCAGTATCGTATTACGAATGAAACCTTATCTTCGCTACCCTAAGGAAAGCTATATAGGAGGTTTTTCGCAGAAGATATACGAACTTCAGCCGGATTCAGCAATTCACTGCTGAAATATCATTTTCTAGACCAAGCTAGAGCCAGGTAGTCACACAAGATGTGAGCTGTGATTTTCTCGTCCTCTAAACATAGTCGACATTCCGTCTTAACTCGTAGTGGCCAGAATTGCCATGATAAGAGTGCTAGTTCTAATAACTTTTTAAAAGAGGTTTTTTAAAGACTACAATAGAAGGAGAATTATTTAAAAAACTACTAAACCTAGTCTTGGTCTTGAAGTACCGTAGTGGTAGTAGCCCTTAATAAAGTAAAGGTTCCTAATAGTATAAAATGTTATTTTTTTTTTAGATGAACTTAGGGCGTTGTACTTTTAAAACATGTCTATAGTGAGATAAAGATAAAAGAGGAAAAAGACGATGTCGAAGGAAAATTGTAATTAATTCCCGGGCAGTTCTTGATATCTTTTAGTGTAAGCAAACAGTCTGAGCTCTAATCAACTTAAGGCTCCGGAGTTAAAATCGTCAGGACATCATGTCTATTACCTATTTCGTTCCCTAAGCATCCTCAATTACCTCTTCCGTTGAGAGATTGCCGTCACAGCGTTTTGGTATCCGAGCAGAAAGGTTTAGTTGAAATATTAATTTTGTGTGCCGTGTTGTTTTCGCCAGCCCTCATAACTGTTTAATGCAAATTAGATTGCCTTTCCAGTTTCCCTTTAAGATAAACTGCATGCGGCTTACTGGAGATCTATCCACCTGTATCCACAAGTGGGCGAACATCCTGGGGAACTCTCGTTCACCTGCGGTCCATCCCACCCCCACCTACCGCACTATGCTAAAACAAACTGCAAAAGGACGAAGCAAACAGCTCATGACTTATTTAGGACTAATTAGCCCGAAATGGACGACCGAAGGCTGCGGTGGTACAGCGCAGCATCCTTATTTTCGGAGTTCAACTTCGAGCTCAGCTTCGAGCTTTTGTGCTATTGAAATTCCCGACGGAAACCAATGCAATCCGCAAATAATGCACTCGGCCTTTTCAAGCGCCCAAAGGTTGAATTATGGCCCCAGTCGATACTTTTCGTTTTGTGCCATTTGCTTGTCTAAGCGATTGAAATTGGAGCTGGGTTTTTGTCCACATTCAAGAAAATTGCATTATACGGCTGCGGGAAATTGCTACCCCTTGTATCATGGAAAATAATTATTAAGACTAGAAAACTAGGAAACTAGGAAACAATTAAAAGTAGGGGAAAAATCGACTCTGCGCTATTATTCTCTTAATTGGTTTTTTTTTTTTGTCTTTAATATTCTCACAGAAATCTTAAGAGCAAAATGAGCATAATGAGCACAAACCCCATCTCTAAGTCGGCCGAACAACAAAATGCAATTGCAGTCGGTCTTTTCAAATGTGGAAAATATGAATAAATACTGCATTTTGTGCACAATGGCGAATTGCAGCGACTGTGACAACATTATCCGTCGCAGGAATTAAACTTTTGAGCTGTTATGTAATTAGAGAAAATGCTCTTTTAGTTCTAATGGGGGGGGGGGGCGGTGGGAGGAGGTACGTTTGTTATCTCGTGCGAATTTATATGCAAATGCGCGTCTACGTGCACAATTTTGTATATGTGTACACTTCCTCTTATACTTAGTCATATTCCCATGGTCTCACCGAGTTAGGCTTTTGCTTCAGTAATTTCCCACAATTATATTTTCCCGCATGGTGACAACCTCCCACAACTACCCCCTGGGACTCAATTCCCGCACATTTTCCCACTTGCCCGCATTCGCGGTATTATGTCAAGCTTTTCGTCATTACAGAACACTGCAGCCGTACAAAAGACGGCAATCATTTGCGCTCCAATTCTGGCGGGTATTAAATCAAGGTTACTTGTCTCTAGAGAAAAGGCTTTCGTTATGTGGAGGATATATATACCCTATATATATATGTATATACCATAGACAGAGTATAGTAATTCTACCACGCTACCAGTTTACCGCCACCTTTCTTCCTGAGGGGAAAAACCGCGGTTCACAGGTACCAGGTGAATGGCGCTAAATGAAACTTGAAAAGGTTTTCGCTGAGATAGCGCAATGAGTTATGCAAATTAAAAGGAAAGCAATATGAGTTGCGGGCGGTTAGTAATTTGAGAAGAAAAAAATTAAATAAAATAAAATCGCAATTAAATTTAAAGGGCAAGGGACAGGTATCAAGGTTAAATTGCAGTTTAAAAAACTCACATAACTTAAAACCTTCATAGTCTTATAATTCTTTTTTCTAATTTTTAATTGACCGAGACATTTTAAAAAAAAGACTTTAGATATTGCAAATAGACTACTAAATTTTTTGTGTTTTAAAAATTTGCTAGAAATTACATTTTTTCAATCCGAATTGTCAGCCAATAAAATTTCTATCGATCTGCTACTGGTGGAGTACTTTCCATCAATTTCAAAAATTGTTCGGTTACCGACCGGGCCGTGTCTACAAAAAAAAAAGAAAAAGGGAAAATAAAGAGACTTATTCGAGAGAATCGAACGTGCGAATACCTGGAAGCATTTCAATTCATTCCAATTCACTTTTGTGAATATTTATGAAATTCTGATTGTCGAGACATGAAATTTGCATGAAAGCGCACAATACACAGAATTTCCGCGGGGATGAAGAGTGTCCTAAAATTTTGTTTTGTACCAAAAATTGATCAAATATATTTTTGGTGCTATTGAATGAAAAAACAAAATAAAATAAAATAAACATCCGGTACAAGGGTATGCTGTGAATTCCCATTATATTCAAAATTCACTCTGTTTTGGGTGCGCTTCCGGAAAATTTCATTACGTGCAATCAGTTTTCACCCACAAAAAGAAGTGAGATTGGAGGGGTTTTTTTTTTTTTCCACGACAAGTTGAAACTTATATCCCGCCAAAGGTTCTGCTCATAAATATTGATGGTATCTTACCTAGACAATGGTAATCACATTATACAAAAATTTTGAGTTTTACACAATGTTGGAAATGTTCCTATCCTATAGTCCTGGAAAAGGTCGCAATTTCAGAATCTGCTGGAAGAGCAGTGTTCCAATTAAAAGGATTAATAAAGAGATCTATTCAGGGGCAAATCTGATTTAAAAATATCTTATTTCCCCCACAGGAATCTTACCAGTTTGAGACATTTTTAACTTTCGCACGTGTTTTTCTTTTGAATCGCTTGCCAAATTAAAGATTGTGGGGGACATTCTGTGGAGCTTATCTTTAATTTATTCGATACAAACCGAACCATTGGAAGTCCGCCCAAAGTCGTTTGGCTCCAGTTCGGTTTAGTTGCAATTCTTGATATTAAGCTTACGGTGGTAAAATTTATTGTTATTTGCCGTGAACTGTTGCTCTTATTGTAAATTTTTAAACAACCTGAAATATATGGGGTGCATATATCTTTCTGGTTTTGCGAAAACTGAGCCAAACAAGGGTGCAAATATTTGTTATGGGAAAATAAAAATGAATATACTCCACCAATTACAGCAATCAACCCATAAATGTAGTGCTCACTGCACATCCAGAATTCACTGAAATGCACCTATTTTTTGAGATAAGTTGAAAACCCTTTTGCTTTATTGACTGCAAGAATTGATTTTGCCCATTCTCCTACACCAGTAAATTCAAATTGTAGCCGAAAGGTATTTAAACTGGGAATCTGTCTCTGGAGGGCCTCAGCCTTTTGTTAAACTATACACGTGCCATGAATTCATTCTACTACCCCCTGTAAGGAGCTCTTCCTCGAGGCAAACAGGAGCACCTACCCAAATAAAAGAGAACCAGAAAACAGGGAGGGATATTTGAGTAGAACCATAGTAGCACCCAAGGGCATTTTACCGGAGAAAACAGAAGACCTCGTATCTAAATGTTGCCTTATTCTCGAGTTGTTGATCAGATCTTAATTGTGTGTAATAACAATTACCGCAGAAATGAGGAGGAAATCGATACGTTAGCTTTGTCGCGATAAATAAAATGTTACGATTAAATCACTTTAATGGTCGTATAATGTAAATGCATTTGTTTAATTTTTAAACTCTGATTTTGAGGTTTCAGTTAAAGGGTAATACTACCTCGTAGTTTTTGTATTTAACAATATCTTTTTTACTGGCTTAAATGCTTCCTTAACTGCTTAAAAGTAATACCCGAAAGACTTTATGTAAAAGCAAATGTTTAGTTGGTCCAGAATGTCGATTTTTCCAGTGGACTCACAATACCGATTTGCAGCACGTTTGAAGTAAGCGAATGCTTGTTTTTTATATTGTGAGTTTATTCAAGGGCTAAATACATGCTATTGACTATCGGTTATTAATCTTCTAAAGTAGGTCACAGAAGAATGTACATTTAGAAGGGTAAGTGTATGGTCTAGGCATTATAGATTGAAAGTAAACAATAAGCTTTCTTGATATTTTACTACTTGAAATTTTAAATGATTTTTTTCTCAAAACTGCTTAACTAATTTTTTCATAAAATAAATTGTTTTTCCTTTATATTGACGCCTTTTTATAACAATTAATATTTCCCAAAAAAACTCCTACTTACTTCACTAGATTTTGGTGTCAAAACTAACTATTCTGCGCCCTTAAACAAACCGAAACTGTAATTTTATAAAAAATTATAGAATTTTCCGTAGAGAAAACATTTCTTTTCTAATTAAGGCCCTTGTCATGAAACTGAAATCATTGAAAATGCAAAAATTAATTCAACTTGTCATGTAATTAATCCCAGACAACATGCCTTCCTTTCCAAGTTTTAAGCGTGTTAAGAGTGGATCCTGTAGAAGTTCACAATAAGAATTTTTACCCCTTTTTTTTTGTGCTATTTATTTTTTTTTTTCAAACTTTACGAACAGAGATTTGGGCTAATTAGAGCTAGGATTCATAACTTCTTTGCTGCTACAGGGGATGTTATGAATGCTAATTAGAAGTTTACGAACCAGGAAAGTCAGCGGCGTCACTCAGTTGAGCCTGAGTAAAATTCTACGCGGCATGAATTGAAAATTATCTTACCTTTGTGGGTCTGGCGGAAAAGTCAACACTCCTTTATTTGATTAAAATTAGTCTTTTGCGGGCGAAAACTTTTCCAAACAAATTAAAACGCCAAATTAATGCTTAATGAAGTGGCCGACCTGGGATTTTCGCCTCACTATAGCTGAGACAATAGCGCGCCTCAGGTTGTTTTTCACTGTTTCCATCTGCGTTGACCTGCCCACATTTTTTATTCGGAAGGTTCGCACTTGGGAAGGATTTACGAGTATGCTTCATCTCTCTTTATTATTCGGAACAAATATTCATTTAAAAATTAATTAATTAATTATATATACCATACATGCAAATACATTGAAAAAACAGATAGACGGACAGACGAAAAGCCTTTTATATAGTGATTGACGTGATGATCACATCAACGCAATAGTAGAACGGAAATACTCGTATAAGTAGACACATAGAAAATATTCAATATAGGAACTATTCAAGCGCGGAACAATAACATGCATCTTAAGATGAACTCATTCTATCGGCGCCGTAATTTTCTTCTCTTTGATTACTGGCTTTCTAGCCGTATTTTTCGACACACTAAGTCTAATCCTGATTTAGGTATAACGATACTCGACAGTAAATTTGCCTTTATTGGGCACATGAACTCTATAGTTGTAAGGGCCTGTTCTGTATTTGGCTTTATGAAGAGTTGGTTCACATCCATAATATCGAATCAGTTCAATGCATATTTTTCAAATATGCCTTAGACCGATCCAGTTTGGTTCGCTACCTTTTAAAATGAAATTTGTGCTAAAACCTAAACCTCGAATCTTAAGAAATTCTATTCTTCTTGAACACTGCACAAATTATGGTGTATTTAAACTTAGTGCCTTAGTGTAAATATTCTGGCATTGCTAAAACTGCACTTAAAAAATTTCAATTCGTCTGCCGTGCTTCTCTTTCAAGTCATCTTTTTGATTAGGCTTTTTGTAATAACTAACCTTGCGTAATTATTAGTTAGTTAGTTAGTATCGTTCTTTTATCTTTTCTTTTCTATTTCTATGATTATCTGGCATGTTATATGTGCTAATTAAAACTAGAAATTGTGATACAGTCATCTACATATGCGCAAACGTTGCCTACCTAGCTTGAACTGAGCTGATTAAATTTTGAATTAGCAAATTACCATCGATTTCATGCATAGCAGTAGTACGAAATCTCGAATTCTATTACTTTGAAGTCTACTATTATTATTTTAAGATCTTTGTTAGATTTCTAAATATTAAAATTCTGGTTTATCAATACTTGCATAAAATATCACAAAAATATATTTTTTCGAAAATCTGTCGAAAATTCTCCCGCCGATAAAAGTTTGCACAATTATTCTTCGACAGGACTCTTAAAATTTCAAGGTGGTTATTCACACCCGTGGTACCATATCGTCTCGAGCTAAGTGATGGTAGCGATAAATTTTTTTAGTAGCACCATAAAGAGGCCAATTGCCCCATATACGAAGTAATAAGCTCAAAAGTTTTTCTTATTGAATCACCAGAGAGCCAGCCCACACACCTGGGCGTAGGTGCCTTTCGAAGGGCCGTTTAAGAAAAGTTATGACCAACGAGCGCTGAACTTGACTTTCGAACTTCCCATAAAAATTCATTGCCAAGGAGCATCATCTTGGAACTTCTTGAAATACAGCAGCCCACAATCCTTGAAGCAATTCAATAAATTTATGTGGACAAAAAATATATATGTATATATAACTGATTTTCTTCATCCCTACGTGGAAGAGGAAAATAAGCGACTATGAAAATTGCGTTAAAAAGTGTTATATTAATTTTTTATTCTTGGCAGGAAAAGAAGAAACATGTGAACATTTGAACATTTTACCGTCTCCAGTCACGCCATACATCACGCACGCACCATCGCAAACTTCCTCAGATACTTCATCTTTAAGGTGTCATCAGATTTTCGTCCTGCCGATATATTTCTATTTCTTATTGGAGCTCAACCCTTTACGGGGGACATCTTCCTGAGAGCTAAACATTTCTGGGGTGTCGGTGAACAGCTCGGATCCAATAAATCATTTTTTGAGGGACACGTTCAAGATGGGACATCGAAGAACGAATGATATGCGGTATCATTTCCACAAGACTTAGACGAATATTGCATTGGTCGCTCAAACTGGATTTGGTTGATGTAAAGACAGCATAACACGTAAAGAATAATCCTTATGTTGGGCATCCATTCCACTGTTCGGGATTTGTGTTGCTGGGAACGTGATCTTTTTATCGGTTCGATTTGGAAGGGACTTTACTACAGGTATAAGATGAATGAGACTGAGTGAGTGCTTTTTTTGAAATTGATCTACTTCCTTTCAACACGTTTGTCTTTTTAAGATTTTGCTGTCTTTCAGGAAAAACAAAAATAAAGTCGCATTAAAGTATTTTTTTTTTAAATTAAGATAAAGACAAAAACATTTTAGAAACTACAACAAAATTTTAGTTGAACATTTATCTACAGGGTGATTCGTAAAGAACATATACCAATTAATTCCTTACAGTGTTGTAAGGCTAATTCATGATAACAAATATTTTCGTAAAATCTCTTCTTCATCCCTTTTTTAACGACTGAAATTTTATCGCGTGTGTAGGAAGATGAGCTCATATAAAATGTAATAACTTCTGGTCGAAACACAGTAGGACACGACAAGTTAGGTTTTGATAAAAAGTATGCATTATGAGCTTTTTAACAGTATCTCGCATGTCTCGATCCGTTGGCAAATGTGGCAGGTATGAGCGTTTAAAAAGTTACTCGTTTTGAAAGTAAATTTTAATAATAGAATTAACTATTTGATGAAATTCTATCTTGTTTTTATTTAAATCTGTTTAAAATAAATGAGACTTTTCACAGAAATAACAGCATTACCCGATTTGTATTAAAATAGGAGAGTTTTCCTAGTCGATATTTTCAAATACGAGTATATAGTGAACTTTAATATTTAAAAGATTGACTATCAAATTCTCAACTTTATGTGATTTTCGTGAAAATGGGTAGAACATGGTTCCCTATACCTCTTGGTGGTAGACGTTTTAAAATTAATGAATATTACTACGTAGGATAATGTTTTATTTCTATAATAAGAAATACAATAAGAATTGGAAAATACACCTCAATTTTGTTTTCCTATCTATGCATTTTTCTTACATTAAAAATTCTTGGCGCATAAAACGAATTAATCAAATACATTGCTGATTATGCGAATTAAAATCCCCAAAGTAGAAATGCTTAGTCAAAGAGTCAATCCTTGAATATGAAGTTACTTTAAAGAGACGCCAGATACCAAAGGAGAAAAAGAAAGAAACCTTTTCGAGAAAATCATTTACAAGAAAACATGAAATTTCCATTTCGCTGAGGCGCTCATTTCCATTTTTATTGATATGAAACCGTGTGAAATTTTCTTTGCTGAGTTCCTTTCTGGCGTGTAAATATTCCGTCCGCAGACGAGAAAAGATCTGGAATTTGCACAACTCAAAAGAAGTCAAAACGAAGTCGAGATGGGTATCGTGAGCTCCTTGAAATTCCAATGTAGCCCAGTTGTTGAAGATCCCCACGTACCGTCAAGTGTATACTTCGACAGCGAACAATCGCTGAAACACATTTTTGGGAAGGAACGTGACATAATTTGCGGGATATTTTGACAGACTGTTTGATTGTTTATAATAAGATGATGATTTCAACACTACGTGCTGTAACACGTAATTTATCAATATGGCTGGGATATGTTTTGTATGTTCAAATTTATGGAGATTACGAAAAACGAAAACTTATTCCTCTATACCCATTGTCGATAGAAGACAATAAATTTTCCCAACGTATAGAAGTCCAAGACCCATCGTGAATATTTGATTTAATTACTTCGACTGCCCTCAATAGCAGTTCTGAACAAGTACCTTAAAAATCCCTTTCGTATTTATTTACTACAAGTGGCCGACACGTGTTGTGTGCCACTGGGGTCGAATAATTACGTGATTAACTGATTAGGAATTCAGTTTTGATCACCTATTTGAATTCCATTTACAACACTCGAGGCCTCTAGTCCTATAACCATATAAACTTACAGGACAGCACAAATTGTCTCCGTATAATTGTACTATTGAAAATCTCAGCCTCTGATTTCATTCAATTATGGACCTATAAAGCTTTAAGTGGTTAAGGGTGAACTTAGAGGAGTTTCAGATTTTCCTTAAACCTATGGTCATCTTAAGTGGACTTTGCAATTTAATGACTATTAATAGAACTTTAGTTTAAATTCTCATATTAAAAATACCTTATAAATATAAAAGTTGATTATTTAATTTAATTTTTTAATATCATCGACTCAAATTGTCATAATAAAAAATAATTAAAGGCGGAATCTCATTTGTTTGTTTGTTGCTCAAACACGCCTAAAAACTTGCTTTAATATTCCTAATGTTTTGTCGAAAGGTACTATATGTTCTAATTTATCATACAGATTACTCCTTAATAGTTAAAAGAGACGATAATATGGCGATCAACAACTTTAAACTTTAAGAGATTCTCATTTAGGTGTTTATGAATTTTGGGAGATGCTGATTCAATACAGCGACCAAATTTGTTCGAATTTAACAAATTTAAATGAATTGAGAATAGTAATTTTGAACCTTTGATAGAAGAACTTTGGAAATTAAAATACACCGATATTTCCTTGGTGTCCC
Organism: Philonicus albiceps; assembly: GCA_963969385.1. NCBI lineage: Eukaryota > Metazoa > Arthropoda > Insecta > Diptera > Asilidae > Philonicus > Philonicus albiceps. Next base: position 29,661,164 of record OZ017775.1, read on the forward strand.
TATTTTGAATTCTCCTTCTGCCTCTTAAATTATCCATTTCCCGCATATTTCCCTTTAAAAATCGAAAGATCAATATCTTCTCACTATCAAAGGAAATTAAATATGTTTCTTATATTTGAATACAGTGGAAATGAGAAATGTTCGGATAACTTTTTTTCGGCTATTAATGTTACACGCATATCAAGATTTATTGACAGCATTGAGATATTAAACTGCCCTCATGTCATATGCAACAGACTATCAAGGAAATTGAATTTATCATTGTTATTCACTTTTCTTGAACACCGTTTGGTTCTATTGACGAGATATAAATAGAACTCATAAAAGTGTCACATTAAAACAAAATTATTCGTGTGGGAAAATGACCTAAAATTAATTGAAACAGTATAAGAATGTGGTTGCGTCTTCCTCATCCATGACTTTCCGTAGTAATAAGGAAACCCATTCATTAATTTCTAAGGCTGACATTTTCTCAAATTACCTACATTTCACACTACATTTGTACCTTCAACCTAAGCAAGCGATGATGTGCTGAATATAATCTCTTGACTCTACGTGAAATTTGCGTGTAATGTTATTAGAGTGAAGGTCGTCGGAGAAGTCACCAACTTTTGCCTCTGCAAACAGCTTAAGTAACAGAGGTACCCTGAAAAAGGTAACATGATATATTCTGGGGAGCCCTCATTACACAATGCAAATGGTAACTATCCACAATTCTCCTCAGATTTTGTACGAACACGCCCCATCCAGATTCTGTAGAGCACCTTTTCTGGGTCCTATTTCATCTACTCATACACCTAAAAATATATTTTGATGAAAATTAAGCCTGTTTCGTAAATTTATGTTTTGTGAGCTGATAAAACGTCCTTAGCAAAGAAAATTTTAGCAGGGGAAACCCAAGCATAATTGTAATTTGTAATAGAGAAAAGGGTTTATTTTGGGGATGTTAGGTTTAGGTCAAGGTGAGATGGAGTGGGGTACAAATATTTCGAATCTTAGACCGAAATACAACTAAGAAATTTTATTAGCCTTATAACACTATTCAATTTCATAACTTAAGTTACCACCATTCATCATAACGCTTTTCCACATATTAAATTTAATCAAAACGTCCAAGTTTCTTAAATTTTCATACATCAAAATTAGGCTCTCCCCCAGTGCTGTTCATTTATTTTAAAAGAAATCACAGCCACCCTTCGCAGGCTAAGGTTCAAATTACTTTCATCAGCTTCCCTCCTTCAATTTACAAATGGACCATTTCCCTCTTCAGATATCCCATAAAATCCCATTACACGTATTATTCCTGGTATAAGTCATTTTTATTGCTCCGTATCTTCTGCAACTTCTTAAGTACGACACCCATGGGAGTTTGTGTCGAAATTTACTTTTTATTTCTTGATGTTTTCCAACTCAATGTATTTTTTCTTCATAATTTTTGACTGTAATGAAAAAATTCAGTTTTTAAATTTATTTAGACAGTTTTTAGTGCTTTGATTCATTAATATTACAATAATACGAAAAAGTTTAACATTATTTAGTAGGAAAAATATAAAAGGCAAAATTTATCATGGTTTTTTTGAGAAAAATTAAATCAAATATTGAGACAAGGGCTAAAGTGAACCGAATTTACGGTACTACTCTTTTATAAAATCTTAAAGCTAAATTTCTTGCATTCAGCAGCCAAAGATGCTAGCATGGTTTGAGATCGATAAAAAGTACTCAAAATGTTTGGAAACTTCGAAACTTATTGCTTTTGTGGTCATATATATGACCAGTTAAATACGTAACCAAAATATAAAAAATAATTTCTTTATATCATCCGAAATATGCTCAGATATTTTATTTTTTCCAAAGATCGGATGTCCCTATTTACACTATCATTGGATTAATTATTAGCTCAATAATTTGAAAAATGTATTTGTCCTAATTTACTTTAATTATCTTTTATATCTTCTATGCTATTTACTCCAAAATAGTGTAGAAAATAAAAACAAATAATATCGCAAAAATGTTTTTCACTATCTGAAATATCCAAACTTGTCTCTAAGAACTATGAGAAAAGTTTGGTTTGGCATTGTGCAGATGCCCAAATATACAAACATCCAAAAAGGGAATATCATGTAGGGGAAACTCTCTTACCTTCACATAAAGCTAGCAAGTTCGTAAAAATTTTTGTTCAAATCGATTGGATAGCAGAAGGAAACTTCACGTCAAAAGTTTTTTTTTCCGGATTTTACCCAAAGAAAAAGTTAAGATGTTCCACCATCACCTCAAGCAGTCGCAGACGATTTTCGTGGATATGGTCTCCAAATGGTTTTTGCATCTACTGCAGTCAATGGACCTCGACGTGTAAATCTTTAGTACTATCTATCATTGTTTGGGGGAGCGTTGTTCTTCAAAAACTCATGAAAAATTGAATTGCTTCGATTTATGTCACTGGAAAGTTTGTGGGGAAAATGAACTTTCTTATAAAGTTTCTCCTTTGCTACCGAAAACCAACGTCTGAAAATTTTTCTTTTCTGTCAATTTGAAATGGACTGTTTTTAGGGAACGCATTGAAACGTATTCGTAAGCAATTTATAGTCAAAGTTACTTTAGAATTTTTGGGAGTGTTTAAGAGTTCACGTTACCCAGATTGTATTTATTTATGCAATCGCTATTCCGTATGGACGCCCTTTCGCCAACTATGAAATCTGTAGAAAATTCGATTTGTCCTTCTTTCTCTAAAAACAGTATTGATTTCTTAAGCCTCTGTTTTAAATATATATAAAACCAAAAGTAATTAAAGGTGTTGAAACCATCCACAAAAAAACAATCTCAAGAGTGAATAGGGGAATTATCAGCCTTTCAGTAATTTCATTAACATATTTAATTTTAAAAAGAAGTACTTCCTAGTTCTAGTTTACGTACAGCATACTAATGAAATTCTAGAAAGTAAATTCCAAGAAATGCATAAATCTTCTGGGTACAAATTGAAACATATTTTTACAGCTGGCTGGAACTATCGCTCGGGGACTAACATTAGAGGAACCTTCCATTGCATAAAATTTTGAAATCTTCCTTTAAAATGAATCACTTCGGTCACAAGAAGGATGGTTACAACTTTTCACTGGGCAAGAGGCATATTAAATTAAAATTGTGACACCAGTATTATTACAGTCCGCTAGGTCGGCGGAAGGAAATACGGATGAAATTTTACTAGGGGAAATTGTTTAAAAGTGTTCAATTACTTCAGAGGTTGGAAAAGTTAATAAGTAAGAAGAAATTACATTTTTGCCTAAAGTAGAAACATTTTTAAAAGTGAACACAAATTTTAAGTGGAAAAAGGTAATTTAAGGTCGGAACTACTTCATAATCATAATGCGATAAGCTAAATTATTTTTACTACTCAATTCCTTTACATCATATTCGGGTCGGTCGTTTGGAAATAGATTTTTGTTGCTGATCCTATTAAAATGATAGTAACTGATACAATTACAGAAAAAGTTTTATGAAACTCCAATCCTATAAATTGAAAGGACCAGGTATGTGTAGTGTTTGCGAACGAATGGAAATATTTGCTAGTCTGTAAAATTTAATGTCTGTAGACATTTAATAAATAAATAAAAACATACTTTCAAGATTTTTAGAGTGAATTTCGAATACGAAAATTATTTTTGTAGGTAGTAGAAAGTGAGGTACCGTGTGACAGCATTTTCTATGTTTAGTTCTTTGTCAAAAATATTCCTGTCTTCTTGAAAACATCTGCTTCTGATGTTTTGAATTATACGAGTATTACTCTCGAACTACAGCAATAGTGGGTCGTTTCAAAACTTTCACGCATGCACGCTTTCATTACTTCTATTTTATTTATTAATTGGCAACAGATACTTACTAGTTCAGGTATTTCCAATTTAAACAGAAGATTTTTTAAGTAAGAAGTAATCTAAATCTATCGTGTTTGTGAAACTTGAAAACAGATTATTTGTTGAACTTATCATACGTATCATAATTGATGTACTAAATGTTTATTAATTATTTATTTATTGGCTTAGTATAAGCTACAAATAGTGGAGAATACTTAAATTAATCTAGGTTAAGAAAATAAATACAAACTAAAAATTAAAGTTAGACTTTTGTAATAGAAAAATTCTACATAATTTTAAAATTATCGTATAGTCGTAGATTTTAAGAGGATTTCAAAATCCTGACAAGTTATTTTTCATTTGAGTAAATCTATGAAAATTAAAGTCATTAAGCAATTAGACTTTCGCACCAGAATGATTTTTTCTTTTTAAATAATTAAGTCGCATTTCATTCAACACTGAGCCTTCTCTAGACGAAGAATTAACTGATGACTTTTCTGCTGGGAGCAGAACAGCAGATTCATGTCGGCTTGATAATTCTTAATGATGCTAATTAACAGATTAAGGCGGTTGGGGTAGCCACGAGCAGCATCGCACGTTCTGGTCATTGAAGGAATATTTTCATCATTGAATTTATTTAGGTATAATTTAGATTTAAATAAATTTCTCAGGGTTAATTTCATTTATGTATATATTTTTTTGTTAAATTGTCTGATCTAAATTTAGATAATTAAAACCGAACATTTTGTACTGAATTAATTCATCGTAAGCTATTTTAGGGACAAAATTGTAAAAATCACAGTGCCCAGACAGCCCGAAAGAGCAGAGTCCCTCGGGCATGTTTTATCACTTTCAATTAGAAACAATCGCCCGACCAGAAAGGTAAATTTACACACCACAAAATCCACTTAGACGACAGACAACAAAATGAGAAAATAGGACCATTACGGGCAGATGTTTTCTTCTGAAATTAAAGCTTTCCTGCACGTCGACTAATAAATTTTCTGAACTTTTCTCCCCCTATAGTATAAGAGGAAATTGGGCCAGGATAGGATGGTGGCATTCTGATCTCTGGTGCAAGTCTGGTACGCTGGGGTACCTCTAAATTAAGCGCCAGTAACGAGAGAATTTGTTTGAGGTCATGTTAACTCAAGAATTTCTCCACGTTGTTAGAGGGTTATTAAGCGCAGACTTCCGCATTTCCCGGCGGAAAAGTATTCAGATAGAATTTAGATGGCCGCAATTAGCTGAACGGAGGGCCTGTTTTCTCCGGCAAATAAGCATCCAGGATAAACAACAACATGCAGATCACCTAGATGGGAATATTTCTCTTCAGGGTTTTTTGTTTTTTATTTAGTCCCATATCCACTCCAAAATATTACATTCGGGATCGCCGCCGCGCACTAATCCATTCCATGCACATTTTGCTTTAGTGAGGCCATTCCTCATAAACTGGCACTATTACGGTCCGCAGCGTAATAATTTTCGCAGTTTTTGCAAAGCACGCACACCGCTGAATAAGCAATTTCAATTTTCCGCTGTGCATCAATTTAGATAGAGGAAATAGCCGCTTTTAGAATATCCACCTGTGTCAGGTTTACCTACGCTAGCTGGATGGCAAATAAAAAACGTGTGGATACCAACGAAAATTGATTTAACTACTTCCATATCAGATGCAATTTTAGAGGGATGTTTTAAATTCTAGGATGATGAAAATATGCCCTTTTCGCAGGTATTGCATCTGTTCCAGGATTTCAAGTGCATGAACTACTCAGGTTCAATGAAAATTCGCTTTCATGAAATACTCACTTAAATTAATTATTTTGGTTTATTAGCTTCAACTGTATAAACTGTGAAATACACTCAAATAATGTAGACACATTTTTAGATAAAATTGATTTTCATAAAATTGCTATTTTATACCGAGATAAAAGTGGAGGAGTGAGATATAAAACTTCCGCGATTGTACTTGTTGTACGTCCATTATTTGAATTATTTCAACTACTAAGGTCTTCAGACAAAAATATCTGTGGTAATTACAGGCATATGATATGACCAATAATTTCTCATTTTCGAAATTTAGTGCACAACAATTTCATAATAATACTAACTATTCTTTTAAAACAAGTTTTAATTGAAATGATAACTCAAAAACTTTACTTTACTGTCATTTCATTTCATTTTATACATAGGCACCATAGACTGACGAAATTTCAAATCAATTCTATTGAAATACATGCAGATATTTGTTTTTATTCGTAATCAAAAATTAAACGAATGTAACATTAAAACAAAATTCTTATTTACTCTATATGATGATTCTGTGAATTTCCTGATGTTGGCATTTTTAAATGCGTTTTTTCTTAATACAAAATAGTCGGTGGACAAGATATTTTAAAAACGAATCCATAGATCATTCTGAAATTTAGCACACTACTTTTGAATTATATTGACTCATGACAGAACGAAGGATTTTTATTTTCGTTGACCCCAAACGATTTTACAAGTCAATAGTTGGCCAAATTTTTAACAAAAATCGAAATTTTTGAACGAAACTCTGCCAAAAAATCAAATTTTATTATTTTTCAAAATCCTTCGTTCAATCACGAGCTAGTACTATCTACTAACAAAAAACTTTCGGGTTTTTGTTACATATAAGTCCTTCGGGAGTTACCCGAGTCTATTGTGAGGGTACTTTTTTTTCAAGGCGCTTCCGCAAATCAGCTTTTATCGCGTAATTTTTCAATATTTATTGGAAACTTTATGAAATATTGTTCAAATATTACTCTTTCGAATGCCATAAGTTAAAATAAAACAATTCATTTAGTTTGTTCAAAATCAATTATAGGAGATATGCTTCTTTTGGCCTCACAAAACGATGTAACCCCAATTAAGCTACGGGTAGCTCAGGTAGTTAGAGCAGTGAAGCGTCAATTTGAAGGTCACATGTTCAAGTTCTATCTCTTGTCGTTGCTTTTAAGAGTAATTTCTGCATTCATGTTGAATATTTATATTTTACGAAAATTTATATTTAAACGATAAAATTTTAATATAGTTGCCTATTAAAATTTACTATAATAATTGTAGGTAATTGGTTGCCTCCAATTATTTAAGAAATATTTAACATTGCTTAGAGTGTACTTTGTAATTGCAAAGTGTTATTAAAATCGACAAACAGAAAATCTGTCATAAAAGGAGTCATACTTTACTATTTTGAAAAGAAATTTTCTAAAGTTTATGAAAAGTACTAATTATCTTGTTTAAATAATTTATAGTAAAAGTAAAAAATCATCTAAGCTATTTTTAGCGTTCTTGATCCCACAGAAAAGTTTCGAAGATATCCCTGTCAGTGCAATTAGCACCTCATTTATCTCGGAGGCTGCAAAGTTCGTCTTCGCTTTTTCCATCTCGTAAGTGTTCCCACGTACTTAGCGAATGTCACATGAGGTTGAAGTGCGAAAGAACTTTTTCAATCAAGAACCTCCCCTGTGGGAAATTAATAAGCTCCAAAGCTAAACACCGGAATTGTGGAGGGGATGATGTAACCCCTTGTCGACGCTTATGCTCAAGGTGAACGTTCTTGAGGCGCTGATAAATTCCTCAATTACCACTCAACAAGTTAAAAAGGAGAAGATTAATCAGATGGGATTAAATTAATCAGCCGAGAAAGCTGGTAATCTAATTGAAGGAAAATGCAAGAAAAACGACTTGCGTTAATACTGAAAGGAAATTGTGGCGAATTATTGTGTCAGAAAAATTTAGCTGAAGCAATTTTCACGATAAAATAATACGACCGTAAGGAGAGGCGCCAGGAATTTTGTCATATTGCCAGGAATTCGGCAAGCTTAATTAGGCGTACCGAAAGTATTTTGTGAAAGGAATAAAAGGAGCCGCTGCATCCGGAGGAAGGAAGGAATATAATAAATTAGCAATCCCCAAATTATGTTTATGTCATTACCTCCTGGCATCCTGTTTCCAAACAATTTCTCTTCCCATTTTGCGTTATTGTTTACAATGACAAATTTACCGCCCCCGAATATTTGACCCTGAGATTGCTCCAAATCTCTTCCTCTTCCTTTGGCAATTTTTTTCGTTTTTTTTTTTTTTTTTGTGCTTTATGTGATCCTTTGTTTTTGTCCGGGGGTAAAATTCCTGAAACACTTGACGTGTATATAAATGAGTCCTGATGTGTTTCGGGTTTACGAAATTGCGAGGTCCCTGAAAAGGACGCATAAACTGACAAATTGGAAGGGATTGGCCCTTGACTTCAGTGTGAGATTATTCTTACCTTTAGCGAAACGTGCCAGTCATACTAAAGTTGTTAAGTGTTTTATAAATAGGGAGCAAACGTTTCAAAATCGGTACGCTATCTTTTGTATTTGAACTTTACCAGAAATAAAAAGTCCTTTCTATTTACTACTCTAACCAAATGTGTTATATATAGGAAACCATATATTAAGCAACTATTTTCAATTATTTAGGCATGTTCCTGACGAAGGCACAAGCATAGGGACATTGGCTAGCATAGTTGGCTAAGCGGTTTGACTATGATGTGATTGTGCCATTCTAAGGTTGTGGGTTCGATGCATGTATTAAAACCCTATTTAAAAAGTGAAATTAAAAAAATAATATATAAAATAAATAAATAAATAACATCGTACAGAAAGCGCCATATGGGTTTTAGTTTCACAAAAAATAGGAATCTTTTATTAATTATTCTTTAAATCAATAAGGCTTTCTTTTAGAGTAAAGTTATTTTCATTCAACTAATGACAAAATTGTCAACAGATTATTTACATACATCATATCCTTCATATTATAATTAATTTGAAATGTATTGTTTGTTTTAAATCAATGATATAATTCATTGCGATATTTTCTATAAAATTGATTAGAATATGTATGATTTCCACCCTTTCCATTTTGAGTTTCGTACAGTGTCTGTGTATGGTGAATGAAATGAATGAAAATTATTAATCCTACCTGTGTTATGAAGGCATTAGCAAAAGTCTTGTGCTTTAAAAAAATGTTTGTCCTTGCTATTTTAAGCAGTTTACAAAACTCTAATAACCTGTGACATCATACAAAAATTTACTGAAGATTACCAAATACTGAAAAATAAACTTCGGGTAATTTAAGACTTATCCGTTATTAAAAGAAAATTTTTTTTAAGGAAAGATGGTAGCTCATAAACTTTCATAAGACCAAGGAATCCAAATATCCTCCTGATCCCCAAGTAGAAAAAACATTTACCCCTCCTTTGGCTTCTTAAAAAAGGGACACACTCTTGATAAGCAGCCACAATCCTTTAGTAGCAATTTTTCTTTCAACATCCCCCGCCAGAGGCGGTAACGTCCCTAATTCAACAAACAACTTACAGAAATTTCCGCCTTCAAATATTGACTCAGCCTCGTAAACCTTCCTTAAACATTGTCGTCCTTTAAAACCGAAAAGTCAACAGGATTTGGCTCCCCTGTTTATTTGTATTGCTCCACGACATCGGGAGCATCATAAAACAACACTTGCAGCATCAGCTCACGTCTGTGGCCATATGAGGGACACTTGATGTGGTCCAGGAGCTCATTACTTTTTCGTCGGTTTTTATGTTTCACTCCTTGGAGTGTGCCCCATTTCACTTTTGGCTTTCGCTTATGCACGTCCAGAGAGCCCCATAATGCGGCCAATGCCTTAATATTTCACATTGAGGGCGCATGAAGATTTATTGCGGTGATCCCGAAGAGTTGCAATTTGCCTGCGGCAGGGGGGTGGGATTGGGTCAGGCATTTTTGATTATTCAAAAGTCTTTTTTTTTTTTTATTTTTTTTTTTTTGTTATCATTCCTATCCCCCGCCTGGAACTTTGTTATTCACCCTTCGATGGTTTATGCGGGAAATTGTGGTTTTTGCTATCTGCAGCTTGCCAATGTCCCACATTTTGAGAATTTATGAGTGCCATCAAAAAGTCATTAAAAACTGAATGTGGCTTAACAGTCCCACCTCACTGGTAGAAAATGTAGGAATTTTGCATTAAAGTGAATGTAGAGAAATGCTTTAGAATTGAAAAGCGGAAGTGCAAAGTGAAAATGTAATTCCTCTGAAGATAATTGCACTTTTAATTACTTAGATAGGCGTTTTTAAAATTTTTACGATGTGCAAAGTGCACAAACTTACTACATAATATCAGCAGAGTCGGTGATAGGGTAGGGTGTAGGGTGTGATGGGGTAAACGCCCAGGTTACCAAAGGTGAAGGTGCGCCGAATCCTATCACTTTAAATTAAATAGTTTGTATCACTTCAATGTAGTACAAAAAACCTGTGTTTCTACTATAAAATTTAAAAAATAAAATATTCAAGGATACTCTCAGTCTTTTAACTCTTTGAGGCACATGATTTTAAACAAAATCTGAAACTCAAGTTCTTAATTATAGAAAAATAACTTTAAAAACAAATATTGAACTGTATGAGCATGAACATGAGGTTAAAATATATCATCCCATCATGAATAAAAGGCTAAGCAAAACGTGGGACTATTTTCAACCCACCTAGCCCCAACGGGTTAAACAAGCTCGACTACTTGTTGCAATAATAAGATTTTTTGTTATGTTAGTAAAGAAAGACCATTTTATTTAGAGTTGAGTTTAAAGGTATCATATCTGTAAAAGAGTTATTTATATAAGAGTTATTTGTACTATGTAGAATCGGCTAGCATACCCCTTGAAGGAAGTATGGAACTTGAAGATTTCCCCGTTAGAAGTATAGATCCTATACAGATGGTCTAGAGACATACCTATAACTCTATCCTATTATTTTAGATGAAGCTAATAAAGACAAAATTTGAACATTTAATTTTTAGTGAAGTAACAAGAAACATAAAGAGTTACTGAGCAACATAAACTATCTTAAAAATAACAAAACTTATAATTTTAAGCAACGCTTACGTTCTTCTAATTAATTTATTGGCTCTTGTCTTAGCTACTTTGATATTGTGGTAGGTTGAAGCATAAATAAACTACCCTCACACCCCTGTTCAGACATTAGCAAAACACCCTGTATATTATAGAATCATAGGTATATTGAACATATCAAAACAAAACTTTGATTTTAGTTGTTCTATACTTAGTAAATTTTTGCATCTGAACTAAATAAATAAGGTTTTGCAAACATATTTGCTGTATGAGTACTTTTTCCCACAAAAATAATGTTTTTAAATTTCTGCCTATGGTGCAGGAAGGAATAAGTTCTCTTGTAGAATATCTAAGCTGATTTTAATAAATTAACCGTCTTAAAAAATTTATTTGAATTTTTTGAATATAACTGCTTTGTATATATAAAATAATTGAAAGATGCTCAAATTCTATTCCCTCATATAAATTATATACAAAATTGAAATTGTTTAGACGAGTCTTTGATCCATCCATCCATCCAGGAGATGATAGATAATGGATCAAAATGTATATAAAATATCCTGATACATCCGAGCACAATCCAAATCCTTTCTATAGGCTTAGATTTTTCGGTTCAAAACATTTCTAATTATATCAATTTAGAAAGCACCTATTGTTGCCACATTGCGGCAATATGAATTTTCGATGAATTTTCATCAAATAATTTAATTTGATAAACATGTAAAATTTTCCTCTAAAGTAAAATCACTTTCATAGCAATATTTGTACAGAACCTGTTGTAATGCGTGCAAATTTAGCGGAGCATAAATTTTCAATTATGAATTACTTTACATTCAGTACAACAATAAATTATAAAATAGAGGAAAATGTATATCCAGGGAAGTGATATGCCCCATTGGCGTCTAATTATCAAATGCAAATTATTAAAGCCACATATTGAGGTGTTTCTCCTATACAAATTTATTAGTATTTATTAATTTTTTTCACGCTAAAATTTGTGCCCATGGCGTATATTAAAATTATATTTGAGCTTAAACAAAATGAGAAATTTTGTTCGTAAGCATTTATGATTTACCCGAATAAAAATGTTTAAAATCTTTTTGTGCGCCCTTAACGCATGGATATGGCCTTTAAGTCCGCAATAGGCACGGTTGTAGAAATTTCACGGCTGCATCACGCCCGTATCATGCTCGTTACTTGAATGAATTTCTTAGTTTAATGTTTTTGCTGAGACAAGGTAACTCGTATCAAACAGCCCTATATTTTTATGAACTATGCCCGCAACAAGCTCAAATTTTCATAAAATACGCCAGCAGATATCTCTATGATCCTCTTTCTTATATAAAATGCGTGTATATCGGGCATCCAGAAAGGAATTATAGAAACCAAAAATATTTTATATGAGTCCTTTTTTTATTTGGATCAAATAAGGTTCATGAAAAATTCTATTGTTAAAAAAATAAACTTTCTTTTTAAATTACAAAAACAGCGGCCTTCTCCGGGAAAGTAAAAAAAAGAAAACAATTAAAGTTCAAATTGAATCCTAAAAGGTATCTGAGGATGATTGCCATGATGAGAGCTTGAGTACCTAAGAACAATGAGACTCTTCTAAACCTTTGACGCTTCAAAGAAATGCAAAGAAGCTAATTTAACTTCTTATTGCCCCACAAAGAAGAACAGGCTGTGAATTCTTAGGATACAGAAAACTAAAAGATTCCAGAAAACCGAGAGAAAGAAAATTGATCCTTTGATCATCTTGGGCATGCAAAAAAAAAAAAAAAATTTAGTTTTTCGCGACCATCGGAAGAATTCAAGAAGTATCTCTTTCAGAAGACGGTTCGTCTCCTCCTAGTCAAGTAGCCAAGCAATATGTCCTTGAAATGGTGATGAGTTTGAGCTGTTTATTTTGGTACTAGTAGTATACCAAAATTTTAATATTAATGGCATACCGACGAGATGGAGCATCACATTGCAAATCGAAAGTCTTGGCGTCTGACAACGTTCAAACTTAAAAATAAACAATTTCCTCCTCCGTTTCATAGCATCATAAAGCGATCTGAATAAGCTCGAAATTTTGTACACGAGGCCCATCTTCATGGTACATTTAAGCAACTTTGCAAAATTTTCAGAATATTCCCAAACATGTGGGTGGATATGTGCACATTTTGGGTAGCATAATGACACAAGTGTCGAAATTTGAATTTAGTGCAATTTGGGTCTGTGGTGCCTTTCGACTGCAGGCGTCCCACGTTGAACGGATACTATCGCCGGATAGACAAGAACGCTATAAATTCTTATTTCAATTTGGCTTTAGGAAGATTTATGAATTTAAAGGAAATTCGATTTCAGATTTAGCGAATATGCAGTCGATCCGGCGATATACAATTGCCTTGCACGGTTGTGTGCTAAGGATATGATTTTGAGATTAATTTTCCGCGTGACATCCAACGCCCTCCTGTTCGTATCCCGAAGTTGGAAAACGTGGAATAAGAAATAGCCTTATTAATTATAAAGAGACAATTTTAAGAGAATATACCCGCACCCGTATTTTCAACACCTGCTTATTGCCATTAATCACCTGCGAATTTCATTAATCAAGTTAAAGGGGTCTGGTTTCTGGATTCTGGCAGAGGACCAGGTGAGCTGGAGGTAATGCGGAGATGATACATGGGGTGGAGTCAAAGAGCATTATGCTTAATGATGAGTGTAATTACCACAATTAATGCAACCATTGACGGTAGAAATGCTATTATTTAATCTGCAAATAATTTAAATCTTGATTAAGTTTCTTCTATCATTCTAAGAAGTTAATTTAATATCTAATTTATTTTAAATTAACATGAATCAACTTAAACAATCTTTGGTATTTAGATTAAGTTTAAAATCTAAATTTTAAAGGATAAAATTTATTTAATTTGTTTGATGCAAAACATGCAATTTAAGGGGTATCTTATTTATCAAGCCAAACATTTGGGTATAAAATTTACGGTAGTTCTCGCTCGGCCCAATATTGGGTACTATGTCTCTCGTAAGTTTTGGGGTGTTAGGAGGAAAAGAGGAGGGTTTTTAATAATTTAAATATTGTACACAATTATCACAAAATTACAACGATTTAGTTTCCTTGTTCACGTTCGAATTAAAACGACTATTTTGTATTTCCTAAAACAATGTTTTATACAAAAATATTGCAAGATTTATAAAATTATAGCGAGTTAAAAAAAATTGAGAAGATGCTGAATTTTCATATGTCCTCGAATTTAAAACCGAATTTTATTCGATAATAATTTAAAATAAAGACTGAGTTCAATGGCATTGTATTAAATTAGAGTTAAACCAAGATATCTTTTTGCTGTTCATCCTGATATTTAATGGGTTTAAAACTTTAATTAGGTGAATATTTTGAGTGTATGATGTGATCATTAAACTTCTTAAAGTTATTTTTAAAATACGACGGTTCTGGCACAAATACTAGTGGAATTTTTTTTTCAGGGGTATATTTGTAAAGTTTCGTTATTTCAACCAAATTTAGCAGAAAACTCGTAAAAAACTTCATATTTGAGTACGAAATCCATACTCCACGCACGGAAAATAGCACTTTGCCTACATTACAAAGTTTATGCAAGTTTATTAAGCAAGAAAAAATAATTTCGATTTACGACAAAGTGTATGAAGGTAACTTTTAAAAAGTAAGTCCTAGAAGTAGTAAGCCTTGAGTTATGTTCAATCCATTGAACAAGAAAAACTTCCGCAAAAGTTCCCCTACCGATGTTATGAACTTATGACCTAAGAAAAGTTAACTTGTTCCTGTTACGGGGAAGCAAAGATTTGGCAACGAATGCAAACCTCCTCCTGCATTGTCGTCATCTGGCTGAAGTTATGCATACAAAGTTTTTACTCCATCATCAATACATTCCTCAAAAAGTCCATATCAAGTGAAATTCGTTTCTCGCCTTGCACTTTTTTGGAATTATAGGAAACATGAAAAATTTTTTTTTTCCGAGAAAAATTGTGCACTAGACCGATATAAGAGGTCTTGGTAAGCCAAAATTGGCTTTCTGTGAATATTAAGTTCATCGCTTTATAGCCCCCCTCTAATAATTCGAAGAGCACAGGCATTTGATGCGGTCTAATTCCCATTTAAAATAAAATAATCCAATGTGGATTTCCAGGTCATAAGATAATTTTACTGAAATCAATTTTGAAGGCTTCCACTAATGGGTTCGGAGTGTTCAATAATTTCTTTTTTAATTGGAGAATAACCTGGCTGCAAACAATGAAATTTTCGTATAAACATTGTGAAGAGCATCGTTTAAACCCAATGCACCGAACCAATTTACTTTTGGTTTATTAATTTTTGAATTCGATATGCGCTTTTCATCGGTCAGTAGTAATTATTTTAATTGGAGCTCATGTTAAAAATTTAATTTATTATTTATTCAGGTGCTTTAAATTTCGGTTATTTTGTTAATAACTTAGAATTTATTATTATTTTGTTAATAACTTAAGAATCTTAGAAAGGGTCATATAAATATGACAAGATTAATTTATTAAAACTTTGAAAATGCAAAATTATTTATATTTTTTTAAACTTACTAGCGATGATAATAAAAGCAGCGATAATTAAGTTTAATGTTTTTATATTTAAAATAACAAGGACTTATAATTTTCAATGGTCTACAGAAGCAAATCCTGAAGTTGACAGAATATTTTAGGGTAATTTTAAAAAATAATATTAAGCAATATGAACTAAACTAATCAGGCTTTAAAAATTTAAAATTCAAATAGAAAGGCCATGTGTACAAAATGGACCATTTTTAAAAATTTTGTCTGTCTGTTTGTCTGTTTTGTACAAATATGACTTAATACCAGCTAGATCCAATTACTGAACTTTACGTGCACCGTGCGAAGCCGTGTAAATCAGCTAGTCTTTTATAATTGGCCAAAACTTCGGCTTTTTCTGTTTTGATGATATATTACCATAAGTAAGTACCTGCTAAATTAAATCTATGAGGTAAGAAGAAATTGCATTTAACTAAATAAGAACTAAATCATGAATTAATAACGTTTCGGGAAATGGCAATTTATAAAAAGGAATTAAACCTCTTCTACAGAGGCAGCATCTACGGGAAAAATGAAATAAGACAGAATTCTCGATTTTGGTACAATTTTAATCTGACTGATGTAAGGGAAGATTCAATTATTCAGAAACATAAAGTGGTCCGAAATTGGAACATCTCCTTTACAGTTGAAGTTAACTGAAAGCGAATAAATGTAAACAGATGGTAGTCTGATTAAAGGAACCAGACAAGAGCATTAAACTAATTAAAACTTAAAAAAAGAAATGCCTTCTCTTCTCACAAACTTTCTAAAGGTATACTGCATTGCTTTCTGTTCGAGAGGATGACTACATCTACCTGTCGGTACGGAGTCTTAAATAAGCCCCACTTGCCTCTCAATACAATGGAACGGGATGCTAAGGAGGGAGTATCCTGTCCAAGTTGTTGCCTATGAAACTTGTTTTTAATTGTTGAAAGTTTTTTTGAGCCTTCCCAACTTTTAATAACAGTTTCGAACTGGCTGGATATCTGCAGAATGTTATTAAAACTTAATGAAATAGTTAGGGAGTAGGTACTAGCCCTCAGATTTCACATAATAAAAGGGAAAAATGTGATATAACTTGAATTAAAAAAAATGAATTTTTAAGAAAACTAATTAAAGATTAACTCTATACAAAGTTTTTGCGAACGGAAATAGCTAAAAGAATGGTAACTAATCGAACAAAAGTATTATACCAGCAGAACAGCAATAATTTGTCTGTTGCAGCTTAGTTCTAATAGGAAAGTTATATAAGCCCTAAATTTATGGAGTTGTGTTGAGGGTCTATTGTTTGCTAAATTATTTGGTCACGAGAAGGGTAAGTTAATTAGTAGGTTATTGATGAGAGCTTGTATTCTTCTATTATTCATTTGAGTTCCGACCAATGCCAGTGCACTATCACCAGATCCGGAGGTATGCTTTCGGTGAAACGATATTATCAATAAAATGCCCGGTGGACCCACCTCGGCCTACTATTTTAACTCTATCCTTTTAGTTGTGGGTAAACATGAGAAATTCAAATTCCCCAGGTATTTGCATAAAGTTCACAACAGGGTCCCGCCCAAATGAATGCACTTTGCATTTCATCTATGTAGGGCTTCAGGCTCCTCTCATGGTGCTGAGGTAATTTTTCAATGTAGATCCATTCGAGGCAGGCTGTTTACCCCAGGTACCTATGAAGATTAAGTGGATCTGTTTCGGGCTCATTCAATGCTATGCCATTCTACCCTCAATAAATTATTCTTGAGTTTTTGGGGTCAAATGTGGGAGGATTTGCTCCATAGGGGCAAACTCCACTGGCGACAACATTTACATTCATGGCACTCCACTCGGTAGCACACATTGAGAGCTGTTGAAATCTTGTTTCGTGAGAAGTTTTCGGGATGGTTACGTGGGATTTTCAAAGTGACAGAGATGAACGTTTATTAAAATATTTGAGAACGGCTACAGCTGCACCGGAACGTGAAATTATTTATGGGATAGCCTGTGAACGCTGCCAAGTGAATTATGAGAAATTTCGTTAAACTTTCAGGTATATGTTAATAGCAACTGACTGACTTGTTTAGCACCTTGGTTTTTTAAGAGTATTAAAGAAGAAAATATATGTGCTTTGGGAAATTTTAGCGCGCTAACCTATGTATATACCTAAGCCATATTATCAAGTTCAAGTTTTAGGAAGACCTAATGGTTTTTAACAATGATTTTTTAAATACATTTTTAAGGTCACTATAAAAATAACATTATCACGAAATATAACATTTAATAATACTAATGATATATTTAATTGCATTTAATGGTTTTTATTATACTTAGAAGATATATAAGGATATACTGGAGTTAAATTTCACCCATGATAACCTTGAAGGAATTTTTTTAGATGATACCTTTTATGAATAAAATTTTGAAATACTCATTGTTTCGATTTTAAGAAATCTAGTAGTACATTGTTTTTAGATATTTTTATTTTCGATGGGTGCCAAAGTTTGCTATTATTTGATTTTTGTTTCGTTCAGCATCATGAATTTATATACCCAACTTTTATTGAATTTTGTTATTTTGTATTAAGTAAACATAAATTCTCATTTTATCAAAAGATTTTGAATTTACGAGGGCAATTTGATAAGTTAGTGACTTTTTGAATTTCCCGCGCAGCTACCGTCAGCTACCATCTATTAATAGACTACAGATAAACTTGTGAATTTTAACGAGATAGAAATAAGGAATTATGTTTTATAGTAAAGCAAAATATTTTACTGACTTGTACCTATTTTTTGTAAAATTCAGATGGTGGTGTATTAAAGAAATTAATGCTTCTAGATTTGCAATGCTATTTTATAAAAAAAAATGTATGAAAAATTGTTTAAAACTATAATTGTTTTACAAGATGAGTTTTTAATGCAACTTATTGAAATTCAATTATACATCGAATTTTCCCATATTTGGCAATCAAAAATAATTGATAATTTCACTTTGTAGATGCAGATCGTATATATCTATATATCGTATAGATATAGATCGCTATATCTATAATTTTTATTGCATCCTAAAAATCATTCGCATGTGGCGGCTTTCAATAGGTCCGTTTAGTAATGGTGTTAAAATTTCAAAACCGAAAAATAATCAATATTTACCCTGTAAGAGTAATGCTACTATTTGCTTTCCAATGGGGAATTAAACACTTTTATTTGGTGAAAAAATCGATATCGGTGAAATTGTGAAAACATTTTCCTGGCAGCTATTTGCCCAGCTCCAATAAATACTTTCATTAAGTTCTTTCGCCGTGTGAATAATTTTATATTTGGCCGGTGGCTAGCATATTTAACTCAATATGCGGTCGAGCATACCCGCTGAAAAGTTGCCTAATTGTTTAGTTGCAGCATATGGCGGTTGTGACCGAGATATAAATCCTTTGAATTAATGATTTTTATTCAGGAAATTTGCATTGAGCACACGTCATGGGCTCGGGGTCTAGCAATTTGAACGATAACATCGTCCAACACTTGTGCGACTATTGAATTTGAGATTTCAATTAGCACTGTCTGCCCGGCGCAATATTAATTAAAACTTTTTAATAAATTGATGATTTAAAAGCATACTGCACACCGCCACATCAACTTTATACATGTGAAAATAAAATCATCGGTCCACTGAGCAATCACTTTTTGTAGTATGCCAACTCGATGAATTCTAGGGTTTGGTCCTCATTATGTAGTATCGTTCGAAGCCGCGACTTCGCGGATATACAGTTCAGTTCGCGAGAGTAGCACCAACTCGACGCCATTCGGGATTATTTTTCACACTTGTCGCCCGAATTTCCATTCGCACTAAAAATGAATTCCATTTAGTTTTTAATCACTTTTATCTCTCCTTTTATATTTTCACCAACGATAAATCCAGAAATTCACGTTTCGGCCAGTATTTATGGGCGAGCACTTGTTTAATGTAATTTTGTGTCCAGTACCGGGCAAGTATTCGTGAAAAATTATTCTTTTTTTCATAACTTCTGCTGGAGAATTAATCACCTTCGTCCGGAACAGTTGATTATTTTTAAAATGGATAAAGAAACATATATTTTACGAATTTAGCAAGTATGCTATATGGCAGAAAATTAATTTTATCCTTTTTGATTATAAATTTTTTTATTATCATCATCTTCTCAAATTCGAAATTTAACCGTAGATCACTAAACTTAAACCAGTATTTCTCTGTAACTAATCATTCGACTCATATAACGTATTAAAAACAAGTATATTTGTATATTTCCTTTATTTACATCAAACAAATTGGTGTAACTTAAAAAGAGTATCCTTGTTGCAATAGTTGCATACGTGTTTTATCATTCTACGTTTCTTAGATGGACAGAAAGTACAAATTTTAAGTATGTTCGACACACTTTTAGTTGTGTCTTCTGTGGGCTTTTCAATATTCAAAATATCTTCAATATTTATTTTTATAAAACATCTTAAAGTTAGCGTATTATAACAACTATTACAGATTTTTATTTGATAAAACAATTACTAGGTTAATCGATTTAATTTTTAGTTAAGCTTCGCAGAGGTCGTTAGTCTATTAGACGAGTGTTTAGTTATTAGTTAGGGTTGAATTCGATGTGACTATGCTTTATTATAGTTCCATTTGACTAGTTAGAGCTAGAATTAATTCTTCAAATTAAATAAAAGTTTATTTTTTAAGAAAGATTTTTCTATTTTATTATTTTACTTCAGATGATTAAATCAGAATTTTCAAATTATCTAATTCGAATGAAATTTCTCAGAAATAATCTGAACTTCACTGTCCCCATACGCTCACCATCTTTTTCTTGATGGCCTTATTGACTATAGCTCTAAGTTATGATATATCATAGAAAAAACGTTTCTGTTGCTTTTGATATTTTTGATATTTCTTTAAATTTGTGACTTATATGTGACTCACGGAAATGAGTCCTAGTTCTGTGACTTACTGCACTACAGTTTAAAAAATGTACTCGAAAATGACTACTAGCATGATTCAGATTTGATTCATGAACGTATTTTAAAAGACATATATGACTCATTGGACCGATGTGTTCTTAAAACTTTACATAACATTTTTAAAAGTTATTCATTATAAAACCATACGTATATTTTGCTGGTACCAAAAACAATTTTTCAAGAAGAAATTTTAAATAAAAGGCCTGCAAAGTGCAAAATCTTCATTCTTCTTCGATTTTTATTATTCTAAAGTTAATTAACCTCTAGTATCGATTGAAAATTTCTTGAATTTAGTGATTATTCCACCACTATTTAAGTATACAAGCTTTTTCAATTTAGAGCCGATTCATCGTTCTTTTTGTCTCTCTAACGAAGACGAACTGCGTTATTGAGAAAATGGGAATGAATGTATTTTTCTGAGAAAATTCTAAAAGTGGATATCTTTTGAAGGAAGATATTTTATCGTAACGATTGGAAAAAAAACGAACCTTATTAGCATTGAATGAATGAAGTTCATGGCTCTTGAGAACCTTTTCTGCATGCATTTCCCCATAGTATCGGAATGAATGCAGGGGATGTCGTTGCACAATTGCCATTCAGGTGCAGTACAATGCACTTCCCCATTCGCTTTTGAGGCAACCCTTCCACTTGATTGAATCCAATAGATCATGAGGGTAAAATGCTTCTATCAATCGGATAACCGAGTAGTACCAAGTAATCTTTAAGGCATTCCTACACAATTTAAATGCTTCCTATGGAAGGAATATTTCTGATTCGGTTTTAGTGTCGGAACTCAATAAATTTTTGTTTTTAATGTAAAATAGAAGAAATTCATAGTTTCGTAAAACTTTCCAGTTCTGGTGTACTGTGACCTAATCTATGGTAAACGGAACTTTCATATAAACTACAGAGATCATAAATAAAATTTTTGCGGAAGAAACTTATCCTTAAATTTCTTCTGTAGACCTCTCCGTGAACAGCATGTTACCGTACCAGGAAATGCTTACATTTCCTAATATTTTTCAGTGGCCATTTAAGCTTCGCCCGGAAACCCAGCTGAATTACAATGTAATTTCATCGCTACATGTGTAATTATGAGTTATGAGATCGTTTTATTCCAGCAAGATTACGACTTGTTGTTTCCATTGTTAGTTTTGCACTTAGTATGATATGCGGATGGGAAGCAAGTAAAGTAAGTGCTGGACGAGGTCTTATGAAAGCACGAAAATAGCAATTAGTTTTCTATCTAACAATGAGTCCTGTTTTCAGAGAAACATTATTTTGAGATTCGTAATTATTACAAATATATCGTTGAGTAAAGTTTACTGCTGAGCTTATACGTCTAGATTATTGTCTTAAACTATACTTAAAGTTATATTTTATATATGAAATAGTCGTAAAATATACCTAGATTTTCCACAATTTACGTACTTTGCAAAATACGTAGAACTATAAAGTCTTAAAGAGACCCGGTAGTCGAGCGCCTAAACATTTGAAGCATTTTTGGGAT
Source organism: Philonicus albiceps (assembly GCA_963969385.1). Classification (NCBI taxonomy): domain Eukaryota; kingdom Metazoa; phylum Arthropoda; class Insecta; order Diptera; family Asilidae; genus Philonicus; species Philonicus albiceps. The sequence goes on from OZ017775.1 coordinate 29,682,989, forward strand.
ATTTTAAAGGTTAAGAAGCTTTTTTCTTATCAATTTTTGAATGTAAAAAATACGAAGTTTTTGAAATAAAATTTTGATTCTAGTCCCTGTGTATAGCCACTGGTATTCTGAATAATATATCAAAATTTCAGATGATTCGGCTGAGCAGTTTTTTATTCACAACATCATGCAAAAAATAAAGTAGTTCCGAGATAAATTAAGTTTAAAGTTTTAAGTATGGATTATTTTAAAGGTTTCGCTTCAATCGCTACCTGCTAAATAGGCTGTAGAACCTGAAATACTGTCAAAGATTTTACAGTATATTCTTGGAACGCTATATTTTGGAGGTATCAAATAAAATCGATTTCTAGACTACTGGGTCCCCTTAAATTAATCATAAAACCTTATATGACTGCTTTAAAGTGTACAAGTTTAAACAGAATTGCATTACTTTCGCAAATTCGGAAAAAATACTTTATATATTTGATGTTAGCTAATTATATAATATACTACCATTTATTTTATTACTACTGATTTTTTATCTTAATATACCTACTATCTATTCTGATAAATAAAGTAATAAAACCTAAATGTTTTCTCTTTTCAATCTAATTAAATAAAATTTATCGAATAATGTAAGTCAAAAATTCCCTGTAACGCACTGTAACCTAAAAACAATTACATTTTATCTTTCTCGAAAAATATGAGGACTATTAAAAGTGAAATTTAGCAAGTAGACAACTCTTGATTTACTCTTCGGTTATCTAACTTTAAAGAAAATTTGTCTCCTCAACCACCCGCACCCAATCATTTCTCGTCCGTATAAATTCCAACTTTAACTTCTTGCAACGACAATGAAAAATTCCTTGGTCACGGCCCTCTTAGCGAAGTCAGTCTTGTGGAACAGGGTCATAAAAAAAAAATTCGCTTTTCTTTAAATTTTCTATTTGGAAAAGTTTCCGAAAAGTCATAAATCGGGCGAATTCAATTTTCCATAAATTTTTGATAAATGATCGGGAACTGCTAAAATTTTATGTGTTTGTGGTAGGATTATCGAGCTGCTGGATCTGCACTGTAGAAAAATGCATTTTCTTTTCTTGATGTCCGTCCGACTTCGGGATGTCTTAGATGCTTTCCTTTATAGCAAAATAAATAATTCGAAAGTTTGTTCGCAAACGATTATATGTGTGGTAGCTTACGAAAGCGAAGGGGATCAATGGACAAATGAAAAATGGCATTGACAGTGAGGTATATTACTTAGCTTTGAGGAAACAAAATCTTCCTTCCCAAGGAGAAGAGTATTGAAAATGCCAAGTAACTGTGACAGTATCAGCTTTTTAAAGTTAAATTTTAAAAGAGACTCGTCCGAATCTCTTAAATGGCTTCTTTAGATATGTTGTCCACAGAACAGAGATAATAAGGTGCATTAAAGCTATAGACAGAATTGAATAGAAGAAAGATATTGGATACGACAAAAACTGTACCAATTTAACAGACCACATCAATTTATTCTGTAAGACTATCCTAAGAACCTAAAAGTACAAGTATACGAGTATAGTTGTGTTTGCCTACTCCGTCTCCGTATTTCTCCACGTTAAAAGTCGTAAGTCATTTGTTCCATTCTGAAAATATAAAATAAAATTATTTAAAATACAAATACACAATTTGTTTAAAAAGTTTTAATAATACAATAAATTTTACTTATGCTTATGATGGTATGATTCAGATAATGAGTACTTTATGGCGGTAGCGGTTATAACTTTATTGATTAACTTTATTTAATTTTTATCTAAAAGTGCATCAATAAAGTCGTTTTAAGGCTATAACTACTCTGCTATCGCTGCAACCATCACAACTTAACAACAATTCTAAATCAATAGGAAGTACTCTATAGGTTTTAATGTTGTTAAGTTAGTGAATCAATCTGATAAGTCGTATCATTTCAACTTGAATTTGTTTAGACAATTTCTGCTCCTAATACGATCAATACTTTGACCTGATTACCGAAACAGTGTAAATGCAAGGGCTGTAAAATATTTGTGGAGTTTAGTTAACCCCTTTGTAGGGTAGTATGTCCTTAAATCAATTTAACTAGAAAAATATAAAATACGACTTTTCAGTCCTCTATATAATTAAATAAGAGCAGAATATTCAGAATAAGGTCGCTAGCTAAATTCTTAGTTTTAGAGAATATTTGTTAATTTTTGTGCAAATGAATTTATTATCTTTATTTTATACTTTCTAGATTTGACATAAATGAAAGCTATTCTAGACAAACAATAAAAGTTCCATAAATGATAATAAGGAACAAATAAATGTTATCGTCGTCAGGTACTTAGAAAGTTTTCCTTGTTCCTGAATTATTGTATTCCTTAAATTATTATTTATTTCGTTTAATACAAGCTATAAAAAGGTAAAAAAAAACTAATTAACTAAATTAAATTAACCTACTTATGTCTACATCAGAGGGGCATGAAGACAGGAAGTTCCATTAAAGGGTTGAGTTGGGCAAGTATAGAGGGAGGTGTTAATCAGATAGAATTCAAAGGCGGCAAAGTTTTTGACCATCCGCAGCATTCTGGTAAAGAGTTCATAGTTTGTACAATGATTTTCAAGGTGAAAATTAGGGTGTTAAGGGATATGCTGCGAAGGAGGTCAGAGAAATCAATGGGCTAGAATTTGGTGCACGAAGACAATATCGGCGATATCTTGATGTAGGGCGAGAGACTGGAGGTTGATTAGTTTTAAGCGGTTTTCATAAGGGGAAAGATTATGGTGGTTTGTCTTTGGGGGTGATGCAGGGTAAAGCGGATGAATTTGCGTTGGACAAAATCAATCCTGTAAACAAGTGTAGATTGCGAGAGTAATTAGATATAACAGGCATAATCAAAAAGTGATCTAACAAAGTAAATAAAGACTGATTTGGTGACATAAGGGTTAGAGAATTCTTTAGACCAACGTTTAATGAAGTCCAGAGCAGAATTAGCCTTGCTATTGATCTATGTGGGTAGTTAAGCTCACTATCGTATATGACATAACATAAAATATGTATTCAAAAGGATAAAGGCCCTGCAAAAACACTACATTTGAAGAATGTATCTTACTATCATATCCATAATATATAATATTTTTACATAAGTCTCAACTACACATATCTATGGTGTAACAACGAGAATACTTTAGTAAGGATTTTCTTACCAAGTAAGCACTGACATAGAAGACAATTTTGTCTGAATGCAAAGCCTTAAGGATAAGAAAAAATTTCTGAGAAAAAGAATATTTTTTCCTTCACGAATTTCATCTATCCACATAAAAGTGAAAACCCTCCATGGTAAGTAAAGATAGCAAAAGTACATACATATCTGCAAAAATCATCTGTCTTCAGAAAAGGAGAATATAAAATAAAAAAAAAAATTTTTTTTTAAGAGAACACAAAATAAAAAAAAAAAATTAAGAATTAATTTGCAATGTATCACCCCAGAGGCTTGTGTTGAAGAAAATGAAAAACAATAAAAATGACTTATTTCAAGAAATAGGCTTCGCGCAACAGCTTAAGAGTAGGGGAGATACCGTCTTTACTTCTGGATAGCGAAGACAACACGGGCAAAAGCAATTTCAAATTGTTTTCGCAGTGTTAAGAGACGCGCCCGTTTACATTTTTTATTTTTAAGCGAAACGAAAATATAAACAGAGCGCGCACTTGGTTTCCTCTCCCGGAACCACTGTTTACCTTTCCTGCAGATGTTTGCTGTTTTATTAATTTCGTACAAAATAAAAAAAAAAAAACAGAAAAGCAAAAAAAAATTGTGGATAAATGGAGGAGCTTGGTTCATTCAACTAAGGGAACGGATATATTGGAGACAGACTGAATATAAAATTTTTTTTAGAATTACATTCATTCTGGAAAATTGAAAATGAAGCGTCTAAACATCCCACGACTTTTCTAAGATTCTAAACATCCTACAGACATTTCAGAAACTTGCAATCCCTTAGGTAAAATAACGATAACATGTTAATAAATAATGACAATTAAAAAAAGAGTAATAATCGATTATTTATACCCATTACCGATAGACCAAATTGCCAATATCCCTTTCATATCTGTAGAATCGGTCAATCGCATTTCATTTCTCATTAGAACAAAAATTATTAGAGAAGGCATCGGCAGCAAAAGCTACGGGCATAACTTAGTTGGTTAGAGCAGCGAAGTGCTAATTCGAAGGTCACAGGTTCAAGCCCCATTCAATGTCGTTGCTTTATCGAATAGTTCCCATATAAATACGAAAATTATAATTGGTTTAGGTTTTAAACTACACTCTAAGTTACATTACATTTCTAATTGAAAACTATAAGTTAATTTTAAAAAGTAAATTCTACAGTTAATTGGTTAAAACGAAAATCTCTAATCATTCCTTTGCTAAGTGTTGATTGGCATTTGTTACTCCACTGAAAATAAGAGCGATGTTAATTGAAAATACAAATACAAATTATCCGAAACTTAACTTTCCATCATGCAAGATTCGGAAGTACAAATTTAACTTCAGAAATTAAAATCTACGCTAGACTACATTAAGCAAAATTTCGTATAGCTAGAAACAAATTAATTTATATAATAATAAATATAATTTCCTTTTATTTAAGTGTGATGAATATTTTCTGTAATGTAATTTTTATTGATACACGCGTTCGATTACCGTGTGTCCAGAGAAGATTTTTAAAAGTTTTGTATATTTTACCCTTTTAGTTGTCCAAACAATTGCCATGATTGTTTATATAGAAACAAAATACTCCATACAAAAATCATACCCACTTGAAACTTTTCCGCCAACTACTTCAAGCAGCTGAGTATTTTAAAACTAAAAGGGTTTTTGTCAATTAAAAACCCAAAAAAAAAAAAATAATAATTACGATTTTTGTGTAACCAAGCCTTCGTAAATGAGGGATAAAAACAGTAATTTGGTGTAGCAACTGGGACCTATTGTCGTCAAACAAGTGGGACTCGTTCAAATTCAATAGTAAACCAAACAACTTTTAGCGAAAACGAAAAACAATTTTCAAGTGATCCTTGGCACAACTCTCATTAAGCGAAAAAACTGCATTAAAAACCATCTGCCTACCCATAAATACTGACAGGGAAAACATAAATTTTTACGTTTTTATTTTTCGCAACTGAAAAATAAAATCAGGTAGTTTGTGATTAAAACAGTGAAATTTATTCCAATCAATTCGATGGGAGCTGAAAAGGGCACAATTAAGCGATACCTTTGTGGTATTCAATTTTAGGGTCTGATGATACGCGAAAAATGCATGCGATAAATATTAAACTATTTTAAGAATGATGTGATTAACATGAAAAAATTTAATGAGTCGGAAAATTATCCAAATAACTTTGAAATTATCAATTTATAATTTGAAGGTAATCACTTAGATTAATTGAGACACTGATTTTAGTTGATACTCTGTAAATTCTTCATTAAATATTATTTGAAAAAAAAAACCTTTTAGTGTCATTTAGAACCTTTCGAGCCAAAAGATAAATCTATTCAAATAAGTATTCTATGGAAAAATCGTTATTGAAAATTTATATTTAACCATTTTAATTTTATTAATTTGATTCAGACTTTAGCATGCATATAAATGGGAGATTTTTTGAAATGATGATCGTTTATTAATTTTAATAGCAACATTGATAATAAATCGAAAATTACACATATATGCAAATTTAAAAACAAAGTTCTTTCATTTATTAATTTATCTGTTTATGATTTTTAACAGACTTTTCATTACATTTTCATTACTCTCAAAAGAATCATACAAATGCTGAATTTCTGATTGTAGAAATTTTTAGAAAAAAGCATTTTAGCTTTTAAGATCATCAGCATATCATTTTAATGAATTTTGATATTAAATCTATTACTAATGATAAAACTGTAGAAGCACCTTGTCTGTACATAGAAAATATTAACCAAAAACTGATTGGGAATAATGTACTCGTTGAAAGGCTAACAGAATACAAAAATGTTTAAATATGTTTTTCTGCTTGTTTGTCTGTTTGTACATCTTGATCTTCGAAACTACTGTATGGATTTTCATGGGGTTTTCACAAGTAGCTCAATCTTAGCTCAGAGCAATATGTAGGTTTGTACGATTGCTTAATTGGCTAGAATTATAACAGTGCAAATTCATAGGTTCGAATCCTACCTGTGTTTTGTTTTAGGTCATTATTTTCGAGTACATATCTATACTGTAAACTATTTTACCATAAAAAACTATTTATAAAAATATAAAGCCGTTTATAGCATGATTCAGTGATTAGATACAAATCATTCATCTTTGCCGGAACTGTTGACATCAAGTGGCAGCCGCAGAGAAAGATGAATCTATTATTGATTACTGTACGCGTTGCCCCACGTAAAATAGCATTCAATTCCTTTTACGAGCGTATTGCATTCGAGAATATTTTAACTATGTTGCCGAGAGATGGAATCGCTGTGCCGCCTGTGCTCAAAGGGTTACTGCAGCTCAATAGCCGACTGCAATAAATCCCCAAGCTGTGCGGGTACTCTGCACAGAATAAAGAGATTTCAGAGTTAGCTAACAACAGCATTACACCATCACGTCCTAGTGCTACCAGACATATTTCGAAGTCCTGGCCGTATGCAGGCTAAAGTAAATGGAATCTTTAAGCGAAACATATGCAAACAAGTCTAAGGCAATGAGATTCAATTTTAGTGCACTATACCCAGAACATTTAAGGGAGGGCATCGATCACCTCATCCTTTGATTTAAAATTACTTGTCCAGAAAGCAAGTCTAGGACCATCTGAAGAATGACTGGCATCCTTATGTCTAACAGCATGTTATTCTATGAACTAACTAAAGCACTCTCTCTTTCGAAAACTTACGTCCTGTTCATTAAGCAGAAACTTACTGGAAATTTACATTAGCCTGCTCCCATAAATTTATTATTAATTTAATTAAAACTATTTTAACAACCGAGGGAAAGAATAATAATGTCGTTTGCATTAACGTGCATCCACTCCCATTTTAATTTTCCGTCGTAACAACGTCAAAGCCCCATTTTATGTTTTGCAATTCTAGAAACGTAAAGGACGTTAAATTGAATCGCAAATTGTATACATCGAAAGGAGAATTTAATTACTGCTAAGAGCTACTTTGAATTAACATTTTACAAATTATTATATGCATTGCTAATGAAAGAGAGCTCTACTTATAACATATTAAAGTTTGGGTAAGTAATTAAAAAGATTAAGGGGATTATTTAACGCATTTATTTTACTTTCGTTTTATTGATGATAAGTATTTTGTAATATTAGTTTCTTAGCTTAGAAAATAATTACTACACACATGATACAATTGGTAAATATTGTTAATAATAAAGTCTACAAAATTCTTGTGTGCTACTTGAATTAAATTAAATACTTTAGAGGTATATGAGTATATTTCATATACCGGGTATTTGTAGGGTGTATACTAAAACAAATGAGATGTTGTATGATAGGAGGAGGAACCCATCTTAATCATTTGAGAGTTACAGGGTAGTTCGTAAATTGAAATTTTCCATGGTATGCAAAACACTATTTTATTTTTATTAATTATCCTTTCAATAAAATGAGAAATTACATGATGATTCGCTTTTTTTTCTCTCAAATATACAAATGAAAAATGCTATTAAGCTAATTTAAAGTATAGATAGAGAAAATTTTGAAAAAGTTTTTGTTATGGTTTTTAAAACATCGAAAAGTAAGCTTAAATATTCTGTTAGACAGATCATCATTTCTTTAAACCTAGGATGAAATAGCTTTTCAAATTTATTTCAGTAAAACCTACATTTAAAAAGATAAGAGCACTAATTCTTGAGCAATTAAACTTTTATACTTAGCTGAAAATATGTCCTGCATCCTCGAAATCCGGCTGATGATAAAAGTTATTTAATGGGTAATATCTGTTTTTATTATTGGTGGCTTATTCTGAGCACTGTCCGCCTTCACACCCTTTAAATTGCAAAATGAAAATTGAACGTTAAACTGAAATTGTCTCTGACAGCATAAGCTACGTGACCTGGATGCAATGCAAAGAAGCAGCAAGGAGCAATGGACGTAAAGTTTACTCCTATCCTTTAGGAGTATGGGCAACAAAATTTTATAGGTTTCGTTTTGTGGACTAACCTCAATTAATGATTGAGTTTTAACCACCATCCTTAAGGCACTTGGCTAAGTTTATTCTCCCCGCCGGTATCTTTTGAGAGCTGGCTTAAATTTAAATCCAGGGAATTATGGTTGATTGGAAGTTGCTCTTAAAAGGCACGTAGCTCTGATCTCGATCTCATTTGAGTTTTAAAAGTAAAGAAATTTAAATTTGAAGACGAGTTTAAGAGGTCACGTATGTACCAAAGAAATTTTAGGCAAATATTGCGGAAATTAAAAAGGTACCAAAAACTTAAGCAAAAAACAAATTTAAAAACACAAATTATTTCCAGTTGTAGGAGCGTGTAGTTTTTAAGTCCACAAGAGGCGCAAATTAATTTTCTAATAGCATGAACATCATCCAATTAATTTTTAATAGCATTATAATTGACTACCCATTTCTCCATATTTTGCATATTATTCTCGTTAAGAGGGGACCTAGGATGGTTTTGGAGAGTAATAACATACTTGAAATCCAGAGTAAGTGGAGAAAGAAAATCGATTTTACATCACAGTCTTTAGCCCTTAATTAAAAACTACTTCCGTTTACGCTTTGTGCATCCTGCACATTTTATTAAATTTCCCATTGATGCTATGACTCAAGCAATTTATTCAAGATAATCTGATTTTGAGATTTCTCAGGGGCAAATTTCATAAATTGATTGCTTTCGAAAGGTTCTCAATTAAGAAGAAGTGGTTTGAACAAGCAGTTGGTTTCGAATACTCCCAACAATTTGCCATACCTACAAATTTAAGAGTAGTTTAGGATTGTTAAACACAATATAAAACAGATATAATTTCTTATCTTATCCACTTATTACTTAATAGCCATTAGAATAGAATTTTAAACTAAAATTTAAATTCATATTTAGAAACCAGTCATTGGAATTTAAAAAGAGATAGACTTAAAATACATGATAATGCTTTTATCGTAATTTAAACACAACTCTTCCAGAACATCTTAAAATTAGTAAAATTGTTAATGTTGTAGAAATGTAATTGAACACGAACTCCACTCTGCAGCTCTTGCATATTTTATGATCAAATTAAGAAGGAGTTTTTGAATTACAGTTGAATAATTGTAATGTTTCGAATTGTTCGTTTTAGCAAATATAACGAAATACTTTATCAGCAATCTTCGTCTTGCTAACCCATAATTTAATGTTTGTTTAGAACATGCCTTTACCATGCCCAAGGGGGATATCATTAAATTCTAAGTCAATTAAAGGAGTGTAGCAAACATCTCTCTTGGACAGTAAAATTCGAAGGCTCAGACTACAGAGGTGAAACGACTTTTGTTTCCAATAAAACTAGAATGAATCCCAGTTGCTTGATCCGGTAGAAAACGAGAGTTTTACGATTTCATAAAAAACTTATTTACGAATTTCGCATAATTAATGCAGGACAGAAGGAGAACCCGAAAAATAATCGCCGAAATAAACGGACGTCGCCTGAATATTAAAATAATGAAGTTGAAGGAAAATTTAATAAACTTTTCCCAGTATTCAGCAACGTTTATTGCCGTCATTGTCGACGAACATTTTATTTTCGAATTAAAAATATTATTTAGCCAGTTGAAATTGCTGCAAACTTTGATGGCCGCTATTCGAAATAAATTGAGTTAATGAAATTCCCTGTAGTGCAACAGACTGTAAATTAAACCAATCAAGATAAGACCTCCCCCTGGACACCCCAAAAACGAACTGGGAAGTTATCCGAATGCCTGGGAGGAGATAATAAACACACATAAAACTCTCATGATATATTACTCCCGGAAATGAAAATGGCCCTTGTCTGGAAGCTCTTCACCCTGATTAATTGTGCGGAAGATACACATAAGTTAAATAAGGGGCCTTTGTGGGAGTTATTTGATTTATCGCATATTTTGCTTACCAATCATCCGAAAAGAGCGATACTAATAAGGTGCGATCGTAGTCGAGGATAAAAACAGAAAAACGTAGGAGCAAATCGAGGTTGAGGTCTCCTTACTTACCGTGAGGAGAGATGATCCGTCGTTTCTTTTTTACTGAATTACGCGTAAAAGGATTTTATTGTGTTAGTCTTCATCATCCATTGATGGAATTATGCCTATAAGGAATTGAGATTATTTTATAATCTTAATAAGCTCAAGACCAGAATAATATAAGGCCGTATCATAAGCAAACAAACTTATCAACCTATATTTTGGGTAATATCCGAGTTGCATATGTTATAGACCACGGGGCTAAGACATGATCCATGATAGGCTCCCGCAGTGGTTTTTAAAATTTATCTGATTGTATAAAATTCGTTAATATATATTACTTATTTATTGTTAATTGGATTAACTTTATCATAAGTTTATCATCGCCTTTACTTTCAAATTTTCTCGATTTTAGAAAATAAGCATTAATTGGTTTTATACCAAATTCAATTGGTATTTATTTCCGTGCATTTGTCTTATTAAAATACAAATCAAAGTAAAGTAAAATGTTCTTTATTTTCAGCATTCACGTAAAATATATACCTAAATTATTTAAAAAGATTTGTCTACAATTTTTACCAAAACATTGTGGGAACATGGAGAAAATCACGACAGAAAAATGAGTTTTCAAAGTTTTAAAGTTAAATACCTCAGGGAATACAAGTAACCGACAAATTTTTGTTGCACGTTTGTCACGTTGACCTTAAATGGATTTTTTTTTATAAAGTTTCATCATTCGTGAAGAAACATCGGACTTTAAGTCAAAACATATAATTTTGTTTGGGTGGATGGCTTCTCTCCATCATATCCTTTAAACTTTTAGGACGAAGTGAAAATCAGGAGTACAACAATGGTGTTGTCTTTCCTCGTTATACAAAAGAGCTCACTTAAGTTGCCAGAATTATAGAAGAAAAGTTTTTGAACAAATATTATCAAGCCAGGACAGTAGTTAAAAGTGCGGATGGTTCATACAATTGTGCTTCTGTTGCCGCGTTATCACGCGCTATAACGATCATAACAATAAAGCGAGCACCCTGCGTAAAATTCATGTAAAATGTCGAAGCTAAAACGAAATAACTTCATAAAACTTTGGAAGCGATAAAGCCTAGCCCTCCTCTTCATGTTTAACGGACGACAAATTGGCAAAGTTTTTGCATGCGCGTGAAGACGCTCTACGCTCGTACACAATACAAAATGGACACAAAGTTTTCCGTTGACTTTCCCATCATCCAGACTGTATCCAGCAGTTTGTCAAATGTATGGAATGATGCTGAACATATTTTAGAATTGCTGCAATTAGCTTTTGTGGCAAAACAATTGGGCGGCTATTCAAACTAATTATTTCCTTAGGGATTTTTGCTCTGCTGGTTTACTTTTTGATACAAATAGAAGGTTTTTGGGATGTAGCATTATCACTTGAATAAAACTCCTTTTAGTTGTACTCTTTCGTACAATTCACATATTCAAGAGAACAACTTTTCCTTTTTTGAGGTAGTACATAAGTACAAAAGTAGAAAATTGAACATCTTCCACAGCGAACATTAAAATAAACTGCATATGATAAAAATTTGCAAGAGACAAGACCAATGTTTTCTTTTTATTATATTGAGAGTTTCTATCAAGAGCGGATATTTTATTATATATTTGAATTACATGAAGTTTTTCTTCTTTAGGGAAATAACGACAAAGAAACTAACTACAATGTGTGCTAGCTGCATCGTTTTCCCTGACCTTCTTCGCAGCATATCCCTTAACACTAACCCCCGTAAGGTTCGATCTTTCCTTTCCATTCGCCTTCAATATCAACGTACTAACTATGGTCACTTTGAACCCTTAATCAGAATTCTGCGGTCAACAACTCTGCCGCCTTCAATTTTCATCTCACCAAAACCTCCTTTAGGACAGAATGAACCATTGTCTCCATGCCCCTCTGATCTAGTCATAGCAGGTTAATTTAATTTAGTTAATTTGTTTTTTGTTATTGTTTGCTGTTATTTATCTATGTAGCTTGTATTAAACGAAATAAATAAATAAATAAAAATGTATTTCCAACGAAAAATTAAATGTGCATTCTCACTGGTAAGAACAGTGTTACATTCAGAATTTCATAAGTTTCGTATATTTCGTTTAGTTTGAATTTTCTTCATATAAACTTCAAATCAATTTATCTTCTACTGGAAAACGTCTTAAATTACCTAACAAACTATTCAAAATTCGATTTATTGTCCCAATAAAAATAAAATACACGAAATGATATGTGACTTGTGTGCCAATGTGCATCGAACTATCGATTTTATCGTCTCAGAAAGGTACCCTCCTTGCAAAGTTTGTCAATTTTATGGGGATAGAGGAAATAATTTGGATTATTTCTTTGAATATATTTTATAATAGGTAAGGTTTTGTAAGATTTTAATTAAAAACCCCTATTAAATTTTAAATCATTGTAAAAACAAAATTAACTTACCATTAGATACAATAATTTAATTACCATGGGTATTCGATTCTCATTACCGACCATTTGATTTTATTTATAGGTAAAGTAAGTAGCTAAACGAAAAAGGTAAAGTTCTCGGTACAACCCTTCAAGGCTTATGAATCGCATTAAGTGCTACTAATAGATTTTCTGAACCGTCCCCAATGGGCAGTGGCCCTTTAACAATAGCGAGTGGCATATACGTGGGTGTTTCATATATGTTAAATGATGAATATGTGATGCTGTCGTTCAATTGATAATTAGTCCATGCGCTTGATTAAACGGAGAGGGTCTTGATTTATTCACTTTGGCGGCACTAATGACATAGGAAAGCCTTCGAATAATTTAACATTGAAGTGAGTAATCATTAATATTATGCATCATACTCTTGAGGTTGCCAATAATCAAAGCAATTATTCGAATTATTATTCAAATTCACTTCTGTGTCTTGTTTTCATTAATTATAAAGAGGATTAAAGCTGACACATTCACACTGATTTATTAAAAGCTTATTTAATATGTTGAGTAATTCGTTTATGATTCTTAAATTTTAAAGTTATAATTAAATATTTTCAAAAATTTTATATCATTAGCCAGGAAAATGTTTACAATAAACAAATTGTTCTTGTTATGAGCATTTTTGAAAAATATGGAAAAAATGGTTACAAATTAGAGTAAGACAAAATTTAAAAATGATTACCTAGTAAATAAAAAAACAAATAAGTTCCCACATTTGGCAATAAAGCGCTATTAGTATAAAAATAGAAAACATAATTTTACCTTACTTTGGAATATTTTTAAAGCGGTGAGTTTCAAGTACAATAAAATATTATCCGAGATGCTAAACTAGAAAGTTTTTAACTTTACTTGTGAAAGATAATCTGGTGTAAATTTCTGTAACATCATTTATTATTTCGTTCCAATTTGAATACTTTAAATTTCTAAAAAACTAAAGGTAAACATATGTGTCAGAAAGCATACCTCATTAAAAGTTTTGTTTTTAAAACTAAGGGTACAATTAAATTAAATACAGATATAACCCCCTTTGAAAAATCAAAAGATTTTACTTTATGTTTGAAATGTTTATGAGTGAAATTCAAGCTGATTAAAATGGAAAGAATTTTAAAATATGTAGAATGAAAGGTAGGATTTAAAAACAAATCAATAAATAAATAAAAGGAAATCGTATTTTTTACAAAAAAAAAAAAAAAAAACATGCATATAAGCCGATTTAAAGATGAAACGAAAATACAGAGAAAATGTTAATTGGTGGAAATACAAGAAAGCAATATACCTGAGTATTGAATATTTAATTCTTTATTTTAATAAAAAACTTTAAGAGTATTACCATGAAAAACTGCTAAACCACATCGTTAAATGTTCGCGTAATTAAGCGCTTTTAAAAAAATTAAAAATCCTAGGAAGAATAAGTCCTTTTTCTTAACTAATTTATTTGCCAATTAAAATGGAATAAGAAAAATCAAACGTTTATTTTAGCAGCATAAAACTTTGTAAAAAGCTCTAACCCATAAGCAAATTTTTAAAATAGCCTGGGGAAAATTTACTCATTAGATAAAGCAGCAAAGAATTACTGCTTTCTATACTTTTGGGGGACCAAGGTAAAAAAAAATATATATTTAAAATTATATTTCTTTTATTTTATAATTATGACTTCATCTTTATACAAATAAGGCAAATTAAATTATCGTCAAAGCATTTTTTAACTTTAAATTGAGTTACAATACCAGAGGAACGTTAGAAATAAAATTGTTTAAATCAATTTCCTTATTTTCTAAAAAAATGCTATGCACTAATTTTAAATTGAATTCGTTTTGATTATGTTTTGTTTTATGCTCATACCTGAAGAAGCCAAATAAGATTTTAAAATCACTCCTTCTACCTCAAAATCGAGGTCAGTGTTTTACCATGAAATATAAATAAGTTTGCGGTACCATTGAATTTACAATGAAAGAGAAGAGGGGAAAGTTATAGACTTCTTTCTGCAAGACATTAGAAAATCGTCTTATAGAAATCCTTTTGATTTCAGGAAGACGACTAAAAAAGCCGCCCCTCAAATTTGTTAACCTAGGCTCAAGCTTACTTAGCCTGCTGGTAAATCCGCTACTTACCAAGGTCAAGAACAAACGTTTGTTCAAGGCACCCTAGGGAATCAATTGGTATAACATCTCCCACCTAGAATCCGAAAACTTTGTATATAAGAATAATATTTTAAAACTTATAATACCTTCATGTATAATTTGTTTGCAGATTTCTCCACCAATGCCTATAATATTAATAGAATGATGAGAACATAAACCGAATATAATAGTCAAATTGATGTGAGGTAATGAGATTATCATTGGATTATACGGAAGAAAAATTAAGTTCCAATTTACTCTAATGACTTTTCAGATTACGGGCCTAGTTGAAAATGATTAGAGTCAATTTCCAGGCGAGTCCCGCGATGGTTTATATCGCGCATTACACGTAGCAATTGTATCTAATGTGACCAGTCGCCATCAGGGGATCTAACTAGGACCGGAGCAGTTCCAGTAAAATAATTTAAGGGCCCGTTTTGCCACTGGCTGAAGGAGATGAAGGAGCAACAGGACAGACGAAGGGGCGACTATGTAACATAGAACAAGCCAACTCTGCGCACTTTTCGAGCTAATTAGAACTAAATAAATCATGAGCTATTTGTTCTACCATTTTGGGACTCATGTCCGTTGTCGTGGTTAGCAACAATAGTTCCGGCCGCACTCTGGACTAGCTCGGATTCCGATCCACTTATGAACGGATATTATGTGGCTGGGGATCAAAACCATCGTTGCAGTATGCGTTCAGTAGAGGCTCAAGCCGGCCAATCCAATTTGTATTAAATAATTATGATACCTCCCTGGCAGGAGCGCACAGCCGGCACTCTGAATAATTAAAGTTAACCTTTTCGGTTTTGCTTCGGGATACGTTCCCAACAATTGCTCAAGCTGCGGAGAGATTGGAGGGAGGTGAAGGAATAATTGGTTCGTGTTTAACAGCCGGAGTTGGTAATTGTTCGAGACTGTAGACTTTCTCCGAGCAGCACATCAGTCCTAGTTCTAATGAAAGTTTTAGGGAACGAAACCGTGCATCTAGCGGAGCGGCGATTTAGCCCCACTCCAAGCTAAAACAGGATGCCGAGGTTTATTCAACAGTTTCGCTTTATTGCTCAAAGTTTCCCGGAAAATTGCTTAGATGCACGAAAGATATTTAATGTAGAAGATGCCCCACTGAAAAATCGTAAGAGTACCCTTAAAGGCTCAAATTTTAATCCTTGGAGAATGTTATTTAAATTTTAGAACGCCACCTGAAGTATAGCGGCCCCAGAATTTGTAACAACATCCGCATTAAACATTTCATTTTAAAGAACAGTCTGTTCGTTATTTGAAACAATTTCAATTCAGAGAAGGCAAATTGTTTTCGCCGTCCTGGAAAAATTCAAATTTTCCCTTAGAAAGACATTATACCTTTACATTTTTCTTATTCCCCCGAAAAAAAAGACCATATTTTGTAGATGGATGTTTTTTCACCATCGAGTGGGAAAGGGGTAAAGCGTCCACGACAACTTGAAGCGTATTAAATTTAAATTGTGACACTCAAATTATTACAGTTCGCCGCTCTATAGCGTGACAGTGCCATTCTTCCACCCCGAAAGAGGGAATCCTCTTCCTTCAATTAAGGGCAACAATGGAACACACTGAGTATTCAGAGTTTGTATCCGATCTCACAGCTTGAAAATTCCTACATTCAGTAGAAGGGACATAAAGCGAGTGCTTGTTAGTCCCACTGGCGATTTATTTCATGCCCATTGAGTCTAGTTTGCCACGCTCTAATGGAATCACTGGCTCGGAAGAATCATTTGCTTGAGGAATTTCCACTGTGAAAATCATTATTTTTACAGGCACAAAGAGTATGCCAGAACTGGTGGGAATAATTGAGACGATAAAATATGAATGCCCTTCAAAGAATCTCGGACCAACCTCTGAAATTGATCGACTTTAGATTTGAAGCTACTGACTCATAATTTTCCCTGTAAAAGGATAAAATGGTGAAAATTCAAACGTAAGAATTTCTGCTTTGTTGTTATTTGTTCACAAAGAAAATTCTTTCTATCTTTAAACATTGTTAAATATGTATAAATTTTAATACCTTTAGATTTTCCATTAAGCGCTACATTTAAAAGTATAGAAGGCAGGTCTTGTTTGAGAGTGTAAAGGATTTGCTAAAGCCGAGAAGTAAAATAAAAATAGATGTTCAACTCTACGACCTTTTTCTATAGCATAACACTAACTTTTTTTCTAAATTGATGGATCTTTTGTAGTCATAGTATCAGATAAAGCGATACTCTTCCAATTTTAAAATAAACTTTCAATGTCAACTGCCAAACTGGTGTTGGTTTAAAATGAATCAGAAGAAATTCAGGACCAGGTACTACGGCAAACAACAGCAAAATTGCATTTAAACGAGTAGTTTCAGGTGAGATTTCATTCGCAGGTTCGACGAAGAGTCAATTTTGAAAAATACAAGGCTATTTACAATGAGGATATAGACAGGAAGATTCAATTTGCCCTGAGTAAGAATCGTGTCAAGTCCTTCCGAGGGTGAAATGAAATCCTTCAAAGTGTGTATAAAAAAACATAGCAGGTGTAAACGATTGCGAAGTAAACCTAAATTTACGAATAAGCATATTTTTTTGCTTTATTATTGTTTCATTATGCACCAAGAAAAACTGAGCAAAAGCTCAATCTCAGTTTTATATGGCCAAATCAAGTTCGGTCTTAATTTGAAAGTCTATTTTCTATACAAAAGTCGAGTCAAAGCTCTTGCTCAATTTTTGTGTATAAGACCCAATGAGTCAATCAAATTGCTAATCTCAGTGTTTTTATCGATCAATTTTCGATTCCACATTCAGTTGGAAAATGTATAAATTGCCTTCATGGTGTGGCAAACATTTTAAAAGGCAAAGGCAAGTGAAAATCTTTTAAAGAATTACTTAAGTTATTGGGACAAATAAACAAGAAATGCTGCAGGGTGACCGGAAAGGGGTAGAGTGTAGCAAAAGTGACTTTTGGTACATGGCGAATGCGTCGGCAGCCGGGAGCCAAGTGAATGTAAATTCAATTTAACTTTCTAATTGATCTTAAACGTACAGAAGTTTTCCAAGTCAATTAGGAACTTTGTATATGGGAAGTTTGCTCGTTAGCCCGAGAATAGACGTTTGAATTGAATTCGGAAAGTTATTGATCCAAAGCGAGTGGCATTTCCATATGAAAGGGTGCTATGGTGCTGGAAACAAACAAAATATTCTAGCCAATAAATCGAAGCAGACTAATCTTACGTGAAATTAGGTAGATCCGGAGGTCCTTTCAGCTACTGAATTAATTAAAGAACTTTTTTGCTTGGGATTTTCTGCTTTGAAGAGTTTTATTTTCGTAGACCGGATTGTGGGGGGATTCCTTCCAGGGCATTACGTTACGCAGAACGTAAAATCGAATCCTCTGCCCGGGTAAGTTGGCTGGCTTACAAGAAAATCAAAAGGCATCCTACAGTCCACCGAACTCCCCGAGAAGGCGTTAAATATTTACAAAAACAAACCTTCTGTTTTGTCGCTCTGTATCGTCTTTACAGCCGAATCCCTGACGTGTTCCACCTTGTTCTACCTTTGTTTGCATAAATGGTGCTTTTCTTGATCTATTTTCCGGAGCTATGAATAATTCACATATATTCCCCAGAAAGTAAGATATCGAGCTGCGGAACCGCTCTCACTTGCAACTCTTCAGGTTTTTGCCCTTCACAGATAAAAGTGCTCCCTGGTAGGGCAATAGATTTTCGTCATCCTGAAAATCCCAGAGCCACTTACTGGCATTGAATTCAATGAATCTAAAACGGACCACTTTCCAGGGTTTATGAGGGCGGTATAGGCGCAATTTACATCACATTTACGGCATTCTTCTGAATCAGCCCTTCATATATAGTTGGGGTGGTACATAGATGCAGCCCAGTACCTAAAATTCAAATACCACGATAGGTTCTGAGCTCGTCTGAATTATTCAAGAGGCTTTCGCTGGGATGCAAATGAAAGAAGTTATGAGTTCGCGGTAGTTCAACCAAATATCAGGAGGTATCCCAATCTTCAGAATACTCATTTCAGGGGTATGATTAAAATGTTAGAAAATATTTGAGATGAAGGTATCGCCGAAATTTTTCGTTCCGAATGGGCACATGCAGAGACAACCGCGGCCAAGATAGTTGAATATTGGCTCAAAGGGAAAGCGGTTTTCTCAGGAAGCATTGGCTAAAATAAATTTAAATCCGAGCTCAAGGCTCGTCATTCATCTGCACAAGTTCAAGTGGATACTTGAGGTACTGAAAATTCTGCAAAATTCGGTAATGATGACAAAGTTGCAGACTTCAAGTGAATGATGCTTAGAGAAGTACTTTACACCGCACAACTGGAAAAGTTTTAATTTTTTTTTTTTTTTGTAAAATTTCCGAGGAAAACTTTTATATGCAGCTCGAATTGGAGGTACGAGCTGAGTACGTTTTTCTACGTGAGAAGGAGGATTACCTTTTCTTTTTCTTTTTTGCTACATAGTTTCTCAACATAGTATAAATGGAATTTGAAATATAGAAAGAAGTTGAAGCAGTAGAGTAGAGTATAAGAGTCGTGAAGTTAATGTAAAACATTTTTTGCATCTCATTCTCATTCTCTCAATTTCATTTTTTAGTTAAGAAATCTTCTTCAAGTACTATTTTTATTTTGGACATTTTAAAAATATAGTTTATTTCTATAGGTAAATTATTTTACTTTATATTTTATCTATTCAGAATAATTCGGTAATGTTGTACCTTATTTTCCTTAAATTGAGTTAACCCCGACATTGATTATATTGATACAGTTCCTTAAATCTGTATTCTAGCAAACATCTAAATAAAAGTTTTTCTCTTGTACCGGAAGTCAACGTTAAAATTAAATTTAATAATATTATTAGGACCCTGAATAAGTTCTCGCTGCTTTTTTTTATAAAAATTAATGCTTTATTTAAAGTAAATCATAAAAAACATGCCACTCAAGGTATCGGGCAAGACTTCCCCCTGCAGCGTTTCTAAGTAAGTTTTCACCGTTTTTGCAACATGTGGCAGAGCGTTATCAGGTAACAAAATCACCTTGTAGTGTCTCTGTTTGTATAGCGACCGTTTTTCCTTTAAGGATTGGCTCAAATGCATCAATTACAGTCGATAGTGATCTCTCGTGATAGTTTGGTTCGGCTTAAGCATCTCGTCAAAAACTACATCTTCCTGATCCCACCAAATGCAGAGGAGAAGCTTCGAACCATACATAGATATTTACTATATCCACTTTTCATCGTCAGTCATGGTATGATACAAAAAACCTTTCTTTTTCTGCCGTTGTATCTGCAGTTCATACGTAAGAAAACGCCTCGTTGGCCGTCTCTCGGCTTCAACTCATACGACACACAATATCTTTGGTTCTGGATCATTCCTAATCAATTCAAGGTCCTAATATAATAACATTTTTTAAAGAGAAATCACGCTAACAAGTAAAAGAAATAACTAGATTCGGCTAGTTAATTATTGGAATTTGTCGAAATATGAACATCATATTCAGTTTAATTGGCTGTGATACAATGAAAATTAAGTTGATTGATAATCTGCCCGCCAATATGCATGAAACGATTAATTTATATGTAAAAACTAAAATTATTGCAATCTATACATTTTGAAATCATACGGTAAATTAATTTATTTAGTCCTATAAAATATCTGCAGGATTTTATTAAATTATTTTCAGATGAATAAAGCTTAAACATTGGGAAAAAATGTAGATTTTAAATCATTTTCATTGTGTTTAAGCTTGCACAGCGCAATGGGCTTTTCGCATGCAGCAAATCACATTTAATAATTGATTTATTTCCTGTTGTAGAGGAATTATCACTTTTGGATTAAACGCTTTGAACTAACTTTTTAAAATGGATTACATTTATGGGTGTTTACGATCAAAGACTAAGAGATGCTAACATAGGCTTACAAAATTTGCTCTAGCAGTTATGTTATTTCGTATGGTTTTATTTTTAGAAATTATACTATATACTAATAATAAGCTAGCTTTCTGTAAACATCTCAAGAGCATTATTTAGGGCATATAGTACGAATTTTCAATTCAAATTCATCGTTAGTGATTTTCCACGGTGATTAAACAGAAAATTACTAAAGGAAACTTAAATCTAATATCGCGACGTTACAGCAAATTATTTCTGGGTTCTAGTGAATATTTTCTACCTTCTGGATTCTACGCACGCCATCTAATTTTGCTGCTTCCCCAAACACAGTCGACTAACTTTAGTTTTGCGTTTAACTTCGGCTTATACGTTCTAATGGGAAATCGAACTATCCAGGGAGGTTATTTGCCTAGATTCCCCCGGCACGTTGAAGCTTAGGAATGGTTCTAGGGATAAGATATCCCGATCAAATAGGAAGAGTCCCAGCAATCGATACGGTAAACAAAATTACTTTAATATCGTTACTTGTGCTATGGGTTAGGGACGGTATTTAATATCTTCTAGCAAGCAGAATTGTTTGTTTGCACCTTAAGCAAAAGTTTCCTCTGTTGAGAGGTAGGTCATTAACATTACAAGAGGAATATTTGCAGGATTACCATCAAAATCAGGTAGTAATATAATGAATTATGACCTAAAGATTTCAAAATTATAGAAATCATTCACTACATATCGACTATAGAATTAACAACAGTCCATGACCTTCAATTTTAATCTTTAAGTTATTTCTGCTAAGTAACTACATCAGGTCAAAATATTTTTTAATAAATTTAATTAAAATATGTTTTTGTTTTAAAAATTAGGTTTTTGATTTATTATATTATGACGTAATGCAAACCAAAACAGCAATTTACATTACCTATAAAATATACAGGAAATAGAAATATACAAAAATTATACTGAAATTTTAACTTTAGCATCCAAAGCCATTTCCACACATATTAAATTTTTTAATTTAGTTTAAGATCGGCATTTGCATTATTTTGTTTCAAATATCCAAAGTACTGAAACTGAAATTCTGTGAAACAAACTTACTATTATTTTTAAAAGCTCAAAATTAAATTAAATCAATATATAAATTCAAATTTAGTTAGATATCCGATAAATCACAAACTAAAAGTAAACCTCTTCGGTTAAATGTGTATTCATATCCTTCTCATTTCTGCCCTACTTTTTTTTCCAAACCAAATATTGCGCGTGACTTGTGTGATTTATCCCTGTTTGATTAATCCGCTCATGTCGGCAACTTGTTGAACTTTAATTGAAAAAATTTATCAAAGTCTCACAAGGTGTGCCTAAAATAAACGAATATTTTACCTAGGTCGTGTCAACCTGAAAGCTGGTTTTATATGATGACTAAGAATTTTTTGGAGGATATTTAAACGATTTTCTGCCTAGAAGAGATTTTTTTGTGACAATTTCTTGCAAAATATCAAAGAAGCCAGGCACAAAGAAAGATGTGGCCCTTAGAACTACATGCTTCCTAAAACAATTTACAGTTTCATTCTAAGGGTTGTAAATCTTGTGTACATTCATCCAACCTAATGACTTGGCAAAATAAGCGACTTAAGGAAGGTCTCCTTGGCTGTTGTGTGGAATAATGAGTCCAAAAATAGCATCCAAGGAGAAGCTTACCAAAGGAAGTTCATTTCAACGCCTCTTCGAGTTTGGTATATTTTAGGTCTAATCAAAAGATTTATAAATTAAGTCATACGGTAAATTACAAAAAGTGTCCACTAAGTGCACAGTTTTAACATAAATCTCAATTAAATCCTTTTTCTACAAAGCAAATCCGGCTGGCGCCTCCGTAATAAACTTGTTAAAAATTAAATACCGACAAAAATGCCTCTCCAGCACACATTTCTTCAGGTGGCTTTCACTTTTCTTGGTATTAAGGTCAAAAGGGCTACAAGAATGAAACTCGCTCAGGTGTATGTAATCACATTTGAGTGGCTCGATATATGGCACCTGTGGTATGGCAATAAAAGCAAAAACATTGACACACATTTCCTCAGCCCCTTTGCCTTCAAGCCTCAGCAGAAGCTTAACCCGAAATTTTTGTAGCGTACCTAATAAGTGCAAAAATTTGCCCTAGATTAACTAGAGGTGCTAAAAATGTCACCATACTTTGTGGGAAAGTGCCTCCAAGTATCAACAGTCTGTCGCCGTACCGGCACCAAAAATATACGAGCAATATGTAGAATTGTGGAAAAGCACGGAAAATTACGCAATGTTATTTGAGTAGTATCAGCCGACAACATCAAAAATCGATTCTTGAACTAATCTAACATTTCGTGAAACTTGTTTGTCCATTTGTTGATAAAATTTAATAAACACCAATTTCAGTAATTGGGTCAGCAGTTTTGCAATTCAATTCTCTGTGAAATTTGCTTGCAATTTATTAGAAGGGATAAAGTTGGATAAATGTCTGTAAATAAAACAAATTAAGAGTTTTAGCGATTTATGTTATTAATCAGAGTTCCTTATTTTGTTAAAAAACAAAGCGGAATACTGTTACCTATTTCAATTTATAATATTAATTTTTTGTCGAACCAAATGATTTGATTTTTATGATCCTACCATGTGGAGAATAAAATTTAAAACAGTAATTTATGAAATTTTAAAACTTTTTGTCTTGATTAGACCTTATAAAAATTGTGAAAGTTTACGAATAAGAAGTATCTTTTTAATTAAGTAGTATTTAGGAGTATGCTTAAGTGGCGACCCCGATCAACTGAATCGAGGCCGAATTCCTAAGAATGAAATCAGGATGTAAAAGTAAGTTGAAGTGTCGTAAGATCAGAGCTAACCTGTGGAGTTCAAAAAGAGAATT
This sequence comes from Philonicus albiceps, assembly GCA_963969385.1. Lineage (NCBI taxonomy): Eukaryota > Metazoa > Arthropoda > Insecta > Diptera > Asilidae > Philonicus > Philonicus albiceps. The sequence continues at coordinate 29,706,557 of OZ017775.1, forward strand.
AACTCCCCGATCTTAGACGCAGATAGATCACTGATACTAACCGAGGAACTACATACGCAGTGGCCGATACCTAGTCCCTGCTAGTGCTTTTTGGATTTATTTTTTTGATTATTTTTGTATTCATAGCATATTTAATGTGTAATTAGAGTATACTTCGATATAATTTTCTACATACTGTACTTGTACATATCTTAAGCAGATAGAAATAGGTTCGTTAAATTTTCACCTATATGTAGAATTTCAAGAGCCAGTAAATAATTTTGTAAACCAATTTCTAAGTCGAAATTTTATAACTCACTTAGGTATGCAATGTTGTGGTATACAGTGCTAAATATATTTTCTGCTTTTATTTAACTTTCATACGTAGTAATTAAATGTACAATTATACTCTATAATATTTAAAATGCATATGATATACTGCTTCAATATATATTTCGATTATAATTTAACATATAATTCCATTTTCGTGTGGATAAGCCTTCCTGTAAGTAGGTCTTGAAAAATTGCATTATGGAAAGTATGCCAGGAGGCTATATAGAGATACGGAGATTTATAATTTCTTTTCCTGAATTTTTTCTTATGAATGCTTGGTTAATTGACAGTTAAAAAGAGGAGTCTATTCACGTCAACGATATTAGTGGCCACTATCGCTCATGCTAAGGCATGTCTAGCTCATTACCATCATAGTCCCTCTGGTCTGATTGTAATATATAATTAAGTCGGCACAGAGTGCAGGCACGTCCTCTTGTGCATAAATGTTTCCTGGGGTATCTTCCACCCAGGCTGAGGGATCCTTGTCTGTACTATTTGCCGAGAGAACGTCTCATATTTCCACGAAATAATTATTCTGGTGCTAATCCTAATTAAGCACTGTGCATGCCAATTGCTGCTCAAATTAAGAGGCCCAAGGAGGTGCTGGAGCCTCCTGGTGCCTGAGAGAACTACCCTTTCCCTAGAATCCATCCAGCTGGCAACGTGAGCCTGCATATTTAAAATGCGAAGACCTTTAACAGCCAGCACCCCTATCTGCCTCCATCTCCTCTGGCCCCATACTAGACCCATAAACCTTCGCGGCACCTCCTGTCAAGCTTCTTCGGGGTTGCAAATATCTTCAGCTTCAATGTCATTCAACTTTTTATTCACATCACGGCCTTACACGCACAGTAAGTGTTTTACGGTTTTCTGGAAAAGAAATCCTGTTGAGGGATGTTGCTGTTTTCAAAGTGCCGCCATTGAGGGATTTCACTGAGAGGGAAATGCTTTTGTAAAGTTAATTTCCTGTGAAATAAATGGAGTGTGGCAAAAGAAGCCTGGTACTCTTGTAATTCATGCGGCTTTTGCTCGAAACCCCCGCAAAGATTTCGTACAAAAAAAAAAAACGAATATTACCAAGCAGTGGCTTAAGTGCGACTGTTGGGGAGGTATGTTGAATAAATACGTAAATAATTGCAGAAAAAAAAAATAAATCTCCCCGTAAATCACGTCGGCAATAGGCCAAAGTCGCGATTCTTTCTTTCTAGGCTTTGTCAGGGTTCCCGATTTAAAGGCAATAAAGGATTATTGGCCAGGCGCTATCACAGCCACTTTCGCCCTAATGTAAAGGAATATCCCACATAAATTTTGGGCCGGCTCCCCACTTATCCCATTGATTTCTTTATGGGAGAAGGAGTTTCGTGCACGTAACATAATTCAAGATTACAAATTCAGCCACGTTCTTTGCAGATTCGTGCTAGTCGGCATTGAAAATTGGTGTAGATCTGGCCCAGATAGAATACAAAGCTTACTCAGGTTATATTTGCGATATATGTAAGTGGCATGGCACAAAGCATTGAATAGATCATGGTCCTAATAAAGGGACGGGAAGCAATAAAAGGGATATCCTTAGAGGTGACATCTTTTACTTCAGCATTTTATCGTTCTCGAACATCAGGGAAATACCACTCTTGGGTGCCCATGGCGACGTCCTCTTCCCGTTAAAGCTTTTCAAGTGGCACCAGAGCCCTTAGCCCATATTCTTATATTTCAAATGTTTTCTCAAATGATTTATACGATTGTGCACTTCTACTTTCCAGAGAGTTTTCAAATCTTAGAAAATGTCAGTAAAAGGGTTTTAGATGAAGGATAAGTGCAAATATTTTCGTTTCCACAGGAACATCAATGATAACCATTTATTGCGTTGAAGCCATCTGAAAATCCTTTTCACAGAAAAAGTGATTTATTTGCTATTCGCTTTCATCTTTCAGAAATAGCTTAGAACAAATTTCCCAACTGCCATAATTCATAAGCACTATAAGAAATTTACTAACGAGAATTTCTTTCGGAAGTCAAAGTGTGATTGGAATTTTTTTAGTGACAATATTTTCATTTTAATAGAGACACAAGAAATTTCTTCTTCTGTTCCACTCAAATTGAATGACACAATTTTCCGATATATGTATATAAAAAAAATTGATTTGCAATATCTGAGATTATTTAAATTATACATAAGAAAGTATTTGTTATACATTTTGTTTGATCGACTTATAAAAAGCAATCTTCACAAGGAGTATTCTGAAAAGTATTCCAAGTAATCTTTGACTCTCATTTAAAAAACTTCAACATCATAAATATGTTCGCATGTATTTTCAAAGTGTAATACTTTTCTACATTTTCTTACATAGAATTGATACGTTTTAAACTAAATGTAAACTTCTTTCCAGTGTGGGTTGCAAAGTGTTTGAAAAGAAACGAACAACTTTCGATCAGAGAATTAAACGTAAGCTGCAAAATAGTTTGTATTTTAGCAACTTAACTTCAAACTAGGTGAACGAATAAGAAAGAAACTTTAGCAATGCAACGTTGTGTAATCATAGAGTTCGTACATTACTTTTGGAATAACTCAGATTACTCTACCGTAATATAAGTTTGTTTTTTTTTATTTGTAACTTTCTCCATTAAACTGTGAGCAATCGAAGGTATTCATTTTATTTTTTATTTTATTCTATTCTAACTTCTAGCCAGTCTTTTATTTATTAATCTTATTTATAGCTTTTATAGTTTAGAATGGAAAGAAAGAAATTTAAATAATTACACTAGTCAAATTCACTTTTGAAGCTGTGTGACACACAGTTAGCTTGCTTAAAATTTTATTTTATGTAGTTTAAATTTTATTTTTAGCAAAATAGTTCAAATGTTATCTTGAGATATATGTGAACGAATATGAATAGAAAAATTAGGGAATACTGCGAGTGGATGCAACTAGAACTAGAAATTGTATAAGTACTAAATATACGTACTATGGTATAAGTCAAAAAAGTTAGTAGCTTTTGTAACCATTAAGCTAAATTTTGCTCTAACTAGTGGCTAGATTTTTTTAATGATCTGACCTTTATCAGATTTTACTACAAATTTTATATTGAATTGATATTTGGAAATGGATCTAATAATTTTTTTTAGTTCACGAGTTGAAGTGATAACTTAAATTTGTTTGAGAAAGTCTGTTAAGCATTGAAATTAAAAAAGGCACGTAATTTTGAAACTCTCATTTTTACCTTACTGCAAATGAATTTTATTACTTTCAATAAAAATTCTTTTAAGTCTAGCGCAGATAGTGCGATTGTTATGATACTCTGAAGTACATAGTAAGGGTTTGATCCTTTCGTAGCCAATTTCTCCAATTGTTGGATCAAATATTCCGCCCATCGTGAATTGTATTTCAGTTCTCTTATTCTCAATTTATTTACCACTAATGGGTCGTCGTCGCAAACACTCCACATTCACTAGAAGGGAGAGGAAAATCCAAAACTTATTCAAGGAGCGCTTCAGCTTGAGGTTTCCTTCAAAAAGAAAAAGAAGCTCAAGTTTTACAGGAGTGTTTGCTAGAGACAGATATAGGAGATTAATGCTAATGACGGGAATCATCCTTATCTAACCGAAAACTCTTCTTCTCGAGCACAAACAGTGGAAGTAATGGCTACTCGACGAAGGACAAGAGGTCATTTGAATTTAATCAGTCTCAACCGAGGAGGTAATGCACAAGCCCTTCTCGAGCAGCTGGAGAGTGACAAAGAATTTTTGATTTGGTTAGTCCACAAGAATGAAATCGCACCAAGTAATTTGTTAATGATTTCACCCCGATCATTCGCAGATCTACTCCCGTCTCTGTGCATAATTCAGCGCTTATCGCTGGCGCTAAACAAGGCAAGTGCTCGGCACCATCAGCCTGAATTACTTGTTGCTAAATAATTTGATCATTACGGGAGAAATTAGTCGAAAGACTATGGGGTGAGGGTTCCATTTCCTTAAAGTGATTAAATTAGCGCGAAACACTTCTGCATGAGAGCACCCCCGCATTGGAGCGCTACCTTATCATTCTGCGCGGTGTATGCCTTAATTTGCTTAACCCTTTTCAGGTATCATCCGTGAAATATTTTATATTACGCTTCACATGTGCCCGCCAAGAAAAGCAACGCTCCACGGGACGGGTGTTAAGCAGAAATATTCGCGGGGTGGCTGAATGTATTTTGGAAGATATGAGCGCGGCGATACAGCAACAAATTGCAACATATAGGGGACTCCTGCGGAAGACTTTATCTCGCGCTTTTCTTGTTTTAACTAGATCCAAAATTTATGGGAGGTTTACCTGTGCCAGGGGTTGACATAAAACCAAAAGCTCTATGCCGGGAATAGGTGTAATATATGACAGAGTTATACGACACTCTGGGATCGTCGAAACGTTTCGTATTTTGGCTTCTTTATCGTGCTGGTGGAAAATCCATCCGCGCTACAAAGATGTAGAAATTGTGCTTTGGTGTGACAATGGTGCGCTGTTTTGAGTTAGCATTTCACAAAACTTCAGGTTAATGACAGGGGAGAGTCCAAATAAATTTATTTCTATGCCCCACCAATAAAGCAAACATTCTTTTAGAAATGAAATTTACTTCTGAGAATTATTTCTATTTCTTCAATAAAACACATATTCTTTAAAAATTACAAACAATGGGTCTTTTTTATGACCATTTTGGGCTTATTTATTTTTAAATTGAAAATAAATCAATAATTTAAATCACAAGGTATACTTTAAATTAAATTCGAAAACGAACTCATATCTTCCTGTAGAAATAATCCTCAATTTAGTATAAAAGTAACATATTAACAATGTAATTTTATAGACTTAAAGACGTTTCAATAAAATCACGCTATTACTGGTCAAAATCATTTGTGATCTGATTTCAAAAGAAGATGGTCCTGGGTCAGAGAATATGTTTTTGTTAGTAAAAATTTCATGAAATATATTTTTAGCTCTATAACAGGGATATGATCAGAGCCCCCACTGCATTGTTGGTTGGTAAAATCGAAAATTTAAACATCTACACTTTACACAGATGTAGAAGTAAATTTTAACACTGAATTACAAACATTTTTATTACTATACTTATTACCTAATCATAATTAAATGTAAAAGTTTACTTAGATCCCAGTGTAAAATTACCTTGTCGGAAAATATTTTACTTTGGAAATAGGTAAATAAGTGCCTTTTACTCTTTTATGTATTTTCCTACAGATGTTTTATTACCTTATTTCCGCTCTGTCGGCGGAATTTTCCAACTTATTCGCTACAAAGTTATCCGAACCTAACATCGATGATATAATTTCCTGATCCGTCCCGAATCATTTGAGGTGTTACATTTGTAGTCCGGCCCTGATCAGTTTCAAGTAAAACCGAATCCGGCCCTGATTCTAGCCCTAAGAAAATTAGATAGGGACATTCGATAAAATAAAAGAAATATTTATGATGTATTTAAGTAAGTTAAAAACTATCGTTTTAATATTACTAAGCTTTTATATATTGTACATAAAACTTTTAAATATGTTTATATTGCTTAAGAACTCAAAACTATGAGACAAAGCAAAATTTCCGCTTTAAGACGGACCAACTCAACCGAAAACAGACACCTGATTAAACGAAACTCGAAATGTCTACCAAAAGGGACTCGTGCTCATAAATCAATTACCACAAGTCCCCTAAAACTTATTTTCGCCAAAGCTTCCATGCTAAATCTTGTGTAGATTGCAATTTTCCAAATAAAACGTTCCTTAACATTAAGGAAGCATTCAATTTTCCCTAACTCCTCCTTCGAAAATCGCAAAAGGAGCCACCGGGCTGAATGTCGTTCGCCGCTAGTTCGGTGCTTCTCTAGCCCCGGAGCACATCTTAACACTTACCAACAATTAGTAAGATAAATAGATTTTAAATTCATTTCATCTTGCGTCCCCACCAGAAGGCGGTGGGCTGAAAAGGACAACCAAAACGAATTGACTTAAAAGGAAACTCCTTCCAAAGTTCAAAAGTTTATTCAACCCAAGTAGAGTCGGGCGAATTGCTGCACTTAAAACCAATTTACAGTTGATTGTACCTATGGATGACACTGAGAGAGCTGTACACTTGGATGTGATTGCACTATCAAAAGTTTTTAATTAAATTTATTTCAAAAATACAAGCAAAGTAGAGTTTGCGATTGTTCTTAATGAATCTTTATTTCAACACAAGTCGACCGGTGGGTAGGAGTATTTCATTGTGAGGAGAAGTGTGTAGGCATTTGGAAGAATCTTCTTCTTCTGAAGAGATTTAGAATATTTTTAATTTTCTGGATTTAAATTTGATCTGAATTAAAAACTGCATTGAATCAGTATCTCGACTCCAAAATGCAGTAAACAAAAAATTAGATACATCGTTTAAAAAAATAGGGAAATTTATTTTCTGTAGATGATTTTAAGCCTGTTTTTTTTAATTTTGCGAATGGTATTTACGGTGATCTACAAGGTAAGTTAGGAGGAAAATCATCGTTCTAAAAGAAACTTAACATTATTGTGGGAATTTACTCAAAAAAAGCTACGACTTTGACCAGGGAGCAGCGCTCGAAAAGTGCGATTCTTATATATGTGATTAATTGATCTAATATTTCAATTTTTAACAACTATTACCAAACTATATGTACTTTGACTTAAAGTGTGATATGTTAAGAGTGTCAAGGTGAAATTTAAGATCTTCACTGTCCAATGAGTCATATATGACTCATGTAAATCTTTTAGAATACGCTCATGATTCAAATATGACTCATGTTAGAAATCATTCGCGAACATATTTCTTAAACTGAATGTGGTGCAGTAACTCACAGAACTTGGACTTACGTTCATGAGTCACATATGAGTCAGTCAAATTAAGAAAAATATTAAAAATATTAAAAGAAATAGTTTTTCCTAAGATATTTCGTAACTTAGAGGTATAGTCAACAATGTCATAAAGAAAAAGATGGTGAGCGTAGAACGATCCGAAAGAGCATTGTATGGGGTCGGTGAAGTTGTTAAATTAAAAATCAAACTATTTTTTAGTATAAGTAGTTTTTATTGTTTACTCTCACTCAATAATATATAATTTTTTAAAGTCGATTCTATCATATAGAGAATTATTTAAAGAATGCCTAGTAATTTTTTTAAATTAAATTAATTAATAACTTACTCATAGTAAGCATTTTAGTGTGATAGCGATGTGATTTTGGAGAACTGTCGCAGCTAAGAGTTAAAATGATATTTTTAGTCTGCAATTGGCTGTATTTCGAAGGCGAATTATTTTCTTGTTAATTTGTTCTTAATATTTATTTAGACAATATTTACGAGTAAAGTGTGGTCGATATGGTTGCCAAGTGGTATATGTTAACAGCCAAAACATTTACATTTACCTAAGACCACCATTACACCACAGAAACCCCCAATCCAAATTCAATAAATATTTATCGATTGACAAAGTGCACATTATATCGATATCGAACACTCATTAAGCTGTCGGTTCTTTTATTTATTAAAGAAAAATCAATTTGGGTGATACTAAATCTCCAGCCAGATTTTGCAAGAAATCATTAAATATATGGGGTGGGGAATAGTCGTTGCCGCCAAAGATGTGGCCGTGGCAACGAGGGCGCTAGTATAGGGGGGATGCGAAATGTAAATTTGTTACCGGAGATATATGGGGTATAATAAATTGTCAAAAATGACTTTTATCTAGCATCTGATTTTTCATATCGCCAACACCATAGACGACGACATTCATAGCATTCAGCAACATGAAAAGGACCGAAAACTTTGTTTACTTCATGCACAGAGGACGAATACATCACAGTCAGCGTGAAAAATATGATTATGAATAGAAAGATATCAGGCGTAAAAAATATTGTTGCCATTGTCGACATGCGACAAGATACAAACGGAAATGATGTAATCTAAAAATTATCTCAATTCTAATCGAGATGGATATTTCGCTGATTGATAAATATCGCTATGATGGGTTGCGGGTTTTTTGTTTTTTCCGAAGGAAGGTCGAGCTCCGAACTGAAACTCAAAGGCAGGGATCAGAAGGATTTTAAAAGTTAATGAAAAGCCGGGCCAGTTTTAAAGTGGTCCTCTTGAAAGTTCAGCACTTTTGAAACTACCATCCGAACCCTTCGTCCATTTGAACCGGCAAGCAAAGGCTCTTTTCGTGATTTCTTTATTTTATTTTTTAACTCCCCCGGAAAGTTCGTTGACGAAGAATTACAGAAGCAAGGGACCCAATTCCGGGATCCATTCCCCAGCTGACTGTGCTCTTTTTTTTTGCACCGAGGAAGCGCTTTAATTTATAGTTCTCCAGTAATGAGGGTAATAAATCTCCTATTCACTGGAGTATATTGACGGAACATTCTGCTTCTCACTTTTCATTCGAAGCCCTTTTTTTCGTCCGCCTTGCCATTTTTTTCCCAATTTCATTTGCTTAATTTCCAACTTAAAATATCTGCGGAAGCCTGCGTACTACTGAAAATAGAGGGATATAAAAAAAAAAGAGGAAAAAGTTTATTCTGCATTCTTTGAGATTTCCTCCTTTAAATTCGCTTCCTGCCAACTTCCCACAGCGTCAAATGGAGGAGGGCTTTACCACAGCAGTGTTTAAATAAACAGAATTTCTTGAAGCACGAATCGTTTTTCCGCAGTAAAAGCGGCAAAAGTTAAGGAAAACTTTCAGTTCCAATTTGTTCGGCGAAAGTATTTCGTCCTGGACGAAAAGGGGAAAAGGATTTATCCGCGCGGCAGAAATAAGGTAGAGTGATCCGACTTTAAGGAGAAAAAAAAAGCAAAAAAATAAAATAATATAAGCAAACTGCCACAAAAATACTAAACGGGTTTTCAACCTGCATATTTATTTTAAATTCCACAAAGTTAAAGTCAGCGAAAAGGAATCGCTCTTGAAATTAACAAAGACCTTCCATCAAATGTTTTATTTTCTTTCTCCGATTCTTTCCTTTTCTTAATTTTTCAGACAGTAAACTCCATTCAGACATCGGTCATTGTTCGGGTAGTGAATTGCTTTGTTATTTAAAACTTCAGAAGATTTCTATTTCTGGAAATTCTTTTAGCCCTAAGGGTTTTCCCTCGTGATAAACGACGTCTAAAATCTTCGAGGCGTTCTATTTTTATTGTGCATTACATTCAAAAAGAGATTTACTCTATTCCAAAATTTTCCATGGTGTTATTTTATTCGTAAAAATTATTATTTTTACCTTAAAAATGTCCAAACATCGCTTAAGAATTTTAAATTTTTTAATTTCACCAATTATAAAGAATCCATGAAATAAATAAAAATGAAATTTTATCTAATTTTTCTTCAATTTTTCTCTAATTTGTCTCTTCATTTATATTTCAAAATGATTTAGTAGCTGGGGTATTACAAAGTTGTGGTAACGATTTTTGGACTACTATCAAACGTGTTTGAATTATTATTGAAAAATCAAATAAAACCCAACATACCCATTGTTCAGGATAAGGGCCTAGAGCTTAATTAAAACTCATTGTATTTATTTCAAGCGTTCATTGATTAATTGATATTTTATTGTGATTCGTTGATTATTGAGCGATTTCGTAGATTAATTAAACAAAAAGGTCCAAACCATAAATTTATAACGAAAATAGTTACGGTTTCAAAAATATTAAACAATTGGAAGCTAAATAGTATAGTATAGTAGTAATTTCAGAAATTACGAATTTATTTTAAGGTCAAGCCAGGGTAGAGCATTTTCCCAAAAAAAGGGGTTTTTTTTTCTATATAAAATTCGCCTCTCATCAGGTAAAAGTTTGATAACTCGGCGAATTTAACTCCGATTTGGCTGCGGTTTCTTGTTTTGGGCAGCTAAGAGCCAGCCCTTTTATTTCAGCTCTAAATCAAGCAGATCCGGCAAGATATCCAAAAACTCAATTTTTCGGCCTAAAAAAATCATGGGCTTACTACCCTTGCCATTTTCGCGAAAATCGGAAAAATATTTTTTTTTTATTTTTAAGTATTTTTCCGGTGCAGTTGCTTAGTAGAATTAAAGGTCGTTTCAGAACTGTAGCCCTTTTAGCGCGGATACGCCTAATTTAGGACCACGAGTGGATTTCCCGTGAAATTGGAGCTTTTGCCGTCTCCAAAAAAAAAAACTATCACATTCTACACCCTGTGGCTCGAAATATTCCCTCGGGACCTATCCTGATGTTATTTTTTTATGAAAGGGCAACATGTTTTCGTAGTCTGGGAAAAATTTCACAAACTACGAATTTCTTTTAAGGCCAGGGTAGAGCATTTTCCCAAAAAAAGGGTTTTTTTTTCTATATAAAATTCGCCTCTCATCAGGTAAAAGTTTGATAACTCGGCGAATTTAACTCCGATTTGGTTCCGGTTTCTTGTTTTGGGCAACTGAGGGCCAGCCCTTTTATTTCAGCTCTAAATCAAGCAGATCCGGCAAGATATCCAAAAACTCAATTTTTCGGCCTAAAAAAATCATGGGCTAACCCCCTTGTCATTTTCACGAAAATCGGAAAAATATTTTTTTTTTATTTTTAAGTATTTTTTCGTTGCAGTTGCTTAGTAGAATTAAAGGGCGTTTCAGAACTGTAGCCATTTTAGCGCGGAAACGCCTAATTTAGGACCACGAGTGCATTTCCCGAGAAATTGGGGCATAAACCACTAACTAGTACTGATAGTCGCCTTAACGCACTATTTATAAGAGAGGTGTGAATAATCGAGTTGATAGCTTGGCCCAGAATTAATATATTTTATTTTAAATTTTTGTGAAAATCACTTAAATCATAGTGTAAAAATTTGGCATTATATTTTAAATAAAAAACATTATACAACAGTTAAAAATAAATTCTTGAAAAAGTATATTTTTTCACCCCGCTAATTAGACGTAACCCTTTAAGAAAATTCGTAGGAAATAACTTACCAAAGTAAGAGTAAAGCCTTGTTCTATATCCGACTCATTAGAAGGATCGCAATTACGCTTCAAAGTATCACTATCAATTTAGGAATTACTTTTTCATCACTTACTTGCACTTAACTGCCAGTCTTATACTTGGTTAATTTTAAATAAGTAGTGTAGTAAATGAAAATATGATTTTGCCATGTTCGGAATCGGATACTTTTTCCTTATCTTTCCTTATGAAATATATAAATATATAGAAATATATAAAAGCAATGGAATATATGCATTATGTAAAGAGTTTAGGACATGGTTGAACTATTGTAAGTTTAAGAAAAATATAAAAAAATACATTCTTTCGCGGTTTTCTTTTGTTTTTAACAATATCAAAAATTATACTATTATAAGTAAGCGGGCAATAATTTTAATTGAAGTGAGTTTTATGACTATGCTGTAATTTAAGAAAAATAATGCCATAAAAGTACTTTCCTGTACCGTACCAGCTTTCGTAATATTTTTACTAAAATGGACAATAAAGACACAGGGAGCATTAATATAAAAAGTGTAATATACCCCGGAGCCTTTTGAGTAATAAACCTGATGGGATCAAGCCAATTAAATTTATCTTGAATGTCTTGCCTTTAAGCTAACCACAAGATGACCAAATTGCGCGTCACCAAAATGTTTAAATTAAATAAAATCAGTGTGGCAATTTGCATAAGTATCAGGTGTACCTTCTCTGTAACTGTTGGTTCAATGGCACCTCTAACAAAAGATATTCTATGAGACCATCTCGTTCACCTCTTCTGTGTGTTCCGCATTGCGCTTAGAAAGAAAAGGTTAAAGGCGCCTCAAAAGAGGGGCTGCTTGTCCCCACGAATGTTTCAGTTGGATCTAGATAAAGTGGATGCAGTCGGGAGGACAGAGGAGTTCTAATTGCTTCACTACACACTTCGCTACACAACTTTTCTTTGGTCTCTAGAATAAACATTCTCTCGACTAAGTGACTATAATTGCAAGAGATGGCGAGAAAAGAAAAGAAAAGAAAAAAAAATAGCATGTGAATAACGACGGGCAATATAATTAAAGGTGGAATGTTACGGGCGACAGAAAATGGCTGCACCTATTCTTTTAATTAGCCCAAGATAAGGGAGGTCCTTACAGGTGGAAATTTATTTCAGGGCACGTCCTCGTTAATTGTGTTTATTCAAGTCCAAGGACGATAACGTTGTAAGACGGTCTAGCAACCCTCCTTGCTTTGTGAAACATTTTTACAAATATTTGGTTAATAAACAAAGAATAATTGCATGCCAGATTAATTCGTAATTTTATACGCCTTGGGCGGTGAATTATATGAAGGTATGTAAGTCAAATTGGGTGGTATAAACATTTCCTTGACATTAATAATTCGGAAACTCTTCCAAGTAATTATAGGAGCTCAAAATTATATTTTTATTTAAAACTTTTACACACTAGCTTAATTATAACAAAATTTTATCACAACTTACCTTTAACGATGTATCGTTTAGCCCTGTTAAATTAAACAAGCAATTGTGTTCGAAGGAATTCCGGGGTTTTGAAACTTGGACCAGCTGTTCGTTGATTCGTACTCCTTTTAAAATGTTTAGTTATTATACTTTCTATTATAATTTATTAATAGAATTTTAATGTTAAATGTTCATATGTTTTGTAATTAACAATTCACTACTCCCCCTCTAATTGCTGATTTACATCTAAATTTTTTTTAAATTTATCGATCTTTTCAGATTAATACTTCACCATATTCATTATACAGCTTAAAGTTTAGCATTATCTGTCCCAGTTTGAATACGTTGGAAAATTTATTTAATCACCCTTTGCTTGCATGACGCTGAAAAAAAAATATTCTAACCCATATGTAAAGCACGATATATAAAAAGTGGATATGATGCGACATTCGCGTGCGATTAGTTAGTCTGTAAAACAGAAAACTTAATTTTCAACGTCCTGAAAAAGAGATAATTATTTTAAAATTTACCTATAGTACTAAAATTTTTATATTACATACAATCACGCAATATGGTTGATTACAGGCATATGAACCGTCAATTCTTTTTAAGTACCAATAAAAGGTATATGTAGATTTTTGTTAAAATTAGTACACCAAATAAAACAAAATTTTATAAAATAATTAAGGACAGACAAAGATTTCATGTAAAATCGTTCACCATATTTACTGCTCGTAAGCTAAATTACGGCTTACAACTAACTCAAGATGTTTACTTCTAGGCCTCCAAACAAGCTAGGAGAACTATAGTCAGTATCATGTTTATTAGGGACATCATGTGCTACCAAATAAGATCCTGGTCTCTCCTTGGCTTATTTAATATTTATGTTGCCGGTAGCTCATTGAGAATCAGATCACTCCTCCATATTCTCGCTCCATCGAACGTGCTACGGACAGCATGAACCAATTACCTACTGCTCTGGATTTTTTAATAAGCTAAATTTAGCTTATAAACGAGATGCATTCAAGTCTTCATTTGGAAGTATTGTTAAATAAAGGATAACTAACGAGAAAAAGGAAAAGATTAATAACGAGAAAATTCAATCGCTGTATCTGTACACTGGAATTTCTCAAATTTAAAGAAACTTGAATCATTCATTCATCTCTCTAACAAAAAGGACATCTTTCATTAGCCCAATTTGCAATCAATAAAATCAACAAATTTCAATGACTTTAGCTTCTCGGAAGCATTTCATTTAAATTTCGATAACAGAAACATTTACACTCTTCCGCTTGGCTAATATGCTTTCATAACTGGCTCATAAATATTTCAGGGAAGTCGATTGACAAAATGCTTCGAATCCCAGCCGAGGGACTCGTTTGCCGAGGTATTTTTTTGAGGGGGGAGAGGGCTGAATGATTTTATGATAAATTGCCCGAAGACCTCCAGAAATCGGTTCTTGCATAACCCCGATAGCGCCACAAAAGAATCCAGAGCCTAGCGCTCCGAAGGCGAAGTCACAGAAAAAAAAAAAAAATAAAATTCATGAAGCCCTTGCATGATGCTTTGCGCGAATTCTCGAGTGCATTATGATTAACCCATCGAACCGCAAAATAACAAGGCAAAAAGTCTGTGCCATTTTTCCAGTCTTTGCAGTTCCAATCGGGCGCAAAGAAACACAAAAGCAGAAGCAGCGATATAAGAAAATCATCCAATTAGCCCGAGGCGAGTATTACCTAGTTTCGGGCCGCGATCCCCTCAAACGACCCCAATCGGACCCCTCTCCCGCGAGGGAGGCTTTTCCGATCCAGACAAAAGGCGGCTCGATTCAAGAATTCTTGTATTTGTCTTGTAAATGTTCTAATCGATTAAAAACAGCCATGAATGCGAGGGAGGAGCGCTCCACGTAACATCACTCCTCGATTGTACTTAGTTTGCTAATAGGATTTCCTCGGGGCCCGGGAAGGCTCTCCTTGGCGGCGTGGGTGTAGACCTTGTTATCGCGAATCTTCCGGAACAGGGATATGTACTTCCCGGCGGTGGTCGTCCGCGGAACAATATATTTTTCGCAGAAGGACGTTTTACTCTGCGCAGCCCGGCTCAGCTTGTCGTAGCATAACGCCTGTAGGAACGACAGAACAAAAGTGTAGCAGTTGTACGTCTCCTCGTTGTAGTGCTCTACCGTCCAGTGGGATTGCTTGCAAATCTAGGGATAAGTATTTTATTAATTGTATTTAATTAGCCCCTAACAAGTTCTTAAAACCAATTAGAGAAACAATGGATCGTATTCATAGAGTTGAGAACTTGAGATTGATGACCTATTTTAAAACTGAACTATCTCATAAAGTTAAAAGCAAAATCTCACAGACACAGACTTAACCCTTTTATGGAAGACAATTTCAATTAGGTTTTAATTTATAATTTACTTTAAAATTATATTTAAAAAGAACCCTTTCTTAAAAAAGAAAAAATAGAATCATTTTCAAAAAGTCAAGATTTAAGAGTCCCCATATATATGGCGTGGATCTATTTGTAGGAGATTTTAATGAAATTTATAAAGGGAAATTATTTTGGGTCGACTATTTTGAATTTTCAAAACTGGGCACAGGATTCTCTGTAATGATCTTATTGTAATTTCGGATAATTTAATATGAGAAAAAATTTAAATAGTGTGCACCGTTTCGGAGATACTCCTGTTTTTCTAAAACGTTTCAATTATTTATAGCAATTCGAATTCTATAATTTCTTTGATACTGTAGTCTTGGTCTTGGTATAATTTACACTCTACTAATTATTAAGAGGATTTGTACAAATTTTCTTAGTTATGTAATAATTTTCAGATGGAGTCCTTATGTGAAAAATTACCTGCATCAGCACACTGTCCCAGAGCTCATGCCATGGCTCCGGAACAGTTTCGACGAGGAGCGACTGATTCCAGGAACTTGCATCGCCTTTGGTTGAGTGTCTCTGCAGGCCATTTCTATCGAACTCTACAATAGTCCCCCGGGACGTCGTCAGAGCGATGTGAAGGTCTGTTGTGTTGTTGTAATCGCTGAAAAACACATCGAAACGCCATGAAAAATATCACCTGAATTAGAACGAAGGTATCCACCTACTTGAGAAAATCTCCGATGGTGGGCCGCAACACAATGGAGCAGGGATGCTGCGAGGCCCGCACGAAAGGATAAGGAAGCCTGAAGGGTAACAGCTTCAAATCCTTCTCGTTCAGGTGCTGGCGACATGTCGGGCACACATCCGGCAGAGCCAAGCAGAAAACTTTTGAGATGCAGTGCTGAAAACAAATGATGCCCGGATCACCTGAACCAGACGACAGCATGTCCTGCAAGTAGATGGGAAACATTTTCCGGTTTTCAGAATTCTAGTCTTCTAGGTAGGTAACCACAAGGATTCATTCAGCGAGTCGCGGGGGCGAAGAGCCACTCGAAACCGACCATCGACACAAAAACCAAAAAAAATAAAAAATTACGAAAACATTTCGTGACGGCAATGAATATTTCATAAGAACTGCGACAGAATTTAATTCAAACACCAGGTCGGGAAGTTAGTTGGATCAATTGAACTCTTTAAGCCAAACTACGATCGATTCGCTCACGTATATTAAATCGCCCTTAATTCCTTGTGGACAGAAGTTGTCCGTCTTGGACTTTTCAAGGGTTTGCATAATTTATCTATCCTCAACATTTTTTCTCTTTTCTTTTATTTTTTTTTTTAACTTGCTATCTTCACAAGAACTCTTTCAGCTAATAAAAGCTGAGTGCTGCAAGCTGAAAAGTTTCCTCGTGAAGAGAGGTAAAATTAATTAAAGGCCAATTTCGTAAAATCCACACCCGTTTGCGGAGTGCTTAGTGCAGTAGGAGGATGAGGCAGAAGTTTCTTCATCTTTGATAAACCGATGAGATAAATGATGGCATCAAGCAGGGAAAAGTTGAGACGTGATGAGACAATAAATTTCTATAAAGCTTAAGATTTCCTTTTAAAGCGAAATAGTAGGAAAACAATTTTCATGATAACAGGTACTGAAAGAGCATATTTTACTTGAATGGGTTATTAATAAATACATTTTTATTTCTACGACTCATTTTTTGAGTTAGAGACAGCAGAAATTGTGAGTCAATTTTAAACCACTTTAGTAGCTAACTCTAATTTAAGAGATAGTTTAACTTGAAGACTTGAAGATATATTTTATAAGATTCTCTTGATAGAGAATAAACCATTTTTTAAAAAGATCGACCTTGCATAAGTAGTTATTAAGTAATTTTGAAAATCATAAATTTAGATATAGAGCCCTGGGGCCCTATTTTTAAATTCATTCCCATTGAATCGAAAAGAGCTTATAAAAACTCGTTTTTAATTGAAATTTCGTAACAAAGTTCTCAAATTTGTAACAAATTCATTTCAATAGCCTTTAACTTTAATTCATTTGTTCGTTCAAAATGTTTAAAAAAATTCGATAGAAAAGAAAAAACTAATTAAGATCAAAGGTAACTGACATGAAAATTCATTAGAAGGAACTTTATTAATATTTTAAAAAAAACAAAAAACACTGTTCTGTATATTTAAAAATATTTTTTCTCCTTGAAAGGATGATAGATGTTTTTGGTAGAACTATTTTCGTTTACTAAGAATCCAAAAATAAAAATGTTCTATCATAATACGTTTTTGAGAAACATAAGGCTAAAAAGTGAAAAGCCTGTATTTTGGGCAGTTTTTAAGAATTTATTCAAAATAAAAGGCTCAAAACATATGTCGAAATAAAGCTTAAGTATTTAACTGACTTCTATAATATCAGTTATTTGTAAGTCTATCAAGTTTTTCTATGAAAGTCCTCTTCGTAAGTAATTAGTTACTCTTATACCTTAAATCTAATCTTTTATTGGAGTTATATTTCTAATTCGTTCAATGACCCACTAATTTTAATTAAGTTTTCAAAAATGACCAAAATATGACCATTTACAATTTTTAGTATTATGTTTCTCGAAAACGTAATGTAATGAAATATTTTGATTTTAAAAATTAGCCTGTCAAGTGTTCGAGGCAAAAATTTTGCATACCAGTGAAATTTTTCGACTTCCGAAGCCACATCTTCTTTATTTTGTAATGAAAAGGAATTTTTGGATATACAATAGATATGCTATAAAATTTAACTTAATTGGTGTACTTATTTTTTTAATTTATGATACGGACGTTTTGGAACTTAATGTGCCATACAACCCGAAGTAAATAAATAAATATCCTAATAATAGTAATTTCCTTTTCATCATTCATTCCGATGCATACAAATCGAAAACCATTAAGAACCATTAAGACATGAAGTGATAATAACCATAGCATCGAATAGTCCTTTAGATGTTATCCTATCTTAGCAATTTCCATCATGTCAACAGAAACATTAATAAGGTTCGCAAATAACAGAAACAGTATTGATTGGTTTAGAAATTTAATTAGACTGTAATTGTCGTTCAGATTTGATTTTGAATGGATTGCTTACTGTTTTAGCAATCACAAATTATATTTATGCCAACAACTAATAAATATTAGCTAAAGAGTTTCTCGAACAAAATTAAAGAATAATCGATAATCTAGGAAAGTTGGTCTTCTTCAAAAACGAACATTTTAATTATTACTTTATTTAAATAAAATTTAGATGCATCATATGAAATCAAAAAGTTTAAAAAATTCGGTTCCTAGTGTATGTGTTTTTTTGAATAAAGGATTTTTAAAAACATTTATTCTACACAAAGTAAAGACTAACTAAAACAATATTGCCTCTATTCTTATATAATTTGTTTATTGTATCATAATTAAAATTCTTCTCCTTTTTGCTTAGTACTACAATTCCTCTAGAGTTTGAAATTGGTTCAGTTTAAAAATCATAGCCCTCATCTATTACCGGTGAACGTATTTATAGAGGGAAACTGAACATTTTTTTCTTCTATAAGATGTGGAGTATCAATCGAGGGGATATCAAGAAGATTATAAATAATTATAATAATTATAAATAATTTTGCGAAATAGCAAATTCTTTAGTTGTTACAATAATAAGCCTACTGTCTTTTTTTATCTACGCTAAAAGACAGTATTTTATGATATTTTTAATTTATAATTTGCAATCGTTTCTATCTTAAATAAAGAGTTATTATGTTTTACTTAAAAAATAGATTAATTTGCCTAATTTTTAATTAAATTGTAAATCACTTTCTAGTAGTTGCATGTAGAATCGTGTTTCACGTAAATACTTCTTTTGAACCCATCTACAGATAATATCTAAGCCTATATTAATAATAATTTTATATGGCGTATTCCTTCCCCTTTTTTCTATTATACGTATGTATCTTAATCCCTTCACTTCAATGTAAGATTTGGGAAACTCGTCTACCAAAGTAGTAAAAGTGTTTCAATCCAAGAATCCATCATTATCCGTTTGGCATACAGTAGGAGGTTGGAAGCTGATCTTTATAAATGATTTACTAAGATTCTATGTATGAATTATAAGGTAGACAAAATATATAGATTTACGCAATACACAAAATAGTGTAAGAGAAACGGTTCAGAATGTTTACATATTTAATTATATAATACCCTTAGCAAGGAAAGGATCTATTAATATCTCGGAATATAAGGTAAGGGTATGGTTACTTGCTGTTATTTTTGCTTATTTAATAAATTATCATATTGTACCATTGGCAAAACAATAATTAAGGCGTAGTAAGTTATACGTTGATAGCTAATGAATCAGCTATTCTGTATGTGATTTTTTGATATATGTTGTATTATTAAGCAAATTTCCATAGTTATAATTTATACTCGTATAAGCTCATAAAATGCTATGTAATCAAAAGATAAATGAATGAGAAATTTTGAAAATCACCTAAGATGAATTTCCAGAATATTATGAAATAATTAGACAAATAATTCTCATTACCGCTTGTCAGTATCTAATCCCAAACCGCTCTCAGAAACTGTAGTACGTTTCTGATTTCAGTCAAATATATCAGTTCCCAGGGGAATTTGTGACCCACAATTGAAACCGAAAAGAGTCACCCTGCACCTCTCACTCAGCAAGTATCGCCGGTATCCGTGCTAACAGCTGATTTTACTCGACGTTGAAAATGAACAAAAAAAATAAAAATAAAAATAAATAAAAATAATGAAACTACGACACCTCCAGTCACGCATAGACCCAAAATCCACATGCTCTCCCTAAAAACATACCGTCGAACTTCCAGCACCGACTCGGAAGTAGGTAAACTTACGACGTTATACAGTAGAAAAATGTAATTTAGGTTCCAATAATATAAGGGCGCAAACTCACCACTGCGGCTATTTGTGGACTATGTGTTACTTTCACCACTTGCGCATTAAACAATTTATCCAAATTAAGGGGTAATTTCCATGCCGTCAAGCAAGTGGTTATTTTGTTTGGACTCATGTCGGCAACCCTCTAGTAGAGCACGAGCCGCGGATGATTACGGTCGAAAAAGTTTTGGTATAAACGGTATACCTAACCTCTAGCTCTTCTGGGATTTTCAGCCTCATATCATTTGGGACTGGACCCCATAGTAATATATGGGTCTTAAGGAATATATTAAGATTTTGTTTGCCAATATGAAAATTTATTAGAAACAATGTAGCCTCGTGCCAGGACAAAATAATCGAAATAAAAACCGACTGTACTGCCGTGGAAAGCTCAAAATTATAAGTGAAATAAACTGCCGACTTTTCTTAAGTCGATTATCTGTAGAAAAGAAAATTGTGTTTAAAGTGATTTTCAGTGTTTTTCTAGATTGAGATTTATATATATAAATATATGAAAATTAAGTTTCAGTGTTCTCCCTTTTTAGTAAGTGTAACGTGCCCTTATTTCTACCAACTCAGCGGTTAGGATTTTGTGTTTTTTTTTTTTTTCGCCGAGCTTTGTTAGTCAAAGTGTGATTCCCCGAATAGCAAACTGGAAAGCTTCAGGTGAACAAAAACACAAACATTCAGAACACCACGCGGGGGTTGCTTTGAGCAATTAGAACTGCACACGAAAGGTACCGGTCATATCCTAGCAGGAGATCAGCGCAAGTAACGTTACGGCAACTGGCCAAGGAGAACTTTTGATCCTGCAAGGTATAGTGTGCGCCCCCCCCCCCATACTTCCACCTTTAGAGGAAACCTTAGCCAGATATTACGACGTCCCCGTAGGAACACAAAGGAATCAAGCAGCAAGCGCCGGGGGATGAAAAACTTTTCCCTTCCGAACTGAGCCCTGAGCCCGAGAACCTTAAATAGAGGAGTCACCGCACGGAATTGAAAGGTAAAAGGCTACGGATTGCAGATTTTTTTTTTTATTTTTATTGCAGAGGGTCTGTAGGGGGTAATGTAGCTGATAATTGCAAATGCGGAAAACCCAAGACGCTAAGAGATACGCCGGCAGATAGGGTGGCTTTCGGTACTATCACCCATAAAATCCCTTTTCGTCTAGGCAATGACTTCTGCTCGTAATGGGTTTTTGGGACGTGTAATTTCTCTCATTTACATCTCATGAATTACGCACACTTCTTCTTCCGCCTAGAGAAGAAGATCTATACCTTATAAGTAGGAGTTGGTATACCCCCATCCACCCCATTTCATTGAGCTACGTTAGATAAATAACCATCTCAATAGGGGTGTGTTATTGACATTCGAACCGCACCGCCTCTATGACAACTTTAGCTCAAAATTTTGTCGAAGTTACCGAAGTCAAAGGTACATCTTCCCAAAAATAGAGCATGTCATGTCGTAGGGCTATAACCGGCCCTATCACGTGCATTCGACAGACGTCACCGCGTTTATATGAGGAAGCACATTTCTGCCTATAGATCCACCTAACAACCCCCTGAGGCTACCCCCAAAACCACTATAAATCATACCATTCATGGGGGCCCTTCCAGGAGTCTACTATACTAAAAATATTCAGCTGACATGCAACCACACTAGGTATACCCCCCCTTTTTTGTTCGCATGTTGGCAGGTAAACCCCCCTCTCCCAACCCACTTTCATAATAGTGTATACCATCGCAAGATATTTTCTGGTGTCGTTTTATGGTTAAAACGACCCTTTTTTTTGTTTTTTGGAGCTTTATGAATTTTTGTTGGAATGGTGGGGTTTAATTCACCCCAAACTGCTGCTTCCGCATAGGCACCACCGCAAAACAGCTAAAGGAAAATGAGTAAAAATGAAAAGAAACCACAAAAACAAACCGGGTAAAGCGCCCGGTTAGAGAAGCACTGTTGCCAGACCCTCAAACGCATCAAAGTGGAAACTGTCTGGGCTTATGAACTCTCGTTACGAACTTCCTCAAGTGGTGAAGATGGGCATGGGCTTCAAGTGTGAAGTGGGAAATGAGATTTCCTATTTAAGCACGTTCCTTTGCAGCGCTGTGAGAAGAGTTATTTCTTCGGCTCTAGGGAAAACTATGCCGTTTCTACTCGAACATCAGGGGGAAAAAATAAGAATGGGTTTGGTGAGCTTCAAAAAGGCTTTTTTAAAACAACAAAACAAAAAAAAAAAAAAACGGAAATGCATAAGCGTGAAAATATTCCAAGTAGGCTAGTCGTTTTAGTATAATTTTCAACATTCTCTTCAAAAATTTTGTAATATGGCATACCTCCTCTAAATTTATTCTTTAAAAACCTTAAAAACCTTAGCTCGACTAAAGTTACTAAAAAGGTAAATATTTGTTTTTTTTTTTCATTCCAACTTAAAATTCTGAAATATGCTTGAATTTTGGCGTATACGATGCAGATTTTCTATGGGTGCTACAAATTAAGTTATATCCGTACAGGAATATACTTACGATTTACCTGCGTACTTCTTTTCTTTTCTTTTTGTTAATTAATTCCAAACAATTTCTAACTTCGCACTCCGGAACTTTAAGATGTAGTCAGGAAGTTGTGCAGGGTGTAGCTCCATTGTTTTAGGAAAAGTTAAATTATAATTTTATGTATGAAAACTCTTATCCCATGAAACATGTGCTTGTATGTATCCTTGATTATTAAATAACTAAAGTTATATAAAAACACAAAATCATATTCACCTACAATATAAAAGATGTTAAACGCTTTACCAGTAAGTTTATTATTTGGATTGAAAATCTTTAAAAGTATTTTATGAATAGCACACGTTACTCGCTACCGGAATTTTGAATTGGCGGGAAAACATGCACAAAATAAAATATTGAAATAATTTCTTTACCCCTCCCAAACTCAAATTTATGAGAAACAAAACTAGACTTCACTCTTTTCAATTGTGCAGAAAATTAATTACAAAAACCTTTGTATCTAAATAAAAATAAATTAGAGTTTTCTTAGGTATTTTTATTGATTATAATAAAATATTTGTACAAAAAACTTTTAGAAATATCAAATTAAATCTGAAAATATCTGTGTGTTATAAGCAAATCAATTGTCTATTTATAATAATCCGAAAAATAAAATAACATTTTACTATAAAATTTTTAGTAGGCGGCATTAAACGAATTTATTTAAGCCGAAAACCGAAAATAACGAAAAAGGATACATTATAAAATTGGCCATACCCTTTCAGAGAAACATTGGAAATAAATTGAAAAAAAGTAAATTTATTCGAAATTTTTATCCCAAAGTTTGACCTCTAACATTTTTAGAAATCAAGTAATGAAATAATCTTATCAAAAATACTTTTAAAGTTATTTTGTAGACTGAATCACGTTAATTTGATTCAATTATAAAATAAACATCTCATAGAGTATCCCCTTTAATGAATTCACCCCAAAAATAACAACGTTATACTTCAAAATCTATTTATGTTTTGAACAAGTGAAATTCATGAATTGAAGAGAGTTACCTTTCAAGCTCATAGCTTCCATCATCCAGCCTATACTTTGCTATTAAGCGTAAATTAATGAACTTAAACTCAGAAACTTTTCCTCGTTCATCATTTCAGCCAGACATAGCTATTTCACTCCTTAAGATTGTTTCGGGTCACTTGAAAATTTTCTTAATGACCAAACTTTTGTCAAGAAGAAATGTCCCAAGTGAGGTAATTTCATCTTTTCAGTTAAAACATAAATCAAACGAAAGACCCAATGGATAGAAATGAGTTGAAATTTGCTAACAATGATTGGTAAGAAAGTTTCAAAAATGTAAATTAATGAAATGACCATCGAAAGGATGCAGTATGCCCCTCTTTTTTTTCTACCTTGGAAACTGCATACATTCGATGCCCAAAGTTCTAATTAAAGAGAGTAATTTTAGTTTGAAGTTAATAATTAACAATTTGAACTTAACTTGAATACATTTTTGGAAAATTATTTTAACTTTAAAGTATAGCAAGCGTTTTCTAAACTAATAAAGCACCAAAAATTTATACTAATTAAAATTTTTTCTAATATTAGCCTTTAATTGAAAAAGTTCATTCGGAATATTTCCAGAATTCCTAATTTACGAATATTTTAAAATTTCAACCACATGAATTTATGATAAGTTTTATAACGACCAGTTTACTCAAATCGTTCGTAGAGTTGTATCTAAAATTTATATTGATAAAGTTTAAAGTAGACATCGGCCGTGATATAGTGATGGAAAATCTATTCAAAAATTTTTTGTATGGTAAAACTAATGCATTATTTATTTTGTACACCAAACAATGAATGATGCTAGGATCAACTTCACTTATATAGGTTCATTACATTCTGCAGGTCTGCAGTTCTGCAAATCTCTGGCATTTCATTTCAAAACACCCAAAAATTCATGGAAAAAAGAATAGCCACAAAGATCTAAGTTTATATAAGTATCCTCCTATAAATATAAACAAAATCATGATTGCAACAATTTGTGGTATAGGGCAAGATACCGACAATTAGAGCTAAGATAATTTTACAAAATATACTACAAATTATGGGAGATTTTGCAACAAATGTGGCTTGTAGAGCAAAGATACTCGCATACGTATGGCACTCAGTGCCGTATAAATAATAAAATACGGAAAACTATATTTCTACCACATTTCGAATTTCTAATGTACTATAAAGTCATATCTCCTATGGTATATAGTTAAATATTATATAATATAGGTATAATATTTTTGCTATTTTCTTTATTTTGGTAGAACTCGCACCCTGTCTTTTTATATTTCTTGCGCTTTCGAGAACTAAAAATCTATGGTGCTCTTCTTGTTCAGTTGTTACGTTTTATAATCAGGATTCATGCGAGGTTCAAAAACCCACAACCCACAACCCACAACGAATGAACTTGGTGCAATATTTTATAGTACAAGCAATTAGCTATCCGTGCAATATTTTTATAGCAATCTTTACAACGTTAAGACTTCCGCAGATTGGGTGCATGCAATTCCAGGGATTGCCGGTTCGAATCCCATATAGAGATAAAAAAAAGCAATAGCTCAGTTACCGTATACGCAAAAAAAAAACATTATACTGGTTAACAAATTTAATTTAATATTTGGTCTCTAAAGAATTGGCAAATCATTTCTATAAGATCTTTTTTCCGTAGATTACGAATTCGTAAATGAAAATGTTCCATCACATCACGTTCTCGAGAAAAATGGAGGTAAAAAATACAGAAAATCACATTTTGGGCATTTTTGAAAAATCATTAATAAATAAAAATTCATCATAGAAGTTTTTAACGTGGCTTAAATAAAAGCCTGATTTCTAGATTTTAGGTATATTGAATACAACATATCTCTATAGAATTTTTTACACATCTTGACGAACAAGTTCTTCACGAGTATGCGCTTGCCAAAAAGAAAAACTAACGAATTATTTCGAAATGTTTTAAATATTTTTATATTTTTATATAATAACTTAAGATTGAAATGTGAATCATTTGGACAACATTACAAGCTCCTAGATCAAACCATTAATTTTTAATTAATTTACACAATTGGACAAAATACGGCATCCTGTATTTTTAAAATTTATTTTTCATTTACGAAATCGTAATCTACTGAAAAAGCCCTATAGAAATGATTTGCCAATTTTTTGGAGGTAAAGTTCCTGTTGGCCAGTGTGCTAGGTATTAAAATGAAAATGTACGCAGTAAGTATTAAATATTTTGAAAATCCCTCAAACACAACTCCTTTCAATTTAAACGTCTTTCAATAGAAATGAAATTTTATACAAATGAAATACGAAATGTAAAACAAAAATATAAATACAGAATTCAAAGTGAAATTTTACTTTTAAATCTTTGAGAATATAACAGAAAATAAATATGTATGACAAAGCATTTTTTGCGAATTATTAATCCTTTCCCATTTTTCTATAGTATCCTTAAAAGCAGCAAGTATCTCTAGATGTTATAATTATTTTTTTTTAAAATCATCTTGAGACTAAGGTAAAACCTCAGGAAAATAGCAAGAAAACCTTAAAAGGTTGTTATACCTCTTGTCCAACTTAAAAGCAAACAAAAAAAAAAACAAATAATAATAGCATAAATAAAAAAAAAACCAAAAAAGCATCTTTCCATAAGAACGTTCTTTCGTTTCGTTTTCCACCCTCGCTTTGAGCAATTCCAGCTGCATTGCAACAAAAAAATAAAAAAGTGAATCCTTTCATGCCTCAAAAGGCACCACTCCTTGAAGTAAACTTGGCAGAAAGAATTCGAAACTGCAGGAATTTGTGCACCTCGTTTTAAGTTGGTTGGAAACAAAAAAAAAAATAAACAAAATTAAGAATAAAACTCACGGTCCTTTCCGCAGGTTGAACGTTGCACAAAAGTTGTGGGCGGTTGCTGCACCAATGATCGGGTATGAGAAGGTTTCAAGTAATTTCAGTCCAAAAGTGCTTGGTACTTTGCCATTATTATTATTATTATTATTTTTCTTTTTTAACTTGTGTGGTACTTATTTACCTGAAGATTAATGGAAAATTTACGAATATCGCTACAAGGACCCAAGGATTGATTAAACCTCAACGCAGCAGCAACAATGTCCTGCATAAAATTTTTATATGAATCCTTGATGAGCCCTTGGTGAAATAATTCTCAAAATAAATGAATTTTTTAATCACAGAAGTTATTAAGCCCATAACAGCTGCGGTAGATGGGATACTTTCATTTTGTTTGTTTTGTTTTTATTTTAAATATTTCAGACCGATCAACTCGTTCTCGTTGCGAGGTTTAATTACTTTTCATTAAGCAGCCATTGAGCGTATAATTTCCTGAATCAGATCGGCGGTTCCAACCGATTCTCGGTCCCGACACTTTGCCCCAATAGCAACATGCAATAAAATTCCGTCGAGCAGGCAATCTACTGAAAGCAGGTCTCCCTCCATACAATCTCTCCTCATTTATCAGGTTCCCGAGGGAATGTTCACACAAATTCCTTCAACTCATTACATTCGCTGTATATGTCAGCTAGGTCGAAGGGGACTGGACGTAAGGGGGCGTGGATAAACATTGATCAAACTTCCAACTAACATCGCTAAATAGAACTTAGCCCAGGGATGGTTTCTATCCGACATCCTGGTGCGTGCCATCTACGTTCCCGGCCTTAAAACTAGGTCTCCAAAGACGGTAATGGTGTATGCCATATCCTCGGGATTTTTGATTAATATCTCGAATATCTCGAGATTAGCCTGATTTAGCCGGGTGAAATCCGTTGCTCGGAAGAAAACAACAACAAAAAAAAATGTGTCAATCACTCAGTTGTCTTTTTCAGGCATTTTTCAGTGCATTATCCATGCCCTCTGCGATTCGATACCAATCCCTGGATGAGCTACTCTAAAGAGCCCCACTTCGATCAATCAGGACAGAACCCCAAGGAATGGTAATCGAATGCAGAGTAGAACGTTTTCCACATTTCAAGTGGCAATTAAGTCTTTCCCTCCATTTTACACCTTATGTGTCCTTTCCCGATCCGCGGCTTTTAGCTGATTATTTGCTTTCGCTTTGCAAGCAAAATATTTCCTCTTAATCCCTGAACTATGGAGTTTCTGCCACACAGAAGAATCGAAGGCCCCAAAGGCCCTATAAAATCAATATTGAAATCGGGCTCTAGATCATTTAAATTTATAGCATTAAAAAATTAATTAAATAAATAAAAATAATCCACTCCATTTTTTCCGGACAGAAAAAAGGGGATATGTATATTACCAAGGTTTCGCAACCGATTAAATCCACTCTGATTAATTAATATCAATGCCACAACGGATATCCCTCATCCAGGGCATTTATGTTTTTGGCCAAAGGGTTAAATGTTATTTTCGACTTTTTCCAGTTGTTTTAGTGTTCATGATTCAATTATAAAATTTCTGTATGACCCAATTGCCCTGCTAATGTATTCATTAAATATCATCATAATTAGGCTACAAAGCATCAGTTTAAAAGGGGATACCTAGTCGAAATTATAATAATTTTTATTTACACTGCCACTTCAATCCGTCCAATGCTATTGCTGTGACAAAGGCCACAACATTTTTAAAAATTTCGAGAGATAAAAATGAAACAATATTAAATAAAATAAAATCAATTCTATAGTGATTAAATAACTATGGTAGCGGTTTTAGATAACCAAACTGAATGGAGAATGTTAATTGCTTTAGGAAAATTTTATAGATACATTTGATGCATATATTGATTGTTGTAATACCCTATTTATATGATTTTCCGTGATGTAAATTTCACAAAATGAATGGAATAATATATTTGTATATTATTTTCACACAGAATGTTTTAAATTTGTCCAATAGAGTAGAGTGACATGCTGGTTTTCATGTTATTAACCTGCTACAAAATTTCAGCATTAATTAACGCCATTAAATTTTTCGTATAATTTTTGTTATATTTTATAATTTCAATCTGAATACAATTGGCAATTTATTTCAAATATCACAATTAATAATTTTAGTTTCACTATCAATCAAATAAACATTAAACAAAGTTTAACACTCCAATTAAGTTGCTAAACTTAGTATAAATTTATTTAATATTTTAAAATGAAGTTTTAAAATCTCTATCCTCCTATCTCTACCTTATTCACAATTGTCTTACCTTATTACTCAATAACTAGATTTAGAAACTTGGCTTTAAAGTACAGAATTAATATTTAATATATGCAAGTACATATATAAAATTTAATAAAGTTTTGTGTAGTACTTACTGCAGTTATGACATGCTAACGAAAAACCTATTCCTAGAATAATGTAAATTTGATTTTCAGCTGAATTTTATTTTTATACACTATACTAAAATGATTTACTAACTTATAATTTCAGGTCATAATTGTTACAGATTACAAAAATGAGCAATATTTAATTTTTACCTTTAATATTTGAATATAAGCCAATTGCAACTTCATAATAATTGTGTTATAAATTAAATACTTATTTCCTCAAAACATTTTTTAATTCCTTTAATAATTTAGTAAGATCCTTTAGAGTAACCTGTAGTGTCTTCATTTACAAATGGAATATTAATTTCAACAAAACGCTTTATAATTCCGACAACAACACCTTGTAATTCCTGAATTTATTGAGGTGATTCGTGGACTATGTCCTTTTCCTTACTGAGATGTCTTATAAATGTCTCATTTTATATATTTTATATATATTACACCCTGTAAAATTTGTAGCTACAATTAAAACTATTTTACTTTTATAGTAATACTTAGTTTGCATATAGCATTTCTAGCAGTTCTCGTATTTGAAAAATATTCAGAACTGATACGTGCCTTAGCATTTTCATTTAATGAGAATGCAAATTTGCAGTGTGCACTTTTAGCTGTTAAAAACTAAACCATAATTTAGAAACTTTTAAAAAATTAACTAGATAGTGAAGGTAGAATAATCAAATTTAGTGTCGGCTGTAAACAGATAAAGAGAGACTTTAAAAGATTTTATATCAAAACCATTCAGGCATTGTAAAGATAAAATTACATTCCTGCTTTAAAGGGTTTAAATAATTTTGTATTTTTCAGTCTTTTCAAAAAATAAAAGCAGTCAATAAAAACTACTTTGAATTTCCATTAGTTGAAAAAAATCTCCAAGTTGTTTTACGAAACGAGGGAATAGCTAAAAATGTTAAGTTAATGAATGTTTGCCATTCTATGAATATTTTAAAAATAATCTGTCGCAGCACTTCCGAGACACTTGAGCATTCGACACACTCTTAGTCTCGTGTATACCCCTCCGCTTCTCGTTCAAATTTCCCGGATCCCTGTGCTGTTTACGAGTATGCACATAAATATCATCTGGGTGGCCGGGAAGAGGATACCCTCCCCCGATCCAAGTCTTCCAAGACTTGATATTGTGCTGACCCAAATTGCCATAGTCGTCAATGACTCGACGTCGGGCAAAACAAACAAAAATCAATATAGCCGCTCCACGCCCGGAAATAAATTCTTCCCACAGGATTTGATGCCACTCAGAAGCGATAGCATTCATCGGGGATATAAAATTCGCAAAAATTTTTCATAGAGAGATTGATCCACATTCTGACGGGGATTATTGCGGGGGCAGCTCCATTGAATCCCGGGGCTCATTGAAAAGGGGCTTCGCTGGGGGATCAGTAAGCAATGACTGCTCCCTAATAGTTCATAATGCTGCGCCCTAATGCCACCTCCTTAGGTTCCACTCATCTGGGTAATAACTCAAAGCTCGACCAGCCGTAACAGAGTGCTGTTTATGCCGACAGACTGGGGTTCACCAGAAATTACTCACATGAGTGCCTCCGATAAATACCCGGGGCGCCCGCTGCCGGGCAACCGCATCGGGCCGGCCCCAAGATTCTCCCAGGTTTGATATATCTTTCCACCCATGAATGCTGAGTGCCCACTTTTGGCCAATATCCTGGAGGAGCTCTTCAGTCGAGCAACGTACGTTTTCCCTTTTATGTTATACTTAACCACTGCCCGAACAGGAATCTTTCGGGTATCCGCTTGGCTCAGCCCAAGGCAGCCCTGCCCCGAAGATGTGCAATCAGAAATCTTCGTTTGTTCTTTAGCCAAGACCGCACGACAAAAAAAAAAAGAAAAAAGAAAAAGAAAAACATTGGACTAGGTTTTTGTTCCAAGAATGGGAATTTCTACAAAGTATTCCTAACTTTTTATATATTTAGAATGAAAGGTCGACAAATTATTAGAAAATCTTTTGCTACTTTGTATATTTCAGTTAGAAACCCTGAAAGGAGAACGAACTGCATTTTATAGGATTTGTAACCAGAATATGTTACTTTGAAATCTGAATCTAATTCAAATCAAATTGTATTACTAGTTGCCGCTGATATAAATTCACGTCATTTCAAATTACATATATCTCTTTACTCTTGTTCCCTAACGATACAGTTTCAAAATTTCATTATTTTCGCTAGTACTCAGTATTAGGAATGTAAAAACTCTTGTCGTTCTGGTCCGGTCGCGAATATGTTAAAGGAGCTTACAAAAGCACTTTGATATAAAAATTTCATAAAATTCGCGAAAAATCATTTTAATTACATTTGATTTCAATTAGTTTTTTTCCACACAAAACGAAAAATTAACTTCAATTAAACCAGTGAAAATTCCGTGGTTTATTCGTCATTTACTACACAGAAAAGCGTGCGGTAAGTTAGTACTTTTCCCACATATGTTATATAAAATCTATAGAATTAGTAATTAGTATCCAGAAAACTACAGTTTTTTTGTATAGAACTTTTAGAAAATATTCGTTTAGTTTTTGTTTCAACTCTGAAGAACTACATCATATTTCTATGTTTATGCTTGTTAATTTTATAACTAAATCGAATATCTACGGATCAAAATAAGCTCCTAATGTTTTCTTAATACAGAATAAGCGTTTTGGTAAAATAATAGAATTTTTTATAGAAACATAAACAAGTCATTTTTGTCTTAAGAATATTCCTCTTATCTTGTGCTCTTGCTTACGTAAACGTTTTACTTTTAAAAAAATTGCTCTCAATTTACATCATTCGGACTGAAGAAGAGCAAAACATGTAAGACTAACATTAAGACTTAAATTATTCCCTAAGATTATTTAACCGATACTAGAGCCCCAAGACGATCAAAGCAATAAAAGTGTACAACTTTTGGAATTTTCATTTCAGGGAAGAACTCGTGGGACGGACCAGCCAGGGATCCGAATCGGGAGTGCAACAGATCTGACAAAGCGTCACAATAACATCAATCAATGCCACCGAACACAAATAGTTGCAACATTGCATTTAAGCAGAATCCATTTATTTGCTGATACAACCAGAAAAAGTACAATCAAGATGACTGCCAAAGGGGGTGGTGGTAGTATCGCCAGCCACCCACACAATTCGAAAAGAACCAGGAGATGGGAATGGAGCGTGAGTACCAGCCTCCCGGTATGGCTGGCCCTTTTATGGGTACTCGCCGTAACACAGAGCGGTCAGGCGGGTTTCGCCTGTCTCAGCAATCCTTGTGTTTTTGGCGTCTGCATCGACGGATTAAATAGGTAAGGAGGACACTATCAAATGCAATCTAGTCTCCGAGAAGGACTCCTTTTCTCCGATTTCCCTTCCAATTAATCTCTTTGATTCGCCTATAAATCCACTCTAAGGCTAATGAAACATTTCTTTTTTGTTTTTTTTTTTTATTATTCGTCCTCCTCGACGCTGGACCTAAAGCTCATACTCGTGTTACTGCATAGACGGTTACACAGGAGTTCAGTGCCAAACGAATTGGGACGAGTGTTGGTCGGCGCCCTGTCAGAACGGAGGAACGTGTATAGACGGCGTGGCCTACTACAACTGTTCGTGTCCGGATGGATTTACCGGTAAATACAAAACCCTTTCCACTTTCGACAATTTTACAATTTTTTAAACCCCCCTTACCCAGACCAAACCCCGGTCTATACCCAAAGCATGCCCAACCTTCAGAATACAGTAGAACCCTACCTCTGCAAAATAAAAGCTTAACAAATCGACAGAAATCAATAACGCGCCACCAATCCTAAGTAGGTTACGAGGTAATGATTTAATACTTTCTTCGGTAGAAAGGTGAGTCGTAGGGCTTCCCGAGTGATTTGTCGTATCGTAGACTATATCGTTTTGCGCCAGGCTGCTCTTCCCCAGGAAACTAGTTGATGGTGAAATTAGAGAAAATGGGGTTTTGCGCCATTTTCCACTAGGCTGTTTTACCAAAAAGCATTAAAATATTTACATAAGGAAACCATAAAACGTTCTTAGGCCGGCCGTTAAGACGGCGACTGAGGGAAAATGATTGTGGGATTGAGAGAAGGCTTCGTTCGTTTTTGTGTATACCAAAGGGGGCATATACTTGTACTCTCAAAAACACTCCCATTCCTGAATTTGACTAAAATCAATATCAGAAATCATTCACAATCTCTAGGAAATATAAACCGAAACGTGTCATTTGAATGTTTGCGAATACCATTTGAGAAATAACCGCATTAAATCGAAAATGATGTTATTTATTGCATGACCCTTTCCCCAAGATGAAACGATATCACTATTTTTTTTTTTCTTTTGATAAATGTATACGTAAAATCAACTATTCGTCCCTTGGGAAAAAGAGAGTCATTAAATGTTGTTCATATCCTCTTATCACTTATATTATTACAACTCGTAAAATTTAATTGCTTTCATAACTTTATGACACGATATTCGACAATAATGAAACATATCTAGGTGGACATATTTTCATCGAATATTGCTGAATATTGTAACGACTGAAATTCATTTCTGTTCTTTATCCCAACCTGATATGTTTGTCTCTACTGCAATATAAGTTATAAAACGAAAAACTATATGCAATGAACAAAAAAATAATAAGATAGCTAAATTAATTATATTATACTTCTAAACATATTTAATCTATTTATTACAACAAAACGTTCTAAAATTTATTCATTCATTGATATCTACTAATTAAATTTCAATTTGGACGCGATTTAAAAATAGCCTGAAATAGAAATTATTGTCGCCGTCGACTATGTCAATTAGTCCTATATACGAAAATTAAGCCATTAATGAGTCAAATTAATTAACTTGAAAATAAAAAAACAAATAAACTGTTTTAAATGTTGATATTAATTTTAAAAGTAAAATAAGTAAATTCAGAAGTTTTAAAAATTAAAATTTCAGTAAACTGACGGTTATTGATGTTAATTTTTAAACCAACTTTCAAGTATTATCTGCTGTAAGTTTGTATGTCTGTCTGTTTATTCCTTCGTACAGCTTAAATCATTCGATAGGATATTAAAACATTCAGTACACTTAGTACATTAGTTTTAAAAAAAAATTACCTTACCTTACTCGTATCCCATAACATACTTAAGCAAGATATTTGAATTTGGTGAATAAGATGACCTTTATTCGATTTTTTTAAATAAATAATTTGTTTTATCCTCAAGTAATTCTGAACATCATACCTAAATTCTTCCCTAAAACCTCAAGATTCATTTCCTAAAATATTCAGGTAAGTCGAACTGTCAATAATTTGAAAAATGCCTCAATAAAAGCAGCTCTCGTTTAACTTAATGGTTAGATTTTCTACAAAGTACCTGGTTAAAATATATCGTTTATGTGAATATCCCTTTCAAATTATTGCAATCCCAGTTCCTACGATACAAAATAAAGGATTTAGCTTAACCCAAAGTCCAGCTTTGATTTACCTATTAAATTGCCCATAAAAAGACAATTAATATTGTCCTCAGGGCGAATAGAAGCTTATATTACTTCAGTTCTCACCAAATTTAACAAAAGCAGGGAATATAATCGAAAACGGCAACATTTTACTATGATCATTTGTTTAGGCGATTAAGTGACACTTGGACAATGATTGAGTTTATTTCCCTTCCATTTAACCCTTTCCGGGAGGGATTGTGTAAATGTCTTCAAAAGCAGAAATTCCGATAATCGACGGTCGCGCAAAATCGAAATGGGTCACAAACATCTGTTTATCGTCAATTATACAATCGAATGGGCTCATTTTCAATCGAATGCCGGAAAATTTGGCAAAATTGGAAAAACATTGAAGCGTGCCCAACGATGGGTACCAGCTTTTGGCTTTAGAACTTTAGCTAACACCCCCCTTGCCTGTTCAGTCGGCCATGAATGAAAACGTAAAAATACCCTAAAATCGTTTAATTTAGCGTTTTCGAAATTGAATTATTCAAAAATTGAATTAGGCGACTACAAAACGTGCGTACGACCCCAGAATGCATGGGATTGGTTTGGTTTAGCCTGAAATGGCCGTGTGGGTGGGTGGAAGGTCGACGGACACGGTGGTGGTTACTGGATCGATTTTCCATTTTTTAACTTACAACCCGGCAACGGGCAGGCCGGCCCGCCACCACTTATGCGGAAGGGTAGAGAGGGTTCTTGTCATGTCTGCCGGTGTATTGGCCTTCCTCGACCGGCTCCGGTGTGTTCATAAATTTTAATAGGGAGCCTAAACAACTACATAAGGTTCCACCGGGACGACGGCGGGTGAGTACCATCGGATCAATACATCGGCTTTCAGCGGTTACAGGTAAGTAACCCTAGAAAGCGCTAAGGACGCGGCAAGAAAGCGCCATTTATGTTATTTTTTAGGGTTTTTTACGGGGGCAAATGTTGCAGTTATCCCAGGCTATAGAGTTCGGCCGGGATCCTGGAACAGCCTCTTCTCGATCGGTATCCAACTCTCGGGGGTTGTTTCAATTTAGAGGAATTTCTGCTTTACAGCAGCCTAATGGACCTCGCGTCCTCGGTAGAAAGGATTTCAACCGTCTTTTGCTCCTTATGCTGCCCTATTGTTTGCATTCCCATTACGCCGCTTTACGGCAATTTTACGGGAACGCAATCTGGACCGGGAGCACTCATTCAGACAGCCGTGTACATAAAATAAACATTGCGACTTTGGCTGCGGTGCTCAAGTGGCACCGGTCGGGTCATTGTCCTAATGAAATAAATTCGTATATTCACGGAGCGGCATCGTTCCTAGAGACGAAGCTATGTTTGTCTATTAGTTTCCGTCATCCGTAAATGTTAAACACCGGAGGCGTTCCATCTTCGCAGCGTTATGTATGCAAATTTTCGAAAGCGCCTGGCAAAATCCCAGTGCTCAGCCAACAGCTGTGTCCTAAAGGTATGGGGCGTAGGCAAAAAGGAAAATTTCAAAAATTCCAATTTCACCTGTGCCATCCCTTCACCGTCCTCCGCATTCTCCCCCACCAGAACATGGGAGCAACCGTGCAGAGGCCCATGTGAAAGGTAACTAGAAATTCTAATTTTGTGCCGAATGTCGCCGTAGTTCGGATTCACAGATATTTCCTAGCTAGCGCGAAGGATGGAGCAGTGAACTTGCCTAAGGCAATTGGGGCGAAGCACACCTTGTTTGTCTTAATCCTTCAACCATGACTAGATCTGATTGTTTTCTCGCCCAGTCAGGTGTGGGTGTTGTGCCGGCTGTCGATCCCTCTGGTAATAAATTTCGACAGGGTTTGAAAACTGTGAGATGGGGAGTCACACTGGAACGGTCGAAGTGACCTGAGAAATTGTGTGTCACATGTAAATTGAGAATGGCCATATATAACAGCGAAAATGGTCAACTCAGTTGGGAATAGTTCGAAGGTAAAAAAAAAATGCATGCCTAGGGAATTATATACACTGGTCCAGGAATTCTGGAGAGGTTTTCTCATTCCAAAGCGGAAAACAGTTTCTGCAGCAGCAGAAAATTAAGTTTCAAGTCATTTCCGTTCATGCTTGCAGTGTTTACTCTACGCCCTTAATTGGGAATTTCAATTAAAATTTCTGATTCCTTCAGGTGCTGAATTTGCAAAAAGTTTAGTCCAACATCGACTTTTAAATATATTTAAGGAATAGACTCAAAATGTACAAAAGATACTTAAACAAAAATTGTCCTTTTTTGGAATCTTAGAGGCAACAAAGTAAGCAACTAAGTAGATAAGTAAAATAAAATAATAATTATAAATGTTCAGAGACTTACATGCAAAATGACTATATGAATCGTTTATTTCGAAAATTCCAAATCCAAAATATTATAAAGTCTTTTTTTTTACCTTAAAGAAATATAGAAAAAATGTCTGTACGCCGTTTTCGATTTGAATGATTCAAAATAAATGATACATCCAAAATATTGGCCTCATAATATCAAATTTAACTTATATTTCATAAAACTAGGTAGATGTAGCTTTTGGGAAATAATAGTAATAAATTATCAACTATCTCTTGACCTAAAAACTTTTATTTTCAATTTAAAATTAACAACTTATCCAAAATTAATTTTTAATATAAAACATATCTTATATCTCCGAATAAATGTTTGTATTTTGTTTTAAATTGCATAAACTCATTTATTTATGCGGAAGATCTCTTCTTTAGTATTAAAATGCATTTAAATAAAAACTTTGGTTATTATTTGAGTATACGAAGAAAATATCTCCTTTTTTATGGGTCAATTAGAGCGTTTAATTATTCAAAGGACAGAGATATTTGCATAAAGTGCATCTATATTAGAAAGCTTTTCAAAATCCCTCTTAAATCTGGTCAACGTTTGAATATTATAAAAAAAATTTAAGTTTTACTTTCTTTGTACGTTAAAAGCCTCCTGAAAATTGCTGATATTTCCCCATTTTTTATCCGATAGCTAGTTTCGGTTGCTTTTGAATTTCATTTTAAATGTCTCTCTATCTCTAAAATCCTTGACACATTCAATTATTTACGTCTTCCATTTTTAAAAGCTATTTGAATTCGTCGGTAAATGATGAAAGCAAAAACATGAATTTTCCTCGACAGGATCGAACTGCGAAGAGAACGTTGACGAATGTCTATCAAATCCTTGCCAAAACGGAGGATACTGCAGGGATCGGGACAATGGGTACACTTGTTCGTGTCTACCTGGATATTTGGGGATACACTGTGAAGTTGATGTTGCAGTCTGTGAAATGGGTAAGTTTTATGAGAACAGAGAAAGAAGTGGTTTCATAAACAACTCAAACAAAAAAAAAAAAAAAAAACACAAAAATCTTTTTCTCCTACAGGAACAGGCGCAAGGTGTCTGAATGGTGGTGAATGCATCGAGGGACCTGGACTCGAATTCACGTGCGACTGTCCCCCTGGCTGGAAAGGGCGAATATGCCAGGAGGAGATCAACGAATGCGAATCCTCCCCGTGCCAGAACGGAGGCGTTTGTGTAGACAAGTTAGCCGCGTATGTTTGTGCGTGTCCCATGGGATACACCGGAATAAACTGTGAGGAGGAAATTTTGATATGCTCGGACAATCCGTGCAAAAACAATGCTCTTTGCCTGATGGAGGAAGGCGTCCCGACATGCTACTGTGTCCCCGATTTTCACGGTGAAAGATGCGAGTTTCAGTATGATGAGTGCCAACTGGGACCCCGCTGTACAAACGGAGGTGTCTGCATCGATGGGGTGGATACTTTCACTTGTTCATGCCCACCTCGGTTGACCGGAATGCTGTGCGAATGCTTGATCCTGGGTGACGATAACTTGGACTGTAACTATACGGCCCCATTAACTACACCTCCACCGGAGACAACGACGAGTGAGGTAACAATAGAACAACCATTTTAACACAAAAATTATTCTATTAATAGTTGTATCGATTATTTTATTCGTTTCTGGATTAATACCACGACGTTATCTAGAAAAGTACTTTTTGATTTTTTCTAGGAGGTCTTTATAAAACGTAATGGTATAATAAAAGCTAATGAGATTATAACGAACTAACTAACGAAAACAATTCGAATATGTTCATTGAAAAATATAACAAACACCCGTTTTATCAGTTCCAAGTTCAACTAGATCCAGAAACCAAAATCTAAAATTTATATTTGATAGGAACTAACGAAATACAAAACTCTAACGATACAAAAAAGAACTAAATACTAAAACTCTAATAAAACTATTGTTTTGAAAAATAAGTTGCCTTCGAAGTCGAATGTTACTTCTATTTAAATATACGGCTACACAGCTTCAAAGTTACAAACATTCGTATAATAAATGTACTTTAGAATTTCTTTAAACTTTATTATTACATTATCTCATTTTCTTAAAGTAGGGCCGTAATCAGCTATTTTTAATGCTAGCCACATTGATGTAGATCTTCAACCCCACATAGCCCATTGATGATCAAATTTGGTCATCGTGTATAATTTCCCCTTCTACTTTCTCGAAAATCACGAATTTAGAAGCAAGCACTCAGTGCAGATGCATTAAGCGTTCAAAACCATATATTAAAAAGTTAAAGTTAATAAACAATAGAAGTTCCAATTTTTTGAGTTTTTACCATCAAATTCAATTTCAGGAGCTCAAAATACATATAAAGAATTCCGGTTGTTGAGATATAAAGGCGCTCCTTTGCCAGTAAAGTTGTTCTGGTTCAAGTTTAGTAATATCTTGTACATTTGGTGTTAGTTGTTCTATTATAAATAAAACACATACATTTTAAAAAGTTTTATTTTGTAAAAATACCAATTTTTCTCAACTATATATGGAATTCGTTTAAAATAATCTAATCATATTGCCTTAGGTAACAACGGAAAGCTATGAGGAGAGCATAGAAACCGAGGAGATATCTCTGGAAACAGAATCTTCCGAGGAGTTCACAACTGACCAAAGGTTCGACATTGAAACGACAACGAGCTCCGCCGATATACCAATAACGATAACAGCTCGACCTACCGTCATCCACCGCAAGACTACAATAATGCCGCCGTATACAACTCATAGGGCGCGATGGCCAGTGACGACGACAACCCTACCGCCAGGAAGACGACCTCCAGGAACAATCTCTTCAGGAGAATATCCCGATTATGAAACCGAAACTACCACTTCAACCCCGTATCGAGGCGGTGTTATTGGAATCACCACGACCCTTTCGCCCTTCTTCACCGAATACCCCGAGATCTACATATCTACAAAATTCACAGATTTTACTCGTGACTATGTGACTTCAGGAACCCGGTTTAGCACTTATAAACCACCCCCAACAGCACCCTATGACTATGAAGCAGGTGAAACGACCAGCTCCCCACGACAAACAACGACTATGCCACCGATTTCCTCCTACTGGCCCTCGAAGGCATCCTTCCGTCCCACACCGCCAACGTTTTCCCTTCTCCCGGAGCAGACCACAAAGTCGCTATTCACGGACGACTTGGTTACATATGGTCCCCCAACGACGACAGAAGTTTCCACTCATCTTCCACCTGCAGCTGGCGCTGACAATTTCACCGGCGCTCCGGATTGCATCAAAATGG
Organism: Philonicus albiceps; assembly: GCA_963969385.1. Lineage (NCBI taxonomy): Eukaryota > Metazoa > Arthropoda > Insecta > Diptera > Asilidae > Philonicus > Philonicus albiceps. The sequence goes on from OZ017775.1 coordinate 29,746,539, forward strand.
GCTGCTACAATGGAGGCACCTGTGTCACAACTTCCGAGGGCTCAAGGGTAAGTACTGACCCCTTTTCTAGAGCGCGATTATCCGAGGGATAGTGACCCCGTGCAAAGGGGCAGGATAGGGGATCAGATAAAATTGTAATTAACACAGGGCCAACAAATCGGGTCATTTTGATTGAATTATGGTTAGGAAGGTGGTCCATGCCTCATATCTATATCGCACACATTTCTCACCGGATATGCGAATATTAAGCATATTCGTCACACTCGCTTGTGCTTCGGTTTAGGATGACCTTTCGTACTAATTTTATTTAGATGCTACTAGTTTTTGAACCGAAACACTTTTTATTAAAACTTTTGGCAACAGGTATCATTTACATATATCCATAAAACTCCGAGAATCTTTGGGTTATCTAAACCTTCTGGAATGAAATTGGAATTATCTATCCTTCAAGTAAAACATCCTTAAGGAGAATAGAAACAAGGCTCTTACAAAAATTAAACTATTTATTTAATTCTGAGTTTCAACTTAAGTTTAAACACCAAGCAATCTCATCATATCATACTAAAATTAAGAACTTTGAAAGTTGTTCTTTAATTTTTAAAAAGCGTTTAAAACTCATTCGCCTTAATTGCAATTCATATCTGTAGAATTAATCGTTTAAAACGTATTAAATATTTTGAAAACAAAGTTATTGTACATAAAAGTCTCAAAGACTTTGTTTCAATCTTAATTACTTTTTCAATATACGGAATATCGGTTATTACGACTTCGATTATAACGATATACTCGTTATAACGACCATACCTTTAACGAACATTTTTTTACTTATTTCCACCAGTTATGACATTGGTTATAATAACCAACCGGATATAACCACGGATTTTTTGGCAATTTTCAGTAAATATTAATTTACATTTCTACCGGATATATTGACGAAATTGTTATAACCGATGTTCACTGTATGTAATAAGAAAACAAAAAGTATTAAAGTAAAGAATTTAAATATGTATGAAAGGTATTGCTCTAAGGTCTGAACGGCGATATGCTAATCGATTCTACATGGCCTCCTGATCAACGTTTGTTCTAAGACAACCCTCCTAAAATCGCAATCGAAAATGTACGGCCTTATGGAGGAGATGAACCCAGAAAATACGTTATAAATCCTTTGAGAGACATCGTAGTATTTGAACAGAAAGTGACAAAACTGAGCTTTTACGCTTTCTAAGGATATCTCTTACAAACAAGCGAAAAATACCACATCAAATTTTCACAATGACAATTTCAATGCCCAAAATTTGACCTTTGCCAAATTTCTGTTCTATTTATTGATTTTTAAACTAAGCCTTAATTTCGACAAATGAATTTAGTAATAATAATAATAATAGTAGTAGAAAAACTTATATGTGATATCTTCCAAAATAAAAAGCTCATTTATTCATCTTCACAATTTTTTTGATGATGAAAATTTTAAATAAAACGTACTTTGTATTTTGCATACGCACTTATGACTTATGACATTTGATTACTTATTTCAATATGTTATTCAATTTTACTTAAATTCAATTCTATTTAAAGCTCAAAAGGAAACTCAATTTTAATAACAAAAATATAACCACTATACTTTTGACGAGAAAAAGCAGATAATATGAGTTGAAGGGTTGGATCAATTTTTTTGCTTTATAATCGCCCATCTCATCCATCCTTCCGGGAATATGAGTTTTTACGGAGCACGACAAAAGGATGGTAATAAATTTAATGGAATACCTGAGTGCACCAAGAGGAGATGGGCTTTCCGGGGCTAACCTATTCCACGGTTGTTTAATCGAGAGATGCAAGCGGGGTTTGTGGGCACATACTCTATAACTCTGTAGAATGGCTATGATAAATTAAGGGATGAAATGGGAATTAAGTGAGCTGCGACATTATTTTATGTGGTGAAAAAGGTTGAGGACCTTAAAACTAAAAGAGAGTAAAATTTGATTGTGTTCATGAAAGCTAAAAATCTCTAAAACTTTATTCTACTAACTAACGTCGGATTTTGCGGATTTGTACATATATTAAAATAACTTAATTTTAAGTTTTTAAATATTTGCGGAATATATCGACTTCAAAATTCTTTAAACAGTCAATGTGCATTTCAAATTTAAAATTGCATTACATTCCTCCATCAAATTTCCTGTTTTCATGATACGTAAACAAAATTTTGAAATATGAACTGAAATATTGAAAATTGATGTATTGTAGTAATTATTCGTATTTGATTTTGTAAAATTGTAATATTTCAAATTTGAATATCAAATTATAAATTCGTAAAACAATATGAAGTTTTGACCAAGAAGTGAAAGTAAATATTTTGAAACTTCATAACTATTTTTTCGCTTGGTAAGAGGATATTCGTCCGTATTCGTAAAAACATATCAAACTTTCATCACCCTAAATTGTGTTAGTAATTGGGGCATGAAATTGTAATATTCATTAATTTACGTATCTCGAACTAGTGCAAACTCTGTAAGGTTTAGAAAATATAAAACTGATTTTAAAGTTTGGTTCTAGTGGCTTGTTGAACACCAACAAAATATTTCCAATTATTGAAAGTTTATTAAAATTCAACCTTGAACTACCAAAAATCGTCGAAAATCTAAAAAAAAATTAAAATATTCCCTCTCGTCAGTACTTTATGGGCCCGAGCATAGAATGCAGTGCAAGTATTCATCCAGGTCCATTTTGCGGAAAGGAAAGTAAATTGAAAAGTCCATTGACTTCGACATGTTCATTTTCGGAAAAAAAATATAAGCATTTTTTCCTCCTTGAAGTCGCATGAAGTGCAGCAAAAATGAATTTTTTTTAATTTTAAATGTACATTTTACGAGTAATGCACCGGCGCTGAAGTTGGTCCAGGCAGAGCATCCAGAGGAGTATGTGAATGTAAGTGGCATTATTAAATTATTATTCAGCGGGCGCATTGAGACCTTTTTAAGGATCACATGAAAAGGACGCGGATATGGTGGAAACGCTCGTGGATTATTTAGAATTTATGGGGCGCACACTAGCGGGATGTGAGAAACTATAAAAGGCATTATACCGTCAGGTTGGTATGAAAAGGTTTCAATTTTACCCCCGCAATGTTCCGCCTTTTTTTTTAGGGGAAATATGCAAATTTAAAAGATATCAATAAACATGCACACCACCCACTCTTCAGAATGTAGGGCACCCTCCTATATCTCAGCTGGAAATTATTTGCCTTTATCGCGCACTTTTGCGGTGAATAAAGTTAAAAATGGCACGCTGTAGGTGAAGTCCCCTTTTATACGCGGTGTTTTAAAGCAAAGTGTCTTATTGCATGCATTTTGGTATTGCCTTGATTAGAATTGTCTCATGTACTCAAGGACATTTTTCTTAAATTCAACTTCATTAACTTTTTCAAGATCAATACGTATTTAAGAGCAAAAAAGTTATAATAGTCGGTTTATGCTATTCCTAATAAATTTAAAAAAATTTATTAATTTTGCTAAAATGCCTTTAATGCGTAATGTTGGACTATAGTAAAACATTAAGCTAATTAAATACTTCTCTAACTATTATTTTTATAATAAGCGAACAAAATTGATTGGTTTTTGAAAATGGGAATAATATTAAAATGTTCTACAGTACAGAATTTAATGAATATCTCTAAATTAAATTGTGTTTGAAAGAAGTTGTAAGGTGTTTTTGGTGTTTGTTCAAACAAAATATGAAAATGCATTTTAAGGCACTTTATTCTGAAACCCCGTATATATTTTCATGGAACCCAACGAATTTTCCAATCAACAACTTTTCCTGAACATAACAAGACCCGAACAAGGTCCAGGGGATGTAATGACATCCACGACGGACGACAATCTCGCCAAACTTATTAAACTTTGTGATGCAGCGGAAAGTCGTCGTCGTCGTCGTCGTCGTCGTCGTCGTCGTCCTCGTCGTCCTCGTCGTCGCCTGGACTGTATCGTCCCGCGCTCTTTTTGGCCTTCTGGTGCCTAATGTGCGGGCGGCACGGGCAGCGGAAGGGCAAACGAATGATGCCAGCCAGCCTTCATAAGACGAGATTACTATCAAAGATTTGTATTCGCCGGGGGGATGCTGCAAAAGTTGTGTCTTATCGACATCATGATGTTATCAAGTCCGCCCGGGAAACCCAACTATCTCGACGACGTCGGCTGGTGCCACAAACCCACTCCCGCCCTCAACTGAGGGCAATTCATATGAAAATTAGGGATCGCGGGTCCTGTCCGCCTTTCGTTGTCGACGCATAACCTACTCCTGCTTGTTGTTTTTTTTTTTTTTTTTTAATAAATTTATTCAGTTCTGTGTGTTCTTCTTATTCATTGAAGGCTGACTGCACGCGGTTCTTAATGAGCTACCTCCTCAAAGTTTAACGAGCAAAATGGAAAATATTAACGCCGCCGCCTAAGGGGGCGGACTGCCGGAGAGCAGGGTAAACAGGAAAAACTTGCAGCTGGCGCGGGGCCCAATGGAAAATCGATTTTGTCGCTGCTAATAAGTTCCTCCTTGCCGTGATAATCGACCCACATCATGCGGTCTTGGAGAGGGGGCGGGGAGGGAGGGGGCTGCCTGCCAACTTCTTTCGAAGCCAAAAGTTTTATGCTTAAGCAGTGGAGGTAAGAGCATAGGAATCGATTACAAGTGCTATTACCTGCTAATTGGATGTAAATTCCGTGGAATTAATTGCGGATCCAGGGGCTTAGCGGCTCAGGTTATGGTGAATTGCGCTCAAGAGAGAAATCAATTCGTGCCATGACAAAGATTTGACGGCGCCTATTAATAGGATTATGCCCTCTTGATATTTGCGGCCATATTAGCTGAATATCTGAAAGGGGACGATCTTGGAACTCATCAATATTTAAATTATCCCCTAGCCCTTCTATTTATTTTCTAGGAAACTTAGATGATTAGCTTGAAAATACATCCTGAGCACGTATATCGTTAAGATTATGGCAAATGAGTGGTGCAACGGGTTGATTTAATGTGCCTGGCGCACATTGTGTCTTATTTGCGTAACAAACTAGAAAAAAGCTAGTCAACTGCGAATCAGAGTCCATACTATGGAAAATTCTTAAATTTGTATAATAAAAAGCTTTAATAATGTCCAGAAATTATATTAACTTTTAAATTACGCAAATTACTTACAACTATGTTTTCTATTGTATAATAAACAATTTTTTGGTATTTAGAGTTTAAGAGTCATTGATATGTATAAGAAATATTGCACATAATTTACAGATTCTCAGGTAAAATCATTTTTGTGATAGATCTGATATTATGCCTAAAACTTACCTACAAAGTGTTAATTAAAGTAAAAAACGATGGTGACTAGCACACATTTCTCTTATGAAGTTGTAAATAAATATATATAAAAAATACAAATATATTTGAGACCCTTACAAAATTTAAGTAATTTGATATTTCCCACGGTATAGTTTTTATTTTTAATTTTCTAATTTGCCCTCCAAAACTGAACCCTATATTCAAAAGTCATTTACGTTACACATCCGTAACCGTGTTTTGAGTCCAAGAAATTCATATGTGTATGAAATTTCTACTTAATCGGTCCATTAGATTTGGAGCAAATTAACCTGGACTAATCCTATAAGGGTTCCGTTTTTTCATTCGAACATACGGAACCTAAAAAGTTAATAGATTTAAATTTTAATGCAAAGTGAACACATATCAATGATAGGTTAGGTTAGGTTGCTGTGGCTGCCTAGAAAGGCACATTTAGGCCAATTTTGGCCCATTGTGTTACCACGTAGCGCAGGAGACCATGGTTATTCGTAGGATTCGAACCCACAGCCTCTGGGACGGTAGAACAGTGTGCTAACAACTGAACTATCAGAGGCCCCCATATCAATGATACTTGATGTTTTTTTTTTTTTTAAAGTTTTGCATTGTTCACATCGAGATGCAGGAAAATAATAAGAAATACCTACCTAATGCACAATTAATGTTATTTCAAAAGTGTTCCTTGATTAACTCACAAAGAAAAATGAGCATTATTAATTTGGAATGAACATTTTTACACTAATGCATTACCACCTTGAAATAGAATTGCACGTTTTAATTAGTCATATACATAATTGTTGCAATCGAAAATGTTTGTATTTTATTTATTTTAAAGTGCTCTTTTCTCTGAGCGTGATCTGTTTCGGGAAAAAAAGATCTTTTGTAAATGATTTTATACACTATGGGAACTAAAACGTTGGTCTAGCAATAAAATTCGATTGGATAAAAGTGAGTAAACAAAATTAATTTTCCTTCACACGTTTTGCTTTTAATACTACACTTCCGGTGTAGCAGTTTATGTTCTACTCCAATGATAGCGCTTTTATTCGCCGACCGTCTATTAATTCTCGTCTAGCAGAGCTCTCAAATAAACCGAAATTTTATTATAGTCGTAGAACCCTCCTTTTTCTGGGATAAAAAGACCGCAATCAAATTGTGTATGTAATACAGGGCAATTCCCATTACTAAAACCAAGTTACCTTCCCTTTAGAATCAGTTCAAAACTAAATTAATTTTGTTTTTCAGTGCGTGTGCCGATTTGACCGCCAAGGACCGCTCTGCGAGCATCCGATAATAATAAAAAATGCAGCATTTTCCGGGGATTCGTATGTAAGCCATCGCATCCACAAGGACATTCCGTACCACGAAAATTTGGAATCGGTACTCCCCATGCACGTCCAGCTGAAGGTTCGGACACGTGCAACAAATGGCCTCATAATGCTCGCAGCAGCCCAGGGTACGAAGGGCGGCCACTACATGGCCCTATTCCTTCAGAAGGGCCTCCTCCAGTTCCAGTTCTCGTGCGGTCTGCAAACGATGCTTCTGAGTGAACTTGAAACCCCGGTGAACACAGGCAATGAAATCGTTATAAGAGCTGAGTAAGTTAATGTCGGTGTGCGAGACTTCGTCCGTTTCTGGCACCTACTTGGGGCCCCCTCTGGTGAATGCCCCGTGGCTGGCATAGTCGTCGAGTCGCCGGGCAATCGGCGGCTCGGCGACTAGCAAGAAAAGTTCGTTTTTAGCTGTTAAGAACAACACTACATTTAATTACAGTGGGCCAATAAATATAATGAAGGGTGGGCAGAGCAAGGATGAAAAACACTTAAACAGCACATTTCCACCGCATTCATTAGCCATAAAGCAGCTCTGTTCCGCCCCCGTTCATGATCCCAATTTCCCTTTGGAGGTTTATTAGAGCTATTAAGGCTTTCCCCCGATCCCCCAAAATCCCCGTTTCCCTCGTATCCCTCGTATACCCCGGATTCCCATTTCCCATAGTTCATCATTTGCACATTTCTTTTTTACGCAGAGAACTCAGCCGCGCCTACATCCGACTGAAAGGTTGCGGATGCCCGATGAGTACCATAGAATTTAAGCCCCTTCGGTGCGGGGGTGTCCCGCGGAAATAGATAGGCCTTGCACTCATAGAATAGTCCAATTTAAAATTTTCACAAAATATCGCGAAATGAATGGCGCCAACCATATACTCTTCTTCATTTTACAGATTGGATTTCAGCCGAAATTTTACCCACTGTAACGCCTCCCTCCTGGTGAATGATACCCTTGCCATGTCCGGTGATCAGCCGACATGGTTAAAACTGCTCCAGCCTCGGCTCCATACTCCGGATATAATACAGAATACTTGGCTGCACCTGGGGGGTGCACCCCAGGCCCCAATCGGTCTCATCATAGAACTACCTCCAGCACAAAGTGGCACCGGATTCACGGGATGCTTGCATTCGCTGCGAATCAATGGCGAGGAGAGAGAAATATTTGGGTAAGTAAAATCCCTGAAAAAATGTTGAAAACATCCAGAAAAATGGGAGGGACATTGAACGATAGTAATACAAAAACAAAAATAACAAAAACAATAATAAAAAACAAAATGGGGTCTCGCAGAGATTCTAGCGCAAATGGAACCGGATAGAAGAAAATCCCCAAAAATTCCAAAGTTCATTCGATTGTCATTTGATTTTCCTTTCGAGCCCCGTTCCCAACGATTGTCGTTCGTAATAGAAGAGAATTCGACGGAATCTCACTATGGGATACGGATTAACTTCGGCGTCAGAAGCTTACGAGATTTAATTGGTTTAAAATTGAAATTGAAACTCGCGTCGCTTTAATGGACCATTCATTGAAAATTATTCGGCTAATTAAATGGAGCTTCGTATCCAATGAGCGCGCCCCACTTCAATTAAAGACCTTTACAAGTAAATAGAAAATCGAAAAAGGAATACGAAACCTTCTGTCGAAGGATTGTCTAGCTCAAAAGTAATTATTTTAAAGAAAACTTCAATTTATTCAAGTTTCCGCAATTCATTTATTTAACGTTTCACACTGAATTCGAAAAATGTTGAGCTTATCAAGGTTGCGACGTAAAAATCAAGAAACAGAATATCTCGAAGATTTACGGAATTAATTAAAATTAAATTTATATTTACTGTTTTTTAAACAGATAATTGTTCATTTTAGTATAATAAAAAAGGAGGCAAGAAATAACAAGAAAGTGTAAAAGAAAATTAAAACAAGGATTACTTTTTAAAAAGTTGTAAGCATTTTAAATCCTTGAAAATTTTTAAAAAGAAAATTTTAAGTTGAAGGTTTATTAATAAAGTATCATATTACTAGAAAAAGAAATAACTAATTTCCTTTCATTCAGAATTTTAAGGCTTCATTTTTCTTGACCAACTATTTAACAGATAAACTTTTATTGCAGTAGTTATAGATAGAGGTCGAAATTTTAAAGGAATTCACGTGAAAGAATCAATTTTCAAATGTTTAAAAGACATTATATAAAAATAGGTAAAATAAGTGGAGGATTATTTTTCAGTAAAATAATAATAAAAGGTATTTTGTGCATACTGCCATAAGACGTAATGTATGTAAATTTCCTGCAATTACTGAATAACTTTGCCCCTTTATTATTCTAGTCTAGCAAGTCTACATCATGGCTGTGTACAGAGGGTTTTTCCACTATACACGTTTTTATAATTGTGTGCAAAATACAACCGAAAATACAATACAACAAGAATTCCTTCAATTTATTAAACATCGAAAATGAATGGCGCTATAACTTTAAGATACCACAACGAAAAGTTAAGCTCAATTAGTATTGGTCTCCAAACTCAATTAAACACAACCAAGATATTTTCCTGAACCACTCCTGATCACAGGCCAGGATAATTGCGGCGATAAGTATCCCATTATCCTTCAATAGAATTCAAACAGTGCTACGATGGCATATTTTCCTTTTGTGTTCATTATGTTGAGAAATAAATATCTCATCGTTTATTTGTCTGCTGACCCGCAGCTACTTCTCAGGTCATTAAGTTTTCTCGTGCACTACTTCTTCATTGTTTTCAACAGATTTCTTGTGCTCACAACTACAAGAGAGAAGGATTCTATTGTTTACCCCCATTTTTTTTTTTTTTCATCATTACTCTGCCAGCGCAAAGTTATTCATTTATTTCAATTCCCACTTATTGTCTGACAAATTGCACTTAAACAGAAGATAAATGCCTTTATATTTGTCACACCGGATAATAGAAGAAATTCATTAATTGTTGCTGCTATTGGCAAACAGATAAAAGTAGAGTACATTTTCGCTATTCTAACATTTAATAAAAAGGGTATATAAGACTTGTATGAAAATCTCCTTTGATTCAAGGGCAGAACAAGGATTTTTTACTTGCCTTTCATTATTTAAGAAAAAGCTGAATTTTAGTATATCTCGTATAAAGTTCTTTGAAATTATTTTTAACTATTAGCACTACTAATTTGGGGTTTTAATAATTCAAAAATATATATTTTGACAAAAGTTTAACTCATAAGGACTCATATAATGAATTTATCTTTCCTGAATAAATGATATGACGTACATATTACATATATAATGACATTACAACTTTTGTCCGACCATCAAAATATGTTGATACTGTTTTTATTTTCGTTCTCAATTTCAGTTTCCTAATTGAGATATTTTTGTTTTATATCCACTTATCCTCCACCCACAACTTTCGTACTTTTTGGAATTGTAAAAGTTTAATGCAAGTAAAGTACCCTTTGCGGCTGATATAAATATCAGATACCTAAAGGTTTTAATGCTGGAAATGACAGATTTAAAGATATTTATAAACCATAATGCGTCAGGAGGATAAATAATAGAAAACTTAAATCCCATTTTGCCGTAAGTCGATACCTATGTATATGTACAAAAATTGTTTTCTAAATATATAATTCAGGTATTGTAGCAATTTGTACTACTATAAAAGTGAACATGTATTGTGTATTATTAAATAATTATGAAACGTTGATGTACCATCAAGAGAGTGACAGGATGTTTTACCTTGAATATAATCTGTTATGAATTTTTTATACTTGCAAATATATTTGAAATGTTTCAATTTTCGGCGCTGAATTCAAAACCTTAAAGGACAATTCTCGTTTTTAGGTTTATTATTTTTTACATTTCTAATTCCTTTTCAGAATGTTTATATAAAATCGTGTATTTTTAATAAAAAAATACAAGTATTTAATTTTAAATGAAATTATATCAATTTTAATGTGAAAAAGTAAAAGAGCGGTCAAGAACATGTCAAATCATACTTAGCGTTAGGGTTCTGTAGCTGTTACTGCAAACGATAAAATCGATTCAAAGAGAGTCTTAAATAGAGTTTAGCATTAGCAAAATCGAACCCATAAAATGTGGTGATATGAAGCCATAAAAATTATCATACAAGGAAGTCTTAGCGAGTTGTTTTTGTTTGAGTTGTTTGAGTCCAAATAACGATAATTTGGTCGACTATAACTCCCAAATTATTTGACTCTAGTAAGTCCGTGTTATTTTTAAAAGTAATTTCAGTCTCTGTGCTAGAAATCTTAATTTATTCAGATTTAGGTTCAGGATAATGTCTTGGCTGAAACAAACCTAATCGAAAATAGCCATTTTGAGATCGGATATTTCAAAAAAGGGGCATAATTTTTTAAATCGATTTAAGAAACTCCTTCCCTTTGAATTCTCTTCTCAACGATACCCCACTCGATAGGGTAAGTAAAAAAAAAATTAAAATAAATATTCGTCTGTGCTTTGGAAACAAATCCGTGAGTCCTTTTAAGGGTATTTTTAACCTCCTTGATTATTACTTTCAAAGAAATCCGCCCCTTTCAATTTAATTTTTTTTTTTATATATAGAAAATGTTTTTACTATAAGTAGAGCAAACAGCCCATATTTAGGGATATTTGAAAGGGTTCAAAAACTGCCTTTTCACTGTGCCAAAAGGTCAGAAAAATAACTCGAAAAAGCTTAATACGTCAAAATCAGATTTCACCTCAAAATAAAACCACATAGCCCATGTTTCATTTGAGAAATCCCAGAATCCCGGAATTATTGAATTTTCTCGAAAATACCCACAGAAAATTTCTCAAGATTACCCCCAAAAATCTTTTTGAATCTTATATTAAATATGGACAATATCCTTCCCATAAAAGGGATCCCCCTGCTACTCAAACAAACAAAGCACTTTCAATCTTTAGACAAATCCGAAATTAAACCCTTTTCCCTTTCGGGGTCTGTGCCAGGGTAATAAGATGGGGTAGAAAGAAATGTTGTTTTTTTTTTCTTTCTTTTAGATTTCTCTCGCACCTTGCTAAACTGCTCCCATTGTATGCCTTTCAGTTAATAAAAAAAGGACTAACAGTGCCGGTCCAGCGCGGCCCCAAATCCCGGGCCCCACTGCCGCAAACAAACTTTGCCTCGGTTCCTTAATGTTTGCAGTTGGAAGTTCTTTTGTAATCTTTTGTTGACTTTTCATCTTTTTTTTTTTTTTTCGGCGGCTTACACAACTTAAGCAGGGAAAATGGGAAAAATTTTAATGAACCCTTCTGGGACTTGATCATTTCTGCCTTGTTTACGTTCGGGATTAATACGTAGGAATTAAATTTTGCGGGCGTGAGCGGGAAGAATTGATTACTTTAAGATTTACCGCCTTTCTTAATATTTAATTTTAGGGACGCATTGGATGGATTCGGTATAACTGAGTGCGGATCCCTAGCATGCCTGAGCAGTCCGTGCCGGAATGGAGCGGCATGCATCAAAATTGATTCGGATGAGATTGGCGAAAATGGTCAGAAACAAGAGAAGTGGAAGTGCAAGTGTCCCACTGGATACATGGGACCCACCTGTGAGATATCCGTCTGCGAAGACAATCCCTGCCAGTATGGAGGAACTTGCGTACAATTTCCAGGAAGTGGCTACCTTTGTCTCTGTCCACTCGGCAAACACGGACACTACTGCGAGCACAGTAAGTTTACCATCCGGCCGAACATTGTTTGTGCCCTTTGTTTGTAAATTGGCTTTTGCAGGTGAATATGGTAATTATTAAATGGCATGCAAGAACTTATTGCCCGCCCTTAAGTTGCCCTTTCCCTTCCGAATAAACCGCCAGTGAACTAGACCAGAAGCCATTCAAGAATTAATTAGTGCATGAGCCCTCTGACCGATGTTTACTATTGTACTGGAGGATGATTTATGACGTGTATTGGCCGGTGGTCAAGCATACATCTGGTTTTGGTCGATGTCCAGCATCTCAATTTAATTTACCCTTTTACATCCTTACTTATTTCTAATTATGACTTCTTGTATATATGTGATCCAGTCAAGAAGTTATAAGAATTTTCGATTTTTTAGAATTTTATTTATTCAATAATATCTCCTTCAAAATATACCCCATTAAATATTATACACTTATGTCAGCGCTTCTTCCAAACTCTAAAACATTTGTGGAATTCGATTTTTAGGATAGTATTCCACTCTCGCATCGATGTGCTCTTAATCTCATGTACGAGTATACTTGCAAAACGACTGCCCTTTAAAGTTCTCTTTATTTTTAGGAACAGTAAAAAGTCTTTCGGAGCCATATTCGGCGAATATAAAGGCTGAGGTATAATTACCATGTTGGCTTTAGCCACAAATTCACTGACAAGCAATGAAGTGTGAGCAGATGCATTATCGCGGTTCAAAAGGCAAACAGATGTTCAGAGATGTTTACCAACACAAAATTCATAAAATCTCGCAAATTGAACTAATACAACTCGCAAAATTACAAAATTCTTTCTATTTTTTCTGTCTGTCTGTTTGTCTATTTATGCCATTGTAGTCCAGAACGGATGAATCAATTTGAATATATTTTCTATTAAATTTAAAAATTGTGCTCTTTAAACTAATTGAACTCAACTTAAGGATCAATTAGGTTTTGTTTAAAAATTCTAACTAAGAAAACAATTATCAAAGAATATTGAGCTAATTTATCAATCAACTTAACTAACTTGACTAATGAAATACAAGGAATCCCTAGTGCTTTCACTAATATTATGAAACACTTTATTTCCCGCTCTAATATTATTTTAATGCTATTCAAGGCAATTTCACGAAATATTTAGATATCACGCAAGGAGTTTTTTCGATATTTTAGATTTTCGGTTCTTCCCTGACTAACTTCAATAATTTTCACAGCAAAAATGGAGCGCTACAATAAATTAATTTTCCATCAAGACAAAACAAATTCTCAATGCCACCGTTGCCGAAAAAAAAATAGACATAAACCCTCCCTTATTTAGCTATAGTCACAAATTACAATACTCTCCCGTATTTTTCCAAAGAAAAGTGCTTGGATTTAAATCGTTTTCCATTACGTTCGTTCTATTCCTGTTTTCTGTACAAAGTCAATTTTCGATGTGGGATATTTTTGTTTCATTATCTGTCCGTCATCCAGACCTTTGGACAGGTAAAAGTTGGATGCAATTACAGCGTACGTTTTGGTTGATATAAATATCGAATAACTTCTCTGCGACTGAATATGATGGTATTTTTGGATACAGTGCGTCATGACTGGCATAATAAATTTATTCTGAAATTGTATTTCTCGTTTAATGGAATACAGGGAACTAAAGAGTACGGTGTTTACCTCAGATTACCATAATTGTTTGTTAGTCTTGTGGTATGAAACAGGAAAAAAATTAAACTTTCCACAAAGTTCCAGAGAAATTTTTTATTAAATTCGCCCTTTTTTCAATCGTAATCAATTTCCAATCTAATCTTAATTTTATATTTCCGGAAATGAGGTTTTTTAATGGTATTTTAAAGTTAGTAAAAAAAAACCAAATACATACGAAACATGTATCCTTATTTTCTCGAACTTTATCAAATAAAAAGGAATCCAAAGTTTGGCACACAACAAAATTGCCCGACGTCAATTTTTTTCAAATAAACGCCTCTATTAGTATTATATTCATATTATAGACTTTATTTTCTTTTTCTTTTTTTTATACATATTACGCTTAGTAGAAAATATTAACATTTTTTGTTATAATGGCACACAAAATATACTACGAAAAATACCTTTAACCCTACATTATTGCTTAAAATAATTTTCTATAAATTCACAGATCTGGAAGTCGCCTTACCATCATTTTCTGGAAGCGTAAATGGTCTATCATCTTTCGTCGCCTATACTGTTCCAATACCTCTAGAGTATTCATTAGAATTAAGTTTTAAAATTCTCCCTCAAACAATGTCCCAAATCTCATTGTTGGCATTTATTGGTCAAGCAGGCTACCATGATGAAAAAAGTGATCATTTAGCAATAAGCTTCATTCAGGGCTATATTATGCTCACATGGAATTTGGGCGGTGGACCAAGACGAATCTTTACCCAAAAACCAATAGATTTTAGACTTGATGCCCCAAGGGTACCTTACGAAATTAAAGTGGGACGCATAGGTCGCCAGGCATGGCTATCTGTTGATGGAAAATTTAATATTACTGGCCGGTCTCCGGGGACTGTTACGAGAATGGATGTAATGCCCATTTTGTATTTGGGCGGACATGAAATTGCAAATTTCAATACTCTGCCACATGATCTTCCACTGCATTCTGGATTTCAAGGATGCATCTATGACGTACATTTGAAGGCTGGACAAGTATCAGTACCGCTGCAGGAAACAAGGGGTGTTAGAGGTCGTGGAGTTGGGCAATGTGGCACACGAGAGTGTCACAGGCATGCTTGTCAACATGATGGCGCTTGTTTGCAACATGGAGCCACTTTTACGTAAGTATCATGTATTTACTTCCTTTTATATTAGCACCGTCGATTAGAATTAATTGCCGCCTTAGTAAGGTGATACGAGTATGGCTTTACTAAGATATAAGAATAAATTTTAACTTATAATCCATGATTTCGAGGAAATAATTTTTTAAATCTATATTTTATTTTTACTAAATAATTTTTAAACAAATTTTATTTTAGGTGTATATGCCAAGAAGGTTGGTTTGGGCCATTGTGTGCCCAATCTTCCAACCCATGTGACTCTTTCAACAATAAATGTGCTGAGGGTTCCACATGTGTTCCATTAGTCAATGGATATGAGTGCGACTGTCCCGTAGGGCGAACTGGAAAGAATTGTGACGAAGGTACAAATCATACATTTATTTTAAAAACTATTTTATAATTTTAATCAACCAGAATCATAGTTTTTACAATTTTTTTAAAAGTGGCCTTAAAAACTAAACTAAAAAAAAAAGCTATTATTTGAAAATTCGGCTCTTTAGGTATTTTGAATGCTATTCAAATTATTTTGCATAGATAAAAGTAATGATTTCTTTATTAAATATAAAAATTTGTTCTAATTGAATTTTAAAAATGAACACAATTTTTGATTTCACTAGCTTTGCAACAATATCAAACAGAATTTTCATAAAGTCAAGCCAAAAGCATAAAACAAAAATCTTTGAAGGGCAACTTTTTAAAATTTCCTTCAATGCTAAATGTGTTGTGTGGTAATAGTTTCGATTGAATGTAAAATGTGCTTTTGATCTGAATTAGAAAGACAAAGGAGAAATATATTAAGAGTTTTCTTTTTATGAAATGGTAGGAAAAACTTATTTTTTTGGCTCTTCCTTGAAAAACAAAATTTTTTGTTTACATAAATATCTCTAAAAACATTTCTCAAAGAAAAAGGATATGACTTTTGAACAAGCCTGAAGCAACTATGCTTTATGACCGTCGTTGTCGATTTCTTCCGCATTTATAACCACCTGAAAATCGGTAATTTTCATAAATAAACCTTTTCTTGCTACCGCCTTAAGGAGTACTTTTGAGTTTAATTTAATTTTATTTTTTATTTATATTTCTCAGAGGTCAGGATTATGTACTAAATAAATATTTTTTGTTTAGAATCTGAGTTATATGACTTCCTGAATAAAAAAAACAATAATTTAATATATTTTTATAATTAATATGAATATTTTTCAGAAATACGTTCTCTAAGCGATGTATCGCTAACAGGCCGTAGATCATATCTAGCTGTGCGCTGGCCCTACTTCAACTCCGATCGCGATAAGCTAGGATCGAAGCGATCACAGATCGTACAGTACCGGAATTTTACCAAAAAAGTTGTGCCAAAACCCATGTCATACGCGTCAACACCTGGTCAGCACTTTGTGATGAAACTTTTGAACGAAGTTGAAAAGCAAAGAAAATTTGCCAGTGTTCCGCTTATGTCTTCCAAAACTCTCGAGGATCACCATCGTGTGCAGTTCTTCTTCGTTGAATTCCAGGTGAGACCACTCTCGGAGCGTGGACTTCTACTCTATTTTGGTACCCTGAACAACAATCTGGACAGAAAAATTGGATTTGTCAGCCTATCACTGCAGGGTGGAGTAGTTGAGTTTAGGATTTCAGGACCCAATACTCACGTCACGGTGGTAAGGAGTGTAAGGATGCTGGCAATCGGAGAGTGGCACAAGATAAAAATGGCGCAAAGGGGACGATGGCTAACTCTATGGGTCGAAGGGAGTGCATCGTCTGCTTTGGCGCCAACTGCTGAAGTGCTTGTCGAGCCTGACTCGCTCCTATACATTGGCGGTCTTAAAGATTTATCTAAGCTTCCACACAACGCCATTTCTGGTTTTCCCATACCTTTTAGGGGGTGTGTGCGAGGACTGGTAGTTAGTGGAACGAGGATTGTCTTAAACGAAACTAATATTTTGGGTAATCTTTAGATTTTGTGTTTTAACAGCCGTAAGATATATCTCTTCTTTAGAATCTCGCAATATTAGAGACTGTGATGGCACTGCTTGTGGAGGCGACTCTTGCGAAGCTGGAGGTCATTGCTGGCTAGACGAGAAACTTCAACCGCATTGTATATGCCCTGAGTACGCAAAGGGCGAAAGGTGTGAATATTCAGAAACATGCAAACTCATTCCGTGCAAAAATAATGGACGGTGCCTGAGGAGCGGACGGTGTAGCTGCCCGAATGGATGGGGAGGATTTTATTGCGAAATCGGTACTATTAATAATTAGCTACACTAATTTTTAAAATTATAAAGCAGTACAAAATTCAGAAATAGCACTTAGGTACAAAGTTATGTGCCAATATCCCTTGCTGTCGCAGTAAATATTATCAGTGATAGTGACTGTTTGCACTATCACCGAATAATGATAGTGAATTACTTTGCACTATTACTGACCGTTTGCTGATAGTTATTTTTGATGATGTTTTCAATATAGGTTTTTTTTGTGATAGTACTAAAACGCCTACCTCTGATTTTTAAAAATAAAATAAGTGTATTTTTGCATTATCATTCAATTTTAAACAATTTCTAGCAATGAGTAAGCCTACAACGCCTAGCTTTAGAGGCAACAGCTATTTGGTGCTTCCTCCGCCGCGGATACCAATCAAAGATAAGCGAAAAGGCCCTTCGATGTACATCAGGCCCAGGGAGGCTGTGCAGGTTTCCCTGAATTTCTCAACAATCGAACCGGAGGGTCTTCTGCTTTGGAGCGAACGTGACAAGACAAAATTTCTCGGGCTTGGCATTGAAAACGGGCATATGAAGATCGCAAGCAATTTGCTCGAATCGACGAATTCCACCGTAGAAATTCCGGCGGGCGGCTTCGTCTCAGACGGGGGGTGGCACAACGTCCAAATCACCACCGATAGAGGTCGGATCGAGCTGACCGTCGACGGTCAGCTGATCTTTTCGGAGAAAACAAACGTGAACCCGACATCGCTGCGACGGGGGAAAGACGTATCCATCACCTACGAGGACCTCTTCTACTTAGGTAAACTTACTTGTCTCCTCGATTTCGCTTAGGTCGTCCCAATTTTCACTATTCAGAATATCCAACTACACAATTAAGAATTTCACCTGAGAATCGTAGCACAGCTCGCGAAGAACTGTCACAATCATCAACAGGTGTTATTCGAATCAGCCAGGTGTGAAACTTTTTTTCTTTCGTTTCACTTTGAGATTCCAATTTCGAAATCGACTGAGTCTTGGGAATCGCTTTAAGAGTGTCTGAGGTAAACTTTCTCAGGTGAATTGGCAAAGAATTTCAGGTGAAAGCTTTAGGAAAATGGAATATGACAAACAAATTTTAATAAATTCTTATTCTAACTTTTTATAATTTAAAAATAAACATCCATCAAAAGGTAGACAATTGCTAGAATATCTACACCTACTTTTAGAAATTTAAAAGTCCATAAGGAAACAGCGTTAAACATTGTTAACAAATAATAAGTAAATAGCATCACGCTTAATATAAAAACCTAATGACAATCACGCGTGCACTTCTCTGTTCTTTGATTTCGTAATATTTACATACAAAACGTTTATGAACTTAAAAACTTCTCAAAAACTAGTTAAGAGGTATTACGATCAGAACTTTTACTCCGGAATATTAATAAAAACTTGTCAGAGAATTTGCAGATCTAAAAGCACTAAAATTGATTTCTCGGATTATACTTATAACAGAAGAAAATTGCAATATAGAGTTTTGTAAAAACAAAAAGGAAATATTCCTGCTCCCGTCAAATACTAGAATAGCTTTTGTAATATCGTTCGTTTGCTTTAAAGTACTAAGAACAAGTTGCACAAGTTTAATAAGGTACATCTTTAATTTATAAGAATTTGAGAAACACAAAATAAGAATACAAATAAGAAAGACATAATTTGCAAAATATGCTAGGCTGCAGTGAACTAAAAGCAAGTAAGATTCCAATATTCTGGCATTTGTTGGATTGGAATGGTTAAGTTAATTTATAAAATTAGTTTTAGGTATTATTTTCCTGTAATCTTCATAGAATAGCTTTATATATCCTCTTAAACAGTATATTACTTTTGAATTTTTAAAAATACTGACTACTATTCGTTTAGAAGTTAGAAACACAGACAAATAGATGACCCGCATAGACCCCTCTTCGAAGGTTTCCCTTAATTATAAAATTCCACAATAATTCAAATGGAATACCAAGATAGACCTTTCTTGCCTATCCTTGACGAACTAAAAAATATTGAATAATCACATTGATTTCGCTTCCATGACTATCACGGTCTGTACCTCTCACCTTCAGAATCCCCATTAACATAACTGATAAAATCACCTTGCTTCGTGTTGCAATAAATCCACAGTGAGCAATTTAATTGAATTGATATTTTCCACAGTCATTAGTCTCATACCATTCCACCGTGCAATGAATTTTTCGACTTCGCTTGATAGACTCTCTGTTCCTCTAATTTATCCTACTAAAAGTAAATTTTCCCGGCCGACAGTACTTACTCTTTTATTTTTTAACTTTTATATCTTCTCCGTTTTTCTGCCTTTCACTTTTCGGTTTTTAACTATTATTTACGTTTCAAATCTTTACGTTCTGCTTCCCCTTCCTTGTAAGACCCACATTTATTTATTAGAGCTCGGAGAACCCATTAAATTTAAGAGAATCAAAATTATTTAATTTTCTTTCATATTTTTACATATATTTTTATATTCAATTAATATATACTGAACTATATTTCTCCTATAGGTGGTCTTCCGATCGGAGAATCTGTTCCGGATCGAACGGACAATCGTTTTCAACAAGCGTTCAAAGGTTGCCTGCAGGATGTAAGTTTTGGCCTGGAACCGAACGCTATTATTACAGATTTTTCGCCGTATCAAGGAGAAAACATCGGATCCTGTGATTTGCATGGGGATGACCCAATTGTATAGGAGAATTTAAGAGAATTTCAAATAGCATACAGAAGGTCAAACAAAAAATCTTTGAAAAGGAATAACAAATAGCGGAAAAAATCATTGACTTTCTTGAAATAAGGCAAAAAAGACGAAGAATCACTGTAAAATTAAGGGAATAAGGATAAGGAAGTTAAATAAAAACAAAATTTTGTAAATTTTCTAGTGAAATATTATGAGATTAAGGGAAAATGGGAAAAGAAAACTGAAAATATTTACCTTTTTGGAGCAAACATTGAAAGGTTATTGACATGCTGTTTATATTTTAACAGTGCAATGGTTCGTTGATTAACAGAAAAAAAAAACAAATATAAAAAACAAAACCAAAAAAAAAAAATTATTCTTCAAAAATAACATAAACTGCCCCTTTTATGTTTAGCTTTTAAGTTATTTTTAGCAGTCCAAAGAGAAATATAATAAAATTTACAAAATAATGTGTTTTCTTTCTTATAAATTTGAACCTCCTGGTTATTTGCAGCAATTTTCTATAGTATCGCAATAGGTAAGAATAATTTTTTCCACTCATTTTTGAAACAAAATAGCGCCTGCAAAATATTCGTTCATAAAAAGTTAAAGGTAAGCAAGTCATTTTGGAAGACGATAGAATCTTAATTCGTGTTGTATCAACACTTTTCAAATTCGCATTTTCGTTTTTGTGTACAAATACAGTTTTTTTGGTTTTCCTCAAATGTATGGTTTTTCTCTAAATTTTAATTTAATTGGTAATCAATGGTAATTTAATTGTAATCGCATAGGCTACTCAATAACAAAATTTAATAATTCGTTCAATCATCTTTTGTATAACAAAAATAAGAGTTTAATCATTTTCGAAAATCACATACCTCTGGTTCTTTAAAATTAGTGAGATAAAAAATAAAATTATATATGTATAAATTTTTGTTTTTGCAGTCAGAGTCCAATATATTAAAGATTTATTTTATAAGGGTAACATATTGGTTATTTAATTATTGCACTATTCATTTTAAATTAATGGACGCAAAGGTGTTGTTTTTTTAATTATTGTGCCTGTTTCATACTTTCAATATTCGTAGGACTAAATACTTTTAAAAGAATATAGTCAATTACTTACCTATTAAATTTTTATTTTGCCAATATAACGTCAAAAATGCTTTCAGATTTTTAAACAAAGGTTTTCCAAAATTTGTATGTTGATAAAAAAATCCAATAAATGTAGTTTTTTATTTTAGCAAGACTCTCAATCTGAAAAATAGAGAGAATATAAATTATCTGCAAAGATAAATATTTGGGATAAAAGGAATAAAATAAAACAAACCACATAATTATGTGATAACTTGGTACTGTTAAGAATTTATTTTGATCTTAGAAGAAAAAATGCAGATTTCTTTTGTTTCTTTATATACGGGTCTCACAAATGTAGTAATTAATAATAAGAATAATAGTCTCATTGCAAATTTGAAATGAAATAAACAACTAAAGCAGCTTATCATTAATAATATTTTTTTCTGAATAAAATTCTAAAATTAATAATAATTTGAAATTTACAAAAGAGAACCTTTTCTTTTCTGATCAACGTGCATTCTTACGACATTCTTCTTTCTTTCGGTTTTTATTCCTCAAAATGATGCTCTAGTTAAGTTTTGAATTACAAATCTCTATATAATCGGATAATGTACAATGTTTTCTTCATTTGCTGCATAAACCATCCTTGATTACGGTTAATAAAAGTTATTATAGCGTGGAAATCAGCTACGTTTTGTTTTATTTATTTATTTTTTTTTTGTTTATCTTTTCTTTTCTTACAATTTTTCTTAAGTTTATCCAAAAAAAGAACAATTTTTCGAATATTAACTTATCTCTAACTAGTCGCTCTGGTAGAAAATGTTGTATCTCTCTTATTTGGAACTTAAAGCAACATTCAGACCAATTAGAACTTCTAGAAAAAATGCTAGAAATTGTTGTTTTTTTATATACTTTTGTATTTAGCTTTAATTCTTTTGCTTTACTCTTACAATTTATTTTAATTTTTCATTTCTTATAAATCCCGGAGAAAGATTCTTTTTTTTTTTTGACTTATTCAATATTTTATAATTTTTTTTTATTTTTTATTCTTTATTATTTTGGAATGTTAAGCATTTTGTTGACTTACGCCAATTAGGAAATATACGTTGCAGTGGACAGTTTTTATGACTTATTTTGGAAACTAATATCACAATGGGTTTTGTGGATCAATGAATTCATTAAAATTTCAGGTTAGTAGCAACATTTGTTTTGGTGACTGAATTACGGGGGTGTTACTTCAAACAAACATTTATGATATACGCGAAGCATAAAAGATACGCACTAAGAACAATATTTCCGATGTTTATCAATTTTAGTTAATAGACCATTTATCTCGAATGATTTTAAAATAATCGATAGTTATACTTTATAATTTTGGAAACGTTTAAGACATTTTTTTTTGTAATAGCACTAATGTTTGTAATACAAGGGTTCATTAGGGCTCTTTGTAAGAACTGTCTAATGATAAGCAATTCTTTTATTTTATTGTTATATAAAGAAATACGTTTTTGTGATACTTTCTTACATTTACTCATAAACACTAAAAAGAAAAATGAGTTGGCGAATCGATTTGTATTAAACCTCATGATTTTTATTTTGTTTATCCCCTCAATTTCTGTAAGATCAAAATTTATAGATGAGTTACCAAATATTTTCTTATTAAAATCAAAACAAATAATTCAGCCACAAGGTGCCACATTATTGAAACTGGGGTATTACTCAGAATCAGGGAATTAATTTTTGTATATAATTACGAGTACAGCTTTTCAACTTTTATCGGAAACGTGTCTTTAAAATATGTAACAAAAAGTGTATGCTGAAATAAAGAACAATACAAAAAGTAATGAACAATTACAAAAAAAGGTAATTAAATAGTTTAAAGCGAACATTTACTATTTGTGAATATTTAACAAGGTGTATACTGGATTAATATTGATAGGGATGACAAGGACATTACTTACCGAGAAAATTTTGATAAAATATTTAACAAGAGATATACCTAATAATTGAAAAAAAAAATTATTATAATATCACGTAAATTTATTGAGTTTTTTTTTTTTTTTTTGGGATGTAATAGACAAAATAATTAAAATATTTTAAGGTATTTATTGATATTGTGAAAATACAAGCTTTAACTCTAGTACTTGCACTAATTTAATAAATAAATATAGCCCCGTCTAGGTGTAACTATTCGTTGTTTATGTGATTTTTTTTATTGATCCATATTACCAGTTTTACTAATAGAATTAACATGCTATTATTTTTTTAAATAATTTTAAAATAATGTGTAGAATAACCTGCATCTAGGATCATGCAATGGAACTATTAAGAATCAAGAAGAATATGATCCAGTGCCAGAAGACAGTAATTTTTTAAACAGTTTCCCATTTAATGGGCAGGAATTAAGTAGATTAGAACAGGTAGATAAATTCTCCTAAGGAGTGTAGGTAAAAGTAGAAAAATGAACCACTGCAGCAGTAATTCCTTGACGTAAGCCAACGAGACCAGATCGACCAAAAATTTACAGGATTAACATGAAACAAAGTATACGTGATGAGGCATGTATAACATAAAAACAGGGAACGACGACGGCATTTTTACTCGATTGAGGATTACATTTAAAAACAAAAAAAAAAAAAACAAAATCATATGTCCTACTTGATCTAAAAATAGTGAACAGACGTTATGGAGGCAAATAAAATACTCTTTTAAATTTACTTCTTACGAATTAAATTTTTAATCAATTTGCAATCGTGTTAGGTTTTCTCATTGTTTTATTTTATCTATTTAATCAAAACTGCCTTCTGCCAAATTACAATGTTAATTTTTTTTTTCTTTAATTTTTTAATCGTTCCCCAAACTTCTAAATGCTTGCAAATATTTCCA
This sequence comes from Philonicus albiceps, assembly GCA_963969385.1. NCBI lineage: Eukaryota > Metazoa > Arthropoda > Insecta > Diptera > Asilidae > Philonicus > Philonicus albiceps. The sequence goes on from OZ017775.1 coordinate 29,770,589, forward strand.
CTTTTATGAAAACGCCTTTACAGAATAGATTTACTTAATTATTTTTTTATATTATTTTTTTTATTTCTGTTCACGTTTTTTTTTTTTTACTGTTTTAATATATACTCGTATGTAATTATGTAAAGTTCCTCAATTTTATTATCATAAACAGTTTATTATTTGTTTAGCTCTATATTGGTTTCGTTTAATTTTTTACACATTTATATATCTTTTATATATACTCTTGTTTATTACCTTCACTTCTCAGAATTTCTCCTTTATATTATATATATAGACTTCATTATAAAAATACTAACAAAAAAATAATAATAATTTTTTACTTTTAATCTTTTCTCAGAGAAAGTGATCTGCTGCATCAGCCGCTGGTGCTTCCTCTTAACGGATAGTAAAAACCCCAGAATTCCTTCCCATTTATTAGTTGCTGAAAAATAATTTGTTAATGTACTCGTAATCATGCAAAAATAAGTAATATTGTTTTGAGGTTTATCAAATATTTATTTCGAAATCAATTTACTGAAAAGTGTTTAGAAATTGGGAACAAATTTTTGATTTACAATCCAATTTCTATCAAATTAACTTTCTTTTAATTGAACTTTTAATAGAATGAGAAATGTGATTATAGAGATTATATGATAAAAATTACTTATATTTTTGGTATCATACCACATTTTCGACTGGAAATTGCTTAAACAGTGCATTTGAGAATTTCGTTTCTAAGAAAAAAGAGTAAATTTTCTTTTTAAGCTAAACTTAAGGACCAAATGATTATAGTTAAGTTGTTATATATAATTTTTTACCTTTTATTATTTATTAATTTATTATCTTGTGTTTTCGAGTATGGAATCGATGGAATTTTTATTTTTACCTATAGATTTCTGACAGTTGCATGCTAATGTTCATTATTACGAATTTTTGCTTTAGACAAATTAAAGCATATTTTCACACAGCCCGTAAAGTAATAAATACTCTTTATTAGAAAACATGTCTCTTCTTTTCTTGGACTGCATGTCTTACAAAGAAATGTAGCGAAATTCAAGTTTCCATTCCTATTAAAAATATTTAAAATCTTTCTAGAAAAATCTTCGGCATCAATAATTTCAGACCATTTCATTAATATAAAATAAATCAACAAAATGAGCATTAATTTTTCTAATATTTGCCCTTCCTTTCTTCGAAATTAAGTAACAAAACAAAGAGACGTTCAATACATAATAAAATTTTATTAAACAGGAATATCGAATATTTTAATAACTAATAATTTAGTAAGAATTTCCGAAGATTCGCTAATATCTAAAATCAACAAATAGAAAATCCTCTTAATATTTTAAATTAAAAAATGTACACCCAAAATATATTCCACCTAATTTACTGATAAACTGCTTGTAGGTACTTCCCATTATAACTAATGATCTTGCTGCATTTCAGCTTAATTTAATTACTTTTGTGTTTAGAAATTGGTACAAATAACTTCACTCGAAATATAATCCGAAGCTGTTTTTATGATACCAGAAGAGAACGCTTGCATACCTATACAAATATCTCTCTAGAAGGAAATATTAAGTGTTCCATTTTCCCATAATCTCCAATTAAACACAAATGAGTTAGTTTTTTTGGACAAATCCCGTGACTTTATAACACTTTTACAGTGTTAAACAACATCCTTATGTACAATAACCATGCAAAAGCCATTGTAAAAATGGCTGCACATGATTAAAATCATCAACTTTCAATAACAATAAATTTATGTTCAAAATAAAACCCAAAATTTCGCTTTCAAAGCTTGTGCTCCGATAAAAATTAATCAGTTTAGTCTCATTTTACAATCTGGCTAAATTCTGCAATTATAAAATTCCTTTAAAATATCCGTTGCGAGTTGTATGAACGCCGAAATTAGATAAGAGTCTGAAGTTGAATTCTATAATGATGTTAATATTTCTGGCTTATTTTTTAAGTTAGGCGAAATGTGCTAATCATCAACTCAAAGACAAAACATTTCCAAACAGCGCACGCACACATATGATACACAGAAAAAGAGTTAATGTGTGAAGTGATTCAACTGCGATGAGATAAATAAAACAACAGAAAATTTGACTAATACAAAGTAACAAAATATTTATGTTTTGCAATGTATGTACAATAAATGTATCATTTTTAATCATACAGCAGAATAATATCGGATTTCCATAAGAGTAAATTCATTCATCTATTCCCAAAAAAGCAGTTCTTATTCCCTACTGGATCTTACCTACAAAAGGACATCACTTGCAGCAGTTATTTGTCTGTCGACTTTGTTCGTTCTCATTAAGCCGTCTCCCTTGGGCGGCGCCCTGGTTGCCAGCTCCATCATTTTTAGGTAATTTCTTGGCTGCAAAGAAAATATGCAATTATGTGTATATGCCAAATCAAAATGGAAAAGCTGAACTAACCAATAGCCAAGAAAATGTCGTTAACATTCATTGCAGTTTTTGCCGATGTTTCCATGAACAGTAGACCATTCTCATCAGCGTATTGTTTCGCCTCCTCAAATTCCACGACTCGACAGTTTGATAAATCTGCTTTATTACCTGCCAGGGCTATTACGATATTTGGGGAAGCCTGTAAAAGCCGCAATGCATAAGGCTATTTTTTCAGATCTAAATGTAACAAAAACAAAACCTACTTGTCTCTGTAACTCTTTAACCCAGGTTTTCGCTCGCTGAAAACTATCTTGATTTTGGATGTCGTACACCACAATTGCTGCCTGAGCTCCCCGATAGTACATTGGAGCAAGGCTGTGATACCTGAAAATTAAAATAGAAATAGGAAATTAGCCTAATGAATGTAATGATTTAAATTCAGAATTCTATACCTCTCTTGTCCGGCTGTGTCCCATATTTCAAATTTCACTATCGTATCGTCTATGCAGAGTGTTTGTGTAAGAAATGCTGCTCCTATCGTACTCTCTTGATACTCATGAAATTGGCCCTTAACGAAACGTAAAACAAGGGAAGATTTACCCACTGCTGATTCACCGAGAAGGACCAATTTAAATTGACATATTTTTCCTTGTAATGTTCCATTTGGTCGTTGGGCTGTGCCTCCTCCCCGCGGTGTTGTTGCCATTGTATAAGATTCGATTTTTGTTTTGCTTTGTTGTTTTTTTTTTTTTAACTAAATTGCAAGTAGAACGCCTTTTCTTGGGCTTTTAGCCGTTGTAGATAAACCTGAAATAAAAAAATAAATTAATTAAGTGTTTTGAAATTATTAATATTAATAGGAATCAGTAGAAAGTCTCTTTATTTGTAAAATAATCCTAATGAGCTTAAGAATTTGCTTTCTTTCAGATCATTTGCAAATTATGTAAACGCAATTCAAGGTTCAATTTTAGGACCTTTGATGTTTATGAAACATTTATGGATTTTTAAATTAAGTAGAAAAAGGGCAATTACTAATTTCTCACAAGTGGTATAAACTAAGAATTAATTACTAACAATTTAAGAAACTAAAATCAATTTTATTATACGAACTACGATCTTTGTAAATATAGAATCCCAGGAATTGCACAGTAGATTAATAATTTATTTTTATTTTTCTTTGAATTTTACAAGGTAAACTTAAGGCACATAATATCTTTCATCAAGCTTTTACAATTATATTTTTTAAAAATATTCTCTAAGATGCATGCACTATTTAAAAAAAAACACTTTTTCAACGTATGAAAATAAACAAAATCTCTCAACTCAGATGCTATTTAAGTTGCACACAAGAATTTTATATTACTTACGAATTCTACAAGCAATTAAGCATCTTTCTATTTACATATTTTTAATTAAACTAGCACAACTCGTCTAAAATAAGGCGTAATTTTTATTTAGACATGCTAAACGTAAAGGCACGTAAACTCAAGTCCAGAGTAATTCGAGAACAAAAACGGCAATTGCTAACAGCTCAATATCTTGTTAGAGAATTGTAGGAAAACAAAAATCAATGAGCATGAGGGGGAAAAATAGAAAAAAAACTAAAATATTTAGTGTTTGGGTTATTTAACTCTGCACAAATAAAGCGTTATGCAACATTTCATTTGAAAGGTAAGGCGGTAGCATAATTTAGAGGACTTCACAGCTTTAACGGATAATTAATAGAAATATTGACCCCTTTTCTTTTTCGTCATAAAATTTTCTTTGAATATTTACATGTTAAATGGACTTAATAGGATTTTGCGATGATCTAAAAAGGTTTCAAACATAATTTGATAATCAAAAGTTAATAAAGCTTAATGTAGAATTTGCCAGACCACTTTCGCAATTTTATAATGCACATGCGCAGCTACCCATTAAACTTGTCCTCTAGCAAAATTCAATTAAATTGAGTGTACAAGTAAAATGAACTTATGATGCTTAATTATGTTACGAGTTTAAAATGTACATTCTTCTTTTGCTTTTCGACAAAATGTCTCAAAAAGCTTCATCCAGTTGGTGGTTATTTTTGGGCTTATGATAGTTGCTTTTTTTAAAAGTCCTAATTTACTCTAATTTAATCAAATCTTTCACTTGGTGCATAACGTCTAAAACAGAAAATTTAGTTTGAAGCAAATTATCGCTTAAACACCGATAGGGCGCGAATTTTCTCTGAGAACAGTAAACATAAATAATTGTAAAATATTTCTAACTTATTGAGTTGGAGGTTCTAAAATTTTACTTTCTGTTCCAAAATATCAAAATAATGAAGAAAATCATCAAATTACTTACTTGAGGACTAACAACATTTATTTTCTTAGATGTATTTCGGTTTCATTCAAATTAATGTTATTTTAAAGTGTTTTATCGTCAAATTCCATTTATTTATTTATTTATTCCTTATACACTTATAACTAGCGCTCTCGATTATACAGCCCATCAAATTCAAGCAGATCTTATTTATGCAATTTGTCTTAGAAGGTGATAACTTACCATTTGGTGCTTCTTAACGCGAATAAAAAAAACCAATTTTCATATTCAAAATATGCAGTATACTAACAACGTTAACGAATTGTATCACTATGTTGATAACCACACTTAAATTTTGAGTCATTCCAAGAACTTTAATTGATCAATTTAAGCTATCGAATAAAGATATCTGACTCAGATATAAACAGAAGGTCCTTTGTTTACAAAACTTTCCATGTATGTGAAGTGACAAACAAATAAAGACTTTTTTAATTACAATCTCTTTAAGTTCTTATCTCCTAAAGAAAATTGACTCCTCAAATGAATGCTTTAACAAAACATACGTAAATTAAAGGGGGCGTTTGCCACATTAGCGATATTTAATCGATATGGATGTTTGAATCAACTGCATATTAATCGTACTATCTATATTTATACGTATATATCGAAATTATTGCAACCACACTTCATACTAATTAATCAGTATGCATGTGCAGACCAATGAACCATAGTAGGGTACATGATTCTATCAGAACATTCTTTTTTTATCGGAAGTTCCTGCGAAATCTAAACTGAAATATTCAAAGCTTCATATCGATGAAAATCACTCAATTTTAGCATTTCAACGTACGTAATTCTAGTTATTTTTGTTTCTGATAATCCGTTTCACACATGTGCTGTTTACTTAAACGCCTCAAAGCAATGATAAAGGTACACCAAACTGAGTAAATTTTTTAATTTATTTCGCTTTTCCAGAACAGTTTGGTCTTATTTTTATGAATTTTTTAAGCAATTAACTGATAATTTCTTGGATGTGAACCCAACGATCGTGACCTTGCGGCGAGTGTGTTCATGAAGTATTTTAAGTACTTCGTCTGGTGGTCATCTGGCTGCAATCTCATATATGTTTTGATTTATTTATTGAATTTCGGGAAAAATTTGAATTCATCAACACACAAAATAATTGTGGTAAGTCTAAAGTTTTTTAATCTTATGTAACGATTACGTACACATTTTATAGCCATTTTGAAGGAGGTTTAAAGTTGTCTCATTGTAATTTCTGCACTCATTTCAAATAAACAATACCCTGTAGAAATGTTATCTATGATTTATCTTATCTTCGAGATCTCACATTTTTACAGGTTCATTCTTTGTGTATATTTTATAATGAAATGTATGAGATAGAAGGAGAAAAAATATGTTTTTCTAACAAATTATAAAAGCATTTGTTATCACTTACAAATGTTAATTTTTTAGATATTGTATAAACAATATGCCTTCTCCTGGTCTATTTTTACAATTATATAAAAATTATTTATATCGAATTCTATTAAAATATAAATCACTTATTACTAATCACCAGTATTACTTATATTAATTTAAATTAAATATAGAATTACTGGCTTCTTTTAGAAATATGAATTTAACGCAGTAACAAAATATTAGATAAAAGATTACCTATACATATTTATCTTAATATTAAGATATTTTTAATTTTTTATGTGCATTATAACTTACTATATATATACTATATACTCTATATACTATAGAGAAAATTGCAAAGAAATAAAATGTCCTCAAAGTTAGCTAATTACACGTTCGATTCAGTTGTTTACTTTGAGGTATTTTGTTGTTGATCGAGCGATCGATTTAACGAATTGTAAACAGTTGGTAATTTGATGTTTTATTATAACAATTGGTCGAGATTTTAACAAGTAGTTTACTTTCAACGGTTGATCACTATCTACCGAAAGGTCTCTACGTGCACAGGTATAAAGAGTTTAAAATCATTTAAAGTTTTTAAACGCAATATAACCGTTAACATTAAATTTTTTAATAATTAGGCAGACTAGAAATACCAAGATCAAATTATCTTGAACAATTATCAAGTATTATATGAAAATAATGTAAAAACAAAAAAAAAACAAGTCAAGAGAAAGTTAAATAAACCACACTCGCCGACTGAAAACTGATAAAAAAAAAATAAAAAAGAAATAGCCAATCCGTCAACACTTTTATGCAATAGCCAATGGGTTAAGTAGGAAGTTGTAAAACGAAATGGTCTACGGACACATTGATTTTCTTGATATTTTAAAATAAATCACGTTTGCTGTAATAAAAATTTAATTTTCTTAGTTTATGTATTTTTAGTCTTTAAAATAATAAATACTGCAAATAAGAATTTAAATTATATACTTAGAATGTAAATAAACTAAAAGGTGATGCACACAAAATATTTAGCTGGACCGAATTTTTAACTGCAACGACATTCACAATTTCTGCGGAATTAAAAGTAGAATATCCAAAAGTAATATGACACTGTGCGAATGTTAATCTATACGAAAACTATACGAATGTTAATCTAAACGAAAACTCCCAAGTTAATTTTGGTACACGCATTAAGACTTTATCAAGATGCTGTAACGACTCCAATAAGAACATTCGTAAAGCTTACAACCGAGAGTAACCTCAATTGGAAATATTAATTTTCTAGTATGTCCAGTAGTCTAATCTTGCGCAAGTTACACGGCCAATAGGAAAAAATATATAAAATATTCTACTCAAAAGCTAATTAAGTTATTCAATTGAATCTGGTTCTTTTTCAGTTTAATTTAATATCTCTTCGCTGTTTTGATGCTAGTTACCTGAAACAATTTTAACTGAGTGTTAAGTAACGCATGCAATTGTTTTTCAAATTCGCGGCTTAAAATTTAAGCAGGGGTAGGGGTACATTGCACGAATAGATTATAAAATATAAAAATTATACATTTAACAAACAGAGTTTCAAAAAGACAACTCATAAATAGAATCAATATTTCGTGGGCATTATTACAGATATGGGGCTTAAAATTACAGTTTAAAAAATTTCACAGACCTGTGAGTGCATCATGCGGAAACTACTGGACGGATTTAAATGAAACTTGGTATGGACGTAGTTTATGCGATGATTCAAAAGAAATAAGTTCGTGTGAGGTAGTAAAAAAACTATATCTCCAAAATATCTCAATTAAATGAAATATAATCCTTCATATATTTGTTACTTACCAATAGATGTCACAAGCAATACTATTTCTGATACTCACCAATAAATGCCGCCACGAATATTTCTGTTTTTTTAATTCTTGTCTCTCATATTTTTAGTTATAAAACATTCTCTGAGAAAGTAGGAGCCTACACACAGACGGATTTACAACGAAATAATTCCAAACCAGACATATGAAGACCCTTTAGCGAAATTAATACTCAAGATTATTTTTAAATCTCAGACCTGGTTTTTCTAGAACTGAATTCCAGAATCTTAATAAAATCATAATAAAAATTAAATAAACAATTAACCCCTGTAATAATTTTTATAATCAAACATTTAAAATTTACTCCTCTGGAGAACCTTAAAATTATTACTTGATGTTATGTACTTCCTATGTATATGAATAGAGATTTAAAGCTTCTTGTGTACATTTTATAGAACTTTACGGTTCAATTATAGACACAATGAAGCCTGGTTTAATTTTAAAATAGACAAACGGAAACCGATGCATCAAGGTTAAAGAGAATATTGAAAACATTGACCTGCTATTTTTGCCACGACTATTTTGGAGTTAATTTAATTGTTAGGAAGTTCCTCTTAAATTTTGATTATATTTCTTGCGCAATCGCTTTAAATCATCTCCGTAAAAGTGTCCGGAAAGCATCAAAGCAGAACACATGCGGATCGCGGATGTTTCGCTGACGAGGAATTTATAGAGCAATGACACCGCCCTGAGCAATCCAAAAACAGGCGACAAATATTGTCGTTATTTCTTCAACTTTCATACAACGTAGGCCCACAGCTTGCGAGGGCCTTGAGAACTTTACAGATGTACGAAAGCCCAGCTAAGCAGCTACTAGTGGCTGGCACGACACGTTTTCGGGTGAATTGCATTTACATGACTTTAATTGAAATTCCAAAGATTAAATCACGCAATTGCACCGCAATGAGGAGTGCAATTGTGTCGCTGCGAACGGTTCGAGTGAGAATATCCTCATTACCGCGCGTGAGTCCTAAGACAATTTCCGGCAAATGAGTTGTCTGCGCCGGAAGTTGAATATCAATCAGAGGCGTTTTTATCTCAGAGCGTTCGGTGCTCCATTGTGTCGCAAAACGGCTCCTTTTTTTATTCAAATTATCCTCGAGAACTAGCAAATTTGCAAGTGTGGCTCATAAACTTTATCGCTGATGCTCTGTTTGAATTTATTGGCGAGAGCCAGTTTAAAGGCCGCGAAGTCGGCTGATTTAATCAAACTAGAGCTGAGGTCAGTGTCAATTAAAATTTCAAAGCGTCTTTCTAGCCAGTGAATGGCTCTGGCGACACGTTACATTTCCTTAGAACTCCGGACCGCTAGATCTGCGGAGCTGCGTCCGTCAAGATAAGAAGCGCCTGGTGCCAAAGTGCATGGCAAGCACACGTTCTCTTATAATGGGCGAAATTCTAGCGCTCGTGCTGTGGGCGTTTCAGTGCTCTGCCGAAACGTTGTGCAAAATTTCTCCACGAATCATGTGATGCCCCGAACTACTGCACAAGCGACCGAAGGTCACAGCAGCACCGTGCCGTAAACAATATGAATTTCTATGGGTGGCTCTGGCAGGTTAACTCTTGTGTGATTAACCTGTTCGGTGCAAGAATAGCCGAGCGATGACGGTGGTGAACTGTTTGCTTTGTCCCATTCATTGCGGATTCCACAGCCTGTCCGGTCGGATCGGAGGTGGCGTTTCTATTCAAGGCGGGCCACTGTCCCCTGCACCTTGCAGGAGACAAAAGAGTGACCGTGAATTATGCACTACTAATTAAATAAGCGGCTGAAAACGGACAAAGTGTCAGCAGGCGAAGGTGGTGACTGGAAAAATAGCTCTTAAAACAGCTGATACGTCACCGGTGACGCATACCAACACAACACACTCAAATCTTGCGCCCCGTATTGACAATCGCACACACCCGACCATTTTTGACAGCCAAAGAGGTCTCGGCTGAGAAATTTCCCTTTTTCCTTGGCGATTTTTTTGGCAACTTTCTAAAATTTTTGAGCCCCCCACGGTACCTACCTACAGCTGAGTCCCAGTGCGAAATCACGGCTAGTCCCTTTGCGGGCCCTGTTCCTCAGTCAATTGCGACGCAACACTCCAAGGAAACAATTATGAGAAAAACGAAAAAATTACAAAACACACAAAAAAAAAAAAAGGGGGCGAGCAGGAACTTGGGGGGTATCGCCTCCTCCCTCACTCGCAAGCGAACGGTGCGCTCTGCTGTCTCTGTTCCACGATCGGGTGCTCCGCTTGTTCTCGCCTTTTCTTTGATTGAAGGAAAATTGTCCGATTTCCTAACGCAAGAATTTCCACTTTGGGCACCGAGTTTCCACCGAACTTAAGCGATCTACCGCAAATTGAACTTGCGAGCGATCAACGCTGCTACACTTTACACTTCCAGGAATCACGAAATTGGCTAATTTCTCACCGAAAACACCTTTTCCTTGCTCTTCATTGACTTTCGGACACATAGGACGTGACGGCGGCGGACATATTTGATTATGCGATGATTATACGTCGGACTGTGTGTGTGTGGAACAATGGACACGCACCGAACACAGGGGAAATTGGCTAAAGTCACGGAATGTCAATGATTTTCTTCTCTGTTTGTCGCTAAAACGTAGCCAACTTAGTTATCGTTCGTTACACTTCATAATTCGCTTCCTGTTCACAACATCCTTTTCCGATGACATTTTTCAAAGTTTTTTAGTGAATTTATTATTTTTGGATCCGTTTACATAATTAAATGCTAGCCAATTTTGTTGGAAAGCAACTACTGAAAATCAACGGTTATAAAATAACGCAATTCGAAAATATTCAAAAAGTTCTTTCCTAATTTCTGAACACAGCAGGAGTTTGTTGAAAATGTATTTGCGCAAGTTGAAGGTATCACAAAATTGTTCCGTATTTATTATAATTATTATATATACAAAAACAATAGTTAAGGCTTTTTTACATCCTTAATTTTGTTTAAACAGAACTTGAAAGCTTCGACAGAAACCATATCTCCAGCAGATGTCCATTCTTTCTTAGCTGCTTCCCAGCACTTCTCGAACTCTTCCTCGGTGAACTCAAAATCTGCGTTTTTAAACAAAGTTCGAATATCCTCCTTGTTTCGAGGCAAGAGGTAGTCACGGTGAGACAATCCATAATATGTTGGGATCGATGGAGAGATCAAACTTTTAACAGTGGTCTCCTCTGGGAGGTTTTCTATCATAGCCTTGCAAAATTGGCTAGGTAACCTTGGTTTCGATAGTAAGTAAGCACCAGCCGGATCAACGCCAGCATCATTGCACGCGTAACGCCAAGAATCGGTTATCATCTCCCGGTAGGTTGTTAGCTTCGATGGTTCACCAGTTTGAACCTTTTCTATTTGGCCCAATTGCGGCAGAGGGATTAAAATGTCCAACAAGTCAATCAGCTTGTACATGTTAACTTTATTCTCATCATTTAATATTTTAAAGTAGCTCGTTAACAATTTAGCCTTATCGATATTTAGATGAATGAAAAATGCGTCCAGAATTTCATAGACCTCTTCCCAGGTACACCAAATCTTTTTTAGCTTGAGCCGAACATCATTTAAAAAATTAGTATGACCCATCGTTTTCATTTTTCTCCTCACGCGATTTAAGTATGCTAATGCATGATACAATTCGTTCCTTTTTATACACATAGGCCTGTTATAAATCAAAAGGCGAGCTTTAGAAAAATCCCATTTCACTATTTTCCCATAAGTTATATATTGGGGATCATCTTGAAAATTACAATAGTCTCTTGTTCTAAAATTTAATTTAAAAGTAATTCTGAAATTATATTTTGTATTAAGATTTACTTATCGGGCACCTTGCCTACTTCAGATTTTTTTCGCCGTTCAACTTCATCTTGAATGTTACTTTTGAAAACATAATCTGAATTACAAGTGTTCATAACTTTGCGTACTTGGGCTCCACTGGTATCTATATTTGTGGATTTACCAAAACGTTTCTTACTATCGAAAGGTGGCACATACCTAAAAATTAATGTTCAAGTAATTGTAATTAAAAAAGCACTACCTACAAAGAATTACTCAGTAGTACTTAGTATCACAATAGGGAATTACTTGATATTTATTGCATTTAAACGTTTATCAGTAAGCCTAGGTAAATTTTCGCAACTCAGAATAATACCAAATTAAATACTTTAATGACACATGATATATTTCGTATGCATTAGTTTGTAATGATACTTTAATAGTAATGCAGTCTCTTAAGCTCTAAATGAATATGAATAACGAGCTAAAACACAAGAAATTTAGTGGCGGTACCAGAGAACCATTGTTTTAAAGGACGCATTATGATAATGAAACAAGAAATCTCAAAATAATACTGTAATTTTAGTTATTAGACTACTGAATAAAATGTAGCTTTAAATTGTTCTAGCAACTTCAACAATTTTCACAGTATGTATATGTTTGATAGGATGAAGAATCGGAAATATATTTCTTCGATATTACTTACCCTCTTCGCACTGGCTCTGAAGGATTATAGTCATCATGAGTGATCACATAGAGATTATGTCCAGCTTGTGATTCTTTTAAAACGTCTGCAAATTTCTTCGGAGGCAGCACGAGATTATACAAACTCTCACCCCCTTTAATTGACTTACCCAAAGTTATATCGTTAGTATAAATTTGCGGAGGCACTGTATTAGCTTTAATGCTTTTTCCCAATGGGATTTGCTTGTAAAAAAGCGTCTCCATTGTTTCCTGTTCGAATAACGAAAAGCTATCACCGGAAGGATGAAGCAATTGTGTCACATTGTCTTCGAATAGGGTTCTCTTTACTAGTTGTTGTCTTAATCTTTTCTTCTCAGCTTCTGCTAAGCGATTCACAAAAACTTCAGCTAAATTTTCTGAGTCGTATTGTTTTAGAAGAGTTGAAACCTCCTCATCTTTACTTGATCTTTTACCAGCCTTGTAGAAAAAAATATTTTACATTTTGAATATTTTAAATAATTTCTATTTATATCTAGATGAGTGTTACCGCACAAATAATTGGAAGCCTATCAATAAATCTTCCATCGTTACCCATTTTTGTTATCCTGTATTTCGTTTGTACTAAAAAATTTAATATATAAGGAAGCGACAATTTATTTGACGCTATTTGGGAGTCCTACTACGGTTTATCAGATAAACTAAATACTCTTCAATGAAATTTGTATTTTTTTCTGGAAGGGAAAGATTAATTAAAAATTTAGAATGCAATTTGAAAGGTTTAAAAAAGGTTTTTGCCAATTCGATTAGAGTGTAAATCATTTGTTAACTTTTGTTTTTGGATGACTCTTAAATAACTTGCAATTTTGAAGAAAAAAAAATGCATTCAATCAAATAATACTTTCGAAAAAAAACAATTTTTTAAATAGATACTACTGGAATATAATTAAATAAACCGAAATTAGAAAAAATAGTTTTTTACTAAAATGCAGCTAGAAATTCAAATTTCGCGCCTTTGGCAATTAAGAAACTATCAATCATTATGTAACCGCTGTGTTAAAACAGATTTTAATACTGTCAAGAATGAACGCAGCCCTTTTTTATAGAAAATTGTCACTTTTATCTTTGACAGCTTTACCAATTTGTCAAATGACTCGGACCTTGTGGATGTGTCAATAATTTTGGTAAATTGTGTTTTTACGTAAAATTACGAGAATGAGTAGTGCCGAGTCAAGTGAATCATCTTCATCCAGTGATTCTGATACCGGTTCGAGCAGTTCCAGTTCGAGCGCGGCTAGCGAAAGGTCGGAAAGTAGTCAGAAAATAACTCGGAAAAGACGCGCACAACGCGAGGCAACACCCGATGAAGGTAAAACGAAAAATTCTGCTAATGCGGTCGATTCTGGAGATTCTTTGCAAAATCAGGATGATAAGGAGACGGAAAGCGTAAACAAAAAACCTGATGATGATGAGCCTGAAGTTAAAAAACCAAAATTGGTGTCGCCGCAGATAATTGAGGAGCCTGTAAACCGTGAAGAGGTTACTGCGGACCTCCAAAACAGCCGTAAAGACGAGAAAAATGAAAAGAATGTTGAGGATGAACCAGAAAGAGTAAGTTCTCCGTTAATTAAAGAAAAATCAAAAAAATTAGAGGACAAAAAAGAAAAGCAAAGTCCTCCGGCAGTTAAAGATAAGGCCAAAAAATCCGAGGACAAACCGAAGGAGCTTAAAGAAAGCAATCGAAAGATTGGAGTTGAAAGAGGGCCTGCACCCCGCCCTTCAGATGAATCCAAAACAGCCGGAAGAGACAGGCGCAGAGAAAGGCGTACCAGAAGCAGATCACCAACGAGAAAGGAGCCTGGCAGGGTTAGACGCCGTTCACGATCTCGTTCTAGGTCTCGGTCGAGATCTAGGGACCGAAGACGCAGGAGCAGGTCCCCAAGATTTAATCGCCCGAGGGACAGAAGACGTTCCCCTGAAAGGGAAGAAGGAGAACTTGCCGAGGGGGAAAATAAAGCGGATCGGCCACCAGATAAAATCACAGAGCGGCAGCGACGCACTGTTGACCTTCTTACCTCTAGAACAGGCGGAGCTTACATTCCTCCAGCTAAGTTGCGCATGCTGCAGGCTGAAATAACCGACAAAGCATCAGCTGCTTACCAACGAATTGCCTGGGAGGCGCTCAAGAAGTCCATCCACGGCTACATAAACAAAGTCAACGTGGACAACATTGGCATTATTACAAGGGAGTTGCTCAAAGAAAACATCATTCGTGGTCGGGGTCTTCTTTGCAGATCGATCATCCAGGCCCAAGCAGCGTCTCCGACGTTCACCCACGTCTACGCCGCCCTGGTGGCTATCATCAATTCAAAATTTCCTAATATTGGGGAACTCCTTCTAAAGCGGTTGGTCATCCAATTCAAGAGGGGATTCCGCAGGAATGACAAGCCCGTTTGCATATCTTCCTCGAGGTTCATCGCTCACTTAGTCAACCAGCGGGTAGCCCATGAAATCTTAGCACTAGAAATTCTCACTCTGTTGGTAGAAACCCCAACCGATGATTCGGTGGAAGTGGCTATTGCTTTCCTTAAAGAGTGCGGGATGAAGTTAACTGAAGTCTCAGCAAAGGGAGTGAATGCGATCTTTGAAATGCTCAAGAATATTCTTCATGAGGGTAAACTGGATAAGCGGGTGCAGTACATGATTGAAGTGGTATTCCAGGTAAGGAAGGACGGATTCAAGGACCATCAGTCAGTCATTGAAGCTCTCGAGCTGGTGGAGGAGGACGACCAGTACACACATCTTATAATGCTGGACGAGGCAACTGATGGCTACGATGCTCTGAGTAAGTTTTTATTTCTAGTTCATATACCATTTAAGCATAATTACTCAAGATCTTGGAGCTCGCTGCCACTAATCAGTGGTTATACTTAAAAAATCTGGCAGTCTAACGAAAAGCCCAGTTTACTTTTATTTTAAAAATGACTATTTTTAAGGTTTCTTTATTGATGAAACATTTTCGACGAAATCAAACAAACCACAAACAATTTTGACGGCATTTATTTTGGTTTGAGAAATATTCTATTAAATAATTCATTTAGAAGTGAACAAATTGTGAAAAGCGTTTGTTCTGAAAACTGTTTCTAATGCACTTTGTAGAAAGGAAAAATAATCATTCCATAAATAAAGTGTTTTTTCAGTAAGATACGCCGTTTTCAAAAGAAAAATCACACGAAAATTCATAATTTGTTTCCATCTTTCCCTTAAAATGCTTTAGAAACCAATGGAAAGTACCTCGTCCCGAGGCGTTACGAATTGATATTATAAGACTGAGACGGATTAGGATATATTTAGGAATATTAGGAGTTTTTACAATAATTAATATTTTTTTCAGACGTTTTCAAATTTGATGATATGTATGAGACCAACGAGGATAAGTACAAGGGCTTGAGCAAGGAGCTCCTGGGAAGTGACGCGAGTGATTCAGAAAGCGGCTCAAACGGCAGTGGAAGCGACGGCTCCGACGAGGAGGATGATGATGATCAGAAGGAAAAAGGAGACATTATCATTGACAATACTGAGACAAACTTAGTAGCTCTCAGGCGAACGATCTACCTCACGATCCATTCGAGTTTGGATTATGAGGAGTGCGCGCATAAACTTATGAAAATGGAACTGAAACCTGGCCAAGAAATGGAACTTTGTCACATGTTCCTGGACTGTTGCGCTGAACAGAGGACGTATGAAAAATTCTATGGTCTCCTCGCCCAAAGGTTCTGCATGATTAACAAAATTTATATCCCGCCTTTTGAGGAGATCTTCAAGGACACCTACCACACTACTCACAGACTGGACACGAACAGACTTAGGAATGTTAGCAAGTTCTTCGCCCATTTGCTGTTCACGGACGCTATTGGCTGGGATGTTCTCGATTGCATCAAACTTAACGAAGATGATACAACAAGCTCCAGCAGAATATTTATCAAAATCTTATTCCAAGAATTGGCCGAATACATGGGGCTAGCGAAGCTCAATGAACGGCTTAAGGATGTTACACTTTCAGAATCTTTTGCCGGGCTCTTCCCTAGGGATAATCCAAGGAATACAAGGTTCGCCATAAATTTCTTCACTTCGATTGGGTTGGGCGGACTGACGGACGAGCTAAGAGAATTCCTCAAAAATGCCCCAAAGTCGGTTCCAGCGATCAACCAAGAAATTCTTGGAGTTCACAATTCCGACTCGGCTTCAAGTAGCTCTTCATCTACTTCGTCCTCATCATCGTCATCTTCATCCTCATCTACAAGCTCCACTTCATCATCATCTTCCGACTCAGACTCATCCAGTTCATCAAGCAGTGATTCAGATGAAAAGGGAAAGAAGAAAAAGACTAAAGAGCGTACTAAGAAGAAAACAAAGAAGCGATCCGACAAAAAAAAGAAAAAGAAGCATGAGAGTAGCAGTTCCAGTAGCAGTGATGAAGATAGCGACGATGAAGACGAATCCCCAAAAAAGAAACATGGACGCAGCAAAAAGCCTCAAAAGGGCAAAGCGTCTGAGGAGATGAGTAAGAAGGAAGAAAAGGCTAAGAAGGGAAAAGATTATACAAAAGATTCCAGGAATCGCGATGAGTTACAGGAAGCTTCTGGAAGATTCAGGAGTGATCAGATGCGACCGAGAAGAGACTACGATCGGAGCGATGACAGACGAGTTCGAGAAAGAAGCAGGAGTAGGGAAAGGAGAGAACGCAACAGGCAGCGGAACAGTCCGAAGCCTGATAGAAACGGTAGACGGGACTATGAGGAAAATATGAAGGATTCCCGGCAAAAAGATCGGCGAAACGAATCCCGAGATCATAAAGATCGGGAACGAGATGAGAAACGTTCAAAAAGAAGGTCCAGCAGAGGAATATCCAAGGAAAGAGGATAAAACTTTTACGGGTTTATTTAGCATTAAGAATGTGTTTAGATTGCTTGTTTTAATAAATGAAATTCAGCTGACCTCAAATTTATCTATTAATAAAATACCCGCCAAGAGTTTTATAATATTTATTACTTTACAACATTAATAATAATTTGTTCTGGTTCTCAAGCTTACAATTTTAGATACAGATAAAATCATTACCATATTGTATTGCATTAAATATTGTCTAAAACTAATTTTTTAATCTATGCTACCCCATTAAAGGAGGCTTGCAAATTAATTAGTTTTTATAAAGGCTTCAAGCGGTTGAAAATCATAGTTTTATTACTATTTTTTCACAGCGTTAGTCTTGTCGTGTGAAGTAATGTGCTTTAAAGTAATCATATAATAAATAAAAGTAAAATTTCAAATTTATAATCGCGGTTTGCTCTATATTACTTACATTTTTGTTGCACAAGCAGCAATTGATTTCCTTAAAACCGCTTCAAATTCAATGTTTCTCACATCAAGTAATGTATTTTGAGAAAAATATATAAAATTAAAGTAAATAATTTGGTTTTCTTACTCTCAGGAAATTATTTATTGTTTAACTATTCAAATTAAATTGTTTATTATCTTTTAAAAACATCTGAAAGAACCACCACGACCATATTTATAAAATATGCTTTTTTATTGACTATAATTTGTTTTAATTAAGAAAATAACTATTCGACCAATCGCTGTAAAATTTTTAATGAAAATAATACAATAATTTTTGTATATTTACGTTTATACACAGATGTAATAATATTGGATAGTAATGGCTATTTGGTACTTTTCACATATAATTTGATACTTTTCGTATTTTGCATGAATCATGGTATTTTTCCGCTTTTCGGTGGGACTGAATTTTTATATGAGATTTGTAATTTTCTTATGAAATTGCTTTAAAAAATTAACCTCTACTACGAATGAATGGGTTTGTCGATTTAAGCCTGACACAAATTCTAAATATTAAACAATGCCTTTGTACTGAAAGTAATTTAAAAAATGTCCATAACTCACGGTTTGTTATGTTTTAAAACAGCATATTTATTTTCTTATAAATAATTTTCATAACAACTCTTATCACTATATCACCTTTTTTCACTTAAAGTGGCAGAAACTACATAAAATTTCTATATATATTACGAAGTAATATAAAATTTGAAGCCACTATGTAAATTGGATAGTTTGCAATCTTAAACGATATTATTTCATTTTGACTGCACCTTTAGTACTTGTACGATGCAAAATTCAGATGCGTTTTTACAAACTGACCGATGTACTGAACCGCAGCATATTTCGAAGTCCTGAAAGACAATCTGCGTTTTATTAGGATATAAGCGGCAATCGTGAAAAGAAAATAATATCCGATTAGGGCACATATGGAGAAAACAAAATCGTTGTCATTAAATCCGATGAACTCCAGGAAGTATTTGGGCTTTTTAAATGGGCAGAAGTATTCGTTAGGTGGACATGATATTTCCGCTCTGTTGTTGTATAAAACTGCCAACAGTCCTTCCAGCCCGTGCCGCAGATAACTCATGTATATTAGTGCCTTCATGTAAGTTGGAATTTGTATTTCCTTTCCAAAACCAAACCCATAGCAAGCAAGCAGGACTAGGGGCACTGAGATCACAGGACCTACAAACATTGCGTTCTGAAAATAAATTTCATATTATTTAACCAAAAACAAAATTGTTTAATCAGAAAATCGTACCACAATACTTAGTCTAGAAGCAACGAGCATACCCAGAGCGTCGGAGGTCATTGCAATTAATATGGCTGTTGTGTATAACATAGCGAACCTTTCGATCTCTAAAGGCTGATTGGACATAAGATAAATCATACTTAGATAAATTACAGCCAGGAATGTCATATAGGGTAGTTTTGAGAGAACCATTGCGAAGAAGTATGAACTAAACCTATACCAGTGGTTGAAGTACTCCCTTTTCAGAAGTCTTACTTCTGTTGGAACTATAACAAAATATATTGAATGAACAAAATTTTCAAATATATTTGATTTCCTTACATTGAAGCAAAACGGGCATCATGGACAGATAGAGGTATGCCAAAGGAATAGTGTAGGCGAATCCAAAATTAAATATTGCTTTTGATGCATCGTTACCAACTCCCTGGTAGATACCACCAACGATAAAGCCCAGGATGATGTTCATGAAGAATTTGAGACGAATGTATGACTATTTTAAGAAATACATGAATAATAAAGGTAAATAAATAATTGAAGACTTACCTTATCCCTCCACATTTGAATTAGCATTCGCTTGTATAAAAGGGTAAATTGCTGCCACCATGTTGTCTTTGGCTTAAATTGCTTAGGGTTGATTTCTTCTTCAAATTGTTCAATAGATTTTTCTTTGGAGGACTCTATACTATCTGAATCTTTAACGTCATATGGCGTCCAGGTTCGACAATGTCCATTGTCAATAGCCGAAACCATTTTATCCTGATATTCGTGGCCGTATTCTCCAGCGGACACTTCAATTACTGGAATAATGCAATAAAGTTTAATTATATCAAATTGGATTTTGTTGATTCGCACGAAAAATATAGTCTCTTTTTAAAATCATGCCAATAACATGGTTTTCTTATTATTCTAACATAAACTTAAAACTGATCTTCATTAGTAAAAATAATGATAAAACTTTTCGCTTACAAGTCAACTTTTTTTTAACTCTATTAAACACTTACTAAAATCGGCGGGATTGTACGTGCGAGGACAATTTAGTCCAATTGATTGCATAAATGGAACAATATGCGATCCATATCCTTGGTAGACACACTGTCCTTGCGATAAAACATAAACATGATTGAACATTTCAAATAATTTAGCCGAAGGTGTATGAATTGAGCAGACGATGGTACGCCCCGAATGGGCTATTCTACGCAATAAATCAATGCATAGTGAGCTAGACAAATCATCTAAGCCTCTGCAGAATAAATGAAATATAATTAATAAGGGATTTATTAAATATTTTGTTTTTTAAAAATCTACTTACGTTGTTGGCTCATCAAGAAATATTATTGGTGGGTTATTTACCAACTCCAAAGCTATTGAAAGCCTCTTTTTTTCACCTCCGGATAAGCGTAGTCCTCTTGTATTTTCGGCATTTTTCAATCGGAGAGTTGAAAGAATTTCATCTATCTAAAGTTCAAAAAATATAAATTATTAAAATTGCTCGTTTTCCAAAATTTATGATATTTCATTACTAACTATATCTTTCTTTTGTTGAATTGTTAAATCATAGCCTAGTTTAAGATTTGTTGCGAGCATCATTGCTTCATAAACTGTAAAACTGAGATCTAAAACTTCATTTTGCATAATATAACGAGACATCTTTCGAAAAGTTCTTAATTTTCTTGGTTTTCCATTTAGAAGAACTTGACCAGTGTCTTCACAGCAACTGAATAATTTTAGAATAAATATATATCATACCTTTTATTTTTAATTCTTATATTTTAAACATACTTGTAGCCTGCAAGAATATTTAGCAATGTTGTCTTTCCGGATCCTGAAGGTCCCATAATTGCGGTGAGCTCGTTATTTCGAAAAGACCCATTTATGCTGCGAAGAAGAACTTTTCTCCCTATCCAAAATAAGAGAAAATTAATTTAAAAAACGTTTATAACTAATGGACAATTTATTTAGACGCACAAACATTGGATGATAATATAAATTAGGGTTAAATAGTGTTCCTATATAAATTTATGTAAAATGCCTATATTTAAAACTAAACTTTATACCTCACTAGGTCGAGTGGTGCTATTTTGACTCAGTGATTTACCAGGAAACGCGCTGAACTCATAAATGTTATATTTTTTATTTTAAATGCTGAGTGTTTAAAAAAATCTTATTTCTAATTACTTGCTGACAGTGTAATTGTCGTTATTATCACTCAATTAACTAAATTTAATAGCGTTATATAAAAAGCAACAATTTGTTCTCTACTTGTTTGTTAAATTGCATAACTTAAAAATGCTCTAACTTGTAGGGTTTTTGAAAAGTATGGGATCCGTTTCTGATACATTTTTAAAATACTTTCAAAAACTAATGCAACATCATAAAATTTATAGGGCAATATACCATAAATGCGTAGCTTAAATTGCAGGTAATTTACTAATTATGTAATTGTAATTATTTAATCAGATAGAAAAAGACTAAATTTCGATTTATACTTGATTTAAGCAGAATTTTGTTAAATATTTTTATTTAAACAAACTTAATCTAGGTTTTCTCGGAAACGTACTCCATATGGCGATGTTTGCAAGAAATAGGAGTCGAGGATGTAAACCGTATTAATTTGTCGCCGTTAATTGCTCTAGAATATTTAAGTTACATTATACGTAGTATTAGCATCTATTTTCAAAATTTTACGTAATTTTCTAAATGTAGACTAAGTTTAGAGTTTATCTTACAGTCGAATTCATGTCAACTTATCTTAAAGTCGTTATGTATGGCAATAAAAAGAAAGTAAACAGGTGAATAACTTCAGTTCTAAGCAATACTGAAGCATTTGTACTCAACCATGAGTATGTAGAAACCTGATCGCGTACATAAAATAAAACTAGTAGAATATGTAAATTTAAAAGATATGCTCGTGACTTAATGCATAATTATCAACGACCCTTTTATGGGGTTCTAATGCAAATATACAAGAAACACGAGAGACTCGACTGGGGCCACTGCTGCAAATGTTTGCCTTTTACCTACCTTTGATGCTAATTTTTCAAATAACGGAAAAGCTGCATATGGCTTAAGATGCTATGGAATAAAATGCAAATATGTTGGGTATGAGTTCACACTGACATTGGGATTTATCTCAAGTTTAAGGCTATTATGCTATGAGTAAAGGAACTGACCTTCGAACGGGTTTATTATTACTACTCATATGAAAATTTTTAAATGTTGAGATTAGTCAACTCTATTACGTTAAAAGGTACAATGACTTCAGGAATTGTTATAACGAGTTTTGGCTGCTGTTTGCATTTCGATGGCATGTTCTGTTTGCATTTGCATAGGTCATCATCTCATGGAGATGTATTTCAAGTAGTTTAACTTTTTATTTATTGAATTTCATTTTATGGAAAAAATTAAATTATTAACAATTTGAATTTCGATTTATGTTGGGGAAATTATTATTGAAAATTACGCAGATCAACAATTAAAATATAATTGGTGGAAGTATATAAAATATTGTTTTCGTTTTGATAATTCTTTTTACTCAACTTAAATGCCTTTAATCAAATTTATACTATCACACCACGCTTTCAAAAAAATAGGGGTCACATTATAATAAAATCAAAATTTGGGTATTTTTGTAAATTTAAAAAAAAAAAATAGTAAAATGCCAAAAAAGCTCGTAATATTACTTAAATGAAAGTCTGATCAGTATCACTATTCAAAAAATATATCATAGTACTTTTTATTGGCAAGACAGAGTCAAAGTTAAAATCAAATTGAGCTGCATATGAGTACTCCACTTGTTTCGAATTATGCAAATAGAACATTTTGAACTTAAACCTTTCAAACCACAATCAACTGAAAGTAGTGACGTTGAATGTACCTAATGAATTTATGTATTTAGAATGAAGTTAACTAACAAATATGATTTCAATTCAATTTGTCATACAAAGAAATATAAATCGCGTTATAAACAAAAAATGTAATTAGGAGAATAATCATTCTTTATTTAGTGGATCTATAAGAAAACCACAGTTCTGTGATTTACACATTTCTAATTTCTGCTGCACTACGTTATGAAATTTTTAATGTGTCTGTTATGAAAAGATCATAAATTGGATGAAATCATGTATGATATAATTTTTGAGTCATGATATGTTCATTAAATACAAAACCAGCAAAATTGAAGGCATTAAATGTGAAAACAATTCATTCGCTAGTAATTACTGTGTTGCCAATTAGAAATGTTGGTAGGTGATGATTCTGATAAAATCAGTACAATTCGTTATACGTTGAAAAACTTCTTTTTTTTTTAGTTAATTATACAAAAACAGATTATTCATCGTGTTGATAACTGGAATTTGAAGATCAGATTAAATGATTTAATAGCTCTTTGGAAATTTTTTTTATTATTATAATAATTTCTTTGATTCAAGGTTGATCCAAACCTTGTTTCACAATTGTTAATATTATTGCAAAAAATGACAAATAAAATATACAAAGTAAAATTTTATATTTAATGGTAATACAAACGACGACGTAAGTTATATGAATTTTATAATCTTAAGTTGTTTTTAAAAATTTAAAAAAATATGAGTTTTCTTCAAAAATTGCAAATACAATAATATTTATATATTATATACATTATATATTAAAGAAAAATTAATTCTTTTGTGTGCTTTCCTCAATCACAATTTTAAGTTCAAAGATTAAATTAAATTAAATATTGAAAAAGTGTCTTCAATGAGTATATCAACACTGATAACCTTAGAACGTTCATAAATGTTGTACTATTATATTATAATTTACTTTAAAATATTCATATTTATCAGTAAAACCTCAGAGAGTAATTTCCTCTTCGAGTGTTTTGAGATGATCATCTTTAATTGACTGTATGTACGTAATAAAGAATAACTATAGAAACAAGATTTTGATGATGATTTTTTTAAAGGCCAATTATACAGTGTCAAAGGTTTATGTGCGTCTGGTCTAGAGATCATAATTACATTAATTAAGTCCAAGTTTTATGCGTAATGCCAGATATTGAATTCTACCATAACAATTAATTGCACCTAAAGAATAACATCCTCCAATCTGTTAAAATGGTTAAATTATAAGTTAAAAACAATGTTGCACTTTATTATAAAATTTTGTTATCTGTCTGTTTATATAGCTGATTTAATAAATATAAGAAAAATTTTATATTTCATTATTTGAATGTATGCACTTTAATTAAAGCAACATACTAATGACACTGAAACGTTTAATTAGTTTAGGATCGACGATCATTTATTTCTGTACGAGAGATGTGTGAGAGCATAGAAAAAAAACATTGGATAGATTTAATTTTTGTTTTTTTTTTTTATCAACAAAAATTTAGCCAGTATCTGTGCTCAGATAACACAAGGTCAGGTAGAATTTTTTGTATATTTTTTTGGGGACCTTTTTGATTTTATTTGTAGTTAATTTTAAAATCTATTAAATTTGAGTAATTCTCATAATTTTAACAAAACTGTATACGTTATAAAATTAGGCAGGAAAATAAGAAAATTTATTAAAAATCTACGTAATTGAATTATTTAATAAAAAACTCAATATCTGCACATACACATAAAATCATTTTATAATACATCGGTCTAAAAATTGAGTCAATTGATCATTAGATCGACTGTTGAGCAATATTGGGCTTGTCGGAAAATCATAAACGAGTTTAAATGAATGCACAAGCAGAGAAACATTATTTAATTTAAATGCCCCTTGTATGAAATAATTGCACTAATAACTTTAGAAGTTAGTTGCATAATTATACCAATACTTGACTATAATTGTTGTGTCGGACAGAGCAGAAATAAATAACAAATACCTAAACTCGTATTAAAATTTCGTGAAACATCTTTACCTAATTTTATACTAAATAATTATTTACCATCCACAGTAATTTTAATCTATTAATTGAAAATTTAATAAACTTTACGTATTACTTACCAGTTAGGTCCGGCACTGAGTACACCAAATCTTGAAATTCAATATTTGCTGCAGGCCACTTGGGCAAATATTTTAGACCATTTGGGATTGGTTCTACATCAACACTAATTTCATTCAGATCACTTGAATTGAAACTGCTCCGACTTACGTAGTTTTGATTAGATGAGCTGCTTGACGAACACTCGCCACTAATTTCCACGCTGTCTGTCGGCATATTTATGAGATTAAAGTTTTTCACTAACTGACGATAGAAATTATGTGTTGAGTCTTCTATAGGCTGAGATTAACTGAAATAGATTTCATTTATAATTGAATGATTTTCTGAGATCTCAGAGAGTGCATCGCATCTGAAATAAATAAAAATGTTCTCACAAAAATGTTTTCTTATTCTTCGTTATCTTTTATTAAAATTAATTTTTGTCTGTATAGAAAAGTTGAACGTGTTTTACCTCGCTTATGGGTTATCTATGTTCACGTGCCCTACATATTTACTATTTTGATGTATAAATGCATATTATGATATTATGTCATGTTTTATAAATTAAAAACGAGATATTTTTTTTTTAATACGCGCAATTTAAGCATTTAAAAGATAACGCAAGGGCAAACAGAAAAAATTACGATGTGATCGCTATAAGTGATTTATTGGAAGAGATGTATTGCAATTTTGGAAGCAATCAGCAGAAGACTCTGGACCGCTAGAATTCAACAAATACATGCATTGATTGAATGTACATTTTTGCGTGAACTGTATGGTAAATTGTATTTATGGCCGTGATCGTTAATCTTGAACTTGCAGAATGTAATTATAACACAATATACGATGAGCGTGAAAATGAAGAGTGAGTCATTTAGATTATCTGTTCTATAGTTTTAACAAATTTTTCTTTTAGTTATTCCAATTAAAGTTACGCCAACTACAATTCTTCCAGATCTGATAACAGATCGTTCTCGATTTGATTTATGAACGCAAAACGTAAGTATTCTAACATATTTAAACATATCGCTGATACGTGTACGGTCATATTGCTTTTACAATAATAAGTAAATTTTGTAACGAGAATGCCTTCATAACTTAAATATCTTAAGTATCTTATACTGCCCAAACTTTATACCTATACGGTTTCATATTCGCCGGAGCTGAGATTTCAACGTAGGCTATTCTCTCGAGTTTCACTGACTACAAGCATAAATATTTTCAGGACAAGAGATAAATGACGAGAAAAAGAATTCTTAAATATTTTTTAAATAAATCGAATGTTCTTATTATAAACTGGAATATCAAATTGATCAGTGACCTTTTCAATATGACTCCATTTAGAAAGGGAAGTATTTATAAATATAAAAATTTATCTTCAAGGTTGATCATCGTTGAAAGGATCGTAGTCAGATATTAAAAATAAAATTTTATCCAACATTTCGTCATTGCGTGTGGCACGCTTCGAAACAGATTAAAGAATTATTCTATCACCCAAAAACCAGTAAGATCAAACACATTATGCTAATGAAGTAAATTAAATAAAAGAAAAGAAATGTAAACAAAAAATGACCTTGAGAAATTTTATATGCAACACCATAACATTTATGGCGTATCTATCGTCTTATCCGCTTTCTTTTGTCACCTTAACAAATTTATAAAGCAACAAAAAAATTTTTGTGCTCAACAGAGCATTTACTTAAAATGTAATTTATTGTTTCATTGATCGAATTGCTTAAATTAAATTACTACTCTTAGCTTTATTATCCCACTCTTGTATTCGCGAGAAAGTTTTCATGCAATCGATTAAGCAAATACAGAGACAAAAGCAATTGATTTACTTATCAATCAGTGCATGGGAAAAGTTGGGTATTCATCGAATAATTTAGTGATATTGCAATATTACAAATTTGATTTATGAATTTTAAACCAGGAACAGTGTTGCGATCAATTTATGATAATAGTAGACAGTTCAAATGTTGAATTAATTTTTCTGTACTGATTCAAAAATGCTATAGGACTGTTAATTTACAGAGGAACATATACTCGTATTAATAGATAGATTAATATTTCCTAATTCCAATGTACAAAGCACATAAGTCTCTATCTAAGGTATCCTAAGCTAAAAACCCTTAACAATTAAAATATTTAAATTAAATTTTATAGACTAATTATGAAATAAAAGATAATACTTATTTTGCATTTATTTATTTAATTAAGTAGATAGTACTAAAATATCCTTACATATAAAAAATGTCTGCACTCACGTAAATTGTTCATTAAAAGCAATTAGCAATTTCTTAATATTAAACATTTAACATTGATAGCCATATATTAGTAAGCATTAAGCATTTAATTTCTTCATTCAGAGTTTTTATATCTGTATCATTATAAATTTACGACATATACATACAGCTAGAACGTGAAAGTATCGATTATGAAAGCTCATCTAAAATGTATACTTAACAACAATTAATTTGCATTTAATCAATTAAATTGTATTATTTGCTATGATGCCTGTAATTAACGTACTTGTTCACATTCATGAAATACATGTTGCTGCACAATTAAAGCGTTCAATTCATCATAAATTGTTTTTTTTACAAAGAACTTTGAAGATAGTACACTACATCTTTTAAAAAGTTGAAAATGTAAGGATATTTTTAGCTAATTAATTATTTCATAACAAAGTTCATTTCTTTAAGAGTCATTTATTGCTTTGGTAATAGATAGGTAGACCTTTTTAATTAGAAAAGTTCTAGTTTGTTAGGTAAATTTCCGCTTACTGTGGCGATTCGCAGGTAACTATGCTCGAATATAAAAAAAATATAATTTGATAACCGTATAGAAGGTTTGTAGTTGTTTTACAGTATCATATTAAGCAATAGGATATATTTTATTTGTCTGGGGAATGAGAACTAAAATGAAAACATAATTTCTTCTACCTTAGCCAAATAAAGCACTATAATTTTATGAAAAAAATCTTAGGAATAACCGGAATTTGTAAGTTTTTACTACAGAAAGTGACGGTTTGTTTTGCGGGAATAATGTATTAAAAATTTCTTTGGAACACTGATTCAAGTCTTTGTATTTTCAATTATGATGCATTTTCATTATTTATCTTAACTGAATTACAAAAAAGTTATTAACATTGTAGTGTAACGACTAACCAAACAAGAAGAAATTTATCCCTAGCTCTTACTAAAAATTCGTATCAACGCTGAATTTCAAAAGTACATTGACTTTACAGGCATTTGTTTTGGATTACGATATAATCTTGCGGTAATCCGAAGTGCCTTTCATTCCCAATTTCCAATGGGAGGTTTTTTTTCTCCGGTAAAGAAACACTCACACGATATGATATCTAGGGCACAGCGTGCAAACCTTTCAAATTGGAAATCAAATTCGAAAGCAGAGCTGGTTAGAAAACCTGAAAATCTACGGAAAGGCATGACCCTTATGAAAGTGATTTGTTTGACTTCGACTCTATAACTTAATTTAATCTCAAGAAAATATACTCGTACATCTTATTACCTTGCCCAAGATCAAACTCTTCTAGTTGGCCTCATTGGCCTCAAGTTTTTTTTTTTTTTTGTTTACAAAATTTCTCATTTTTCTTCCGTACTTAATTAAGTAAGAAATAAAAAGTGCGAATTTTTGTTTTTTGTGTAGAAGAACTTACCTTTCGCAAAGATGTTTAGTAATGCACTATTAAAACCGGTTCAATAGAGGTTTGTTTTTTAACTACCAATAATATTGGGTCTATCTATTGCAAGCCAACGGAAAGCATAATTTTTCAAAATTACCTTTTAACGCATAATTTCTCACAATTACTTTTTCACCGCCGACTATATTAATGTTGCGGAAATAGAAAAATAATATTGAGGTTTATTATCGCGCTCGGAGTTGTTTTGAAGCGAACTTTTATGCTCCTATTTAACTCCAACTGTGTTGCATTTATTATTTGTAAACTTAGGACTTATCGCGGTCGAGTAGACTGTAGACGCCTTTGTATAATGATTCATTTTATCATATTGTGGGTTGGAAATGCGCATAAATAAATTAAAAAAAAAGAACAATTTCCGTGACTGTATAGCGATTAAATATTTTTCCGTGTTTTCCTTTTTTTTATTTTGTTTGCGGACTAAGGTGTTTTACTCACTTTTCGTCTTTCTTCTAAGGAAAATTTAATCATATTTAAATGAAAATGGTAATTATAATATATAAGTACATGATTACATGTCATGCAGTATTTGAATCATAACTGACAAATAATACGATTAGTAGACTTTGATCTCCTTTCAGAATCAGAATGATATCTTAAATTACACACGTGCCAGCAGATTCATCATCGCATATAATTCATATGGTATTTATCAGATTAAAGTTTATTCATTTTTTTTTTGTGGCTTCATTTTACTGGAAATAACTCACTGTTTTCATTAGTTACTTTGCTGCGGTTGTTACTCGAAATTATGTGCTTCTATTATAAACACTGAATGTGGTTAATTGTTCAGTGCTCGAATCCGATTCTTAAGTGTAAAGAGTAGAAATTAAAAGACGAAACAAGGTCAAATTAAATTTAAAAAAAAAAATAGATGCTAGTTTTGCGGCAAGAATAGACTAAAGTAAGACGCACTTTTCAATTTTTGTATAATTGCAATTATCTAACACTGATTTAAGTTTAGTTATCTAGGGTTAATTCATATATTCTAATTTTATATAAAAAAAATTAATAGTATAGTTTAAATAATTATTATGATGTGGTTTTATATATTTTTTTTTAGTGTTTTCCACTACAAAAATAAATAGCATAAAATTTGAATTTATTTAATCTTTAAATTTGCGAAATAAATTAAAAACAGCGAACAACTTCAAAAACTATGGAACAAATAAACTACATAGCTGGAGAGAATCGGTTTAAGTCAACTTTAAAAATAGAAAAATAAGTGCCAAGGCAAAAGTTTACAATTTAAATTAAAGAAAACAACTCTTCAATATTTTCGAGTTTATCATAATATGCTTCCTCCAATTAGTCATGAATTATGGATTCAATTTAAGAACCAGTTGCCTTAGAAAAAAAAATGCAGTATCATCTCTAAATTCAATTGCTACTTCAATAGCACGTGTTGATACTCGTAAATATATACTTATGGTAAAAACGATTTTAAGAAATCAGTTTAATCATAAATGCCATGTGTAGAATTAATTATAACAATCAATGAATTATGAATGAAGAATAAATTGCGTTCTTACGATAAGATTATAAAAATTATTTAATATTCGAATGATATTGAAGTAATTTCCATCTAAGTAGAATGTACTTATCTAAATAGATAACGCCGGGTTCGTTTTGATGAATTAACTCTCATTCATTAATGAAAGGCGCGAAATCTGCTTTATTTTGTATGCCTCTTATTTTTTATAAATATAAAAGTTATGGATATGATGGTGTTGCATGAAAATGTAGAATTATACAAAATGCTGCACTAAGCTCTGACCGGCTATATGCCAATCATTACGAACCTTTTTTTTTGATACTCTCGATTTAGAGACATCACAGGATTTTGGTTAATAGCGCTTTAGAAAGGTGAAAGCTTTCTAAAGATATTAAGAAGTAATTCGATCTTCCTGTAAACAATAAGCAGGAGGATGGGACAAATGTTGAATTGAAATTGCCATCGTGGAAATTTGAAGCGGCATCTCTTGATGGTTTGTTAACGAATTGGGTCATAAGAGGTATTCTTAGAAAGCTTGAAAATTGAGGTACCAAACAAAATCTTATCATGTCTTTTAAAGGCATTATAAAACGTTTTCACGGTTCCTATCTTCCATAAGACTAAACATTTTCCATTGCGGGAAATCTCCATATATAACTACATACGGGCATATAACCGTTTAGATCTTAGCGCAACACCCTGTATATGATTTTGAGATATTACTTTAAGCGTAAATTATCACTTAAATTTAATGTTGAACTACATAATATAAATTCAAGGGGTTAAGGGTAAATCATATGATTGAGACAATTTTTTTCAAATTCTGTGCAATAACTCATTAAGGATTGCACGTGAAAATACCTTTAAAGTAGTGACTTTGGCATCATTACTTGAATCTGTCGCTTTAACTAGTCGTTCGCAAACTGTGTAAATATTAACCTAAACGGTTTTCAATGTAAGTAAACAAAAAGAGAAACGCTGAAAGAGCTTTTTTAATTCATTAATCTAAAAGATGATAGTATAGATCTTAAGAGGTATTAAAATCTACCTTGAATGAAGTTGAACTTCTACCGATTCAAATATTTTTATATGACTTTATATGACTTTTATTTTTGCATTAATTAAAAAGGTTTATAGATTTTAATTATCATATAAAGCGGAATATTGTTTTATAATAAAATCTATTAGAGCACTCTGATTTTTCAGTAGCGTGGCTGTAAAATCGAAGTCACAAACTGTGAACAGTGGATGTACGCATTGCTACTAAATTGTCACTAAAGGTCAAGGCACGTACTGTAACTGTTCAGCATCGCAAGCAAACAATTGCGACAATATAACACAGGCAGTTTCTATGAAGGTTCAGTTTTCCTTAAGACCAAATAGCATTTAAATTCTAGCCAATAAACTAGTAACACCAAGGAAGTTATTGAAAATTTAATTTTAGAAGTATTAAAAGACTATATGATTTTTTATTTCAGAGCTTTTAATAATCGATTGTTTAAAAATTCAAAGAAGTTTTTAATTCAGTTCTTACTGCGTTGATCGTATGGGAATTATTTCGCCTTTGGTGGCAGTAATCGGGTGCGAATTATTCCGTTTGATGACGCAAATGGGTTTAGGCAGCTATTTTTATGAAATCCATTTTAAAGTTGCTTTTTATCGACAATTTTGTAGCAATTTAACACATATTAACTTTTCAGTTTACTGGCGAAAAATAGCAGTGCACGCCTTGGTTAAGCTTATATTTATCATCGTTGAACAGTCGTAGTAGTAGCGCCTGGCCTAAAACAGGAATGAAGTAGGTTTAACTATTTCCAGCTAAAATAGTCATTTCTTAATAATTGTTATTCTCATGAATCGTGGTTCATATCTTATTCCTATGACTTACAATCAGTTTAAAAGTTTATCCTTAATATTCCACAGCTGATTATTGTCTTTATTTGTGTACTATAATACATTTCTTTTAAAATTAATAAAAATTTTAAAGAACAATGGTGAGTGAGTTCCAATTTAACGATACTACAAACACACAGAGTTAAGAAATCTTAATTTGGCTATTTTTGGCAATTGTTCAGTATGTCCCACAGATATTAGAATTATACGCACAATTGCATTATTACCAAAAGATAAGATGTTTTATGTGTAATGACTTTGATGTCACAATTTTATTGCATTATTATTTTCTTTTTATGATTAAATTTTTACTGCATCGACGTATGCTGCAATAAAGACAATTATAAATAGAAAAATTAGGGTCAGTATACTTTTTATATCTAAGGAAATATGAAAATTCAATTACATTTTCAAATGGTTAGTGGGATTATAAAATAGTGCAGCCTTCAATTTTCGAATTTGATGATCTAAATCCATGAAATGATTAATTTTATTAGATCTAAAGGTGGTAAACGAACCACATTGAAAAACGTCTAACTTTTAAAATAATGTAAACTCATTTTCACTTCAGAGCTAAAAAAAAAATATTTAAATAGTTCCGTAAACTTATTATCAAACCGCAAAGCAAAGCCGACATTCTAATCAATTTGTTTACATATTCCTAGCATATTACAAAAACACATCCACAACTATGCCAATTATTTTTCGATTCAAATGTAATTGAACTCAGACATTTTTTCTTAATATGTATCTTGCTAAATTAAGTGCTTCATTATGTAATAATTTTATGAGTCCCGCATCTAAAATTTAGTGTCTAGTGATTGAGAAATTCTGCGATAAATCGTTTTTTCGCCTTAGTGATTAGGAGCGCCGCAGATGCTAAAAATTAATCAGCCTTACGCGCAATGCCTCATCTAATTTTTATAGCATGGCAAATTATATTCCTACAATTTCGGTTGAATGAGGCGATTTTAGTGTAAGTCCAAAAGTTAATTAAATACAATGGAAATTTTTATACGTGGACTGACATTGTCTTTTTGGATAGCACTGGTGATCACTTTCATTTTTATTTTATTTTATTTTAATTTAAAAGAAATTTTCGAAAGGAATCAGGCAACTTTAGGTAATCTGAATATTCATTGAAGGCCAGGAGATCTAAGGTCATGACTTTACACCCTGCACAATCACTTAATTCTGTATGACGATCTACTTCCATGAGGAAATTTGGGTGTGGATATAAAGATTATTTTTAGATATTTACCTCTCTTAAAAGTAGAAAGGCAAACTTGTGGGACAATGAAACTTTTGTTCAAAAATGCACTAAGATCACAAGAACTGTTTTTAAAACACTTAACACCACTGTATGTTCAAAAAACCATTTAACTGATCATTGATCTCTGCAAGTTAACCCACTTCCGCTTGGCCATTGGAAAGAAAGAATAAAAATGAATAAATATTGCATCTGCAACATCACTTTATCAGGTCCTTCTCAGCATCATCTGTATCTTTTGTCCGTGGTTTATTCGATTCGCCGTAGAACACTCGACAATAAGAATTCAACTGAATAGTCGAGCTTGAAGTTTTTCAGTTTGAGCTCCTCAAGATCACCGGAACGAGGGTTGCCATAGACTGGCCGGTTTTTCTGTACTGTCGATGTGCTCGACCGCGGAATACTGCGCAACGCATGGAGGGCGTCTTATTGCCGCGTAACTGTATGCTCGCGGATACCAAGTTAATTGTTGGTAAACATACGAACAGTTCTTGGTTCCGACGACCGGTTAATTTCTATCTGAGAGTGCGCTGAATCATTTTTAAAAGGAAGCCAAACATGAATTCATACATACCCCACACTATCCCGTCGAACCTTGCGGACAACTATCCATGGTCACTTTAACCAAATGCAAGTTCGTTGCATATACCTAGAAATTGTTGCACCTCCGCGAAGGCATTAACCTGAACGTCTGGCCATTGCGTTTCTGATTTAAGAACTCTTTGCCATTGCCACCTGGCGAAATTAATTACCTTGACATTTGAATTACGCGTATTTTTTTTCTTTTTTTATGTTATGGTCCAGATAACGAGTTGCAAACACGCTCTTAGACAAAATATTTAAACTATCAGTCCGGTTACGTTGCTTGCCTCTTTCTCATTTACATGCACTGGAAATTGGATGAAAATTCCGATGCTACTCTTTGTTGAATT
This sequence comes from Philonicus albiceps, assembly GCA_963969385.1. NCBI lineage: Eukaryota > Metazoa > Arthropoda > Insecta > Diptera > Asilidae > Philonicus > Philonicus albiceps. The sequence goes on from OZ017775.1 coordinate 29,804,944, forward strand.
CGCTATACCATATACGGTGGTTTCTTGCTTTTTCTCAACTCAAATTATCACAAATTTATCATTTAGTTGTCGTTTTATCCATTTTTCGCAGTTTATTTATTTTTAGCTTCAGCTTTTATTTTTATCTACTAATTTGACTTGACGTATCTACCTGTGCTAAAAAGATGATTTCTTGATTATGTTTTTTAGATTTATATCTATTTTGGTGAAGGTCAAGTATACATTTTTAATATAATCCTCTTTTTCTTTTACAAGTTTTTATTTAACTTCACTTTATGTTTGGTTGTGAGAGAATGACGGAATGCCTTTTTCTTTGAAACTTCTCTTTGAATATAATAAAAGGGTTTGACGAGTAGAATACGATAAAATTCGTGACTTTATTCTACTCGTAAATCGAATAATTCGGCCGCTTGAAGATGGCGATATAGAAAAGAAAAACATTACTAACAAAACAAGTTGTTATTTAATTCTTTGTGGCACATGATTATAAGAAAATTTGATACCCAAGTTGCACAGTTTCTTTTTTCTAATTATAGTAAAATAACTTTAAAAACAAATGTTAAACTGTATGAGCATGAGTAATTTGAATTTTATAAAAGGCTAATCTAAAGGAGGGACTGTTTTTAATCCACCTAACTCCAATATTAATAAACTAAAATATAGAAAATATTATGAAAATATGCACTATATAATCTAAAATACAAATATGAGATACTTGGGTAATAAGAAAAACAGTAAAATAATGTTACTATATATGAAATTTTAGCTTACTTTAATAAAAAACCAAAATGTTGAAGACTACATTAAATACAATTAAACATCTAAAATCTGAGCACCCCACGCTTTTATTTAAATTATAGTAGTATTTTTTACTTTTTAGGTAATTAAATAAAAGCCTGTTTAATTTATTATGTTTAGCTAAAGCTAAATAAATGTCCAATTTGAATAGTTTTATTCTTTTTACGACCGAATTAAAGAATGCACAAAAAATTTAATATTTGACTTTTATGCAACTCTTTCGAGGTGTTTATTTATGTTCTTTTTATGATATTGAAGTGTAAAGAAGCACTTTTATTTGTTTAATATTTTTAAGCAGTCAGGCAGTTAAGGTTAAATTATGATTTTATTTTTGATTATATAATAGGAAATTTACCTCTAAACAACTGATTATTTGTTTTGAGGGGTTGTTTTTATTGAAGCTGGCCATATTATCTGGCATTCCATATACCATACTTAATGTCTATATATACAACGATTATTCCTTAGTATCTAGGTAAAATAAATAATAAAAGTTTTATATATATATTCCATTTTTTTTAAATAATAGAAATTTCTATAAACAACAATGTTGCACTTTGATTTGTAATTTAGAGGCAGTTTGTCACCAAACTTTAACAAAATTTGAAATGTTTCTTTTTAGTCCTTTGCGGTCGTATTAAATTTATACTGGTTTATCTACAATTAATAGGAGCACCGTATTGGTTCGTGACTAAGTTCCTTAGATATTCAGGTTCGTTCAAAGAAAGTATGAACTGATACAAGGATGAATACAATATAAGGTTAGTATGGCTCTTTGCTATGGTGGCTGTGAGAGTAGACATACGACCGGAAAGGTAAAAAAGCTTTGGTGGCTTAGAGTAGATATACGACCGCAAAGAGTTAAACTATTTTATTCTCTATTTTAAAAAGAATAGGTGGTAAAAAATTAATGTGAACTTGTTAGATTTTCTTTTCAGTTATCTCAAAGTTCTATAATAAATCGTAAAAACACTTGCAAGCTCTACAATTATTGGAACCTTCAACGAAGAATGAATACCCAATACGGGTATATATGATTAAATATAATTAATTATATACATATATATATAATTTATACCTACCCCCTATTCATCTCTATTTATTATCTTAGTCTAGTTTAATTTAAGTATTCTAGTAATTGTTTTGTAGGTTTGCTATCCAAATTTTAACTTTATTTTACCAGAATATTTGCTTTTACCCCCCTTGCCTTACTATTAAATCTCGAAGACTAGTACGCGTGTAGACAATTAAATTTAGCGCAATTCTATGAGTAGAATAAGAGAGAGAACCTTATGTAACAATAATAATATTTTTATTTATACACGTTTAAAGAAATTCATATAGTTTTTAAACATTAAAATATACTACGGACGATGTCGGTTAAATTCGGATCGAATACAGAAGATCTTGACTGGCGAGGATCGTCATTTCCAATCAAGGGGTTAATCTAAAATTAATTTTGCCGGAAAGGTGGGTTCTATATCATGACTGTAATACGTTTAACTTTGGCAATTCTTTCCAAAGCTTTTGACATTAGTTACAGGTATCAATTTACCGAACACAGGTAAAACAGGTATTGGTATTAGCTTGGTTAGCTTTTAAAAGAATCTTTCAAATGTTCAATTAATCTTTAGGCATATTTTTAGGCTCGTTTATTTGAATGTGCATTACATTAATTATATTGTTTGGTGGTTTTTAAAATCATCAACTAATCTTTACTATACTTGGAAGAAATGGAAGAAATAAATTTGAAATTGCCTAAATGCAATATTACGTTGTACTTTGAAATCTACGAGTATGTCATTGACTGAGGAAGTCTTAGTTAGTAAAAATAACAAATGGAACGCATATTTTGTATTAAGAAAAAAAAAAAAAAACAAATTGCTAAAAAATGCGGCTATATCTAAATTATAGTCAAATTATTCATTTTATGCCAAGAGATATTGGCAGAGTGCCTAATATTCATTTGAGACCAATTTATTTTTTCCTGTTTTTACATTTTCGTTGTTTACAGTCTTAAATAGTATTTTTAGTTTATTTAATCCATCTATTTGAAATTTAGGGCGATATCTCAGATTCCAAAAGAATCAATATACTGAAAATTTTGTTCTGTGCAGTTTTAGAGGCTGGAATTAAGGTGGATGTATCCTGTATACTATTTCTACTGTAAACTTCCCCTTTTTCTCCACTAATACTTCACCAACCTTAATAAACCAAACACCAAATGATGAGTTTTACTTTTTGCTTCGTAGGCTTTTGATATCACACAATGCCACTGAAGGAGTGATGCGAAATTTCGCACGAATCCACTAGTTTAGTAATATTTGTAGTAAATTTCGTAGCTCCATAAATTGTTTTATATATCTTAAGACTGCCAAATTCAGAAGAACCTATTTTTCAGAAAATTTCAATAAGTTGACGAAATTTAATTATTTTCTTTTAACGTAATGTTGATGTTTATAAATAAAAAACACAAAAAAATGATTTCTTTTAAAAATATTTATTCAAAAACATTTCTCCTTGTTTCTTTGTTCTAACAATTATCACAAATAAATTACATCAAGTATCGATAAATTGACGAAAAAACAGTCACAATCCACGGGTATATAGGAAAAATCTTAAAGGTCTAAAAACGGCCATATAGCATCCTTGTACACCACACTAAAATATCATTTTTGTGTTATTATTTCATATTTTTTTTTTCTTTTCTATATGGAATTACATTGGTACAACGGCACCCGCTGGAGTGCCAGCCACAGCACGTGGTATATCTAACTACTGAATGTATAAAAATCAATAATTTTCTAGACACCATATCAAGTAAATCTTGTCCAGCCTTTTGGTAATAAGCTGTGTCTATGCCTTACTTCTTAGCTTCTATAGTATACAATAAACTATTGACCACACTAATTTGTAAATAACAGTAAAATAACAAATTCGTTTCCTAATTGATATATATGTATATATTTTTTAAATTTTATTTTTTTTTACTAAAACTTCCTTTACCGAGTGGTGCTAAGTTTCCACCGTAGGAACAAGTATGCCGAAATCCTTAAGGTGAAAAATATGCAGATTAGTGCAACAATGTCTAGAGTGAAGCTGGCATTCAACATGTCGAGTTCTTCAAGGGTGGTAAGAGGTGACTTGAAATGGCAGTATGTCTGGAAACACTTAAGTTTCTCTCGACCGTATCCATAAGTGGCTAGAGCAGTACCCTCAAATCCGTATCTAATGTAAGATAGGTAGGTAATCCATCTTAGATACACTGGGATAGCGTCGAACGATACGAAGAATCCAGAAAATAGAAGGAATGGTACTGACATTACTGGAGCTAAAAATACTCCATTCTGGACATTCATTGCAGCACCAACAACTAGACCTACACTTTGAGCCACAAAGGAGATCAATAGACAAGCACCCAGGAACATTGCGTACCGGGACAATTCCCACGGCTGTGATGTGAAATAGTACACAATTGTTACGTATACTACACAAAATATTGCCTGTATAGGAAGAGAAGATTATTTTAAATTTTTGTATTATTTTTTTTTAAATATATATAAATTTACCTGAAATGGAATGTCCGCAAAACTGATAGCTAAATAGTATGACTTTAGAGAGTACCATCGATTAAAATTCTCCTTTAATAAAACAGGCATTTCAAGTGGGACTATTTTGATAAATAGAAAAATTGTAAATTAAGTCATAACGTTAAGGATATAATTAAAATAAATAAATTACTTACATGACAAAATCGTAATAGTCATTGATGTGTACATAAGGAAAAGCATGTTGAAAAAGAGGAAACCTAAGTTGCTAAGTACTTTGGCACCATCATTTCCGATGTCGTAGTAGAGCGCTCCAATGAGGAAACCGACAAGAATGTGTGCAAACAATCGAAGGTACATAAGGGTCTGAAAATGAAATTAAATGATTAAAAAAGATGATCATAAATTTGTACCCTACTTCAACAATATAACACAATTTTCTTATTTTTCAGATATTAAGAAATTTTCCCTTAATTTAAACTTACCCAATCTCTAAAACTGAACAAAAGCGTTCTCTTCAAAACCACTCCAAACTGATGAAACTGCGAAGTGGGGTATCGTTGAGGCGATGCAATCTCTTCAGTCAGAAGAGCACTAGTTACATTATCCTCTTTTTCGACATCAATAACCATTGAATCTCCATTTGTCGATGCTTGTACTTCACTACTTTTAGCGATGTCATTAACTAAGTTTGTATTTAACAGATTGGTATCTTTGGAAATTTTATTATCTTCAAATTTCTCCCCTGTTGAATTCTGAAGATCATTCTTATCCAGAATGGATTTAAAATTTTGAATTTTCACTAGATCATTCCTGGTCTTAATACCCTCATAATCGGCTACAGATCGAACATCTCTCGCTCCATTATCGATAGCATCCACCAATTTTTTTGTATGATCACCGTGTTCACCACAGGCCACTTCAATTATATAACTGGCCGGATTGTGATAGCTGGGACACTGAAGTCCAAGAGTCGATAAGAAAGGCACTAGCTGTTTTGTACTTCCTTGATAGACGCACTGTCCATCCGCCAAAGTATACAATTGATCAAACATTTCGAATAGACGAGCTGAGGGCTGATGGATTGTGCATATTATGGTTCGTCCTCCCTGCGCCAACATCTTAAGTAGATGGATGCATTGGAAACATGTTGAACTATCCAATCCTGAGGTAGGTTCATCAAAGAACATTATTGGTGGATTGCTAACTAATTCTAAGGCGATCGAAAGGCGCTTCTTTTGACCACCGGACAAATTGCGTGTCAAAGTACGTCGGTGCTCGTTCAAGCTCAACATATCAAGAATTTCGTTGATCTGTAATTAGAGATATCGAATGTTATAAGAATGCGTTAGCATAAAATCGTATTACTACTATAATTTTTAAATTTATTTATAACAAAATTCATGCATATGTGATACATGCTATTTAATTGAAGCATTCGTAGATTTTATATAAGTGTTTATTAGCCGTAATAGCAAAAAAACTGAAATAAATGCAAAACTTATGAGTTCTTGGTAGTTTTTAGATATTTCGTTTATTTCCATAAATATTGGTAAAATTAGAACCCTTTAGTTCTGGCTAAGAAATCTGATTTTATTTGCTATTTGAGTAAAGATTAAACACAATTAAATTTTTACATTTGCCTCATAAACTTTCGAATAAATTTTTCTCTTTCCCCTAAGAACATTATTTTGGGAAACGCCATAAGTTATAAAGAAATATCGATAATTAAAATAATATAGGTGAACGATTTATATTGGAATTCTAAATAATTCTTTGTGATTGATTAAGCTAACATAAAAATAATAATGGTGCAAAAAAATTATTTTTCTTTTCTGCATTTCAAAAATTGCTATGATAAAAATAAAGTGAAATTTTTGTATTAAAATTTAATTTTTCTATACTCTACGATCAGGAAAAATAAATGGTGTTATTAAATTATGATTGTATGCTGCTAAACTATAAGAAAAAGCTTTTAATATAAATACATATGAGCTATAACATTACTAATAATAATTATTTTAGAGTTATTATTAAAAAAGTTTATTATTCCAAAATTGGAAAAACTAGAGCTAATTTATTAAATATTCTTTTCATTTTAAGCTTGCCTCTGAATAAAAATGCCTCAGCCATTTTCATAATTGTATGTCTGATGATGTGGGTATTTTATAAAACCTTACCTAAAACTATTTGAGTCCTGATAAATCAACACTCCCATTTACTAAAGTTAAGCCGCTATAATACGAATTAAAGAATATCATTTCATAAGGTATTTTTTTGTTTTTTAGATAGAAGGCATTGTGAGTAATTCGTCGTTATATAAACATAGCCTTTTTTACTTCTTTTGCCAACCTTTTTGACCGAAATGTCGTCAGAAAGACAAATATAAGTACAAAGTAAAAAGGCAGATTAACAAAATATTTAAAATTTAAACAGAAAAAACCGGAAATATGTACGACTTTTGGTATCTCTTTAAATTTATTTTCTGGTTTGTAAGAATTTCGCATAATGGTTGAATACTTCAAGGTAAAACAAAGAATGCGTTTTTAAAATAAAAATAATAATTTCATATATATTTGATGTTCTTATAAACAGCCGAGAGATGGTCATTAAATATTTGATGGTTTAAAACCGCGGTACTTTGTTAATGAAACCGATATTTGGGAAACTGTATTCTGATAAGAGGAGTTTGTTAGGTTTTTTTGAAAATATACATCAGAGTTTGTAATCTAAATTGGTTTTTTGAAGAGAAAATAACTCGTCATTTTAGAATATACCCAAAAAGTTCAAAGATTACTTTTCCGTTAATTTTATAGAGCAAAGTTTGAACAGTCAGCATTTATCTTCGATGGTTTAGTAAAATGTTTTGTAAACTACTAGCAATTGTCCACAAGCTAGTCACGCCATCCTCAACGTGCAACGTTTCAGGAAAATATTCGAATGTATGTCAGTAAATATAATGAGTAAAATAAATTTCAAACTAATTGCCATTGATGTATTTCCTCTGCATAATTATGTACTTTTTTTTAATTGAGTTGATTTTGCAAATTGAATACTAATTACGAGTAAAGACAATTCTGGCCTAGAGATAGGTTTACATTTTACATCTAATAAATCAACCATTCATTGTACTTTGAACTAATCTTCTAGCAAATCGTGCGAACATTATTTGTTAGTTCAAAAAGTCATTAGGTCTTAATTGTCATAAATATCACGTGTAGTGTAGGCTGAGTAACTCTATAAATAGTTAGATTATCACGTACCATTTCTTGTTTTGATTCCTTTCCAAATTTTTTGCTTAGCTTAAGATGAGTGGCAACAGTCATGGCTTCTTGGACGGTTAAATTAGCGTGCAGTTGATTATCCTGCATGATATATGCCGACAGCTTTCTAAACACACTCAGGTTCCTTTCGCGGCCGTTCATTGTAATTGATCCTTCGATATTTGATGTTCTGGAAAAAAAAAAAAATAATTTAATTTTATTTATATTCTAATTCTAATTTTTTAAAGGTCAAATGGTATTAAACAAATTAATCAAATTAAATAGTTTTTCTACAATATTAAAATTTTAGGTAAGTAAACCTTTTCCTTCTGGGAATGTCTGATAAAATCTGATTTCGGAAAGAAACATTTAGAGGTCAGAGTTAGGTAACATGCGAGAGACGAGTATCTTGCAATATTACAGGTTGACTGTTTTCATGGTCTGACTGTTACCAGATACCTCTAAGCGCAGATACCGTGCGAATCTGCGGTGTACCGTAAAATTTAGCTCATCTAAGGCCTCAAAGCGGTTGTGCTCTGGAAGAAACATGTTTTAACTACCCATCTCAATCTGACCGCACAGTCTTACAATATTTTCAATCTTTAGCGTGACATTGACTTTTGGTTAACATAATCCGAAATAGAGCACGGTAAAGCAGAAAGTATTGAATTGTTGCGATTGTTGCAATCCTCAATTTCAATTGCTTTAAGTGGCATTGCAAAATGTTGCTTTGATGAGTGCAAGACTTTAAGACTTTAAAACTTCAAACTGGAGTTCCACTTTTATGACAAAGACACATATTTTTCTGTTTACTAGAGCGATAGATGTTGGACTTTATGCTCTTGTTTGTTTCCGAATACGACTTTTGGTGATTAATTTTTTTTTATAAGTCGCGATAAGTCGGCACTGTATGTACTAAGCAATGGGGTTAAGTTTAAAAATGTTGATAAGCAAATGGGGGCAAGAAAATATTCTTTGGGCCAGTTAATTTGTGATTTCAACTTGAAATAATCGGTAATCGGAACTTTTTTGTGTAATTTTTATATATATTATTTTTTTTTGTTTTCTATTTAATATCATAAAAAAACAATCCGTAACTTGATAAGCGAAGTTTTAATTAAAATGGTAAATAACTCAACTAAAGTTTATTAGATCAAAGTAAAAATAAACTCTTGAGTAGAAAATTATAGAGTAAAGTCATATAACTTCTAAGGATGCTATTTAATGTAACAAAATTAAATACTAAACGTATTTCGATGAAATTTTCCAAAAACAAATAATTAAATGAAATGAATTCAATATGCATGGAATAAAATTTTAAAGAAGGAAATTCAAAAGAAGGAGAACTATGTCATTTAATTCGAAACAGAAACAGAATTATGACCTATAAACTTTCGATAATGTAAAACATAAAATTGAGTTTTAAAAATTCCTAAATGCAAATTGCTACAATTTGAATAAAATAAATTTTATATAGTTTTAATTTATAGCATTATCTTTGCAAGAGTGTGTTTTTTTTTTTCATACTTGTGGCAAAATTCTAATTTTGTGTTGTTCAGACATATGATAAGTATTTATTTATTAATTTAAAAAATTTAAACCAGTTTCAATTTAACTGAATAGCAACTGAAAACAACCAAATAAATAAAGTAGAAATCAGGAACTTTGCTCAAATCCACAAAAAACCTATAAAGTAATTTGTAACTCTTTTGTTTGATACTAACTCTTCTAAACAGAATCTATTTTTACTTTTTACCACTGCTCCACGTTTTTTATCAAAAAAATTAGGTGCAATTCATCTTTAAACCAGTCTTTTTAGACGGGACACAAAACAAGGTGATATACGACTATACATTTTAAAAACGTACATATGTATATTCTTTTTTATGGAAAATTTTTAGCTGAGTGGTTTAGTAAAAAGAGATAAGTAATTACCCTGTGACTTTATTGTAATTCCTGAAACGTGTGGTTAATATCACAATTCTAAAAATTTTTATTTAATTATATCCTAGCATATAAACTAGCACGTGTTTCTCAAAAGGTTAGTTAGGCTATTAGATTATATATGCATTATGCAGAGTTAATTTTGCCATATTAATTTGTTCAATAGGAAATTGATCTAATAGTAATTGAATTAATAAATTTGTTAAGAAGTTGTTTGTAATTTTATTCAACATTTTAATTATAACGGTGATTCCGCACAACGATACTTACCAAGTTTAAAAAAAAAAATTAATTATTAATAAACGAAGGGGATTTTCTTTTTAACAACTTATGATTTACAATGAATATTTTTAAATTAATGTTGAAATCCTTCTGAAAATTTTTATATACATTTACTTGAAAAACCAACATGAAGTATTTTTCTATTTACCGAGGCACTCTGGCTTTTGAGGGAAATGTAGTTGCGGATGAACTAGGTAGAGAAGGGTCATCTATTAAGTACCAAGGCCCTGAACCCTACTACAGCATTGGCTGTTCTATAGCCAAGACTGTGGTGAATGGATAGGAAAAAACTAAGCAAGTTCTATATAGGAATAATGCTCCAGGGCTATGATAAGCTAAGGAGCTTATTAAATCCTACTCTTTTACAAACACCACTGTCCTCAGCAAAGCGGATCTAAGGCTGCTGGTGGGTTACTCTGATCTGGTCATCACCGGGTCAGACTTCACCTTCATAAAATAGGTCTGCCAGTCAAAACGAAATGTCGACTATATCTAGAGGACGAGGAAACAACAGCTCACATTCTGTGTGACTGTCCGGCTTTGACACAAATTAGAAGTGGAACCTTCGGCAAAGGGTTTTTAAGCTCAGCTGAGGTCTGTAATTATTCTGTGGGTGACTTTACGGGTTTTCCTTAGGGTAGCGGATTATCTACCCCACTAATGGAGCTTTGGCACAAAAGACCATCTGGTAGCAGTGCCCACTATACGGGTAGCCTCCCCCCACAATTACAATTACGAATTAAATATTAAGTCGATTTAAAATTTGATACTCAACCTTTAAAATAGTGTAGCCGGAAATCTTCAAACTATTTTTAATTTATAGTAGATAATGCAACATAACGCCACAAGAGTTAATAAAATTATAAAAAATTACTTATAGTCGAGATAAGATTACACAAGTTGCTCAAGAATTTTTAGTAAATACTTCTAAAGTATGCTCATAAGAGTACTCTAAGGTGCAATAAAGGAACACAAAGTTTTTTTTGCATCATCGAAAATTATAAGATAAGATACAGTGGCTCTTCTTAAAATTGCACTTAATCATCATTATCATTCGCATATCTAAAAGTGGTAAATGCGTCGTTCGTCAACGCAGTAAGCCTTTTTATTTTCTTCCGCATTTTTAAAATAATGAGTTGGCCACAAAACCCACAAGTACATCAATTATTTTATAAAACACCTGCTTACGAAATACTCATCAGAGATCAAAGAAATACGTATGAGATTTATATATGGTAAAATTTTGTTTTACAAAATAACAATCTGGTTTCCTCGGAAAAGTACTAAATCTTTATAAACTAGGACAAAAAAATGTGGTCTTTTAAGTGTCCAAATAAAATAAAGACTGTAAATGATGCTCGGAAGTGTGAAATTTATTTATTCACAGAAAGTCAGAATTGCGGAAAGAATCTGGAGATGGAATAAAAATTGGGATTTTCCTCAATACCGGCTTGTTCTGAGGAATTGCGTAGGCACTTATAAAATATTCTGATAAACAAAATCTTGTAATATTATGGCAATTTCTCATAAGCTAGGGCTAGCAAAAGTACATGAAATTCACTTTATGTTATTTATCATACTTGATGAACAATTCCAGGGTATTCGTTGCTATGGCGCAAACCAATGCAATTACTCATTACGAAAAAGAAAAAAAGCAAATCATAATTCATTTTTATTTCAATGAGGAATTAATAATTTTTTACGTTTGACTAAGCTACATGAGGTAAAATTGTTAGTAAAAGATTAAAATCTAGCCTAGCTTTAGTTCAGTTGGAAATTTTCTGCAAACGTTCGTAATTTCAAAGTTTCCTTTGAAGCGTGAAAATTAAAAACCAGTTTTGGCACGTGATGAAATCAAGTGCAATAATTTATTAAGAGATCTTGATGAAATTCTTTCTCAATCAAGGCCATTTACTTGATTATTGCTAGCATTCGATAATAGTAAAAGTAATTAGAAATTGTTAGGTAAATTAAAGATAAACAAAAAATGTATTTATTCATAAGTGAAAGTTGTACTTACTTATAGCCGGATAAGATGTTCAAAAGCGTACTTTTACCAGCTCCAGATGGTCCCATAATAGCAGTAAGCTCCTGGGACCGGAGTTTGCCGCTGACATTTTTGAGTATTGTTTTTGCATCTAGAAAATAAAAAACAGAAAATTCATTAAGGTTGTTTTACCTATACAATGAAAGCTCAATAAAACAAATTAAATATCTTAACAAATTTAAAAGGAACTGCTTAAGTAATAATGATTAAAAAATCAACCGCCGTATGGGTTGTATTCCCGAACTGGTATTAAGTAGGGACGCAATTCATTGTGCTTAATAAATAAATAAATAAATAAAAACTCAACACTATAGTGACAAAATAGGTAAGTAAAAATAATCACCCAATGTGGCATTTGTGGTAATTTATTATTTGTGCGGACTAAATTAAAAATAAGTTCAGTAATAAATTTATACGAATATATTTGCGCTTAAATTACTTTTTAAACAAAATTCACTGTAACGTGATAAAGTTAACCAAGGACAGTACTTATGGATTTTTGCAAATAACTCGTAAACTGTTGGATATATCATAAAAATGGTTATAACTAATGTTGCGAGTTATCCATGAAATAAATTTGTCGAATATTAGCAAAACCAGATTTAAACTTTTTGAGTTATAATAATTTTTTAATATTCTTTTATGATATTTCTAACTAACCAAAGAGTTACCTTCAAAAAATCTTATGTATCATCATTGGTTCAAATATACCACGTTAGTGAATTTAGCTATATTTCAAAACAAAATCTATTTATAAAAATTGATATGTAATTAAAATTGCCAGTGTTCTCTGTGTATCATTATCCGATTCGATTAAGCATTGAGAAACAAAAGAACTATAGAACTGTAGGAGTCAACAGTAGAATGAGTCAGAAAGATCTCTTGCATAATTTAATTAGTCGGATTACATGAAAATAAATGATGACTGTTTTTATGCACATTTCTAGCATTACCACCCTATAAAGTAGTTCTGAAATCTAATTGCATTCTAAACAAGATTGAAGCTAGACGAAACAAAAACATTTTAATGGTCAATAAATTCATAATTCAGGGTCATGCACACGATCATCTGCCACTTCATTAACACCTGGAAAGAATTCTAATGTGCATGCTTCACACTTTAATGTAAAATAAAAAATAAAATAAAATAAAATAAAATAATTAACTAAGAAAATATGAAAATAAAGTGATTCACACAATTGTGGGATAACGTAAAAAGTTGCGGATTCCCCAGCGAATTTGTTTTTTTTAATGCATGTGACGATAAAAAAAATATTTCAGCATCGTTTTAAATCAGATCATATTTTGATTATGGTCAAAGTCGCTTAGATGCCTTTATTTCAATGGCAAGGTTTTAAACAATTTCTACGAATGAGTGACATTGAACCCGGATCACAAAATTTCCAATGATGGGAATGGATTTCGCGCGGTTAAACGTATGCAAATGTGCAACATAAAAGTTAAAGAAAAAAAAAAGAAACATAAATAATCCTGAACATCTTCTAAATTATTTAATCGAATTTTGTGACCGAACAAGCTGATAATAGTTAACACGAGTTTATTGTGAAGATTTACATTTCTAAATATTAAAATTTATTTTAAATATTTAATTTAGGGACAACTGGTTTGACTGAATGAGATAAATACTTGTGACAGTATTTATTTATTTTACTTTTACCCTTACTTCTTAATTAAGTGATATGTACATGTTGACTATAATTTTTTGATTTTTATTGGACTCATTTAACTTGCAATTATTGATAGATAACTGGGAAAAAATCAAAAGTAAGTTCACAAACGTAGAACAACTTACTATACAAAATTAAATAATAAATTCTGGAAGATGGTTATAGTAGCAGAATAACTATAAAAGTAAATGGATATTCTTAAAGCGCATATGCAAAATTTTAGTAGAGTTTATCGCTAACTATCGAAGTAAATAAACTCTTTACCGCATCGGCTAATGGTTATGGGTGCATAAACAAAATAAATATTACAAAAACGCAGATATTGCTATTGTGTCCTTCTAAAAATATTGAAGACATTCTGATAATAGAAGGATCAAACACCTTTTAATATATTAATTCATGAAATATTCATTCACTCTGTGTATAAAATCTAAATAAATAGTTATATAATGCAACAGAACAGCATCACCTGAATTTCAATATTAACAAATGTTTTCAGTGGTCAGTTAAAGAGAGCTATATAAATCTTGACCTGGAAATATTGATGTGATGTATGCGACTGGAATTTGAATAGTTTCTTTTCTGATAACGAATTTATAACACATATTACACGGAAATAGATGTATTTGCTGTTGTTATTTTTTTCTTTTTAATTCAATTCCACCGGTAACGATATGAGACGAAGTTTTGTTTACTTTTGAATGAACGCGGAAAGTAATTAGAAATTCTCAACAAGTCGCCAATTAAATTAGCATGTCTCTCGGTATATTTTTATTTTGGAAGTGCATGCTATTGACGAATGTTAAAAAGAAAAATATTATGTGAATGTTTTTAAAGAGTGGATGGCTTTAACCGAAAGAATCAAATACTTCTAATACTCAGTTAGAGTTCTGCTTATAAAAATTAATTGCATTTATCATAAGCCATTCGTACCCAATTTAAATTCTCTCACATATTGGCTAAATCTTCATGTTTTCAATATATTTTCTAGTGATTAAAATACTTCTAATATTTGCTCAATACATAACTAATGTAACTATCTTAAAATTACTCCTCCAAGAATTTGTGGTAGCGCCTTCTGTTAAATTCATGTTTTATTTAATTTTGCATTATTTTTGCAATAACTATATGATCTATCTCAATCAATATCCCTGAAATCATTTAAAAATATTCTTGGCATGCTAAAATATTGCCCGCCCGGTACATGGACGACTTAAACTTATCTAAATGTTATATTGCGTTAAATCGCCATACGTATCAAAAGGCCAAATTTGTGGAATAAAAATTTATGGATATTGCATCACGGCTATGCACTGTCTCACACGTCGGCCGTTGTACTCGAATTTTTAGCTATGCATTGTTATTCCTCAAGCGCTGTATCCACCAGATGTGGCACCAACAGACTTTTTTCTGTTTCCAAAACTAAAATTACCTCTGCAAGGAAAGCGTTCTAAGACCCAAGTTGAATGCAGTGAAAGAACTGAAAACTATACCTTCTTCAGGTTAGAAAAATGTTTTTAAGAATGGGTAAAATGTTCGCAGATGTATTTAGGTTCAGATGGTAAATACTTTGAAAGATATAAAATAAATTTAAAATACATAACATAACATTAATAGAATTTTTATTCTATTTACAAATTCCGGATAATTTTTTAACAGAAGATAGCTCTTGAGAAATAACAAGAATGCGTAAAAAGCAGTGGACAAAAGATTAATTGTTGGATTTCAAAACGGTGATTGCGTGATAAAGTTATCTACTAAAAGGTAGATAATGCAAACTTTATCAATAGATTATTGTTTTATATAAAACATAAAATAAACACTTACTGTTATTGCCAAGTTAACTAACTACTGAGAATGAGTATCATCATCATCTTTTACTAATATTTTGGAAAGTAGAATTGAATATCTTTTCTATGTAGGTATTGAATTTTTTTATGTTTTGATTAAAAGTTTTAACGCTAGTTGAATTTTTTCACTTCGGTTCTAGTTCCAGATTAAGTAAGAATTTTGTACTGAATTTAAATTTATGGTTAGTTACCCATATCAAACATTGTCTGGATTTATCCAAACTTAGTGTCAAAACCTTAATCCAAAAATGTAACCGGTACAACATTTGAAGTTTGGATGAGTAAACCAGATAGGAAAATGTAAAAAAACATTGCTGCTACTTTACAGGAATATTCTTCGTATATGTAATCTGACTATTTTCCCAGTAGGAAATATTTGAAATCATTACTTATACAGTTTATTAGTTCAGTCCTAATTTTACTACCAAAGAGTAATCATTTGGAATGTACATAATTAACATAATTTAGTGAAGCAATGATGTAAATGTTTTAACTACCAGTAGCGAAAAATTAGATCTATTACGTGTAACGACCTTTGGAAGTCTTCCATCCCAATAATTCGATATTAATAATAAATTTTAGTAAAGGGTAACATATACTTTTTACCAATTAATTAAAAGTCACACTGTTGAATTAAAAAAATGCATTTGCAGTTGTTTGGAAGTTCACTAACCCGACCTTTTAATGGAGATAAGCCTCAACGGCAATTTTTAAATTTTTAATAAAATTTCCGGATAGTAAAAATACCGCATGATTTTGACTTCCGTGAAATGTATCAATGTGAGTTACTGTTACTGGCTTACCAAAAAAAAAACATACTAATAGCAAGATCTATGAAAAAACCTTTTATTTTATTTTTTTTTAAAGAAAGACAACCTTTTTCGTAAAAACTGGTTTTTTACTCGAATATCTCAATGTTGATATTCGGTCACCGTCTTGTCGGCAAAAGCTTGCACAAAAAAAAAATAAATAAATAAATAAAAAATAAGCTGATATGTAAATCTGTGAAAACAGAAAATGCAAAACATAAAACCGGCACAAATCGGAAAATAACCTCGGCAAAGGTATTCGAAGAAAAAACCGATTTAACTTTGAAGTGGTGTGGAGAAGTTTGATTATGTGTTTCTTCTATTGGAAACATTTTATTTATCCACATTATTGTGGAAAATATAACACAACACGATCCACTTGGCCTTCACCCAGCATTTTTTTTTTTAATACCACAGTTACTGCGAACTCAGCAGTTCTAGGCCTAACTTTCTGTTTAAGAACTGTTGAGCTGCAAATTTAGGGGTCTTAAGAAAACGTCTTACCTTGAAGTGTCTTGTCGAATTGCGACTTTCAGCAGAAATTCAAAGACTCTCGGCTACTTGCAGTGTGTGACTCAACAATTAGCGAGATTTTCTGTTTTCGAACCGGCTGCGCTAAAGTTGTGTACTAAAGATGTTGAAATTAACAGCCTTTTCGCTAGTATGAACTTTAGGGTGAATGAATGCTCGCCAACGAACGTTGACTTGGCACTTTGCGAGTTTCTGTCGATACCAGTCGAAGGTAAGTGTAATAATTTTTTAATAGGATTTATCTTTTAGAGGGCTTCAGAGAAACTAGTTTGATGATGCTCTATGTAATGTAAAGCTTTTATGTGTGATTATTTAGTTAGTTTTATTAGTTAACTTTACAAAAAAAACCAGTTTTACACTTTTTGATACGAGTGTGGAGAGGTTTCTCTTATAATATAAAACAATATTTTTTTTCATAATATAAATAAGTTGTGTACCTGTAGTACCTTCTCTTTTAATTGGTTTTAAGGCTTTTTATTTTGATTAAAATAACAAAAAGAATAAACGACATTCATTTGTCTGTTAATGAAATAAATACACTTGTGACACCATATGTGGTTTTTGTATAACTCTGATTGATCCGAATTTTTGTTTCGACTATAAAAAAAATTTATTTGACATAAAATCAACAAGCACAGATCTATAAAAAACAAATAAACAATGAATTAAGCAATTTTAACAATTATATAATAATAAACACATATAGTGATATTGAAGTAACAACGGCTTACAACATTTTCACTATCTTGGCTGCAAAATAGTTCGTCTGCCAGTTTTTTAAATGAGTACTTGTAAAAAAGTAAAATATTAAGTTTTCTGGTATAATGAACAACAAAATATCATATTCAATTTTAAGTTTATTATATACGAGCATTGTATGTATATGCACTTTTATTTTTAATAATTACAATTTTAGTTGTACAGTGTTTTATCCTATCAGGAGCAGAAAGTAACCCTGTGGAGGTCAATAAAGAACTTTCTGACACATTAAATATCAATCTGTACAATCACACTACTTGAAATTGCTTGAAAAATTCTAATTTAAAGAAAAAAAGCCTCAAATATCGGAGAAAAATAGAAAAGCACGATTAGAGTTTGCAAAACTTCATAAAAATTAGACTGCAGAACAATGAAAATTAGTTGTATGATCTGATGAGATAAAAATTAATCGATTAGAGTCTGATGGACGTATTTGAAGTTAGTACGACAAAAGAATTGGAACAACAGAAAACAGTATACCTAAGACCTTAAAGTTCGGAAGTGGTTCACTACTTGTTTGGGGCCGCATTTGTAGCGAAAAATTGGGAAAACTGTGTCGTATTCAATTGCCCTATATTGAAAAGTTTTGATGTGAGGAATTTATGCAAGATAACGACCTGAAGCATACAGCTTATGTTACGATAATTTGGCTAGAAAACACTGCGATAAATACTATGAAATAGCCTTCTCAGTCACATGATCTCAATCTAAAAGAGAATTTTTGGACTATAATTATACTAATTACCCAAAAGGAAGTTCCAAAAACCGTTGATGAGCTCTGGATGAAAGTTCAAAAGTTGTGAGAGGATATCAGTTCTGAAACGTTGGCTAAATATACGGCCAGTATGCCAAAAACGAATACAAGCAGTTATTAAAGCCAATATTTGAAAAAATAATGTTAAGTATTACGTTTAGGTGTATTTGCTATTCGATAAACTGTTCACTTGTTAAATTTTAGTTTATTTAATTTTTCCTTATAATACGCCTTTGCTTTCTTTATCTATAGATCGATAGAATAAATAATGATAATTGTATAAAGATGATCGTGATTGACTTCTATCTTCAGAAACTTGAAAAATGGTTTGCTTTCATTTTTCATATGTAATGAGGCAATGAAGGTATATTTTATAATAAAATGTATACCCCATCTTGTGAAAATAATTAGATTATTTTAAAAAAATATATATCGGTATATTAACAAAGGACTTATAACTTTCACTGGACCATAGAGGGTTAATTGAGATTTATAAAAGCTTAGTAAACATTGAGTTATTTTGTGTTTTATTCATAGAATTCAGGTGAAGTGTATTTCTTTATATGTAAGTACGGTTTTTTATTGTTGGACACAATAAGGCAAGAAATTATTACAATTATTATCATTAGTATAATATTTTTTGTTTGTAAATTATACAGTATATAATATTCGATAATTATAAACGCAAGGTCGTAATTAAAACGATATGCCTTAAGTTTTACCATTCATTACTTGCTTCGTAATTAATGTGACTCAGACACTAGTTATTAAAATAATTATTTAAAAATGTGGATGGAGTTTTTTTATTGTTTCGTAAAGATTCTAAGAAAGGGTATTAAGATGGAAATAAAACGCATGTCACCTATATGCTTTCATCAAGGTCTTTCGGAGTAAAAGGAGACTTAGCAACTGTTCGTTCGCAATTATTCGTTGTTGGTATTTTTAAAATACTTTAAACACATACTTGGTCAGTGTTCTTTGATGATATAAAAGAATAAAAATTGTTGGGGCTTTTTAAATTAATGACCAATGGATATTGAAGTTCATTAACATCATGAGTGCCCACTTATAAAATCATGAAGAAAAATGAAGTCGAATATTTACGTTTGTCTATCTATGTAGATATGACTGGGATTAAAAAAAAAATTATAATTTTTGATATTATTATTTTTTCCTGAAATTGTTATAGGTACTTGACAAATTCAGGGATTTATACAAAATTGAATTCAATCGTATCCTTTTCTAAAATAATTTGAACTACTAATAAAAGATTATAATAGCGAAGTTTAATTATAATCAGAATCGGAATATATATCTTTTTTATCAGGAACAAATTTGGGTCATAAAGTCCTAAGTCTAATAATTAGAATTTCATGATAGTTCTTTAACCAGAAGATTGTGTAGTTAAGATTAAGGTAAACAGACCGATAACACCCAAATTGATAAAATAATAGGAACAATAAAGTTTAATTTGTCCATTTCGAGCATATAAACCTTAAGATTGAGTAGGGCCTATTTAGATAAGAATTTAAGTAGTTAGGAGTGATTTACGCAGGTCAACAGTTAATTTATATCCAAACAAGTAGGCTTAGTTTATTTCTAATGGTTTTTCTCAGATGATAATAATCTCCTGAATAAAAATCTTCAATCACATTTTGTTTGCTTTTGAGCAAAATAGAGTTAAAAATTACAAAGGGAAGTATTTTGGGTATTTATAAAAAATTATAAGAAATGGTAAAGTTGTTGAAATTTTAGCTATTTGATAAAAATAGACAAAATATTAAAACTTAACTTAAAATATACCGTGAAACTTATTCGTATAGACGTTTTATCACGTATCAGTGGCGTTTTATTATTATTAACAATTTGTTTAATCTAAGAAAAAACCAACTAGTCTTTAATAACATAAATAATAAATTGGTGAATACGGAAAAACCACATACCTGATTTTAATAAATCTTACTACATCTTTTTATGCGATAGACAAAATTCGAAGAATGTAATTTTAAGTTTTTATTTTAGCTTTAGATTTTGTACAAGGTGTTTGAAACGCTTTGGCCTTTAAACGTTGTTGCAGTCCGTGATATTCTCGATAAATATTTCATTTGCATAGTTTACTAAGAATGTTCTGTTCTAGTTTTTTTTTAAATTATCTTATGAACAAACCGGTCTATTGTATTGTGATTTAATTAATTCTAACTTAACCAGTATGATGCATTATGAGTTTCATTTAATTCAGGAACATAATAGATAATTTAGATAAAGGCCAGAAAGTATTAGAATATCACTTTAAAAATTTAATAATAAGTAAAATGAAATATTTAGACGAATAAAACGTATCTCTGATGTGCTGAAGCGCAAAACAATTCCTATTTAATATCATGGTCAGGAAAATACCTCGGAAAATATTGAAACTTTCTAAGCACAAAACGATCAAACGATCAAACGATCAAGCGATCGAAGCACTAACTGCACAGTGCGATCGAAATAAAATCACCCTCTCCTTGATGGATTAGTTTCATTTTTTCTTGAAATAAAAACGATTTTCAATAAAAGAGTGAAATGGAGTTAATAAAAAATTAATAAAAATTAAAACAATCCTAGCGGATACGGCAATACTGTCAGAAAATTAATTTTCGCTTACTTTAGAATTCGTACTTGGGGGGGCATTAGTTATATGCCGAAAGATGCATATGCAGCAGCGTTCAGCGAAAAAAATTTCCAATCCAAATTTTCAATTAGTGTTGATTCAGCTAGTTTTTTGGGGTGTATATTTTGTTTCTGTACTTACTTTTTCGATTTCCCTCCTTAACACGATATGTGAGGTCATGAAAGGCCAAATCCACTGGTGGTCGTTTTGGTAAATGTTGTAGGGTCTTCTGTTGTTGCGTTGGAACAATTTGCGGCTTTAGAACTTCCAATTTTTTTGTATCACTTAGCAAATTATGTGAAACGTCCTCCTCAACCATGTTGCTATTGTGACTATTAAGCGTGCGTAAAATGTTATAAAAATTATAAAATAAATTAACGCGAACTGATCGCGATTGTCAACGTTAAATTACAAAAAAAAAAACAAAAAAAAAAAAACAAAACAACAACAATAAAATCGTTTTATCGAACCACAACCTTAAGAATGAAAACATTCACGCTCGCAATAACACATTTGAAACATTTGTCTGCGAATCACTTTACTTTTGATAGTCGCACTTTAATTAAATTTAGAGCAAGATCTGGCACCACTTTCCCTTCTATCTTTTTCATATGCCTTAAGTGCAGATGAGAACAAAGAAATCCAAAAAAAAAATAAAGAAGAAAACCCGATTTAGGTGCCTTCGGGCGAAGTATGGAATTTTGGGATCAAGCTGTCGTCTCAGCGAAATTAACAGCCTCTTCCCAACTACTGTGCGATCGCGACTGAGTCGTTTTGCGCTGACGCTGAACAGCTGAATGTCGACGCGATCGCAACTCCGCTGCTGATCGAACAGTCTTTCTTGTGATCGTGTGTTAAATTAAAAGTCACACTGTGACAAAAAGAAAACATTACGAAGAGATAAATCCGCTCCGTACAGATACCTTTGCACCGTTCAAAAAACGTATGAACTTGGGGAGCTGTTTAGGGTGATCAGCGCTGATCATATACCTCTCAAGCATGTGTTTGTATCAATTTTTTATACCTATATTATAACGAACTTCCAGGGATCATAGGTGACGAATGATAAGCAGTAGAATTTCTTGACGTAACCAAGTAATCCATGAACTTTGTCCGAAAGGGGGTATTTAAAGCTGGAATAACGTGCGATTAGAGTTGGGGATAGTAAGTAATTAATTTATAATTTGAACTTTCTACAATATTATCTACAAATTATATACGAAGTATACCTCTATCTGTTGATTTACATACATCCAAGATTGACAACATGTTTTTTTCCTCCAAGTTGAACATTCATTTTAATATTGTGCAGTTCAGCTAAAAGACACATGCATGGAAACCGGTCATTTATTTGAATTTTTGTACAAAACGACTGAAGGCCGTAAAAAACTACAAATACTCATATAAAAAAAAGTATATTTTGCGAACAGGATGAACATGTTTTTATTATAAACAACTTGATAGTTCTAACTTTTTGGATAAGTGGTTTGATTGATATTCGCAACAGTGCGAATAAAATGAGTTTTAATGGCACGAAAAATTCTTGTTTAATAGAGATAATTTTAATACTATAAAACTGGTAAGATATTCACCACCGCAATCAGTAAACGAGTTGTCAAGGTTAACGAATATACAAGAGCTGCTCCGACAAAACACAAGTTCTAGGTTGAGGTGGAACCTTATCTTTGGTTTAAAACATTGTTGAAGGTCAAAGGAATCAATTCAATACCATGTTAGTTCTAACTATAAAATTTCTAAATTTATTATCAGCAGCTATGGTATTATAAAAGTCCACTTATATCAGTTTATATTTTCATTTGTATAAATTCTTAATACAACTAAAGTTTTCTTTTATATAATTGATTAATTAATTTCTGTTTACACTAAATATAAAAGTTCCAAAAACCGGAAGACAATTATTTTATATTTGTTATGAAAAGTGGTTTAATAACTACCACTTTCAATATTTAACTTTTAAAATTTACCAAAATCTTGTTTTGTTGTCCGGTTATGGAAACTAGTCTTTCACTTTCTCATTTTCAACTGTTCTTGATTTAAACCTTTTATAATATTTTTTCATATAATACTAAATAACTTCGAGGTTTCTTTAATTAATGTACATAATAAGTTTTGTTTTCATAGTAATTGAAATGTTAATTATAGTTGAAAGATTTTTATAGAGTTTTATAAATTTCCTTGATATTCAAAAAGAAATATTGGTGGAAGGATAAAGCAAAATGTGTTCGACAAAAGCTTTGTTGGTTTCGATTAACTGATTATGAGCCTAAAATTTAAAGCTTGTATTAGTAGAGGTCCCAGAACATTAGTCAACCTTGCTCTTTCAAAAACAAAAAATAATAAATCAAATATGCTATTTAACATTCTTTCCTTAAATTAAATAATTAAGCTTTATATTTTTAGAATAGGTATTATATGGGGAATATATTTAGCTATTTTTATCCCTGAGATTTGAAAAATAACTGGGCAGAGCTATGTATTTAAATAAAGTTATAATGTTCAATAAATATTAAAATTTTACTGTACTAACGTATTATAAAATTGAATAATGCTACTATATTAACGCAAAATGTAAAATAGAAATATAAAAAAATATATACATTATTTGGTTTATACATACATTACTGTCTAGTGGAAAATAAGGAAGCTTTCCTTAATAATTTTAATAGTCTTTCATACTTCCATGCAGTAGTCGCAGATAATAGTAGAATAATTATTCACTTATTTCAAATAACGAAAACTTTGGACTTGAGATAACATAGGAAGAGTTAAACAATTATTAAAGAAACATACACAGCTTCGTGCTATTGCATTTAAAAGTACTAACTTTAAAAATGTTTTCTAGAATTAAAGATTAATAAATTGTTGCTAGTACACTTTATCACTGCGTTACTGACGTTCTTCACGTAGTTAGAACTTGTATTTTTGTAATCCCCATAAAATTATTTAAAATTTCTTAGGTATTCTTTTCTTGTTGCAGGTATCGAATAAAATTCACCATACATTTAGTGGTGGTTTTCAATTCCATGAAATGGCAAGAACTGCATCTATTTTCTGAGAAGAAAAATCTTTGTCATAAAATCGCATACTCTCTGGACTCTCGTCACGATCGAGAAGCATAACAGCCAATGAATAATTAATAAAATTCAATTTAATCGTTCGTTACAATGAGAGGAAAGAAAATTTATGCTCTCCTACTATGTGGCAGTTTTGTTCTGTTTTTGAAACATTTTTACCAGTTCAAAGGCACTAATAATCTCAAGTACTTTAAGTTAGTAATCAATTATCAATAGTGTCCACATGTTTTTCTAATCGTTCAAAATTTTCAATTAAAAATTCCTAACAATGTCGATGATGTTATGATTGGTTAGCGTAGAAGAAGTAAATTAAACCGAAACTCTTGTTTTAGCACAACTGTCGTTATACAATCGTCGCACATGGAAATAAGAGCAAGAAAATTATCGATAAGATAATTATAATTCCCAATGTGTCAATGAAGGACGGCAATCATAAAAATTTCCGATCGAAGTTCACAACAAGTTGTTTTTGCCCCAGAGTCGATTTGAGTCGCAGATAATGGGGCCATCCGGCAGTTATAATTTTTACGCTTTTACTAGAATTGCTTATGACCCAAAGAAGAGTCCTCCACTCTCGGGCACAAGTTTGATCTCTTAAGTTTTACAGCCTTTAATGCGTTTTTTTTTTTTTTTTGAGTAATTACAGATTTCATTGTCGCAGCAATTTCATTTATGTAATCAAAAATCTTAGAAAAATTTTATTAACTGAGCTTGATCTTAGATAATTACATGCATTCGGGCAAATTGCATAACAATTTATGTCGTAATCTTCAAGTTAATTGTTCATTATAATTTCCAAACGATTCTATTTAATAGGTTTACTGCACACTTACATTGAATTTCTAACTATACTGAAGGTGGATAACCCTTTGCGGTTCAATGTCGAATCAGAATCGATATACAATTTCCTTGCATCATGTCCAATGTCGAGTGTGGCTTGACATAGCTTTTAAATTTAAAAATTATAATTATTTTAATTATTTCTGCACGGTATTAAGCGATTTACTGATGTTAAGTTCGTCAAAAATCAATTCAAACCAAACTTCTGCAAACAGGAACTTTTTACAGAATTAGGACAAAATTATTACAACTCAAAAAGTTTAAATCTGCGTTTTTCAATATTAGCTAAACTATTAACTTAACATAGAAAAGTGTCATCATCTATTTTGTAGAGAATTAAATTTTACGCAAAATTGTTTATAATCATTTTTCGCGTAGTTTTGATATTTTTTAAGTTATGGTATTTAAAAAAATATACGTTGTGAAATTTAACAGATTGTTCTTTAATACAAAAATTCGCAAATTGTTTACCGGACTTCTAAATATAGGTTTACTTTAAAATTCTAAAAAATTTCTAGGAAATGGAAATCGGCTCTAATTTTACATAATATCTTTATTATTTTTCTTTCAAATTATCTTCCCCTCTATTTTTTTCTCTCCAATTTATACACAGGGCATGTATATTACTTTACTATTGTCTATGAAATAGCTATAGAATATTACAAAAATTTACTAAGATACCAAAATTTAGAGACCATATCGAGGACCAATTCTAATTTATTAAGTTATAAATATACATTTTAGAAATACTAACTCGAATATACAGATAAAGTCTTATAAAACCTAAAAACATGTTGTTTTTTATATTTACTTTTTCTTACAAACTGGTTTTTGTTAACTTGTCTCTACGCTAAGATTTTGTTAACAAGAATTATTTTATATTTTTCTTATTTTTACGAAAAGTCAAAAGTTTAAAAGTATGTACTTTTTCTAGAATCTTTCCACAGCTACATTTAAATTCAAGTTTATTGTCGATTTGCTTGGAATGCTTATAGTTATGAGAGTTTATTGCAATACATACACATATGTCTATAACATGATAAGGAAATGATTAATGACAATTTTGCAGCACTGTAAGTGTTTCAAAATTAATGCTTTATAAACTTTGGACTTTGCATAATACCCTACCACTTCACATAAAAGATAATAATCTTAAAAACCCAATTTATATCTATCAAAAAAAAACAAAAATATTCAAGTTCAATAACGACTGGAGCATAAAAACTTGTTGATTACAATTAAAGAATTACAGTGGCGTCACTGTTCTCTATGTAATCATTATCGTCATAGTTCATCACATAAAGGAAGTGCAATACGATTAGATGGTATCGATATAAAAACTACACTATCCGAATTATCAAGCTCTATTTGAAACCGAGCTAAATACTTTGCGAAATTTCCGAATTGAGTTCAGTTCAATTAGCGCAGTAGGAAAGAGTGCAATATCAGGCGCGCTTGTCCAGGTGGTGTATCAAGTCCGCATCGCTGTCGAATGAAGTTGCCTTCTTATGTAATTCACATCTTTCGTTTTGAGACGATTACAATCTCACTCAAGCTCAAACGGTTCAAGTAAACTTGCAATAACCACACCATTGAATTTTGTAAACGTTCATTGCGCAGGTTGAGTCTTAGAGGTAGCCAGCAACTAGGTAAAAACAGTGCTGACCTTAATTTAATTTCAATTTTAAGACAATCGTTACGAAAATTAAATGCTTACACCCAAAAGCATCTTAGGGTTTTTGTTATTTTACTTAAGCGACACTGATTTATTCCGTCGCAGCGGGAATATTGAACCCATTTTTTTGTTATAATTCACAATCGGGAGATTTCTAGTTTTTATGCTATTTGTGGAAGATTAAACCACTTTAAAAACAGCGAAGAGGATTATATTCTTGAAGGTATTCTTGATAAAAAATTTCCATTGCCTTTTGATAAATTGCTAGACAGAACTTAACCGATCTACATCTACATCTAAAATTCGCGCAAGGTAAATCAAAAAATATCACCTTAGAATTTCAATATCCGTAAAGTAGCCTAAAGCAGTTATCATAGTTTTATAATATAAATCATGATGATCTCTAGCTAGAACTGCTAATTTATAAATCGAAAATATCTTTAAAGTATTATTGTAATAAGTTGAATTTTACTATTCAGCTTTTTATTGAAAGTTAACGCTAGAAAGTTGGCAAAAGCATCACTATCATAAAATAATTTTCATATGCAGTAAGTTTTATTTTTCAAATATAGATTGATTATTATTATATTAGGATTTTATTGTCGCAAACGAAAAACATACATATGTGACATAGAATTGTTTTGCTAGGAAATTAAATAAGTGATTAGATTTAAGGTTATTACGTCTTAGAAGAATCAAAATCGGCGTTTTCCCAAAAATACCAAAGCTTATTTAATACACCTAAAATTTCCAATCAAATAAGCTGAAAAATGTGGAGAATTCTTAAATAAAAAAATGCCCTATACTATTTCTGTAAATAATTATTAAGGTACCCTAAAAGAAAGATTTCCAAATTTTCATACTGCAAATCCGCGTGCTTTAGTAATACCTGATAAAAAAAAAATTTAAAATTAAATATTTCGTTAAGTACGATAAATGCACCAATTTGGATCTATTTAAGGCAATTTTTTCGGGACGTTAATTTAAAATTTACTATCAAAATTTAAAATTTCAAAACATCATATCCAGTATGACGACTTAAATTTGATTTATTATTTAAAGGATTCCCATAAAACTGCAATAAAGGGTTAGTTTTCAAAGACACCATCGATTTTATAATTAAAACAAAAATTTTAAAATGAAAACTGGTAAATCTAACAATTTGGTAAATTAACATAAGGCGTGTCCAGCTTTCTTCCGCATAATCCAATAGAAAACAAGAAAAAATTTGAATACCTATAAAGTCTACATTAAATATTAAAAACATAAATGTGGGATATGTAAAACAACCCTTCGACAATAGTAACAAAATTACTTGTAATTGTTTTGGAATTCTATTATATTATAAAAAAAAAACAATAAATCAAAGAGGTACGTTATGGATAACTTCTAAATTTACCAGAAGAAATTCCTTCCATCTCATATACGATTAGAATTTGTGGTAATATTCAAGTCGATTTCTAAATTGAGTGTATTTTAAAACTTTGCCAGTCTTTGTTTGTTTGTTGACGAATAAATTTACAAAGTACACAGTTTGGAACAGGGCATATTGGACTATTGGACCGCAAACTGGTTAATGACAATATTTATTAATCCATTTCACAACCATTCAAAATTATACGTATATTTGACTAATTAAATGAAATTTTGGACAATATTCCACTTATTTAATTTGTAACAACTCAAAATAAATTTTTATATAAAATTAAAACGGTCTACAAACCATTGACAAACCATATTTACCTATTGTATAAAAATGTTTCTTCCGTACTACAATGTAATTCATTATTAAATTTATTATAGTTTGTAATTTATATTAATGCACAAATATTATAATGAGTAATATTTCAAACTTATAACTTTTAATTATTACGTATCAATCCTGCAATTGAATTAATTCTGAAACCAGCATCAATGATGTAATTGGGATTTTTATTCTAACAATTTTAATAAGTGTCCATTATCAATTTGCTATAAAACGAGGTTAATAATTGTAAGAAAAAATACTTTGATATTAAATTAAGGAAAAAAAATACATGTTTGCGCAATTTGTGGTGGTTTTACTACAGCTAATAGTCAGTAATGTATTTTTATAGATAACAATTAATCTTGTGAATTCTACTTGTTTTCTAATATACCTAACGATTTTTTTTAACACTAAATAGATTTTTGTATTGACCCATATTAATTAGCATTATAAAAATCATTTGAAATCTAAAAGATTATGAGGTATATAGAAATAATTAAAATACTATCCAAGTTGTGTAGGGTATTAAAATTCAATTTATTACAGGGTTTTGTAAATTCAATTCTTAATTGTTGGGATATTTAAGAATAGCACAAGGTTCTTTAAAGCGATAACCCGTCTACTTAAAGAAGCTAGCTAACCTCGAAGGCTTAAGTTTTCTCTTTGTTCCGTCGACGTTACTTCATTCATTCAACTTTGTCACTTTAAGTTGACCTTTTCAAAAGTTGTTTTGAGTTACATAGGAATAGAAATGTTGGAAGTATCTCACTATATTCGCTGTTGAATATGTAGCTACGACCCCTTTAATAAAATGCATGCCGTTTCAGACTGAGACAATGCAGATAAAAAAAAATGTTATAGTATCATGCAACAGTCTGCAGGACATGCGACTCTATTGCACGCAGTTTAGATATGTAGGTATAAATTGCTATTGAGAAATAGATGTAATTTTTTAGAATTTCCCTTGAGCTCGACGACTTTTTATCGATTGGCGTAGCCTTAAAGTTTTGTCGTAATAACTCGTTGACACCAAATGTTAATAGCAACCACAATTACTCACGTGTTTTTAATCGCAAGCTCAAAATTTTCCTTCACCATCACAATTCTTTCCAAAAAATAAATAAATAAAATATAGAGCCGAAAATCAAGTTAAGTATCAGCGGTAACAAAATATAAACAAAAACAAAGGAGCCAAAAATAAAACATAAATATCAACAAGTCACTGAATGTGACATGAAGAAGTGCGCGTGTTCGAATACGTCGAATAATACACAATTTCTTCAGGTGTCGCGAGTACGAACCCGAACTATATAAAATCGAGCCAATCTCTGTGAAACCATTGAAGGAAAAAAAAAAAAATACTTGAACAATTAAAACGCAACGTATAAAGATAATTTGTCCACGCAAAAAAAAAACAAAATCTACTTGTGAGCCTAGCCGCTTGCTAGATGTGTCTAATTTGTCGGCTTAATAAGTTCGACTGGGCCGCAAAGCATGCATAGAATGTAGAGCTAGAAGGAGAAGGTTTTCCGACCGAGCGGGGTGGGAATGGCATCAGTTTTGTTGCATTTCGAGTGCGCAATAGCAAAATTTTAATCAGATGCAGTGGAAAATGGACAATGGGCTTGAGTTCTTTCCCCCATACTTGGATTGTATTGCGTTCTTTTCGGAAACCGCATTTCTAAACCGTTGGAACCGATGATTCTAACATTTCGCACTGTAACGAGTATGCGACATAGTCTCCGAAATACTTTGCTTTAGTCATCAGGAAGTAATAGTTGCCAGTTGCCTTCTGGTTATCTGCACTTTTAAAATTAATTCTAGATAGCTGATGCACTCGTACTATCGTCATTTCTTAAAAAATAAAGGTTTTTGCGTAAATATTTCTCTTTTTGTTGCTATTAAGGTTTAATTGGGGTTTTACTACTTATTATATGAGGGGCAGAGCCAGATTTAAAGATGTTAGAACAACGAGGTAGTACAGGAAGTGGAGGTCCTTTAAATTGAAGAATATCTCTTAAGAAATTTTATTACAAATTAAAATGAACTGTACGATTTTTCTATATTCCAACTCAGCCTAAATTTTTTCTTAAACTATTTTTATGCGACGTTTCATTGTAATTCGCTTAGAAATTCGTCCTCTATAGAGAACACGAATTTCGTTATACCTATAGGGTGTTTTGCTAAGATCTGAACAGGGGTATGCCAATCGATTTTACATGGTTTCCTAATCAATGTTTGTTCGGAGCCCTCCGGTCCTTCACGACTAAAATCGTAATTGAAAATTTGGAGGGGGGGTTAATTTAGAAAATGCTTTATAAGTTCTTTCAAAGACAGCATAGAATACTGGTTTATAACGTATTAGAAAGCTGAGCCTTCGTTCTGCCGGATTTTTGTATAAGATCGAAATTTTCTTCTAAGAAAAGACATGTGATCTTTCTCAGAAAATAAAAACGCACTCAAATCCGACGGATTTTATTCGAGAAGTTCCGCACTATGGAGCAGGGAGAAAGAATGCTGGAGCCTCGACTTAGCCTCCGAACAAAACGTTGATCAGGAGCCTATTTCTAAATAGGCAGGCATAGGCGATTGGCA
Source organism: Philonicus albiceps (assembly GCA_963969385.1). Taxonomy (NCBI): domain Eukaryota; kingdom Metazoa; phylum Arthropoda; class Insecta; order Diptera; family Asilidae; genus Philonicus; species Philonicus albiceps. The sequence goes on from OZ017775.1 coordinate 29,835,819, forward strand.
TACCCCTGTTCAGCAAAACACCCTGTATATAAATATACATATATATTTTTTGCAGGGAAGCTCTAAATCGATCCTTGATCAAATTTTATAGGGTGATATTTTGCCAATTTAATACTTGCGTTCGTCGATCAAATTTGCTACCTGTATAAATTTCGCGACCAAGAAGTTAATTTTGCTAAAATTTATCGAGGCAATATAGTCCTTAACTTCCTACCCCCTAATCCGATTCACCCCATTTGTAAACTAAACCGAGATTTTCGAAGAGAATTTTTTTGAAAATTAGAAAAATTGAGATGATTAATATGTATAACAAACTAAAATGTTTATAATTAAAAGGTTCTAATACAATAATAGAGACCACCTTTATAAAATCGATTTATTAAAAATCTAAAAGTAGAGGCTTTAAAAGTGTATCAAGTTTGATTAAAACTAAGCAAAAATAAGTTATTTAATTTGCTTTTTTCCTTCAACAATATTTTAAAGAGTATGGTATAAGTACCTAAAGATCGGAATATGATTAACATTTTAAATTAAAATAGACTGGAGTTGGTGTTAAGACATATTACCAATTATTCGAATAATAAAGTAAGTAAAAAGTATCTATATGTAAAAAACATATGCATATATCAGTCCAGCTTAAATGATAAGAGTAACTGCCATTATTTTGTTAAATCAAATGCAAAAAGCATTTATGCCCCAATTTAAATTATATTTTTATTGTAAAAATATATTTCCGTCGTCTTATCATAATTCAATGCATGGAGCGTGAGTTTCTTACAGTGAATCACATATGGTGCGCTTTAATTATTTTAAAATTATGAAGAACTCGATTCTCTACCATCCCCTACTTGATATCCGACAAGGATTTTCAGTGTTGTAGTCTTGATTAAACGAACAAAATAGACTCTATACTGGGAAACATTTATTTTTTTTAAAAAAGCTTTGCGTTTATGACTACAAAGTAGAAGGGCATTGTACTTATCGAACAAACGAAGGCGTTCCCACCGCCAAGTATTGTTGCAGTTGTTATTGAGTATTTGCTGTGTTATTCATCCGCTGATAAAATGCGGAGTTCCATGATAAAACAATAACTGAACAAAAGTGTCCTTGAAATGTTTGCATCAAGTAAAGTTAAGAACTCTGGACAAAGTCCATAGGTTCATTATGTGTCTTGACGTGTCAGTTCAGATTTCATTCTGACGCTGCTTAAAGCCTATTACCCTGATAAGGCGCAGTAAACACGAAGCAATCGCCTGCTTTAATTGGAACATGATTAATAAAAAAAAAAAAAAAAATCAGAAGTGGACAACGAAATGCGCAAACACGAATTATTTTTAAATATATTCAAATTATTATTTGCGTTTTCTGCTAATCTTACTCTCAAGCAATTAATTGTAGCGCACGTGTAATTGAATTTCTGTTTAGAAAAAGAAAAAAAACATAAAGTAGTTGTTACGCGTTTAGCCAAAAGTACGTTATTTTCGTATTTCAACCACTATTAATAAAGTATTGCTTATTTAGGTTCTCATTTATGAAAAACTCCTAGTATCGGTCTCGTATCCTCCAATTGTCCACTCAAAAGTTTAATTCGCTCTCTGCATAGGTGGATAAAATTATTTAACTTAATTTATAGTATACCTACCTTTAAAAAATTCATTGCCTCACTATCTGCAGTAGATTGTACGACGCACGTGACTATGTGAAGCAGAATTGAATTGTTACCAACGTATTTTTCAATATCTTACTTTATAATTGATACGATCTGATAATTATGTATTATCACTTATAGCGAATTTATTAGTTTGAAGCTTTTCATGTGTCTTACATAATAAATTCTAAATAGAAATAATAATAACTGGCATATTTTACAGGAGTCCTTATATAAATATTTATAATACCCACCTGCTCTAAGCGTTCTTTTAAACATACGTCATAAGATTCGTTTATAGATTAAAAGTAACTAATTTATTAATTAGTGGAGAAAATAACGTAGTGGAATGCATAATCAATATGAATTGATCTAAAATTTCAAAATGTTGACCTTTAGTCAACACAGTAAGCAAATATTATATACAATTGCATATATTTTATCAATAACTCTACTTATCAATTGTGATGATATTGGTCAATAGGTTATCTTAAAATAACTATGAAACAACGCTTACACAATAAAGCGCAGGTATTTTAATTTGATTGCATACTAGAAATAATATTTTTTAAAATTCCTATTTGTTAGTGTGGTCTGTAATGATATAAGAGTAAGAGCTAGTGAACCTTTTTGATGAGTTAATAAAAAGCATAAAAGCTGATAGTTAGTAGCATTTACGAGTATACCTTACCTTATCGCAGTATTGATAGTCTGCCAGCCTGTTAGTGGTTAGGCTTGATTATAGATATCCTCTGTAAATATCTTTTATAACTTTAAATAATTTATGTTCACAATTGTTAAAAATTTAAGAATATGAAAAATATCTCATATGAGATTAAATTCAAAATGCGGATATTTTACAAACTTGTTTTTTCCGTTTGGGGATTCAAATCATTTGACTATTGAAGATTACAAATTAAAACAAAATTGTGTACGCATTTGTTTGCGTGATGGGGAAAAACATGTTCCATTTACAAAAGGAAGAAAATAAGTTTTGTTTTAAATCAAACAAGTTTTAAGTCAATGACATGTGTAATATTTAGAGAATAAGTTGTTCGGAAACATTAACAGTCAGACAGACAAATAAATTGATAGAGAGTCTCATCAATTTTCGTGTGGAACCTTTAAAACGGGGTCTATTCAATATAATTCTACCTTATTAATACATTTCCATACCAAAAAGACAGACAGAGAAGTGCCAACAATTTCACAAAGAATTATAAATTAACGCTTTTTGGATTTCGTGCCTAAAATTCATGATTTTAGGTCAATGGTAAGAGTGCCCTATAGATTCTGATTTATCATTCAGTCTGTCTGTATGAAAATAAACTTTGAAAGGCCGTATTTTTTTATTGTATTAAGTTAGAAACTTGATTTTATTTTACAGAATAATGAGATACCTTGATACTTCCAGCCATTTCTAAGAAAACGGGTATTTACGGACAAACAGACAGACGAACACAAAAAGAGAACTTATAAAGGATATTGATTCTTTATTTTTTAGATGCAAAATCTTTGTATTTCGGAAGTGAATTGCAAATCATTTAGGTCCGTCTGTTTTCATTATTTTTATAATTGATATGGTAAATGTAAGACATCAATAGCAAGTCAGTCATCCTAACAGAAGTGGTGTAGCAGCAAATTGTACTGCTAATCAGAATAGGGGATGTGCGGGGGTGTAAGTGGTGAGAATAATGCCATACCAATAAAAGATAAGCTTAACAGCATCCGATAATACAAGCGTTTCTGTTGAAACCGTGATAAAAGTGCTTCGAAAGCATGACTTACACGACCAGGCAAATATCAGAAAATCCCTTCTAAGAGAACATCATCGTCGAGCACAGTTAAATTTCGCTAAATGTTGTAAGAATTTTACCACTGAGAATTGGGGAAAAGTAATTTGGTCCGATGACTGGCAATGGACGTGGAAGATGGCCAAGATCATTACATTAAGCAAGCGATATGGAGAAGGGAATATCAGATTTAGGGATGTATGATGAGCTAAAGAGTTGGACGATACTAACGAATCATAGGACTTTGACATCATCCTCGGCAGTTAACTACAGTAGGGAAAGGATGAGCGCCGTCTTTCTCAATAAGATTACGATCCGAAACACAGCTCTAATAAAAATAGAGTGGTTGGTAAATTACGGATTTCATTTTTAGACTGGCTGCAGAGTTTCTTGATTTCAACTTCATCATTTAGGGCGTAAGGTCAAGAGATCTATTGCTTTAACGCCAGAAGAAATTGGGTCCTTAAATGTACTTTGGAGTCGCGCATTGGCACAAAATTGAGGTCGTCATAAAAGCCAAAACAGGAAAATATTAAATGGAAATGAAAGTTTGTTTTAGTAAAATAGAATAAAGTAATTGATCAAATGGCTTTTTTTTGTCTTTTCAAAAGAAATAAAGGTTTTAAAATGAACTTTTCAGATAAACTTTATTTTTTTTAAAAAGAACACAATTTTATGTGTAAGTTTTCATTTCTATCTATTTCCTTACTTAGTAAGGATGCAAATAAAAGTAAATTTTAATTTCGCATCATATGATCAATAAGATGAATACAGTGATTTCGAATCTGTTGGAACTTCATATTGAAGTTTTTTTAAAATTTATAGAGTTTAGCAAAAGTTGCATTTTCGCCGAAGGAAATTAAATGAATTTAAAAAGAAAAACATTGGCTATATTGAATTAATGGATTTTATTATTTAAAAAATGACCTTGATATAGTACTGAGATGGTAACTAATCTCTAAAATTGTTTTTTGTTTATTCCTTTCTTTTTTTTTTCAAAATTATACCGGTAGAAAGAGAAGCTTAAACCTAAAATATATCTGCAGAGCTGTTAAACAAATTGCAGGTGAACATAAGAATTTATTCGGTGTTTGTTTTTTGTTTTTCTTTTCTTTCCTTATTAATGTTGTTGCAATAATTGGAGAAAACATAGACGGAAACTTATGCGAAATTGATCGTATCACAAAATCTGCTTAATATTAAAAAATTTACATGTCCTTTACACGATATTATCACTATCTTAGCGCGGTAAGTCATTACAATTTTTATTTTTTATTTTTGTTTTTTAGTAAATTTAAAAAATACATTAAAATTATGCTGTTATTGTTACTCATACAAAATATCCTACGCTAAAGGTTTTGGTTATGAGACTGAATTATTAGTTACTTATGCAATAGATGCTTATATGCTTAATTTTAGATTTTATCTGTTATTGTATTACGATTAAATTTCAAAAGCAAATTTTAAGAAGGAGGGGAGATTTAAGTGGTAATGATAAATTATTTTTTTTTTTCGACTTTCATTCTCCTTCCAATTTCGATACAAAACCTTCTTAAAGTGTTTGTCGGATTTAAAACGATCAATACAATTTTCACTCCGGTTGTAACCCTTAAAATGTCTTTTCAAAACTTATTTACAAATACTCCGTATAATCTCCAGAGAGTAAATAAAATTGATTAAATTTGATAAGAGCCTAAAAACTATACAAAAATATATGAATTTCGCTATAAATTTATCATTTGAATATAACAATTTCATTGGCGCCCGCAGCAACCATTTAAAATTTGAATAAAGCTGATTTACGCCAATTTTGAAATAAATTATCTTAATATTTTACAAAGCGGTATCATGCATATGCGATTCGTTTCAGTTAAAACTGCTATTGCTTTATTTGTAACGCTTTTATATGATTTTGCTTTTACCATAATTTTCCCCTATAAAAATGAGTGATTGTTAGTAACTTGTGGTGATATGCTATAAATATGAAAATTATTTTTGAATTATGAGGGATTTTAAATCCAAAAAAAGGGGGAAACATACTCTAATTTTAGAATTTTTATAGTATGCACTTGTGTCTCTCTCAGGTTTAATGGTTACGCGATATTTCTGAGACAGGGATTTACTAAATAAAAATTTTTTCGCGTACAAATTAAGACGATCTGATTGCCACCCTGAAGGATATCGGTGTAGAAATAGAATGAATGAGTACTTAATAATAGTTTATCGCTTCATATTCAATGTATAATGTTTATATTATTTTATTTGAGATTCATATATCGTCGCGGAGATATTCAATAGTATTTCAGTTTTAACTAACTGGTACATTAATTGTCTTGTGCATTCAAAACTTAAAATAAGCGTCAACTATCACAAAATTAAAATAAAATACAATTCTATAAGGAAAAACTTTTCTGCAATATAAATACCAATGTATCATAATAATAAATAAACAATTCCCCATTTCACTTTTTACATTTTAGCAAGGTCAATGATGATACTAAAAATAGATAAACTTCTCCGGAAACACTATTGACTTTTTAACCGTGAGTATTTTTTTTTGGTATGAAATTGAAAGTTTAACGCCAAGAATTTGGATGTTTACTACCAAATATTGACTGTTAATTTTTTTTCAAATAGAATAAACTCTTCAAGAATAAATCACTTAAGATTCAAGACATGATTTAACCATTCAATCACAACCGCTTGAGAATTGAATAGTGAAGTGGAAATTTCTAGTGCGTTGACACTGAATGTTTTTTTAAATTTGCTTCATGAAGTAAAAAGTAAAAGGAGAGCTTTAGAAGATGAAAGTATTGTTAACATTAGAAATATATTTTTTTTGTAACCTATTCTAAAAAAATTATGAGTTTTAGTGTAATTGTTACAAGCTTTTCGCACGTATTTTTCTTATTTTCGCACTCTAAAAAATTACAGTGGACATCCGGAGGATAGGGGATATTTTGAATTTTATAAAAAAACTTAATTTATTTGTAGTAAAACTATAATATGAACTGTACAATTTAATAAAATAATTTTAATTCCCCGAAGGTATGCAATTTAATTTAAAAAAAAGCAGAGGCGTGCTAATAAATAAATAGAATAATTACTAATTTAGTGATTTACTAAAAAATAGTAAATAGTTTGAATTGCTTTAGATACTTAAACAAATATATTTTCCTTAACCAGAATATCAAAATCATTTCATTTTACGGTTTTCGACTTTACAGGGATATCGGAAAATATTTTAAATTAAACGGAGCCAATAAAATGCAAACAAATTTTACCAGGTTAAAGTTAGGAATGATTTTTAACTTATATCCGATAAGGAGTTATATTTATATAAAAAAGAATTAATTTAACTGATACCCAAAAATTATTTCTTCAGTTTTTCAAAAGTAAAATACTGGGCTAGGGATATGAACAAGGATTTAAAGATATAAAACCTGGGGTAATTTTTGGAATGGTAAAAAATAAAAATAAAATAAAAACAAACATTTAAAATCGTATAAAATATCATTTGTTTTTTTTAAATAAGAGTCCACAAATTGTATAAACCAAATAAAATTATTAATACTTGTGGATAAAACCACCTGTGTTGCCCCAATTTAAAATTTACTTCAATGTTAAACATATAAACTAAAATTTTTCTAATTGAGTAAAATAATATCACCGCTACAGTGTATGCTTGTGGATTTGTGTACTCGGAATAGATAACTTATCGTGCTGGTAAAATTAAATATCCTATTTCAAATCTCCCTAGGGAATACTGACGATATCTATCGTTCTTATTAAAGCGATACTTTTGTCTTTTTTTTGGCATTTTTAAACAAACACATGAGAGGAGCGATTTAGTTCACAAGTAATGATGAGTAATAGCTCTGGCATATTTTTATTTCACAGCAATGCGAATCTGATCATAATTTAATTTGAATTAAAATAAGGATAATAAGGTAAAAAGTATATCTGATGGTGTTTTTGTATCCAGCTACTAGAACATCCGCGACGTCCTTTCATTCAAAACCTATCCAAAACAGCTTCAGTCTTATGCATTATATTTTTCGAAGGGCAATTTTATAATTATTTTTAATTAGCTCTTTACGTTTCGCCGTTTCTATTTTTCGTACAACTAGAGAGTCTTAAAACCGCAGTAGCTCTAGCATGTGCGCTATGGTGCTAATCGACTTACAATTGTTGTATACAGCGAAAAAATAAAATAAAATAAAATTAAAGGCACCAACAAAATGACTGCGTCAATTTTATAAAATAATTAATTTCATCATTTACTAATTTGTTGTCTATGTGGGTGTGTGTGCTGCGATTCATCCACCGATATCCTTTACCCTTATAAGATAAAATAAAAAAAAAAATCACCATGTGTGGAGCACGGCACCCCTTCCCTGTCCCCATTATTTTCGAGTTCACTTATTTCGCACTTTTTGTGAGAGATCTTTATAAAATCTATCCCAGAATTTTGTCACCTAAAATTAGCGGATGGAATGTAGCTTCCAACGTAGTACAAAATACGCAAGTATTCGAAGAAATAAGAAAATTCCTATTAATGCTACAGCATCGACCCAATATTCAGCCTTTTCCATTGACATTTCTTCTAGAAATTTTTTCGGATTACGATGATGACAATAAATTTCGGAACACTTCATTTTTTCCCGATTGAGACCATACACCGATACCATGGCACCTGAAAGATATTTTAAAATTAAAATTTCTATATAAATAATTTTATTTAAATTTAATTTTACCTTCAAATCCATATCGGACGTAACTGACATAAGTTACCCATTGCAAGTAACCTGGTATTGTATCGAAATGGACGAAAAATCCTGAGAATAAGATCGTTGGTATGGTAGAGACTGGCCCTAGGAAGACGCCAGCTTCAACATTGAGCCCAGCACCAATTAGTAGTCCTAAACTTTGTGCTACGAGGGATGTTAACACACAAATGAACACGAACATCGCTAACCTTTGTGGTTCCATTGGTTGCGATGTTAAATAATAAACAACTATGACATACACACTCGAAAACACTATCTGAAATTATAAATAAAATATGCATTAGAAAAATTAAAGATTAAACGCGATTGTACAAAAAAATGCATGATTAAGAACTCGAAAATACTGTTCGATTTGAAGGATTAATTACATGATTTTCACTTAAATACTAAAATAGAAGAAAACATCCTAAAGTTAGAGGTATATTTCATTAATATAGACTATAGTCTTGAATACGCAAGTTCTATTTAATTTTTATAAAAGGGAAATTTGTATTTATTTATGCGTGCTATTACGATATTTTCCATGCAGACTAGCACGCATTAGTGTTTTAAATTAACACCAAAATTAATTGATAGTGTACCTGTGTGGGATATTGAACCACAACAACTGGCGAACTATTTCTTTAATCGCCCACTGTACGATTAAATAACTAATAAAATTCTTTAATATTACAGTAAAAAGGAATATCTAATAAGTAAGTAATATCGAGAAATTCTATAAACTTTCGAAATTACCTTATTTTTTTACAATTTTGCAAATGTACATTTTAAAAATGGCATAATATCAAGTCTACTGAAGTCTACATTTTATCCAGAATTTGCACAAGTTCTTATAAGTGATTTTAGAAAGCTCTATATTTTAAATACGTTTAGCAATTCTATTTTTACTCTCTGCGTATCCACCAATGCAGATAATCTTCTAAATAATTTTTAGTCTTAGTTTATAATTGAAATGGATTTTATTAGTTTTTGAAAAGTAATTGAATTTCTGCATAAGTTGTGCTTTCTTTATTTCTGGTTTAATTAGTAACATTTAGATTTGGATTATATGGTATACGAGTATATACAAATATATACATATATGTACCAATTTTTACTTACTTGAAACGGCAAGTCCGCTAGTGTCTTCGCAAAATAGAAAGCCTTAAGGGAGTACCAATAATTGAGATGTTCTCTAACAAAAACAGCCATTTCCATTGGAACTGAAAGGGTAAGATTGCGTACAAGATAAGTAAAATACGTTAAAATATAAATAATTGCAATTTTCATACATGTGAGTATCGTGGGCATCATCGCCGTGAACATAATGAAGAGTGTTGTGAAGAAGATGCATCCGGCGTTGCTCATGACCTTGGAGGCCTCATAGCCGATGTCGTAGTAGATCATGCCAATGATCGCCCCCACGATGACATGCGACAATAGACGCATTTGTGTGAGCATTTTATCGCGCATGATCGTGAGGAATGTTCGCTTGAGTAGGATCCAAAATTGGACCCATCCACTCGTAGGGAATCCCGCCGTGCTGGGCAGAGTGACGACACTTTCGTTCGAGTCCAGTAGGGATGTTGTGCAGGTGGCGCCACTGGGAAGGGGCGGGGTCTTTACGATAGGATCTTCGTTGTTCGGTATGTTAATGACCGTGCACTCAGGCTGCGAATTGTGGGCAGAGTTGTGAGACTCCTGGTGCTGCAGTTTCGGTGGTTTAAGTTTTTCCCTAATAAGTGACTTGTTATTTTCAGCGACTAGGGTGGGCTCGCCGTTGCCCTTGAGTATGTCATTCGATATTGTGGTTGTTGTGTTCGAGGTGGTGTCTATTCCGTTCGAACTGGAATCGTTCTGATTGAACAGTTTGCACTTACCACTACTAACAGCCATAACAAGTTTATGAACACATTCGCCATATTCGCCGCACGCTACCTCCATAACGTAATCAGCAGGATTATGGTAGCTGGGACATTCGTAACCCAGCGAGGTAAGAAATGGCACCAGACCCTTAACACGCCCTTGGTAGATGCATTGGCCCTCCGCTAACATGTACATATGATCAAACTTTTCGAAAAGCCTCGCGGAGGGCTGATGGATGGTGCAAACGATCGTTCGTCCTCCGCGAGCTAGCGACTTGAGCAACGATATCAGTTGAAAGCAAGTTGAGCTATCCAAGCCAGAGGTTGGCTCGTCGAAGAACATGACTGGGGGATTGTTAACCAATTCTAAAGCTATTGAGAGTCGTTTACGTTGGCCACCGGATAGATTAAGGGTTTTAGTGTTGCTCGTTTCGATTAGCCCTAGAGTGTCAAGGATCTCGTCTACGACAATTTTCTTTGCTTCTTTGCTCATATCTTTGCCTAATTTGAGGTTTGCCGATACCATCATGGCCTCTCGGACAGTCAAGTATTGGATAAGTTTGTCATCCTGCATAATGTAACAGGATAACTTCCGAAATCTTCGTAAATTTCTTTCCTTTCCATTTATAAGAACTGATCCACTTAAATGCGATGTCCTAAAATTGAAAAGTATGTTACAATTAGAGTACTTCTTAAATGAACGAGGTGAATATTTTAAAAGAGTTATCCAAAACGATTTTTATTTATTTTTTAGTTCTTACTAAAGACATATGGATATTTCTGTACTTACTTGTAGCCAGCTAGAATATTCATGAGGGTGCTCTTTCCTGCTCCAGATGGTCCCATGATTGCAGTCAGCTCACCAGATTTAAATTTCCCACTAACGCCTTTAAGGATCGTTTTGAAGCCCCTCTTCCGGCCCTCTGACACTGAGTACGAAATGTCCGAGAACTCAATATCAACAGGTGGCCGTTTCGGCAGGTGTGTGAGAGTGACCATAGGTTTCTTCTGGCCATTGGGACTGTTGTTGTGAACCTTTCGCACAAATACATGGTTTCCGGGTATGGATCCATTGCAAATGTTGTTCGCTGAACTGAAAAGGGGAAAATTCCAAAATTAGTGTTTTTTATTGAGAAAATCTCACCAAGTGGCTTTGTTTTGCATTATTACTTAATACGTTTAACCCACGTCGGTTCCGCTTGGGAAGAGCAACATTTGTCCAGAATGTCGTCATTCAAAGGGTTTTTATAAATATTCAAAATGAGACTGTTGTTGTCCCACCCAATCGATGGAATCCTGCGGAAGGAATTTGTAGGTGAAACGCGTGATAGTCGAACATCTTCAAGACTACTGCAGCCTGACGACATGTTTGCGTGCCGAAATCGAATCGTTTTTTGTTTTTTAATCAAACATCTAGCGACACATGGTGTATTAAGTATGGAACGTTAAAAATACCACAAATTGGGTCACAGAACTCGACCACAGCATGTGGCTCTCTCCTCAGAAGTTGCAGAAAGACTGACTTTGTAGCAACACATTGCCCAGGGTAAAACCCAGACTCGTCCAGTAATTATTTCAACTCAGATGTTTTTAAAGGCGCAAGATTTTCTTGTTTTCTACTGGATCTTACTGGATAGTTTAATTGACCGAGTTAAAAGTTCAATCGCATTATTGGGAGGGGGCACAGACTCTCTCAATGGGTAAAACAATTTCACGTGCTGGAAGCAAGGCGCCTTTGCATAAATCAAATAGTCTTAGGAGGAGTGAACTGACGACATTTTATATCTTTTTTTAGTTAAATCCGAGCTGTCGTCGTTTCAGTAACAGAACGCCTATTGACCCATGTCGTCGTCGTATGTTCCTACTACATTTCGAATTCAGCCGATAAAGTTCGAATGAATATTTCACAGGTAAGCCACTATATCTGTTTATTGATTGAAAAAAGGTTCTATCGGTATATAAACCACAGCAACTCATTTTGTATACAACAGGGTGGTTCAAAGAGCAACCGCGACCTCTACAAAATAGTTCGGTGGAGTTCTAATTTCATAACCGGAAACTCTATTTATTTGCATTTAGTCCAAGTAATTCACACTAGACTGTTTAAAATTTACATAATAAGCCTGGAAATGTTTTCAGTCTATTTCCCACCAAAAGCCACAAACTTTTGATGGATGGAAATTGTTCTTTTTCTTTTTCATTTTCATATAGAGTTCGGTTTCGAGGCAAACCATCTGATATCATACTCTCAGTACAACGACACGAGACGCTACATTACTCATATTTTATACTCAGTTAGTTCTCTTATAAAATTTCTTAATTGAAAGATATTTTCACAAACAGCAACTAAAAATAAAATTATTATTCAGTCGGAACCAGTTGTCGCAAGTTAGTTTCACTATTCACTAGAATGTCACCATACTTATTCGAGTGGAAATATTGCATCTGGTGAGTATCAACCGACAGTACTTTAACATTTCCCATTATATGGATTGATTAATTTACAAGATTAATTTGCGTATAGACAAATGAACGCTCCATCAGACACAGACGGAACTGATTAAATGTACAAAACTATTGTGTTACGATTTGAATATTTTAGAACTCGAAGATGAATCAATTTTATATCTTAACGTCATCATGTTTGAGTTTGACTTACCTTAAATTTAAATTCTACCAGGTCAAATTGTAATGAATTCTCACATACAAACATTTTAGATTGAGGTCAATGGAAATTTAGTCAAATTCATCGATTTGATAGAGTTATTTTGGAAATATTTTAAATAAACATTTTAAGATAATAAGTCATGAGTTAAGCAACATATTAATTAAAAATAAACTAATTAAATCCAATATATAAATTGTGGAGTCTAAGAGTGTAAGGTTTTATTGGAAATTCAATGGATAACTAAAATTTAAATTGTAATTCTTTATACCAATGAAATGTATGATAAAAGGAATATTTTCAATCATCTATCACATCACGATTTTTAGAAACATGAGACGTATTTTGGCAATTCGTGAGAATTTATTACAAAATAAGAGGATGTCAGAAAACCTCTAAATAAATGATATCGAAATAAAGCTTAAATATTTAACAATTCTTGCATATCACTAGTTATTTGTGAATTCTATCAAGATTTGTTTAAGAGACAAGTTTTTCTATCGGAGTCCTCTTCCAATGTACTCATTTAATTTATTTCTTAGACCTTAGCGAAACGTTCATGAATTTTGCTAAAATGATTTTACTGGCTTTTTTTAGTTTTCAACCCTAAATATCTCGAAAACGTGATGTGATGGAATATTTTCATTTTCCGGATTCATAATCTATAGATAAAATTTTATAAAATTAGCCTAACAGATGTTTGAGGCAAAATTTGTGTAGACCAATGTAATCATTGTAATAATGAAAAACTCGCAACGCAAAAGAAAATGATTATTCACTTCCAAGTAATTGTGTACATTTTCTATCGTTTTGCAACTGCAATTGCATTCTATATTTAGGTCTTTATGTGTACAAATTTAGCACACATTTCTCGTTGGAAGGTATTAGAAGTTTGCGCATAACATAAATTAAATTAGATCAATGGCATTCACGTTTTGGCTGTTAAAATGGTGGAAAATATATTAAAAAATTAAAAAGTTTTGTTTTAGTATATTCTTTGGGGGTAAGACGAACGATCTTTAATTTTAATAATTAATGAACCTCAAAATAGTTGTACAATGCAGTTTGGAAATTTCTGAAAGTATTGCGTAGTACTTGATATTTGAAAGGTATTCATCAAAATCATATTTGAAATTGTTTGAAGTTCAAGAGTAGTTTTACCTTTTGAAATTTTTCAAAAAAAAAATAAAAGTTAAATAAATCATTTGACATTTTTAAAAAACTGTTTTCTATTCAAACCAACTTTAGCTAACCTTGATTTTTCTTCTTCAAGTTTACTGCAGTAACAGAAGCAGTTGTGATTAATTTACTAAAAATTGAATTAATTAACGGCATTTACTTCATTCGGTATTAAATACGGAAGTTATAAATTAAAACGAGCTTAAAAATGTTTACATTTTCGGCAAATTTTTGTTATCTTTCATGTCCGCAGAAAAATAAGTGGTTCCATCAGTGAAAAACACAATCATAACAAAAGCTATATTGACCTTGCCTACCGTACTATCACATATTATGTAAATTTATTACTCTCTATAAACACTGAAGTTCTAAACGACTAGACGAGACAAATAATCAATTTTGATGTATATTCTTTATGAATGAATATCACGCCTACACATATCAAAGATCATAAACATTTTTTTCAAAGAAATAAAACTGCACGAAATTGAAAATGTAAGCGAAAAGAATCCAATCCGGGATAAATAAATGAAATTCATTTCTCGATTCGGAGAGATGTTTTTGTGAACTCAAAAGTGTCTTCCTTTGAATACAATTTGTACCCTTTGAGTAAAGTTCATGAGTTTATTGGCTCATCATTGGCAATTTATTGGTCTAATTGCTTGCGATGATTGCTAGTCAATCACACTCACTTGCATACTTACTGTTCACATATTCATTCAATTCAATTAAGCATATCGACTGGAGTGAAGGACATAATCAAACGAGTCATCCAATAGATTTTATCGTCTAAATGGACTGAGCTTAACAAGGCTTATAATTAGTTAACTTCCAATAATCTTATAACACTAGAAAGTGCATAGTCATGTTAGAAATTCTAGCTTAGATATATGTAAATAACTTTTGCAGTTAATAATTGTAGATAAAATAGGTTTAATAAATAAATGAGAAAACTCTTTTTATATCATAATAAAGAGGAATGCTGGAAATGTAATGTTTTATTCTGATCACGATGTTCGACTTTGACTGCTTACTTGCTGGTAAATGAAATAATATTGGGGATTATAAACACGTTAGAAAAATATAGGAAATTATGTAAGATAATACATATATGTGCCTAATGCTGCCCATACCTTAGATCGGAAAAAGGTATCAACGTGTCTTTCTATACGATACGCCAAAGAATAAAGGAACACCGCAGTACTACAATTAAACCACTTTTATTTGAAAAGCACATCGAAAACTATTTGAAATGGTCTAATGAAAATTTGAACTGCGATTGGACTAACATCGTGTTCACTGACGAATCATCATTTTGGGCATATCAAGGACCTGAACGAGTATGGTTAAAAAAAAAGGACGGCATTATATCATGTGTACTGTAAAACACTCAATAAAAGTTCATGTGTGGGGGATGTTTCTGTTCGGAAGGATTAGGAAAATTAATTGCTTTTACTGGAAATCTGAATGCAGAAAGGATGCTACATACAAATTAACCCTCACAAAATCCTGATGCTAAACCAATTGAAAATGTGTGGGCGCTTATGAAGGCAAAGCTGCAGCGGAAAAATGCTTTCACTTTGCAATTTAACTTAAATCATTGCGTAAAAGAAAATAAAGTAAATAATAAGGGAAAAATCATATTTTATTAATTTTTCATCGCATTATTGAATTCTGAGCGATACGCTCTTAACAAACAGACTGTATGTTAGTCGATAACTATTATTTTATATATCATAAACGGTGCGTTTCAACTTTGATGTTAATAAAAATAGAATTTTAAAAATTGTAGTGTGATTACCCCATAAGTTTGTATTTTTCCTTAGTCGTTTCAATTATATTAATAAGTTCTATAAACAAGTACATTTCTTACGAAATTTGTGTAATCAGTTTTTTAAACAGTTGGTTAATAAAATGTAATCATTTTTCATAACAAATGCTAAGCAGATATATTTATACTATGTGTTATCTAAGAATGAATAATTCTGCAAACATATTTTAAATTAAATATGTTAGCACAAATAATTATCATGATGTTACTAAACTTTAAAAGTCTAAAGTGCTTATTGAGCAAAACTCATTGAAGACTATGATAGTCATTAAAATAAAATAAAACATTTTCCAGATACATTTGGATGCAATAACACATATTTTTTTTTACGTATTAAATTCTTTACTCCTTTAGTTTTATATAAGGACCAAACATCACTACGATATAAGTTGGTAATATATAAAAAATAAAATCTGAATAAAACTAAACATAATAATAAAGAGTGAAATTAAATTTTGAGTAACAGACCTTTTGTCTTTTTCATTTCTATCATGAATTTTATTAGTCGTAAAAATAAAAGAATATATACCTAAAAATGCTATAAAGACTTAGTTAGAAAATTGTTATAGAACAATGCGTTTCAGGTATAACACTGTGGAAATTTCATCCACTTTGTGGAAAACTCCAAAAATTTAGAGAGTCGTGTTCACTTGCCGTAACCAACTAAATTGTATCACTCTCGCGGTCAAAATCCTGTCGAGGAGCACGTCCCATTCCTGTCTATATACCGGGTTGAATATCATTGCACTTGGTATTCCTGTTCCATTTTATGCAGACGACATTCATCCAGGGGATAGCCTGATAGAGAATGTCTCGCTAAACCTTCATTAAAGTGTCCGGTGCATAAAACTTAAATGGGACGTAAACTCAACGGGTGTCTTTGTTCGAAATTCTTGCACATTTTACGCTCCAGGATCTTTGTATAATATCTACTGCTTCGTAGCAATAATAAAAGACAGGATATCATGGTTAACTTATTTTTGTATGGATATCACAATGTGGATTTATTGTAATACCATGAAACATAAATTTCAGATGTATGCATTTGCTGTTGGTGCAGGCATTTCTGGTTCCATTATTCCATTATGATTGATTTACATTACATATTTCTGCTTTAATAAGTCATTATTATAAGAAATATTAGACATTCTAAAAATGTCATACATTGGTTTGTTGATTTAGTGTATTGTTGTTATCTCTCTTTATTGCAATATTAAAATTGGAGTAATTCTGAAAATTAAGTGTTTTATGAAACAGCCAAAAACCAAGTTTCAATTACTTTTAAGTGTCTTTATATATCCCATCTTACTTGCACTTTTATAACGAATCGATTTAAGTCTTAACGAGAACATTTTTTTTATTCGTTTCAAAGCTACAGTTAAACAAACATACAAATATAATACAGACATGACAAATACTGTCTCTTTCCAATGGAATAAAAATAAAATTATACCACTAAATTGATAAATTCTTGAATTCTGGTTCTCAAGTGAGTAATGTAGCAAAACAACGCAATATTTTATATACTTCCTGACATTTTAAAACAAACTTTACCGGAAGTTTTTCAAAAAATTTTCTCAATCAACTTACTTTCTCCATTACATGAAAATGTGTTTAAAAGCATTTTCCTTAAAATAAAATTTACCGAGATTTATTATCTTGGGCGATGACAACTAGTGTGCGCCCTTCTGTTCAACAATTTCCTAATTTGTTTCATTTATGGAAGTTTTAGAATCACAGCAAAAATAAAAACAAAAAAAGTTTCTGGTATTTTTTCTAGGGTGTTAATAGCTTTTCCACGTGCAGTCACCCAAGCAAAAGAGTTTCTATAAAAGATTTATACGATGACCATTATCCTGAAACTCTTAGGACCAAAGAAACCAAAGATCGTGTCTCACTTTAATTCTTCTCTAATAGATACCATTTCTTGGTATTGTAAGAAGATCCAAATTAAAAGCAAACATTCAAAGGTATTCGTATTTTGGATAGAGATGTAACTTTCAGAAAATTACGACTGAATACTCTCGGATTAACTTTCCTGAGAAACTTATTTAAGGTAATCACCTGTTTCTGGCATTTGGATCTAGACGAAGGATAGTTTGTAGTATGGTAAGTAGTTGCGCAAAGGTTTATTTATGATATATAAATTTTAGATTTCATAAAATTAGTAATTTAATAAGGTTTCAAACAAATATAAAAGAAAAAGTGGTTATATAGTCAAGGCAAAAGAGTCAAGTTTGAAAAATAAAAAAATCAACATATTTTACTTCTATTGTATGTAGTTCAATATGCCAAACTTAAACTTTGTACATTAAATTTAATTCTTTTTAATAATTTAAAAATATTCGGTTTAAGGAAAAGTTTTTTAACTTTATGGGAATTGGGAAAGTTAATGCTAAATAAATAGAGTGAATAATACGAATGAAATAAAATGTATGCCACATACCAAAGAAATTACTTAGTAATTTGTAGTAGTAATTTGTTTTTTAAATCTCTTACCAGAACTATTTAACCTAAACTTCCCTCTGCAATAAAATTATAAATAATTCATGTCTGATATGGACGTGGAATCAGTGGAACGTAACTTCTCATCAGAATAACAATTTCTCAAAAAGCATCAACGGCAAGTGGCCAAGGGTAGCTTAATTGGTTAGAGCAACGAAGCGCCAATTTAAAAGATCATAGGTTCGATTCCAGTCCCTTGGCCAAAATCATTACTTTTTCGTATAATTTCTTACATGTATTACGTATGGAATCAACACATTGTCTTAAAATACATAAAAAAATTTAAATAATAAATTGTTGGTTGGCAAAATTAAGTTCGTATTAAAGATAATTTTCTAAAGGTGGTCCCATAGCCCCTAATCCGGCATTGATTTTGTAACATGTTTTTTTCTTAATCTACTTATTCAAGACTTAGTAAATGAATATGACCTTTTCTATGAATAGTCAATATTCAGTGGATATAAATTATAAACCAAAGCTCATACTTCTTAGAGTTCTTATTAACCAATTTCTTATAATTTTGTATGACGTGACTGATGAATGAAATATGAAAATAAATAATGGCTAATTTGTAAATTTGTAAAACAAGAAGTAAAATCAGATTCAAAAATTTCTACTGGAATTTATGAGACTACTTTGCATGAATACACGAATAGAAATAACCTTGAACTAAAACTTGACCTTCCGTTTTTATGAGTGTTCAGATAAATTTTTATTGGAGAAAATATTCAAGGTCAATATTTTTTCCAGAAGAGAAATTTAACAATTCTGTATAGAACAGAAAATAGTGCTTGTTTAATCGAGGGGGTGTTTCCTAATTACTGCTGGGCGGCTAAGTGTCCGGGACCGGAAAACATTTTCATAGACATTACGTGATAGTTTGCTTAAGTGACAAAGTGGTAGTGAAAATTCCTCTCGAGTGTTTTAATAATAATTACCTGATAAAACTTATGTAAACTGTGCGTTCAACATAACATACGCATCGAGGGTATGGCACGCACTAGTCGAAGGCTACAAAGGAAAGAATTCTATGGAGCCCGTTCGTCTCGTTCGGTTTCGTAATCAATCACCGAACCGAAGAAGCAAATCTTCAGGATTAAAGTGCCCTAAACTGCGGGCCACTGCTCATTTGTGGTGAACTTGACCTTAAGCAATAGAATGGATATAAAAACAAAAGGGACACATGAAAAAAAAAAAAATAAATAAAAAAAATAATCGATTTTCTCCCCTCCCCCATCCGCCTAGAAGTGCGACTCCTCCAGGGAGCTGCTGTTTGCGTGAAACGAGTCATTTTTAGGTGTGTGCTGCTAGCTGAAGAGATTCCCAAGGATAAAAGCTCGGTGGAGTTTTAGTCCTTGATGTAACCATTTTGGAAAGTGGTGGCACCCATCCCTGCGTACTGAGCCCTTTTCCTCTCAGAGTCAACGTGCGGTAGGTCGCTGGAGGTCACCCTTACGTGCATTTGCTAATCAACTTGTGCTGACAGAACATTTGGTTAAGTAACCCAAAAATTTGATGACGACAAACTTGGGATTCGCGAAGGTTTTTATGGAGGTAATCACCGATGGTATCCTATCTTAGGTATTGATTATTTTTCGGTTTCCCACATTTGCTGACTCAGTCGGGATGTTTAAAACTTGAAAATGATTATATAAAAATGTTACGAAGGAATTTATGGTTTTCTAAAAGTACAGACATTTTCATGTACGACTTCTTATTACACCATGCAGACATTTTTCTTTATTAACATACTTTTTAGCAACAGTACAAGGATACCTATTTTAATATGTTTTACTACTAGTGATATGAGGAAAACATCATTTCTAGATGGCGTACTACTAATGTAGTAATGTAGTAATATCAAAAAACTTCAAGATTTAGAAATACAACTATTGAAAAATGTATGAAATCTTTAATTTGATACCCCACAAAATAACACAAACAATTTTAATCATAGTCATCTGGTTTAGAATGTCTTCCCCCTGGTATGGGTGGTAATAAGACTTGCTGAAGAAAGGACGAGTTATGAGTTATGTTCAGTCGAGACGGTTGCATGCAAAATATTAGACAGAATTAAGGTTTTAATTGCTCTGGTTCGTCATCCACTAACATAGTTTAGGGAAATAAACAAAGGTTACGACTGAGGAGTATATCAGATAATAATTGCTAGTGTAGTAGTAGTGTGTGCTGGGGAGAGTACATAGAATGCAGGATAATATTTTAATTTAATAGGGTTGTTTTACAATTGTTTCCAATTAAAAATGTACCCCTTAGCAGTTCAATTTCGAAAATTCTTTACTCATATTGAGTGCTTACATTATAAAACGAAATTACTCACCAATTTTCATAGTTTTACCTTTAGCATTTCTAATTATATTACATTACTACTCGTGTAGGATTAATTCATTAACATTAATTTATTATTTATTTTATATGGAGTGAATTGCGAAATTGTGCTATTCTACAATAATTATAATGCTGAAAGTACCATCCGAAACATCGAATTTTTCCATAAAGTACAACAATTAAAAATTTTAAATAAAATGAGTCACTCATTTATGGTATATAAGTACCTTAACATTCAAAACCAATTAAAGGAATAATCAAATCACTTCCAATTCGAAACATCAAGGGAAATAAAAATCGATTCAGTGAATTTATTTATTTAATTCTCCCAAAAATATCCCCTACAGGTATGCGCCGTCATTGCAGCTGAATAATGCAACTTTTACCTCAAATTGGCTTTTGACGGCATTGTACGTGAGGTGCATTTACTTTTAAATAAAATGCAATAAAAAAAGATACAAATTAAATTATTTATTATATACAAACGAGATTGAGAGCGGACACAATTCTCGTTATTATTTAATGCAGAGGAGTTCCGCAGAGAAAGGAAAACATTTCGTTTTGATTTCAACAAGAATAGACAAGTAGTTGACTTATTTATTAGTACCGGAAAGGTTTTCAGTTATATACTCGTATATCCTTGGAGGCTACTTACAAAAGAAGTCCATTGTTGAACTCGAAGGAGGTAAAGTTGAAATGAAATCGCTTTTCAGGATTAAGCAGCGAATTATGCTATAATGGGTACCTACGAATAGCTCTGTTGATTATGCAACCATCGGTTTGAAAAAATAAAAATTCATATTACGTTTTTCTTTAGTAAGGTATGTAATTTTATTGTTAGCTTAAAATAAGGGAATTTTTATGTAGATTTGAATGGTATGCTTTAAATAATCCTTTAATACAATAAATTACTATAACTACAAGTCCTAATGGACTTTAATAATGTCTCCTTGGTTTTAATGAACTCGTTAATAAGATCAACTTTTAAGGATACCCCATTAAAAAATTTCTACCTGACCTGACATCCACAGAAGTAACATAGGTCTAGTGAGATTTAACCTAACTCATCACCAAATTTTAAGTCGATCGGTTATTTAGATAATATAAGTTAATATAAGTTAAGATCTTCAAATTCATTGCATTATACATTAATTAAAATCCCGATTTTTTCTGTAAAGCAAGTTCATGAGTACCAAAAAATTGGTATTTCACTAGTAAGAGTGCATTATGTAGAAATAGAATTTTTCTGACCATTTCCGATATATATGCTGGTGTTGGAGAATTATTAAGTAATGCTGAGTTACTATCACGTTAAGTTGCGTAATATAAAATAAAAAAATAATGCTAGGTAAGTAATGCTTCTAAAGTAGGATTATGTTGAAGTACTAATAAAATTACTTGGTAATGATAATAACATGGCAATGGTACTGGTAATTTGTTTTGCTTGCATTATTGATAATTGGTATTTGTCATGATAATGGTAGCACTCTTTTACAGCTTTGCTTGAAACATAGTATGACCCGTTTCATTGTAGAATTTAATGAGGAATTAGCAATTTCTAAAATTCTGAGCACAAATCATTTACGCTGGACTAATTGCTATTTAAAATGTTAAAAAATACAATACAATGGAGAGGCTCATTACCCCAAAATTGTCCAACAAATAATTCAAAACTTCATTGAAAGCAACCATAAAACGAGCCGCCAGGGGTATTTTAATATTTTCCGAAACAATTCGGCGTCACCGTGAATGTATCCCAATTAAAACTTTTAAACTTACCCAAAAGTAAGAGCACCATTTTTCAAGTTCTCCACAAAGTCTGGTTGGGCCTTTGCTGTATTTTGTTGCTGCTGTTGCTGCTGCGAATTGGTCTGGTAGGTGACAGGACCTGCCGGAACTATGACTGCAGTATTTGCACTGTCTTTACCAACGAGGGGCAAATTAATTTTCCCGTCGTCCATTGTACTGGAAGAGGTGATATATAAATCACTCGTAATTTCCTTTAGCTATCTCCTTTTCCCTTAATTTTAAGTTTGAAATGAAAATTATTCACGTCAGCTCCACTTTGAGTCACATTTAAGACGAATTTTTCCACTGCCTAAAGAATTAAATTCGCTGTACAAACTTAGAGCATAGTGTCATGTGGATCGTTGCTGGTAATTAGCTAAAGCACGAAATTAAATGTGCCATTCATCATACTGAGTGCTGGCCGTTGTCGCAAGCAGTTTCACTTGAAATTCTACGCATACCTCCGTGAGATCTTCAAACTCTAGATGAATATTATTGACCTGTAAATAAAATAAAAGAAAATAGTAAGTTTAATATCATGTGGCGTGCAATTCCTTCATAGTATGACTGGAATCGTGACTACCATGAACTTTGTACATAACGACGTGTGGCAAAAATGTAAAAAAATTGTTGCTATGTAATTATTTAAAATGAGTTGCCATTAAGGTAAACACATGCAAATTCAAAATTATTCTCTTGGTCAGCTCTGAATCGCCCAAGGAAGGATGGTTTTTACTGATCTTTTAATGATAGTTAGAACATATCGTAGAGAGTTTAAATTACAAGGATATAGTGTCAGATTAACATGGTTGTTTTCTACTACAAAATAATAGGATAATTGGATAGTAAGACGCAATGATTATCCCTGTAATAGTTTCTACATTCATTACGAGAACAAGTGTGCAAGATCATTTTAAATAAGTCTGTACCTTGGAACATAATGAAAAAAATTTAAGCACTCGTATACTCTGAGTTATTTAGGTTCTTTTTGAAGAGTTAAATTGTTATTTTTTTTAAAGAATTACATAAATAGTTACGAATAGAAAGATTTTCCTAATATCTGTATTCTTTATCCGAAATGTATGGTACAATCTTTTTATAGGATTTATACTAAAAGAAGGAGAGCGAAACAAAGTACTTTTCTTACTACTGAAATATTAAGGAATAGTTGTTAAAGCAGCAATTATTGGTATAGAAATTTACATCAATTTTATGGATGAACATTTTACAAAACCTCGAGAAGGGGAGAACATTTATAAAGTTTTTTGACTCAACTAGTTACTGAAGTAATTTCCCTATTTAAGTGTTTTTTTGAAAATTGATCGATCATTTTATCCTGTTCATTAATTTTATCTGTAAAAATCTTAAAGAGATCCTGGCGTGACCTTTAAATACGGACTTCCCATCACTGTTACTTTCCGCCAAAAATTTTAAGAAATCATTATTTTTGTTTTAGATGAGCAAAATAGAAATAATAAAGTTTCTGGGGTATCCTTATAAAAACAACTCTATTGTAATCATATTATGTTATAGAAAATTATACCACAATTTGTTGATACATCGACAGTCTATCTATTTTAACATAAATTTAATTATAAGTTCAAAAGGATTATACACTTGATTGATTAAAGGATCTAAACCCAATATAAAAATGTATTAAACAAATTAAAATTAAAATATAAAAGCAATTGTTGGAAATATACATCATGTAGCATAATGAAATGCATGTGGGTAATGGACGAATTTGAATTATGGAAGTATTTAAAATTGATATTTATAAGCAGCACGTTTATAAAATGAAAAGAATGAAGTACCAATAGACTCAAAGTACCAAGCAGTACTTTTATTATGTCCTTGTTTTCCACTTAAGCAAGGATTTTATTTCAAACACAAATATATGTGTGTATGTGCATAAAAGAGGATAACAGTCGCCAATTTAATAAATTCCCTTAAAGTATTTTTCGTGGCAAATGAACCATATTTGGCTACAGGCACTCTTCGCTTATTTCCTTCAACATAATCCGCGTAGAAGCCCATATACCCCGAGAATTTGTAGCCTCTTTTATACCAAGGACATTGCTGTAACATGCGACAGCTCGTGGAGTAGAAGATCTAAATATAACTAGCCATCCATCTACCTCTCTCTCAATTCGACTGGCAGGTCACAATGGCCTTTCCGATTTATTACCTAAAACAAAAGAGTCCATTTTGCTTCGTGACTATTTTTTTTTGTCCACGAAAATGATATTCGCTAAAGGGCAATAATGTTTGCAGAATATAAAATTATTTTGGGCAAGCGAAACTAATCGATTGTGTCCATCTATTAGGAAACATTCAGTAACACCCTATAAATATTCAGCGTCCAGTTGGGATTTGCCGCTTTGGAATGATTGTTCAAGTAGGTCAAAGGGCGTTCGACAAGTACAATTCAATTCAGCTCTATTGGGGATAGTTGCAGCCAGAGTGGTCTTAATAAAGTGACATACTAGAAATCCTTCGGGATTACCACAAACAGGAGCCAATGAATGGAGATAGTCTAACCCAATGTGCAAACACCTGCCCTGGAATTATATCCTGATGAAGGGCCTTAAAAACGAACAAATTGGTCCATTCTCAGGGGATCGCATCGTCCCTCAGACAAGGTGTAAAGCGAAAGGGCATCCACCGTAAGAGTGGCGATCTATTTTTGGATACAGGAAGGATGATATGCTTCCTTCCAATGTACATAATTAATCAACTTATTATGTAAGTCGAGATGATTTTCATCGTGCTCGGCACGCATCCACTTCGCTTAGTATGTGGATGATGGGTATCATTTCGCGTTGGGCTTTTTTCGAACTGAGCCGCTCATTGGAAAAATCGATTTTGGAACAAGGTAAAATAAAATAGGTTAATTAAGGTAGGTTAGAGATGCTGCCGGAGAAGTGATCACGCCGTGTGCTTTTGGCCTTGCAATTTTTTTTTTCATTGCTTTTCAGTCTGCATTAAATATGACTAAATTACTCACTTAAAGTTCCCCTCTTCATGGTGACAGAGTTTATGAAAGTTTCAAGATAGAAAATTTCCTGAATTTTGTGTTTGAACTAGCATGATTCTGAATTTTTGCAGATATTGCAATCAGGCTCTGATAGTATTTACGGTGCTTAAATTAATTCCAATTAGGATTTATGATAGAGTCCAACTTTCATATTTACAAACTGCAAAATCATAACTTTGTCCAGAAGTTTGAATAAGCGACAGATTAATTAAACTGGATTGCAGGACTGATTAAATGTTCTTCAAAGTTTGTGCTTTTTAAATATAAATTGTCTCTCAATTATCCCTCAATTTTACTTGACTTAAGCGTTACAGTCTTTGAAAATTCATAAATTAATTGGTGGGCACTTCGAACAGAAACGTTCTTTTGTGCCCACTAGAGAAGTAAACGATCCGCTACCCTAAGGTCCTAGTCCTCACAGAAGAGTTTCGGTCTTCAGCCGGGCTCAGGAAATCCCTGCTGAAAGTCCCTCTTCTAGTCTTAGCTAGGGCCGGGCAATCACACAAAATGTGAGCTGTGGTTTCCTTGTCCTCTAGTCAACATTCAGTCTCAATAAACAGACCTACTTTATGTAGTTGATATCTTAACCCGTAGATAGATAGATAGGTACTGAGATCGCTTTTGCTCAGGGCGGTGGTGTAGGAGTATTTGTTGGGTGTAATAAACTCTTTGCCTTGCCGTAACCCAGGAGTATTGTCCCAGTGTAGGGTTTGTGTGTCTTTCCACCCACCTTTCCACTACAGCTTCAGTCGAAGAGCAAGATATAAAATAAAATAATAAAAAATGATGAAAGAGTCTATAAAAAAAACTCTTAAAAAGAAAATACTTCTTAGGGGGTTACATGTAGTTTGAATTATACAATAGGATATGATAAGAAGAATATTTCCTGTAAGTTTCAAGTTAATCCGAGCCAAATTGTAGGAGTGAGATACTTTTGAAACTCCTACATATGTGGCCCGACCACGTAGAAAATCATAAAAATTGAAATGTGTTTTTCTTAATCCAGCATTTTCATAGCCGGTAGGCAAGATATTTCAAAAATAAATCTATCGATACTTCTTTCGAAGGCGGTTCCGCAAATCAGCTCTCTTTCAATGAAAAATTTATGAAATATTATTCAGATGGTACTCTTTCGAATACCATAAATTAATTTGTTTAGTTTTTGAAAAAAAAAAATCTGCTTTTTTTTGGCACTACTTTTTGTAGCCCCCTAAATTGTATGATCTTTTGAATTTTCAAAAATCTTTAAGGTTTACTCGTCTTTAACAAATTATTGGGAAAGTGTGTTTTTTATTACATACATTATTTATTTATTAATATTATTATTTTTCTTTTGTAATTATTATACCTTCAAAAAATAATTGAAAAGTCTTTCTATTTATTTGACTTTCGGATGTCAGTCAGTGACTTAGTTCCCAAAAAATTAATTTATTTCTATTACAGTATGTGGTGAATGATAGTTGCTAATTTATTGCCCTGCATCAGAAGCAAATTAAAAATTAAAATGAGATTCAAAAGTAACGATTAATATAAAACTTTACGATAAATAAACTGTAAGACACGTTAATTTGATTGCGAGTGATGAAGCTTTAAAATTGCGTCTAAAATGCAAGAGTTCTCATCTACAAAACCACTAGAAGTGAATTTATTGGCAAGTGTAGAGAATTAAGTGATGTTGGTCTTAATCCCCCACGTAATTTTCGCATGCCAAGAAAATAAATGTTTATTTTCTCCGGGTATGAGGGCATTTCTCTTATGTCTGTCGTCTCCGCAGGAGTTAGTTGAGAGAAAATAAGAAAATTTAAATTGCTGAAACCGAATTGGGCCCATTTTCTTAGTCCTCGAGCACTCGGCTTGGAAATGAGCCAAAGAGATTTTCCCAAAAGGTAACGAAAACAACTAGAGACGGTATCGATTTAGCCACGGGCACCATCGAAATGGAAATATTTTTTTTGAGTCAATTAGCCATTCCGGGCTATTTTCACCTATTGCGGCTATTTGTGAATGCGAAATGCTCCACTTAGCCTCGTTTGTGGAGTCCCTGGATCTGGGAAAGTTACCTGAGACCTCCCAGCACCGAATCGATGATGCATTCCTGCCCTATTGCATTTTATTTACGCTGCTCCAGAAATCCGCAATTTGCAGTTGAGTATGTGCTGACACAGTTCGACCTACACATCGTTGCAGAGGCACTCTCGTCAGCATGCAATCAGGATTTAAGGACGGCCTGACTTACTGTTAGAGCTGGAGTCTTTACGTAATCCCGGCCCCCCCACGGGAAAGTGGTGTCTTCCATTCAGCTCGAATCCATTAGGATTTAAGCGTTTTCGATCGGGTCATAATCTCCAGCGCAGTATTCATTTCGCCAAAAAAAAAAAAAGTAGTTACGTAATATTTCCCGGAAATGCTGGTATCCCTGTAATCCTCATCCCACCCGGTAAAGGATGAGGGCTTACGATTTAATTATTATTTAAATTTCGCCCACGCCAGGACCTAGACAATGAAACTTTAGAGTACGACGGCTATTAGTCATGAATGAGCCCACTCGCCGGCTGAATTTTTTAAAACCCAAACAGAATCCCGCCAACGATATGGGGGTGGTTGGGAGACTCTCCGATTTATTGCCTGTGACGGAAAATTTCGATGCCGGCGCCCCCGCAGCGCTCTTCATCGTTCCGTGGGTCTGAATAGCTTTGCGCAATATTCCCTCCCAGAAAATGATAAGGTCATGGACTGAAGGCACAAAATTCTTGGAGGAAAACCTGTCACTATTTTCACATTCTTTGAATTCAACTGTTCACTTCGTTTGTTAACATTTTGGAAAATGCAAGTCAGAGTTTTCCCTGAAAGTTGCAGGTACGTGGGTTGCCGACGATTGTTTCTAGCACCCACGCTAACTCCTAGGAAAGTTTAATTTTAGGGTGGTTTCGTTATCGGATTAGAGGGTGCAACTGCTTTTGGTCGGACTTTTCTACCTTTTAATTTATGAGTCTCATGAGAATGTTAAAAGTTAAAATATACGTTAGAGGCTGAATCATTTTATTAAGGAATATTACAAAGAGGAACATTTTAATATAATTTTAATATGCATGCTCCAAATGTTCTTCAGGTGTCATACCAAAATTTAACTAATCTTTAAAATTAAATAGTTGCAAAGAACTGAAAAGAATTATTAAGTAATTAAGAAAATATGTATATACTACAAAAAAAAATGTTCTTGAAGACTTAAAACGAATTTACATTAAGATCGTTTAAATATTATGCAAAATGTGTACATTTCTGAGTTCTTTGTTAGATTTCCTTTCATGGTATAAATAGAAAAAACGTGCTTGGGAAATTTTGCTATATAAACTGATCCGATTTTAGTTTTAATTCAAAGCACATGTTCAAAGAAAATATTTATCATCATGTTTATGAAAAAAACACAATAAGAATTTAGACCTTTACTTCTGTAAAATTTTTAGCAGGAATGAATTTACTTATTCCTTATTAAAATTTTAAGCAGTTGCGATTTAAGAATTAAAATATTTTGTTAAAATTTCATATATTGAGAAAATTTAAAATTGAAGAACAATACCCAAAAAAACGAAACAATTAACCATTAAAAAGCGAAACCATTAAATCTCGTAGTTGAATCATATTTAACTCAAAACTTGTTACATGTAAATTATTTTTCTAATTTTGAATTCACTGTCAATAGTGAAAACACTTTGATTTTGAGCTGATTACTTAAATTTTAAGTTATTTATTTTACACAGTACAAAAATCATAGAATTTCTTAACAATTAAAGAATCATTTTTTATTTTATGTTTTAAATTATAGCGAAGCCATAAGATATTAAAAAATAATGTAAGGTAAAAGATTGACTAAACAACTGTCTTAGTGCAACTTATAGTCACTTGATTATTAATTAATATAACTAATTAATTTTAGGATAGCAATCAATTGAGTGACATTTATTTAAATTCATGATGCATGAATAAAACATTACCATCACGTTGTAATGAACACGAAAGTTTCAATTGAAACTTGTTTGCCTATTCAAATTAGTAAAATAAAGCCAGTATTAATTAACTCATTTGTTTACGAAGAAGTTTCATAATTTGTTCTTGTTGTTGTTCCTTGAAAAAAGTGTAATATGGAAAAATGAAATATTTAAACAAATAATGTTATCATATATCTGTCGTCATTACAAATATACAGTGGAATTTGGAACACGGTATTATCATGTTTTATACTGTTTTTAAAAATAAATACGAAACAACGAAAAGTGCCGAGATATTGTAAAAGGTCAAATAAAGAGATTATTAAAAGCACAATGATTCAACAATTATCTCATAAAAATTAAATCTTGATCTCAGGATACCACTGATAATTAGAGATATCTTTATTATGTAAGTACTGCAAATTGTTCTATATATTCGCTGTTATTATGTATTCAAAACGAAATAAACAAGTAAAATAGTGTTGCACTTTGTGCATGTATGTATTGTTTGGACGTATTAAGAAAACCATCATATTTACATTGATATAAAGGAATTAAAACTAAAACACAATAATGCTTGAAATATTAGAATAGGGCAAACAATATTATTCTGTTTGGTTTTCTATAGAACATATCTTATTATAAATTACATGTCCACAACAGATTATGAAGGTAGACTGATAAAGAAATCTTATTGGAAGACATTTCAATGCTTTTTTACACAATCTACAATCTTATTAAAATGAAAATTACAAAAGGTTTTACAAGAATTTACTCGCCAGTTTATGTTGATTGTGTATATATTTATTTATGTATATACAAAAATATCTCATTCTTTATACAAGTCGTACAGATGGCTGTCGGCAGCAAGTCTACCCATTCGAAAATCAGTGAAATAAACTTTGCAACATGCAAAAGTTTTGCAATTTTGCCAAAGATATTTGTGTAGATAACAATTCCTCTCAGTTATGAGATTGTGCATTCGCGTGAATATACGCGGGTAGGGGAAATCTCTAAAATGTCTCAATACATTAATAAATTTTTTTTACTTTCATACACCCCTTGGAAGAATGCCAGGAAACCGGTAATATATGATTTCTTGGGAATTTGTTTCAGAGATCATATTTTATAATACACGGAAAGAAATGATTTAGTAAAATTTATTGAATCAATTTACTAATTTTTTATTTGTAACATTTTTTTAAAGTTAGTAATACAAAGTGGTATCACAATGGATCTAAAAAATCAGACAGACAGTAACATCAACCTAACTCTGACCTAGTACTGTAAAACTTAAATAGGTATGTCATTTTCATATTACCGTCTTTAATTTCATATTTTACTGATTTTAGAAAATAAGCATTAATATTATATAATAAAATATTAGATTGACGCAGAACCAATAGCAAATTTGATTGATTCTACACCAAATTCGATTGATATTTCTTTTAGTGGAAAGTGATTTAATAAAAATTATGACTTGAACGCGTCGTTGTTCCTATGTATTTCTAGTCTATATTTTAAAATAATTCATAGTGTAGATTAATTATGGATATATTCCCGGAGGCTGTATCGTCTAATATAATAAGATACTCCATGAAATGTTCATACAAACAGCGCATACGTTTCCAAAGGTTTATAAACAAATTACTCCAATTTTCAACACTTAAACAAATTTCTCCGTATTAGAGAAACAAACAAATTTGTTTTTATAGTGTCTTCAAGTTGTCTTTCGGGACTTTCGGGACTTTCGGGAGGCAGAATTCCTAAATCGCTATTGCCTTGTATTCGTTTAAAGTTTGATAATCTTTATATTTGAAAATTGGCAAGACGCCCGCAATTTTTCCCGGCTTCATTTGAGTTGTAACGTTGTTGTTAGCAATTTATTTATTCAGCGATTTTAGTATCAAGTGATTCCAGGTCAGAACGCTCCACGTACCCTCCTCAAGGAGTATCTCACCTGTGTAGGTGGATCGATAGTACAATCTGAATGAATGGACACCAAGATACAACCCACCTGAAGTGTTAAAGGTGTTTCCTAAATCGGGTCAAACTCATTGTAAGATACGATAAAAAGCACAAGCTTTTTAGTTGAAAAAAAAAAAGAATTTCATAAAAATTTCATGAATTCACACGGTAAGGCTACTGTTCAGAATTTTTATTTTTTGTTTTTTAGAAGTAATCAAGTTACGATAATGTTGCGATGTAATAAAAAATCATAAACTTTTTGTGCTCAAAATTGGTTTTATCGTGAAAAATTCTTTACTTTTATAGAATTCAAACGATATGCGCGAAGCCGATGCACGCAAATGAGAAACAAGCAGAAACAATGGGTTTAGTTAAATATTTATTTTGTGGTTCAGGACTTTAATTGAGAATTATCGGAAAACGTTTTTTGTCCAACAATTGTTGCTATTATTTACATTACTTTCAGTTTACTTATGTACATATGTATCATATATGAAACCTCAGTTAAAATAATTTTCTGTTCCATTTTATTCAATTATTACACACTTTTGTTTAAGCTCTACTATACTTAGTTACTTACAATTTATAAAAGAATTAAAAGGAGATCGTCGAATTCAAATTTTTAATTAATAAAGTTTAAAAAAATAAATAAAATATTGTGGCTATGAAATAGGAGTTCTTTTATAGCTTAGAGGTTTTAAAGATTGGCTTTACGACCTTTCAAAAAATATATTTTATAATTAGGGTGTTAGAAATGCAAACAATTTCTTTAAAAAATTTTATCTTTTCTATAGTAATCAACTTTTATCTATTTTTTTATTTATTTTTAATATACAATATTTATATATGTAGCTGGTTTAATAAACATAATGAAAATCGAGTACGCAATTGAAACCTCTGGTAGGTCAGTTGATAACGCGCGTCAGAGATTGTGGGTTCGAATCCCACACATAACCATGGCATCCTGTGCCACGTGGTAACACAATGGCTCAATAAATAGCCTAAGTGTACCTTTCTAGGCAACCACACCAACCTAACCTAACCTAAGTACGCAATTAGTGTATTCTGTGCATATTGGCACATGACATGACAAATGATATAACTAATGACATGATGCATGACATCACATATAATATGGCACATGACAGGTTTGTTCGTTTACGTTCCAGAATAAGTTTTCATTTCATTTTCACCTTTTTTTTAATAAAAAACATTTTTCAAACAAACACACAAGCAACAACATTTTATTTATAGCAGAAATAAATTATAATCGTGGTATTCAAATTCAAATTTAAAAAGAAAGTGTTCAAATTCAAATTTGAAAGAAAAACATTTTGTTTTGATGCAGCAGAACGCACTAGGCAGTGGCTAATTATTTATAAATTCTTGATAATCATTAATAATTTAAGTTAGCCAATTGCTTTATACTTTTCAGAAAATTTAAGAGGTAGTACGAGAACTGAAAATTTAGTAGACATCTGTTAAAGTCTAAATTTAATCTGGTAAGAAGATAAATCTTACTTTCGGTTTTTAAAAATATTATTTAACTATATCCATAACTTGGAGGAATTTTTAAATGATACGAGTATTTGTAAAATTTCCTCTTTTGTACTATAAATAGTGCGTTTTACTTAAGGCTTTTGCCTTAAAAGAAATACATAGTAAATGGATTTTCTTGATTATTTTTTACTAGTTAAAATTATAATCTTGAAATTTGTTATATTATTACAATAAAAGTCGAATACAGTGCTATCGATAAAAATATTTTAGGCTAAAGTTACGTATTTTTCGGTGTAGTAAAAGAATCAATTCACTTTCCCGCCAAACATTTCTAGACTGGTCCAAGCCTTAACCAAAGGTTGCAAACCGTTTCTTAGCTCAATAGTCTCTGAGCTGAATGAATGTCCATTTTGGATTTTAAATCTACGCATGAGTCGGAACCAAGACTAGGGTTTTTATCCAAATCTCAGAATCAGCCTTATAACAAGTTTTAGCAAAGGTCTTGTGGCCCAATATTAAATGCCAGAGCTGACACAAAGTTATTTTCCCAATATTTTTCTTAGTCTAGGCTTCGATTTAGTGCAGTTATGCCTAAGGTGTACAAAAGACAGTTAGAAAATCGATGTATGGTACAATAATTATAAGAAATTGAATATCACATTTAATAATTTTTAATATGTGAGAGGAGTCTCCAACGCAGGGGTCCTACTAGATAATCTCCAATAGGTTTATATAAAAAATTAATTGGATTTTTCAACACGACAATGATGCTGCCGTACATTCATTGAATACTATCAAAGAGTTGTTGAAGAGCCGTAATGTACCGGTTTTGGAATGATGCACTTGCAGCCCCGATTTGAGTGTGCCATAGAGAATTTTTTGTGAATACTGTCGAAATGATTTTTTCAAAATCAAAAATTTTTTAAATTGTAAAATTGGGGATCTCATATCAGATTTTATCATATGTGTTTTATTTTGAACACAATTTTTAATAGATAGTGTCTATTTTTTAGTTTACCGTCGTCGTTAGGGTTAGTTCAGCCCTGAGAGGTATTGACGATATTTTAAATTTACTTCATGAGGTTTATTATTTTGTAGTGTATTAAAAAAATTAAAATTTCAAAATAAATAAAAATATGTTTTACAATGCAAGCATACCTGCAGTGTAGAGAAACCCCAGAAATAGGCCGATTAGGTAAGCATAAAACGACTGCATGACGCCTCCTCAGTCGCAGTATTTTTGAATTTTTGAGCTGGAAAATGAACATCTTTTGAGGCCCAAGGAAGACAGCTTCACTTAATCCCTCTCATTGCACCGAAACTTTTCCGGTGGTTGAAAGGCCACCCTCCAGAAAAAGAGTTAACTCCACAAAAGTTGAAATGGTTGGGAAAAACGCTGACACCAAGAAAAACCGTCATCGGCATGGTACAGGGAGCATGGGGTGATGTGGGGCGCCGTACATTATCAGAATGCTAAATAATGCCCCAGAATTTGTCTTTCGTCTCAGATTTCCCTTTATCTGCACGAATGAGGCCCCATCACACTCTTAAAGAGTTTTTCTTTTTTCTAGAGGTCCTGGGGTAGTACGCGACAGTGGGTGTCGGATTAGATTTTTTTTTTTTTTTGCACATGTTCATTCCGCCGAGTATTTGCGTGCTAAATACCCGACATAGAGGGGTAGGGGGGAAGAATGCAATTCTTCATAAATGACCTAGGTGTAGAGGAGGCGTTGCAATTTTATGGAAAGTAAAAGAAAAATAAGTCCTTTTTCGGGCTTGCGTTTTGCATCGTACACAAAAAAACACGGCTTTCAGGCAGTACCACTCTGTCCCATTTTCCCATTTTATTCGTTATCCCCCTCCCACCCCTCGTGTATAAAGTAGAAGACAGGGAAACTCACCTCAGTCTAGAATTCGATTTTCCTCATTCCCACCGATAGTCCTTGTATGGTTACATAAATCCAATATTATGCCTATGTAAGGCGAGACTTCTGCAGCTCTGAAGATAATTTTGAAGAAAAATCGAAAAACTGCACCCTTAAAAGTAGTTGTAACACCCAAAAATCTCCACGAATTGACCTTTTTTTTTTTCTTACTTCAGTGCAATGCCTTAGCTCACACGCCGCAAAACTATTTTTATATAAGAAAATTTTCGTTTATATTTTCACTATTCACCCCAAAGTTGCGACACACACACGAGGTGATCCAAGCACTTTTCCCGATTTTCCTACAAAACGAAGAGTAACGTCGCACCGAGAGAGAATTTTTTTTTGTCAAGCACAAAAGTAAAATCATCCGGAAACACAAAGGAGAAATAGCGCTCCGTGGAGGAGTATGCGCCCGTCTTTGTTCGTTTTCAGGTGAATTTTAGTAAAGAAATTGAATTAAATTCATAGTTAACACCAAACGGATAACAATCTTAAAGAATTTCTACCCGTAAATTGATTAAATTTGATTAAAACTAGACTAGCGTCCGTAATCCAGCCTTTGTGAATTAACACCACACAACCTTTTCAGACACTCCGCAGATTTCCCTGGGTCTCAGGCGCTAGACCAACTCAGCTGATGAAAACAAATTCCTCACTGTTCGGAACGTCTGGGTCTGGTGGTGCTGGTGCTGGTCGATTTGTGGGAAAACAACTCTTCGTGAGAAATTCTGAATCTCGCAACAGTTTTTTTTTTTACCCCAGAGCTCACCAGATACGAGATACGAGATACGTGAGCTGGCGCAGTTCCCCCCTCCCTTATACATGCATGAATTGCGGGCAACATTTCAATTGAGCCCCCAACACCGTAAAGTAGCTCGCGAACGCGAAATGTTTCTGGGAACAAAAGCCGCTCGTCTTGAGAAGCTTGGCTCATTTTAAGCCGGAAAAGCTTTTGCCAATTGACGATGGTTTCGCGGAAACTATGTTTGAATGCGGAAAATGTAGGTTCAGTTAAGAGTCGAAACATACTTGGAAAATTGTTCTAGGAAAAAATCCATTGAAATATACCGCTGGCAATAGCACCTCCACGAGAGGGGACTAGCTAGAGTTGGACACTTGGTTTAACTTAACAAATATGGGTCACTAGGCGATATTTTTCTGGACTTGCGGCAAAGGAAAGATATCAGGCACCTCAAAAACTTGCAAATAAATGTGCACATATATAAAGTTTCCATACAGTCTAAAGAAATGTTTGAATTTATCTTAACTTGATGGATCTAGAAAAATGTACCAGTAAACCGGGTCACCTAGAAAATCTCATGATTCCTTTTAATGTCCTGGAAAAGCTTAAATAAAAGGTTCTTTCTAGGACAAGAGGGAAACAGATAAATCAAATTAATTGAAAACTCCAATTTGAAAGACTAATGAATAAACCACAAATTACGTTAATTGGTACCATATGTAGGAAAACGTATCAATTTTCAGTTAATTAAAAGGTCGATTTTTCAAGAGTACCTAAGTCCCAAAAAAAAAAAACCCAATTTAAAGTATGCATCTAGGTTAAAATATGAATTTTAAATATTTAAAAGTATTTAAGGCATACATATATACCAATTATCATCAGATATTTGTTGGAACTATTTATTGGTTTCAATTCATATAAATAGATATCGATTTGCCGTAGTAACTTCGAACGTTTTTACGTTTTGTATGTTCAAATTGCTAAATTCAATGGTGCTAACTATTTTTCAAAGTTAGCGTCTGTTTTCGTGATTTTAAGTTCTAGACTAAGATACCCCAAGAAGGAGAATTTTTTTTTCTTTAAATTTAGCTCATTTAGTGAAGTTAGTATTGATGAAATCCGTTGTTTCGGTAAAATTACATTGGATAGACACTATTTCAAGACAAAAAAATAATTGATTTGGTCCATTACAACACGATTTCATCCCTTTTCGTAAAGAATGGCACCTTTTCTTAATTAGGGTTCCATACGTCCTAAGTCCATAAGTCTATGATGTCAAAATAACATGGTAAATCTCACACATAATATGCATACAAATTTACATTTGTTGTTGGAATTTTATTATATAAAATAATTCAAAATGATAGACTTATTACATGATAAATAATTCAATTTAAATAGTAACTATTTATTAACTAGGTAGGATAAGGCAATATAATGGCACGGCACCTTTCCTCCAACAAACCCCTATTCACCGGTGATAAATCACGGTTACCGACCCAACATTACGGCTCAGTTCTGTTTTATAGTGCTTTAAGATAAATCATTGTATACAAAAATTAAATTAAACCTAAAAATTATTTTAAAATATAAAAAATGGATAAATATACGAAATGTTGAAATTCATTAAATGATTGATGTCTTTGCTTAGAAATTTAAATCATAAATATTTTAAAAACAAGCGCTAAGTTTGAGAAATAGTTAGCACCATTGATTTTAGCCTAACTTACTTGCATTAAGTTTACCAAGTAGTTGCGCTGTCTATTTACATTTCCGACTAGCCCAGTGTAATAAATACTAACGCTTTAATATATTAGATAACCATAAAGTCATGAATTTTATTTATAGTACAACGTAACGTATTTTCAGTATTTTTAATTCATATATTTATTACTCTATAACAACTAATTGTTTTTGCTTTTTAAAATCCCAATTTTTCATCATACTAAAACGATGATTTGTAACAGATGGATGGACGAATACTGTCATATATCACAATCTTATATAAAGGAGATAATTTTATAAAAAAAGTATGATAATTAATCGGCTTTTATTAAGCTTAAATAAATAAATAAAATTAATGTTCTTCTAGAATCAATGACTCCTTAATGTGACTGTCTGAGAAAAGGTTATCAAAGCATTTTATTTTTTAGGTCTTTTCCCCAATATCTTGGTAATGTTATTTTTTATAGAATTCTTGAATCGTACAAAATTTATATATAATACGAAAAACATAGGATAAGGGTCGATAAAGAGTGGCAAAGCGACAAGAGAATGATAAAATTGTTGCGATTTATTATTGGAATAATATGTTTTTGTGGCAGTTTTTTAGAGTCGCTGGTCACGTTTGATTTTTAGTAGATTGTCACGTATCAGAAAGAAATGGAAGGAAAAAATTCAGTATGCAATTTTATTTTAAATAAGCCTTTAACATATTGACCTCGATTGCGTGCATTAACATTAATTTGATTATTATTTAGATGCAGCACATAAAATTTAGTCTATTTTAAATATCAACGCGTATTTGATTTTTACGAAAAACTGAGTTAAAAACAATTTGAATAAAAATTATGAGACTCATCATTCCCCAATTATATTCTGTCTATTCCCCAATTGTATTCTGTCTAAGATAATACGAGTATTTTAGTTTAGAATGATCATCTTCATTTCCTTTAATTTCTCAAAATTCTAGGTTTAGTCACGATAACTACAAAAAATTAATAACCAGATATGCGAAGACAAATAATTGTCCTAATTACGAAAAAAAGCTGTTGTGTAATACTTTGCTATATAATTTTGTATAATGTGAGGTTTTTAATGATAAATGAAAATTTCAATTTTGATAATTTTACTAAGGCTACTTCAGTAAACACCTCAGCAATAGAATAGAAAATTTCTTAAAATAAAGAGCCAGGCAAAGCATAATTGCAAAATAACGTTGTATTTTGTTGCCATAGAAATTTGTAAGTCACCAAATAAAATTATTTACCTCATTGAGTTCAAAACCAGTTTAATTAAAAACATCCGCCATAGACTGTTCAAACGCTCCATGGAAACACCGCAAAAATCTTTAATTAATTTTACTATTTTCAAAAACAAAAAAAAAACGTATAACATATAGCAAATGTTACACACACAATGCGCACAATCAATGGTGCTTTAAAAAGAAAAAAACCAATTTTTGCACTATAAATTAATCAGAGGCGAGGAAGAGGAAATAAGTGAGAAAAGTCGCGAATAAATTACGTTAAAAGCGGAATGAATTTGAATGTTGCTGTTTACTCACCTTAAAATCGGCTGAAAAAGTCATTTTGGTATGGATGCGCCGGTTCACGTTAAAATTCGTTAATTCCTCGAATCTCCCGGAAGATGCCTCAAAGCCAAACAGTTCAGATCTTTGGCTACATAGAGCCCGGACTAACGTTGTTAATTCGAATGCAATATTTTTTTTTTTTCCATATAATCCACCTCACATAGTGGCGAAAGTGGGTTTGTATTGAGGCGAATGACGATGAAAGATATTTTTTATCTGACTTACCTTTAAAACTGGTTGAGAGAACGATTAGTCATCTTAGTTTTTTTTTTGATCTTTGGAGCGATGCTTTGGCATTGATTGCGAAGTGATTTAATAGGAATATTTGCGAAAGTTGTAAAAAAAGTTGAAAGAAATTGTATGAAACACTCCTGGATATGTATTTTCTGTAATTTCTTAGAATTAACCAACTTGAAATGTCGTAATTTTAATTAAGTACAATTATTTTCGAAAATTTTTATACATTTATTACTTAAGCGAATTTAAATATCTAAGAAAATCTAAGGATGATAAGAAAAATCAAAGTTAACTTTATTTTATACGTTTTTTGTAAAGAGCATTTTTGCTTTAAACTTTTAAATGGTATTTTTCAAATTAGTCAGCCTCTACTACCAGATATTACAAATTAAAATGTCTTAAGGGTGTTATCTTATTAATATGACACATTCTTATCTTATAATGATGCATTTCTTTGCTTGATGTATATGTAAAATCATAAATCGTAGGTGGTTAGTCTGCAGTATGTGCATTAACAACAAGATAAATTAGAGCATTTCTGATAAATATTGCACTGGCAGATAATTCAGTCTTTCCAGTGCAACTATAGCTAACTGATCTATGAATATTCCTTGAATATGAACGATAGTCGAACAATAAGTAAAAAAACGGTTAGAGAAAATTTACTAAATCAAAAATATTCTTCACAGTACCCACAAAACGACTTATAAATATTATAAGGACCTAGCACATGATTCACAGAAAATAAGTCTTAGTTGCTTCAGCAAAATTTTAGTATAATGTATAAGAAGCGTGTCGGAATTAAGTTTTTAAAACATTAAAAGTGTAAACATATTGCAATCATCGAACAAAAAAGAATTTTTTATTTAAATAGCATTTAACAAACTTTTATTGATTTCATAACAAATTTTTTATGCACCTCTGATTTCTCGTTTTCGCAGACATAATTTGTATAAATAACTAACATAAATTTACTATCATAAATCAGATATTGTTAAAAGTATGCAAATACAAATTATAAATAAATTTCGTATTTCTACGTTTTCGAATTAAAAATTCGAATGAATGCAATATTTATTGCGAATTTGATAAAACCAACTAGTTTCACTGCTTTTTTTTATTGTTTTATTAGACTTTCAGTAATGCGCAAATCAATTTTACTTATATTAGTTATTTTTTAGCGTTTTAACTAGTGCCAAAAGACAAGACTGGACTAACTAGAATACATACCCCAAAAGTTATATAATCTCTTAAAATTCCATCGATTTATAATCAGAAAAACGACGGATATCACTAGAAATTAATTTAAATTAAAGACAATTTCAGTAAAAATTGTGAACCACAAAAAAACTTCTGATTATCTACTGAATTTCACCAGTTTTTGTAGTTAAAAAGAAAACCAAAATATCAGAACTTTTTACAATGTGCTAGAAATTTAGTTTAAATTAAAGAACTTTGCGATATTTTCAGTTAAAATTACTGAAAAATAAGTAAAATAATTCACTAGAACCCGTCTAATTAAATTTCACTGGAGGAACAATTTATTAGTGCGTTTGAAAGGGAACATATTTTGCAGGTATTACTAAACAGTTCTGGAAATTAAAAGGTCTATACTATTATAATTTTGTTTTGGGAATTTTGGGGGTTTTGAAGCTATGTTTGCATATAATCAATTTTGTCTAAAGGTGCTATTATAGCCCCCGACATCTTTTTTATTTTTGCATACTTATGATAAGGATCAAGGTTCTGCCAAAAAATTCTACCGTTTTGTTTTGCTTCAACCAATAAAGCTAAAGATCGATGATACTGAAGAATGTTAATTTTGCTAAAACTAGTGCAAGTACAACTGTATTTGTTTTATACTTAATTTTAAAACGTTAAAAGCTTTTTAATCAAATTAGTTTCTTTTAAAATTGACAATATTTCGAAAACTAATAGAATGGATTTTAGTTTTCTTTTGAATAGCCTTTACTTTGCTTTGCCTACGTTGCTTTAAACGAAACTAATGAGAAATAATTAATTTGTATTTAATAAATAAGGAAATAGGAATTAAAGTTAAAACACTACGTGCTATATACAGACAAAAATTACCATTTTAATTACATTCATTTTCATTTATTTAATTCACCTAATTTCTTTTAAGCCCTCTTCCCCAAAAAGGCACTACATACACAGTGCTGTTCAACTGAAAATCAATTATTCTGCGGGCATTTGAGTTCAACAACCTCATTCAGCGAATTAGAGGGGCTGCAGTGAGGCTTTCGTAAGGCATCTCGCGCTACCACCTAACGTGCCACATGTGTTCTTAATTTTACCTCATTTTCTTAGAGCTAAAATTACTGCCTCGTGCTATAATTTGGATTGGCCTACTTGTGGCAGAGAGTTGCAGATTTGCTTGTGTCGCCTGTAGTCCTCGGGCGAATTGCATTTAGACATAACGTTGTTCCGATCCGAGGATATAGGGATTGATCAACTGCTCCTGAATAATTCCCAATGTGTAGGATACCCCCATCGGATTATATATTGCATTTACCACATGACTAGGCCCAAGAGGATTGTTTAGGAAATCTCACAAAGAATTCTAGGGTATCTATCATTGCTCCAGGCTAATCCCTATTTTCTCCACCATCTTGGTTACGAGTGGCTACAATATAAAATTTTTTTTTCTTATCTTTTCCAACTTCGTATCGAGTTTCCTCTGATGAATAGCGTCACATTAAAGCCATAGAAGTTGCCTTCACTGTTCATTGGGACTCTCTTGGGGGCTCCATCGAGCTTAGAGCACGTTACAAACAGCAAGACACTATTTGACCCAGTTCAGCCAATTGGACTCGTTTTTCCATTGTGGGGCTCTGAAAAATCTTGTTTGCCGCAAAAATAATTGCGTGTTTTTCTATCAAATGTAGACACGCCCGTTTCGGTGCGGCATCCGAAATAAAGAAACGGAATAAATAGCGAACATTCGTCAGTCATTTACCATTGTGAAATTGTTCCCGACGGGCAGTTTTGCATATGGCCCAAAGGGAAAAATCGATTGTTTCGATATGCACGTTACATCATGTCCTCCCTCCGGTGGGCATTATTACCTAGGTATTAGGGAACCATTATGAGTTCTCTTTTAAAGACAGTATTAATATTTCAGGGTGTATATATTGCTTATCAGCCTTAGGTAATTTTACGTTTGGAAATAATTTTGTTAATATTTGTCTTGATGGAATAGTGGATGAAAAAATGGTAGTAGTATCAACAAAAAGATAGAGAAATAAAGAGATCAACCAAATTTTCATTTCATCTCTCTTTTTTAATAATCAATTGAGTCCTCTTCGTAATACTAAGTATGTCGGAATAGCCTCGCTTCACTGGCTATCATAATTAGCTTGAAAACACAAAAAACCACAATGTGCATTCTACCTTGATATAGTGTAAATCGCGTCGAAATCGTTGTTAAGTAGCAAAATTCATAAACAGAATAAAATAAATATGAAATGTACTGCGTGATGAGTGAAATGAGATGAAATACCAACATCACTGCATTCCCATATCCCCTAGAAAAATAGGAATAATGTTCGAATCACCCGCATGTTCCTCGATCTGACTCGGTGGTACAAACTTTTCGAATTAATTGAGGATTTAACCATTCAAAAACATTCCAATTCCTTAATGCAAATAAGAGATCCTAATTTTATTCCTAGACATTGTATAAAATTTCAAAACGTCACAAACATTTTCTTACAAATATAGCCCAGCTGTATTTGGTACTGATTGAATTTTTGTATTTTGTCTTGCTTACTTATAACTATCAAAAGACATATATGCAATACTTAGGGATCCATTACACTCTTATCTTTTTTGAACTGCACAATTGATTTAGATTAAACTATTCGTTTAAATGGAATTTGCAATATGCCAGCAAAGCATACATACATACATTTGAATATTATATGACTGTATGTCTGCTATATCGAAAAAGGAAATTAGAATTATTAACCAAATGGTCAAATTATTAAAATTTGACTTAGTAAACAAGTAGGCACCATTCTTAAATCCTAATAAAGTTGCTTCAGATTTCGAAACTCAAATTTTGTTTGTGGTACCTTAAGCCTGATTTGGTTTACGGTACCTGTAGCCTATTTAACTTAAACGATTGTTCATAAATATCGCGTTGAATATAAAGAAAAAATACTCAAAAATAAAATACGAATATCTTTTCCAAAATTAACTTTTAAACGAATTAAATTTAAAAATACATATTTCTGACAAGCACGCACTTATAACAATTTCTCAACAAATCTAGTTATACATTATATGTAATTATAAAAGTTTTTAACTGAATCGATTATGTGACGTTGTCGGAATTCCGGCTTATCTT
Organism: Philonicus albiceps; assembly: GCA_963969385.1. Classification (NCBI taxonomy): domain Eukaryota; kingdom Metazoa; phylum Arthropoda; class Insecta; order Diptera; family Asilidae; genus Philonicus; species Philonicus albiceps. Next base: position 29,879,288 of record OZ017775.1, read on the forward strand.
TAACACTAAACGTATTATCTTCGAACGGCCTTTAAAGGTTTCAGAAATGTTTGCAAAAATGTAAGCCTACTCTGAAGATAAGCTGAAGCAGATTAGAGTTATCGTAAAAACACAAAAACCGCATACCAAATTAAAGGGGACAATTCTCAGCATTGTTTTTAAGGTCAAGGTCCACGCACTTATAAATTGTATAAAAGTATAAAAACTAATAAAATTTAAAAATATTTAAATTTTTATTAGTACTTACTGCAGATCCGTGAATTTTATCGGTAAAATATATTCAGTTCCGGCATGATGTTTATAATGTGTTTATTCCTCCAAAATACAACAAACAATACCCCCTACGTAATGGAAGGCAATAAAAATGTTCGAAGATTGAGTAAATTTTCTTAAAATATCCGGGGTAACGACTCCTAGCCGGAAAGCTTTATACGTATTTCACCTGATTACGGCTTGGTACTTCGGCCTGGCGTCAACTTGTATTAAGCGGAATGTGATTCCGTGGAATAAATAAATGAAAACATAAAAAATGAGTAGAGGGCAAAGAAAACAAGCAGCCAGGACCGGGTGCAAGAATTTTATTCGCGCATTCGCAGCCAAATGTTTATAAAAAAAATGATTATAATTATCGAGCGGTGCACCATCAGTTGCACTGCCGTAACGTGACGCTTTCAAGAAGATAGGCAGCGTGTAAGTGGTCAGATGCAGCACGTTTTCTGGTAAATTATAGGCCTACCACCGCTACCGAATCACGCCCTTTAAATCCCTCCGTGACCAGCCAGAAAGTGTACTCTGACAATCAATGTGTGATTAATGCCACCCATACGCTTGACTAATGGCTTTCATGGCCTGCCTGCTAGGGCTGCGAACTATTTTTGGGCTAATTTCAGTATTTAAATTAGACCTGAATGTCTCCCTGCAAGGAGCAAAAGAAACACTAGAAGAAACGGCTAGTTCTAAATATAAATTTTGAGATATATTAGGCTTTGGCGTAGAAGTCACAAGAATAATTATTTGCCATAATTTATTTAAGTCTACTTCGGTTTGAATCAGTTTCTTCCTGTTTTGAATAGTTTCAATATGTTTTACAGCTCGACTATGTTAGAAATTATTTTTAATTTAATTATAGACAATATTAAGTTTTTATAATTTAAATCCTTATCAAACTATACAACTTATAAAAGGTAGGATAAATTATATTTTTAAATATTCTAATAGTCAATCAAAACGTTCTTTATCGAATTTTTAGAACTGATACTGCATTGTAGCAAATTTTCTATGGTATACTCGTATGGCGATATGTTAAAATCAATAGCATGCAAATTGAGAGAGATGTTGAAATCAATAGCCTGTAAAAGTCTTTGTCGTCACATATTTCTAGACTATTTTAAATAAAATGTAGAGAGATTTTATTGCGAACTATAAAACTAAAATGGATTTTATTTACAATACCACACCGAAAAAAAAATTATATTTATAGTTCGTTAAAAATATTTGGATTTTTAACTATGATTAAAAATAAAATAAACCTCAGAGAATTCTTAGTAAATGTAACGTAAAGCCATGATTCATAAAATTCAGTTAGCACCAAATATCCTAAATTCAAAATTCTTTTTTTAGACCACTCCAGAAGATCAGAAAATTTTAAATTAGAAACATATGAACATGGGATATCGGATATCATACATTTTTAATTTTCACAATTAATACACTTTACGTTTCGGTGCAAAAGACTTGCGTCTATATTAATTTCTTTTAAATTTAATTAGTTTAAAAATTGTTAAGATAGCTTAACTGAACACCTGCAGAAATAATAAGGTTTCAAATTAACTAGGTGTTCAATTAAAGAAGTGTTTTTAATCTAATCGCTATCGACTTACTACAGTTGCTTCGTTTATTAACAAAAGGAGCCTCCGATTATTTTTTATGGCTCATTACAAAGATAGTTTTATGCATTTACAGGTGCTTTTAATAAGGAAATAAATGAAATCACAATGTTAGATTAAAAGAATTTGTGTAACAAAGATAAATTTTACGTAAATTGTCTACTACATCAGCGTATTCGATACAAATTTCTTAATAATGTAGAAATATCGACTAAAAATATTGAATGACTTTGAAGTCCATATCGTCTGAGTTATTTAAATAATCAATTTTATTCATCTAAATTATCTAACATCGACAAATTATGTATATGTGTGGTGTACAAAAGCAGACTGAATAAATAATTTAGGGAGATAAAATCGTATCAATCAATAGGTGCGTTTTGATTGCTTGTCTGAATGGTTTTGGGTTCTGACAGTCTCACCTTTAGCTCATACTGTCACGAAAATAGTAAAGTTTTTTTATCTGTATTAAGTTCATCAATCATTTTCACCGAATTTAATTTATTACCAATGAGTTAAGAGAAATTGAAAATTTTATATACACTTCGGTTTTAAAAAAGAAAACTAGGTTTTAATTTTATTACAATTGTTTTATTAGCATACCAAAAACAAAATCAAATACATCATCATGAAAAATATTTCTTCATCTCAAAATTAGTTGTCGCTGTTGTTACAGGTGTTAGAGTTGAAAGTGTTGTAGAAGTCGATGTTGGTGGCTGTAGAGGTGTTGATGTCGGACTATTCGAAAACTTTTCACATTTTATCAGAGATTCGTAAGATTCTCTAGAAGAACCTGTTGGTTGAAATTGTTCCCATTCCAATTGTTGTATCACTTCAAAAATTTTTCCCTTGGCAAGATGTTGGTAATATGGTGAAAATTTTTTTATTGTCGGTGCCAAACCATTGAGAAATGCATCAATAGGATGAATATCCTTTTGCGCCTTTTCATTGCTTTCAATTATGTACTTCATTAGCGCTTCAGTGCGATGTTTTGGTGCTGTTTGTTTTGTAATATTGGCGCGATGGTTACGTTTTGAAGGTCTTTTCCGATACGATGATACCAAATTATTATGCTTAGATTCTATTGATGCAAAACAATTAGATTGTGGGAAAATTGAAGAAGATACATCCGATTGTGATAGTGCCGATGCAAAATTATCAATTGGTTGAACATTTGGTAAAAAAATGCCAGGTGGTTGTATCAATGAGACATACTTTTCCTCTTGACATATTTCCATGTCGTTCGGAGTAAGTTGAGAGCTGTTATCATTTTCAATAATAAGTGTTGTGTCAATCTCCTGCAAATGTGGTATCAAAAATTGTAGAATTTCTTCATATTTATATCTTTTGATAATCTTAGCACCTTGGCTACTCTTTGTTTTTCTCTTTATTAAATTTTTCCGGAATTGATCTCTCATATTGCACCATCGTTTTCTACAGGTATCGTCTATAACACAAATATAATTTATAACGAACAAGTTTTAGATGAATTATAAAAATATTAAACCTCAGTGATTTTAAAAATTTCTTACGTTTACAATTTCTACTTTGGTATATTGCATTAGATCTAGATAATTTTAAATACTAAACCCAGTTTAAGGTTGGTCCAAGCCGGATTAAGTTAATCTTAAAGTAATATAAGCCTGAGTTAAACCAGATAACACATAGTTTATTCTTAATGAGATATGGACCAAACCCCGCCTAGCTTAGACTAAAAATCAAGATCTAAATTCGGATCAAGTTGAAATAAGCTTAGTTCAAGTTGATATAAGCTTAGTTTAATTATAATAATTACTGTATTAATTCCATTTGCATGTGTAAAAAGTTTCATGGAAATCGACCTAGAAATTTTGGCATAACAGAAAGAAAACTACCTGCAGTTTTACTTTAGGGATCATTCTGGACTATAGCGTCATAAGACCCACTTAAATCCTGCTTTTGTTTGTACATTTTTCAAGTGTTAACAATTTTGGGATAATTCAAGGTGATATAAAATCCTTCCTTAAAATTTTTCAGATAAATTAAATTCCGCAAGTTGCAGGATGGTAAATGGAAAGAAGCTGTGTCGCATATAAAAATATTTTTGTATGTTTAATACCTGCCCGAGCAGTCCGAGCTATGCCATTATTGCCAGTGCGGCACTGACAACGTATCTCGGTCACGGCCCCTGCACGGACTGGCGTCAATCGATTCTAATGATGCATTTACTTTAGTCTTTAAAAATAATTGCTTCAGTTGAGTACCTAGCAATAATTTGAAATATTTCCAAATGTATGTTTAGATTTTTAAAAAAAAATAATTTTTTACTTACCGTGCTGTTTTAATTCTTCTGCTATAATCTTCCATACGGTGGATTTGTAATTTTGATCCAAATATTTTGTATGACCGACATCATAAATAGCAGGGTACTTTTCTACACATTTAATCAATTTTTCATCATCCATTTTCGATGTACAGAACGACGTGCACCTCATTAAAAGAATTCTCTTTAACTGAGGAGGGTGACGGCCAGTGGAAAGTGAGCTACAAACGACATCCCTCAGTGGCGGGGACGGGGCGACGCCGGAGAAAATGAACTATACATCGCCATTTCGGCGCCATAAATACACGACTAAAGACCGGACGGTGCTCGGGCTCGACCCGGCCCCGTGTTGCGTGAACGAGTTCATATAAAATTAGTATTGCCAACAAGCATTATCTTGAACATTTAAATTGTCGTGGGAAAAAATCTTTACAAGAGGAAATACATCTTAGAATAAATTTTGAATAATACTGGGAAAGTAACCTCATTTAAAACATTGAATGAACAAGAGTTTAAGTAAATTTGTTAGTTTTATAGTTAATCATTTTAATTACATCGCATGCTAACCCGAGTCAAAAGTTCGACTATATTTGACGAGGCTATATGGTATGCCAATGACAATAATGCCTAATCCGGCCTTGATTCTACCCCTAAGAAAATGATAGTCGGAAACCAAGGAATTGTTATATTTAAAAAAATTATATTTATTAATATTGTTTTGAATTTAGCAAACAGAGATATTATCTAAATTTTAGAGACTCTATTTAACTTTCTAATAAAATCGAAGATAGTGCATTTTCATAATTATGCAAAGATACATCGCGTTTTCTACAAAATTTGCCACTTGACCCATTCGTTTATCAGCTTTACCGAGAAGATGATATGCGTCCGTTCAATAATCTTTCGATGGGAATTACAAAAAGCAAGTAATATGCTGAAGTGGCCACTCGTGGCATCGATTTGCAGATAGTCCCTAATTCACATGTAATCACTTCCCAGGCCAATTTTATAATCGCAGCTTATCCATTGTAGCGTAACGTTACTAGCAATAAGCGTGAACTAAATTGTGCCCGGATGGAATTTGACTCAGTGCGAATGTACTGAATGAACTCAAAGATAATTGAACTTGCTTATTCACAATTTAAATGATACGCTCATTGTGCTGTTCAATTGGCTAGCTAAAGTATATAATCATTGGAGTTACCTTGGATTTGATAATTGCATACCAATGCACTTCTGAGTCATATATATGCGTAAAGTTTATGTTAGAAAACTATGTCTATGTTATCGGTTGCTTGCTACTGGAGGAAAACTGAAAGTGCATTTTTTAACTTTGAATAATTCATTGTTGCAGTTCCTCGATTTTCTGGTATATTACGTTCCCCTTTCACTTAGTGGACTTTGTTTCAGGTTAGCCTCTGTCGTTGCATCGGGGCTCTGCACTAATTCCTTTGTTAAAATGAATCGCATGTAACAAAGAAGACAGAGTTCAAATTGCAGATGAGTCATGAAAAGTTAGACATCGATGCAAGTTGATTGAATGACGTGATGCAATTAATTAATTAACGTAATTTATTGCATTCATGAACCCGTTTTTTTAGTAACAAGTAATGACCCCGTTGATTGTAAAGCATTGTGATTATTTGTAATTGAAATATACACAAATAGTATTGATTTGTGGAAATCACTTGTCTTTACCATATGAACTTGAGATGCAACGATTCTGTTAATAAAATATTTTCATTGTTATTAAAACAATAAATGCTTAAAGGAAACAAAAGCGAACAGACATTTCGAATTCATTCCATCTGGCAGTTGCAGATAAATGCTCGTGCCGTTATTAAATATGGATTTATTGCATTAAAATTTTACTTCCAGAAAGCTATGTATTGTTTCAGGAAGTTAACGAAAAACATGCGATCATATACAATGATTATTTATCCCTACTTTTATTATATTATCTATCTTATGAGCACATTTGTCAATTTTAAGATAAGATATACCAAAATAACTAAATTTGGAATTGTAAAATGAAGAATTTCTTTTAAAACAGATGGAAACAGAAATATATTTGTGGTATTAAAGTTTTTAATTTTCATGCGTTTTAATCTTATTCAGCATCCATTGTTTTTTAACTAATTTCAAAGTCTTTATCCCTAGATAACTAAAAAATCGTATGATAGACTACCGGATTATGCCAGTTTTAAAAATTCGAGATGTTCCTGCACACTTTTAATATCTACTAAGTGTGCAAACGCTAATCTCTACTACTTTTCTATTTTTCAATTAAAATGTTATACTTTTAATTCTAATGCGAAATGATTAGTTATAGACTAAGACTGAGTTAAGCTTGGTTATCTAGGGTTAAATATCTTTAAAAGCGTTTCATTGAAAATTTACGGACGCTATAATGTAAATTTCATTTTATCGGCATTACTGAAATTTGCCACAAGTTTCCACAACAGTAGCAATTTTTTTAGTTTAGTTCAAATATGCTAAAAATTAAAAATTATTTGTTACAACATTTTGTGTACGTTCTAAAAGAGTGTGCAATTTTTACAATTTCATAATGAATCTTCTAATTTGCGCTAAATTGAGATAAACTAAAATTAGTTGACTCAATGATAACGGAGTTCCCCAAGGTAGTCAACTGGGAACGTTGTTATTTGTGTTGTTTATTAATGATGTTGTCGAAGTTATTCTATAAAATTAAATCTCTAGGTTACTGTATTCTCCGATGATATCCGATGATTTGGACAGACATTATCAGTGGTGAAATATTAACAAATTATATCTTAATATATCAAAATGCAACCAAAAAAAAAATTTCTTACAAAATTAATTTTAAATATTTCTTCTCCATACGAATTAGACTACAAAGCTCTTGCAAAAGTATAGATCAGATTAAAGATCTAGGGGTTATTTTTCATAGAAATATGTCTTTTAGTGAACATATAAATTTGTCTGTCGCAAAAGCATTTCAGGCTTTAAAAAGATTTTAAATCTCCACAAATATTTATGTCAATTTATTTTTCATTGCTACATTCTATCCTTGAATATGCATCTGCACTTACAACCAGGCAAATATAAAAAGAATAGAATCAAAACAAAAGAATATTTTACTCGATTTATCTTTTTTAATTGTAGATTGCTTATTGACTTTATGCCCACTTAGCTTGCTAGGTGTTTACTTTTAGGTATTACAAGTTTAAAATTCAGACAGGATGTAAGTTGTATTGTTTTTGTGAAGGATACTATTCTTTTTGCTGCCCCATAGGCTAATATTTTAGCTCTAGGTCTAACACTAATCTAATCTAATCTAATTTTGTGTTTTAACGAGTTATTAAAGTTTATTTAAAAGTTTAGGTTTGATCTAGAACTAAAACATTATGGGAGCTTATGGGACTGTTAAAAACGCACTAATGTATATGAATTTACTTTTAAAATGAAATAATGTCCATTGTGATCTTAAAAGTATTATAAAAATGGGTGTTAAAGTGTTAAAACAGTGTTAATTTTTTTTTTACTCTCTAACCCTAACAACCCCCTTAAGGTCGAATAGGCTAAACAACTGAAACTTTTATAAAAATTGCTTTACTTACCAGATTGTGGGCGAAATCAAGGAAAACATCATTTACTCAGTGTCATAATTGTGCATCTGACGACTTTTAGAAGCACAATTTCAATTTTTTTGTTTGCGTAAACATAGGCTAAATAAAAACGCCCTTAAGCGCGATAATGACGTTCATTGCGATAACGTCAAATTCCCGCTACTCACTACAAGTCGCGCAAAACAAAAGGTCGCTCAATAATTCAGCCGGAAGAGTCGATTACGAAAAATATCACTTCCATGGCTGCCGTAATTCGCGTTTGGTTATCTTGGCTCTGTGCTGCAACAAGAACAGTCCTGAGCTCCACAATAAGGCCGATAGCGGCTAGAAATGATAAAAAAATTAAAAGATAGATTTTATGGTTACCGCTCCTGGGATCCGACCAGATAATATCGGTAACCTCCCTCCACCTGCAGTCATCTGGTGGCGAGTCATCTAATTGCAGCGGTAAAATCGTGCATCGTCGTACTGTCGCTAACTCTGTGATTAGAGAGCGCGGACCTCGCGTCACACGCATTGGGCAACTTTACGACGGAGTCCCCCACCCCATTCACCACTTCGCACTGGGGACGTTCACATAATCGGCCGGTACGGCTGCACCGAGCCCGAAAACATTGCGGTGTGATCTCGGTACACGTGCACTGGAATCGGTGCATGACGCATGATCACCACAAAACTTGTCTCAGCAGCGACCAGAAAAGTCAGCGAAGAAGTGTTCGGCGTCGTGCATAAACATAATCAGGTCCGGCTGGGGGCTTCTGGTGTCGTCGTCGCAGACTTTCTTTCTCAGCTGGCACCTTTGTTGCGCAAGTCCACCACCTGGGCGCAAAAGAGACAGAGCCTTGAATTGTGGATTATCGTAGCGTTTTTAGAGAGCAGAAGGGTTACCGCTCAGGTGAGAAATAAGAGGGAATTAGCAGGACAACCGTTCAGAGTACTCAATTCTCTCTCTACTACCACCACTATCGGAAGACGGTATGTTGATAAACTTTTGAAACATGATGCTGAAAACATTTACGCTACAAACATCAATCGTAAACATTGAATCGGAACAGTGGAACTTGAGAGCAGGACCTTAGCTGAGACATAAACTTCTATCAAGAATAAGCTTTAAAGTTCTGCTATTCGGTAAGAAAGTTAGCTTAAGCTTTTGGAGAAATCTTTTCATTAATATCGAAGTTAATTATCACCATGTACCAGTGGCGGTTTTGGATAGCGTCATTTTTTAGGGATGATTTTGTCGAAAAACGTTAGTTCTTATGCAATCAAATTTGTTGGGTATATTTCATATAAAATAACACCAACATTGTAGTGTAGTCTAATTGACGATTTCGCAAAAACAATAAACCTAAATTCATATTAGAGGTCCTAGATTTCAAAAATACCCCCTACCTAAAGTACATACAGAATGTTCGGATTGTTCGATTTCTTGGGGTGTCCTGATCACTTTTGCTCATTTAAGTCGTTGCAGATGCTTGCTAATGGGTTAATAAAATAGGAAAACTGTACCTTTTTAATCTCAATGAATTTTTAATTTAAACCCCTGTAACTCCTACATTTGGAAACGGATCCTAACAAGTGAGGTATCGTTGAAAAGTTACCTTTATCCTGTTTTAAATGATAAGTCTCTGTGCGATAGCAAAATCAAAACACCCTGTATATATGCAATACGAGTATAATGAATCTTGTGAACTCGATAGAGGTTGCATTTCTTAATCGATTTTAATTAAACTTTACCTATACGTTAATTGGACTAATAATCTTGGTTAAATTCCTAAATTGGGTTACTTTCTAAAGGGAATACGGGGGTAAAATTATAAAAATGGTTCGACCAAACTTCGCATGTCAATAGACATTTTCCTAAGCCATATATCCAAAAGGTGGTGATTGCTCGAAGGGGTTAGGGGCTATACACGATTTAAAAACACCTTGCGAACTCGAACTGGCATGGATAGGGTTTCGTACGATGAATTTTCTGTATTTTTTTCAAAATTTTAGGCTCAGTAGTTTCGGAGATAAGAGGAAATCAAGTCAAGTTATTCATTTATTTTCTTAAATAACTTTTAAACTATTTATTTTAAAATTATAAAAGAAAAATATATTTGAGACCCATTCATTTTATGTTACACGGTACATTTGGGTCGGTTACAGAAATTCATATGCGTACCAAATTTGAACTTCAACTGCAAAAAGGATAAGATTCTGACCTCATTAATGTATAAATAAATCTTGATGTATAAGTCCCCTAATCTTCTCCGGGTAGTTGTAGTTTAGACCATGGTTTGGTTTTAGACAAAATTAAGAAGCCTTTCCCTTGTTAAGTATTGAAAACGTTTATTTGGTCGAAAACTTACACGAAACATAAAGAGATATGCTAACCATGAAAAACTATAAACAAAAATAGGGGAAAAAATCTGCGATGTTTTTATGTGCCCACCTTTTCGTTACTCGATTTAAATTGTCGCGAGCAACTCTTTTTTACGTACAAAAAAACGCTGGTGGCAGTGATAATGAAAATTATTCCGACAGTTGTCCCGATGGCGATTGCTCTCATTTTCCTATGGGAGGGCATCGTTGCCTCAACGAAACCGCTCGGCACCTGATCATCATTGGTGGATAATGAAAACACCTGAATTCGGTATGTAACATCTTCTTTCAGGTGCCGAATTAAAAATTGATTATTTGTTGTTTCGGCAGACCCGTGAAGGAGATGCTCAGGCTCTTGCCACCAACTAATTCTGTATATGCGGAGCAAATCCTCCCCAAATCTGGGAACTTCCCATGAGACCAAAAATCCTTCAGGTCGCTTCTCCACGGTAACGTTTCTCGGGGGGCCTATTTGTGTGAAGGGCGCTATTGATTCAGGATAGTCATCAGCCCCTTCTGGTGACCTCTCTGAAATTTAAAAAGATTTAACATTAGTAAATATAAATTTATGATAAGGTAAAAGAAAAAGTACTACTTGAAACCACTTCACTAACTCTAAAAGTAAGAAAAACCATTCCAAAATAATTCTCATAGTCTATAAAACTCAAAATAGAACGGCTATGTCTAGTAATAGTAAGAGTAATGTAAAAATAAGTAAAGGTACCCATGAGTCTAAGTCTATTACTGTTTTTGTTTAAAAGAAAGAAACTAATAAGATAAGGGTCCGGCTAAACTAAGCGTACTTACGTCTCGTGGCGAAGGTGAATTTCTTGCTGAACATGCCATCCCCGAATCTGTCCTGGCTAAGGACCATAAACTCATACTCTCGACCAGGGATCAGGTTGCTAATTGTTGCTTCCATAACGTTCTTTGAAAGAATTTTCATCGTTCGCCATTCTTCCGCGTTGGCTAATCGATACCAGACAGTATACTCCAAATTGGGTCGGATGTATCCTAAAATGAATAACCTTGTTAAATGCACCGCTTTTGTTCGGTATAGTCAAAAAAGTATAGCCTTTTTTGGGCCTTTCTCCCTTCGGGCCAATGCAATTTTATCGCAGCGGGCGCTTTTTCAATGGGCACAAAGCACCCATTGCTGGCCGGCTCCAAAAAGCGAGAATTTATTGTGAAAAATACCCCTCAGCATAAATTATTTAGTTCGCGAATTTATTTTTAAAGGGTATTTTAAATTCAGGCCAAAGCCACACCACTGCGGTGGGTGACGACAACACCCTGGCTGATTTATGATTGAAATTTATTTATTTTTTTTTTTTTTTTTTTTTTGTAGAGATCGTGAGCGGGATTGTCAAATGTTTTGGCACGAAAATTAGGACCTGAAAAAAAAATGGGGCGGTGATTTTGGTGAAGTTTTAACACTATGTTAAACCTTTTATCCAAACTGTGGTCATGTGTGAACATTTTTGAATAGTGGCATCGTATATTTCTTCGTTAAAACTGTTAGCACTTTAGGAGCAATTATTTATTTTTAAATTTTTTAACTTAATTAATTAGATAGACAACATTTTAAATTGGGGCACAATAACTGATATACTCGTATTTTTATATTTCATACAAAATTTAACAAACTCTAATGAATACTACAAAATTCTATAATTTCTATTTCAATTGGTTGATTCTTGGAAAATTTAAAAGCATGGACAAATTTTAATGGAAAGATATATGAAATCAGTAGGAACGACATATTTCGCAAACGATCATATCTTTTCAACATCCGTCTCTGACTTTGGAAATTAATCAATTAAAAACCATAATTTCGGGGAGAATTCGATTTCCAACATCCTCCCCCATTACGCATTTGTAATTCAATAGTTTGATTTTAATCATACATTTATCGAACCAATATATCAGATAAATTCATACATTAATTGCTCCATTTCCTGATGAATTGGTTAAGTAACTGAAACCTGCAGTTGCACCAAAGTACGAATTGTACCAATTTATTAATTTTTTAACCCCAATATCTGAATATCTCAATATCTCAATACCTCAATTATTAATGAAATTTGAGCAAAACTGGCCTATACTCGTATATTAATTGAATCAATACCCAAGGAGGGAGGGTATTCAAGTATTACTTAAGCAGGGTTAGTGGGGTGAAAGGGGTTAAATATTTTCTTATTTTTGCTAATAGAAGAACCGGGGGTGAATTGCAAAACTTACGTAATATAAGAACTATACAATAGTTAATAATTCAATTATTTAAAATTTATAGTACTACTTTTTTATTTTATTTCAACACATTTGAAGACAACCCATCTATTGTTAATGATGTTGCAACTTGGATACAGAGTTTTCTAATTCTCAGTTATTTATTTAAAAAGAAGTGGTAGCTCTCTAATAATCTTAAAAATAATATAATTGTTTTTTTTTACGTCTTATCACTTGGAGAAGGAGGAGTGCATAATTTTCTTATTTTTTCTTATATGTAAAAGGAGTAGGGTATCTAAAACCAATGAAATTTTGCTTTTGTAATACTTGAACGATTCCTAGGTTATATATTTTAAAGTTACAGTAGTTGATGAAAGAGGGAAGGGTTCAGTTTGTAGGCGATCTATGGTATGCATTAAAAAGTCAGTATTTCGTTCAGTCGAGTTTCCTGATATATTTCTAAATTACAAGATAGTGTACGACACCGGAGTTTATTTTTTAACCACTTTAAACCAATTTTAAATTCATATATTTCTTCTTCCTACTGTTAAGAGGTCTTTCTTTTATACAAGGTATGTAATGACCTATTTGAGTAGAATGTAAAATAAATCTATGGGTATTTTCCTGAATAAAGCGTTAACCTGAAAGCGTGTACCTTCGTATGTGCCGTGGTTAGGGCAGGACAGTAATTTAAAAGCATAAATTTAGAAATGAAAAGCACCAACTGATTTACTTGCAAAGAATATAAAATATTCATTCGGGCAGCGCTTGCCAATGGAAAGGATGAACCCGGGCTCCCCAAAAACTATAAATTTCCGGTTTCAGTCCAATTCATCTAGCGGAGCGAAAAGCTGACGATGGTTCAATTATTCTCCACTCTTCGCGATAATTTATGGGCGGGACGTCCACTGGATGGGCGGATTTTCAAATCATGCGGTCTTAGGACCTCATGTAATTTTCTCAAAATTTCGATCACCGCTCAAAGTCTGGTGGGGCCGGAATTTGCCGGCGGCTCCTGTGGGGATATTAAATAAATCATTTATCTCACCTGGCTGCCATTTGATGGTTATTGCCGTTTCCGAACTGTTCGCAGTCAAATTGTAGGGTGGCCGGGGCGCGATATTCTCTATCATCAGTTCTGCGTCTGCTGTTATCGTTGCTGCCTCATTAGTCGCCGAACATTGATAGATGCCCCTGTCGGCCTCGGTGATGCCTTCCAGCGTTATGTTCCCGCCCACGAGCGAGAATCGGCCGATCGGCAGCGGTATACCGTCCTTCTGCAGGCGGATCAAAATATTGACAATAATGAAAAATTAGCAGGATGCATCGGATTCGTAATGGTTCCACTTACCCGACTCCATGCAATTGTCGGCCGGTGACTGCCGTCCCTGTCCAGAGCGTCACACGACATTTGGGCGTTCTCCCCTAATTTATGAATGTAAACCGATTTGGGAGTGATGGTGAAAATCGGAGGCCGCTGGACAATGACGTTGATGATGGGCGACGGCCCGTCCGTACCCAGGTCGTTGTATGGCGTGCAAGTGTAGCTGCCCGCATGCTTTTCGTCCACCTTACTGAAGAACAGGCTGCCGTTCATCTTGTAGAACACACCCTGCGAACAGGATGAAAGGGCTCAAAACAGAGGATAAAGGAAAAGAGGGACGCTTACCGGAACGTTGTAGGAGTCGAAAAGGAGGCCGTCCTTCTCCCAGCGCAGGTTCTTCAGGGGCGGATTCGCCCTAAAGTGGCAGTCCAGGATCCCAGGCTGACCGTAGGGCAAGTATACTTCTGGGGGTGAGTAAATGACCTTCGCCTTATCTACATAAGCAAAATATATAATAAATTAAGGTGCAATAGAGTTGAGCTATGATTTTTTATATTTCCTATCTTTTTTTTTAAATTTTTCACTACTTTCACAACTAGTCATTCGTTATTCATTTTTTAATCGTGTGTCTTCCGCACTCGTCATATAAAATAGTAGGCCCTATTCTTGAATTCGTTCGTAATGTACCCTTACCGCATTTTGTATAAGGAAAATTCTTAGACAACAGATAAGTTTTATAGAAGGAAAGAAATCTTAATTCAAATAATATTTGGTTTGTGTATAATTTTTGTTGTATATATAACACTATAACAGAAAGTTGCACTATTTTTATTAATAAATCGAAAAAAATGGGAGGATTTTTACATTAAAATTGGGCTGTGGTGGCCGTTTTTTCCAGGAGATCCTGGTGGCGAACAGGTTTCAATAATCATTCAATTTCTATCGTATTAATTGAATATTATTTCTCTCTATTTTGTTTATACAAAAATACGAATATAACAAGCACTTCAATTTATAAATTAAGTTACTTTAATTAACTTTATTAAGACTATATGCATAATTATAATTCAAAAGAAAAATTTTGCTATTTTCGTTCACTTACATTGGATGTTCAGGTACGCTCGGGCTCTCTGGACTTCTCCGTCGTGGTTTCGCACATTGCACTCATACTCCCCTAAGTCGCTCATCATAGTTGGATCGATGCTAAGACTTCCATCTGGACCCAGAAAAGATCGTCGAAAGAGATCAATTTGGTCCTTTAAGTCCACACCGTCCTTAAACCACGATATAATGGATGTATCTGGGTATTTCATTACACAGTGGAAAAAGGCAGTTTGACCTTCCATTAGTGTCTGATTTACGGGCGGAATTTTTATAAGGGAACCACCTGTAAGGTGATTAAAATTTAAAAAAAATTTTTTGGGAGGCTAAATTCATTAAGTGTGAAATACCTTCAACGGTCAGGTGATACCACGTTCCATTGTTACGTGTACTTGGAGTTCGATTTGGGAAAATGATTTGGCAGTGATATTGTCCCTGGTCGGATTCACGAATCGCTGTCAAATTTACTGATGCTCTTCCATATTCTTCGTTCGTATCTATAAGATTCAGCCGACCATTGTAGAGTTCTGATGCAGCCATTGAACCGTCGAACCATGTGAAAATTTTTTTACCCTATAAAATAATTTAGCACAAAATGTTTACACATGCTTATGACGAAATCATTAAGAAATGTAAATAAACATGAAATAAAAATACAAGGACTATATCGGAATATCGATTTTTCTGTTTTTAACTCTAAGAAATATTTGGTGTGTCTCACAAGAATTTCCCATAAATGTCACGCTTGCGATGGTCTCACCCCATAAATATATCGCAACCATATGATCTCAGGCATTGGCCACATCGCCCTTGAAGACATTATGCCAAAAAAGAATGGTCACATCCTGTCATCAGCCCCAAAGCACCATCACTGTTTATAAACAAAAATTTTATTTCTTGTTGATAGTCTGCAGTGATGGCACCCTCGGCATAAAAAGTACAAGTGAAACAGCCGCTCGAGCCACGCCACAGTTGGCCTAGCGAAATATTCTTTAATCGTATGATTGCATCAATTTAAATAAATTTAATATTTCCATCTGAATGGTAGCCCGCTGCTGTTGTTTCATCCATCTCATCTGGACAACTTGAACATCTACTTCGGACGGATTGGTGGCACGTTTATCAATTTTATGCTATTAGTGGGGGTTGCGTCAAAATTTCTTTTGCCTTTGGACACTAGAGTTACGGAAGGTGGTTGCATTGGATTAGGTACTAAAGTGGGATGACTCTATAGAGGAAGTAATTAAAGGTGCAAATTTTCATTCAGAAGTTAAGTAATTCCACTCTAATTGATGCAATCGTTGTGTCTTTCATCATCATGTGTCCTTGCTTAATTACTCATAGTTACAATTCAGGGCAACTTGACTATTCCTTCCTTTAATTTAAAAGAAATCGGCTAAAGATCTTGCCATTTATTTGTATTGAGATTAGGCACGTTCAAAATGTAAGTACGTAAATTTATACATAATTTAAATATGCATACAGAGTCTAACGAATTTTTACGGTATAATAACTCTTAAAAAATCTCCACACCAAATAATTTTTATCCAATAAATATACTCCTTATGAACTATAATTTTTAGGATTCCGTGAACCCCAATAGGTTCACTTTATTGTCCATCCATCCCTTTTTCTCAGTAATGCGTGAAGATATCAAATTGAAATTAATATCAAATACTTAGATCTACGGTCCATTGGAGCTGTAAAAAAATTAACCTTCTAAGTCGATGCAATAAAAAAATATGGCCATTTATGCCGCATATTTTGATACTCGTAAAAGAATCAAAACCTCTAAAGTACACTTCCCTTTGACCTAGAATTATGAAATTTGGCTAGAAGTAAGGTCTCATAGTACATGTAAAGGAAAGAATACGAAAATCGTTAATTTGTAATTATATCACATGCAGTTGGAGAATTGACCGGGACGTATATTGATGTACGGGAGGATATTTTTAATATAATTAAGTTAAAATGATAGACTTGGTACGTGATAAATCATTCAATAACATTGTGCGTGAAACAAGTCAAGAGATTTTGTATTTCCGTAGCAAAAACTCACAATTCAAAATTGTACGACATGACTATGGATCTGAAGATTCTCTTTAATAGTAAAATTTTACAAGAGCTGAAGTTTTTTTTACATTGTCTAATAAAATTAGGCTTAATTGGAACTTCCAGGCACATAATTTATGAATTTGGAACATTCCCTGATATCTATCCCATTGAGAGGCGAGTAGAAATTTGTCAAGTGCATATTTGAAAATTGGAGCCTGTCCTAGCGTGTAATGCGAGGCTTGACAGTGACATAATTAAGCGGCTAGAACCATAACAGCCACCGCCTGGATGGTGGGCGTCTCTCATGATCTTTCAACTTGTAATTAACTAGATTGGCCTTAAAAACTAATAACGGGCACGAAAGTCACAGTCATTTTCGTAATTTTCCCGCCGAATGACTCAATTCAAAATTGAAAATCGTACAGAGCGGCTGACCAGAATCGTAATGTCGTAATTTGGTACACAATCCCCCCAAAAAAAATTATCTCACCCAATTTCGTAATCTGCCCGAAATGAGGCTAAATAGAAATCCCAAACAATAATCGGCAGCGTATTTTTGACCGATCAGATTTAAAAGTTAATCAGAACATCTGCCATTCGGAGGCATTCGCAGAAGTGGCCATTGTTCTGGACACGGTCCCATCGGATCGATAATGGCCCGGAAAAGAGGTGCCCTCCATTCTCCCATTAAGCCCAGATCAAGAGCTCTGTCGGCCGATGACTATTAATTGAGTTCATATCGGAAAGCGAAATTTCGCGTTAAGCTGCATCCTGCATCGGCGGACTATCACGGCCCTAAAAAAGAGAGTCAGGTGGGTTCGAAAGAAGTCGCAAAATTATCTGCCAACAATGGATCAATGCGAGGTGCGGGACTCTTTGTAGGGGCCGCGCGGGCATTTAGGTGGGGTACCTCCTAATGCGCGGTTGCACCGGCCGCGTAGGGCAACTTCGATGGATGCATAATGCCCGGCTTAAGGGGACCGGCGTTGTAATGCTAGCGGCGTCCCCGGCTGTAGAGTGTCGGTGCTTTTTTTTTCTAGAATTAAATTAAACTCATGCGAGGAGCACAATTCAATCACGAACCAGCCTTCAATTCAATTAAGCATCCGACGGCCGACGTGCCGTGCTCTCTGCTCCGCGGGTTGTTATCCCGTCACGCACTGTGGCATTCATTTGCCTTTTTTTTCTATTTTGAACATTTCGCGATGATGAATGAATGGATCAATTTAATTCCGAACTTTTTGCAACCACCATCTCATCCCATTGCTGGCCCAAACTACGATTTTTGATCGTTTCGGATTTGTGCCGCAGCAATGCTATCCCAGGATTATCCGGGAAAGCTTCATTTCCCCCAAAAATGTTCTTCTCAGTTCAGTTTTTGTTAAAGCAACCGTGGAGAATCATTTCATGATGGGATTAATGAAAATTGCCACGAATGCCTAGTGCGTAAGGGAACAATGCCTGAACAGGGTAAGAGGGATGGTACTAGGAAAATTGAGATTGGAATATCCTGTGCAATTTTCTCGAACTTGGAAAAGAAATGAGGGAACTGAAATCTCTTTTCTGTTTATTCAATCAGTTCAGCAGAATAAAAGATGTAAAATCCATTTTTGAACTCACTCATTTAAAAAGATCCAAATTAACCCTACGGGCTAATTAAAATCCTACCTACATAGATACTTTGCAAACTTTTTTAGCTATTGAATTTAGGAGAAAATTTCTTAAAGCAAATTTTATTTCAGCTAAAATGTTGAACTTTAGAAGCCTTCTTACTTTATGGAATGGAAAAAAATTGAACTTTTTCTTAAAGTTTTACTAGAAAGATTTCCTCATATTTTATGAAACTATTTTTAGATATATTTCTAAAGTAATTAAAAACTTTAAACGTATTTCTTTCGAAACGAACGAATGAAATTTTCTAACTTGGTAGCATAAAAAAAAAATAAGTTAAATAATACTCGGAAAAACACAATCACAACTACTAAAAAATGTTAATGGCTATGGTATTAACTTTATTTAAAAGATATTTTTATACCATTAGTGTTTAAACATAATTTCGGGCATATTCTCTGCCTGGCTCGAGTCCAATTCTCGACCTTTATCAAGCAATTAGGGTCGTATATCGGCCAATGCAGCCAATGTTGACTTTCAAGTGGTCCAACGTCTGTGGTTTATTAGCATAGACGATTGACTTCGCATATCCCGAAAGAAAGTAATCCATAGATGTAAGATCACAAGATCGTGGAGGTCAGTTCACAGTTGCGCGAAATTATGAGCTCATTGAATGTTTCCCGCAATAAATTGATAGTGCCACGCGATGTGTGGCGAACTGAACTATGATTTTTAAAATATATTTGCACAATTTCTTTGCGGTCATATACCCTATATTTAATGGCATAAAAATATCTTTTAAATAAAGTCAATATCATGGACAGTAACATTATTTTAACATATTTTATTTCATTTTAAATTTGTATACCTCTAAAAAAAACACCCTTTACATATCCTCTTTCCCAAAAACAAACTAAATGTGCCTATTTGGACGACTCTCGAAGGAAGATTGTTAATATACTTAGAAGCCCTTAATATATACTAGGGGAATACTAGTTACTAGTTAACGTATTTAACGCTACAAAAAGTTTATTTTAAATTCTTAGCTGGCATAGGTACCAATCTAAGTTAGACATTTGCATAATCTCATTTTTCTTGACAGGGAGAACGATTTAAATTCCTTTCTCTGAACTTCATAGAAAATCCACCTGCTGTGAGTCTTTTTCTAATCAAATATAATTCGCTACTTTTTAATTTCACCATCAATCGGCACTTAAAACATGTTGAGTGTAACATTAAACAAATAGGTTTTCTTTAAGTTACGCATTGTAGTTTTTATAAAACATGGACTTTTAAATTTCGGGTTTTAACGAATCAATTTCGACACCTTTGTTGGTTAATTTACGAGTATACGATTTTTTCATGTTAATTATATATTAATATTTCTGTTTTTTTCTTATTGTTTATTTATTGTAAGTAATCGGCATTTTTAAGAATTTGCTGCGGTGGGCTTTAATTAATGCAGAGAAGTTATTTGTTATTTACAAATAATATCGGTTCGAAAAAGCAAATGATAGTGCATGAGTCAGCAATTTAACAACAACCCTCCTACAACTAAAAATACTTTAATTTGTCATCAGCTAACTCTAATTCGTATTTCGTAGATAAAATATTTGTGTAAAAACATCTTAGTTTCAAGGCTAATTTGTATTTACAGATTAAGACCATAAGGCACAAAAAGTGAATTATTCAATTGCGGATGAAATTCGATCTTGGCCATGATGAGGCCTTCATTGGTTGAAATCCTAGACCCTAGCAGTTGATCGGCATTGTATGGTTGTTATCAATTTCCTAAAAAAAAAAAACCACTTACATCTTTCGTCCAGTGGATGACGTAGGGTATGTCGGAGTCGTATGGGAAATCAATTCGACAATTAAACACGACATACGATCCAACCTTGGCTTCCAAACGTACAGTCTCCGGGTCATCCGTGAAGCCTTCAACGCATGATACACTAATTAAAATCACGCAAATAAATGCAAGCACTGACTGAACACGTGATTGCATATCTGCACCGATTGCAACATGCATGTCGATGTTGCACGAACTTGCCCGTCAAATATCGACCAATGGAGAGTCCATACGGTCGAGATTGGAGGAGGCTCGCTTATTACACCTGACCTTTTCGCGGGGGATCAGTGACCGTCGTGTTTTGATTTATTCTCCTTGTTGTAGCTCGTTACGCCAGCACCGCTCCGAATGGCGTTCAAGTCACCGTACGATGTCTGAAAATTGATATGATGCCGACGCACTTGATCAACAGTGTCGCGATTTAATGTTTAGAGATGTTGCACGACGGCGATTACATTCACTTGCCGCTGATGAGTTCACGGGGAATTTCACTTAATTCCGACCGTGGATGTAATCAACAAATATAGAAGCAGACAGAGAGATAAAGTTAACTTTATTAAAATGCAAAACACAAAATTTTATTTTACTCTATCGGCCTCGAATCTCGACACAAAACTAATTAATTTACGATGATATTATAAACCTGTTTGGCGATTAATATCATTCCAATCTTAATACTTTTAAGCGGTTTAAATATTAAACAAAAACTAGAAAAACGTTAAAAGGGAAAAACAGTCGTTTTAAAATAGCACAAAAGGATGCACTATATCAACTGAGTATACTTAAAAAACTTTTATTTTTTAGCACTCAGTATTTGTGAATTAGTCACACTTCGAGGGTATAAAATTTATCCTAGATATAAAAGATATCCGTAAATATACCGCCTTAGATCCAACGAGATCTTTCTCAGCGGAAAAACAAAACGAAACTGCAATTCAAGTTCTCAACTTTTGCTGAGGTTATCGCGGATGATTTTACATCGTGGTACAACGAGAGCTAATCTTCGTATAAAAGTTCAAATACAAACAGATTTGATCTGTCTGTGGTCAGTTGGATCTCCGCGGATAATAAGTCCAGAGATGGCAACGAAGAGTGAGCCAGATGTTTGCCGCGGTCATATGTCATACGTATAATTCTTTGCCTTAATGATCTACACACAATAGTTAGTATTTTTTATTTATGTTTTTTTTTTTTTTTGTTTAACACGATCCTCACTTTGCATATGTTAATTTCGGCTGATTGGAATTCCTGTTTATCCAATTTTACAATAACTCGCATAAGGGGTAGTTTATAAACTCTTTGCTTTTTAATAGCTTTTGATTCATAGTTTAAAGTAGTATCGTTGTAATTTAGTCACTTTGATAGTAAGAACAATATCCAGTAACCTCATAAAATGTATTATCCTAGTATTGCTAGATTATGCTAACCTGAGTCTTTTTGTAAACGAATTATTTCATATAATAAAAAGTAAATACAAATTTAGTATGGACTCTAAAAAAAAGTGTCCAAAACATGTTATGGTTTATACTGTCGTAAATTCTTTAAAAGATTAGGGTGGAAGCTCTCATTTGAATCACAAATTCAATTGTATATTTTATCCAATTTCCTGAAATAGGGATGTTAAAGGCAAATAACTTGTGGAATTTATCAACGGCGACAAGCACGCCTTCGTATATCAATTTTCTTTCAATATGTTTAGAGTCTGAGATCTTCTATAGTTATACATACGAAGAGTACAAAGTACGTCAAATTTGCACTAAAGCTTTGTAGCAATACGCAAAACTACTAAAGAACTGTATAAAACTTGACTTTTGTAAGTAAATATGCGACTTTTTATAAAAATAGAACTACAAAATTTAATTAAAGATAATGAAGCTCTTAAATGTTAATCTGCTTTCAAAATAAATTCCATTTGATTAACTTATCGTTGCTAGAATTGTGAAATAATATTAAATATTAAGCTTCACATTATCTTTTCTACGATAATTCATTTCAAATTTATAGTATCCTTTCAATTTACTTGACCTGGGAACAAACACTGCAAAAATCAATATTCCTTTTGCTCTGAAGGGAAATTAAGATTTATAGGCAAGCAATTAAGGAATACTTGAGCAAAAGTATTTGAGAGCCAAAATCTAATGTAGCGGCTGAGATAAAGTGAGGTTGAGAGCATTGGACCCATCACCAGCAGCATCATCAATCCATCTTTCTATCCATCCATGGAGCGTTGTTATCCAAAAATTTTATACCATTGGGGGAAATATTATCAGAAACTTCAATTGAATGCTAAATAAGGCGGGATGGAAAATAAATTAATTAAAATACCCACTTTATCGCATACACACCACCCACATTCGTAGCGGGAACTAATTGAATCAGAAGGTTACGTCCCTTAAAATGACTTAAAAGCATTACAACGCTATTCATTGATGATGAGTCTCTTCTTCAGCTATGCAAATGAAATTTGTCTACGACCCAATGGACGTACCACTTCTGTTTGTCTTTTCTTGTTCAGTACGATTCTTTTTTTCGGGGACAATAATTCCGACTTCCTGGTCATTACGACAACGACATGAGGCCGACTATCTCCGTTGCAGCGGCAGCGATGATGGACTTTATCAAGCGACAAAAGACGAAGACAGACAGACGAACATTTTTTCTTTAGTGATTCTTTGGGGCCAAAGACGGGTATCCTACGTAAGCGCAAATTCTAGCGTGTCGTAACGAATGTGGGCTAATGTTTGTTTTAGTGAACGGATTCTATGTGAATTTACTAAATTAGAAGAGGTCACGGAGATGAGGTCGAAGAGTAAACTTAACAAAGTGGATTAAACTGCTCAGAGGAAAGTGATGGAGGTTTGATGCTAAATTCATTTTCAGACTGAAAGTATCAACGTTAATCTATTTAAAAACACCAAGGCATAGCAAATAATTGAAAGTCAGGCCAATTATGTTAGGCTATATAAAAATATATTAGCGTAGAATTCCTCTTTAATTAATATACATATAATAGAATATTGTATTATTATTCCTTCACAACTTAAAGAACTATTGCTTTTTATCTTGTTTATCTTCCCTCGGGATGCCGTATCATTTAGTCACCTACAAAGAAATACTATAAAAGACGCACAACTAACTACTCAATGAGCTGTCCAACTAGCTAGTGAGATACTATCCAGGTCAGTGTGATCCCGCGGATCATTGGACATACCAATGTAGGACACAGACATGATCTTTGTTTAAAAGCCTTTAAAGTTTAGATTTAATTACATGAACAAAGTACAACCAAATTCAATGAAAACCACATACCCGAGCAAATTGGCAATTCATTATAGATTCAGAAGTTGTATAAAGAAACTGCTTCTCATATAAATGGAATTTCTACAGCTAAGCACTAATCCTTTATTAGTTACTCACTATCTTAAAACTCTCCCCTATGATTAAAGCGCCATTAGATCTATAGTATAGGTTTAGTTTTGTTATTGGGAAATTTTAAAAATTTAAATTCAACTAATTTAAAAGCCTCTTTATAGCTTTAGACTATCTTTGTGAGATAAATAGAAAGAATAATAATAATAAAAGTAGCAAATATAGAGCAAAGATCAAAAATTCAATTGTTGTAGTTTTCAAATTAAAAACTCTTTTTGCCTTTCTCAGTTTTTATAGCCGATTATGGGGTTTTGGGAATTTCTATTTACGAATCTCAACTCGGTTTATTTCTATTATATCAGAATTTTTCGCAATATTAAATTTTTATAATACCGCTCCGTATTTTGGGCATATTTGAAAAATTATTGTATTAAGAAATAAAAGTTTATCAGAGAAGTTTAGAATGCCATTTAAATGAAAGACTGAGTTCTTATCTAGGAATATCAGCTATTATTTGAGCAACATTTTAAGCTCCTGGATCAATCCATCTGTTAGTTTTTAATTATTTTGAAAAAAATGGTCGAAATACGACGATTTGTATTTCTTAAACCTATTTTTCTCGAAAACGCGATGTGATGGAGCATTTTCTTTTACGAATTTGTAATCTACAGAAAAAAATCCTATAGAAATGATTTGCGAATTTTATTTTTCTATACCTACATATTTTTATAACTATAAATCCCTAATTTTGGTTTAACTGAATTTTGGTTGTGTTTTTAGGAAAAAATTCTGATCCGACGATGATTTTCAAAGTAGTTGAGTTAAGGGTGGTTAAGGATAGTTAAGGACATTTAAGGGGTTAATGAATAAAACAAACATTTCATCAAATATCACTAACATATATTCGAACGTAATTGTTATAAAACATCATTTTTTCTTTTCTCTTTGTTATTAATTTCATTTTTTTTTTACATATATAAAAAAACATTCATGTTTCTTTCAAACCACAAATTAATAAAGGTATTCGATAATTCAACCCTAAAGATATATAAAAGATGCCTCGATTATTTTGTTCGTAACATCAAACATATCCCTCATATTAAAATTTTACTAAACGAACGGAGGGGGGAATATGAAATAAGGAAGTACAGATAATAGAGAATCATTTTAAAAATACGCATGTATATACAAGAAACATCGGAATATATTTAGAATTTCGTTAAACCTCATTCCACCTTCTGTTAAATGAATGATATCATAAATAAACACTCCACATAAAAAGGAAGTTCGAAACAAAAGATTTTCAAAAATATAATTTCTTCTAAATCCTATGTATGTAAGATTTGATTCGTTTACTTTTTGTGATTTTTTGAATTTTTTGGTTTTTTGTTTTTTTTTATATTTTTTTTTTATTTTTTTCTTTTACCACATAATCCCTTTTTTTTAATATTAAAGTTTTAATTAATCTGTACGCTTTGTATTACCACCATTACTTTAGAGTAACATTACTTCACTTCCTCCTTGATTGTTTAACTATGTACGAAAGTTATTTTGTGAGTGTGGATTGACTTAAAGATTTACAAGTAATTTTTCTTTGTTTATGTATTTTAGTCATATTTATATCTTTATATACTGAAGATCTATGTATATCTAGTCTGGTTTAATCATAAAACTTCTTACTTCATTTCGATCTGTGTTTTTTTTTGTTTTTTTTGGGATGATGTTTCGGGGTAAATTAATTACAGTCATACTGCTTTTGGGGAATTATATTTTTTTTGGTTTTTTACTTTTTATATTTTTGCATTTAAAACAAGGAATGATACTAAAAAGTAACTATTTGTTTTCTTCTTTTTATTTTTTGGTTTTTTAAAAATTGCTGCAACATTCTTTTAAAAAATTTCACTTAGAATCGTTATTACTTAGAGTATTTTTTCTAACACCTGAAAAATCAGATTTCAAATAATTTTACTGTATTTGTTTTGTTTTGTTTCGTTTTTTTTCTTTTTTTTTTTTTTTGGATAATAACTATAATTACATATTCTGTAGGTCATAGTAGTATAAATGTTTGTGTATGTATATTTCATATTGCCTATGTGCTTTTAACTCTAAATTACTTTAATTGTGTACAATTGTCAACCAGGTGTTTAAAGGATAGTTCGTTTTAGTAAATTAAAGAATAAATCGAGAAATTTAACGAATTATACATATATTTTTTAAGAAATACGAAAAGGTCACTTACATAATACCTAGTCATAATTAAAAAGAAAAAGACAATTACTTAGGAGTGTTCTGGAGTTAAATTTTTGATACTCAGACTGTTATTTCAAGCATGAACTGTCTACAGCAAAGACACTAAAAATATTCTAATCAATTAACTATCTAATTTCCTAGGAGTCGCAACCATTGGACTATAATAGTACAATTTCCATTTTTAACGTATTGCACTTGATTTTTAAAATTGTTTTATACTATCAAGCTTAATTTGATCGGATTAAAGAGTGGAATAAATAGCTGGATGATGAGGCAGGTCGTTTTAAACTTCGACATTAAAACGTAAAACCTTCGTGGATGAAAGACACTGTTAACCAATCTGCAGGAGCCGTAATATTTTTTTGCTATATTGAGCTAATTTTTGTGCTTCGGCATTTTGGCTTTGGGTCACTCATTTTAGGGACTAAATTCAAACCAATAGCAAATTTTATTGTTTACACACGTCTAAGATACTTTTTATTCGGTCTTATCTGAATAGCCACTTTTTCCATAATGACTGATAATTGCCGGTCTTTTTGGCTTGGAAATGCATTGCACACACGGTGTGCAGTCGGTTCTCCCCTATTCTTTAGTCCAATTCAAAAGAAATGGCTTTTGTAAGCCTCTTTTCGATTCGGTCCAAACGAATTTAAGAATAAGGCTCAATAGCTGTGTTTTTTTTCCCCCATCGGTTCTCGATCCAGGTTAAATAAGAAATTTTGCACTTACTTGAAATTTATGTATAGTTCCCCATATCAAGCATTTGTTATTTCGCAAAAATAAAATCAAATTGCCTGGACTTTTATACACACTTTGCGTTAAAAACTTAATCCAATTAATTGCAATTTGATGCATTTTTTCCAAATTTCAAAATCTTGGTATATATGACGTATTTTCCTATCTAAACTGAACTAGATAAAAAAATTAAAAAAAATACAGCTAATATTAATCGAAATACATTTTAAGAAAAAGATACAATTGCGCAGTTTTTATTAAATTTTTGATTAATGTTTTAATCGCCAATTACATAAAGACTGAAAAAGGACTATTTATTTTTTTTAAATCCAGACTATTAGACTAAGCTAGAAATAGAAAATTGATTGTTATAAGTTAAAAATTTTGATAACTAATTAATGGTTGACTCCAAGATAAAAGGCAAAAATTTAATTTAGAAGGCACCTAACATTTTGGATGTTTCTTGTTAAGTTAATTCCAAGAATACTTCTTTCAAAATAAATTTAGAATAAATACTTTAAATTTAGTATTAATTCTAACACCGAATATGAGGATATGCAGGTTTTGGATTACAGTGGTCGAAATGAGCTGGGAGAATTAAACTTTTTAGAAGGGATCAATTAACTAAGTATTATCATTTTTTAAATATAATAAGAAAATTGTAGGTTATTTTAAAAAGTAAAAATATAAGATAAACTAACAAAAATATTAAGATATTCCACCTGGTTGATAAAGCGTCAAAGTTTTCTTAACATTTACAGTAAATTTATTAATAATATCATTTTCCCATTTCATTTATCTCTCATTTTATTTTCGCTTATGACTAGCTGCATCATGACTATATATGTAAATAATTTTAATATCAAGACTTATGGGTATACCATCAATACCGTCGTTTTTCTTCTTTTTTTTCCTTTTTTTTTGCATCGTAGTCCCCAAAATTTATTCACAGTGGAAATCTAAATGTAGTTTACTTCGTGATTCCGTTCTTGTGTTAACATTTTTCTACTTTTTGAAAAAATTTACAATGTAAGAAACTTCTTGCGGAGTTTCTCATAAAATTGTTTCGTCATAAAAACATCATCAAAATAAAATAACAAATAAACAAACAAAAATAAGAAAATTATTTTAACTGATTATCTAAGATATTTACATACATAGAAAGGTTTACATTTTATTTTTGTTGTGCTTCTCTTAATTTTTGAGTTAAATTTTACTTTTAGCGTACTATGCAATTTTATCTCTTATGATTTCTTGCGATAAAACAATTTACGAAAAAGTCTCATTAAAAAACATTCGCTGTTTTTTATTTATGTTTTATTTATATTTTGTTTTTTTGTTTTTTATTTTTTTCTCGAAAAAAAAAAATTATAACTTTATGATTTAATCTCCTTACACGTGTGGATATGGTTTTATTTTGCTTCATTTTGTTACCTAAGATTTTTTTAAATTATCAAAGGTAAGGAAGTCGCTGAGTTCAAGTGAACACACGAGCGAGGGAAACAAAAACTGTGATGTATGCTTGATACCCAATTTTAATGTACACCTCTTTTAAATATTCCCGCATTGTGCTTAATCGGCTTCTTTAACTATTTCAATTAGAATTTAAGTGTAATTGAGCCCAAATTCATGGTTCACGACTTCGTCTAATCTAATTTTTGGTAATCTCCATTTTTTATTTTCTTTTATAAAATTAAATTTCTTATAAAATTATTTTCATCTTAAGAAACCTTCGGAAATTTTATTTTATTTTATTTTTATTTTTTTTTCTTGGAGTATCATTCGTAAAATTACTTTACACGCTATTATTTGCCATTTTATCTCCTGTGCAATTTGTTTTTATTTTTTTATGTATTTCCTTTTTTTTATTTATTATGTACAGAGTGAAGTAAATTGTCTGCAAAATAATGAAACGATTGAGAAAGAGCACAAGCTGGTTGTTGAAATCACATCGGTATAAAATTATTTGTTTTTTTGTTTAACAAATTAAAAATTTTAATAGTCTTCTAAAAATAAAATGCTTACCTGAGAAAGAGTAAAGAAAACCTGTCTAAAAACATAAAAAATACCACGTAGCTAATTCCAAATTAGATGGATAAATTTGGATAACAATTTCGTTAAATCGATTAAATAAGAAAGAAAATGTAAAACTATAAAATTAGCACCATAAAGACCTCTTAATGATGTTGCAGTCAAATTAAAAGATGATAATTACCACAAATCCGAAATTAGCTTTTAATCGCCAACAGCAAGCTGAAAATTTCTGACTAGGTCTTGTTATCTAAACCAAAATTCAGTCCGTAGAATAAAATTAATAAACAAAAAATAGTACTATAATTTGTAAAAACTGAGATTAAAGTATAATTACGCGTTTGTCTAAAGTTCAATTAATTTTGATATGGTTTTATTTATGCATTTTTTTTTAGATTATTTTTTTCTCAGAATAGGGAAAAAGAGGGGATTGAATATTTTGTTTAAAATGCAGCAATTTGGTATAATTCTAAAGTTGGTATTTATTTTATAAGAATTTATAAATAAATAAAATAAAATAAGTAGAAAAGCTACCTTATATACGGCGGTTATTCAAATATTTAAAATATTTGGTAGAAATTGCAACAACCAGCAATTCAGGAAGAAAATAAAATAAACACACCCATAAAAGGAAAATCATTTCTAATTAAAAACAATTTTATTTCTTTTCATCAATTAAAAGAAGTTAAAACAAAAAATAAAATAAAATAAAATAACTTAAACTGCATTTTAAAGCATAAAGTCGGCAAGTCTTTTGATTTTATACAACTAAAACATAGGCATACTAATCCTAAAATGACGCAATTAAAAATTTCACCTAATCGTAACATCTCTGTTTATAATTTGTTTAATCTCTCCTTAGATTTTAGTTGTATAATAATTATAAATTAACTTACATCTTCTTTGTGTCGTCTCTTTCATTTTTATTTATTTATTTATTTTGTTTTCTTTTTTTTTTTTTTACAATTTAATTTAGAACTTGTGATTTCGCGTAGCCTAGGTGTCTATAGTATAAACTGTTTATTTAAAATGCTTCTTGCACGGATACTCTACTCGCTACAAAGTCTAGCTTATGTCTAGATAACTTTTATTTAAATAAGAAATCCCTCCTTCGTTTTATTTATTTATTTATTTTATTTTTTTTTTTGTGTTTTTTATTTTTAACAAATTGTACAAAAATTATGAAGATCCGAACTAAATGTATGGGTGCATATCTTACAAACATGTTTGAATTGCCTTTAAAACAAAATTTTTAAAACACTTACGGCTCTGTGTGCATCGTCTAAATTTCTTAATTGGGTTTTATTTTTCGTAACTCATTAGCTAAGTACCGAAATGATAAACGAAACTGGCTGCAATGTATCACACTATGAATCAAATGGTTTTACCTTTTTTTTACATATTTTTTGGAGTCTCCCTATCAATTACATCCGACTACTTATGCTCTTAAGGGTCTTTTAATTATTTACTTCACTATTAACATTAAATTTTTTTGCGATGTCTCTCACCTCTTAAACTTGGTTAATCTTTCGTCTTTTCGCGAACCAGCCTTCTCGTGTAAGCTTACGTTTAATGCTTAGTGGTAGTTTTTTAATCGTTGATCCACGCCATACACCTATATCGCGAATGTATTTTTTTTTTATTTTTTTATTCTATATTTGTATTTTTTTTTTCTCTTTTTTCATTTTTTAATTTCATTTACTATCAATAATAAGTCTATTAATTTTCATATATTTTTGGTTTCTCGTATTTAGCAGTAAGGAAAGTCTGTCGTAGATAGATCCCTAGAAATTTGTTTTGTCTAAATATTCCTCGTGTATCATTTTGTTTTTTTTTTTTTTTTTAGTTTATGATTTTTTATATATTTTTTCTTTTTTACAAAACAGCAGTGGTAGATATCATTACGTCCCATTCAAATATTGCCTTCAGATTATTAGTTTATTTTGCAATTTATATTTTGAAAGTAATTTCATCGCAATTGTGAAAGTAAATTGGATGAAGAAGAATTGTGCAGTAGAAAAAAGTAAAGGACCTTAAATTGAACCTTGCGGTATGTCGTGAATTACGTGGTGTAGTACGCCGAAATGAATGGAATAAAGGAGATTTGCGTATGCCAGCGTTCTCTATTCGTTTTTTTTTTTAAATATTTTGTTTTATATTATATATATATATTTTTTATATATGTCCATGGGCCGTAAGGGATTTTCTTAAATGTTATCTATTTACAAATCTTGTCTAATTGTAACCATAGCCTTCAGTGTCTTTGATTTTCATTTTAAACTCCGTCTTTGCGCTTTTGCACTATAACTAGTTTGAAATAAATTAAAAGAAATAACCTCTGCTAGTCTCTTTCCTGCAATAAATTTTACACGCTACTTATAAGACTTTGAAATAATTCGAATTCGAGTGCTACTTTGTCTTCCTCTTTGTTATTTTTATTTTATTTGTTTGCTTTTGTTTTAATCAGTCAGTTCCGCATATTTGATCTGTTTAATTTTCATTTGTAAGTATCGTTGAGATTTTGTGATTTTAATAACATTTCTTTTGGCAGTAGTCATTTTTGAAAGTTTCAATTTTAATTAGTTGTTTAGCATGCACTTTCCAGTTCAACTCCTGCACGCTTCATTGCTTGGCGTTTTCGATACGCGTAAAATTCCTCTTTCATCGCTTGCACTCTTGCCTCGATATTGTCGTAACGTGAGACTCTTTGCTTACGTATATTACTACCTATGGCACCAGTTGCACCACTTATTGCACCTGTATGATGAAATGTGGCTGTTGGATCAAAATTGAGATCATCTCTTGGTCCACCAGTTGGTGTTGAAGCGCTCGGTGTTGGGGTGGACGGATCAAACTCATAGTGTCCGTCAACACTCCCAACATCAACAGACTTATGTAGATTAACAGTCTCTGTGGCAGCATTTAAGCGTGAGATCATATCCAGCCAATGACCCATTGTATATGGGGGCGTTGGCGGATGCTGGGTGTAGTAATAGGGATGATAGGGATGATATGATGTTGAGGGTGGAGGTGGCGGTGGGCGGTATGGCGGCAGCAGTCGCCACTCACTTGTACTTCCTGAATGAGATCCTTGAGGTT
This sequence comes from Philonicus albiceps, assembly GCA_963969385.1. Classification (NCBI taxonomy): domain Eukaryota; kingdom Metazoa; phylum Arthropoda; class Insecta; order Diptera; family Asilidae; genus Philonicus; species Philonicus albiceps. The sequence goes on from OZ017775.1 coordinate 29,911,110, forward strand.
GATTTGATGTATTCTTACTACCGAATCCACTAGAACTGGATCGGCTTTCGGGGGATGCTTCAACTCCGCGAAGGGTTAAATTTAAATGGGGCAGGGGTGATAAAAGCTCTGAATTGCTGCGCGCAATTCTAGAGTGCCGGGGATACCATCTCGTCCTGGGTCTATAGCTGTGATATGGTGTTTGAGTTTGATAGTATCCTCTCCACGATGGTGAGGGTATATGCAAGGGTACGAACCCCTGGTTCATTCGCTGGGTCTCCTCTTGGATAGTCCTTAATGAGGGTAATTCTTGAGAATATCGCAATCTGCTTAAATTTCCGCTAGACGGTGTCGGAAAGGATCGTTCTGCGGAACCAGGATATACTGTACTTAAATCACTAAATTGATTGGCCGACCATGGCGATGTAACTCCAATTGTACTTGCAGGTGAGCTTGAAAAGATTCGCGAAACTCTCGAGGGGGTATACAAATTTGGCGTTATTGGTCCGGGAATATTTCCACTAATCGTATTTATATGCAAATTTTGATTAATCGGTCGACTTTGTGATACTGGCAAATTACGATATAAATTTTGATATCGTGCCCCCGATCGTAGAAGACCATTCAAACTCTGCAAGAAACTCCTTCCCGAAGTATCTGATCTTAAACTTAATTGACTTGGTGAGGCAACAAGTGGCCGACGCCACGACGCCCGACCATTTGTTGTTCGACGCGACAAAAAACCGCCATCATCACTGCTGCTGTACTGTGAGCCAGCACTATCTCGACGCTCCTCGATTACCACCTCCTGCTCAACAGACGTTTCGGATAATACGAAACGTCCGTCTACTGTACGGTGAATTTGTTCAACATTTCTACTGCCATCGGTTTGATCAGTTACTGAGACACTGTAAATTGATTGGCAGTTTTTACAGCGATCTGGTGGCCAAATCCAATGTAGCACGGCAACGAGTACTCTTTTCACACCTGATATTCGGGTTTGTTTGTATCTGCCAAAGAGAATTTGAAAATAATGACAATTCGAAAAAATAGTGTACTTTAAAAATTAAAATAAATTAAATGCATGAAAAAGCGAGGGAAAAAATAGATAAAACCATGCTTTTATTCAAGACTTAAATCTCTACAGAAAACGTACTATGGAAAAATTAAAAAGGTCATAATAAAATATTAAATAAATATTGTCAGCAGTAAACTTACACTAGATATGCTAGATCTAAAATAGTTACAATGTAAGCCTAGCATGTATTTAAATATCCACGTACCATAAGAATACAGAAATAAATTTGTTTACTAGAAAGTCATTCCATTGTTGACGATTAAAGTCGAATTTGAAAAACTTTGATGATCGCGTTGGCTCGGAACATTAAAGGTACCCTTCATCCCATTTAGGCCTAAAATAAAAGGGCTGGCCTTCAACTGTCCAAAACAAGAAACCGTAGCCAAATCGGAGTTAAATTCGCCGAGTTATCAAACTTTTACCTGATGAGAGACGAATTTTATATAGAAAAAAACCCTTTTTCGGGAAAAAAAGCTCTGCCCTGCCCTAAAAACAAATCGTACTTTCTGAAATTTTGCCCAGACTACGGGAACATGTTGTTCTTTTATAAAAAAATAAAATCAGGATAGGTGACAAAAGAATATTTCGAACCACAGGGTGTAGAAATTGATAGTTTTGATTTTGGAGACGGGAAAGCCCTAATTTCACGGGAAATGCATTCGTAGTCCTAAAATAGGCGTTTTCGCGCTAAAAGGGCTATACTTCTGTAACGCCCTTTAATTCTACTAAGCAACTGCACCGGAAAAATAATTAAAAATAAAAAAAAAATATTTTTCCGATTTTCGCGAAAATGGCAAGGTTTCGAGTTTTTGGATACCTTGCCGGATCTGCTTGATTTAGGGCTCAAATAAAAGGGCTGGCCCTCAGCTGTCCAAAACAAGAAACCGCATATATATATAATCACCCGATAATCAATATAAGAAGGTATACATTTTTTAAATTTCCTTACCGCTACATATGCCCTTAGAAATTAAATATTGAATATAATCGTGCAATTTTAAAAGAGATAATTAAAAACAATTTGATTGTAAAAGAGAAAATGAATTACAAAAATTTTCTTGCTTTATAAATTTACAAAATACTTCATTTAATGTTTTTAGTTTGAAGAATTTATAATTAAAACATTCATTTAAAGTAAAAATAAACGAGGTTTGTAAGGTATAAAGCATTAAACAGTTTTGCAGTGATATGAAAAAAAGTGCATATATTTATGTTTGTACATGAAAACGTATGAATCATCAGTAATTATGTTGTTTTTTCATAGTCACCTTTTAGCCTAAGTTCCACACAAAGGCAAATTAGAAGCATTATCCAAAAGAAGGCAGAAATAAAATGCGAAAAGAAAACTTTAATAATCATAGTTATTATCAAAAATTTACTTTTGTACTATGAGTTTTGTCCAGAAATGATGTTATTATATCTGAATGCAATTTAATGTTTAGTATTTAAAATGATTCCAATATTTTCACTATTACTCATCTTTTTATCCTGTACTCATTTCTGAGAAGCCTCTGTATTATGTTTATGAGACACATAGCTCTTTAAATTCAAATAACATTAATATAAATAACTTTTTCTAAATCTAAGCAATAAGATTCCTGTAACAGTCCACATATATAGGGGATTATAAGATGATCCTAGCAGAAATTATTGCGCACAATGTTTTACAAGAAGCATTCATAGATTGTAGGACAGTACTTCTTATTGTAAGAGTAAACTGGGATAAGAGCAAGAAATAACTCCAATTACGCGACACAAATCTCCTTGTGAAATAAAAAAAAAAGTGCGTGAGAAATCGTGCAATTTCTAGACACTAGCTAAATCTGAAGTCCCTGTCTCGAAAGAAAAGGATTTCTTGAAAGCGAAAATAACAAGGAGGAGAGCACCTAGTGAAGATGCTTCTGTACCGTCGTTTAAGTTTCTTCATACGAAGGTAATAATTATGCGCCAGACAATGCATCCTTATGTCCTTGGGACAGCACGCAGCGGGATAGTGCCATGTCCTGCAGAGTTGCATTTATTACATCTCCGAGAGGAATGCAACGCTCAGGAGGAGGGAAATATGTTGGACGCCAAGTAAATTAACCAGCTAGAAGATACCTGAGAAAGGGAGTTCCTTTTTGTACAACCAGACGAAGAAAGATATTTAGGAGAAAAGTTTAATATCAGCAAGAGCCATAGCCAACTATATACAAAGGCTGGGAATAAGCAAGTGCAGCTTTTCACGAGTCCTTAAAGGACCTAGACACAATGGCTCCGATGATGAATTACACCTCTCAGAGGGGATCTGTACAAAAACTGATTATTTCATGAATATTTCGTCTTTCCACCGGACATTCTACTAAAAAAAACTAAATTGGTATGAGAATTAAAGGATCTCATCGTTTTATCGAATTAAAACCTTTTTAGCCAGGTGACTTCAAATAAAGGATAGTTCAGGTAAATTTAAGTCATTAGTACAAAACTCTTTAGACGATATTATCACAAAAACTTTAGGTGTTACATAGCGCAGACAAAAGGTTTAGGGATGCTTCATTTATCTTCAAGTGCAATAGAAGAACTGTGATGTTGGATTATGATTTTAGTTTCGTTTTAACGCTTCAAGGAAGGTATTAAACTCGTTTTTCATTTAATTTCGTAAAAGAGTTTTAAGGGTACAACTTCAGTAACAAGGGACTTTTACAAATATGGGACATTTTAATCATCATCAACCAAATTTTTCAAATTATTATATATACAAAAATCGAGGAATATTTGAATAAATACTTGTTTTACCTTTTAACCCGTTTAACCCTGCCAGAATTTTCAACAAACTTTCGTGAGAGACTTACATGTAAAAATACATTTGGTAAGAGAGAGCCTTCATTTGTGTACCTGTTTCGGTACACGTTTCAGGGAAAGACTCTAAAATTTCGTCTTCCTTAATTTTAATTTTATTCCCTAAAAATCCTCTTTTTAGAGTAATAAATTAGTTTTCTACTTCCAAAACAATCATTAAAAAATAATGAAAACTACATTAAAAGAAGAGATAGCTTCGGTTATACTCTGACCTAGTTTTTCAGGATCTCGTTGTATTTAATTCGTCGACAGTTTTACCAGAAGTGTTAAAAGTTTAGATTTTTTTCGTTATTTTTTTAAAAATATAAATAAATTTTGAAATAATAAAATGTTACTAAGCTTTAATTCATGTACTTGGGGGGGAAAACTCTGGGATAACTTAAACAAAACGATTGCAGCTAAACGAATTTCCAAAAAAAAAAAAATAAGAGAATTTATAAAGAAAACATATTCTTACGATTTTGATTATGACTTGGGCCTGGAACTATAAAAACGGTCTGATAATCCCGGTAATAATCGGAATCACTCCTGTACACAAACATTTTATGAGAAAAAAAAATTTTTTATAGAAGAAATATAATTTTAATATTTATTTACAAAGCTATTGGTGAATATGTAAATTTAAGCTATAGTGTTATTATCTATTGTATGAATATAAATTTTATAAAATATACTTACTTTTTCAAAGGCACTTGACTACTGGAAGCAGACCCCGTACGACTAGCAGCATTACGAGTGTCCGTTATCCTACAAGCTACCATGTTGTACTCTGCAATCGAATTATTTCTAAAATTAATTTGGTTATAGCATTAGCCATCCTTAATATATATTTTTGGTCCATACACAGGATGCAATTACCAAGCAACCACTTTACAAGTATTATTCTAGGCATGTCCTATGTACAACTTACAGAAAGGCACTAATACCATTCGGGAGAGCTACCTGCTTTCCAAAATTTTCATTCAAATTTATTAAATTTATGTCAGTTATCTAATTTTAAGGAACCAATTAATGCAATTTATTTTGTTTCATTCTACTGCTGCAAACATACCCCCCATAAAAAAAAAAGCGAACAATATTTTTTGTTAGTTAAATTATTACTTTTGTAAAGCAATTAGCTGATCATTTGTTAATTCTACGGAGAGGTATTACGGCTAGTAAGTACGTCCTTGTCGTGTTTAGGAGCACAAATATATATTAGGACACGGCTTTTCTAAAAATCACATTTAATTGGTGATGGCTCAGGGATGCTGGTCTATTTTAAAATATTATTTAAGTGGTGATACGTTTTGTTTTTTTCTTTCCCGCAGTATAATAACCAAAATATATAAATATATTTCAATTTTAAGCCTAATAGGTTTGATTTCGATTGCTTTAGTTACTAACACCGAATACTTACCTTACTAGCAATTAACGAAATTTTTATTATTTAAAAAATAATAAATAAAAACACGTAGAGATTAAAACTATTTTAGATTTGCAACATTTAACCCTTAACTGGTATCGTAGGATTTAAATAGTCTATAGAAATTGGACTTTATAAAGTTAATAAAAGATTTACCTAAAAAACTATTTTCCGTCAAGAGAAGAGAGAATTTTATAAAACTTCTATTTTTCAAGCCATCGCATTTCGTATTTAGACGTATATTTTTAAAATATTAAAAGTCTTTAAATAATAAATATTATTTACGAATCGATGGAGTATGCAAGGAAAATAATTGTCAATAATTTTAAATTGTGAAAAAATATGAATAAAAATAGCTCGCTCATCACATCATGTTACATTTCCCTTTCAAATGGATTTAATGGAGTTTTCTCTACAAAAATAACCAATTTCCCTTTTAATTTCCTGTGAATTAAATTTAACTCCAATCTTAAAATACATACAAGAGTTGCGTATTTTTCATGAGTTACGTTTCTAAGAGTGTAGTTAAATCCTTAAGATTTTAAAGTATAAATACGAAGGTAGTTTGATAAGTCAGTAACTTTTTGAATAAAAGGTGTTTTTGTTTTTCAGCAAATAATCGTTTTATTTCTCAACATAGTCTCCTTTTAGTTGCATACATTAAGTCCAGTGTTTTTCAAATAATAGGTGTTCTTGACGCCCTCAAAATAGGGATTTGTTTCAGTGATTGTCTCTTCATCCGATCCAAATTTCTTACCGCACAGTCATTTCTTCAGTTTTGGAAACAGCAAATATTAGCAAGGGATAAATCTAAAGAATATGCTGGATTGGGTAGCAGTTCGTAGCCTAATTTATTGATTTTTGCTACGGTGACTACACATAATGTTTAAAATTCACTAGGTTGTCTGCTTACTATGGCTGACAAACACAAAATAAATGACACAGCTTGCTTTAAATTTTACATTAATAAATTCCAGCTAAAGGGAGCTGTGTTGCATTTAAAATTACTGTGCGGGAAATTCAAAAAGTCAGTGACTTATCAAACTCCTATCGTAGAATTAATTTTTGATCCTGTTTTTCCTTCTTATTTTCAAAATTAATGATTTATTATTTTATTATAGTATTTTTTTTAGTATTACTTTACCTTTATCTTTTCTTCTTAAAATATACCTTAACCCTCACATATATGGGCTTATTTAAGGTAAGTTTATGTAACTAATGTAATTTGAACTAATTTCCAAAAGGATCCGTCGTTTTTTATTTAACTTTTAGACTTTAGTAGCATTCCATTCCTAGTTTTAAAATATTCACCCGAGTTATTTTCGGCATAGCCAATTTTTATTTAAATCCTGTAGACCATATTAGATTCGTTGTGACTTGTATATTTATGTTCCGAATTAAATTGTTATAGATTAAAATAAAAAATGACTAAATACAATTTGTTAAAAATGAAAAGAAAGAGTGATGAAAGGTGACCTTAAAATATCTATCATTATTAATCAAAAAAAAAAGAAATAAAAACATTGTTAATTTGCTAAACAAAGTATGTCCTAGTTATTCGAAAACGAAAAAAAAAGATTTTATCTCTTCCCATTGACCTAAAAGTTGGCATGCAATTTAAAAGGGATATTAGCAAGAAGATTGTTATTGAATAATATCAATTTATCCACGATTTTTAGCAATAGTTCTTAGCAATACAAAGGATTCTTATTACTAGACCTAAATAACTACAAAAGCACAAAAACCCAACACCACTTAAGTGCAGCTCTCATCCTAGCCAATTATTAAAAATAAATAAATTCAAATATGCACACACTTTTGAGGAGATTTGGGCAAGGGTAGGGAAGGTAGTAATTCTACAAATATATTTTTTCTACATCAGCATCCCATGAAGCCATCACTATCACTAAATTTCAGAAATGGTAGTTCTCACCTTTTTCTTGTTTTCGTCGCTTACGTTTATTGCAAATTTTTACGGCACAAATAGACAAAATGATCGCAACGATAAAAAATAATATACCACCGACCACACCGGCTGTTATTGCTTTATGTTTGACACGCGCTGGTACCGGAAATTTAACTTCATCACTAGATTCATAACTTTTCTCAGAATTAGCTAAAACACGGAAGTAGTAAGTTCGTCCGCCGACTAAATTCTTAACTAGATACGACGTCTCCTCGGGACGTATCTGGCCGCGATTTAATGTTTTCCACTGTGCGTCTGTCCGATATTTAATTGTATAAAATTTAACATAGTGGGCACGTTCCAGTGGTGATTGCCATGTTATCAGGAACCCATTTTGTACCTCTGTCACAGTCAGGTTGCGAGGTGGACCAGGTTTTGGTCCTGAAATTAAGAAAAAATAATAATTTTATTAGCTAATTTTATTAAGTTACTACATTTATACATATACAAGCAGTGCAAGAAATAATACAAAAAGACAGTGCATATATGTATTTAAAATTAGTAAAGCGTACAACTAAATGGCACTTTAACTCATTAATTATTAAATATTTCAGACCATGAGACATATGAAAGTAAAACATGCAGATATTATTAAAAAAAAAAAAATACATATGAGCTTAGAACCAAGAATCTGGGTCCAAGAAGAATTTTGTAATTATTTAGTGTTTTTATTTTCAAAATAACGAATATATCAACGTTATACTTTTTTATAAATTTTTATTATCTACATTTTATTAAAACCATATTTCAAATTATGAAAACTTTAGAAAGCATAGTATTTTGCTTTATAAAAGTAAATAATAAAACTGGTTTTACAAAACCTTGTTTTGAAATTTAATATTGTGTATCTAATCCGGAAATCGAAAGTAGAATAATAAGATTTGTCGTTTTAATTTACTACAAGCATATGTAAAGGGTGATTTCATCGTGATGTACTTTTTTTCTAAAGGGTTTTTGCGTGAATAGTGCCAAGCTATAATTTAATTTCATCATAGAAAGCCCTACATCAGTACAGCAACTCTAAATAATTTGTGGAGCTCGGTTATAAAAATCAGAGCTCTATGCATGAAATAAACTGAACTTTGTTCAGTGATGAATCCCATTTCTGACTCAATGGATACGACATCAATAAGTAAAATTGCCGTATTTGAGTTGATGAACAACCCCAAGAGCGGCAAGTTCTACTGTTTTATCCAGAGAAATGCAGAGCTTCGTGTGGGGGGTATGGGCTTGCGGAATAATCGGTCTATATTTCTTTAAACAAGGGGATGGCTGTAACGTTTCAACAAGACGGCGCTACTAGCCATACAGCTCATGGTACAATATCTTGAGAAATTATTTCACCTTTTTGACTGATGAATTGGCCTAGATCGTATAATATCACAGCTCTGGATTATTTTCTTTAGGGTTACGGGAAATTTAAAGTCTATGCGGACATGTCAGCTACGATTGATACCTTGGAAGTAAACTTATTCGCGTTATTGGCCAGATTCCAATCGTAATTCTCGTACAAATGGTACGAAATTTGACCTATAGAATGGACTACCTAAACTGTAGCTTCAGCAAACATTGGAATGAAATAATCTCTAAAAAATAAATGGTAATAATTGTTCCTTCGGCTCACAATAAAGTTTACATCGTTATATTTAATTAATTTATCCTGTATAACATATTTGTCTGATAATAGGAAAACCAAGCCATTAAATGGTCATTTCTTCAACCTTATGGTAAAATAATAACTTTGGATATTCGAATAGTTCTCAAGTTCAAGATTTAATGCTTCCCATTTGGTTATTTTGATCTTAGGAGACTAAAAACTATTTAATTAAAATAAAATATTTAACACATGTGTTCTTATGACACAATTTTAGTCAAATTGTATTAAACGCTTTTACAAATCCAGAATTCACTTTATTTAAAAAAAAATGGGTTTCAATTTAAGTTAACTTGTATAATTCATAGAGTCTAACAAAATTAAACCTTTATAGTTTTTGGAAACGAAAGTGATTGTTCTTAATCAATGTCAGAACAATGGGTATTACCAAAATATTATTCTATAATAAAATAACACAAATCATTAATGCTTTTATTAGAAAATAAATGTTTGATACAAAATATAATGACATAACTAAAAAAATAATAATAATTAACACAATTCAATCTGTAGCTTCCTAATTGTTGGAGATTGCTGGAGATGAGTTTAAGTAGTGGAATAAATTGAAATGTAGCACCTATGTAGGTATAGTCCTTTTTATATTTCCAATTAATCATAATTAATGATAAATAAATATTTGATGAATTTGTTCACCTTTACTATGAAAATTCTTTCTAGACCACAATCTAATGGTTCGGTACTCATATAAAGCGTAAAGATTAAAACTGCTAAAGGTTATAAAAAACTAAAACAGTCTCATATTTTAGTAATTACCACCTCTAAGCAATGAGGTCAGAAAAAAGGTTTGGACAAGTTTGTCCTGATATCTATCACAGCAGACAATCAGTACACACCTTGGCCATACAAATATTCCACACCTACATAATCTTTCAGCTTTGCGTGCATTAAGCTCATCCTGTGGAAAATGTTGTACAACACGAAAAATAAATCTACGTATAATTGCCAATCGTAAAATAGTAGAAATAAAAGCGTGCAACGTGCAAAAAGCCCTTGTTGTGCAAAAAGGTGTAAATCACTGTTTTCAAATGTTTTATTTTTATTTTTTGTTTCACGTGTTAAATGTGATGTCGTGTCTTCACGGCAATCTGTACCTTTGGGTCTGAGTACTTGTGGAAAGTATGTGGAACCAGTGGAATCGGTCGGAAACAGGATATCATTGAAATTTATGATGTCTGCAAATAAAAATATGAAAAGAAAAACGAAATAGGAAATGCTAACAAAAATATCTTTAGCGAAATCAAACCAAAAAGCGGTGCGAGAGACGAAGATCTTAAGGAAGGATGGGGGCGGCGTGGGGTAGCAATATTGAGAAGAAGTTTTGCTGTAAGAATTTCTTTTTTGGAAAATCTAACATAAAAAAAAAACAAAAATCACAGAGATCCTGAGGTGAGATGAAAGAAAGTGTTACTTTCGGTGGCAGGTCATGATTTGCAATTTCAAGTAAGTTCCCAAAACTTTTTCGACTTCTTACGTTGCATGAATAAGTGGCGGGTTATTTTGGCACTGAGGACAGGCTTCAGGACGTGTATGGTACAACGAGGTTTCCGGGAATATCTGGAAATTGCATTTTCAAAGTTTTGAGCCACTCTGGCGGTATGAATTTATGCTTTAGCCATGTTTTAAATTGAATATGAATTCGTGACTTGAACTTCTTTCTTAATATAAAGTTCGTAAACGAAATTTTATTTGTTATTTATGTAATTTGATTTTCAAAGGTAAATTATTTAAAACCTTTATCAAGTGTTTAAAATATCATCTAACTTAATTTACTTTTCTATACCCACTTACCTGTGTTCAAAGAATTTTAAAGAATTTACAGACTGTATTAAAAATCCATTGAAAAATGCATTTTCTCTTTTCGAACCATTCCATTTTACGCGTGCCAATTAAGAATAAAACCAAGAATACAAAATTCTTTTAGTGGCTCCTTTTATTTTTATTTATATATTAAGGATTGAAACAACTTTCTCGTAAGTATAATAATTTTTTACTATTTAAATATTATTTTAGGTATTTTTTATTAATTGTTTAAAGTGGTTACCCTATATAGAAAATGAAATTCTTGTCAAATTTTAGGCATATTTCACGCATAAAATTAATAACTCAATTTTGTTACAAATTGGTTTATTATTTATTCATACATTTAAGTCTAGACAATTTTATTCTTTTGACTTAAAAATAATTCAAAATGGATTAGTTGGTAACTACCATTACTTTTGGAAACGGTTGAGTGTGAAGCTTAAAATGGTTTACATTCTAACGTCTGTTGTACTGATGATGAAAACTAAATTTCTTTGCTCAAAACAACATGAATTCATAGGCGAATCAAGAAAAACTTGAAAAAGAAATGCGGAAATAGTAGTCATAAAAAATCGTTTTTCGACCACATTTTTAATTTTTGATCGATAGTAAAAATGATATTTTCCAAAATATTTTTGAATTTTCCTAATTCACCTAAGAGCTAATATTGTTCCGAATATGTGCTCAAAATTTCAGGGAAATCCATCAATAATTTTTTGAGTTATCGACAATTTTCAAAAAGTAGTAGTTTAGAAAAATGATTTTAAAATTTTAACATACAACAAACAGATAGACTAAGGGCCGTGCAGTAACTTTTCTATTTCTTTGTAATACTCATTTCTTTTACATGTTTCCCGTGACTGTAAGTCAATTCGAAAGGACAGATGTACTCAGCGAGAAAAGTCGTCCGGCTATTGGCCTCATGATCTTGTGATTAGTTGTCTATAACTTTTAAAATTTTCGGAATTTCTCAATAATCATTGGTTGTACTAACGATTTATGGAGAAAAATAAATTTAGAAAATTCTATATAAAGTCAACTCCTTAAGTTCGTTTAAATTGACAATCATAATGTTGTGCTATTTATTTTATCTATTCGTGGGCATTAAACTCGAATATTCCTGCTGTAGTAACTTATTTCCTACATTTTGTAATTTAATGATAAAATTTGAAAGTTGTGTAATCTACCATAACTTTGTATTTATGTAATTTTAAATTCATTTAATGTAAATCGATTCCATTCGATTAATAGAATTAAGCTATTTACTATAGGAGTAGATAATCGGCCATATGCTAAAAAAATAAGCCACAACTCAGTCTCAGTCCCGATCTTAATTTAAAAATCGATTTTCTATACAAAGATAGAGCTTGAGCTTTTGCTCAGGTTTTTTTTAGAATATGAGCCATTAATTTACAATATGCACCTAAATTCATATACGTCGAGATAAAAATATTTTAAAGTAAAAATAGTAATTGAATCCCATCAAAATCTAATGCTAATTTTCAAATACAATCAAATATCGATGAATTTGACGATTTGGGCAACTTTTAGAATTGGTGTAGCCTATAAAATATACCTAACAATAATTGTGACTATATTTGATACAAAATATAAAAAAGTAGTAAAGAAAAGTAATTTGCTGATGCTTGGCGAGTCTAAAAAAAATAAATAAAATAAAATTAATCCAGAATTTTTTAATTTACTTCATTTAAAGATAATACTCATGAGTTAACTATATTTAACTTTAGTTAACTATAATTGGATTATGTAATGAGTGGTTCCCAACGAATGCATATTCATGAAATTGTAATGTAATGGTTATTTTCAAAAAAAAATGTTTTTCGCTTATTAAAATATTTTAAAATTTCCTATTGCAGGTTTTGTAATGAGAAAAGGAACATTTTATTTGTACAAAAGTTTGCTATTTTTATTATTCGATTATGGAAAGTATAGTTGTAGAGAATGAATACAACGCAATGTACCTTTCAATTCATCAGACCGATCAGATTAAAAACGAATTAGAAGTGGTAATACATTAGAAAATCGATTTCTAACTGAAAAGATATCCATCACTCTATAAATAGTAATTCATAAGTGTTTTTTTGGTTTTTAGAGTAGATCTATATTGTGTGCAAAAATAATCGAAGTAAAAATAATGGGGGGCTTAATGTAGAAAGTGTAGTATATTTATTTGTTTTTCGAAAATAACATTTGGTGTGCTATTGAAATGATAGACAAAGTTAAAATTTGAATATGATTAAGCCAACTTAAAAAAAATATTATGAATGCAAGTAATTTTGCCAACATGCGCGATGCGATGCACATGACCATTGTGTTTTTTTTCGGAACAAAAAAGAACAAATTATGAATAAATTAATTAGTGACGAACTGGCGCATTCCAACCAATGAACATTATTTAAAATAGCGTTCCAATTAGTTTATATATTCTTAAGAGAAAAATTTATATTTTCTGTCATATTCTTGGAATCTTACCAGCCTCGTCGGGCATGAGTTTGAACTCATTTTCGTTCGGTGCCTTTGTTGGCGACTTGACATTGGCAGGAGCAGCTGCGTCTTTAAGGATACCAAAGTTATTCATCAGTTCGTCAACTTGGGTGTAGTTCCAAGAAAATATTTCTCTCAAAATCATAAGAAACAGTAAAAAGGGGGGGAAAGAGGAAGACAGAACTTACCCACAGTCCGAAGCGTCACGATTTTACTCTTCATACCTTCACCGAGTGCATTTTTGCCAACAACTTGAAATTCATAAGTAGTACCTGGCGATAGCCTGTTTATGGTGACCTGGGTGCTCCCCGATGGTGTCACTGGAATTGTTGACCACTCCGGGGCTCCAGCCTCCCGGTACCAGATCGTGTAGTCCTGTTTGTAGTCGGGGCCCCCGCTGTATCCGGGCATCCATTGGAGCGTTACCGAAAATTCGGTCGCGGTCCCGGTGATGTTATACGGGGCATGAGGTTGGGTGCCCTCGACGACTAATTGCGTCGCCGAAACAATTGTAGCCACCTCATTTGAGGCTACACACTGGTAATACCCAAAATCTGACCTCCGAAGATTTTCTATCGTTATATTACCCCCATTTATTTTGACGCGGTTCTTATTCAGCGGGGATCCATCGGTTCGTTGCCACTGGATGTTCGGCTTTTGGGTACCCTCCGCCTCTAGGGCGTCGCAGTGCATTTCAACAGTTTCGCCGACTTTACGCTGATACAGCGGCTCTGGTTCGACTGTAAATACCGGCGGTTTTCTAACTAACACCTCCATTGGTCCAGACGAGCCCTGCGTCCCCTGGGCATTGTACGGAGTGCACGTATACCTGCCCTGGTGGTTCTGATTGACCCTGGTGAACAGCAGCGAGCCGTTGTTCATAATAACGATCTCCTTAGTCTGATATGGCTCTAGCAACCGCTTGTCTTTGGTCCATGTTACGTACTGTAGGGGTGGATTCGACTTAATATAACACTGAACAACACCGGCTAGACGAAAGGGTAGATATTGTACAGTTGGTGTGAAGGTCACTTTGGCAGGATCTGCAATTGGATAATTCGGTTAGGCTCTTTAATTTTCACTCTATGACATCCTGAAATATTTTAGGTACTGAATGAAAAAAGACAATTATGCATCCAACACTGGAGTTATCTTTATTCCTTTCCCTTTATTAGATTGAATAAAAGAAATTTTCACACCAAAGCCAAGTATCCAATTTTATCTCATTATTTTCGTAGCATAATCATTTTGGGTAACTTTGGAAAGTCATCGTAACATTACACCACAAAAAAATTTAGTGATGTGAAAACAAGATGAGAGCAAAACTGAGATAGCCTAGGTATTGGTCCTTGTTAGCTTTAACTTTAGACTTGCATCTATAGACTTTACCTTGGCCTCTTGGCCTTGATATCGTCTGTCAACCCTTTATCTTGATCTTGCTACGGTAAGAATAACTTTGCAAGGGAATGAATCTCTAGAACTTTTGCTAATTTTGTGTACCTAAAAAGTAATACATCGCATAATACATGCATTGGAATGCTTTAAGCTTGGTACCTTTAAATACTACGCTTTATTAAAGTGAGTAAATCCAATTCGATTAAGGCACAAAGATATCGCATGACCTACCAGTGTTAAATGCATAATTGCTTTCGTTATTTGCTCCTTCTGTCCAAAATATTTCAAGTGTGTCTTTTCCAATGTCCCAGATCGAGGATGGGGCTGCATCTAAAAAACTTACATTCAACGTTTAGGTATGCCGAAGCACTTTGAGGATCTCCGATACCATTCGATACCTCGCATAAGTATTGTCCCGAATCGTCGGCACTCACTGGGTTTATCACTAACGAGCCATCCTTTCGTATTGTGACGCGAGTCTCCAAGGATGCAACTTCTTTCACTGGGGATCCCTCTCGAAACCATCGCACCGTGACATTCCCAGGCATGGCCTTTGCCTCACATGAAAATATCACCTTCTCGCCTTCCAGTTTTGTTTGATTGGTGGGCGGCACCTGGTTGGATGCGTTTCATATCCGTTTGAGAATTCCGAAAGGGGATAGGCGAATTAGGTCCAGAGCCCAGAATCAATTTGATGGGCAGTTACGTGAAGGGCCAAAGAAATAACCAAGGAGACACAAACCAAAAAGAGCAGAGAAGGAAAAGGTTTATGGTCAGTAAATCGTCCGCCTCTGATTCGCTATTTTGTATGTGCGGTGTTCTGTTAATTTACACTACAAGTCTCTGCAAATTTCGAAGGTCTGTCTAATTACAGCGGAACAGATATACGACCCAGACATGGGCGGAATTGAAATGGGCTCACCAGAACCTTCCGAAATGGGTCCCAATTTGTGTGCGAGGGCGTCTGAGACCCAGTCGAATCGCATATATACCCCAATTAGATGTCACTTTATGGAATTCGAAATGCTCCCGAAGGGAGGCCTGAATGTGTTTTTCCTTCTACCACTTCAAAGTAAACTTAAATCGAGTAGGGGAGCCAGTGAAAATGAACAAAAAAAAAAATTTGTTTCACATGCTCTCCGTGTTCGATTGCACGAATTTAGTTCCACGTGCATGAGCACTAAACCTTTAATTGATTAGTTAAAGCTGAAATTGAGGCCATATTCACACCCTGGAATGGGGTGGTCCTGGCCGCGGATACCACCGTCCGCCCGGCAAAACTTTGTTAGACCAAAAAGCCTTGCGAACAAGTTTTGTGCGGTTGCTAGATGGTCTTTTATTACAAAGTTTATGAAATATGACTCTTTGATAGAGCACCACCCTGTAACGAAGTTGGTCATGTGAAAACTGAACCTGCTTACTAAACTAAATGAGAGGGTTTTCGTGCCATTTCTATATTCGATTTTCCCTTATTTTTGTACGAGGGTTCTTAAAAAAAAAAAATAATAATAACAACAACAACAAAAAATAAATACAGCATCGACTTAAGTGCTGCATTAGCAAGAGCTAGTGATTTTCTTTGATAGGATTGTGAAACATTTTCCACAAAAGTGGGTGCCACCTGACCTTTTTGAAATTTGAAAACTAACAATTTAGTGCTTTTCTAAATTTATGTAACGAAAAAGTGGTTTTTCTTTATAGTCAAAGGATATTTTAAAAGTCTGGGAACGTTTACGTATTCTTTTTATACATAATAAGAAATTTTGGCTAGGTATTTTAGTCTAGTTTAATAATTTGAGCCTATTACTATCAGTTAGCTGTTTGAAATAAATACAAAATTATTAGATATAAAGCTAAACATTTACGTTTACACAAAAATTTCACTTTTCACTATAAGTAAATTTTTATTATTATTAAATTGATTATATTTGAGAGATAAATGAGATAAAATTCATTGCAAATTTGCCAAAATACGTATATAAGTTCAAAATTATCCAATACGAAATGGAATCATAGAGAATTGTCGTAATTCAACAGTGACCGATTAGTGACCAGTGAGCAATTTATAAATAGGATTTTTAAATGAAAATAAATAATTTTAATTATATAAAGACCTTTTTACAAATCGACTACCATAATACTATAAAATAATAAAAGGATATGTAGAAATAGCGACAGCTCTAAATAATTTTCTTATCAAAGTTGGATAATTTTACTATATATGGAAAAAATTAAAATTACAAAGGCCTATGTACTTTCAAACATTTTCATTAATAGATTCTAGCAGGTATCAGAAATACCTACATATATACAAAGTCTAACTCTTTTAATTACAAAAGTTCTACTTAAAATTCTCGAATTAAGAAAAAATAAGTAAGAAAATTAAGATTTAGTTCTTGTCAATTCTATGAAAAGATTTAATTTGATGTGCATTACTTTTACGTATTTTTTTCATATATTCTGCTTCTATTAAAAGAACAGAATGTTCAAGATTTTTTAGTAAGAGACTTTTAGTACTAAACTTTAAATATTTGAATGCTATTCAAGCTAAAGTTATCACATCAGTTTTAAAATTGTCTGGAAAAATAGTTTTTATTTTGAAGATTTAAAACCATTTCGTTATTACAGAAATAAATAAATATTCTTCGAAATCAGTCAGTCCCTGTAAAGAGACATGCTTCACAAAAGATGAAACCATCAGACGATTTATTGTTTATATTTTTCTACTTAACCCCGAAAGATACTACTTGAAAACTGCCTCCTTCATTTACCTAATTATTTTTTGCCGTATTGTTTGTTAAAAAAAACAATATAGTCAAAGAAGTTTGAAAGGTACCTAAATAAATCCTACGTACTTTAAATTTCGAATATCTTTCGGTGCTGACCTGTTTAAAAATGATTTAAAAGCTTTACCCAGTTTGTTTTGTCTTATCCAGTAAATGAGCGAAAAACACAGATATTCCTCGAAATTTGGGAATAAAATAATTTCAGTGAGTTTAATTAATTATATTCGTCATTTTCTATGGATATACTTATGAGATGAACGGAAAATGGAGACACTATAGAAAGTCCCTAAAAGCCCTGTAACTATGACAAATTTAAATTTGGAGCGTCACCCACGACCACTATAAATTCCAGTCTCGCTAAATTTTAGCTGAACCAACCGCATGGAGCATAATCTGAAAGTGTCATTAGTTTAGGTGCATTATTCTGTCATTTGGGCTAACTATTCCCGGATAAACGCAGCATCCCTTCCGCAGCCGAGGACAACAGAATCTTTTGGGATCCTTGGCCTGAATCCCCACCATCGCCTACTCGTAATGGCCTGGGGATGGTATGGAAAGGGGGTGTGCATCAAAAACTTTTCCTTTAGCAACTGTTGTTGCGGCTGAAGTTTAAGTTCGTTACATAAAAATTACTTTGAGTACATGCTGTCGGCAGCCGGGCAATCCACCCAACCACCCAAAATCGGGCGGTTAATGCTGTTCTCTCCCCCAGCTCTAGGGCCACTTATTTTATCGTTAAATTCAAATAAATTCTAGCAAGTTTGCGGAAGCACTTAGCCCTTTTTCGATGCCACAGTAAAATATTGCACCGTCACAGAGCCATTAGTTTATATGCTCAACTGTAATTATGCAGACCTTCTTTTTTCTCTATTATATATATATATATATAATTTTTTATTTTTCTGCTTAAAATTAATAACGCACACTTTTCGGAGGAAAATGGAATTTTCAATTAAATTTATTAGCTTGTTGCATCAGGCGGTAATTGCTCTCTGGATTTCAACTAGTGGAGCACTTTGCGGTAGATAGTAAAAAGAGACTCTTGTCATGAGTCCAATAATTTTGAACTTTAATTGGAAGGATTTATAAAATTCATTCTCGCGAGAAATATTTGATTTAATAAGCAAAAACAGATTTACATGTTGAATAAGTATCAAGGTTTATTATAAAATAACAAATTTTAGTTGTTAAGGTAAAATTAAATGTAATATCGTTTACTAACAGAGAAAATATCTCATTTAAATTGAACCAATACAAAAATCAATAAATTTCATTAGAAAAATTGAATAGGGATCGAAATAGAAGTTTTTAGCTCTTAAAGCTTTTAGTGCTGTAGCCAGGTATTCGCTAGTTAATGTTTTAACCCTTTTACTGCGGCGTGACTTCAGAGTAATCTTTAAAGTATCAATAGAGACGATGCATTATTCACTAGTGGGCTGCGGACACCAAATAGTACCTGAAGATTTGATACCATTCGTAGGACTTAACAATCCTCCGATACCTTAGGTCATATGTTTCAAAGGACGATGAATTTTATATTGAATCAATCGGTAAAATAAGGAAGGTATTATAGTATAAAAATACAAATCGCGTATAATTAGACCTTTCGTATATATTGATGGACTTGTGAGAGGCCGTACATTTACGCCTTTCGTAGGGTTAAACAATCATGGAAAAAGTAAAACGATACTTAAAATAGGTCCTAATAGTGTTGCGTATGAAATATCCGATTTTTAACTGAATATACCTTGCCAATTTCAGAAAGATGTCGCAATACTGTTGTACGAGTATGTTAGTCTTTCATTCTGATAACAAGTTCCCTTTCAGATACGACTTCACAGACTTTTTGGGTATTTCACATGGTTCATTTTGTAGGGAAAAATCACTATACTGAAATTTTTCAAAACAACGCTACGACTGGTTTATATTGCATGTAGCTTTTGCAGCATTATTGCTAAATTTATAGTTATATAAACAAAATGTACAGGAATATCGGTTGATTTCACATTCGCAAAAAAATTCAAAACAGATAACAAAAGGGTACATTATAGTAAAATAAATTTAAAAACAATTATTAAACTGCATGGGCATAAGTAATTTGAACTTTTCGAGATGAGGTAAAATATATCCCACCATGCATAAAAGGCTAAGCAAAAGTTGAGACTGTTTTTAACCCACCTAACCCGAAAAGAGTTAAAATATTTAAATTCGCAAAAATGTTTACGTTTGTCCATTCACTATAAAATTCTATTAACAGGAAATGCAAATAAGAACAGGCAAACGGACATAAAAGTGAAATTGCATAAAACATTTTATTTTCCGATAAAATTTCTTCTTCATAAAATGATAATAAAATAAAATAAAAATTCATATTCCTGTCCTGATAGGTATGTAGGTAGGTAGGAATAACGAATTTATTTTATGATTATTAACATATAAAACGAATTGTTTACAAGCAGGGCATTTTGCTTATAGAATTTATTATGAAAAACTTTAAAATGAAAAACAGCAACAGATCAAATTGATTGGTAATATTTGCTGCGTTTTTTTCACTACGGTTATTGGTCCAGGTTAAGCAGGAAATTTTGTACTAAATTGAAATGTTTGCATTATTTCGTAAAAATTAAATTAAATAGTCTGGATTTATATACACTTTGCGTCAAAAACTTAATCCAAAAATTTATCCGGTTCTAAGTTTGGAGTTCATATGGGTAAATATCATGGCAATTTGATGCACTTCTCTCAAATTTTAAAATCAGGGTATACGTGGCGTTTTGTAAAATCTAAATCAATTGCTATCTAAACTGAACCACATAGGAAAATGAAAAAAAAACTCAGCTATCATATAAATCATTTTTAGACAACGGATGGATAAATTGTAAAACTAAAAATGTATAATGATTAGCAAGCAACAAGACTATGCTTTTAAGCTTGCACTCTTTATAGTGTAAAATCATCTAATAATATTTAAATAATTCTATAAATTTCATTTATCAACTTCAATCACATCTACTTACCAAAATAACTTCTAATCGTAAGCAAAACATCAATTTTTATGAAGCAAGTTGTATGGGCGAATAAAATTGGTTTAAATATTTAAACAAAATCTTTAGCTAATTTTTGTATTTAAATGAGTTTTATTTAATTGTGTTTTACGTAAAAACTTTTCTAAAACCAAAAGAATCTCCTCTTCTAATTAATTTTACGCGAATGATTCGAATTATTTTAAAATCTGAAAAGATTTTGAGTGTCTCATTCAAATCTCACCTTTAGATTTAGTCAAGTGTAGGCACTTAAAGTAGTATTTTAAAATTCTCAAGCAAAATGAAACTCTTCATTGCACTGGAAATTTTAAACAAACGAAACATTCACTCTCCATTCACACACAACTCTTATGAGAGAATATTAAGATTTCGCACTTTTTAGTGCACTTATAAGTGAGTGATCGTGAATGGAGCGCTTTATATTCAACTCCTTGAAGACGGGTTTGCCCATTTGAAGATTTTAAATTAAAAGTTTTCATTTAATTTTGAATGATTCATTGAAATTTAATATTTTTTTTTTTTTAGTATATTAAAGGAGGTATGTCGAAAATACTGTAAAAGCAAAATGTTAAGACTTTAACAATTTTAAAGTGAAGTTCTAGAAGACTAACTTTTATTTAAATAAAATCAGGAACAAAAATATGTTTATAGAAAAATAATAATAGCCGAAATTTTCTACAAAATAGTAGGAGGCCAATTTAGCTGACAACGCCGTATTAAAGGCTGTCTTCTATTCAATTTTGTTTTCCATTTCGATATTTGTAATGGGTTAAGTAGGGGTAAGTAGAAAGAGATTTGTCTACAGATATTTTTACTAATATGGATAATTCAAGAATTGAGTACTGAATTTAAAAATGCAAAATTTCTAGAATTTGTAAATAATTTTTGTGTTTTTTTTTCTCAAGAAACGCTGAACAGTTGCACAAACGAAATACTGGACGTTAAGTAATCTCTTTAGATTTTCGTTGAGTTATAGTTAGAAAACATCCTTTGTGTATAGACGAATTATACCAGAAGTTAATCAATCCACTAGAGCTGTATCCACACTGTCAAAGACAACTATTAATTTAATGCTTAATCAACATTAAAAAAAAAATATCAAGATAATTTTAGAGTTGTTTGCCAATAGTTTAAAACATTTATATATTAATTAAATAAAATATTTGTTTTTTATATATTAAATATGTAACGTATAAGGCTAATTTAATACCAATTGTTAAAATTTCCATTTTCCTTCGAATTGTTTTAAATCTAATGAATTATTAAAACTATGGGAACACGAATATCATTCAATAGGGGGCGACAACAACACAAGAACTACCGAAACAATACTTTTGCCAATTCTTGTCAATAACAACGAAAACAAAAACAAATTATAAATTAAAGGAAAAGAAAATATAGGAACATTTTCAATTCCAATCTAAGTTACAAGGAATTATGAAGAAATTTAAATATAACAAATAAATGAAATCAAAGATGAAAATCGTTAAAGGATCAAAATGATTACCTTCCGGCAGATATTTCTTTTAGTACACATTTCAAAATTACTGAAGAATTTCATATATGTTTTTGAATTTAGACAAATCTGCCGAACAAAGCCAATCATTTTGCCACTACATATTTCAACTATTCAATATTATTGAAGTGAATGTAAGAAATGATATTATTTTTTGTTCTTTCTTTTTGACTCAATAAATTTGATATTTAAGAATTTTTCAGTATTTATGTTTTAACTTGAAAACAATAAAATAATTTAAAAAAAAAAAAAAAAAAACAATCAATATATTTTTTTTTCTTTTGTTTTGTTGCATTCACATTGAATTTTGCCTTATTGTTTTTTTTACCATGATTACAGCGCCGCCCGCTATTATAACACGGGCCGTATGGGAGACTTGTCCCTCACCATTGCGCGCGATACACGTGTATTCTCCGATGTCCTCGTGACGGATTGTTGATATCCGTAGCTCGGTACCATCGTTAAAGATACCAACAGTAGACGATGGATCAACGGGGTTAGCATCTTTGTACCACAATATCTCTGGTGTTGGTGTGCCATCAGCTTGGCAATTTAGAATAATTGAATCACCTGCAAATTGGATAGACACAAACATTATAAATAACATTGTTAAATTTGTGATTTTTATTCGTACCTTAAATTTAAATCTTAAATACCCTACTAGTTCGCATAAACGACATTTACGGCGCTCTCCAATGGAGAATTGGCCAGTTATTTTCCTGTATCTGTTTTGACTAGCTCTGTTACTACTTAAATACTCTTGAACTCAATTACTTGAGTATTTCCATTACAAGAGTTCAAGGATCTGAGCTTGAGTAAAGGAGTTTTTAATACCAGAGTTGTCAAGTACTCGAACGTATCAAAGAATCCAATTCAGGGTGTATTTGAGTGCTCAATTAAGGAGAATTCAAGTATTACAGTTTGGAAGAAATCAAGTATTTGATTATTGAAGTCCTCTAGAATTAATGCATTAAGAAGTAAGAATGCAACTTAATTTAATTTAATTTAAGAACGAGGTTGATTTCGTGTACTACGAATGTTTTTTAAATGTATAGTGCAGTACCGAATCTGATCAGTGCACTTCTTAGCAAGGGTTTAGAAATTCTCCAAAAATCCCAGAAATTAGTAATAAACAATGCTTGCTATAGGACTCAAAAACTTAATTATGTATTTGAATATTCCCAACTTTAAGACCCTATTTACACTATCATGGGAACGAGCCAATTTTATAAGCTTGATGTCACCAATTTTGGAAGAAATGCAGGCGATAAAGGGAATGAAGTAGACATGAATCAAATAATATTTGGGTCTATTTAAAATTGAGTGGAGATAGCAACAGTACTTTGTTAATAATTATTAGACCCAATTTACACTACCATGAATCAATTTCATTACCAATTTCTGACTAGGAAATGAGCGTTGTATTTTACACTATCATGGGCATCGTTTTAATTTCATTTCAAGAAGTCTATTTTTATTATTCTTATTATTTATTTTATAATTTAGAATTTAAATCTCATATTGCTTTCTTATTTTTCGTTAAACTCGGAAACTAAAGCTCATATGGCAACATTCTGTATTGTTTTTAATTTCTAAGCAGAGTTTTTCATATGGGGAATCGAACCCACAACTTCGGAGTGACACAGTTTACAGCCAAACCGCTCAGCCAGCTATGCCAGCGGAGGCCTCTCTATTTTCATTTGAAACAATTGCAAATGTCCATTTGAAACAAGTACTTGTATAAATATTATCAAATGCTTATTTGACTCATTAGGCTTTTTATTATATATATAATTATAAAGAAAGATATCCCTACTTAACCCTTTGCCACTAAGGGCGCATATATGCGCTCCAAGAAATAAGTTCATATGACTTCTAAGTAATAAGTACGTTCCACAGGAAATGCACGAAAAATTTACAATAACGATATTTTACTTCTACTTTTGCTCCGACCATAGAAAGCGGTTCTGCATTGTGCTGTTCCGTGCCGAAAGGATTAAATTAAATTAAATTAAATGATTGTTAGCATAATTGCTGTTTTCTCTATTTGGAATTTTGGAGTATCAATTTTTAATTTGGCTTCAACCCGAATATTTGAGAAATTATTCCATCCATGGCATGGTATTAACTAAACAAATGTTGGTATGTTTGGAAAACAAAATTGTTCATTCATTTCATGTAATATGATTTGGAAAATTTCTACTCGAAAAGCAGTACCTACATTAAAATGGATATGGATGATGGATGTTTCCATCAGTATATTTCTTTATCTTTTTCAGTGGTTTAACCCATAAAATGAAGAACGGATTTGCAAAATATTACGAATTCAAATAACGACTGAAAGCAGCAATCCAAAATCAAGATATATTGAAGAAAACCAACGATATGTTTTTGTGCAGTATGTAATAAGTATCGAATACCTAACATATGTACATAATTCGCTTCGGAACAGAATTAAGGTATAGGTGTGATAGCTCAAATAATTTACTTCGATTGCCTTTGGAAGAGCGAGAATTCATTAAAACTACCGCCAAAAGGGGCCAGAGAAAAGAAATGCGCCACGTCTTAGACGTAAATCGCAGGAGGATAGATGTCTAAATAGTTGGCCGTTGAATGAATTTTCAAGATGGGATAGGCCATTTGCCGTCATCACCATTCCGGTAGAGTATCCTCCGGCGAATTCTCCTTTATTCCCGGTTTCCCCACACCCTAGTAAACAGTGTAATCCACTTCTTGCTGTTTTCGTTAATGATAAACGCCAACAAGGGCAGGCTTATGAGCCATTATATAATGAGGCCAACTCCTCTCGAAGTCGTCCCATGAATCAGAATCCTGTGGCTTTGTAACATGAAAGATGCGCATTAAGATGCCACGTCCTTAATTCTGTCGTTTATTCTGGAGCCCCGGGCTCGGCTCCGCACGTTGAGCTAAAAAGCTGAGGGGCATTCTGTCCAAGGGAAAAGGACCCCGATGAGTTGGAGCTCCGATGGTGGTAATATACCACCACCATTCCCAGCAAGGAAAATAACTTTCCAGAGGATAACAGCGGGATATTTAGGAAGGAAGTGTCATTTCATGCTGCTGCAGGCATGGCTGTTAACAATTGTATCTCGTTCTGTTCCTTTTCAAGCAAGCTATCCATTTTGGGTTCCGAGATTTTCACAATTGGTGGCCGCTGTGGTCGGATCTACTTGATACGTCTGAGATTTCTGCAATCGAGTGCATTTATTTCCCTGTGCGATATACCCCGCTTAGCCACAAATGAGGCTCACAAGAGAAACCCTTGAAAATGTTGACAAATTCGCAATTAGAGCAATCCTTGAAAAAGCATCATGCACTGTATGAACCGCGAATTTAGAACTAGTTTTAGAGCCAGGAGACCACTTTTCATGAGTCGAGTGTTTATGGCTCTTTTCAATGTGGATCGAAAAATTTGAAGCTACATCGAAATGAAGACTTATGATCCGGTTTAAGGGTCTTAAACCGTGAGGTATGTATCCAAAGAGACCAGATTATTTTATAGTATATTTTTAAATATTACCTTAAGTTTTGATTTATATAACAATATTCCTTGTCTGTACTAGGGGCTAGAAAATTATAAATTTTGTACTTAAAAATCTTTAAATCTCCGCAAAATATGACGGTTTTGGTAATTTACTACATGAAACCAGTCTTATGATTTACTTATTTCGATAAATTGTGGGAAATCGATGCTTGTAGGGTTAAATCGGGCTCCAAGGTAACTATGCGTCGGAGGGCGAAACTAATTTATTTTAGCAGAAAAAGCTGGAATGGTATACTCACCTAAGTTAACGTAAATAATGTCCTCTGGCGTTACGCTGAAGCGGGGTGGAGCGTGCACGTCTAGGTGGAACCATGTACCATTCTTGTGCTGCTTGGGATCACGGTTCAGGAAAACCACTTTACACTCGTACCATCCCTGGTCCGCCTCTTGAATGTTGGTCAAGTTAAGGGAGGCGGCTCCAAACGGGGAGTCCGGGGATACACGTGAAACTCGTCCTTCGTATCCTTCGCCGCTATGCGTCGGGTAGTTCTCGTACCAAATGTAAATTGGCAAATCCTGTCCCTGTTGATTTTTGGGTTTTAATCGATTTTTTTTTTTTTTTTTGTGGTGAAAAGAGGAGAAGAGGATTAGGGTTCGGTTGAGTGGCAGAGGGAAGAGAAATTAAGTTGTTTAGTAATTCTGCTGAATTCGGATACCACCTTAAATCTAACAAGTGATAATTATAGTACGAGTATGTCGAATGCTTTACTGATTATAGTCATGTATGTCTTCGGTCTACTTATGAGGCAACTTAGGATTACTCAGGGCCAACTATCGGGTGCATGCTTGCAAAATGTTTGTGGTTATCTAAACGTGCGCCAAAGGTACTTGCATTAAGCTGGATGGGAGTTTTTTGTTTTTTAAATCCTTTGTTACCTTTTAGTATACCTTTACTTAAAATAAAAAGGTAAGAGAGGATTTTGATATACAAGGATTTTTGCTTAATTTTAGACATTTTCATAACGAGCGTGTAATTTTTAATTACTAGCCTTTTTTAATCAATTTTTTAATTCATTTAACTCAACATTAATCACCTGAAAATAAAAATGAAAATGCATATACATTTCTAGAATTTGTAACAACTTATTGGAAAAAATAACAAACATCAAAATTTTATAAAATATATAAAATTCGAAATTTCCATACATAGGCAAATTGGAATTGTTGGTTTAATTTTGTAATTATAGAAGATGCATTTCTTGCAATTTCAATTTAAGTTTTGTTAAGAGGAAAAAATTTTTAATCAAATTTAAAGCTTAATCTCAAATAAAATCATTATTTATTGGTTTGATTCCGTACATCTGCTGCAGCTAGGAAAAATCACAATCAGGGAATGTATTTAAAAATTTATTAAAACATCGCTTAAAAAGAGCTCGATTGCATCTGTTGTGTGTGCTGAAACCCAAAAGCGTACTCTAATCGGTCAATCAATCATCAGACCCTGGACCTGGGCATATATGTTCCAGAATTTCGTGCTGTCGCACCGCTAAAAAGGGGTTAAATCCAAAATATAAATAGCACTGGCGCGAAATGAAATTTATTCGAAATTTATTCTTTATATTTACATTTTTCTTAGGCAACCGTGTGAAATTAATGTGCAAAAATTCTGAACAGGCCCCAAAAACAATTTTTTTGCTTTTTGTGATATATTTGATCGCCTCCAGCGCAAACAGGGAAAGAATGCAAGTAAAACGTATTGCGTGACGGTTTTTTCCTAAATACCCTATATGTTTGGTAGCAGGATGATTTTTCGCTTTTATTTTTTTTATTATTTTCCTTTTCATTTTTTATTTAAATAAAAAATCGAACGACACTCCCTATTCAATTGTGATACAAAACAGGGAAAATCGAATTGACTGCGTCGCCTCAAACATTTACATTTTCCAATTTTTTTCTTTTTTAGAGCTTTTGTTTTTATTTTCTTGTGAAAATCTGATATTTTTGCTTGTACTGTTCAACAAGCATAAATTCATATTAATTTCGTTTTCTTTTTATTACTGTCTCGCATCAGCCAGGCCAATCTCACCGGGGGGTTAGTTATTCTCTCCGGGAAGTTGATTTTATTGTTCCTTTCGAAAACAACTTTTGTTTACCCCCAAAAAGATTGAACGGTTAATCATACAAAGATACGAAAATTTATCATAAACTTGGCTATTGTTTTCGTTCGCCAGAGGATGAGATTATTTTGAGAAGAGCTTGCAATCTCACTGCCATAAAAACATCAGGAGTTTAATTGGCAGCTCAATCGCAGGATATCCGATTTTAGCATTAATTTATTCCATCAAAGAGCAGGGCTCCATGAAATTGTTTCAAATTTAAAGCTTATATTATAAATAAATAGACCACTATTGCTGCGGGAGAAGTAATTAGTTGTCTGTACTGAAGAATTCATAGCGTTTATGGAACCATACTTTAAACTTGTTTTTACCCTGTTATACTTGCAAATTGTTCCAAAAAGCTTGAAGTAAAACTTCGAAATAAATGAAATCTTAATAACTCTGAAACAACCTCATTACTGCGTTTATGAAATCCTTCGTCCGCACCCCCACGGAAGTAAACAACAGGCCCGAGAGCCCTTTTGGTCCCGTAGACGAAGGCCTTAGAAGACGGAGATGACGACAACGAGGAGCAACTATCGCTCCACGAAGAAGATGCTTTGCTGAGCTGCCATAATAAGACCTTGTAACATGACGTGTAATTAAAGTGCCCCGAGGTGAAATGCATTTCATATCTCTTTTGTCTGAATTGTTTCTCTCACCCTCAGAGTCCCTTCGCCTGCATTCGGGTGTGTTTGCATTCTTTTTCATTTATTATATCTTTAATGAGTTTCATGAAGGTTCCTATCTTTTCGCGATAGTAAGTCCGCTTTTCGAACAAATTTTCGGGAGTGTTTACCTTTCATTTAATTTTACACTGAAAATATTATCATAAGAATGCACTGCACACCCTTAGTGAATTCGTGAATAAATTTTAATAATATATCCCCTTATATCCGATGATCGGATTTCTAAATATTTAGACAGTATTATTGTTGAACTGAAAATAAAGATAGGAAAAGGGCACAAGAAAGATTTACTTTCACAATTAAAGATAGCATTATACCTCCTTAATAACTTAATGAATAAATCTACATAACTATATTTTATAGTTATTTGGTTAAAAAATGTAAATACTAGACAAGTGCTAGTTGAGCTCGCGTGGAGAGAGTTCCTTACGAGGGATATAGGTCTTCCTGTAATTTATAAGTAAACAACTATTTTCAATATTTTAAGCTTAGTAGTTTTAGAGATGAGAGGGAGGAATGGTAAATTTTTACCTATTTTCTTAAATATCTTTTAAACTATTGAGATCCTTACAACAATATCTTTTATTTGATATATCACACTGTACAATTTGCAAAGCTTATTTTTTAAATTTTCTTCAAATTTGCTCCAAAAAATGACCCCTATATTCGAAATTCATTTATTTACGTTACACGTCCCTATTAGGGTCTTTGGGTCACAAAAATTCATATGTGTTACCAAATTTCAACTTCAACTTTGTGATAGATGGACAAACAGACACACGAGTGATCCTATAAGGGTTCCGTTTTTTTCATTCGGACGTACGGAATCCTAAAAAATACCCTTTTTGGTGGTTCTAAATTTAATAAACCTATTTTAACAATACAGAATCCTAATTTGCTATTTTAAATGATATTAGAGCTGTGAAAAATATTACAATATTAAGAGTATAAAAAAGGATATATTCAAGGCATACGTTATATCGTTATTTCTTCAAAGTAATAAACCAACTACATATTTTATCTATAAAACAACATAAAAGATTTAATGCTTTTTACAATTTTTGAATGAATACTTTCCCAGGATGTTTTATAAGAATAAAATGTCACTTAAAGCTTCTGCAGATTTCAAGCTTTTATTGGCTAAAATGATACTATACACTTTTATGTGCGCAAACTTTTATATTACTACAAATACTGTTTTGATTGACTGATAAAATAGTCAATAGTATAGTACAAGAATATAAGGATTATATGGCGTTTATTCTTTACCACTGTTGTAAGTATTAAAGTGAGACAAATCGTATAAAAGTATACGACATTCGTAAGAATCTTTACTATTTTATGGATGATTAGACTTAAAAATGTGCAGTTTCGTATTACTAGAAGTTGTAACATACTCGTTTACTATATAAAGAGATATTTTATTTGGATTTATCTAGATTCGTAATTTAAATGAATATCAAGTTAAATTTTAAGGTGATTAATGCGAATTCTTCTTTATCCTTATCCTTATTAAGGCTTTTCTCTATTCATATCATTTCTGGATATTGTAATTTTAGGATTTCAAATAATTTCATGCGGATTTTAAAATTCAATTTAAAGAAAATTTCCAGAATATAAAATTTCAATAAGAATTTGAATAAGCTTAATTTTTTTTATTTTTTACGGTTTATGTAAGCCATACATTTATAAAATTAATTCCGTTTTCTAAACCACTTAATTCAGTTTTAAAAATTGAACTTGGACTGTGTAGCTTTAAAAATAGAAGAACTCAGGATCCTGGCAGCAATTTCCATTTATTTCAACTTTCTGATCAAATAAATTCCGTTCACCGGCAGGTCCAACTAATTACACAGTCGAATGCAATCTTTTTCCAACTGGCACCTCCTCATTTACTGCGGAAGCTCCAGCAGTCCAGTGCGGAATTAATAGGGCAAAAATTCGCTTATGTGATAAACAAAAACGACAAAATGGGTATGGGGGTCCTCTAGAAAAATAAAATCCAGAGAGAGCTCTCCCAGTTCAATTGGTGGTGGTTGCGAGGCATGCAAAAACTTTTCTACCATTCGCCGGAGACTTGATGCCCCAATTTTGGGGCACCCTTTGCATTCTATTTTATATTGTATATACTTTTCAACCCTAAATCCATAGGTGGAACTACAACATGTCCAAAATTGCAAGGGTAATCGCATTTAGATTTCGAAAACTGAACAAGTTTTTGGACAGTGGTTTGGTAAAGCGCCCGCATTGGTACACTAATTGGGCTTTAGTTCGTTGGGGTTGTAGTCGATCTGAGTGCGTCAGACAGCTTTTCTCAAAGATTGATCATAACGCAACGATAGGACGTCGTTTTTAGGGAAGTAAATGAATGGTTGGATAACGCACGTATGAGTCCTAATTTGGAAGATATTCGCAGCACGGTCACGCGTTTCCTTTTCTGACAGACCTAATGAAGCGAATGTGATTAAAAGTTTTCCGTGCGTTTACTGTAGAGAAACGTTGACATATCCATCACTTCCATCTTCCCATATAAGAACGATGTCGGGATGAGACAAACAAGCTAAGGGAGTGCGCCATCCCTCCCTGATCCCAAAACCCACAAAGCCTCTAACTATCCTGATGTCAAATAGATGGAAAATTATTATTACAGTCGAGCAGGACGACCTGGCTGGATTCTTCCCCCGTTCTGTGTCCCTGCCCGGGTGCTCTGATCCACCCAGTCAAATACCTACACAGGCCATTACGGAACGAGAATATTTCCTCATCCATGCACTTGCCTGTAATCCTTGACTCCTTTCTGACATCTCTACGGAGGCAGGATATATCGATGATAAGATTTTCCACATGACATAATTTCTGCTTTGTTTCCGATATCTTGTGGGTCCCCATCGGGGGTCCCGGGATACGGTGACGGGACCAGAACAATTCCTGTCGGCTGGAAGAGTAATTACGAAATGATTACCCCGTACAATCGCACCATGCACAACCAGGATGAGAAGGAGAGACTCATGCAGCGACACAGTCTCCTGGTCCAATTCTGAGACAGTTACCGGGAAAAATGTAATATATGTCTGGAACTGCTGCGAGCCGGATATCAGAGCAATGCTCATCCAGACTTTGTCGCTTTGTGATATCTTCCCGGCAGTGGCTAATAGGATTAAATTGAGACTTGCTGCCTTGTCTATTCTTCCAACCGGGGGAGTTGTGGCTGCAATTTTCGAATATTAATTAGACAAATAGCTTAGGGGGCTCCGACTGCTTTACTAGGAATTTCATAAATTCAGTCCTCCTTTTATGATATAGTCTTGCAACATACCTTTGATATGCATATATATTAAAACGAGCATTAAAAAAGCATTACAAGAAAAGTACATCAGTAAAATATGTACAAATAATTGAACAAATTGGGTTTGAGGTCTCCTCATAGATTTTGATGAAATAATAATAATGCTTCTCCATATCAAACAATTTAATTAATTGAATGAATGGATGGAATACAATTGATATAATTAAGATGCCGATAATTAATTCGTACACTTACCTAAAACTGATTATGCAACATGTAATTTGCCATCAATTAAGATTTAGAATAGTTAGATATGCACGCGGTCTTATAAATTCAAGAATTATTATTTTAATTTTGATATGGAAAAATCAGTATACAAATTTTCCAAAATTAATTATGCTCGAACTAGACTACGCTGCTACTTATGTCTTCAATGTCTAGGGTCGTCTAAATAGATATTCATAAAGTCTGTAGATAAGTTAGAATCTTAAAACTAAACTCATTGCCCAAACTTGCTGTAGAATAAACTTTTGCAAAATTTTCTACCTTCATCAGAGGAATGAATTTTATCATACACTATCCTTTCTGTCTATCCTGTGCTAGATAGCATGACGGGGCGATTCAGAGGCGCAAGTTGACTCCTCTTCGAGAAAATCCTTTTTTCCTGTTGGCTGTTTAGCTCTACTTTTTCCTCATTTCATCTTGGGGCAAAGTAGAATAACTAGGACGGCACAGAAAAACTTTTTTAATTAATCAGCGCTTTGCGTAAACAAAAATACCGCCAGTGAGTGTGTTACACTCGCCCCCAGGTTGTAATTGTGTTCAGACGTTCCGGTTACATATATCTAGATATATTTATCCATAAGCGACTGTTTATGCTCATATTAGTTTGGAGGAGCAGTGCTTTCTTATATTAAAACTTCAGTATATTGTGGAGTTTCCACTTAGTTTACCTCAGTATTAGATTATTAGACAAGTTGCCTGGTAAAGGATGGGCAACATCTGATAAATTACGTTCGTTGCGGAGAAATAGGGTACAAAGCCGCTAAACAATAAATTTTAGTTTAGGAAAATATTCTGACTGGCAATGACAGGTAGAAGGATGCCCCTCTGGGCTCAATTATCCTCACATTTCATTTAACCGCACTGTCGAAATGATAATGAGGAGATCCATTCCATTTCGCATGCATTGGATACCTGATACTATTGTCGAATTCGAGCAATTTGTGCAAATTACGAAGATCCATCCAAATTTGCTGATGAAAGCAACTAACCTATTTATTGTGTAATTAAAGGTGAAAGTCATCCCAGGGAATCACATTAATTAGAATTAATCGGTGCGAGCACCCGCCACAAATGGAATCCATGCCCTCTCCCAGGATGATTAATATTAGAGGCATTTTCTTCGTTACAAATGTTGCCCGCATATACCAGACCTAATGTTACCGCACCGGAAGAAGTCACCGGATAGTGTGATAATAGTCCCTGGCTATCTCGAGTGTCCATAACAGTGCCTAATATTCACAAATTTGCAATTAATATGAATAAGACTGCAAATGACTCATTCCTCTAGCCGTACACATTCCGGATAGGATAATTTGAATTATATATCAGTTTAATTTTATGCTATGGGTGTGGCTGTCAACAACGCTAGAACCGAGGGATTACCCGTCCCCGTAGGTGATATATTTCTATTTTCGAGTTTTATCCACTTCATACTATCGTCAAGCGGAAAAACATTAATACATGCAACTGCACATCGTGTCCGTTGTTAATGCGCTGTTCCATTTAATATGCAAATGCTACCTATGAAATATGTATGTTCATATATAGTCGTCAGATTTGGTCCACTACAACTATTTCAGTTGTTCGTATAGAAATTCTCTCTCTGATATTAATGTTTCCTGGAAAATTATTTGTAAGGATGCCATGTAGCAGAAAATATTATGTGTTAGGAATTTTTAAAATATTTGAACCCTGTGTTCATAATCAAGCAACTACTTCTTTAATCACTCTGTTATTGCTCCAAAGTAGAATTAATGAGTAAGACCTGAACAAAATTTGTCGTTATAATGCCTTTCAAACTATGAAAGTTTAATTTGTATTTTACAATTTGAGTATCATCATTTGATATGCTTAATAAACTAAGTTTTCTTAAATACAGCGAAAAATAATAAACCTTTTCTATGATAAAAATAGGCATGCTTTAATAATAATGTTATATCACGCATGCGGGAAAAGTACTAACTTACCGCACTTTTTGGAACAATTTTTCTTCTTTAAATTGTTATTTTTTTATTGAATCGTAAAGTACACACGATAGGGCTATGTATACACATTCAGAACACACATGTGATTATCGAAAAACAAATGTATCCTTAACGTGTTTGGTCCGGATTTTGGGTTGGAGGCATAACTGGACCATGCTTTTTCCAAAAAAGGAAGCTGGTCAAGTAGTAAATGTTACTGGTGCTCGATATCGAGACATGATAACACAGTTTTTTCTACCTAAATTGGATGATATTGATGTCGACGACATGTGATTTCAACAACACGATGCCAAATGCCATACAGCCTGTGAAGCAATTCAATTGCAACATAAAACATTTCCTGACTGTGTACTCTCTCGTTTCGGTGATAAGAATTCATTCCCTAAATCGTGTGATTTACTACCATTGGATTTCTTTTTATGGGGTTATTTGAAATCAAAGGTCTATGCCAACAAGACCGTAAGCACGCTTATATTGAAGGACGAAATTCAACGATCTCAAAGATATGTAAACGTATCAAAGTTCCTAAAGCAAAGGTGATTGTATGTTATTTAGTATGTAAGGAAAAATACAAATCAAATACCCATTTAAGATTCTAAATCTAAATGCAGCTTGAAACAAAACGGGGACATATTGATAAATCCAAAATATTCAAATATATTTTCATATGTCCTATATTTCAAACGAAATGGATAATCCTGATTAGGCTGATTAATTACCACGCATAATATGATATAAATTCTTCCAAATACCGCTCATTGAACCTATGCTAAATTAATTGTCTCGTTTCTATATCAATCCAAAATTTCTAATATATGATAATCACCCACAAAGGGGCGTTCTTATCCTCAAAAATAATTCAATCTGCTCTCCATTGAGTTAACGACGGACTTTAAATTAATCATAAGTTCTTTTCCCACTAAAACAGCAAATTCCAATCACATCCTATGGGTATACAAATTTTAATAGAATCAAATTTGCATCCGTGGGTGCATTATGTGCTAGTTTTAGTGCGCAGGAGGGAGCTTAGACAGAGTTAAAATGTTAAAAGGAATTTTTTGGGAACATTGCCACAAGCTAATTGCAAATTCTGAGGGTAGTCATTCACATCAGAGCAATGACAGCAACTATTTGTTAGACCAGCCAAATGGTTTCATTCCTTTTCAATGAACATCTAAAAATTAATAACGTTAATTGAACTGCAATTAGGAACACTTCTCATATATGGTATTAATTTTATTAACATCCATTTTAATTATTATCCAATTAGGAGCTTAAATTGCGATAGAAAACTTTTGTAAATTACATATACTCGTGCTGGTGACAAATAAGTAATTCATTAAATTCTGTTTACACTGTTTGGTCAGCAGCACTGTGCTGTTGAAGTTTTAAATTAAATTACCTCATGGCTAGTTGCATTATTTGTTTTTTTTTTGTTGGAAAAATTATAATTGTTTTTGGCATTTTAATTGGTTTTAATATTTGTTGCAAAAATCATTTATTTACATTTGGAAATGTTGTGCAATTTTGTCTACTTTGTTATATACTTTTCTGGATATAATAAAGCCATTTAGAAATTTACTTAGAGACATAGTGGCATCACTAGCATAACTAGCATCACTGTATCTAGTAAGCAAGATTAGCTTGAACCGAGAACACGGGGGTGTGCTTTATTCCGGTCAAAGCGTTAGGTGGTAGCTCCGTCATACCGGGATGCTTCTCCTAGCAAAAGCGAAAGATGGCAGCCCCATGAACTAGGATAGCTACTGCGGGCATAGCGAAAAGAAACGATTCAAGAAACGAATACAGAGCCTCGGACACGATTAGAATAGAATGGAATGGGCTAGCTAACGCCCCATGCTCCCTAAGGGAGTGAAGTAGGAAAAAAAAATATTCATAATATCCTTTAATTCGATTATTGGATTATTAATTTTTTTTTCTTTCCTAACCCCTTCTCTTTTGCTATATTTATTTGATTTTATTTTTTATAGGCAATTATGTAGAGAATTAAATAATTAAATTATCACTATTAAAAATCATTACATTTTGTTTGGAGTGAAGCAACCCATGAAATTTTAAATATATAGGGTATCTATTCTAGCTATATCGATTTGGTTTTGATGAGTGGATGATGCCATTTCTATAAATTCTATAAATACTTTATTTGTCCACAAAAACAGGATCAATCTGATATTTATTAAAGTAATATTTTATTTTTACGAGCAAACAAACAATCTCTCTAGAGTTAAAAAATTATACGAAACAATGAACTGAACAATTTTATAAATTTTCCTTATATACTATATATTAAATTTCAATTATTTGATTTATTGTAGCTTAAAATGCTTATCAAATACGCTCGCTATAAAAAAATTCAATTAAACATGTTCTTGGATTAGTATTAAACCAATATCGTATTATTTATATTAAAATGCGAATAATAATTGTACATGCATCAATCAAGGTGAATTGGATATATTAAAGGAATATAAAAATTTACAAACTCTAAGCAAGCAACTACGGAAAAAGAAACAAAATAAAAAGCGTGTGTTGACTTATATCTTTGCAAAAGTGGTGTATAAAGTATATCCTTTTTTTATTTAGTTATTTATTTATTATTATTATTATATATATATATATATATTTTTTTTTTTTTGTACAGAAAAGGACTTATCAATCAGTATCAATTTTATAAAACACTAAAATCAATTTATTCCATTTTGGAACACAAGAATTGATAAGGTAAAAACAATTTTGAAATCTGAAAAAAAAATAAATAGTAATACCATTGCTAGTTAGTCGAACTTAAGGTTGTTTCGGTAGTAAAGAACTTTTAATTAATCGTATAAACACGTTTGAAGTTAATGCTTTCTAAATTAAATATTCAAGATGTTCGGTAGGGACTTTTCAATTTTAATTTTATATTACACAACAACCTATGGATTCAGTGACATGAAACTAATCTCATTAAACGTGTAATATCTGAGGATCTTTTACTAGCCATTAGTCGAGAAAAAGTTAAAACAATTTAAAGTCAACTTAATAATTCAATTTACTACCAAAACTCCTTAAATGCTTAATTCAATTTTTATTTAAATTTATATGTACAGAAAAGACACAACTGTGCAGTAGTTCACCAAACTTAAGGCCAATAGAGAATTGCATCCTAAATATTCGTAGAAGTAATAAAATAACCATAGAAACAAATAAAATAATGTAACTCTTTTAAAACAAATGTTACAAAAACCTAAAAGAAAAAGTAATGGTGCGCTAAGGTTTAATCAAATACAAGTAAGTAATTAAGAACTAATTAAAATTGGAATTAGCAAAAGACTATTAAAAAAAGAACCAAAAAAAAAAAAAAAAAGAAACCTGTGAACTATTGGCGGACTTGAAACGTCTCAATAAAAATCAAAAATCACACAAAACGTGAACAAAACGAAAAAATTCATTTGAGAACGAGGATTAGAAATTTAATTATTTGTTTTTATAATATAAACTCGAATTAATCGGAAAAAATGGCCAATTTACTGTATCGGTGATCATAAAAATTCAATATACAAAGTGAATGTGTTCTATCTATGGAACGATGAATGAATTTACAACTAATTAAATTTATTTTTCTTTTTCTCTAATTTTAAGTACTTTTAATTCTTCTCTCACTCTCTTTAGGTATTGGTGGTGATCAAAATGGTAGAAGTGGTTAATTATTGTCACTTTTCTGTATAAAAATATTTTCGTTAAGCTCTTGTTGATAAGTTGTGTAATTTTGAATGGAAGCGGTATGATGTATGTTTTTTGTGTCTTATTGATAAATTAAAAATAGTCTGGTAAAATGTCTAACAAACTAAAATTCTCCAATTTATCGATACACATGAGTACTTAGTTGAACAAGTCTTATCCAAAAGGTTTTAAATTCAACTAAGTTATCTTGAATTACATTTTAAACAGAAAATAAAGTACAGCTAATATCAATATCCGATTATATGTATAAAATAATTTATATCACGCAACTCTTTTGAAGAATCTGAACAAAAATTTATTTTTTATAAGAAGCTGTTAAAAGAAATTAAAGTCTACACCAATTTGATAGCGATATTCGAACAGCAAATACATTAATACTACTGTTCGAATTATTTTACTCAAATTCAATATAATTAATGATAATGTCTGAATGGTAAATGTAACATCTACAAAATATCGTATATACCCGGCTGGTAAACAAAAGTCCAACGAAATAATAAATATTAAACAGTAATGGATTATTTGCAAATTATTTTTATCTTTCTTCTGTTTGTCAACAAAATAATACTCACGGAGATATTTATAAAGGTATTTATGTATTTATATATAGAATATATAAAAAAATTTCTTGATTAAGAGAGTAGAGAAGATTTTGATATCGTACCGTTTCGCTCACCTTCTTGTCCCACTGCAGGACATACGGAACTGGGTGATCGTACGGGAACTCAACGTGACAATTGAATACGACACTCTCTCCAAGGATGGCTGTAATGTGTACAGCATCTTCTGCTAGAATGAAATTTTTAAAATAAATACAATGAATTAGTTCATGATTCCAAAATGTAACTCATTTTTAAAATTTGTTGCTTCAGTATTAATCACAAAGGCTATTTGATAAATCAATGACTCTAAGCTAAAAATCATTTTTTTTATAGAGTTCCGATACATCTTGGACAATAACTCCCCTCAATTAAGTACAATATTTGATTAGATTATATAAAAATTAATTGTATACACGAAATTTATTAATAAGAACCTTATTACAACTGTTTTGTATTTATAGAATGTATTCAACCTCAGGAAATACGAAAATCTTTTAATCACAATTTTTAATATAATTAAATTTCCCAACGTTATACATGCCAATAGATTTGTATTCATGGTAATTGCTTTTATTAAAATATTGTATAATATTGTATATTTAACACAATAAATATAAATGCATACGAGAATAAAAATTGTATATACAACGTTCGAGCATGCTGATGATTAAAATAAATAAGAGACGATATTTGCTCGGTTTACAAGCAAATAATTTTCCTCTATGCTCGTCTACACGGTAGACAAAATAATACTAAATATCAACAACATTAGGGTTTGGATAGCTGCATTTTTATTAAACAGACATAAAAAAATAAAATCAGGATTGGTCCCGAGGGAATATTTCGAGTCACAGCGTGTAGAAGTTGATAGTTTTGATTTTGGAGACGGGAAAGCCCCAATTTCACGGGAAATGTACTCGTGGTCCTAAAATAGGCGTTTCTGCACTAAAAGGGCTACAGTTCTGAAACGCCCTTTAATTCTACTAAGCAATTGCACTGGAAAAATACTTAAAAATTTAAAAAAAATATTTTTCCTATTTTCGCGAAAATGGCAAGCCCATGATTTTTTTAGACCGAAAAATAGAGTTTTTGGATATTTTGGCGGATATGCTTGATTTAGAGCTCATGTAAGAGCTCTTCAGCTGTCCAAAACAATTAAGTTAGGTATTTATTGGCTTTACTTATGTTCGGAGAGAACGAGAGAGCAAGTTTCAAAAAATAGATTGTAAAGTGTTTCAATCTAGACAACGAGCCAGCCAGCCAAAGTTGTAAGTACGAATTATATTTATAAGTGCAAATTTATAATCTGAAAAACTCAATATAGGTAGACCTTTAATCCGATCATGTTACACTTAAAGGAAGTTAGTTAAATTCATAGAGAATGAAAGACTTCTATGTCTACTCCAAATATGTTATACAGGGTGTTCGGATGCTATGTATACTATACTCTATATCAACACTATACCAATCGTTGGGGTATCCCACGCAAACAATCACTTCTTCCCTCTAAAAGTTCATGTTAAAGCTTCTTAGGTGGTACGCTCATTTATAGTCCTTATAGATGTAAAAACATTGCATTATTCAAAAGAGGATAAAAATACTTTTACAATGATACCTCACTGTGTTTGATACGTTTTTAAATGTAAGAGTTATGGAGGTTCAAGGATAAAAATTATCGAAATTTTCGTTAAAAATCGTCTATGGAAAAGGTAACTTTTTTGAATGTGACTTGACCCCATACAACTTTTATCCTCTTTGGACCCCCTCTTTGAACCCCCACTCCATGTCTTTATAGGAATCTCTTAGGAATAAAGTAACCGCACTTTCTAAACAGATATGACATCGATTTTGGGGGAGAAGAAGTGATTTTAGAGAAGGGAGTTAAGAAGAAAAACTTGTTCAAGACATCCTAAGGATTCGATTATACAATATTAGTACATTAGTAAAGCGTATTCTGAATAGAATCTCAACACTTATAGAAACCAAATGCATATACTCTTAAAAGCTTTTGAACGATTTTCAAATTGATTTTCTCTGTCGGTCGCTTATTTAAAGTAAATTCTTATCGACATATCTCTATGACTACGTTATACCTTTGAAACCATAAAAATAAACATAAATAATAATATCTACCATCCTAAAATATTATGCATGTGCATTTTAGTTTCCTGTCTGGCCACGTTTCCTTATTTATAGAACGAGAAAAGTAAGATGGGATATTCTTAAATAGTTTCTTTAAAAAACTTTCCCCTAGGGCATACTTCGCATAACGAAATGCAAAGTGAATAACTAACTCAATTGCATAATGATAAATTCTTGTTCCATCTTGCACACCTACATAAACAGAGTAAGTACAGTAGTTGTGCAAACTTGAGAGAATTTTCGTAACATTTTCGGTGCTATTTATCTTTTCCATACATATTTGCTGTACAAAATTTCGCGAAAGTTGCAAAATGTAGAGGATGTGTGTGGTACTGACAAGAAGTGTTGTATGCAAGTTAAAAATCCTTTCTTACAAGATGCGACATATTCTTCGCCCGCCCCCTGTGAGAATCAAGAAATTCCTCATACACCCTGAGGAAGTTTGCAGTAGTTAATAAAATTTTTAAAGTTACCATAGTTTTAAAGGAAGTATTCGGTACAATTAAATGTAATTAAATTATCCACACGGCCTTCATTTAAATATGTGCCAGTGACGCTTAAGCCCGACACCGACTGCATTAGTGTGGATTTTCTGGAAGTGCGCAAAACGAAAAGTATCTTCCGGATTCAGGGAGTGGATGGGAAGTAGTTTGGAGGAACTTATCGTGTTTCCAGAATCCTCTTGAAAGCAATTTACAGGATATGCTTATGTTTAAGACCAACAAACAGTAGACGCGTTCTAGTGAACGTCTGTACCAGTGGGGGGGGGGGGGAGGGAGGCAAGGAATTAAATGCACCGCCGCAAATTCTGCAGGCAGAGTAAGGACAAACATAAGTACAACAGAGGCAAACAAAACTTGTGCCGCGACGTCTACAAAGGTAAGTATTTTCCTTGAAGAGGTAATCCTGCCGACAACGACGACGCCAAGTCGACGTCTTACATCGTTACTTAAGGAGTGGATTTAGAGCATCTCCCGTGGAGGTGACACGCCAGCTGCCGATTAAGGGGAATCTCTATCATTTCGAGTTATTGCCGGAATAACAATCCGATTGGAATTATTGCCATAGTCATGGAAAGGGGTCTAAGTAATGCGCCAGGCGTCTTCCGGATTGGTTGGGGGTGGTGATTAAAATAGACTAAAGCCCTGCATTTATCGCTTATTCCACGTTCAAGAGGACCTGCATATCTTCCTGTTTCTGGACGTGGGATGAGGCGGATGCACTCAATAGACAAAGTCCTGTCGACGTTAATGCCTTGATAATTATGTTAATAACGAAACCCGTGCGGACAGGATCCGATGCAATACGGCGCAGGGACTTATTTTAGCCTCTTCTTCGATTTTATCGGGAGGGGGGGGAGGGGGGGGGGAATTAGGAGCGGCTATAGATGCGCTAGAGCGTTCTATCCTAGAAAATTGCTCATTGGAATGGCAATCGTTTCGGTATAGGAATGGGGACACGATTATCCTTTACGGCTCTTTTGAAGGCAATTGCCGATCATCATTGGCCATTAAAGGAAACTGCAATAATTGATGGGGTCGCAGCATGAAATTACTCGTGCTCCGGGATGGAGGGCAATTTATTTGGTTTCCATTGTTTTGGATGAAAACACTTTACGGGGTGGGGAGCTATAGATAGAGGTTTTGCAAGAAAATTCATGCCATTGCGTGATATGCTTTCATTTATTCAATTCTTGGAAAATATATGAAATGGATGTCTTTTGTGTTATTTTCCTTAGGCATGGAAACCCTTCGGAATGTAGAAAATTTGATGTCTGAGATGACAACAGAAAATTTAAGCAGTAGGTAGAAATTCAGCATCATACACTTACTCGAGTGGACAATAAAACATTTTACTGTCTTTCTTTTATCCTTCCTATGAGATGGGAGTTCATCTCCGTTGAGTGGGTAATGTGTGAAAGCGGTAAATTGTTACAATCTGGGCAAATGAGCATTCATGTCTGGAACTCATTTGACTCTTCTTTAGAGTCATATATATTTTACAACACTCACCAACGGAGAGAACGAGATCCTATTTGTAGCAAAACGTAAAAAGAGGAAGTATAGGATTTTACTTTACTCGTTTCAAATGTATAAAAATTATTGACAGTCCTATTAAAATTTTTATACTTTTAAATAATACAATTGCATATTGTACCTGTCTAGGTCATCATCTACCATATAGCCTAACCTGATTTCGAAAACCTAATTAGAATTAGAACTATGACAAATGAAATAGCCCAGAAAAAAAACGCCTATTGGCGAAGGGGAATGAGAAATAAGTCGCTATCTTGCTTTTTAAAAGCTTGACTATTTCGGTTCCGCTTCATGCAACCCTTCGAATATAATTCTTTACAACTTTTGTCTAAAACTAAAATTAAATATATCCTGGGGCCCAATCGAATCAAAAGGAGCTTACGAAAGCCCTTTTTGGAAAAAAAATCCTTAATAAAGTCCCATGGACGTTATTTTTAACTTTTAAAGCCCTCCTTGCCCCACCCACTGCTTCATTAGGGTGACGCTAATTTGCTGAGATTCTGAAACTAATTCCATCGTTCTCAAGTACGATTCCATCGAAGGAGTCGAAGGCGACAACAACAAAACCAAAGAGTTCCAGAACCCAGACGAAGAAGCGTCCCAAGGGACAGAGACAATGCCGCGTCGATGTCTATCTAATGCATCCGCCGAAAGAGGCGATGGAACGTGCTCATTTTGTTTATGCTTCCTATGATCTATGCATCGTAGTCGCATCAAGTAAAATGTTAATCACAGCCTCTTCTGTCCCCGAGCATGCGAGGCGAGTGTTCTTGATGTAGGGCAC
Source organism: Philonicus albiceps (assembly GCA_963969385.1). Taxonomy (NCBI): domain Eukaryota; kingdom Metazoa; phylum Arthropoda; class Insecta; order Diptera; family Asilidae; genus Philonicus; species Philonicus albiceps. The sequence continues at coordinate 29,954,311 of OZ017775.1, forward strand.
TTGCACGTTGCACGTCTGCCGCCGCCGGAGGAGCACTCTGCTCCACCAGGAGCTGGGGAGCAGCCAGCTGAGCTTGGTGATGCTAATCAGGGACAACGTATGCAAAATCATGTCTTCAAAGTTGCTTTATGTTTCCAAGTAATGCTCAATGGAGCACAAAATGACTCGACTTTGCCACTTGAAAGTTTCCGGGATAGTGCTTCAGACCCTGGGATTTGCAGGAGCAAGCACGATGAGATCGTTCTGCCTCTCAGCAAATTCCAGGATAAGTTGTGCAAAGTGGTCAGTAAACTTTCTAAGTGGGATATCGGTGGACGTTGTCGCACAAAACAATTATCTAAGAGCTTAGAAGGGCCGAAACCGGAATAAAGAATTTGATACACTCACCTGGACCGTTTGCAAGAGCGCTCCTGGTTAATAGGGATGCGACCAGTATCAATCCGATGAAAATAATCCTCGTTGATCCTGTGCTTATTCTTGTTGTGGCGAACGATCGCGACCGGCTTAATGCCTGACACCACCGGAAAGACCCAGGGTCCGCGCACACGCCCATGCCTCTGGTCCCATAGTCAATGCCGCTAACGGATCGTCGTCATTGCAGCGGCGTCACCTGCAAATATATAGAAAATTTTAAATTAATAATGGAATAGACCGGCCAGGTACAAGTCGAATTACATTCATTAAACATACACTCAGATAAAAACAACTAAAACTTGTAAAAATCAGCTTCAAATCAGAGCAGTTCTTTTACTATCACTGCATAGAGTACATGAAGGGTTTAAGGATCGAATCAAAATTGGACTGAGTTTTCAATTCGCGTTTCTCTTCTCTTTCGACTCTCAAGAGAGTTTTACACTATGCCTCGATAAGACGACGACTTCTAAATAGTTGAAATCGATATACTCTTTAAGTTCTTAAATTTCTAGGCAATAGCTACTATTACCTGGGAGAATATTTAATCTAATTGAATTTAAAATTCATCATTTCATAATTTTTATTGTTAATTTAAAACGAAAATATACAGCTTACTGAAAATGATTAGAAGGAGCATTTTAAGTAATATGGGTATACTTGGTGAAAATTAATACCAAAATACCCTCCGAGATAGCCAAACTTAATTTAGTCCATCCAAAATTGAATTTTATCCTGTCAAATTACTAAGCGATAATATTTTGCACGTAATAAGTAAAATTTCACCTCAATTTGAGAAATAAAATTATTATTTTTATCTAAAAACATTTGTTACACTTAAATTTATAATAATTACAGTTTGAAATGTTTTATAATTAACTAATAACAATAAAACATAACCATTTAATAATTAATTAAGCAACAAGCAGTAATATACGAGTTAATATATAAAAAATAAACATTCGTTTGTGAGACTAGGAAGTTGTTATCGAATATACGATAAAAAGTTGTAATACTATCAAAAGTACGAAATTTAAAGCGATATATTAGCAGAAACGAAAAAAAGCCAAAATATCGTTATATACCACACTAATGGATCTAATGTAGGTATATCAAATCTACAACTTTTAAGTGTTTCACTCCTAAATTTAATGAAGTACCAAACTTGAGAATTTTAGAGGTATTTAACCTAATAGTACTTTTTCTATACTGGGTGAAACCGGCTTACTCAGCTAGTTAATTAATAAAGAATTTAATCAAATAATTAAAAAAGTTATTGTCAATATGTAGCATTACTATTGCCAGTAAATTTTTAATAATAAGTCTCTCTCTCGAGTAATACTAAAATGTTCATAACGAATACAATATAAATACATTTTACAGTATTTTTTACCATTTGTCGTACGACACTCTAAAAAAGTGTTCGACAAGAGATTAAAAGCAAGAGCAATTGGTGTATAAATCACATGGGAATTGCCACTGAAAAAATTTTGTTCGCTCATCGATTCCCATCTTAATCGGGCTGTGCCTGCGATAACAGGTTTATTGTTTACAGAGCAATAATTAAGGGTCCATTTAGGTAATAAAAGTAGACCCAGTAAGATGTCCTTCTCAGATTTCCCATTCAGTCAACCCCTGCGGCAGCCAGCCAATGCTTCACTGAGAAGAAAATTGATCCTTGGAGAGACGATTTTATTACAGTAATAAATTTCGAACAGCCAATGCTTTTACGAGCGTCTCAAGCCATATTTGGTTGGTGAACCACCCCCGTACGCTTCCGGCGGATGTTACGTTTTTAATATTTTCCTCTGTGCTCTGTTGCCCTTCTGGTGTACATCCCAATGGTCGACGAGTAAATTAAGTGATTCTCCACTCTTCGAGGATCTCCAATCCCCCTCTATCCCCCCAAAGGCGGAGTCGGTGCTCTAGAGTTATTACTTGAAGGTACAAAGTTTCGTTAAAGAAAGCCATAGTTGATTCAATCGATATATTCTTGAAGTTCTGGGGCCAAACTTCCTCTATCCGTAGAGTGTCCTTGTGAACCAACTGACACATGAAATTTTACAAATTGAAAATTCTTCGTCCTGCCATCCGTCGCCGATATGGTTCACTGTTCGGAAGTCTTGTCGACTATTTTATACCCTTGAGATTAATCTGTTTGATTGAATTGGATAGATGTTGGTTTGTTGAAAATTTACAACCAGCTTAGTGGTATATTTGTAGAAATATTAAATCGATAATATCCGTTAGTTGCACAACTTAACACTCCAAAAACATTTATTATTAGTTATAAATTATATGTATTTACCAACCTCAAGTAATGTCTATGTAAAAGCAAGTTTTTATTATAAAGAAGTTCATTATGAGTTATGTGCCAATATACAAGGAGATTTCATAAGAGTTTGATTCGAATCAGTACAGTTCAAATCAATTGGTTTGAGATATTAATTTTCTGATTTTCAAAGTGCCTTCTATCAGATTTAAAAATTACAATTGAGTATGGTATTTTTTAAACATCATAACTGAGGTAAAAGAAAAAAATAGAAAACATAATTATGGGTATTATTTGAGACATAATATTTCTAAAATAAAAAAAATCTAAAGGTATAAAATTGTATGATTCAACATTTATTATATGCTATTTTTAATTTATACGTGTTACTTGTCATGTTATCATGTTATTGCTTCTTAAATATCAATTTCACTCAACAGTCAACTTACCCAAATTTCAACATTTTCAAAATAGCTGAATTAATTAATGAATTGTGTTCAATGTGCCACTATTGTTTTAAGCTAATCAATTGTAAAATTAATGCGTCGCAGCAGAACACGTTCACTGGCAGTCGTGCGGGCGGAAAATGCAAAAACCTGATAATAAAAATGTCGATCCGGAATTGCTGCGTTAATGAAATTAGCAGTCGGTTGATATGTTCGGAGCAATCAAATCAAATTGTATTTAAATGTCTGAAAAGGTAGCCATTATTCATGAAAATTAAGGGCTGCTTATCAATTCGACAGTCGACCCTCTGATCGTTCCCATTCTTTACTACCCCCCCTTCCACCCCATTCCTCCCCACCCTGCCCCCTTCGTCGCATTGCTACCGCTGAAGGTCTCTCCTCGAATGTGAGCCCTGCACATGAAGCAATCCAAATGAATAATAATTACCGAATTTAGGGCTAATAGTGACCTTTCCGATTGTGTAGAGGCCCGCTACCAGAGTCCCTTCATTATCCTGCCCGAGTAATTTATGCACTGGACTTTGTCGAACATTTTAGCATAAGTTAATTGAAAAGGGCCCCAAAGTGGATTATTCAATTTCTGTCTCGGTGAAATTGTCATTTGCGAACGTTCGTTAAATGTTGTTGTTAATAATTTCAAATTTAGAATTTCGTTTGGCTAAGCTTTATTGAATTTTTGCCATCGTCACCAACTGACTGGTTTCCATTTGCGATATTTTGTTGCCAAATTGCCATTCGCCCTTGGTCCGGCCTAATGAAGGTTTCAAGAGATCCAATTCAACTTCAGTTTACCACCTGATGGTAGACCATTTGCTTTCAATGAAATTTTATTTCTAATGAGCTTTCCCACGATACTTTCTTTTAAAGGGGACGGAAGTGGGTAGTGGGCTATTTTTATAAATTAAAAGAAAATATTTTCTTTTTACCTAACGTTATGCTTCCTTAAGAAATTCCTAATTATGTCCTGGAATCCGAAGTATTTCTACACGAAAATATATTGCATGTATTTTTGGCAATTTAATAGTTCGAGTTCCGATTTCAATTAATCTCTAGCTCCTTAGATATCTTCTGAAGACGTTCGGATATTTGAGTCTCATTTTTCGATTTATCACTTCTCCGAATCACCGAATGTCTTCTAAGATAGTAAACACGGTGCAATATACCTTTTTAGGTGCACTCTCAATTCAGTGTGGGTGGATATTGGCAGATAGAACAACTTTCTTTACCATCCCCAGTGGAAGTAAAGAAAGGACAAAAAAAAAAGGGGAAACATATAAAACTCTCGCAACAGCCAGTTACAGTGAAATGAGTCAACTGAAAATAGCAATGAAAATTGAATCGATGGGATCTCTTTTCCTGTGAAGCCCTTTCGGAAAATTGTTTTCCTTTCTGTGCACTCAAGTGCATACAGAGAATTTTCCTTCGATTTTCGTGCGGCGGCAACAGAAGAAAAATCCAAGGAGGCGAAAGACGGAAGGTACCCAGGCGAGTAGTGCATGGAAAGCGCACTATGGGCGCAGCCAAGCTGAAACGATAACAAAAACCTGCAGACGAGCAGACGGAAGATATTCATGGAAGATGGAGCGTAATTTCATCAAATGCTCGCACAGCTCCCTGCTGGTTGTGATTGCACTTTGGTGTCGCTTCATACCCATCCCCATTCCCCTCCCCTAAGGCCCATGCCACACTACCGGAAGGGTTTTTAGGTTGGGCAATCAACGGGGTAGCAAATCGAGCCGCCAACCCAACCATGAGACACTTCTCGCAAAAGCGCACCCCGCCTTTGGACTGGTGTGCTCGGGATCTTGCTTTAAATTGAAAATCCAATTCTGGTTGTTTCTCTTCGAGGATATTTGATTAATTGCCGAGCACCAGCATCCGGAGACAGACTCCAGCTTTCCGGGTCCATTCTGAACGCTGCATGCTTTAGCTACTTTCATTCTTCTCGATTTTAGGGAAAGTTTTTTTGCCATCTCACACCTTAGTAAAATAAGCACTTTGGGAGATTGCTTTTTATTACACCTCCGGTGGGGTTTTTCACACTGTTTACTTTTAGCGAAATTAAATAAAAACATTAAGTAAATTTAAAGAGCTTAAGAGTATTTTTCATCCAGTGGCGTAGTAGTTAACACACGTCGGAAAATATTTTTGCATAAATTGCCACTTATTTTATGTTAAATTATTTTTATGATAGTACACATCTCCTTTTTCAATTTGTATAAAGGACATTAAAATTTCAGCCTGTCGTCTTAACCGCAATTTTATTAAGGATATACAGACTTTGTTTTTATTATCTTTCTCATTTTTCTCGTCTTCAATGACTTTATTTTCTTTGTTACTTTACATAATTTTTATCTTTATCATTGTTATAAGGAAGTAAGCGAATTTAAGTTATTTCAATGTAACATTTAACCAGAATTTAGAAAACCATAACAATTTTCAAAGAAAAGAAATATTCAGGCCTATAGTTATTAGTCACAGAGTATTGCTAATATTTTTTTTTTATAAAATAATCAAAACTCATATGTTTGCAAATATCGCTTGTCTTAGATCCTAAATGGAACTCTAAAAACAATCGCAGCTATTTCCATTTCCACATTCAAGTTTTAATTGATTTTTTCTTAATAAAACCAGATAAAATATGATCTTAAGAATAATCGTAGAAGAGCAATCAGAATTGATTAGGTATTTTGTTACCTCCAGGGAGTTTTATTATCTCGCCAAACTCGCCAAAAAATTCTGCATAAAATGCAAATAGTTAAACAGTTTCATAGCAATTTTTTCGCGAAAGAATAAGTAAAAAAAAAAAAAATTTTAGCAAAATCCCTGAATTTTCGTTATCAGGCCACTATAACTATGATTAACTGAAAAGTTCTTCTTATGCCCGAGAAATCTGGGTAAAAGGGAAATTAAAAACTCTTAAATGGCACTTTCGAAGTCAGCCGGGATAGTCGAGTTTTTACTGAGTTTTAGAGGATGTAACTGGGAGCGAGGGGGTATTGGCTGAATCTAATTACTCCATTCCAGAAATGTTTACCCGCAAAAATAATCCCAACTCTATCCTACAAGTACCCAATCAAAAACTTTCACAATATCTTGGCCATTAACGAAATTAACAAAAACTTTTCCGGCAGAAAGAATTCTCTGCTAATTGCAATGCACTGCTCTGCGACGGTGCCCGACCAAGTTGCGCATCGCAGAGTTAGGAAGGGTCACCGCGATAAGGGATTATGTAATTTCGGAGAAAAAAAAATATATTTATATATATAATAATGGTTCCGTTCGAGGTTAGCAAGTGCCTGTAGGATCTGTGATAGACAGAGATTGGAGCAGGGGAATGGCTGCGTAAGCAGTTCGTCTGCCTCCTGCCCTCGTAATTATTAAGCAATTCGGAAAAAGTTTTAATGGCAATCGTTACGTAATCCGGCCAGAGACAAGGAAGTTGAAGACATCAAGGCAGTCTGCAGAATATGTTGGCGGGGCACTGTCAAATATCTAAAATTTCCTAATTGTGGATGGTCTCCAAAAAAAAAAAAAAAACAATTCTTTTTAAGCGAAATTTAATTCGTTTCCGTCCTCGTAGTTGTCCGCTGCAATTCTGCGCTTATTGTTCAGCTGGCGCGACGCCAAATAGCGCCGAGGAAGGATACTTTTGTCCTTCCGAATTTTTGAAAATCCCTTGCGGTTTTTTCGTCGTTTTCTCCCTTTTTTTTTCTCAAGGCAACACCCTGGTAGAGTCGAATGAAAGAAAAACGACGTCGCGACGAAGGATATAATTCTTCGCTCCCCCTCCCTCTTTTTTTTTCTGTGAATTCAATGAATGAATAACCGACTTTTGTCTTGGAATAAAGACGTTGCCACATCTCTTGCACTCTACTTGACGAAGTTTATAAAGGAAAACTTCGACTGCACGGACCTGCCTTGTCCCGTGATGCGTTTTGTCCTACAGTGAAGTAGGTATTTGCTGAAAAGTTTCGTCCTATTTTGTCATCAGTGGGATCAGCTAGAACGATACTTGAAGATATACTTGAAAAAGTTTTGGAACCTTTAAGCTATCTTCAATCCCACTATAGCAGTAGACTGTACACCTCTTCTTTCTATCCTGGTGGACTTTCAACCTTTTGTTCATTTCTTATCTGCATCCCCCTTGATATTCTATAGCTAGCTATACAAGAACTTTTCTGAATTTTTATATTTTGTTTAGTTTTTCAATGAATTTATTTATTTTGTTACTAAATATTTACTTTAATTCTTTTGTGGATAAGCTTTTATAAAGAACTATTACATTCTTCGAATATGAACTTGAATCATAACGTCTTAAGTCATCTCGGAAGTACGTCGATACAAATTTAATCAAGATAAGCGTACAAAACAAAAACAAACACTATAAAATATCAAATATTAACTCGGGAATCTAGAGATTAAAGTCTTGAACAGGCGTTTATTGGAAAAAATCTAAAATATCTACCTTCAAATCATTTTCAAAGATATTAACAATAGATTTACGGACGTTTCTCGTATGATTGATAGAGATTTTGAAAAGTTAGTTTATAACATATTTCTATTCGAAATGGGAAGCTCGAAACGTAGAAATAAACAAAAGACATATCATTTTACTATTGCATCAATTAAAAATAGCATTCTTCACTAAAAATTAATATATGTTATATGACTGCTGTAAGCTTCAATATAAAATTTAAAGCCCCTAAATCTAGTTTTAAATTTTCTTCGTTAAGTAAAACTTACGCAGCGTTTTTTTCAACGGCAATACAATTGATATAGATCATTTCCATAGAATTTTTTTCTATACATTATGATTTATTAAACCAAAACTTCGAAATTGGTTTCAATTTTCTTTTTGTTTTGGTTTTCCAGTTTATCAATCTTGTGTAAATTCTAATCTTGAAATCTATAGACCTTTCTAAACGATTTGGCGAACAAATTTTTCATTGGCAGGCTCTTATTATGATTTTCATATACCTTTTATTTAAGTCTAGGTAATATATCCTAAAATACACGCTATTAAATTAGGTGCTTTATAGAAATTTCCTAAAACTCCAGGACTATGTACAAGATTAATTTAAATGTGGTAAAAGTTGTAAAGACCTCCTGTGGTTTTGTGGCCTACTCAAACTATAACATTGAGAATATCTCAAACCAAAAACTAGAATATGAAATAAGGTGAAGTGCATTTTCCTAAATGCGCAAAACTAACTAGTGTTAGCTCTGTCCTCAATCAGAAGTCATGAATATGAAACGTTTAGTTAAGTTAAGTTAAATAATTAAGAGACGGAACAGAAATGACAAGATTTGTACCAAAATTAACATATTCAGTGGACGATGTGGAGAATGGAGAGGAAGAGAAGTCAACAATTAGAAAATCTGTGCGGTTGAATTTGTCTGGGACAAAAGGGGCTGCAAATGTCCCGTCATCGTATGTACGTGTGTAATTTCTCATATCCCAAAGGAAAACGTTTCCTTCCACAGAAAATTTCGAAGCGAAACGTCCTTTGCCTGCCAGCAAGAGGCCTATTATTTCTGTAATAACAATTAAAGGACGCTTTAAAGAAATCTCCTGGCGAGGAAAGATCTCGGTGCAATTGTGCATCCTGGGTCCCTTTGACCCGCAAAGAATTTGCATACAACTGAAGACTGCCTTGATTTACAAGGACCACCAAGCAGGAGCAGCGGCGGCGGGTTTTATGTGTAAGAAGGAATGGTGACAAGAAACCGGTGCAACGGACCCCGGGGGCAGGACACGATTACTGGGGGCCTTAATTAGAATCTTCCTTGGCCCCGATTGTAAGCCGCCGTCGCAGCAACGAAACTAGGGCTCCGGCTCCTGACAATTAGTATCAGACAAAAGGAGCGCTAAATCACATCACTTTGTGGCAAGAATTGCGCTCGACTTCAGCAATTTTCGTGTCGCCCCCGCGCGCACACAGTCGTTAAAATCGTGAAAGGAACGTGCGCGCTAATGCCAAAGGAGGTTTGCTTTTTGTCAGCAACATTTTTCAAATCGACATAATTGCACACAAACTGTTGACTGATGTGTGTCACATAATTAAGCTTTTGGGCAGCCCGTCAGGGGCTATGGTGGGGGTGGGACATGGACGCGGAGGGGCCGGAAGCCTGAAGAAGGAAGAAATAGGGTCCCATTGTATCGGGATGACAGTAAGAGCATTAGAGGATTTTAATTTATAGGTGAAGGAAATCTTTCGGCCCCAAGATCTGCTGATAATTAAGTTCTTCAATCGGTCCGGGTATGATGGTTGCTGAGGAATTATCTAATTTCACACAAGAACGCCTTCTTCGGGCACTCCGTGCGGTAGTGAAGGTGATTTATCATTCTTCGATCTGCTGCCAACGCAGGATTTTGAGGGTCTCGGACAATGGGAATTTTTAGAGTAGGACCTCCAAACCCTCTGCGTTGAGTTAGAAATTTTTAACAGAGGCATGTTATAGAAAAACGATAGACGAATATGAAGAAAAGTATATGAGGAGAAATTAAATAAATTGGGGCAACTGTTTGCTTAGGTATTAAATTTATGATTTTGGATTTTAAAGTGAACTAAAGATTCTTAAATTCTAAACACACATTCGTATCTATTTAATTTATAAAAATATAAAAGTTTAGTTGTGAAATTCATCCACCATCCCTGCCCGTTTAAGATATCAAAAATGATGAATTATTGCTGGTATTATTTGGGTACGAAAACAAACAGTAGTTACATATTTAAAACCTGCGCTTCTGAAAAATAAAAGGAACTAATCACATTTATTACTGAGTAAAGATTTCAAACATTTTTTCATTGTACGATAGGTGATACTTTCCCTTAGGACATAACTTAGGGTACTAATTACAACAAATTATTGTTCCGTGCTAACGACTACTCTACAAAGTACTGGGCGATGGAAAAACATCAAATGGTGTCTTAAAATTCTCACTTTAAAGCGATTTCTATCAAAATCGATATATATACATGGGTTTGGATCTGAATCTATTATCATATGGGCACCAGAACTGTTCAACTAGAAGCGTTTTGAGTATAGATAGAGATTTTCGTTTTTGCGCAAAACCGGATTACTCAAATTTACAATCAAAATAGCTAAAAGTAGTTCCCTACAATTACAGGATGCTAAAGTCTGAACAGAGGTATAATGATCGATTGTACATGGTCTCCTGATATACGTTTATTCGGAGACCTGCTCCATCACCTAAAATCCGTTCTTGACCCCCAAAATTGCAATTAAAAATTTAGGGGGAGGGTCATCCTAGAAAAAGCTTTATAAGTTCTTTTAGAGACATCGAAAGATACTGGTCGATGATGTATTAGAAAGCTTAACCTTCAAGCTTTCTAACGATACTCAACCGACCAAATCTGTTGCCAAACAAGCGAAAGAGACCGTATCAAATTTCGAAAATGGCAATTTCAAAGTCCAAAATTTGACTTTGGCCTTTCATTTTCCCGGTTTTTTGTATAAGACGATCAAAATTATTTCTTAGAAAAAGCTGCCCTGTTATGTGGCCTTTCTCAAAACAAAAACGCACTCGAATCTCACGGCGCGTTCGTGTTCGAGAGGTTCCGAACTATGAAACAGGGAGGATGCTGAAGGTTCAACTTAGCCGCATTGGGTTGACGGAAAATAAGTAAAACGAATCTCCCACTCTTATTGTGAAATTCAATGCGTAAGAAAGATTTAACAACATATTGCTAATTGGTGTATGAAAACATCATAGTTAAAAAGAAAACCCAATATCCGGAATGAAATCCAATTGAAAAGTCTAAATATCACCTAAACCTTCCTATCAACGATAGCATCTTACGATGTGTCTGAAAATAATTATAAAGCGGTTTCTAGAATGACACCCTCCAAATTTTCAATTGCAATTTTAGGGGTAAAGTACTAATTTAGAAGATCAACAAACGTTGATCAGGAGACCATGTAGAATCGATTGATATACCTCTGTTCAGACCTTAGCAATGCACCCTGTATAATAAAATTTAATTTTGAATCTTTTTTAAAGAAGCATTAAATACAATATGTTGCAACGGCGAAATTTTTAAATAAACGTTTATTGTTACAGAGGTAGTATAGCATAGCATAGTACTTTTATTCTCAGCTTTATTTTAAATCTTTTATAAGAAATAAGCATAGTTTTCTTTTAATTTGAATTTTTCCAATGTAGTAATTCATTAGTAATTCATTTTTTTCTATTACTGTATATATTTATATTGCGTACTTTAATTTTACTTAATATTTCTGTTACCGGCAAAACTATGCAAAATAAAGTCGATTTCTTTTCAAACTTTTGAACTGAAATAGGCTCTATTTATTGTCTTGCCGTAATTATCGTGTATATGTGCACACAGTGTGTTTTATTTATTAATATATATGTTTATATAATGTACTCGTAATATGTTTTCTATTTGCAATTTATAGTTTTTAATTTTTGCTTATTCTATTCTTGAATATAATCGGAAGTAGTAAGTAAGTCGATTTTCTACTATCGAAGTAGTTAACTCAATTTTCTAAATTCCTCAAATTCCTTACAATATTCAATAAATTTCTAAATAATAAAATTTCTTGTGGCTTTCCTTAAAATATTAAGGGTATGTACCCCACATTACCTCGCCTGACCTTAAAAGCCCAAGTTTAAATGTTCCCATTCTCGACACGAGCTTTGAGTTCACTTGTGATTTTACAAAGTATGTATGCGAAATGATATTTTTCGTATGTATTTTACTGAGATAAAACAATTTTTATTATTGTACTATGCTTTAATATTCGTCGTAATTAGAGACAATTGAGATATTACTGTATTGAGTACAATTATAAATTATTCTTTTAGTAACCAAATAACCAAATATAACGAAGTAATTGTGGTATCCACTCAACTGTGGCAATTAAAAATGTTACTAAAATATTCATAACTTCTTTCACACTACCTCCTGTAGCACCCCCACGTTGACCTCTAATCCTTTATTGATCATCTCGAGAACTTATCGAATTAACGAAAGTCTCAATTTGAATTTTTAAACGTAAATTGCGGGAACCGGAGTCCGGGGCATGCCCATAACCTCAAAACAATGGGCTTGGTGTACGCCTCAAACAAGGAAAGTTTTTAGTAATTACCCAAATGAATAATTCAAATCCCTGTGCCGTGCTAAATATATCCCTGAAAAAGTAGCAGATGTGTCCTCTCGCCGATTGGAAGCACTCTGGGTCTGGTCTTCGGGAGCAGGCCTAATTTGTTCGCTTTGAAAAACAGTTTCACTTTCACCAAATCACTTCGATTCGAACGAAAAAAATTTACATTTCGGCAAGATGTGGTGTGCACACATCTAGGATACCCTTAAAATTATGAGATACTTTCGAAGTTATTTGCAGTAATTTTTCTAACAATTAGTTGATTAAGCTTTATTTAAAAAACAAATACTTTACTTTTTGCAAAAATTACTTTTTCGATCACTCACACACTGTTTGCGCCGCAGAAAATATATATATATATTTTTTTTTCGGATGCTAATCACCCGCACACCAGGACGGTTTCAGGAGAAGATTACTAAAATTCCTCCAATTTTAGTTCTAATTGCATCTTTTCGAAGTTTAATTATTAATTTTATATTTTCAGATAATATTCCCTAATTTTATTTTTAAGCGAACGAACAAATCGACTTGAGAAAATAAAAAAACTGCAAAATCCTGCGGGATACTTTAAGGTTATGCTTTTTGTGTTCCCAATTCACTCGACTGTGCTTGTGTCAGAGGGAGCACCAAAATGAAATTTTCCCTTTTCGGAGGGGCACCACTGGGGGGTTTTAACGTGTGCACGCGCGCGGGTGTGGTCCACGAAAAAATTCATTTTTTTCCCATCGAACAGTTTTCATGTTAAAAATATACCGGATAAAACAATTTTTATTTACTATAGCGCTAATTTTACACCTTTTTCCACAACTATATAAAATTTACTATAAGGTTTTTAAATTTAGCCAGAGAACATTATTTTTTGCACTATACTCAGCCACTATTTGCACGCATTGACCGTGTCGAGGAGCTCGAGCCTCGCAATTGAATATCCCTTTAAACAAAAAAAAAAAAATATATATATATATACTAAGGGCGTTACACCCCGCCCGAATCTAGTTGGATTTTGACGAGTCCAAAATGTTCGACAATTGTTAAATTGTATCAAATTTGAATTGACATCGAGCAAAACAAAAATTATTGAACACCGAAAAAGGAACTAATTTTGTACACAACAAATATTAAGATGTCCTGGAAACTGGGTGGAACACATACGATTAACACAAGGACACTGGGAGTTGAAAATTTGTATGACGGAAAGGACATTCTCAGGATAGAGCTGCAAGTGTCGCACACATTGGTTTTAGGATCACATTATACAAATGTGTGTCGGTCCTGTGCGGATCGAAAGTGTACAAATACTAAAAAAAATGTAACAATATCCTTTGGAATTTTGTACATGAACACTGTGTATGTGAAACGCATACACTTAAATTAATTCCCTAAGTATCCCCGGCTATCCACATTCCACTTTGGAAGAGCCAAAAGGCTCGCATACACTCTTAGGCGAAAGGTTACTTACCTACCGTTCCCTTTTGTGGCAATATTGTCCGACTAAGGGGGGAACAAGACAAAAATCTACCTGCACACGGGTGTATAGTGCAAGGATTTTCCCTGGGGATGGTGTTTTCGTACAGGATTTTTCCCTACGAACGCGCACACACGTCCAAAGAAATCATCTGGCGTTTCGCACAACGGAGAGATACCGAGAACCTTTTTCTATGTTGGCGAAACCCCTACACACTCTCTAGCCGTAGTCTAGTACCAGTCTCAATAAGAAGCAAAATCAGGAGACTGCGCAATAAAATCATCTCTCTGCAAATATCCTGGCACCGGAGTCCATCGTTCCCACCTTGGGTTCCAGCTCCATGCCGCGCCGCTCCTACCGAGAAAGAGAGGGTACGCGATTTTTACCTTTATGCCTACTAAAAACGCACAGGAAACTTTGCTCACACCTACATACAGAATTTAGCCAGGTTCGTCCACAATGGGACATATAAATCCTGGCATAATTTTGACGATAAACCTTAAACTGGGTTCTCGGGCGCGCAGCCCCTCGTTCACAATGCAATGAGTTTTTTTTTTTCTTTTTTTTTATTATTATTTCTACCATACGAACCCGCACAATCAGAGCCGCGGCAATTAACCACGATTCAAAAGAACTACCCTCCGCACCAGCGATAAAACGTAACGAAACACAATAAATATTTTAACATTTTGAGGAAATGAGGGAATTGTTACTTAAGCTGAGGCACAGGTGCCTAGGATATGAGGGATATGAGAAATATGAGGATACGTAAAACTGTATCCTTTGATATAACCCCAAATGTCCTACGGCTGTTCGCATGATGCACCAAATGTGGAACAAGGTTATTTAGGCCTTGGCTATTTTTTTTTTTTTACCTTTAATATAGCTCAAGCCGAGGTAGCCTGCAATTGATTCGCTCAAATGGCAAAAATAAAATTTTAATGGGGTTAGCGGTGGTATGAGGAGGCATCGATTCGCGCTTCGGGCGCCCCAACAATCGTCTGAGCACTTTATATATATATTCGTTTTTTTTTTATTTTTTTCAAATTTATGAATGTGATGGATGAGGGCATGCCGGGGCCCTGAAGGATAAGGTCAGAAGCTCAAAATGAATAGTTACTGACATGAAAGCACTTGGTTCCGTGTCCTCCTTTTTTTTGCGAAAACTGCCAAAGCAGCAATGAGTTGACTATTAAGGCCTTTTTTTATTTTTGGGGCAATTCGTTCAAAATGAACTGAATGCAACTCTTAACAGAAGTAGGGCATCTAAATCTATCCAAGACACAATCGGAAAAATTTGAACTTAAATAGAACGAGCATTAGATTTATTTTATGGAATATAGAGCGATTAATAAAAATCATGGTGCCACTCAAAGATATCATGAATAATATTCAGTATGGTATACCTTTAAGCTACCAGCAACAGACCTTTGCAAATATTTTAGCAGCTATGTATTTATGGACGGAGTTGCATATATTTTTAGTTTCCACTTTTCAGAACAAAAATTATTTACTTATCATTTTATTTTATGTTCTTTATATGTAGAAAGAGAACTAAAAAGTGCAAAAATGAGTTTATTTTTAATAATTAGTTTTATAAAACAAACCATAAAATACGAAAGAAAGAAATATTCCTTAACATCGGTCTGTGAGACCAACACGCGACTACAGGAAGATTAAACATTACATTAAATCGTGCAAAAATGTTTTCCAGTAAGTGATAATCCTCCTGAAATATGATCCTATATTAGGATAGAGTTAAATAATTCATCTGGTAATTAGCTACTGAACTCTTTTAAAACGGACTTACCTATTGTATCATCTTAGTGATCCAAATATGGTTTAATTTAATTATTTGCTCTTCTAAATTTTTAGTGGGGTCAATGGTTTTAAAATAGATACAGATTTTAAATTAGAAGAGTATTGAATTTGTTTAATTACATGACATGTAGTTATAAGGGTTAAAAAGCAATTTTGAGCAGACAGTTTTGTAGGAAAAAATTCCAACCAGAAACAATTTATAACTTTATAATTCTCTATCAATTTCGTAAATCCCCTTGATTCCTGTCCCTGTGGTATGCGATAGAGCATTACACTGTTTGGTGTGCATAAAACCCTTTGTGGCATTAAAATTTTCACAGTTCATTTTTTTTTTTATCATGCAACATTTTATGATAAAAATCCTTTTAAAATTCGAAACGTGGCAAACGTTTTCGCTAGAAAAAAAATAAATTGCACGTCTGTTCTTTGCGGTACGTTTTTGTTTTCTTTTTTTTTCATATTTTAATTGTGCCGACACCTCGTCTATGTCGTGGCTGAGGACGTACTTACAAATTTAAATTGAGTTTATTCATAATTCATGGATTAAAATAAACTCGCTCTGAATAAAAAATTGATACAAAAAAAAAAAATTTGGGTTTCCCGGCCAATGTTACAAGCCTGTCACGGAACATGTCAGTGTTGGAGGCGGGGGATTGAACATAGAAAAATTCGTGTGCACCCTGTATAATTAAAAATATGCGGGTGATGGGGTGGGGTAGGCGCGCGTCGGGCACGTAAACTTGTACTTGGTAACAATTTTTTATTATTTTATTTTTTTTTTACCTCCAAAGTATTTACGAGGACATTATTTTACGTTATGCGAACATATTTCCATAGTTTCTGACTGACGTTAATTACTGCCGACCAGAGTTTAGGGTTCGTGCAACAGAGCGCTCTTAATTCAATACTATTTTGAGGTAAGGACACCCTACCTATTTATGGAGTGAATATAAAATTGCCTTGGAGTGTGATGACGTGCATAATTGCGGCTACGAACTTTTTATAGTTGCCATTATATGAACAGCGACGGCCTCCAAGCTCTGAGGTGACCCACACCCCTGCTCTTGGATAGTTTCCTCTTATATAATTATAAAATATTCAATGATTAACATATTCCCCGTCTTTTGGGCCAACATCGACGGGCGCTATAATTGCTTCTGCCCAGCGTTAAATAAAATGCAAATATAGTCAATTGCACCGCCAATTTTGCGGGCGTTTTGAGGCTCCTGTTCGTGATTGAAAATGAACAAATTTGTTTTACGTCTCATAGAAAAAAATGATTATTTCGGATAACAGGCAGAAAAGTTTTTTGAACCTTAGTTGGAATTAAGTTATATAGGTAGGTAGAGGTACCTATGTAGTTTTGCATGTCTAGGATTTATGATTCCTAGAAGGAAGGAGGAGTTGTCGTATAGTAAAAATTAAATGATTAATTACAATTGACTAAATTAACTGCTTCGAGCAAGTTGCAATATACACAAATATATAAATATATATATATATCATGTAGTAGAGAAAGGTTTATGTCCCTCTTTTCTAATTTTAAGGCCTTATCGTGAGGAGCCTACTATGAATCGACTTTAATTCGTGTCGATTTCCACTGCAATTTTTCTATTTGGTAGACTTATCAAATGTTCGCGTGACTAGGAATTATACAAAATCAAAAGGCTTGAAAATGGAAAATTTGGAGGTTGAGTAAATATAATAAATATCTTTTTAAATATTATAAATTATTTATTCCTTTAATTACTGAGCAAAATATGGGTAAAGTTACATGTAAGAGGTCCAAAGTAAATAGCTAGTGGAATTTTGTGATCAATAACCTAATAAAGCTTGGGCCCTTCAGTAAAAACATCCAGTCCACAGTCACGTTTAAGTTTATTTTAAATAAACCAACATCAGTTTGATAAATTTCCACTGAAAATTGAAAGATTAAAGCGATCGTATCCCGATAGAATTGAAAAACAGTCGAATTGCTCCTATTGATAATGATTTTCGCGATATGGGCCTTAGCTTTCTTTTCTACTCGAGAAATCTAATTTTGATCTTGCAGAACATACAATTTATTAAAAAAACTCCCATAAAACCGATAATTTATTAAGTTTAATATAACAGACCCAAAATTGAGTTCTAACTTCATTCAAGAAATTCGAATATAAATTTAATGTTATGGAACCTTGTAGGGTAAGATAGCCTAAGTGAATGATCATGTGATCTACAAAAACCCACTCTATTCCTGCAATAATGAATTTCATCAAAAACTTACAATTTTTGGATTCCAAAATGGACATTTGCCAGAAAATGAAGAAAGTGGATTAAGAGTTTGTTTTGTACCTCTAATTATACGACTTTTCTTTTAATTTCATTTATTGCTTTATTGTACAAAATCGAATATTTAATTAGAATTATTCGAGAGAAATAAATTAATAATAAATAAATATGACCAAAATTAAAAATAAACTTAAATGTGCGTATATTTCAAATTTTTTTAGACTTTTATTAATTAAAAAGTTTCTTGTTTCCATTGATATTCGTTTGGAACGTAGGGACAACTTTATTCCCAGTTTAGTTTCTTCCTCATACTCCCTACGTAAAAAGATGATATCGCAAATTGTAAGAATTTAGCATGAATCATTGTATGTTAATTATGAAATGAAGGCACATAGAAACCTTATAATACTCGAATGAATTTTTGTTACTAATTTTTAGGTTAATTAACTGCGATAAATCACATTGATTGACGTCACCCGGTCTCGATTGCTAAATTGAGAAAACAGCGAAAATTCAATGAATTTGCTGAGTTCGTTATTCATAAAAATTTTCTTGCAGCTGTACAATCAAACATCTCTTCCACTTTTATCAGAGAAGTCAGATTGGCCCCATGCTAATTATGATTTGCTTAAGATAACAATCGCTTGGTCAATCAATCAATCTTGAGATACCCATCCACCGTTCCGGACGATGTGGCACGTCTATTGAAGGGACCCCAGATGAGGAAAGTAAAAATTTGTTTGATGTTTACAATGTGCCATACCATTCAGCTTGGGCATTTTTCTTCGCTCCTTGGCTTTTTTTTTTTTTTTTCCTCCCCAATCTTTTTATTTTTTTATTAAGACGTACCCTGTTGGGAAAGTCCTTGGAATTAGGGGGCAATCTCGTAAAAAACCGGATGGCGCCTTCCTTTGGGGCTTTTCGCTGCTTTTATTAAATAGGTTTTTCGTGCACACACCTAAGGAACTATAGTGGTGCGCTATGTTTATATCGGCCTGGGTATTGCTACATCAGAATAACGTCATTATATGGCTTATACTTCCTTATTGATCCACTAAAAGTAGAAGGCCGTGGAACTGATGCTGCTCTTAACCCATCATCAACCACTTACCGTAGCATGTCGGCTCCGCAAACAGTTTCAGCGGCAGTAATGCTGCTCCTGTTCGCGCTGCTTCCCTGGGAGCATAGACCCGGATATACCTGCCCGGGGAAACTTCTGGGGAATAACATTTTTTCTACAGACGGGGATCTGCGTGCTATTTTCAGTCATCGAATTGCCACGAGTAAGAAATGGCGATGGGTAATAATAGCCAGATGGGGGAATAGGGCGGAATATTCCTTCTCTTTAAAACTCTTGGCTTTTACCACCCCCAGGGTCTGACGAAGATTCAAAATCGTTTTTCAATCTTTTTTTCCGTAGCTACTTTCCTATCTGCACTTTATGTTTGTGAGAGGGCAAAAAGTTAGAAATTGCGATTAAAGATGTCAAAAAATAGTTGGCGTTTTCATTTTTGAATTCGATTTTTAGGAATGTTATTATAAAAACAATACGAACGTTTAAAGGTAAACTTTCAGATTAAATGACTTTTTATTTAAAAATGATCGAGTTAAGCATTAAAGAACCAATTTTAACCAAATAAGCCAGATTACCAATTCGTACAAGACTCTTAGATTCTTAAATACAAATATTCCTTATAATTAATTCCTTTTAATACCATTTAAATTTCATTTGTTGCAATTTTTATGTTGAAAATACAGAAATTGATTTTTCAATTTAATTTGTTGAAAAACAATTCCATTGAAATTCATCCAGATATTTTGAGTTATTTGTAACCCATGTTGGTGTGCCTGCTGTGACAGATTCTAACCGAAAATCAAACGAGTGCAGTATTAAAACAGAATTGTTATTATCTGTAAATTATGGACCTAAATGTTTTCGAACTATAAAGAACCTTTTCTCTCTCTGATAGAAAATAATAATTTTTAAAAAATTTCTAAATGTTGTATATATTTTTTTTAAATATTGTAGTAAACTAGATTGGAGTTAATTATATTTAATTATTGCATATGCTATAAATTCAGATATTCTCTGTGAATTTCATGATAATGGTCACTATTCTCTTTTCTTTCCTTACTACATATTTAATTTAAATCTTCGCTTATTTGATATTAAACATTGCGAAACTAATTAAGAAAATTGATATTTAAACGACAAAGTTTAAATCTAGTTTACTGCTGAAATTTACTACACTAATTGTAAGTATTTTTAAATTTTGAACACTTTACATCTTTTAAAATTCATGTATTAATTTTATATAGATTTAGATATGAAAAGGATTTGTTGTTCCTTTAGTTTTGAATTTCGAAATTATCAAAAATTCAACATTTTCTAAACCGACAGAATTTAAACATTGGCTAAATTTTCTAAACTTTCTAAACTACTTTTAAATTTACTCAGTTTGGAAGGGATTTGAATCCCGTCAGATTTAAGAATAGGGCTTACTTTTTTATTGTTACAGAAACGCTCACTAGACTAAGAATTTATCTGTCCAGCACAGTGACTTGTGGCGAACAATATTTATTTAGGCTCATGTAAAATCTAAGTAAAATATAAAAAAATTACACATAACGTGTACAATTTTACAATTTGATCTTTAAATGTTCTTACGAAAAAATTGTACTCTTTGTGTGGAGTTTTTTATAGTAAAATTCATAATTTCCTTAACTCTATACATATATTTACCAAATTTAGTACAAATTTCCGAAACTACAAGTAAAAGTTAAAGTCGGTAAAAAATACTTAAAAATTCTAAATACGTTTCTAATATGAAGAAAATTTCAGATGATAGTCTCAAAGATGGCCAATTTAAAAAATTAGCTGACTATAGAGTGTGAATAGAGAAAAGAGGCAATAATGCTAGAGATGCAGTTTGATTTTGAATTCTTTGCACCTCACAGATAACAACTTCATGAAGTTAAGAATCCCATTTTAAAAGCATTTAAGGGAGCTGCGCTTTAATCTGAAAGCACTTAGGCCATAATCACCGCAATTAAGAAAATTCGAAAGTTCAGAAGTGGAAAGACGTGCTGCCTGACGCCAACGTCTGCTGTTCACTTGTGAGTGGACGACAAAAAACTGAATGAATTCAGTCAATCTACGTAACTACTAGAGGCAGCCGTTGGCCGCTCCAACTCCTGGGTGCACTAGGGTATTATATGGCAGTTATGTCCTGGTCCCTGTAGAACGCCGGGATATGGGCGAACCCACCGGGAGCAATAGATAAAAGGGCCAACGTCAGAGTCTCCGGCTACTGGCCACCCTCGCTACCCTGGTCCAAGAGGTCCTACGTTTGCGGCAGTATAATCTAACGCTACACAAAGAAAGAATTCTATTAAAATCGCAGAACCTAAAGGATCCTGGCCGTTCTCCTCTGTTTGACTTGTGCAGTGCCGCGTTCAGGACTCCCTGCTCCCTAGGGATTAATTTTACATATATATAATTTTTTTATTTTTTTTTTTTTTTTTGCGCAGGAGAGAGGACGAGCTTTTCCCAGTTTTTCCAGTTTTTTGTTTTCGAACCAGGCACAGATATAGCCGAGGAAAAGTTTAAATTTTCCGCTTCCGGCTAAGACTACCGGACTAACTTGAACCGGAGACTCTTATGTTTTATTTATTTACGGACGGGATCAAAATTTTCTTGCCGGTTGGTGGCCCGCTTTTCTACATTTTGCTCCTATCGTTTTTTTTTTTTTTTTTTCTCAATATTTTACATTTGGAAAAGGGAAGAAGCAGGTCGACGGTCGCTATTTTCAGCTTTTCTCTTGCTGATTATATTCGCACTGTGCTATGGAATTTTTCTTTTCCCTAGATGTCCTCCGGTGCTGAATTAAGTTGGCAGATGTGCTCCAGTATCCTCCTTTTTTTTATTCTAGCAACATATCGTCACATGTCGCCAGGTGAAAATTGAGTTTACCAGGGCTGTTGCCCCGAGGTGTTGATCAACAAATACAATTTTTTTTTTCCACCTGCACTTACTTGTTTATTGTCTCAATGTCCTATTTACTGCAGAAACATTTCTCTGTTTTTCTGTATTTCAATCGAAACTGTCTCCCTTATCTTATACTCTTGCTTGTACGAAAAACGAATCGAATCATCTTTCATTATAGGGAAATACCCCGAAAATCTCTAAAAGCATTAATTTATGTACCGAACTCCATCAGCGTAATTATTATTCGATATCAAATTTCATTCCAGGATATAAGAAAAAATTTAATTCATATATGAAATCGTTTAAAACTTCGTATTTTCGCCACTTTTAAATTTAATGGCCAATTTATGTAAATCGATTTTGAACAAAATCGACTTTTTAAATATATCAATTTTACGCAACGTTTTAACCTTTCTGATAAAAATTAACATTTTTAATGCATACTCTTGAATCAAAAGTGTCAGGAATACGCTTTTGATTTTCTCGATCCTTGCTCACGAAATTAAAGTTAAAAATGCAGTACATTTTGGCGTTAAAAAAAATAATTAAAACCAGGAATAAAAATAAATAAAATAAAGCTTCAAATTGTTATTAACTAAAGTTAAAGCTACTTACTGCTTTCTTAAAAAAAATAATAATAAACACTTCAAAATAATAAAATAGCTCAGATGATGAATAATTTTTATGAATCAATAGAAATTGAATAAAAACTCAGACAGAATTCATCTAACCGTCCAGATAAACCGCTCAATTTGCACTAAATATTTATTTACCCTCAAAGTCTATGAAAAGTTATCAATTTAACCTCGTTACCCTTTGATTTTCGAATACTGATAACATTTGATGAGTTCAAATAAATGATTATCAAAATAAAACCGTTATAGTGGTAAACACGATCTTTTCCTTCTTTAAATATAACCGGATCAGAGAAGATTACCTACTTAAATATTTATAATATATTTTATTATTAGCAAATCTTCAAAGACGAGATAATGTAATAAAAATGGCAAGCTAAAATTCTATAAGATTTTATTCTCTAGAATCGTAAGGGTACGCTTGACGTAATTGGGTGTACTTAATCCCAATTTCACGTCAGAAATTTTTCATCACTTTAGAGTTTTTAGGGAGGAAAAAAAAAGGAAAGACAATGGACTATGAGAAAATGATCTAGATTTAATATTTTAAAAAAAGCATATATAAGGTATACAGCTCTCTGTATGAAGTTAAAATTTAAATTATAATTTTTACTATTATATTAATTGTTTTTAAGAATTATCAGAGAAATAATCAATGGTTTTTTACTTTCAGCTATATTAGGTATCAACTTTTTTGGCAAAAATTTACGTTACTAATTTTTATTTATTAGAATAACTTTAGCGGAATTATAATAGATTTTTAATGTCCTACATATACCAACTTAAAGATTGGTTGGAAAAACAGAGAAGTTGTTCAGACAACGTTTACATTTCAAAACATATTGCGAAAAAACTAAATATATGTTTCAAAGTAATAACTACCTTATTTTTATCATTTTTCGTGGTACTTGGTATTTGATGGTATTGAATGATAATACTAAAAGCAAGTCATTTAAATCTATACATATAATCAAGTTGTTCTAGTTTTATGTCCACACCAAGTTTAATAAAATACATTGAAAATTGTCGATATCGACAGTGGAGCAAAAAGTATCACTTATGTATAGTGATAAGCATTAATATTTAACATGTTTTATAATCGTTGATCTTTAATATATTGAATGATCATGATCATGATATGATAAAGCAAAATCTATTAAAAACTTAAGCGAAGAATTTATGTTATCGACTAACTTAAAATATTCAGCAACTATGTGCACAATATAAACCTTCAATTTTTAATATAACCACTCTTGACTGACCGAACATGTTTTGTATGCCGATATGCTGAGTAATTTCTATTGAAATCTTCCTCCAAGAAAATGTCGAGTAGAAGGGCAAGAAAAAAAAAATAAAAAATAAAAATAAAAAAATCTGAAGAAAAAATGGGCGTCCAAAGCGTCAGAGAAGATTACGAAGGAAAAAATTTTTCATCACATTACAGTCCCTCCGATGGGAAAGGGGTGGCTGATTTCCCTTTACCACTTGGCTGATATGAAATGAAAGTACATCAGTCTCTTTGATTCCTTATCTCTGGCTCTAGCCACAAAAACGCATGGCTTTACAGTATCTGGAGCCTTTGACACTGAAAAATCTCCGCTAAGATGTGCTCCTTATGCCTTCCACCAACGATGTAAAGAGATTGTTGAAAATCTGATGAAATGAATAAGAAAATGGATTTTTTTTTTCTTCATAGCAGCGGCAACGATGCCAGTGGGGTTTTCTATGAAATGAATCCATTTTTTTTTCACATTTAATGTGATAATGTAGCGATTTTTAAATTTTGGAAAAATTTACGTTGATGAGATTTAAATATTTCAATCTTGCAAAGTTTACTTTTTACCAGATTACTTACCTTAAATTTAAGTCATCTAATATCCGTGGTAATGGTAAAAACAAAAACAGAAATGGAATAACCTTTCCTTTTACTGTTTTTGGAAGATTTATGTCAGATATTTATAGATGGTTCTTGGAAAAAGTAATGAGATAATATCAATTCTAAGTAATCTCATTAGTTTTTTGATGGTGTATTTAATAATAAAATGGATATTCTGAAATTGGGTACACTGTTCTATATATGTATACCACATTTTATAAGTAAAATACATATTAGGTATTACAAACTTACATTTGTAGGGGCACACTAGCCAGTTTATTAAGTTTATTTCCAATTTTGCCCCCCATATTCAAAATTCATTTATTTACGTTACACGTTTGAGTCAGACAAATTCATATATATATCAAATTTCAACTTAATCTGTCCAGTAAATGCGTAAAATGTTGGCTGTGACAGGCGGACAGACAGACACACGAGTGATCCGTTTTTTCATTCAGACGGAACCCTAAAAATTATATTATTTAAAACCTTGTATACAAGTTATTTTTCTAAAACCAACAGCAAAGGGCACAAAGCCGATCCGTGAGGAACCTTTCCTTTTCCGGAATATATTGATAAAAAAATTTGAATTATCAATTTAAGTGGTTTAAGAAGTTTGGGATAGTAGTAGGATATGAAATTAAGACAAATTAAACTAGCATTTGTAAAAGCGAGCGTTCAAAGTATATGCCGAATATTATTTTGAATAAAATTTTTCATAAACAAGCATTTAAAATCAATATCTACGTCCTGTATCTTTTGAAGCAGTAGTAATAAAAACATTAAGAATAAATTCTATAAATAAAATACAATCAGAAAAATTAACTATTTGGTTTATGGTTTATGGTCTGATAGCATCAACGGTCAATTTTCCTTCAAAAATTATGCAGGAGCCACAGTTGCTTTCAATGGAATTCATTATAAAGCAATGTCGGATCAACTGTGTTTCCAAAAATAGATGATTTAAAAGTTTTTTGCTAAAAAACCACTTAAGAAAACATTAAACGTGTTATCGATGAAATACAGCCTGATTTACATGATAGAGTCATCGAAAATTATGTTCAAAGAATCAATGGTACGAAACAAAGCCAAAGGTTATCTAAATGATGTTATATTCCATAATTAATGGTATCAATCATGCTTTACATCATAACTTTTGTTTTATTTTATTTAAAAATTCGAGCGTTCTTAATGGAAACCGCCTTATATACATATAAACTACAATATAATTTGTTTTCTAGGAAGAACTATGTAATCATTAAATAGAATCTTCTTTTATCATTACAAAAACGAACTTTTCACAGAGATTTTGAAATTTTCCCCGCAATTGTTGCACTTCACTTAGCAGTAATAAGTGTGTAATAATAAAACACAATAGGATTAAATTGGTGGGAAATCTACATTGCTATAAAAAGACAACCTCTTCCAGCAGCTTTTAACAATTCGCAGTTTACTCCTGCATATTTGTATTTCGACGTCCTTACCCAAGCGCAGGAAGCATCCTTTCAGCAAGATTCAGTGTAACCTGCATTTTGCCTGGATCGATTTTTCATTCAGTTCAATTCCATTGAAATAAATCCTCAGTCTCAATGGTGTGCAATCATTAATGATGAATCCCAGCTCTGGTGCTTTCAATGCAAGCAGTTGACATGTCTCCGCCCGAATTTTCATTTAAAGTAATTGTACCGGAGGAGCACTATTTTTGCATATTCCACTTGAGCCCACCCACCCCTCCCCCCAGATCAATTTACTTCGGATAATGCTATAGAAAATTTCAGTGGGATTTTCCGGAATGCACAGTGGAAGAGACATTCGAGGAAGTGTAATGTTATTTATGTGATTCATTCCCGAACTCCTTTTCGATATCAATCATCCCACAGTTGTATTACGAATGTATCTGCACGTTCTGTAGTTGCACTAAAACTTTCTATACCCAACATAATATAAATTATGCATGAGCCTCTACGGAATTGGATACGTCCGATGGACCCCTGACAGACTGCCTGTCACCGAATTTGATTATTTTGCCTTAAACCAATAACAATAACCTGGCGCAATCCCTGGGACGGTCCTCTGTCGAGGTATTCGGCAAGTTCTTAAAATATTTACAAACGACAAAAATTGGATCTGTGTTCCTTTCCTCACTTTTATGTTTACGTATCCCTTCTATGTGCACAGATATTTTAAAGAAGAAGGAAATTTCTAGGAATAGGAAAAAAAAACATAGCGATTTGCAAGTTAATGAGAAAATATAGCTCATATAAATTATTTTAGGATAGGCTAATATTTTTAACCCTTATTAGCCATCGATCTTATGCTTGTTGGTACCAAAATGTTTCAAGCGTGGAAACCTTTAAAATTTTGTTTTTAAAATCAAACCCTTCATATTCACGCTTTCTGCAAACGAGGTATACTTTTACCACCTTTTTTTCCTTCAAATTTTGTTTATTGTTTTGTATTTTACGGATTTTGGTTAAACTCTGATTTTTTAATAATACTCAATTCAGAATGAATTAACTATAAAATGCTTACAATATCATTGCTTAAAAT
The DNA here is from genome assembly GCA_963969385.1 of Philonicus albiceps. NCBI lineage: Eukaryota > Metazoa > Arthropoda > Insecta > Diptera > Asilidae > Philonicus > Philonicus albiceps. The sequence goes on from OZ017775.1 coordinate 29,981,220, forward strand.
TCAATATTCAGAGGGTTTTAGGATCGCCGATTATGAATCGATTGTTAGATTTTTTAAATAAAAAAAATATACTGCTAATTTGAAATCAGCGATCCTAAAAGTCTTTGTATACCAGCTTTAAAAAATTTCGATTAATAGAAAATTGTTTACCGAAATGGTTTATTAAAAATTTAAATTCATTGTTTTGAAACTACAATTGTTTTCGACATTATTACAAGCGCGTCTTTTTTCTTCATAAAACTAAAACAAAATATCTCCTAAAAATTAGAAGTAAAACTTTAAATTGTCTCACAAAGAGTTGCCTCTAGTTAGACTGAAGTTTTCCAAAAGAGCCATTTCGTCAGGACTAGGGTGCAATAATTATTCTGATTTTCCAGAGTTTCGATCAAAGTAATCGCAAAATATCGTGGGCGCACTCTGTGGATAGCTCGTGTGGAGTAATCGATTTGCAATTAGGGATAATTAAATTATACCGCAAAGATACCCTCGTTTTGGTCCCATTGAGCTCTAACCGGATCCATCAGGACCAGATAGATTTAATTGGGTGCAATCACTATGCAACCAGCGACAAACGCAAATATTGACAAATTTTAAAATCACAATTAAAAATTAAAACGCAATGAATCACTGTCGGGTATAACTTAACCAGCTTGGGCTAATTTAGCAAATGAGTTTTACAGAATTCTGTCCAAAAATTGTGGCAACAGACCACTGTAATGGGCATTCGGCCCGAGGACGCATTCTTGTCGTCCTTAATTAGAATTAAATAATTAATTTTGCAGGAAATTGCACGCCTGCAGATACTTTCAGTTTGACCCTGCTATGGCATACATTCTCAAAAAAAAATATATATATATATATATGCATATAAAAAATAAAATAATATAAGGAGGGGAATTTAAAACGACGTCATCCTTTCTCTCGCCTTATTTTTAACGCGAAATTTTTCAGGTCAAGGATAGAAATGTATTAAGACAATCGTTATGTGAAAGGAGTCGTGATATTTTCCATTTTTTGCCCGGGCAACATGTAAAGATAAAATGTGACACCACAAAAGAAGACACTTCACTGCAGCTGTGCTATGAACCCCCTTCTGTGACATTTTTAATCTTATTATTTGCGCTATGGGATACCAGGAATATCTGACTGAACCTTACGGTTGCGGTTCGTAATGCAGGCCATACGGGTGATTAACAAATTTGACAATGTATAATAATATTGCACATGTGTTCACTGTGCTAAATATCAGCTGCTTGAACTTGCTAATTATAATTGTGTTAGCTCATTATCCAGTACACCCCGAGGGACTATTGTTTTTCATCGCAGGGAATCAGCGAAGGATCATAATTGACCTCTTTGTTGCTTCAATCAGAAATTGTATATTCATTTAATTTGAACGGACTATATATTGAAGGTTATTTAACTTATACATATATACGTACATAGAAAATTTTGTTGGTTACGTTTTACGCCAAATGCAAGCTTTTAAATATTCCAACAATTATTACATAAAATTTAGATTTGTTTAATAAAGCCATTCTAGTAAAGGGAATAATGTCAAAGGATGAAACAATCAGGAATCATAAATAAACTTACTACTTAAGGCAATATGTTTAAATTTAGTAGCGTTGAAAAGGGGATTTAAAATCAATATGAGGTTACTTAAAGAATTTTTAAAAATAATCCCTGTTTCTTAAATGTTCGACTTCAAAGTGACCATTTTCGATTACATTTATTTCGGCCAAGATATCACACTCAACGTAATTTCGAAAAAATCTAAAAGAAATCTAGAATTAACACATGGACTGAAATTACTTGACAAACTAACAAGACTTACTAGAGTCAAATAATTTACGAGATACGAGTATAACCAAGTTGTGCTTATTGAGAATTTTTCTTATCGAATCTCATCGATCTGATGCTTACGAAGCATCGTATCTTATAGGATTTTACTTCGGAGGCAAATTTAAAACCCTCCTTGAATCGAATATTATCGTTTGTACTAACAGCTACGAAACCTTACACTGAACATAGCCCGACATGCACTTGCCTTCTTTTTCAAACTTGTTAGGGCGTGGTATAAAATGAGACAATCTGAAAAATTATGAATATGCTAAAAAATTACTTAAAACTTAGTTTTTCGCAGATATCATTTGGAATTTAAAATAATCTAATTTTTATCAAAATATTTTTTTATGAATATATATTTTAAAATTTTTTTTCTTGTTTGTAAAAGCCATCGTACCCACTGTTACTGGCAAATATCTACCAGAAATCGTTAAAATAATTCTCAAATTTACTTGAGACGTTTTCCCATCGGGAACAATATCTTAAATTCATGGTCTATCTTCGTGCGGTGAAGCAATTTAGAAATGCCCCGATAAGGTATTAGGACCCCGTTTTTCCGAGATGCGCATATTAAATAACTCCCAGTCATTTAAAGTTATGCAAGAACTTCTCCTTGGCAGCGAATAAGAAATCTCCTGGGCATTAATTTAACTTTAACTACAAATTTCCCGTGCACAAATGTGGTCTATAACATTGCTATACATCTGCATAGCTTAATTTCTTCTGCAGCTTTTGCCCTACTACTGGATTTCAATAATCTCTCATTCGTATAGTGACCGGACCGTGGGTCCATGAAGATTATGCGGCCTTAGCACAAGTCGTAGATTCCATATGCCAGCGACACTGAGCAAGTAAATCCGAGATATCTGGAGGTTCTATTTTAAAGATTGCCAACGGGGACTGTTTTATTATATTTGAGTAATTCATCTCGAAATTCGTTTTTTTTACCGTGGAATCCGAAAAGTCCCTTAGGCAGAGCCGGTCACCTTCGGGATGAATGGGCCTGGTCCATTTCGGAAGCAGCGCAGGGCTAACAAATCTTGCTGCATATTATCAGAAACTTTATGCCGTCTTGTCTCAGCCGAAGCCTCTTATTCTTATTATAATGTAGGATATTTGCCAAGAAACCAATTGCCTCATTTTACAACTCCTGTTCGAAATGAAAATCCATATCTAAGTTGAATATTGCGACTTTTCACGTATATTTTTTCTTACATTTTCCTCTTTTGGTGTGCACTCCTAAAGACGGGAGGTTTTTTGATTCTGGCACGCCCTTTCCCCCCATCTGAAGTGTGCTCCTGGTATTGTTCCTGAACCAGGAGTGTTTTATGAGAATATGGAAATGTGTATTTTATGAGATTTTAGGATTATGTGAGCACATTAGCTCGACTATTTCAATGATTTATGAGATGACAAGAGAATTGCGTTCCTCTCGGTTACATTCGCTTTTGTTTTTATCCTCAAAAAATACCAATGCTGTGGTATATGAATGCGGCAAAATTCAATTTAAGGTGGGATATTTTTGGAACGTTCCACCATTTGAATGTAACACGGTACAGTAATATGCTTTTGATATGCGATACCTTTCAATTTCTTTTTTTTTTTGTTTTTTTTAATGAGTTTTATGTTTCTTTTACCTCATTTTATTCCTATCACTGTTAAAATATCTTCAACCTTCCTAATTTTCAATCAATGAATCATTGTACTAACAATTCCTCTTATTTTGATAGATAAAATTTTCTTACATGACGTACAGCAAAATTTTCTAATGCCAATTAATCAAACAATAAATCAATTCACTCTATTAAAACTATTAGGATTAGAAATAATAAAAAATAGAATTTTGAATCCTGCGCACAAGAAATTCGGTAACAAAGTAAATATTTCACTTAGGGTTATAACGTTCGCTTTTTGTTTTAGGAATCCATAAATATGAAATAGTGTAACATTAATAAGAAATCAAAAGATAATCTGCGATAATAATAAAAATATCAATAAACGAGACCTAAAAATATGAATGTGTAGGAGAAAGAAATATCGAAGGATTACTCTTTATATTTTTTTATTTTTATTAAAGGACTCTAGTCTGCCATTAACCTTTTTACCATTTAACCATCAAAATGTCCCCAAGAGAGCTCGTAAAACGATTTTATACTCTGCAGAACATTTTAAATGTTTATAAAAAACGTGATGGTTGATAAAGATAAAAACAAAGTCTGATGTGGAGGAGAGATAAATAATATATTAAAAATATTTTACATTTATTTCTCTCTTATTCAACAACTAAGTTATGAAAAACTAAACAATTTCATCAATATTTAAACTAGAGACAATAAAAATAATCCATCTATTCTCAGTGTTAGTATGATACATATTTTTTTTATATCTTCAGAATAAATGCGATGTTATATTAGCAATAAGCATTCAAAACAATGTTTTTCAGGATAAAATACATATTTACATATTACCTAGAAAAGTTTATAGAAATTTCGACAATTTTACATTATATAGGGAACAAAGAGAGTAAATCATCCGACATCTGACAAAAATTTTAAATAAATCACAAAACTACCAGGCCTGAAAGATCAATGGACCGATTGTTCCGCCTTTCATGCAGCAACCGTTCCAGCTCAAAGGCTAGCTATCAGCCGGGTTTCAACCGAAGAACACTGAAACAATTTCTCAACTCAAACGATAATAATTCATTCTTGCACCCTGTCCTAGACTAATTCATCACAGGGTTTAATACACAAATCAGAAACATGAAAATTTCAATCATAACAAGGAATTTTGTGCATTGTTTGTATAAAACACTACTAGAGATTTTGGATAGGACTTTATAGTGCATATTTTCTGACAGAATGGAACCGGTCATCGCCGTTGGGTGTTGGGAATTCCTCCAGAACTGGGGAAGATCCCAAAAACTGAAGCAGTGGATCAATAGCAAACGTATAAAGTAAATAGGAGGCGCAGAAAGCATCCTCCAGTGGGACACCGATACATTCGCATAAAAGCACAAATTCCCTTCAAGAAGATTGTAGGAATTGTATCCTTCTCCAAAAAGCTAAATTTCAATTTATACACAAGAACGCAGCAAATCAGTAGGTGTGTAGGTATTTTTCCATATAGACGACGGTACGATTTTATGTCCTTACGGCTCCATGACCACACCATTGAAGGCTGGCGTGTTTTACTCTACACAAAATGTCTGCTTTTGTTGGGAAATTCTTGCGTAGGTACACCAAATTTTCTGTTCAGGCGATAGAAATGAATTTTCCTGTAAAAAAAGGCCAAGGTATAATAAAAGGGAGACATAACGAGTATCACTTTACTGGGATATTTTCTGATAAAAGTAACGCCACAAAAATCTTTCCCGAACAATTACAACCTCATTCATTCAGGATAGGAACCCGGGCAAAGGTACTGGCACACACAAAATGTTGCTATTGTGTGAACTCCGAAAATTTCGATATAAACTACAATATGATCCCCCAGGACCTACCTCTATACTTACCGGAGTCAAAAGATTTTAATTTTAGACGAAATTGCGCTCTCCTAGATTAATAAGGTAGCTGAAATTGGACAAAAACAATCCAAGAAAGGCAGATGTTTGTCATGGCGGCAAAAAGGCAAATTTATTTATTTAAATTGAATTGGAAAAGTTTAATAAGCCAGCCGTTGTCCCTCGCACAAAATGACGAATTTTAGTGAAGAAAATTTATGGGCGTTTTATTAAATGAGACGAAACCACCAGGCTGGAAAACAGATTGTGGCTTATTTCGATTATATCTAGGTCGAAAATTGTTTAACTCAAAAGGATGAATATTATTCACTAACATTTTAAAGTTTGAAACTAGTTAAAGTAATTTGGTAGAAACAGCCAAATAGCTCTATAGTTTGCAATTTGCTTCGTCGTCTTGTTTGTTTGGATTTTATTATTATAAAAGTTTTAAACATTATTTTGTACCTTATCCTGATAGTTCGCTTGCACTATAGCAACTAATTTCTTATAATAATAAAATGGCAACTACTTAGTATAAGAGGATCCATAAACTTAAAAAATTACCTTCAAATTCTACTCTATATGCTTTTAGATTTAGATTTTTAGACTTTATCATGAAGTGAAATTTCATTTAATGCTTTAATACAACTTCTAAATGTTTTTATTAAGAGAACAATTATTGATTTCGCTCTTAGGTATATACATACAAGATTACTTATACATAAAATGATTTACACGAAAAGAAGTACGATCTGTTCTAGCACTTCTAGCAAACAATTTTGTGAATTACTTACTAAAACATATTAAAGATTTTCCGATCTAACTTTCCTATAACTATAAATTAGCCGTCTATTTACTAAATCTATTTGACAAAGTACATGCTGGTTTGAACTACTTCAAACTAATTTATTTAACGTATTAAAGGTTATGTTTGTATCAAATAATGTAATGAAAGGTTGTTTTAAATGCTATTTATGCAGCTAATTAGGGACATACTCGTATGTATTAATCTAGGACTGAACTTTTTTAATCACATAAAGCTTTTAGGAAATGTAGGATTAAAAAGAACAATAGAATTCAATTCTGTTTGCAGTACAGGAAATTTATAAATTGTTCGAATCAGAATAAATATATGTAGGCATAATAACTTCCTCCATTTGTTAATTTCACTTTGTATGCTTTTGACCTCGTAAATCAATGAATTTGAATATTGTGTGTCGTATTTTCTAAACGTATAAATCTACAGTGTCATAATATAATGTAATAAGCTTAAGATAAAGTGGAGGCCTTAAACTTAAAAAGAAAATTTAAAATTCTTTAAACTAATATTCTACAAAGATTTAATTTTGGTTTCAAGCTTTCATTTCAGTAAAATCCGAAGAAGCTCAAAAATTATTTTTAAAAATCACCAAAATATCTACTCGTTTACCCGGAAAATAGTACATAATACAAAATGTTTAATTTGTATAGTATTTATGTATATCATCTATGATGGAGGAAAGTTTTGTTCAACTATAAAGTTATATTCTAATCTTATTATCAATCAATATTGATAAAAACTATATATATAAATTATCATGCCTTAAATTGGCTATTTAAAACTTTCTAGTAAAGTTAGTCCATATTGTTAACAGCTAAACCCACTACAATAGCTTCGATCATTAAATTTCAATTCGCCTGATCATTAAATTTCGATTAAGCTGGAATTAAGTTTCAACTGTATCAATTACAGTAAAGTTCCCTCTCTGTAGAGACTCAAATTTTCAGGAACATCAGTGGCTCTATCTGGAATAAAGTCGTGCTTCCCAGTATCGGAGGGCAGGCAGCAAAAAGCGGTTTGCACCACTAAACTGTCCCATCCTTTTGAGCTAAAGTAGTCTATTTAGCATAAATCACAGAACAAGACTATTTTTACCGGGCAAGTTTTTCTCTGGCCTGTAACGTTGCTCTTGAAAGTTGAGGTTGGTCCTTGGGATCATCAAGGATGTACAGGAAAGTTTTTTAGCCGGGAAGATAACAACGGGGGTATACCAGTGATATAAAGTTTGCATCTACCGAGAGATACTAACAAATTATCTCCGATCCTGGATGCGCGCCCTATATACCGGTTATGCACTTTATATATGTATTATGTATATGCAGTTGTACGGTTACAGATGCACTTAACCTGATTCTTCCGGTCTGTGAAATGGAAGAGATTTAGTTGGTTAAGTTTTCCAGAAATTCTGCTCTTTACGAAAGCCGAGTATCTGCAGCGCAACGCCACGGACACCGTGTCCCATAGACTGCATATAGCACAAGGCCCGTTCCATTGGAGATACCACGGAAACTCGGGAAAATTTAACGAAATAAAATTAACTTCGTTTATTCTAACCGAATTCCAGCGTGTGTGGTGCAGCTTCTATGCAGTATGCAAATGAAACTAAGCTTTTGTGGGCGGGAGGAAAATAACGCCTTCTTTTATTTCTTCTTTCCATTCCACGAAGAAAATCCGAGGCGACTTCAGGGTATATGCCCCAGAGTATATTATTTCATGTAGAGGATTTTCTTTCTGGAATCGGCGACTAAAATTAAATACAAAAACATAAAAACGTACAGGTAGATGGGCGCTAGGTGAAAATTTAAAATGCGCGCGGTTTGGCCTCGCACGACCCTGCGCACCTGGGATATACTCGTATACCGTTCCCAAGAATAGCCACTGCCAACTGAATTAGTGAAATGTTTTTAAGCCTCCTGTATGCAAATCTTTTCATTTTCATTTTTGTTGTTGGTCTTATTATTTTTGTTGGTGGTGTTGCCCCGTTTGCTGTTGTTTTAAAATTCTCTTGAAAATGTTTTTTTTTTCTGCGGTGCGGTGCACTGGAAAGGACTTTTCAATTCGTATCCCGTCCTGAATTAATGTTTCCGAATTGTACCACCCTGGGATTAAGCAATTTCTGTGACTTGAAGCGTAAATATGCGTTTTGTGCACTTTTCCTCTTGTTTCCAATTATTGTGTTCGCCTATGAAGTATAGAAATATTTTATGCGATATACAATTGATTTTAGAATCAGCACTCATAACACATATTACAAATCTCGCGATTTAATAAACCTCCACAATGTTAACTAAATTCTAAACAAATTTTTCCCAGTTTTCTCAGTCAGTTAAAGTATCCTTAAGAAAATCAAAATAAGTTCTGGGGGAAATAAAGTTTAGTGGTATGTTTTTAATTCTTAGGATGTATATTAATATAAATATAAACCTAATTTACAGACTCTAGTATGATTTTTTTATACTCAGGATATAGGGGACCTAAAAAAGTTTATAAACCCCTCTAAAGCAGACGTATCTAGCGTCTTAGGGATTAAAATGAGGTTCAATGTATATAAAATTATTTTGAACTTGATTCTTATTTCTTAACGATTATCAAATAACCAACCAGAGATTGTATACGACAGCGTTTTTTACCAGCATAAACAAAATAATGGTTATATATGCAAATGTTCGGAGACAGAATTTTCTAATGGTTCTCGTACTGTTTTTATAAAACTTTAAAAATCCAAAACAATAAATCAGTAAAATTAAAAAAATGATTTATCAAATTTTTATTTTTTAATTCCTATAGTAGATCTCTATTTATAAAGGAAACAAGTTACATATTAATTGACAAATAAGAAAATAAATATCTATAAAAAATAATCTCAGATTTTTCTGAAAAGCACTTTCTGAGAACTGTAACAAGGTAGATCTGATTGGTGTATTGAACTACATCCGTCCGGTATAACTTTATCCAGACAGTCAGAGAGGAGTAAGAATAATTTTTAATTTTCATAACAACTCTTCAAATACGTATAAAATCAAAGCGGAAAGAGTGCCAGAAGGAATTTTCCTTTTTGTATATTACTATACCTAACTATCGCCACGCCCCAGTACTACTAAGGCCACCCAGTTCTGATCCGCAAAAGAAGAATCTGAAAGTTATTATGAAATTCTTTCCTTACTTTCAATTTGTTGGATTTTTATTCTCCCAGAATTATGGGTGAAAAAAAGGGATCACCTAACCAGAACCTATACTGCCTGATAGCTATGGAGCACAGCTGGTGTATATACCCGGTAAAAAGGGTATGTGGGGGTTGGGTCATGTACAGGAGTAAGTATAGTGCACAAGTCAGGACACAACGAAGTTATCCGTCTGCCTCGGCTTGAATTGAGTTTGATTGCAGAAGAGGTTTGATGATGATATTTCATCATCATCATCATCATCATCATTCCATAGCCATCCTTATGGTGCGCGAAAGCCGCCGTCTTCTGCCGATATCCGCCCTCATCCCCCCCCCCCCCCTCCCCCGTACATCCCAGCCGTAAAAGTCACTTGATTGTGACGCCCCTTCAACATCAGGCGAACGGGGGTGGACTATATTTGTATATATGCGTGGGGGTAGGAATGGACGGGTGGGCGGAAATTAATGCCTCGCATGTCACAGCGTTAAATAAACTTTTTAATTGGAGTCCCACGTTTACCCGCTCTGGCATAATTTATGGAAATCTTGATGCTCGCCTTTGAGATATGATTTAAAAAAAAAATTTATATTTATGTACTACGTATATACATACCTACCTTATATATTGTATATATATGCGGGGGGCCATTAAGCGGTAAAAGGGCAAATTGGGGTGGCCGAGTTAGCACACTCAGTGCTGAATAAAAAATTCAATTTCCATCCACACCTTCGAGGTATTCATCAAACATAATTTTTGATGTTTATCACTAAATTTAATCCCATCCATAAAACGTCCGTTTTTAACCTGAAAAACGGCCACATATCCAGCTCCGTTGTTTACATTAACTTCAGGTTACTTGGCTCTACCTCTCTGGGGGTTGGCGTCCTCTGGACCCGAAAGGGTTTAAAATCGTAAAAAAAATACACCCCGAATGGTATCGGAATCAGCTTTGGGGGGGGGTATGTGCGCCCTGGAATGCCTCCTACAGGCGGCTTCAAATAAAAAGGAGGGCAATCGGCTCCGGTACTGGGGTGGTATAGAGTCCCTTGCCGCGGACAGGACATTTTCGATAGTAGTCGAGCTGCGTTTGAATTTTCCCGATGATACGTCACGTCCAGGACTTTTCCACGAGCACCATATGTGGGCAGAATATTTGTCTCGCAGTTTATTTTGAAATCGGAATGGGCATAGGGTGGCCAGCCAGTCTGTTGGCGAGAAAAGGTTCCCGGCGTTTCGTTTAAAATTTTTATTCCTTTTGTACAGTCAGAAAAAAAAAGAAATAAAATAAAAAAAAAAAAAACAGTTGTCTCTTCAGCGCTTCTTGAAAGTCATCTCGGCCCCAAGGATGTTGAGAAAAATATAAAAACCGAGGGACCCGGGGGGGACCGTCGAGGAAAAGCCAAGAAAAACTTTGAAGCTCTAAAAGAACAAATATGACATCCTTGAAATGCGGCTTAACGAGACCTGACTGGCTGACTGAGGCTGCCGACTGGACCCGCTGAAAGGTTTAATTCCTATACTGGGCGCGGGGGCGGAAGGTCATCGGTTTTTTTTTTTTTTGGTATTTTGTTAAACTCTGTCACGTCTTTTGCTATGGTCATCTTGTTTGAAAGGGTTTCGTTAGTGTGAAAATTGCGGGTTTTTGCTAGGACCGGCATTCAATGAAAAGCATTTATTAATGCCGGCACCCTCTGTGCAAACTCAATCAGGATGAGACCATTACTAAGCACCTTTTTTCGTGAAAGACGCTATAATTCATCGGTGGGGGTTAAAAGGTTTTTAATCTAGGCATTTATGGCCACTATTCACTGCAGGTGACAATGAAAAACTTTCGAGATATGAATTTTAATGGGATCACAATATTATAAGGGATTTTTGAAATAGGTACTTTTAATATCCAATTATTAGTATCATAAAGAAATTATGCTATAAAAGTAAACGTTTGTTTTCTGTAAACTGTTGATCTGTATCTTTTGATGTACTTTCTACTTTTAAAATATTCCTTACTTTCCTTAATTTGCCTTGATTAGAAATTATCCAGAAAAAAGAGTGATTCAGAAAGACGTATTTCAACATACAGTCTTTATTTATTTGCCTACCGAAAATAATCTTACAGACTTGAGCATATTGCTTAATATTAAATTCATCCAGCATGATGCATTTCAACTATGTTATCCTTAAAATTATCCCTAGACATAGTGATATCTACCGCAAAACACGAATAAAAAATAATTAAAGCATTTTATACATTTGGATATTGGTTCAAAACTATCACAGTACGTCCTGTGTTGGTAAGCATACAACAAGTTCTGATAGCGCAATGATCTTTCAGGTGCATATAAAGGAATAAATTCCAACAATTCTGGAGAAATAATCCTATTAGCGAGAATATCTTTTATGAATAAAGCGCAGGTAACTTAACGTCTTAATTTTAATTGTTGAATGCCAAGAAGCAAGCATCTACTTAAATAAGACCGCATATTGATAAAGTGAAACTTACGCAGTATAAATTTTGATGATGAGATTTCAAACAATGTGTAAAGTTGCTTAAAAAATTGTATGATTAATGTAGGATTAGAAATTAGAGATTTCTCAGTTAACCTACATTTCTAAATCCAAAATTTATCAAGTACATCTTTTTTATAGATAACATAAAATGTCCACAGTAATAGTTTTCTTTTATTTACTAGCTAAAGAACTAAAATGTTGTTAACTCATTCGAAAAAGTATGGTTTCTCTATCAATTTATTTATTTCATTCAAAACGTAAAACGATTAAAATTTTATTCATTTCATATATAAAATAAGCATTTATTCATACATATCTTAATATTCTGCCAAAGCATAACAACTTTCAAAAGTAACCCAATTACTAAGTCCCTTTCATACTCAATTTATTACTAAAATTGTATTTTGCTTTTCAGATAAATACGACAGATTAATTTCGTATTCTGAACTATTTCGAACCAATAGCAATTTGAGTATCTTAAATGTAAGCCCGCTTTTAAGGAGCACTTCCAATAGATACGTTGTCTATTGCTCTGCATCGAAGTACCAATATGCAATACCAATTCAATTGAACATCTACATATTTATTATATTATTGGCAAAATGGCATGCAATATGTAGAATTTCTAAATCAAATGTAAGTAAATCATGAGGTCATTCATACTACTTGAATGAGAATATTAGTTTCCAAAGATATTCAAGAATTTGGAAGCATTCTATACAAAATTTAAATTTCAATTTCCTAGTATATTTGATATGAAAGACATGTATTTGGAGCAAAACCACAATCTCTTTGCTTAGTATGTTATTGATTTATTTCTAATAAAAAACTAGGTTATCTTTACCTTTTTTATATTATGCGAGAATAAGGCAAATACCACTGAATTAAATATGGGCTTATAATTATTTTTGCGTCATTTAACTATATTTGTTGCAACTGAAAGTCCAGTCCAAATCCGTATACCTAAGGTTATAAAACTATAGCTCGACTATTTAAAAAAGTTACGTAATTTTTATTAAGTAATGAAGACATAAAATAACAACAAATAACTAAACCTCTACGTATTCCAATTTTGCCCCGAGGGATGGACAAAAGCTTATAGCATACACGATATTGTCTCGCAAATCAGCGTACAGTGACGCAACTGAAAATACTGGTCCTAAACGTTCAAATCACCATTGCTTCCATACCTTTTAACGCGATATTGCAAAATATAGTAGACTTTGGTATTCAGTAGGTATATGGCCTTTTAAGTAAACCGCTAATTTTAATTAAAAAATTATTAGTCATCAATCAATACATTTTTGTGTTAAAACAGATAACTAATTTTCTAAGTCTTCTTGTAACTAATTTACTAAATTTCCTTGTAAGTGTGTACTACTAAAAATAAATTTTCTAGCAATATACTTGCTGTATTAAAGTGTATGATTCCAGTAGAATTAATCATTGAACGCTTTAGTTTAGTTTACCGCTGAAATATTTAAGTTTTATGGCTTTAAAAATTAGTCTTAGCATTACTTAAAGTTGAACTATTTCAAAAGTAGTAAATAAGTGCCGAAAAGCAATTCTATCATAAATCGTTTGTTTTTTACTGCTTAAAATTGCTGCGTTTGCATACAAAAAATATAACAAATAGTCTCGGTATTGATTTCTACTACCCTACTGTACCATGTAAGCAGGCATTAAAAAAGAATGTATTTTTTTCTCTACCCCCCTAACAACCCTCCAAAGCGTTTAGTCGATAAGTCAATTTATTGTTCAATCCGCAGAACTAGACGTAACCACATTGCTGTACCGCGAAAAAAGAAATTTTGAGAAAAAAAAAAATACGTGGAATATGACGGGGGCTCGGTGAAAAAATAAATGAAAATTCTCCGGGATATCCATAAATGAAGACATACTGTTCGGTGAGGAAAGCTCTCATCCGCGAGTTCCTGTAATACGCCTGGGCGCAATAGACCCAACCGTCGTCTACCCCCCGGAACACCTACCACACTCAGGGTGGCTACGTCCCCGAAGGAATTTCTGTAGAAGGTTTCAACTGCCGGGAGGTGCCTTCTATGTGAAAAAGCTCTTGACTTGAAACGTCCAAGTTAATGGGAGAGGGATGATGTGGTGGCGAAGGTGTGGGTAGCGTATGAATATGGCACTTATATGGTACACAAAAGCTCATCTGGCATTTTGATGCTGTGCCATATCTCCCCGGCCGTATCCCGCTTTTCCCGGGACTCGTCACTGGTCGCTTTTATCTTTTGGATAGAATCCCCCATACCCCCGACGTTCCATGTCAAAGATGGAATTTCTCGAAGAAATATGAAATATGATATCTTGATCCGTAATTCTCGATCCGAGATACACCGGAGGGATTCAAGGTGTTAAGGCTGTAAATAAGTCAAGGAATCGGGCGTACCCGGCACCAGTCAGCCAAATCTAGGGATCCATCGTCGTCCATACGTTAGCCGAATTAATTCCAATTAAGGAATGTGCTTCTTTCAATCAACGTTGTATAATGGTATGGTGGCGCGGTCTCCCCGGGCGGGGAATATAAGACCTTTGGGCCCTTTATTATTTCATAGCTTAATTTCCTTGCAGCAAATTGAAAACGATCGCTGAGTTGATTGTCTTTCGAGCTTGGATGAGCCTACAATAAATTGTTTTGACGTCATGCTGGTTGATTTGAGGGTTTCCTTGGCCATCGAACCTTATCGGCTCGTTTGTGTTCCTTCCTGTTGTCGGAATGGGGGAAGTTGAACGATGATAGATGAGGTTTATACTTGATAGTGACATTGTCAGTGGGTTTTACTATTCAAAAAAATAAGTTTTTTTTATTTATATTATTCTATATAAATCGTACATTATATATACATACTATTTGCCCTACAATAATATGCAAATAATATTGTAGCAAATTATAACAATTACGAACTTAACTTAAATCAGTAGAGATACAAAAGTGGAGGCATTAAGATGTTCCCGAATGGAAATTCTAATTCTGTTTAAAGCCCAAAAATCTCGATTCCTTTAATATCCGTCGCCATAGTCCGCCAGGAAAATTAAATTCTAATTTTATTCTTTTCCCTTCTTGAAAAACAGAGCTGAATCCCTACAACTTAATTCTTATTTGATATTCTAGATAACCTAAATAGTTTCAAAGCATTAAAATATAGTTTAGTGGGGATTTCTTAATTCTCATTTGAACTTTTAGATCTTTATAGTATTATTAGAATATTTCTTTTTCAGTATCATACAAATTTATGAGAATATTACCTTTATTATATATTAAAGTATAAGTAAATTTTATGTTAAAAAGGATTAATAAACCAATAAATTTTATGAAGTTTAAAATAAATAAAGATAAAAATATAAAATGTCTATGTAATAATGTAGTTTTGAAGAATCAGACTTAAGAGTCATATTAGATTTTAAATGCCTAAAATCGGGACATTGAGGAGCTATATAAAGTTATCAAATTCTAATAAACACGTGAAATCGTAAAGCGGGACGTATCTACCATACCATCCTCTAATTTTCTTTTTTACCTAGTTTTATTGTTTATACTTTTAAGAATATTTTAAGAGTTTCTCATACCAAAAATTCAAATTACGAGTATTACCTGATATATAGCAATTTGAAATGAGCGCAGCAAAGAACAGACCCGCATTTGTGATAGAACAAAATTTTGCAAAAGGTTTTGTAATGTATATGGTATGATAACTTTCCTATATTTAATAAAGAAATAGGTAACATTTGAAGGAAGTACATAAATCACAGTTAATTCCTTCAATGGGTAAAAAAGAACTAATTATTTGATGTAAACATTTTTGTTAAACCGACATCAACTAGATCTAGTAAAAATAATGTGACTAATGAAAAGCACACTAAGTTAGCGAACTGAAATCTTTAGAATAAGAATTGATGTATTTGAAATTGAATTGAATTGTACTTGTCAAAAATATAATTACAAAAGTAATATACACAATTCATGGATATATAATGGATTAAAAAACCATTTTTATAATAACTTCAAATATAGGACTACAATCTACATCTACTCAACTTTGATGGATCGATATTATTAAAGTACACTGCAATTCACTTAAAGGAACATTGATTATTTTTCTAGATAGCTACTGTCTATTTGAGTGATGAGAATAAAATTAATTTTTGATATTATTCCTTAGTATCAAAGTGTGTCATTCTTATCCTATGTTTAACAAGGTGGAATATATACTTAATTGAAGTAACTTTTCTTTCTTCATTCTTCCTAGTTATTATACAAAATTGTAAGGTACCTGAGATTTTGTCACCTCAGTTTAAAATTTTCAAAAGTCTCAAATAACTTTACTCAAAGCTCACAAAATCTCAGCGACATTTTTTTATTCTTATCACAAGATTTTCCTGTTTCTATCGCAAGATAAAAGACCACAAAAGGCTTTGAGCACATATTCTTCTAATTTCATGTAAAGTTCGTGACATAAAAAGGAAATTTCATAAAGCCTGTCCTGCCAGGAAAACGATAATTTTCAGATACTTCTTGCGACATTGCTACAGAACAAAAGTATAAAAAGCAGAAAAGTTAAAAAACTTCTTGAAAATCTTACATTTTTCACTAGAGAACGTATGGTGGAAGTAAGAGAGAAAAGTTACTGCCTCTATTCGAGAACAGAGAAAAAGGGCAGGTCTCTCCCTAATTAGCTTCCTGCCAGCAACAATGGTCTTTGGACTTTCTTAATTCGAGCATAAATTTGCCTAAGTACTCATTAATCCTCTGACGGTGTAACGAGAGTAAAATTTCAGGTAACTACAAACGACCCGCACTAAAGTCTGCATGCTTACGGAGGGCGCTTTTTGTTCTTTAATTGGTTCCTAGGGTTGAAAAGCTACTGCTCGACGAGCTGTGCTGAATGCGTTTTACAGGCTAGAGAGAAAAACATTTTAAGTAAGAAGCAAAAACGTCTGGAGAAGATGAAAAAAAAAAAAAATATATATATATATGCGAATAAAAATTTCTGGCCACATCTTACGACTAATAGGAGCGGCCTGTGGAAATGCACAAGTGCTCCTCTTCCCACATAAATTCTTTTGCAATTATGTAAATGCATTAAACCATTAAGAAATTGAATCAGAAAAAATTTATGCAAATCGGAGCCTGGTGTCTCCTTATTTTTGCCTTGATGTACTAATGTAACTTCTTCGAAAGCATGCCTCCCTTCAGACACCTTCAGGGTCTGTATGCACCGGAAATTGCACAGATTTTTCGGCATAATAGGTTCTCAACTTTCATAACAAAAGATGTTATTAAGTGGAATTTAAGGGGGATATTATGCATTTTCCTTTTTCGTCTATTGTTGATGTCGGTATGAGGGCATTTAAATATGCTTTTGTATTTTAAATATTTTTTTCTCTGACGGTTTACTTAATGCAATGAAATTTACCTTCAGAAACTATATTACATTGACTGCGACTATCAGACAACACGAATAATACTGCGAGGACACACAATCCATTAAGTATTATAACTATTTTCTTCTTAAATGAGATGAGTGCAAATCCTTTTTGACCTTATCATCTTTGAGAAATCGTAACTGCGACTCTTTAGTCTAGAACATAAACAATCAGGTATCCATTGATTTCTAAAAGGATAAGATTTTCTGCAGTAAAAATAATCCGAAGAGCATAATAACTGTAGCAGACTTTTCATACCAAATAAACGAATATTTTATTGGACGCTACAAAATATTTAATTAAGCCTTGTGTGGAAAATCTGCATTATTGCTCAGAGGCGTATTAAACCATTAATTATCATCAGTGGAAAATCCGCTTTTGTGCATTCGGATTAAAATGCTCTTAATTCTTTTTAAAACATATTTCATTTTTGTGAATATTGAATGTTGTTGCAATATTTAACAATAGGGTCCTATACATAGCGAATTTATAATCGAAATTTTCAGTGGAAATAAGCCTAATGTGCGCATATTTTTTTTTTTAAATTACCAATTCTATAGGACTTTTAACCTAAGTAGAAATTATTATTCAATGGTTTTTAAGCAACAATAAGCTTGTTGTACTAAAATAATTTATATTATATGTCCATATTTTCATTTGAGTTTTATACAGAAATTTTACGTAAAATCAAATGAAAATTCTATACAAATTACTGCTTTAGTTTACACGTAAAGGAAAAGAACATAATACACAAAATTAATTATTAATTAATTAAATTAATATAAGTATTAATAAACAAATTATAAATAGTTCAAACCTTTTGTTTTTCGAAAAGAACATTCCTTTTTTAAGCCTTATAGTGTTGTAAATGTATAACTTGTGATGCTAGTTTTCTTCGAATTATGTACGTATCAAGAACGTAAGATTTTCTTTAAAACTTCTGAAAAGGTATGCATAGTGCAATTATCAATGATTTACCGAAAACTAACATTGGTAGTTACACCACTGAAACAAATCTAAAAAACTTTTGCATTAGGGAATGGATCTAAAATCATTTTTAAATTCTTGTTTTTTAAAGGTAGACAGTAGTCTACAATATGCAGTATGGTAATCGAAATAGCAGCTAAAGTGCATATTCAATTAGAAAGAAACCAATTGGAGGGTATAAATCCTCTGAATTTGTCATTGATTATGAGACAATTGGAATGGAAGTATAAAAAAAAGATTAATATCGAACTCGGTGCGTACTTAACGTTCAGTACGGTAGAATTCCTTCAATATTCCGGATCTTTTGCCAGCGTATTAATGTAATGCTATATTCATTGTTATACTCTTCAAAATCCTGTAAAAGGGGAGCTCAAACAAAAGCATTGATTTTATCGGGGGGAATTACTTTCACTCAAATGCTCACTTTTCCAGTTTTCCAATTAGTGGAGCGAAGGATAATAAAAAAAAAAAATAATAAATAAAAATAAAAAAAAAAAATAACAACAACAAAGATGAAAAAGTCCAAGAGAATTAAATCCAGTAATTCTCCTGCTATTCACCATCCAGCGCCTGTCCCTTTTTGTCCCCGTATCATGAGGTTTTGGGACAAGCAGCCGCCTCCACCGCCGCCAGCGGTGGAGGGAAATTTTGATTTTAATTCAAATTATTTTTTCCGGCGCAAAGGACAACTGGAAAAGGTACCTCCGGCAAGTTCTGGTCATGCAGAGCGGTGGAAGACAATACAAATCCCATTAAGCAATCCAAACATGGGAGGTTTAACAATGAAAATACCGGAAAATTACGTTCATCCAGGAACAAACAACCCTCCCCGCTCCCGATTACAGGGATGCTATGGTCCCCGGACCAAAAACAGGATTTTCGTCTTCCCTATCATTAGTCAGGGGTAGTTGTGTGTCTGTCTGAAATCCTTCCCACACTCTCCTCAGCGGAGGGATGTGTATGGGAATTTTATTTAATAATTCAGGAGCTGAGCTGAAATCCTTTTTGTTAGAGCTATATCATCGCCCTACAACAGGAGCAGCAATAAACCGACCCAACGAGTCCGTACATTGGTCGCCCAATATGCTCCTCGGTCGGTGTCTGTGGTGCAGGGAACACCTTGGTGGGTTCCCTATGTGCCCACTCTGGATTCTGGGTATGGTCTATACATAGACTAGACATAGACATAGTTATCCAGCGATGGCTCCTCGCTGCGCACTCTAATAGAACGTCGAATTGTTAGCGGCGGCAACCATCCGTGGAATGCTTTCGTCCTTGCATCCTCCAACTTTTCTCTCTTCTGAATTTTCATTAACGCAAAATGTTTGGATTTTAGTGCGGACCTAATAGAAAAGTCCAATTTGGTCTTCGCCGGTAAAATTCCGGTCTTCTGGCCATGTCAATATTAAAACTCTAGGTAGCGAAAGAATTGTGCTTCTACATCAACAACCCCACAAACAATCTCAGACAACTCCAAAAAAAAAAACAAAAAGTTAGACTCTTTTTAATGTCGGAGATAAGACCTCAAATAGGTCGCCGAGGCGCAGCGCTTATCTAGGACAAATCCTTTTTAATATGCGCCATGCATCCGTCCAGCGAAATTACAAAATCCCTCGTCTCAGTGCGTTCCGTGCATTGGACGAAGTGACCCATAAGCAAATTCATTTCGCCCCCGACATGTCAGGCTTTCTAATGAGTTTGCCAGCCTCCATTTCTGGACCGTTTCAACCGCTCGAACGGCTCCTATTTGTTATCCTTAAAGAGTGGATATGCGTGCCGAACGGCCATTAACAAACGAACATTGTTCTCGAGTTTGGCCACTACAACTCTAACTCCGAATCTAAGCCATAGGATTTTTGGGGTGGTAACCATCGTCCGAAATTTTTGGGCAATGCCATGCATGATCTCTGCCCTCCACTCACCTTCACAGACCGAGAACAGAAGGTCCATTCGGCAACGGTTACTTCACACGTTAGGTGGATGCTGAATGGTGGAATAGATCTAGACCATCCCCTAAAGCCCGGTGAGATGCACACGAACTGATGAATTCTAATCAATTTGTTTGGCTGAAATAAACTCTCGGATGCGACCGCTTACGGGTGTGATCCTGATTATTGTCTCATGTGTTCGCACAATGTGCACAGATTTGCTCTAGCATCTTGTCGAGTGATTTTCGAGTATTTGAGATAAAACGAGCTCGCTTTGTCAAGTGTTTGCTTAAATGCTATACTTCTGGCAAGTGAGGCTTTATGCGATAGAGCAGCATAAAATACTTGAAATGGATGAAGATATCAAATTTTTTTGAGAGACTCTTTTAAGTACCTATCTCTTGATGGGCGATAAAATTTCTAGATATCATAATGTTATTTTTCTCTCTTCATAAAATTATAATTATATTTATATTTATACTTAACAAGTATTTTTTATATTATGGTTGCTTCTTTCATAAATTAACAAAATACCAATAATCTCTGTAACTCTTTTTTAACATCTTTGCGAATAAGTTTTTCACAAAAGTCCGCCTGCTATGATTCTTCAATAGTAAATACCTCTTATATCTTAAAAAATATTAGTAAATTTTCAAATTATTACCAGTTTTGAAAATGGTATAAAAGTGAAATCGCGTAAATAAAGTACCATGCAATTCGAGGGACAGGTGTATAGGGTTAGTTCGGATTTTATAATACTCGGCAGGGATTATTTAATAAAAAATATGAAACGTTGTCAGGATCTAAAATCAGAGAAAGTCTTTAGTTATTTTACATTAACGAACCAATTATAAAAGGATACATTTTAATCCGCACAAAAGTTCACCCAAAATAATGACTAAAAAAAAGATTAAACTCACTCCATACTGAAATTCAGCTTTGATTTGAACCGCTGAAGAACAAAACACGAAAAAGCAAACTGTTTTAATCCAGTGTTATTATTTTATGTAAGAACTAAGCTAATTTTTATATGGTTTACATTTTTTAATTGGTACTCTTTACTTTGTTGTATTACAAATCCAAATATACATATACATAAATTGATTTAAAAGGAAAAATATTTACTTACATAACATACTTAATAAGTTAGCTATAAATAAAATAAGATTTTTGCGAGTATATGTGAAATAATTTGTACATGTTGATACCTATCCCTATATTCGCGCTCTTGGAACTTTAAAAACTTAAAACGTTTTTCTCAAACCAGTGTTTTAAACGAGTATGTTTTGGTTTTTAAAAAATACCAGCCTTCTACAGTGGACAGTTTTCTCCTTCGCTCCATAGTTAAAACGCGAGTTTATAATCGAATATCAAAAAGCCCTCATTATGGTTCACATTAAATTGTAAAATAAGTTTTTCCGATCAAAGTAAATCGTATTTTTGAAATCGTGTTTAAGGGGTCTTTCTATAATTTAATACTAAAAAATCGCTATACAATGATATAAATACGGGTGGCAGTTAATTTACCAATTTTCGAATTTTTTTAATATGACCCTTAAAAGTTTTCAGGTTAATAAACGAAAATTGGATAAAATTTGAAAACAATAAAGCTGCTACTTTCTAATTTTCCGAAACCTTGTATTTATATTTTTCTATCACTATCCGTAGGAGATAGAAGAAAAGCGAACAAATTTCTAAAGTTATAATAAACTTTAAGACTATCTCAGCAACTTTGGTATTCGTAGATTTTGTTTAAGTTTCTCGTCTCCTATACTTAAAATTTTATATATATAAGTAAAAATAGAATTCCTAATATTTAATATCGTTCTAAGTCCAATACGGTGGACCTTTCCAAAATGCGGGATTACCGTTTTCTGAAAGAATTTGATCACTATAAAACGATTACGAAGTAAGAAGTCTTGTAATAATGAGATTAAGGCTATGAAAGTTAAACAGTATGAATCATTTTCGTCCTTTGCAAACCTTTTTAACTCAAACTAATAATTTTTTAATTCGATTTTATTAAATCCATTATTTTACTTATATTTAAGAGCCACTAATAATTTTTAAAACATGAAAAAGTAAGAATCTTCGCATAATTGGGTCTATTCAACTTATTTTTATAGCAAACAGTGGTGGAGAGAGCGTCAGCCGAACCCATATCAAGATTGTTGTGAAAATAAAACAAAATCCTTCACCTTTCGATCGATCGGTATATTGGGTTTAATATTACGTTACACAACTAATCGTATTTTATTCGTAAACCGTTTTATTTGATAACCATATCAAGGGTATTTTGGATACATCCACCACATTAGATTTATAACGTTTATTAAACATTGCGAATTTTTTGTTTGTTAATTTTTTGTATTATATACATAATTTTCGGGATAGGAATCGTAAATGCATAGTTATAGAAAAATATAAATAAAAGTTTAGAAACTAGAAAGAGCTAGCTTTAAAATCGGTTTATTTTTTGCAAAAATACAGGTATTATTAATAGTTTTGTTAGCATTCAATCACTCGGTTGTCTGATTGCTAACAAATTTTTATTGATATTGAAGAAATTCAAAAGTTTGCAAATCAACCTTCACCGGAAAATATTTTACGATTATCTGATGTATTACCGGATACTTTAAATAATTTTAAATAAAAAATCACTTACCAAGAATGTCATGTTTTGCTTACAAATTACTTTACATTGAGGTAACGTCTTGTACTCACCTGAAAAATCAAAAAGAAAATATATTAATAAAATATTCATCCCAGAAGCAAGAAAAAGTACAGAATTTTCAAAATCATTTCTCATTTTAATACGCATCTCACTAAAAAAAAAAAGAAGGAAATTCCCCCTTTGAGTAGAGTAAATGAAATGCAAAGTCAATATTGGATTTGTCCCAGAAAAAAGGGGATGATGGAAGAAAAGACAGGGGGGATGTGAGGGAGGTAAATCCGCAAGATGTGTACTTCAACGTAGCGATAATGACTGCCAAAAAAAATGGTCTCCTAATCGGATTTGAATGAATAATTCCCAAGGATTCATGCACCTTTTGTCTTATTTAATCTTTCCTTTACTTATGCCGGTATTTTCTGTGTCTTCGACTGTATTTTTCTCGGTTGCCTTTTTTTTTCCTGAGGTTTTAGGTGAAAATAGGGAAGATACCTCCCTGGAGATTTCTGCGAATGTAAGTAATTCCCATCACAATCTTTTCATGTTCTTCGTGTGCTCCACTGTGCCGAGGAGTTGATATGTTAAGAGCTACCATGATTTGTGATTGATGGTATAAGGCAATTTAAAGAGACTACCTCTGATGGATTTTTCATTTTTCAATTCACCAAGTGCGCATCCACCTGCTTTTATCCTTGTTATATTTTATGTTTTTTTTTTTTTTTTTGGGGAAAACTTGCCGGGTTGTAGGCCATCAAAATGTTGCAAAATTCCGCTGAGGTTTGAGTGCAATGAATACCAATTTCAACAAGCCTCCCCACCATTAAAATTCAACAGAAATGACTGTAGTGCTGCTAATAATGCCGCACTATGCCGGGGGGCTCACCCGAATCGCTGTAAAGGGAAAAATCCCTTAAAAAATGTATATATATACATACATATATAAATGCAAATAGAAATTTCAATTTACATCTCAAAAAGGACGGCAATGCGGAGCTATCAAAGGGATTTTCTCAGTCGAGCTAATGGATGGCAGCTTGGCAGTGGATAAAGCGCTCGTTGAAGAGGATTAACATTTCCATCTTGTGTTCCGGCTCCGCAGGTATCCTTTTCTCTAGCGCTCATTACCCAAACACCGGTGCCTGTGCCCCACGCGGCATAATCCTGCACAAAAGCCATTGTGAGTAGCTAGAAAGAATTCGCTTCCCTCAAATTTCCAGCAACAGCCGAGTTAGATGAATGATAAGGTTTTATGCACCTCAAAAGCTGAATTATTTCGCTTCCTGCAAGGTGGGCCGCAACCGCCAGCCACCATCCGTCCGGGGAAGCCTCAGGACCCGGGACATCATCCAGCAGTTAGTGCTGCTATTTCGTACCCGGCGTAATACGCTCCGGACAGCTTTATCTCAGTAAAATTACTCACAGCCATTATTCATACCACCGAAATGATAATCAAAACGGGCCTTCTGCTCCCCGGACCGCATTCAACCAAACCCCCGGGCCAACCCGGCCCTACTGGATCCAGGTGCAATTAATTCAGCTGCTCTTTTCGTCCGAAGCACTGCGCTGACGGTATTAAGCATTATTATCATAAAATTTTTGGTCAAGTTTGGATCGGATGTAATCCGGGATAGCGCAACTTTCGCTCTCTGGGACTTTGGAAACATGCCGAGGGACCGGGTCAGATCCCGGAATGACCACAACATTGCGCCAGTGTGAAAATATTTGCAGTGGTGTGAATAGTCCGTCGACTGGACTTAATCCAAAAGCCTTTAAGACATTAGACCAGAGGCTGTCTCTGGGAAATTGAAAAGGCGTCCTAATCGCACTCGGCTTATGCGGCAACTTAATTTTTCGCTATGCTCTTTGACGCTACCCCGGCAGATTAGCAGCTTTGTAAGCCAAAGACGGCTTCCAGTTTACTTTATGCTATCAAGTTACATTTCTGAAAAGGGTTTAAATGCATTAAATGAAATAAATGTGTCGGGAGCAATTTGGAAATTCAAAAGATAATGAAAGCAATCAAGCGACATTGGGAAAATTTTAAAACGAATAAATTTGTTAGTTGCGTAAGTTTTTGTCATTCTTCAGATTTAGGTAAGTCTAAATAAAAAAACAAATTTTCTTAGTTTGGTGCTGAAACGCCAAGGCCAACTTATGCGCTAGCAAAACCGCAGTCTAATTGGGCACTCAAGCCGGTGCCATTATTTATAGAGTACACCATTCCATCATTAAGGCATACATGACAACATGGCACCGAATTAGAGCCAAAGATACCACAAACCACTTAAGCTTCAGTAAGACTGCCTGACACTACTCGAAATGGAAGTTCCATAGAGTAGCCCAGTCCCAGACGTAGAGCGTATTATCGCATCGGTGCAATTTATTTGCAGACGCTCCCAAAGTATCTTGAGATATTTCGTTTGAATCCATTCGGCATTACTGTGCCAGCATAGGAAACGTTATTGCTTCGTCTTATTTCACATTCAGGATATTTTGTGGCCGGTCCCTGAATGCATCAAAGTCAAAAAGAAAGAGGATTCTCTTGTGGAGCTGGGTACCGACCAAACTACACCAGGAAATACATGAAATTGTGCATGCAATGCACATGCAATTCTCAAAGTGGATGCAGGCACACTTAGTCTGGAATGTACGAAAGCACAACTTGGTCGGCTGACCATAGAAATTTTTCGTCCTGTGGCACGTTTACGTCCTCCTCTTTGGACACTCTCAGGCACCCGGATCCATTCGTCTTCCCAGCGGGCGAGAAGGACACGCGACCGGAAAAGAAATTCTGCCGAAAGCACAGAAAATCGCAGAAAAGAAATCTTCCAGACAGAGCGAAGCCACTGCGCAGGATGGTGAAAAGGAGGCTGAGCATGCTGAGAGATGCATTTCTGATGGGAATATCCGCCTTGCATTCTTTAAGTCGTAAATAAAATTTAAACAGAAGGAAATCGAGGAAATTTTCATTTCTTCGCTGAACAGAATTCAAATTCTGTGTACAAATACAATCCATGTACCGAGCTCCCTGCTTCCTTCCCCCCTCCGTTCTTATCATTTGGCCACGTAGTCGCCCGCTGGAGATCCCTAGGGATGTTGTACTTTATGGGCACAGTTTCGATGCTATTTCCTGCACCGCATCGGATTGTCTGGCTCGTGCGATTTTGTGAATTTTAAATTGTCCATGGCTCTTATTGGTTAGCCATTGACTTCGAATATCCAACATTTTTCTCAGATTGGGATTACTCCTGAGCTGGTTTAGTTCTTTGGAAATTTAAAGCGGTCTTAGCATGAGTAATGGTGCGGACGGTGCAAATTTTCAACTTTTCTTTATCCTACAATGCAATGCATCGATGCAGAAATGCATTTTAGATTTTCATTCGCGCTTAAAGGTTCTTTACGGTTTTTCAGAATTTAACAAAACATGCCATAAAGAATTCTTTGGGATCTTAAGTTAGCCAATAAATCTAGTCGACCAAAATGTATGTGACTCTTTGAAAAATTGGACCGTCTGACTGGACGCTAGCAATGTGGTCATATTTTTGAAAATGTTTGCAGTCTGGACTATCGGATTTAGGTCTTAAAAATGTCTACATTTTGTTTTTCACTGAGTACTAAACTTTAATAAATTCAACTATTTGTTATATCATTTGTTGCTTCTTTAAAACAATCTTCATTTTTATGTATTTGGCTGATAATACACATAATACACAACATAATTAAAATTAACTGATGTGGAGTAGAGTAGAGAGTTTAATCATTTTAAATATTTGTTTCAACATTTGCTTTATTTATTTAAACTTGCGTTTTGGAATTAGTGAAGACTACAAAAGAATAATTGGCTGAAAACAATGACGAATCCTAAATGCATGATGCATTGCACAAATTGTTATTTAACCCTTTAACTACTTTTAAAGGAAAGAAAAGAGAAATATAGAGCTAGAACTGCAAGGGTACAATATACTAATTAAATTTAATTGCATTATTAAATGAAACCACGCATATGAGAGCATTTGATAATTTGTATCAGAATTCCTTGCATAGTTTCAAAATTCCATTAATGTATCACCGCATAGAAAAATGTAATTAATATTTCCTGAAGATTAATCATAATATGCAAGAATACTTTTAAAAGTATCTTACTTTACAGTTGCTAGGGGACATACTACGATAAAACCCACATCAGTAATATCTAAATCAAGCAAAACAAGATACTTAAATTACTGCTAAAACGACCTTTATACATTTTTCCACGGAAAGATTTCATATTCTTGGCAACCATATACGATAAAATCGATATAATAAGAGATACATTTTCTAATTCATACAGACTACGACGACAACAATTATCCCTAGATATTCAGCTATATGATTTAGGTTAAGTGTAGTTTTATGTTTTAGTTATGTAGTAGTTTTTGCACGCATCCATTTTCTTTGAATTAATTTAGTTATTTATGGTATAAACATATACTGATGCTTCATAATCCAAAATTGACAATATTTAAGATAAACAGATTTAGCCTGTACACTTGCCAAATACTACACTATTACCAAAACGAATATAAAATTATTATCAATAAAAAGCAACTCAATTTTTAATTACTAAAACAACGAATTTGTTATAAACAAAGAGTTTTAAAAATGTTAATAAAAATTCCTATTTCATTAAATGAAACGAGAAATTTGTTCGTTATACACTGTTTTTCTAACCGAAGTCAATATAACGAAAGATAGATATTTAAGATATTTAAATTAAATTTGATCAAACAAATTGTTGGAAGCGGATTACTTTGAATATTCAAAGTATTCAAACATACTATAGAAAGAATTCTGAAACAACTTTGTTGAAGGGTAGTTATCTACACTTTTTACGTATTTAAGAATAAAAAGAAAGAGTAGAAAATTTGATAAGGATTTATGCTAATTCGTAACATGTTTCGGTATTGTTTTCGCCAAGGAAACGTATCTCAAAAACTGCGATAACTTGGGAATGCAGGACGACATACATCGCAGCATTTTTACCAGTCGTTACTATTTTATTAGCCAGTGAGACGGCACTTTACAACTTCTGTTTCTTCCACCTCCCCCCCTCTAATTGCGTCGTCCTGCAGAACTCTACCAAAAGTGGATTACTTAACACTAGGACTCTTCAGGCGCCCAGCCGTGCCCAGAAAACAGAGGATATGGGTCATAAAAAATTATCATTCATCCCTGGGTTATCTGGTCGCTAGGAATACAAGAGAGGATCGTCCCGTAACAGCTGAAGCAGCGGCAGCCGCCCGAGATACGCAAAACGCCTGGAACAGTTGTAATCTGAATTATGGGAAAAGTGATAACTCAAAACCAGACTAGCCTCGGCGGCAACAAAATAGAGAAGAGGGGCACACACATAAAATTATACAATTGAAGAAGTTGTCGGATGGGACAGTCGGGCGTCGTAGTTGACGCCCTGGCCCAACCTGACCCCGGATCCCGTATCACGGATTACGGATCCAGGAATCTGGAATGAGGGGCCTGGGAGGTGGAATTTTGATGGTACAACAAGCACCAAGTGTACACGTCTGAGTTATGCGGAACACAAGCCATTGGCGTTTCAATTTATACTATGGACACAGACTGTCCATCTCGGTAGCGATTTTATGGACTACATCCAGTTACTATTGACAATTGAATGTGTACCGTCTGGATAATGGTTTCATGTGTCCCGGGCATATCAAAATATCCGCCCAAGTGTTTTGACGAAGATTAATGTCCCAACCGAGCTATCGGCTCGGCATTTGATATATTCCCAGTTTTAGGATTATACGCTTTTCGGGTCTAAGGGGCCACCAATGTCCATGTCTGGGAGGCGACATTGTTGTAGAAACATGGTATAAACCATCTCACCATTGACATGCCCGGGATGAAGTCATTACTCTTATATTTTTCATCGGTTTTTAGTGTCGGTTCTCTCTCCCAAACAGATATGGAAATATCTTGGGATGGCGAAAAAGTTTAGGATTCCCATCGAAGCCGGAGGCAAGTGCATCATTTTTGCCAATGATTTATAACACACAGCGTCGATGGTAAACCCCTTCAATGGATAGTTTTTGCATCTCAGATACCATCACTTGAGACAGCACTGCCAATGTGACGAACGAGGAACAAGTGCGGGTTTTGTTTTTCATCCAGGAAATTCAATTTTATCCCTTATTCCATCGTTGCGAACGAAAAATTCGAAAGATGAGGGCAGACAAGGTTTTGCGGTAATACGGAGGGTGTATCCCCCAGTTTCTCAATTGCTAAATTTAAAATTACTTTGAAGGATGATGACTTTTATATTTTAACATGACATAAATTTGACCTACATATTCTTAAAAGCTTTTTGCAAATTTATTATATCAATTTCTTCTCAAAATGTTAATCTTAACCAATTTTTGCATATTTTACCATTCCTCATTTAAGTACAGCTAGAATCCCAATTAAAAAGACATCATTCCCCCTCAATTCATTAACTTAATTCGAAATTCACTCAAAATAAATTAAACTACTACAACTCCTTACAAAGGAAAAGTTTTATTTAATTAAATTTAAACTATTCTTCAAACAGCCTGAAGTTATTTTAATAAAAACTTTTTTTTTTCCAATTAAAATAAACTTTTAGTATGCTTTTCCGAACTTAATTCTTTCTGCATCTTAACTTTTTTTTTTTCTTTGTTAATAGTGGCAGTAATTATTATTGCCAGCGAAAATAAAACTTTATAATAAAAATAATTAAATCTGAAAAGCAATTATTAAATTTCAAATGGCATTATAGAGTTTTCGAGCTTACGGATTATGCATATTTGGTTGAAATGGTGGAATTAAAAAACAAGCGGCGTAAATATTTCAGATTATGAATGATTGTGTCTTGTTTCATAAATCTCACAGAGTAAAAATTAAATTAAACTAAAGATTAAACAGTTTAATTTCGTAAATATACATTATTTGTGAGATAAAATAACCCTTTTCTGTTAATTGAAAAATAAAATATAGGTAAATTAACGAATGAGATATTTTATAATGATATTAATTAAATTTATCGCGTAACTTTTTAGCTGTCGGCATTCACAAGTTATACAAACGGGAGCGATTTCGAAAATATGTCCAATAGTTACGGTGCAATTTATATAAATTTTTTTCCACTTTATATTGGTTAATTCACATTTTGAGGTTAGAAATAAAAAAATGTGGTAGTTTTTCATCATTCGATGGCACCAACGATATGTGTTGCAGTAAGGTTATATTACAGTTTAATAAAATATGTTCACATATGCATGAAATCATCAATTATCATTACCATTACGAGTAATTGAAATATATTTTAATTACGATTATCATTACTGTAATGGCAATAGTAATTCCAATGGTACTTATCAGACGAAACGTTTGCGAAGTCGGTCTTTTTGAAAACAAATTTCAATATCGAAGTTTGAATATTTAATTTAAAATTTAATACAATTTCTGAAATGGTAAAGGAAAGCATCACTAGTAATTACTATGAAGTAAATGAAATAGAATTACCATTAGACTAATTCAATTTCAATTTTAGATACTCGTAATATAAATAGTAGGAGTAATCATTACCGATCTAATTCATTATTTTAAAAGTTTGGTAATTAATGTGACTTCGGTAAGTGGAAAATCAAAATTCAGAGCACACATAGCCAATGGTGATATTTGCTTAATTACCACACCACCGTAGGTAAGCTTAGAAGAGCTCTGTCTGGGGGATGCTTATCTTAGTGTAACTATTCTCCCGATCTTAATTCTCATATATTAACCACAATGATATCCCTAGTCATCAATAAAAGCAAATTGCAGTAATTCCAGGTCTCTGTGGTCCTTCGGAGAAACGTACGTATGAACCACGATCTTATTAATATCCACCAGTCCTTCTCACTTTGAACTGTTTAGCCCCCAGTAACGCTCAATGGTAAAATTCAAGCCCGAAGATTTGAGCCGGCCCATGATAGAGTCCCATGGCTGGAGCCACCCTGCACTCGAAGTGCAATTCGATCGACGTTGCATTGACTAGCATAAATAAAATTGGTAGAGTCAGAGAATGCAGTGATACACGTACCTGTACCTGGGGCATGGAGCCAGCCATCCATGGGGCCTCAATCAGAGATTAATTCCGAGATGAACTAACGCACGTGCACTCCCGTCCCACTGGGGAGAAAGGGGGTGCAGGACGGTCGCCTTGCAATTGCATATGACTTGCACGGAGCCCGCCTTAATCACGAAAACAACTTATGCCAGAATATTTGATTATGCAATCAATTTGCAGCCATTCAGACCGAACGTAGCATACTTTTTGTAAATAGTGCGAGGATCGCAAACGCCAATGCTGTCGACGGACCTGGGTAAGGACGAGTCATGAAAAATTTAGGTCCTTTGCCTGGCACAGAGGATCGCGGGATGGTTGGGGACCTGGCAGAGGGTATTTGATAGCAAATAATTTTACGACAATATTTCTTGAAACATACCCGTTCTAAAGGCGGAATGATACCTAGGATGGGTCGACTCCAACCACGGGATAGTGCGGGAACGTTATGCTGGGTCGTAGCGAAGGGTACG
The DNA here is from genome assembly GCA_963969385.1 of Philonicus albiceps. Classification (NCBI taxonomy): domain Eukaryota; kingdom Metazoa; phylum Arthropoda; class Insecta; order Diptera; family Asilidae; genus Philonicus; species Philonicus albiceps. Next base: position 30,012,691 of record OZ017775.1, read on the forward strand.
ATTGAAAATTTTTAAAACTGAGTACAAGAACGTCACGAAGGGGGAAGAGGGTAAAGAAATCAATTTCCTTCCGAGGATATTTTATTCAGAGAGCATTCGCCATGTAAGCAGCAACAACCCGCCGCCTCTGCATGCACGTAAGTTTGGCTCTTACAAATCGAATAACTGCAAGAAGTAGGTGGAACAGAAGGTTTTGATAGTTCGAGGAGTTTCACAATAGGCGTATACGTGGAACGTTTACCAAATAAGGTGAAAATTCTTGGAAAAGTGTATTTCCCCGAGCAAGTGTATTTGAAAAGTTCTCAATAGTCCCGACCAAATTCAGGCCAATGAAGAGCACGGGGCCGCTCCGCTCGTTCAGGAAGGATTCTTCAGTCGGTTTATGTTGCAAACGAGTTTTGTTTGGCCTCCAGTCCCCTTTCCCCCCACACCCTCGAAGTCGTCATCCCCAATACCCGATGTGCCTATACCTGCTGTTCGGGAACGCCTGGATTTATGGCTCTTAAGAGCTTCACTTTACTAAACTAGGTTAATAGATATCAATCACTACGAGCAGGAAAAGCGCTCGTTGCTGTGTTGCATTACTTTCGAGCACAAGGACGAGCCGTCGAGCCGTGGGGTGGTTTTGCTGAGCTCAGAAGGAAAAACTTAGTCGAACAAAGTTGGAATTAGTTACAAATGCGAAACGTCACTTGTCCTCCTCTTGTTCGCTCCTCGCAGGCTCTATTTTATTTCCGAAAACTAAGAACTTTGCTGTTGTTTTGGAACTTGCCCAAAACCGGCTAGGTGAACAATGGCAGTCCTTCTTATTAACGATAGCTTACATTTCTTGCCAAGAAAGACACTTTCTATTCAATCTCATTCCTTTATATGAAACGATATTACTTCAAATTGCAGAACTTTAGTTTCATCTCAATAGCCATTCAATTACAGTTTCTTAGAAAATTACTATAATGCCATTTCTAAGTTTAGGTATTTCAAAAAAGAGAATAACCATATTTCAGAAATCTTTTCTTTTTATTCAGATCGTAAGTTATTTAATTAAAAACTCTTTAAACCAAACATCAAAGATTTTATAAATCATAAAAACTATGATAGTACAAAAATTTAAATTAACGTTTGGCCTTATTCTTGAATACTTTCGGATCGAATCAAAAGGTACCTACAAAAGTCCTTTTTGGATTAAAATTCCTTAAAAAAGTTCCTTAAAGTCACAAAAACTCATTTCAGTTACCTTTGACTTTAATTAGATCACTTTGAACGCAAAAGTGAATTGAAATCAAAAGCAATTGAAGTGAATTTGTTACAAATTTAGTAATTTTATTATGAAATTACAATTCAAAAGAACTTTTTTATAGTGTTTCAATGTAATAAAATTCGTGTACGTGAAATCATTTTAATTTCATACAATAATGAATAATGCCCTAGAACTGAATGCGATTTTAAAATTTAATAAATGAATACTTAAACAAAACTAGAAAAATGTAAACTGCTCTTATTATTTCTTTTATTATTACTGAAATCGTTCTTAAACAAAATATCTACAAATACAGTGTTCTTTTGCACATTACTAGACTACTAAACACACGGATTACTGACCTCTTTCTCGGCCATATAATTAAAGTTTCAGCAGAACTAGACAAACTGGACTTAGAAACAAATTTAAACGCAGACAAATTCTGTTTAACTCTTTCCATTCTTGAGTTCGTCCTTGCAGCATTTTAAAATCCAAGAAAAACAGGAATGAAAATCCACCCAAGTTCGAAATTAGCTAAAAAGTAGCACACCGCTGTACGAAATGTAAGAAAAGTAAACAAAGATTGCGAGGAGCATTTGAGCAGAGTAAAGCCAAATGGATTTTCTTAAATTTTTCATTTCGAAATCCATACAAAGCGGCGGAAACAACCGGGGATTTAATACAACATGCCTGCGTCTTACTTTGTAGTTTTGGTAAATTGTAAAGACAAACGGATACGATGGAATGGGATGGGTAGGGGATGAAAATCTAGATGCAATCCCAAAAGGAACGAAGAGGAACTGCACCGGGATGCTTGACCAAAAATCCAAAACCTGATGGATAAGTTCGCCAGGAGGCAGATTGTCAGAGGAATCTAGCGTACAGTAGTTGAGGATTTTGGGAAACTTTTCCAATGTTTGTCATTTTGCTTTTCGTTTTGTTTTTTTTTTTTGTTTTTTGTGTTTTTTACGGAAGGATAACATGGAACCCCGGAAGGGTGTAGAGCATCATGAAAGGGAAGGAGCAGAAAATGAAAGACGAAAAAACCCCAAAACCAGAGTTCCCGGAATAAAATGAAAAATACCAGCCAGGTCCATCGGCAGGAACAACGAGTGTAGCAATAAAAATTACAAGAAAAGCTGCCAGGAAAGGGATTTACCAGAAACGTCTTACGAAGAAATTGCAATGTTGAAGGCAAGATAAGAAGAGAGAGACGTTCTTTCGAATGATTCCAATGACGAACCCTAAAAGGTTAGATGGTCAGGACAGGATTATTTGATAAAAATTAGACAAATTTTATTGCCTCGAGATATTTGTCGATAAAACTGTTCACAAAAAAAAAAAACAAACAAAACTTTACTAAAAGGTATAGGTTGCTTTTATACACCTTTAAGTTTTTAATTGGAGAGACTTTATAAGATTACCTGATATACTGAGCTTAAAAATTGGTAAATATCACAATTATAGCATATCTCTAATTCTTATAATGAAACATTTTAAAACAATGTTAAATTAAAATTTTAAACTATATCAGCAATATTTTAACATGTTTATTTCATTGACATCTCCTGTTTAATGTTGCTTCAATAATACAAGAAATACTTATCGTATTTATTTAGAAAATCATCAATGACTATTTTAGTTTGGTATCAGTTTTCGATATGAAAACCTTATAAACTTTAAAATGTTATCAATTGCTAATCAGTAGATGAATACACGTCTATCGATTAAATTTTAATACACTCTTCACAGTAATTAATTTCTCGTTCCTATTCAATTCAATAAGCACAATTTGGTAACTATTTTATAAAATGTTTTAAATGTCTGTGTAAAGTGCTTGTCGTAATTACGTACATTGTTATTGTTTTGAATTGTATTTAAATTCAATCAATAGTTCATCTCCAACTATCATCAACCTGCTAGCAATGGGTAGCATATTAAAGCATTTAAATAAGCTGCAATGAAAGCTTGAAGCTTTACATAGTGAAACTAGCTAGATAGTGCCTGCTAATTCTTTAGAAAAAGTCACCACCACCACATAAAACCTAATTCCAAACTATCATACCTATTTCGAACATTCTCCTGTTTAGCAATGACAATTTTTAATTATATGTATAGTTGTTATATCAGAAACTCATAGTTAAAGTTTATTTGTTCAATTTCATAGAAAATTATGCAAATAGAATGCATTTGCATCGCTGTAGGGTAGTTATATATGTAAATGAGATAAGAATATGTTAGTTTTGCATTAAGTTTATTTGATATTATATAATGCTAATATCTAATTGAGTTATTTTAGTTTATCGCTTGATTATTTTAAATTCGGTAATTTTAATTCTAAAACACAAAGTTAAAACATATAAAGAAAATAATTATTGAATTTAACAGGGCTAGTGTACAAGTAGAAAGAATTATAATGGCTATAGGACTGTCTAACTTTAATTCCGATGAGTACCAGATATTATACTAAAAAGTATACTGGAAAGGTATATTTGAGATTGCAGAACACTGTGTACATTACTTTATTTTAGTATTTCTTTATCTTTGTTTATAATTTAAACCCCTAAATAGTTTTATCTACTTCTATTGAATAACATTTATGGTATACTTACTCTCAAAAATATCTCGAAAAACATTTCTTAAAATAATGCAGTACTATTTAACATTAAGGTGATTAATTACTTACCCTAAGTTTATGGATTACATAGTTGCGGAAAATGTTAAAATTTTATAGTACCTAAATTTAAGTAAAAGTAACTACATTCCAAATAAGTGTACAAATTGTTTCCATTTGATTTATGTAAATGTTTTTTACTGTCTAGTAAAAATAAGATTTATCCATAAATTTACTTAAATGTGCATATCTTAAGTTGGGACTAAGAAACGTAATTAATTGAATGTCATGCTTTACACATAAAAATTCTTTTTCCAAAATTTTAACAATGAAGCAGTTGACGAAGTTCGTCAATGCATCACTCGTAATACTTTTGTCATCAGGACATGTCCTTGATATTAATCACGTACATAACGCCAATTTGAGTGATAAAATTTCCGTACCATCGCAATGAAAAATTGAATCATATTTTCCACATTAAGCATCCGTTCAGGACTCCATACCAGGGGCCGCATACTTTCCGCCAATTCAGGGAAAGTTTGAGTCCTTCTCATCCCCCCTCCCTTTTTATCCTCCCTATTCCCGTGTCTATTGTTGAGGCACGCGTAGAATCGCGACGGCAACCGCAGAAATATTTGACATAACTTCGGGCACATCCTTTGCAGCCTGATGGATGGTAATGGCGGGAGATTTATATACAAAATTTTAAAATATATGAATACTGCGCCTCACTGCCAACAACGAGCGACGTCTCTGCAGGAGAATTAATGAATTATACGGTGATTTTGTGATTTATTATCCTTTTGCAGATTTCAATATGTCTCCGGCGGTGCTCGAGTCCTACTTTGGGTATGTGCAAATGAAAGTCTAAAATATGAGTGAACTGCTCTCGATCGTATCGCGAACCCCGCACGATGACATTCAGGACATCGAAAGGATATGCATAATGTCGCCAGGATAATATATGAACCTTAGTCAGTATTTTTTGTTAAAGTTAAAAATTAAATTATAATTTTTGTCCAATTGTGTGGACTATGACAAAGAGGGAAGAACGAATCGACGAGATTCTAGGATCGTCGATAATGGGCCAGGCACATGGTCGTGAATCCAAAGTTTATCCTAACCAGCTACTGGTTCCTATTTCAGGAAGCGGGTGGAAAGAAGACTTTACTAATTGAAACTCTTGTTAAGGGCCATGTACGTGAACAACATGGCAAGCGTCTTCTGTAAGACGATAAATAAAATCGGAAGGGCTTCGCAAACAGACCGATTAAGAATTCAGTTTCCACCGGGCTTAGCTCAGTTCATTTAAAATTTTCCAAACATGACTCCGCCCCATCTAATTATAATTAAACTTGCCAACGGTGCTGCAGCCACTTTCGTTTTTATTATAGCTGAATGCTTGCAGGAACCCACTTCCTTCCTTTCGAAGCCCCCATGTATATAACGTTTGGGGCCCCACAAGGGCAGCTCTGGATCTGCTCATGTGACGTAAATGGGAACGGTTTCCTGAAGGAAGAATGGGCTGTGGAGGTTCACTGAGCCCGCAGCAACCACGGCAACCACTTTCCGACAAGATGAAACTGCAAGGCATAAGTAACGCTACGAATTGGTGTAAAATTTGGGTTAATGGATCCTAAATTGGGAAATTTTGTTAAAGAAACTTTTTCTTATGAATTTCGGGACTCAGCCAAGTAGTTCGACCCAAAAGTTTTACCCCTTTTCTGGGCAAGCAATTACTTGGATAAGATTAGTTCAAATAAAACGTACGGGCAGCCAAAAACCGAGGAATCCTCTTGTAGGACCTCTGGCTGCCCTGCGCCAGATAAAAAAATTTATGTTTACTACGTGATGTGCCTTACTGCCCCTAAACTTGGGTATATGTTCCGTTTTCATTCAATGGAATTGGACGATGGTCCCTTTCCTAGCTGCTGGTTTTAATTATTCCATTCAAATGGATACAAGACTCTTCCGGAATTTATGGTATTTTGGGAAAATTGAATTCGGTGGTGTAAGGTGGGCTGAATGTTGAACAATTTTTATTAAATTGCAAATAAATCACTCGAACCGATGAGAGAGACTGATGGCATACCGCCAAACTGGTTCTGTTTCAATAATCGATTCGTCCTGATATCTTTAGCATGCTAATTATATTATCCCCCAATAAATAAATCAAAGATTCAATTGAAAATACGTTAAAAAACTCAAATTAAAATTTTCACATTAAAAGAACAAAAATTTGTTCCTTTTTGGTTAATTTAAAAACAAATTGAAACGAATAGACGGTTAACTTATTCTAGTAAAAACATTATCCAAATTTATCCGTAAATTTCATTTTTACGATAATTACTTTAATTTCTTTTCTTTACCCTAGTTGGTAATCTTTGTACAATGAAGAGATCCTGTAAATAGATTTTGTTTTTAATCTATATGAAATCATTAAGTTATCTTCCAGTTTTTTTTTATGCAAGATTCATTATTTATTAAGTAAAACTTTAACAAAACTTCCCCCCCAAAGAAGCGCTATGCTAAAAAGTCTTCTTGCACTCATTAAAAATATTTAAATAGGAAAAAAACTTTCTCCTTCACATTATGTCGCACTATTTAAATTGGAAACTTGGCTTCAGGCAGAAGTTTTCTTCAAGAAGTCCTTCTCAATTCCCCCGCCAAACGTCTTTTATTATCCAGATACGGTAAGACGGGAGGAAAAAAGGTTCTACTCGAAAAAAAAGGGGCCTTATCGAGGAGGCCATTAGAATAAGCCATTAGCCATTACTTAGTCGTTAATTTATGAATTAATGGAAACGAGAAGTAATTAGCCACACCGGAAACCTAAATAGCGCGGCACACGAATGTTTCAAGGGAAACATGAAGCTGACAGCATTAATTTTCATAAAGTCCAGTCATTTCGAGAGACGACGCTGGGACTTTGTGCCGTATTGGAACAAAGTGCCTACTCCTTGGAAGGAGGTGCCACTTCGTTGGCTTGCCCATCGACAGTGAAAAGGAACGCGAATAATCCCAACTGAAGACCGAATTAACCCTTCTAAATAAATCCAAACTCCCAGTGGGACTTCATCGGTTACGAATTTACTTCGATAATCTCCCTTTTCTCAACCTTTTTCCAGTTTCGTATTTCTTGAAATCTTGAAACGGGCGTAAGAGGGTGGCTAATATCATGCAAGGACGAAAAACTAATAAAAAAGTTTCTTTGCGTCTTTTCCAGCTTTCATTTTTCATTTCCTCATTAATTTCTTTTTCTGTTAAGCGCGTGGCCCTCTCGGGATTTCTTTCCCGTTTTTGCCAATTCTGGCCAAGTTTCACTTGCATGAATATTAATGTGTGAAGTTCGGGCAACAATCTAGAATATAAGAATGTATAACTCTGCCACCCATCTAGAGTCTAAGTGTGAAGAAGACAATGACGGTGGTGGTCCGCCAAACAAAAATACGATAGAAAGTTTTGTGATCCATAAGAAGGAAATTAAATGGAACGGCATAATGCTTAAGTTCTTTGATTCGAAGAAGTTTATTGAGATTTTAGCTCATGCTAACATTTCGAGCTAATGACGTCATACGTTTTTAGACATTTTAGAAACGTATAAGAATTAAAAGATCTAAGAGATTTACATTAGATAGTCTTAAAGCACCCATAGATAGATAGATAGAACTCCTAAAATTTACATATTTCTAGTAGTCTAAAAGAGTATTAGGTTAGGTTAGATTGGTATGGTTGCCTAAAAAGGCGCACTGAGGCCATTTTTTGGCCCATTACGTTACAACATAGCGCAGGAGACCATGGTTATCCGTATGATTCGAACCCACATCCTCTGGGACGCCATTAAATATAGTGGCGGTAAAATAAAACAAAAGTTAATAGTTTAAAAATGTTGAAGTGAAAGAAACTTCAGATAATTTTCCAATATAGAATTAAGCAAAAAAAATTACAAAGAGACGGAAAAGTGACAGAAACATCGTGTATTGTTGCAGAATTTTGCTTCATTCATACTTCACACTTGATTTTGTGCATATGTGGAAATTAGCGTTCGATCAGCGCGAATGTACCATGTGTAGAAAGCACCAGGCAATAGCCTGACCGGCTCTGAGTCGAAACGCCAATCAACTTTTGAATACCTCTGCCTGGACGGACTGTCCTTTAAAATGTTCAATTATATTTTTTTACCCCGGGAACAGTTATAAAATCATCTTATCATATGCCTGTAGGTTTATTTTAAACCAATTTCCAACACGTAGTAGCCCAAATGGAGACGTGAAGTTCAAAAGTTAAAAATTTACATTGGTAGGTTAAATGAAATGTTAAAAAAACATTTTAAGGTATTCATGTGGGGTATCAAATGAAAGCTCGTTGAAGCACGAACTTAAAAATGTATACTAAATACATTTAACATTTTATTATAATGTTTTACAATAAATTTAAAATTTAAAATTTCTTCTCTTTCGATTTCGAAACGTTTTTTTCCATAAGTATTATAAATACTTAAAATTGTTCATGTTATTTCCATATACGATTAAGTAAACAAAAGAAAATCAGCATATGATTCTGAAAGTTCTACAAAAGGTCATATAATCCACCGTTCAAAAGATACGCCATCCCTGATGCTTATTCATTCAAGAAAATTCGCATAGTACCCCAAAAAAAAAGAGAAAAAGAGAAATAGGCGGTCTGTTCTCGAGGCAGAATATCTGCATAAACATATACCGTAGATCCCCCTCGTAGAGCAGATCCCTTCCGGTTGAGTGCGCCACCCGCACTGTCCTTAAATCTTATGGTCACCGAAACTGCTTACCTTAACCACAAAGTTTTAAAATAAGACATCAAACTCAGACGCCTGCCATTTACCATTTCTATTGGCTCATTGTAACCATTCTTAACAACATAATTTGTCACCATTCCAATTTGTCAATGTCACGTTGTCGGCATTCTATCCGCACGGCAGGACTGTTGTGAAACTCTCAAAATTGTTAAAATGTAAAGTCCTTCCGAACGGTTGGCTGTGAGCACTCTGCCCTAACGTCCCTCAGAAGAATCATATGACTCTGGCGAAATGAAATTTTCCCAAAAATGTCTTCGTACCCCCCCTCCCCCCTGCTCCTACCCCGGGCAGAATACGGCGAACGTAATAGTGTATAAATATTGTAGAGCTTATTCGGGGCTAAAAGGCATCCGGTTCATTGCCTTCAAATTACCTTCTCACACCGCCAGGCCGGGTTACAAGACCAAAAATGAAACAACTGCCCTTAATGGGACATTCTGGGCCCTACACTTACCCCGCCACCCACACTATCCACCCCAAAAAGATATTCCTTATGAAAATGAATTCACTTGTAAGGACATTCAGAAAGACGGCCGTATCGTTAATTTTCCTGTTTTTAATCATCTTCGAAGCGTGCAAGTTAAATTACTAGCCGGTGATGGTAATGCGGCGCAAATAAGGAGGCGACGCAACGACGTCGCGAATCGGGCCATCTGGGGAGGGGGTGGACCGAATTAATTGAGTTAACAGTGCATGTAAGTACGAAAACATCATAACGTTGGAAAATTAAATGAATTTACCCCATCCCCATCCGCTGACGTCATGGAATTTTAATAAAAATAGCGCCGTTTCGCAAGCAATTTGGAGCTCTTTGATCAGTGTCATGTAGTTGATGGCTTCCTTTTTCATCAACTTTAGATAAAGTCGTTGTCGTCGTCTTCTTCGTCATCATCGTCATAGTCGTCTAAGAGGTGGGGGCGGAGAATGGGCTCCTGTCGTAAGTTAATGCCTAATGAGATTATGCTTGGATTATTTTAAAAATTCTTGAATTATTATTAAAGCGAGAAAATGGGAAGCTGGGATAAATCAAAAATGCTTCTAAAGGCGCAAAATCGCCCACTGAAAAGTGAATAATTGTGTTCCCCCTCAAGGCGAAATCGTGTTTTAATTAACGCCAGAACGATTGATGTTAACGCGAGCACAATTTGATTTTCGCTTTTTCAAAATAAACGAGCTCTTTGTTTCGATTAAGGACCTATAATTTCTCATTAAAAAGCATACAAATCAGAGATGCGCAATTCAATAATTATTAATTTTTAAAGCGTCATGTAAAATGTCGTTGATATTTAATGTTTTCTCCGAATCTATAAAATATCTATGTAAAGAAATAGAACAGGAAATTAATAGACTTACTTAAATAGATTTGAGCTGCCATGAATTCGTTCTACAACCTAAAGTTGATGCTGAACACTTTCTAGGATTGCCTATCATAATTTCTTAGTTTTTAAAATGCCATACAAATTTAATAAACAAGTCTTTCATATTAAAAATGATTTAATTCATTTCATTACACCTATAGCATACCTATAGACTGACTTACTAATACAAGGTTTAAGCAGTATCCAAATTTTCGTGAGAATTCTGGCAGAACATATGTTCCAACTCGGATCATAAACAGAGTAATCTAATCGATTCAAATCCGAGCTTCCTTAAGGCGAATCTTCCGCTTACAATAAAATTAAGAATATTGCTCTTTAGCCACTCCTAAGTCGTTTTGGTATTATGCTCTGAAGCAGAATCTTGTTGGATAATTCATGTCTCTCCACTGAAGGGGCTATTAATTAAACCATTTACAACGCCTTCTAGGACATTCTGTTAGTAGACTTTGGCTCTAGTTTTAACATCTTTTTCACAAACATGGAACGATGTAACACACTCCCCACCAAGCCATCACCCCACCAAAGCAGGATGATGACCATATTCACCCCTTAGAATAGAATTTTTGACTTCTTTGAATGTCTAAGGATAAATTTGCTTACTATAAAATTCCTATACAATTTTTCCTGATATTTGCTTGAATTGATTTGCATGCTACTGCAAAAACCGCTTGCACCATTCGATCCAAATTTATTTTAACTGAGACATTAAGAAATGATGAGTTGATCGACGATAGGCTTTTATTTAAATATCGTCTCAAATAAATCTTGATATAAACATCATCGAAATAACCTAATTTCCTGGACATAATTTTCTGTTTCCGAAGAGGATTTATATGAATCTTTTACAACTGCACTATTACGTCTTCTACTTCAGACGATTCAGCAAAGCAGATTAATGGAGCGATAGACATTTGTGATATTTCAAACGATTTTAACAATTCGAAAATTTAACAAAATTTGTTTACGCTTTTACTGTGATCCAATTTTTTTTATTACGCCAGTATATGATAAAGAATTATGTAAATTCTAAAGTCAAACTGACTTTTATTTGTTAATAATCAATGTAACTATTCTGAGACAAAAATGTATGGTACTTTTTGTAGTAATTTATTGAAACCAAGGGTGCTGGAAATGTTATAAATGGAAGAGTTACGTATAACCATATACCATATATCTTTAGAAATACATGTTATTTGTTTTTCGTAGTATAAAATATCTTCCCAAAGAGTACCTCATTCACCGATTCAAATTTTTCGAAAATGAGTTTCGACTTTTAGTAGTTAATAAGTTTGCATATAACTTGATGAAGCGTTTATACCAATTTTTAATCTATGAATATTCGAATCTCAAGCTAATGATTCAGGACTTTTTTGAGTAAGTAAAAAAAGTAATTTCATCATAATAAGCTTCATATGCTCAATCTTAAAACAATTAGAAAGTGATAAGTAAAATGTGTAGCCAAATACATAAAATGATGCTTATCTTTATTTCCCAACAACTTTAAACATGTGGACTTCCCCAAAAATCTCTTTATGTGATCAAAACTACTTTCTGTGAAGTGTTTATTATGACATAATTTTATATTTATTTATTTATTTATTTATATAAAGGGAATAGGGAAAATGGATATGGTTTTAAATTACACTTTTAAAATGATACAAAAAGCAAAATGAAAATATTTGCTATGTTATGTTCAGTGAAATTGATGCGAGTATGAATTTAAATAAAATTTACCAGAAAAAAATTAAAATCTGAGTGTACGAGTATCATCAAAAGTGAAAAAATGTAAAAATGTTTCCTCCTTTTAACTTTGAATCATATTTTTGCATACATATTTTTTTTAAAAATAACCAGAAAAATGTACGAGTTCCTTACAAAGACTTCTTTTTGATGCATTATGAGAATTAGAAAAGCAGCCTCTGCATCTCAATCGGCAAAGGAATACACGCTCACTTGAGCGTTTTGTGCAAATCCTCTGAGCCATTTACTCCGCTCGAAATTTGGCATGGGTTTACAAAAAATAAAAAAATGAGGATTCAATTAAGTTGTCGGAACTGTATACATTTTTCCGTAACTATCCGCCCCTATTGTGGACTGAATGAAGGACTCTTCTTTTTTTTTGGGAGCGCATAATAATTAGTCCGACTCCTAAGCAGGAGAGTTAGTTTTATTATGCGAACCATCGCCTTTGTTCGCGTTCCATCAAAATCTACAGCCATTAATTAAAATGTTCATTATCGCTTTTGTTTGCAATTTAGTGGCATAATTACTTGGGGCGATGCTAGCGGCAAGATGCGACTGTGGCAATTGCAATTTTTATTATTAAAAGTAGCAAAACAAAATCACGCTGTGCACCAAGTTGCACTACTCTAGACGGGGGTGGAAAAAAATTCATAGAGTGCCCGTGACGTCGTGGCCTCTGTGCCCCGCAGGATAAATTCTATATAAGAAAAAATAGAAAATGTTTTATGCAGAGCTCCTTAAATAAATAAGGGATGTGGCGGACGTCGGAAAATGGAAAGAACAGTGGCTTTTCTTTTCGAGGGCGAATACCATAAAATATGGAAGGAGTCGTAGAACTTCAGAAAAATAGTGATTGAAGTGAAGCTCGACACGGAGCGCGCTAGATACAAAGTTTTGTGAAATAAACGGAAAATATCTGGCGAATAGAAGCTATAAACCGAGTGGAAAAATGTCTTTTTTTCCACAGAACAGAGGCTGTGTGCAAACTTTCCGTAGATCGAGACCTACTCATCCCTTTTCCCCCATTTATATCACCGGGTAGATGAGACGTGCTCAAATAGACGGTTATAGTGTCACAAAATTGCTTCATTACTGCACTCGGTGTGACATCCTCGGCGGCATTCACAGAGACGATACACGTCGTCGAAAACAATGTCCTCAAGGAATGAAATCACCACACTCGGAGCCCGAAACAATCTGGAGACACTTTCAGTGAACGCATCGCACCATAAGGCACTTTGATCAAAGGACGGCATGGCTGAGTGACCAGCCGAGAGGAATTACGCCGTATAAATAGATTCCAGGAAGTGTTTCAACTGTATCTAGGAAACTGTTGATGCTTAGTGGCATAGCCACAGGCTTAATAGTTTTAATGGTTGACTTCGGTCTCGATGTGGATGGCTACACTTTAATTTAATCAATAATTTAATTTCCTTACCCGCAAATTTGCTTTCCAACTTTGTCACTTTGGCTAAATTGCAAAAGGAATTAAAACATTTAATTATAATGGACACTTCTACAGTCTATTGTAATATTGTTGGAATTTTTCTATTCAGAAACGAAAGCGTTTTTGAAATAAAATCATATGAATCAATAATATTTCTATCAACCAGTTTTTAGGGTTCCATAGCTAAATGGCTAAACCTGACCCTTATAATTTTCGTTACCTAGAGGTTTATAACTCGGTTCTAATGAAATTTTACGGCCGGGTATCAACGCTCCAAAAAACAAAAATTGCGGATTATTTTAAAGTGTAAGAGATAACGCGAGGGCAAGCAGAAAGAAAAGACGATGTAATTGTTATGAAAACGTTTTCACAAGAGACGATTACAATTTCTGTACCGATCAGCAAAAGCCTATTCTACCGTAAGAATACACAAAATGCATGCATTAATAGAATGCATAATTTTTGCATGAATTCTATGGTAAAGTGCATTTATGATCGCGATACAGGTGCAAGTTTACATAAATTTCAATCGCATATACGTACGAGCGTGAAAATGCAGAATGAGTCTTTTAGCTTATCACCTTTAGCATAATTAGTTTACTTCAGTTAATTTATTAAATGGCTATTTAAGCCAGAAGTTGCTACCTAACAGACTTCATAAATTTAACTACCAAAACGAATTCTGGCCGAACAAAATAAAATACCTCGATTATAGCTCATAATGCATAACTTTTATCAAAATCTTACTTGTCATCCTACTGTGTTTCGAATAGAAACTATTACGTTTTATATAAGCTCACCTCCCTGCCTATTTCAGCCATTAAAAAAGAGTGAAGGAGGAATATTTCAGACCTAATATTAATTTTTCAAACCAATCTAAATAAATTACGAAAAATATGGTAACTTATTCTTTTCCACAATCAAAGAGGACGAACAGTAGTTAAGACTAATTTTAAAATCTTAAATATGTAGCCTATTTCATTACAATCTATGTACACATATTCAAGAAATCCATAGAAAGAGCATAGTATAAATTATTTGTAGAGAAAAGACGAAATTGATCATTCCTACCTTGTAATTAACTTCTAAATTATAAATTTGAATCATACAACTCAATCTATACTTTTTGTGAAAAGGTAAAACATTCTGAACTCCATGGAATTGTAATAATATACTAAAGCTTACGAAATAGTTCACTATGTAAATTATTTTACCTGCAACCCATTCCCGTCGGGAGTACAGACGACGACGCTTCAGTATAAAGCTGTCGACAAGATTTCCATTAAAAGTATTTGGTTAGTCCCCCCCCCGTGGAGTAGGATGAAGCTCGGTTAATAAAACCAAAATCCCTCCAAACGTGAAGCTCCAGCTCCTTCTACTCGGTTGGCTTCCATTACAATAGCATTGTGCAGCAAGAGTACCTTCTATTTACTCTCGCACAAAAATGTTTAAGCACTGAAATTTTAAAAAATCTTCAAAAATTGTTTTTATGTTCAAAAATATTGACAGACACATCTACAAAAAGGAGCTTGAACGTTTCGTTCGTTCGCCTTAGCATTGCGCCAGGGATTAGGGAAAGGGAATAAGCAAGGGTACTTCTACTGTGCACCGGGAGACGGTGGCCTCGAAAAACGTCCCAATATTTGCCATCAAATCACTTGCAAACAAGAAAGTTAAACTCTTGCCATGGAGGTCCTTATCCGAGGACACATCACTGCGAACGCCTCCCAGAGTTCGACCGCACCACTTGCGGGAGTGTTGGAGGTTCTTAGGGGTTGTTTTTTTTTTTTTTTTTTTTTTTAGGGTTGGGCTTGAGAGTGCCCGGGTGAGACGTATAAAGTGTACTTGTGTGTGCCAACGTACACACCACTTCTGCACAAACACAAAACTCAAAATCCCAAAAATACTCATCAGAGCATGTTTGAACGAGGTACTATCGCGGCATGTTCTGGAGGGCGATTTTTCCTTCTGTGAAGGATCCTCTTTTTATCTTCAGTTTTTTTTTTTTTTTTCCTGCTCCAGGTTTTATGGGGCCAAACGGTCGCACCACCCTGCAATGCACCCTTTGACACTGCAAACATTTGCTTGAAGAGGAAGTCGTCGCACGCTCACCCCCACATACCCTCGGGTGTTGTCGAAGTTTTTACAACTATTCAGCGGCATCCTCGATGCTAATGCAAATGCTCATCACGCGGTAGAATATTCGTTATGTATGTAACACACGACAGCCAGGAGATTAGCCCCGGGTAGTTAACTTGCAGATTGTGTCTTGTATATCCACAGGTTATGCGCGGGGTACCTACGTCCTTCCGTAGCGTGAACGACTCCTTTATTACTTAGTAATTGCAATAAAATTCTTTTTGCTGCCATGACTCGCATAACCATTGAGATATTGTGAAAAAAAAAAAATAAAAAAATAAATTGTGTCACCTTGCCGTAGGATGTTCATGTACTCCCCTAACCTTAACCAGGATGATGTTAGAAGCCCTCGCAATGATGTCTTCCTGTAGGGTTACCATTCAGTAATTCTAAAGTACTTGAGATTTTTATACCTTAGCCTGAGTCAATAAATTTTATTTTATTTCATTACTTTACTCTATTTTTACTTTTCACATAACGACACCAGCAATTTCAATATAATTCCAAATATATTAAATATTTTCCCCAAAAAACGAATTTGATATATGGTATAGGGTCAATAAAGGAACCTCTCTTAACCCCTAAAAGGAACTACATATTTCCAGTTCACATCGCGTTTCATTACGAACAATTTAACTTTATATTTTAAAAATCAGCTTTTACAATTAGGTTCATGACTGAAAGTCATTCCATTTATTTTTAGTTTTCGTAGTCATTCGAATTTCAAAGCAATCTCTATTACTGATTTTTAGTATTTATCTCAGAAAAACATTTCGCATTAAATAAGTTTCAAAGTTTATGAAATCTCTTTACTAATACGTCGTAAAAGAATTATTACATTATTCCATGCGCATTTGTATTATTACACAAAAGACCTTTAATATCCTAAAACAGTATGTTTTTTTAGTTGCATTTAATTATATCTTTAATCCAATAATTTCATAATAAAATTGCTCTTATATTCCAAGACATTGGCCCGGCTGAAACAAAACCTGTGCATATATTCAAATAAATAACCGAAATAAACCAAACGAAGGTATATTATTTCTTGCAACATGCAAATTTTTAGAGTATACTATAGTACCAAATTATGAGCGCCTGTGTGCTTAATGAAATAAACATGCTCACGTTTAAATAAATATTATCATGCATCCATCGTGTTCAGCACGGAAACGTTAACTCATACCCATATATCTTAAAATTGCGCAAAATCTTGCTTTAATTGCGTCGAGCTTTACTTAAAATTTTCTTAACTTATAAAAGATACCTTAACATGGTAACCCTATCTTTGGATGATATCTTCTGTACTACACCCGCACGGTGCCTGATCCTACTGCTTAATTCACATGCCGGCGATTCAAAGTCGAAAGTGTGGCACTCGAGATTGATGTCTGCTTTTATACACTTAAATGGGTTCATGAATTTTACAGGGCAACACACCGTGCTCGCTGAGGAACGTGTGCCCTACTTCTTAGCGTCGTTAAGGGCCGGTTTATCATCTTACACGGGCTGTTTCGGGGCCCTTATTTCCCGCACATCTTCGTGTACTTTTTGTTCCCGATGAGCCCTATAAATTTTGTATGTGTCATGAAAGGGTACAGATAAGCACCGAGGACACTGCGCTAGAACTTCATAAAGACCAATTATTTTATTACCACCACTGACTTGCGATAATTTATATACTGTTGAAAATTTATATCCTATGATTTATCTACTTTTCACTAAACTTAATAGGGCGGTTTCCTCAATTATCGAATATTCGTCATGTTTGCATTATTTTTCAACCAGTCATGCGAAAATTTCAACTGAATTGAACATTGTTTTTTGGATCTATAAAAAAAAATATATGCATATATATATTATATTTAGAAGCAACCTAACTGCCAGCAAAAATAGTTTTCTCTCCGGAATCAAATCATGCGTGGTATTGAAATGCAATGGTAAATAAATTTCCTGTCGAAAACAAAACTGTGAAAAACACGTTTGCTTTGTACAGCATAACAATGGAGCGTCCAATTTATAAGTAAAAATCGTAATATCCAGTGAGAATTGATGTTAGTTTACAAAAAGTTTGTAGTTTATAATCGAATAAGAATAAAATTAAATCATTGACACCGACAAGCACGCAACTATAGTGTCGATCAATAGTAAATTTTCTACAAATTTCTTTATTTTCAGAAATTTTCCATAGTTATTTAATAAAAAATCTTTGTTAAAGTTTTGTGGAAATAAGCAGAAAATCATATTGATGAAATCATACTTTTAAAACATTAAAAATAAATAAATTCCAAAAATTACAAGCGACTGACTAAATACTTTGTTCGCATAAAATTTATACATCGATTAGGCTGCTATTATATAATATTACTAGATTTTAAGGTTGTAATCTTCCTAACGCACTGATGGTTTTCTACATTTGTTTATTAAAATAAATATAAAATACCTTTTCATATATGAATAATGCATCCCCTCAAAATTTAATTCAACATATTTTAAAGTCCCATTTTATGAAATTAATGTGCACATATATCCTTTACTTTTAACACATGCATAAAACAATGCAGCTACAATAGTTAAATTTAGGTCGTATACACGAATACCAAGTGTAAAGTTTTTGAATAATAAATTCATGGTGCGATAATGAAGTAAAGACACCTAGAAAGCTGGGTCAGAATAGCAAAAAAGAGGGTTTTATTGGCCACAAACTGGATGCCTCCGGACGTTCCCAAAAACACAATTATTACAATAAAACCCGGCCCCAGTAAAAGATATTACGACTATACGACGGTCGAAACACATGTAATCTGGTGGTCAAATTTATCTCGAATATTTTAAGCTGGCTGATAATATTTAATAATGCTTAATGTCGCTTCGTGCTTAATATTTAACGCGACCCGCCCCAAATGTCTGAATGTTTTAAAACAAATTGCCGCCACCCTGTGTTTTTTTATAGGTGTATGTGTATATGAGCTAGTATATGTAAATATGGTGTGGTTTGGCTACCCGCAGCGCGCTCAGATGAATTCCTGTTTTGCATTAAAATTTTAGATAACTTTTAATTAGTTTTCGCGTAAAGGCCATAAATCTTGTAATCAAATTAACTTTCGAGAGAGGGGGGAGGCTAACAAAAAAAAAAATTACTTTCGCAGTTCTTTTCACTGGAACATGATACATTAGTCCGTGACCGCATGCATTTCTTGCCCGTCTGCCCTCGAACAAGTTATATCCCTTTTTTCCCCTCTATATTGCCGGGACCATAAGGCCAAACCGCAGTACCCTGGGTATGTCCTGCCGTAGTACCTCTGAATACGGCACCCCAGTAATTGGCGAGGTTACGACGAAGCATGTTTATATTAACTTTTATTGCTTTGCATTGAAGCGGCTCGTTGCGGCCAAGTCCTATTACCTTGAGGATTCGAAACTATTATTAATCGCGTTCTGTTTAAAGCGAAAATTTATGTCCCTGCGCGAAATTTATATATTCCTAGTAAACGAAAATATCGACACGAAATGGTATGCCGCAATAGAGGAGCACTCAATGTCTCTAACATTTGTGTCAATTGTAGAAGTTGCCATAATTGTGCTCGTATCGATTAAATAGAGCTTTATTTGCGGTACTGTAATATATAACATATAGTCCTTGAACTCTTTGAAGCATTTAGGGTGAGAGTCCCTGCAAATCACCTCTATGATGTACTTAACCCAAACTCATTCTCTGATTTATTTTATGTGTCATAGCACTTTTGCGGAAATTGCAGTCAAATGAATGGGCTTCAGGTTAAGTGGTTGCACAAAGAGAACATTTCTAAAGTCTATAAAATAGAAAATGCCTAGGGTGAGTGCTTGAATTGTTCTAGTCCCGATGAGCCATTACGCACTCTAGCCAACTTCTTGTAATTTATTTCACAACGAAGACTACCTATACAATTATTACGCCTATGTAGGTGATCCTTAAGTACAATGGTTTATTTGTACGATTACAATTACATATCTATTCTCTACTCCAATAAAAAAAAAACACCAGGTTACCATAAAGTAAAATTATTCAAACTGAATATAATGATGCCATTTGTTTCAACTAAGGACATATACTCAAATATTTTCAAGGTTTACCCTTCAGTGGAGAAACCTTCGCGTGTCCTTATTTTCGGGAAGTTTAACAGACTATTTTATCATTGTTATATTTCACTTAAGGCTAAATTAAGCTTCAAAAATTGCTTTGTTTCAATCATGACTACATTTTGCATTGCAAAGTTTCTAGAAACCCGGAAATTAGAAGCCTTGTTCATTTTAACTGTCCATGACTTACTTTCATAAATTCATTAAATACGTTCGTCATTGAAAACTTCTAAGATATTCACCAGAATATAAAAATATGTTCGAAAATCAACATATACAATATTCATGTGTCTAATTTTTTTTTAACTTGAAATGTTAGTTTTTCTATTAAGGAAATTTCAAAACCCAAATTAAGATTTTTAATAGGACAAAAATTGAAGTTTGTCGCTTTATTAGGTATCTTAATTCCGATATTTTGAATCAGCAACTCAATTATACGTAATTATAAATATTTATCCTACAGAATTTGATGGTACAAAATCTCACTAGAGTTCTTCACTTCAATTTCTAAGGTCATTTATAGCCAAGAGGTAGCCTCAACAGTCAAAATTTACTTCTACTTTAAAGTCTAAAAGAATCTTTCCTCTGAGCGAAATATTAATTAAAATTTTTAAAATGAGGAAACATAGGTTTTATGTATTTTTTATGTATAGAATCTGAATGTTTATTTTTATGTATGATATCCTGATCTTGTGACTTCACTAACGCTTTTATACCAACTAAAAATATGTAAAATACAAATCACTATAAGATGAAATGATAGAGTATAGCAATATCCATAATGAATGTACCTTGATTGGATGCTTTATATACTGATCCCTTGCCCTTACCCTCCTCCCCAAAGTCCTAGTTTTATCATCACATTTTCAGGAAAAACTTTACAAAAGCAATATAACACGATTCCGGAAAAGTTGAAAAATCTCCAGAGCAGCTCTGCCCTGGTCTTCCACAAAATAACAAAAAGCCAAAAACATAAAAAGAAAATTTGTACAAAAAAAAAAAAAAAAATTAGAGTAGCACTATTCCTAGTAAAAGAAGGGCTAAAAGTCCTCAAAATCTCGTTCCATCAGATCCCACTGACCTGTTGTAAATCTGTCAGGGGAAGATTGCAAACATCCGGGTTGAGGGAGTCAAAGGAGCGCCCGAATGAAAGGGATTTATCACGATGAATGTTGCATTTATAAAAGTCACAGTTCCACCAGGCCCCAGACTGGGCCTGATGCGGTGCACTGGGGCGGACAGAGCGCATCCCCAGCAACTACCTCAATTTCCTACTTCAATTTATATTGACGGAGGAAAGGGCTACGGAGATAATATAGATATCCCGGGGAACCAGCCCTGCATACATGAAGCCCTTGGTCCGGGTCCGGGTCTGGGTCCGGGGTCCCGGGTACTCCCTGCAATTCCATCATAGTTCCCATCTTCTGGGGCATTAGACGTCGCAGACAACACTTGAGCCTTGTAATCAAGAAATCTTTTTCCCTCCAAGAATTTGTCAGGCGGGTCGGGTACTGGCTTTTTTTTTTTTTTTTTTTTTTTAAATATATTTTCATATATATAAAAATGCGGAAATGCGGCTGTGTGTGCAGCAGCGCGCCTTTCAGCGCTTCCCGTTAAAGTTGTCTATTATTAAAATGCAGAGTAGCATGGCTGAGCGACCAGCATAAATAGATGAAAGCTTTTGCAGCATATAACAGGCTTACTTGCGCCGCCTCTGTGCCACCGGGCAATGGGGGAAAAGAGGGGCACAGGGATCAAATGGGCCGGCACTGCCTTCGGCTTAATGGGTTAACTTGCTGCTCCTTAGCCGGCGAGCACTCTGACGTGATTGTTAGTTCATAAATAAAACAGGGCGGCCCAGGCCCATCCCATAAATAAATATGTTCCCCGTCCCTGGACAGAGTTTGGATTGAAACTTTTAATGGGGTCACTTTGCTCCTAACTACGTTGGGATGACCTTATAACTTTCATCCGGTACGGCCTGAAAATAATTTATCGGGCCCTACGAAGCACTGCTACTTTGCTATGTAATTATTTGCATAATCAGAGTTAATTGCTTAATTATTTCATGGACATTTATTGTACTTTGTGCGTCCGCAGGCGGCTGCCCATCTTTTCAGTCTTTCTGTATCGAAGGGGCTTATGGACCTTCGGGGTGTTGTCTCTGAGTGGACCCCTATCGCCAGCCAGACCATTCTGGGCATCTGGGACAAATTCTTTTTCACCCCAGTCAAAGAGAATTCGTAATGTGATGCGCCTAAGACGCTAACGAAGAACGGCTCTCTGGACCCGATTAAATGAACATCTTTGAGCTCCAAAACTTAAAACTTCGTTAAGAAGTTCATCTTAAGACCTTAAAATCACATACCTTTAGGAGATCGTTACTAGCTCATTGTGTTACCATATAAAAATAACCACCGATTAGTCTTGCCATTTCATCTCAAATGTTGATAAACACTTTTTGCATTCAAGGAGGTCTTAAACTCCTTTTCTGTCTTCTAATTTCGTTAAGGTATACCAACTTTCTAGAAACGTCTTTCCTATTCAAAAAAACATATTTTAAAATAAAGAGTTTTATGTTATTTTAAGAAGACGCTTAATTCTTTCTAATATTACTCAATATTTCTAAATCCGTTCAAAAATGTTCATATTATGAGTCCTCAAATTTTAAATATGGAAAAATTCTATGCTCCTGTCTATTGAATGGTTTAACCAATTTCGGTATGTTTTGTGTTTTAATTTTCTGCTCATAAATGAAAAACGTAAATTTTATTATTTTTTTATGACTTAATATTGGCTTATCGGATAGAAAACTCATAAATTTTAAGAACTTAACTTTTATAATAATTTATATTTCGAAATAACATTATTATCGTATAACAACCAGTAAAAGTAAAACAACGATAGGTTTATTTTAATAAAATTTTCGAAAGGATGTAGAATGCTCCTTTAGAAACTCTAAAATAAAATCTCTCTATTCTACATTTATGAGAATCTACGTTTTATGGCTCAAAACTGAGACGTAACTCTACAGATTTGTCGTCCATCAAATATCTGAAACACCTATTAAATTAATGCAATACTAGAAACTTTTATCTTTAGACCTAAAATATATAAAAATACTTTTGTATACCACCTAATTGTTTCATATTATGTTATACATAAAATCGATTTTATAAATAAGAAAGTTTTGAGAAGGGGTACACATCTCTTCTCGCATCGTCACTACCTTAAAATTTTAAATAAATTTTTAATTTCCTAGACTTTCTCTATGTTGTAGTGTCCTCCATGAAGTGCTAATAATTCCCCAGGAAACTTGCCGCATTTTCGCTTAAAACATTTTTGCGGGGCTCACATATTCAGCCCGGGCGGCATCAATTTTCATTAGGAGGAAAACGCTTGTGCTTATAACAAAGCACCGCATAAATTTTACGACTTTTAGTACAAGTGCAACCTTGCTAGCTATAAAAATTCCCGAGGAGCACCATTACCGGTTGCAGTAAAAGCATAATATCGTCCTGAACGCCCGTTGAAAGTGGATGTAAACCAAGCTTCGTATTGGCGGTATTATCTAAACTGCAGACTGCGTTCGGTAGCCAACGCCAGAATTCCTCCTTCTGCTGCGAATATTGATCCTTTATGCTTTAGATAAGGGAAGGGGGGAACAGGGAATGTGTCGCTCCCGGAGGACTATACCTGTTAATTGTCCCCGTATATGTAGAAGGATACTTATGTATAGTTTCAGTAGGAACGATAGCACTCCAGAGCCATTTCTTTCCGTTGCTTCCAACACGTATGCCTCAGGAATAGCTTGAAAAGGTTTTTCGAAGATAGTCGAAGATATCAGCGCCCGAGGGAATTTATAGGAGCCTGTGCGGGGGAATGGGATAAATTTGATTTAAAATCGATGTCCTCAATTCCCGTCCATTGTTTAATAAACCGATTGATTTTCTGTTAACTCCTTCCTACAGTCTCTCAATTTTTTTTATTTTATATATATATATATATTTTTTTAAAGGATAACTTTATGACAATTGTCGTGCAGAGAATTTGCGACTTGAATTGTTCCTAGATCCATGCTACTCCCTAGATGTTTTACTCGTCCTTTTGGGAGAAACTTTTACGTTAGAATCACTTGCAAAAGTTCCCTGTTATCTTGCTCCTTTCGGGGAAAATGTTTACGTGCCAGAAATTTCATAGTTTAGGGAGTTGTGTGATAAATGAAAGTTTTATTAGTGAATGCAATGAGCAGTTCTACCAGAACGCCTTCGGAGTTCTCCTTTGGGAAATTCAATAGCAAAACTTATTGATTTTGGCGCTTGTTTTATTTAACTGAAACACCCCGATGGGATATTATTCAGATTTGAGGGTTTATTTCAAATTTGATTTAAATTTCAAGAATAAACTGATTTTAATATTATGTATGGATATCTTTCTAAAATCAAAGCGAATATTCAATATCAAGTAAATGATAGTCCTATTACAAAAACTATCGAAAACGTTTCAAAACGTTTAAAAACTTTCAATAATAATACGCCAGCACTCACTTTGTAATTCCCGCTTTTGAATTTGAAAAGCCAAGGAAAACTAACCATTGGGTTGATTAGTTGAATTTGATATAGAATTAAAAATTTCGTATATTGCACCATATTCACCAAAGTCAGCTGAATGAATCATGTACTCGTAGTTGAAATAAAATCTAATTCAGTATATTCTTGAGTTGCTACTTATGTAAAAGGTATTAATTAATTCGAAGTTATTCATGAAGTAGAAGTTATTACCCACTGAGTCCCTAACTTTTATATATTTGAATATGTGTAATGAAAATATTTAGATTGACACGCAACAAACTAGAAAAATTCATGCATAATTAAAAATAATACTTACGATTATCTGTAACTATTTTGAGTTTACAAGTGTCTAATACTTTCTTAGACTTTATTAATCGTAATCTTTATATTCATGTGTAAAATTGAAGTGTGCTCATTATAAAAGCTTACTTACTCAGATATTTAGTCATTTTATCGCAAAACAAAATTGCCTTACCTGAAAGAAAGTAGAAAAGTCATTACTCAAATAAGTTAAAATTAGAAGTTATGTACATATGGCATAAAACTCAATATTCTAAAAACTTGACAACTTCCCTTGACCTTTCGCTATTCAAAAAAGAGGAAATTGATAAAAAAAACAAAAAACAAAATGTTAACGATACAAAAAGTCTCAAATAAAACAATTCCTCATTTAGGTATTGTCAACCAAAAATTGATAGCTCATTAATTCAGTCTTCAAACACAGGCCATTTTTGTGGCATGCCCCATTTCCAATAATGCCAAATGTGTCAAACCCGCAAATGATATTGCTCCTGGCATAAAGCAAGATCCGAAAATGAGAATAGGAAAAACTTTGATATTATCCCAGTGGCTCTGTGAGGTCCTTGCTGCCTTCCAATGGGTCCTTTTGCCTTCAGCGGGACAATTTCATTACGTCCGGAACAGGAAGTTCGGACACTTGCCACTGGTGTGCAATTCGAGTTCAATTAAACTAAACGAGAACTCAGTTACACAGGACGTTACCTTGGCCCAATTGAGATAATGCAAAGTTGTGACCGTAAGTCCTTGGTGCCCCACCCTAGGCTGATGTTTTCCACCCTCATCCCCGCGGCAATAAAATTCCCCCTCGCTCATAGCATATTCATAAAATTCAGTTTTTGGGTACCCGGCAATTTTCTGTCTCGTTGTTTTGTGCATTTCTTGTGCAGACCCCCGACGCTGTCGAAGTTGGCCAGCACCCTGCCAAGTCTGCGGTAATTTTTGTATATTTTCCACGTCTTGTTTTCGAGCTGGATATTGAGTTGTCCTTTATATCCTTCAATCGAGGCCACCTACATCGGTCCGCAGTGCCGTGCACCCGGGTTCAATGTTTACGGGCAATGGATTCCAGCCCGATTCCTATCCCTGGATTGTAGGTGTGCTGGCTTGTTTTTATGCACAATATCCGACCATAATTTTCCTGAAACAATGTCTTATACATATTCCATATTCCCTTCAACCCAAATTTTGGGCCAAGGGCCTCCGGGCGCACAGAGCCCAAGTTTACACAAAGTTTTCGTAAGGAAAAGCAAAATTTCTAAACGAGTGAATTTTGAATTTACTTGCACTGCAAGAAGATTAATTTGTTTTCTTCATTTATTCACAGCACCCCCGCACCGCCTTAGTAATCCATCCACGGCGATAGCAGAAGTCGTCTTTGATGGATCTGGTCCTGGTCCCTCGGTCAGGCTACCAAACCATCACTCCCCCGTGTAGACAAGATAATGGCGGGCAAAGGACTCTACTCTAGTCGACTTCGTTTCGTATTCATACCTTGGAGCTATTTTGGGTTTTAAGTGTTAAGCTACACCATTTTGCCTCTGCCTCCAAAGAACAGAAATTGCTCCGATATAAGAGGGAGAGGGCTACGAAGGATGGGTTGATTACCCTCGTTTGCCACGCTAAAGTATATCAGACAAATTACGATCCGAATCAAACTTTGTTCCTAAATTTTTGGGAATTATGGGTGCGTCGTCACACAATATTCCCTTGCTAAAAAGAGAATTGTTCCGGCGGTGACGAGCTTTTTGAAAATATTTTTTTTTAGCATAAATGCGTGATTGCGTTTTAGCGAAAAAGGGATTAAGGCATATTCCTTGAGGAGAAATGTCCTATTTATTTAGTAATCCCCGCCTGAAAGATACTGTAATGAATCGTTAAGGAGTATATACAAAAAGAACATGATTGGAAATATTTATAGAATGTTTACTGTTTTATTTTGTGAAATGATACAATTTTACATTCAGTACAATGATTAAGTCATAAATCTACATACAGGATAAATTAGAAAGACAGAAATTAGGCCTTCTTGCTCGTTTTTTAAGTTGAGAATTTTTTGAAGTCCATTCACTTAAACCACCCTAAGTCCTATCAAGCGCATTGCAAAATAATAAAATAAAATTCATTTGAAAATGCTCTGAAACTTCTAAAAGTATCCCGAATATCCCAATCCGTCTCCTACTATGAAAACTTTTCAGGATAAAAATTGATATTTATAAAAACCTTGAAAATTAACTTCCTTCCGTTTTTCCACTAAATTTCATCTCTAAAGGATTTACATTTTTTATGAAAAGCAACAAAAAGAAAACGTTGAACTCCTTAATGATTTTTCAAACAATCAATATGTCAAGTCCGTTAAAAAAAATTAATATTCGATCAGAAAGAAAAAATTTCTTTGCTTTCGTGAAATTGGCGGGCGTTCGTTAATGAGATATCGCTACTTTTTGATATTCTGTTTTAAATAATGTTTGTAATATTTTAGAAATGTCATTATAGGGCACAACTTTATGAATTAAAAAAAAAAACAAGTGCGAGTCAAACTACACCATAACATAGAGTTCCGTAGTCATTTACCCGAATTTAAAGTTTGCGAGCCGCTCATTTCATATCATGATGATTAAAAGTTTCTAGGTTAAGCAGGCGAAAATAAATCTCGCAAATGATATGGTTGATAAAAATATGTTGTATGGAAATACTACCTCATTTGAAAAGATGTCTTCAACGATATACCACACGAGAGAGTGTGTTCAAAAAACTAATTCAACGCCCAACCCTAATTACATGTATATGGATATACCCTTATGACTTTGTATTATATATATTTTTTATAAAATTTATACCTTCTGCTCAAATTGGAAACTCAAAATTTCACACAAATTCTTTATTTAACATTTTTATCTAACACAAAATAACGCAATATGTATGTACCTGAGATAGACTAATATCAGCAGCTTTCAGAATCCTAAAATACCCATATGGCTCAAGTACAATTGTAGCAATATAACCATTTTCAAAATGTCTGGAATGTGTTTCACTTAAATTGAAAATTCCAAGCATCTACATTTAAAGGATCACTACACAAAGTCTAACCATTAAAACAGATCCAATAATACAAGTTGCATATGAACAACCATGCGAAAATTTAAATTGAAAAATTGAATGAAAGTATAACGCTAAACCTTCGCTTGTAAAGCAAATATAGTTTTTCTTTGAGCATTTTTGACGACTATATAATTAATAGACATACATTTTACGAAGGTTTCTTTTAGTAGAAGTAATTGCAATAAATAAATATTAAAAACACGTTTTTCCTACCGCATTATTCGAAATGGATAAAACATTTTAAAGGTATAAATTTCGTATTCTCAAAAATACGTTTCATGTCTCAAATTATATGCTAAGAATAGTTATTTGTTTTCTCTGACTTAAAATTTCTTTAACCAAAAATCTTGGAAACATAATTTCAACGTTATAAACTTTTGTAGTATATCTGCAATCGTAAATAGTAACAATTGCTACTGCAGGTGAGCTCAGTAGGAAATAAAAATTACTTTATATATGCATTAAATATTCTTGAAATGGCAAAACTCAAAAGAATACCACTTATGCGTGAATGTATCGCGTGCACGATACCATTGAAATGTTTCGAGCAGATACGCCAGTCCCAAGGATCCTTAAGGGCATGCTTCCTTCTCAGACGGTTTAGTCGTGTGGTTGGGCAAAATAAAAAAATGAGGAGGAAAAAAAAAAGATATTAAAAGTAAAAGAAATTATGTAAAATGTGGGTATGGTGGGTGAAAGTTGTAAAAAGTAGCAGTTGTTAATGTCTGGAGTTCAAACTGAGGGTATTCGCATGACGATGACTTTTAAACATTTGAAAACGAAACGTTGAGGCTACATACGTGGAGCGTGGTGGAAGGGATGAAAAAGGGCTAAACATTGCGGGTAGTTTTTCCATGTCTGTAAAATAAGGAAGAGCTCTTAGAGCGTTACAAGGTGCTGCGTATCGGCTTAAAAGATTAGACACGGCTGTCAACTTCCACAATTATTTTTTCTCTCCTTGTCGTGAATAAAATCCTCATACGGGAACTGATGCAGCATCTCCTTGGGGCTCCTGTTCTTCAAAACAAGTTCATAATCCCCTGGAAGGAGCCTCCACCTCATCGCAGGGGCTGTACTTCTTGTATGCTATAACATTTCATTCTCTTGTAAAAGTTTTATGTCACTTTAAGTGCACGTAAACATAAAAAAGGGGCTAAAGATGAAGAGGGTGGAAAAATAAAACGAAAACACAAAAAAATTGAAAAGTCGCTAGAATGTATCCCTCATTCGTCGCATTTTAGAGGCAAACTACCGGCAGGCGAAGAATTTACGACGCTTGTGATATTAATCTGATTTTTTCTTTTTTTTTTTAGGGTTGCAACCACTCCCTCCGCCCTATCCGCATTAAACGAACAGAGAAGTGATGGATTGATACCAAAATACTTAAAGTGGGAGGACCTGAAAACATCTAGAACAAATCGTAGGCAAACATTTGAGGCTGTCTTCGGATAGAGACAAGGAAACCATCCCCTTAAAAAGCTTTTATCGTAATTCTAGACAACAACTAGTAAGCTGGTCACTTTTGTGTTTGATTAACAAACCAAAATTTGTCCATGTGAAGGCATTAATTGTTAGGGCTAATGGTATGGTTTCAGAAATAGGTACAATTAAGAGATTTATTTTCAATACCAATTTACTATAATTAGCAGCAGTTACGAATATTAAAAAATATTCCTAATAATTTTCTGAAATTGTTACACTTTTCGAAAAATGCAAGTATATATTCTGTAAAATTTAACCCCTTAAACTAAATTGTATTTTCAGTTAGTACTGTTGCATATAATAGATTTATACAAATTACATTCAAACTGCTAGTAGAATGCATGCAGACAAATATACTAATGCAATAGACTCGCTATGACTTACATAAACTTCTAAAAAGTTTCAATAGTCAACAATTCATACCAAATCCAGCTCGACATTGTCAGTTACTGAAGAAAATTCGTGACGAGCTGGACTCGTCATTTCAATTCAAGGGGTTAATTTCATTAATATACAAATTATACTGATCATCACAAAGAAGTGATATTGTAGGGTATTGTAGGATATTTTTCACAGTTACGAGTTCATAAATGAAATATCTGTTAACGCCCTGTTTTCGAGAAAAATTGATTTGAAGTGTACTAATATTTTTGAAATTTTTAAAAATTTAGATAAAAGTAATGGATTGTCATAAAAGTTTATAAAATAACACAAAGAAAATTTGAATCTTTAGCTTTATATCAATATATGGCAGATTGAGCTTTTTTCCTTAACTGATTACTTCATACCACTGGTTGATTAGTAAATAAAGATAAAAGCTGATGATCATGGCAATATTTCTAGAAAGTCCTTTGTAATCTAATATAATCAATATAAGTTTGTCAGACGACTAATAACTTAGGATTTTAAGACCAGATAAAGGATGTTGCTGCATCTTTATAGATATTGTAAAACTGGGCAAAGTATGTGGTTGAGTTGGAGTTTTAGAACTTTTAAGGTACCTTCTATCCCAACAATATGCAAGACCTTTTGAGTATTACAATATTCCCTGCATTTTGGGCAAATCTAATTAGTGCAAGACCCAAAGACTGATCTTGAGACTGGAAAGCCTTCGGGTTAGACCAGCATAAGTGCATATGTAATGTTATTCACAATTCATGCAAATATGTTTATCACTTTACTGTGTAAACGAACCCACTAAGGGCCAAGTGCTAAGACCAGTTGTGGTCCCTTGCAAGCAAGGAAAAGCTGGACAAGAATATTACATGAGCCAGCATAGTCTCAAATGACTTGGCTCAAAGTGTAAACACTGTCGCAAAACTATGTTGGCTCAAACATGATGTTATAGTGGACATAAAATAGCACTTCATTTGCCCTGCATAGGCATTTTGGCATTATAACGCAAGTTTGTGGCATTTCCCTGTGGCCTCTTTCCAGTACAACACTCCTAGAAAATTCAGTTCAATTCGGTTGAAGGAATTCCCATGGGCTTTTGCCGCTCGAAGACTTCTCGGTGCCCAAAGAAAACAGAAAGGAATCTGACACGTGAGCTAGCCTAGCTACATTTTCTCGGCATTCACAGCATAAGTTATTGCGCTCGGGCTGTACCCAGATGGAATTTATTTTTCAATTTGCAATAAATTCCCCTAGAGTTTTCCAGCAATGGCACCCAGCCGAAGCTTGTTGTTATGCCCTCCTTAAGTACCAGAGAAACACCCACCCACCATCATTGAACGCCACTCGCCGTCGCCACACCGACCGGTCAGACTATCACCTCACCAGCAATTTTTGTAAATACCTCAAATTTCATTTTTGAAATTATACGCGCCGACCCTCAGCGACTGTCTGCACCTTCGCAGAAAAGGAGAACTTCTCAATGGAATTCCTCCAAAGCTAGCTGAAGCCAAGATTTCAAGATTTGTGCAATGCACTAGCCCCAGCATCGTCCGGATAGTGCTTTTCCCCGGAGCAGATTTTGTTCAGACAGAATGAAGCAGATCGACTTTCTGCACGCGGACTGTAAGTGGCGCGACGGTCGGACAAGGATTATGGCTGGAAACTGTTAAGAAAAACTCAAGAAAGTTACCGGACTAAATAGGAGCGATGTTGAGGAAAACACCCTCGCCACCCGGCCTGACTCAAGCAGAAATAGAATGGCGAGGGTGCTGTAACGTAAAGTGGATGAAATATGCCGGAGCCGAGTTTTCTTCTATTTCTGGCGTGTTAGTTCTTATTACCGAGATCTGTACTAACCACCACTTACAGGGCGATTACATCGGTATACGTTGTGTCGTTGCGACTTGCCTTGGGGAGTCGCAAATATTTTAAGATTATCATCGGTCGGCTTACCCGATGGTTTACTTTTCGCGGAGAGGGCACAAATAGAGATTACGTTTTTTATTCGTATATTTATCGCCAAAAAACTGCTTCTACATTTAAACTGAGCGTATTCCCATTCAGTTGTTAATCAGAGGGTTGAAAAGATCGTCCATAAGGTTAAGAAAAAGGTTTATCGTGCTCTTTATATAAGCTACCTTTATACATATAAAACAAGTAATACAAAATAGTCCTTCTAGCAAATTAAAAAGCTATCCAAAATCATCAAACAAATTACGACAATAGCACGAATATGGTCCACAAAACACCAAATAATTCAAGGGCGACAATGAAGATGCCAATGAATAACCGCCATATGGTCTGGGACTAGATAGTTTAATGGACATAGGTACAAAGAAATAGCAGTTTAATCACATAAAATATCGATGCAGTAATTCAATTAATTTTCAAAAAGTAAATTGTAACATAAAAACAATAAGCAATTCATAGAAAAATAATATGTAATTATGAATACAAGATTTCCTGGTAATGGCACTTGCTTTGGTATTTAATTTATCACTAATAAGCTCAATAGCAGCCTTACTGTGCAGTGGTCAATTAAAACTTTAGCTCATAAGTTTATTTTCCAGGCTTTTGATTTTCTATTTATTAATCATCATTTTAATTTAGTAGTCTTATTTTGTTAAATAGTAATAGTAGTAATCTTAATTTATTATGTCCATGTGATGTCACAGGTATATACCATAGTTTTGACTTAATAGCGTTAATTCTCATCTTAGATTTAATTAAATAGATCAATAGATAAAGTAAAGCGACTTAGCCCCTTAGGAAAAGTTATATGTAATTCTTTTAAATTGTGAGAACTGTTGCTGTTCTATACAATTTCGCCTAAAATGAACGAAAAGGTGCATAGTCAGCTCATCCATCATCTCTAATGCCCTCTTTAAAGAATAAAAATCCCCACATTCGTAAATTTTGAATGCGAAATAAATTCGCAAGAACTGGCCAACTTAGGACTTGCCCACATAGGTACTAAATGTGTCGCGGCCGTGGTATGCTAAGTGAATTTTTATAAAAGAAAAGGCGGAGAACTGGAGCAGCAGAAACAGCACCATTGACGATATTCTTGTGGTACGTGAACGCGAACCAAAGTTGCGGTTTGTCCCCGCCTGAATGAGCGGAGAATATGCGCTAAGAATAAGTATGGCTTCTTGGGATTCCGGCGAAGACAGACGGAAGTACACTATTAAATTACGGCGAAGTGATCTGTGTCGGGGCTCTGTCCCTATTTTGATCAAATCAAATTCAGAGGAGCGGAATTCTTTCAGCAACGAGCCGGGTCGCCTTGGCACGTCTTATGTCTATCCTCCTGTACCTTTTGACAGTAAATGGAACGCCTGAGGACACTCAAATCAGGGCTCCGCACACATGCTTGTCTCAGCTCCAAAACACAGGGTGGCCCTCAAGGGTGGTGCCTCAACTGTAGCCGGGCGGGATTCGGAGCAGGAAGTGCTTAATTGAGTTTAATGCTCGAGCGCAATTACTATCCAGATCTGAAGTAGTTGAGGGCTTGTTCGTTGTTTCTGGTTGACGACATTTGATGACAGTCCTACCAAATTGGGTGGAATGAAAATAATTCGGGGGACTCATTGGGAATGTCTGATTCGAGGTGACGGTGGAGCACTGCGACGCTGCAGGAAGACAAAGCTCCAATGTAGTGGGGGGGTGGAGAGATGTTATACTAATGGAATAATCGAGGTAAGGGATGCCTCAGGGGGAACAATAGAAAGTAATTTTGCTGAATTCCACCAAATTTTGTGGCTAGATGGTGGTGGGCTCTTCCTTTTCCAACATGTACCTGAGCATCTGCCGTAAATTTCCTTTTGTCTTTTATGTCCGGAAAGCGATTTTCCCAGTCCCATTGAAGTGTTTTCTTTTTTTCTTTTTTTTTTACTTCAATTTAATTCTGAGAAAACCACCATTTTGTGCAAAATTTCAAAATGAAATGAGTTACATAGAGTAAAGCGGGCGTTAGTCAAGCCCTTTCGCATCATTCAGTGCTCATTCTACGAAGAAGCCTAGAAATTTCCGACAACATCAAATATTTACACCCTTGCTAATTAGGTTCTGGCAGTAAATCTCTAAATTTCTAGAAAGCCACGCAAAGGTATCACGGCAAATTTTCGCTCCGTTTAATTGATCTTTGAGCCCCAAAGAACACGTTACGCACACATGCAATGCGATACATACGCTCAGATAGGGACCATAACGTACAGATAGAGGGTGCGTACATTTTTCGCAGAAGTCCTGTTCCCGACGTTTACAGCATTCGGTTCGCTTATGTGTGATATGTTGCCCTGGAGAGTTGTCTACCAGAAATGTGGGCAACAGTAGACGCAGCCCCTTGCGATGTGGCAAGGAGTTATGGTTTGATGGTATGATCAGTTCTTTTGGGGGTTAGTTCTGGTATACCAGAGGAAACATTAAACTTTATATTATTTTCAACCAACCAAAATAAAAATCATTCTCCACATCCACAATTCTCTGAACTCAATTTTTTTCCTTGCACTAAATTTGATTTTACTTAAATTAAAAATAAATCAGTCTCTGTAGTTATAAGACATAAATAAAATTTAGAATAGAATCCAAGAAATCACATTCTCGTACACATACGAGAAATGTTTAATAAATTCCTCGCTTTTAGATTAATCAATTTATCCATTTTCATATTTTCAAGCTGCAGTTTCAAAAAGCTCTATCCTACCATAAACCCTATTTCTTATTTTCATATCGTATGATCAACAGAAACTCATACTAACTAAATTCACTCATGAGTAAATAAGATAGCCCTAGAACATAGTTTGTTAAAATTGTCATAAACTTAAAACATTTTTACGTTAGCAATACTTCTTTTTCTCAGTTATCATACTACTCGTAATATATCCATAATAATTTATAGGTATATTACAGGTGCTTCTCCTTGAGCAAAAGTATAATTTTTCAGAACCAAATATGATCTAGAGACACTGATTTCCTCAGATTGAAGACTTATTGGAACATTAAAAGAGTGTTCAGTGTGTTAGATACAGAATTAGTTTACTTGAGGGCTCACACTGAATATTTTGGCTTTTGAATTTTAATTCCTTTCCTGCACACCTCTATAACGAACCGACTGGCACATCGGACCGATTTAATTCATTGCTTTGCTTTGTCCTATTTTAAAAATATTTTTCCCACCTAATTGGAATTTGTATTTAAATTTGTATTTAAGAATAAACATCTTATATATCTTTAAGGCAAATAAGGTTTAGTAATTTTTAATTTGATAAAAAAAGTAATATCAGAAGAATCAAATATTTGGACAAAGCAACCTCCCAGGGGCAAAGTAATTCGGGTTACGGGTTACGGTAGTTGTTTTTAATAATTTTAAAAATTTTAAATGTGTTATATTTATTTATTAATGTAACATTACTTATTACAAGTGTATTTAATTTTATTTTAGATAAGAAAATTATATATAGGTATAATTGGTTTTCGAAGATTTCAAAGAATTTGTATACAAAACATTCCCATTATAGTAGATTTGCAAACTTAGATAAAATTAAACATAGTGTCTAAATTTGCTTTAGGGTTGATTATATCAATGAAGCAATTTTTTAACGATTTACCATTGATGGATAGTGAGCTCATTGTCCACGAAAAAGGGTATTAGCACACCGTAATGTGCTTAAAGAAGCACCTGCAGAAGGAAGTGCTACCTCACAAGACGACCGACTTAATATATTCCATTTAAGCAGTCCCGCCTTTTATGCCTCTAATGACTCATACGAAAATCTAGGTTCCTAGGAGAAGGACTCCACCAGAGGTGAGGCACATGACGTGTATGAAAAGTCTATTACCGTGGAACGACTGCTGCCGGTCGTATTAAGAGTGAAAATCAGGAGAAGCCCAAGTCAATAACCAGGGAAGAATTGACTGCGAAAACCTGATCCTCTTGCCGGAAAGGTAAACACACGGAACAGGTTTTATGGTTCAGTTAACATCGCTCCCAAGTGCATAATTAATTAATTTCACCGGGTGGCTCTGCCGGAGATTTCTCGCGCCTCTATCATCAGATTCTTTGGAGCGATGTACTATGCCATGCCATAGCCTGAGCCAGGGGCCGTTGCGGCAGCGGCAGCGGCAACAGCAACGGCATCATCGACGGTAAGAAGGGCAGAGGCGAACCCGAAAAGTTCACCGCATCCCAGGCCCAGGTAAATCGCAGGTACGTCGAAAATGAAAATTAATTTCCCATTAAAGAACGTGTTCGCTGTCGTGTGAACCGGGCGAAAAGGCTGCGATGAAGAAAACAGCGCGGTTATGTCATTTTCGTGTTTATGTCACGGCCTGGTATTACGCAAGAGAAAGTGCTTTTTTCTGACGAAGCATGGGAGCCCAGATCCCAGACCCGGTCTTTCCGGCTGCTCAAAGACAACGCCAAGCTGCACGCAATTTATTTTTATCAGGGCAAGTACATGGGTAATTAAAGCGGCCGCTGAGGCGGGTTTTTTTCAGTGTCAGGGATGGCGCTCCGGTGAACTGCTGCGGCGAGCACCGGTAGCGTGAATTGGGCGGCAGGGTGCCTAGGTAGCGCATTCAGGTTTTATCTTTCGTCATATCCATTTTTATGAGACAGACGTAATTAATTGCTTGCGAAAAAACAAAAAAAAATAAAAATCCACCAACGTGCATTTGCACGAGTTAATTATGGCACGGAGGTAATTTTCATATCAAACCCAGCCCCTGGAATAATTTTGAAAAATTTTTAGAAAAATCCTAAGGCCATTAAAGCGTTTTTCTCAATTAACTTAAATGAAAAGGATATAACATTTGTTTGTGCTTCCGCTTCTAAATTTCTTTATAGAACTCGTTATACCTAAAACGATAACGATGTAGGGGAGTTATATGAAACAATACATGCCTACAATATACACGATATAAACAGACTTACTCAAAATTAATTAATTAGTCAAATTGAAACAAATTAAACATGCATGTGCTTTATACAAAACACGTTTATTTTCGATGTACATGGCTATATTTTAATTTCTCACATTTTACAAAGTCCCCCTTCCCGATTTACAAATTAAATAATTTAATTATAAAAACGAATGCTCGGTATTTCGGATCTGTTACGATATTTCAAATTTATTTACGCAAATGAAAAATATAAAATTGTCAAGTTTAGTTCGAAAAGCTAATTCATACAATTTAATTTAGCCGTTGGTAAGTCGAAAAGCAGGCTTTGATTAAACTCTAGTCTAGTCTAAAGAAGGATGTTATAATTTTGAAGCTGTATTTGCATGTGTGTCTGTCCGTAGCAACCTAGCTAACTCCAGCTGCCTGAACCGAATTCAAACCGATTTTTTTGTTGTCAAAAACTAGTATTTGTGAAATGGTCCTGAACCATATTTGTTCCAAATCGCCTATGCCACTTCTAAGATTTTCCAGTATCATTAAAACCTATGCAGGGTCCTTGAGTCTGTATTACAACTAGACACTTGAGTTTGAGTTTGAGCTCAAATGTTTATACTTGTAAAAAAAGGCTCATTTCACCCAGAAAAAAAAACACTGGCACTTTACTATTTCATACCTCTGTGTAAAAATTCTATATATAAACATTACATAGTTTTTATTTTCTATAAAAAATTTATAAATTATTTGTAAATGATCATTCTCTCTGAGTGTATAAGAAATAAGTAACCGCTATCATAAATACCCATTTTAAGAATTTAAAATATTAAGTCATAAATCCCCGATTTGCTCCGACTATGGCAATGATGTATATTTTAAAATTTACTTAAGCAAGCATTGCAATTACGTTGTATAATAAAAACCTGTTTCTCCTTTTATAATCGACAAGTTCATCCAAAGAGGTAATATTAAATATTTATAATGTCAAGTACTATAAGTAATCACGTTCCAATAATTAATCTTAA
The DNA here is from genome assembly GCA_963969385.1 of Philonicus albiceps. NCBI lineage: Eukaryota > Metazoa > Arthropoda > Insecta > Diptera > Asilidae > Philonicus > Philonicus albiceps. The sequence continues at coordinate 30,049,973 of OZ017775.1, forward strand.
GCATTATAACCATTTCTGAAAGTTCAAGAGCCCAATTAATAAATGGCATTTGCATTAGAGATGCAAGTTCTACGTATTGCAAGACAACTTTTAAATTTGTATGAATATATGTAAATCGTTGCATATAGAGTTAGCGAAGGTGTTTGAACTTTAATTATGCAGTAGTGCAAGTCTTTAAAACTATAAATAGTATATATAATTGATTAATGAAGTTTATAAATAGAAGTCTGAACTTATATGCCAATTTTATTTCTTAAAAGACATTTAATATATCTGTGTTTTTTTAAAGTGATATTTAAAACCATTCTCTACCCTTTTTATAAATTAAATAACTTTTAGAAATTTAAGGTGAAAATTCCACTTTACTTAAACTAAATTCTACGAGTATATTAAATTAGTCTTCTTCGTATTCTACACCCTTTTAAATATCCTACAAAATGTTTATCCCATCTTAGACAATATGTGACCTACAGCACTATTTACATACAAGATACGTATACCCCTATATACGTAAAGTATGTACTATACGTATATCGTAATTCTAAGAAATCTAAATTGTTTACCTCCATTCCTATCAGGAATCGCTTTATTGGACCTTTTTATACCTTCTCCAAAAATTGGATCTTATTTTCCTCCTTCCAACGTTCTATGAATATCTGAAAAATCCGTTCTCTCCGATGATTTGGAGCAATAAGTCCTAAAATATTGCAAACATTTTTTCCAAGGAAGGTATTACCTATAGACCCAAGTTGGTTGATACTACACATTGAGTATATTTGAAATATACATGAATATGACAATATAACGAGTCCGCGGACCAATGGATGCTGCTCCCAGCTATCCGGTATTTGTGTTCCACTCGAAAATGGCACAAATATGAAATATTACAGCATGCCATAAACTAAGTTTACCTGCACGAGCGCAATTTTATTGAACGGAAGTGCCGAACCGCACAAATGAGAAGTAAGGTTAGAGTTCGGCTAGAAATTCCTTTTTGATGAACTCAGATACTTCCTCCTATAAAATTTCTGCAGTTCTGATATCCAACGATGATGAGGTTCATAACGTTGAAGCCAATTGTAAATTGATTTTTATTTTTATTCGGGGAAAATACCAGAAAATATATTACAAAAAAAAAAAACAATAATACTTTCTACAACAATTCTAATATTCTGTTACATTTTCCAAATATTTTCCGGGATGAACATGGATGTGGAAGGATTACTTGAATTAAAGGAATTAATTCAAATTCCAGTTGAGTTATTGCGATGGTACTAAAAAATTTCATTTTCAATCCGCGAAATTCCAATTAGCCGGTAAATCTCCGAATATTGGAAGCTGTGAGCAACCAAGGTAAATGAACGCGAACAGAATATCGCTTGTCGTTTTGTTAATTTTGATGAGAACTTTTATGAATCTATCTAAAGTAAATGATGTGGAAGCTAAAACCGATCAATTCCCAGGATATTTAAACCAGACAATTCTGTTATGCTCCAATGATCGAATCTTCACTCAATACCCCAAAGTAGAGGTTTACTAATGCCCGCTATTAAGATATTTTGCCGAAATGTTTTAATTTGTACAACAAGATTTTTCCCTCTTATAGAAAAAAGTTCGGATAGTATACACTGAATCTTGTTCGACTTTTGATTTTTGTTTGATTTCCTCGAAATCCGGTCGAACAACAAAACCTGAAACGTGATGTTGCTACTATAACTGAAGTGAGAGGTAAGCAACGGCAGCACCACCAGCACCAGCAGCATAACTAGCGTTCTTTTCATTTATACAGCCTCTCGTGTATTCGATGGGGCAACATAAACATAAGAGGCCAGTGCCCTTCGAACGTAATCACGCAAGACTCCAAGAATGAAAACATGTCTGACACGGAAGAAGAAAAAAACGTAAGATGAGCGCCGGAGCAAAGACTTCACCTGAAGAAGTAGATGCTTTTTGGTACTCTTGGATGCTGCAGAAAGAGAGCAGTACTTTATCCCTCAGTGGCGTGCGATTAACTTAAAAATTAAAATTAATATAAAATAAAAAAAAATTTTTAAATATTTCGCTCAGCGTTAAATTTGGATATCTAAAACAGAAAAACATTTTAGAATTGATATCGAAGAAAATTAGAATGTGGGTATTATAATGGCTGTGTTGGCTATTGCCCACTAACAAAAATTTGAATATCGTCTTCTTTTACATAATATTGAATATTTTATGTTTTCTCCCACAAGTTCAATTTGGCAGACCTACGCAAAATATTCGAAACTCATTTCAAATTTTTCTGTAAACTTGTTTTATCGCAATTCCCACGATCTTTTATCAAAACGCGCTTTTAAAATAACTTTTAGATTTTTATGAATATTTACGAGTTATAGAAACCATAGCGCATTTAACTGATAAGTTTGTTTTTTTCACTTTCTTTATCAGAGAAGTATTTTTACCAAAATATAGATATTAATTATTTTTTAAATCAATAAAAATATCAAGCCATATCAATGAAACAATATGCTAAACTAAAGGGCTTTTCGAATTACATACAAAATTTAAGTAGAAACATTTAGAATTACTCTAGAAGAGATCATGCTGAGTTATTGAAAGTAATGGTGACATATTCATTATCACTGGCAATTCAATTATTAATTGTAATGGAAGTGGTTATTGTAATAACAATTTTTAATTTGAATAATAATAAATAATTGAAATGCTAGGTGGGGTTATATATTTTAAATCAAGTCAATATGAATTAAAGTTTACCTCCTGTTCAAGAGTTCATTTCATTAGAGACTTGTTTTTCTGAACTGAACAATCTACTGCAAAAGTTGGACTCTTGAACAGGGGGTTAGAATCCCTCTCAGTATACAGAATGTAATTTTCTCAAAAGCTAAAAATATTTTTATAAAACAAACACTGTTTGGGCAATAACTTACTCTTAATTTATTAAAACTTTACCATAGTTCAAGGAAAATATTGAAAAAGTAATTGGCCATTTAGAAAAATAGAAAGATATACAAAAATAACTATAATTGACTTATATTTAAATAATGCGGTAATTACATCTAACATAAAAATTTTAATACTCATTTTTAGATCGATATACTTTGAATCGATGCTCATTCAAACCAATGAAAATGACGCAATGCGGCAAACATAATTCCGAAAAAAAATTGTAAAACGTTTCCAAATCTATAAAATATTACCATAGTTCCATTTTTCACACTAAGAAATGTTTTATCGACAGCAGTTCGAAAAATTATCACGACTCGTTTCCTTTGGCATTATCTGAAATTTTTCATGATATTCTTTTTTTCAGCTTGAACTCAACTCGATAGACATTGTAAAGAGTCCTTTTAAGACAGGCGTTTAACGACTAGCTGACCATCAAAAGTGTCCCCGTTCCCATTCTTTACACAAGTGGCTTATTCCCACCATATTCCCTCGAAATTTTACCAAGAGTCATAACAGCACTGATAATGGAGCACTAAAAGAAATCTAAAGTGATTCTGTGATGACACCAAATGATGTTCATTAAAATTCTTTTACTAGCCATAAATGGGGCAAAAAAAAAAAAGGATGTTTTCAAGGAGTCTTGTTCTGAATGAGCCAAGTACTCACGAATGGACCGTTTATTTTTAGGGTTTTTTATCACAGAACCATTTAAGCTATGTAGGTATTTTGATTATGTAAAAGGATACGTCACGTTGTTACATCATTCAAATAGATCTTCTATAAGTTATTTTGAGTTTGGATGCCTGAAGAGTTCTACCTGTACGAATTTGACAAACTTTCATTTGCATTATATCGATAAATGTTTTCCTTTAATTTACATAGCGCAGGTAAATATTTTGCCAAAATAATGAACCCATGTGAAAAAGTTGAATTTATGAAATGTTATCACGTTGTATTAAATGTGTGTATTTTATTACGTTTTTAAGATTTTTTTAAAATTAGTTTGCCACATACAATGAATTGGTAACTTTAAGTTCAGATTTTCATTATTAACCAACCTTCATATCGTTTTTGAAGCGAATAAGTAGCACAAACAAATTTGGTATTGTGCTCTTTAAAATGATCCAAAGCAAGATAAAATAAATAAATATTATGTCCAAATTGTATAGTTAGGATACCACTGAAAAAGATCTATTTGTCTATATATGTCTCATTGCAATAATATTTTTGGTACATGTTATGGCTTTCTACTATTGTTTGAAAATTTGAATAGAATAAAATTCGTAAGGGAACTTCCTCAAAAAAAAATGTTTAAAAGCCGCTGCCTCTATAAATAAAGAAGGCTTTGTGAAAATTCTTACATTGTTGTTAATTTCCCTTAGTTTTCTTCCATATAAAGCAAATTTAATCCTCGCTATTTAGATCCTATACATGTACAAATCAATTTTTTATAAACATGCCTTACAATGATAAAATTCTTAATGTGCGATACTATGAATTTAAGAAAATTAATTATAACTTTCAACTATAGATATGAAGTCCGATATATGAATGGCCATCAAAATTTCTTGTTATACTTCTTGCACACATATCTCAAAAATTAGGGTACAAATGATGTGAAAAACCTAAATCGCATTTGAAAAATATCTCTTATCTCTTCAGAAGTTACGGTACGCTCATTATGGTCTTAATCGCATTTCCCAAGATAAATAGACATCAGACAAAAACTTTAAAACTGGTTCCATTCTGGCATCGTGGGAGATTATATAACAAAATTATTTATATGCAAATTTTTAGAAAAACAAAATAAATTATGTTCAAGTAGGGAAACACTTGTATATTTTATAATTTGAATGATCCCCACATAGTGAGGCGGGAGTTCGACAAAGAGTTGATAAAATACGCGAAAAAGCAACATAATCAGCGGTTCCAAGAGCCGCATGAGCTTTAAGCAAATTCTATCAACCTGTATTATAAAGAGCTTTTCTGCATAACTGTGCCGTTTGTAAAGAGCGATCTAGAGGTAGCTAGCTATATACATAAATACGCTACTATACCGTTGGTATATTTGGATAAAGGGGTAAGACAAGCGCGAATATTGGAAATGTAATTGCATTAAGTTATGAGTTAGCTTGAGCTCCTCAAGCACTGGTGGACTGAATCCCCTTAGTTGCTCAGTTTCACACGAACAAAAGCTCCAGTCTCACATGGACCAGAATCCAGAATGAAGCTTCTTGTGCGTCAAACCGCATTGGCCATCATATCCCATGGGCAAGAACCGAGAAGGTTCTCAGCACGTTATATCTTATTTTAGAGATGATTGGGCACCTGAGCTCCAATGTAATTTCGATCAAAATTTATGCGATTTATTTTTAAATCTTTATAAGTTACAATTGGAGTTCGGACCCTTGATCAAAAGTTAAAACATGTAAACTATATGCACCAGGGTATGAGATAGAATTTATTCGTTTTTAATGATATAGTATATTTCGAACAATGACTTAACACTTGTTCCTCAAACGATCAACAAAAATAAATAAACTAGACGAAATTATAAAGACAAAACTTGCTCAAATATTTAGCTAAATCAAAATTGCTTGAAAAAAGAGGAGTTAATTATTATTTTTAAGCCAATTCCTAGTCCCATAAATTTAGTTGAGTATATCTCATATGATATATGAGGGAAAAATACCCTTTTCACGGGATATGCTCCTCATGATAAAAAAACAAAAACTAAACGTATACCTTTAGAGAAGGCATATTAGGGTACGTCCCAAAGGAATGATTTCAGTCACAGAGTAGAGAATTCAAACTCTTTAAAAATTTACTCTTCTTTCTGGGCTATGGGCTATAGACATTTTGGTGAGAGATAGGTATAGGGTTATTGTCTTAAGTAGTCCTTGATGTTAGCTATCATTTTCAATAAGAAAAAGGTACAGTCAAAGTTTAAAAAATGAAAATAAAATTTTTGTTGCAAGACTGATTTATAAATCAGTTGAATGAATCCATTGAAAGGGTATGGATGTGAAAATGTAATAAAATAGGCTCCAAAATGGGAGGTTTTGAATATTGAACTTTAAAACTTTCCAGTGATATAAGTATTAACTTCAGTTTTTGTAAGTATTTTCGGTGAAAATTAAAATCCCCTTATTTCAATGTAAATTAAGTTCATTGACGTAAAAAAATGATCCTCTAATTCCATAAGGAATTAAATAAAAATTACATGTTGAATCTCTAAAGAGTCTAAAGATCAATCGAACATATTCGTCAAAATTCGTCTATGCAATGTGCAAGGAAGTCTAATTGTTATCACTTCCAAAACCGGTCGATGATATCCGACCTACCGCATCAATAAATACAAATAGAATAAATTACACACCCATCCCAAGGTTCTATTAAACTAAGCTTAGCTTATAAGTTTATTCTGACTTAGATGCCTTAGAGGTGGCAATTTCGAGCAAAGACAATAGTGCCAAATTGAGGAGTACCCACACACACCTTGAAGAGACCTACTCCAAAAGCGATGCAGCTATTCTGCAAAGCTTTAGAAATCGGCCTTGAAACCAAAGTGTGGGACATCGGAGTAGCCCCCCCAAAGGTGGGTGGGTAAAAGACCACTGCAAGGCGGACTGAATATGGGACAAATCACGTCACATGCGAGATGAGGAATTCACACTCGTCAAAAATCCAACAATTGACAATAAAACATTAATAAAACTCGCCCGTTGAGGAGGTGAAAAATGATTGTTGGATTGAGCCAAGTTCAAACATAGTCTGGAAATCATTGTGAAAAATTGAACGAACGTTACAGCAGTGCCGAACAGATGAAAGTAGCATTGATGGATGGTGGCGCCAAAGTGGTAAGAAAGCGTTCAACATCTTCCAGATGCACTCCTCAGATTTACTTAATAAATGAGCAGCTGCTACTCGAGCCACTGCTGCACACCATCTTTATGTTTTTTTTTCTTTTTTTGCTCATTTCCTCAAAGAAAAATGAACTTTTTCTGATTGTTGATTTCTCGATCGGGTTCGTAATTACAGTAGACGAACGGTTGGCAAGGTGGCGAAATTGATTTTTATTTTCTTGGTGAAAACTAGATAATTTATGACCCCAATCCAATGCCTTGAATACCACAGATCAATACCTTTTACCTTAAATTGATATGCAGAGAGTTCTTTCTTTCTGTCTTCGATTGGTAACAGAATTGATTTTTTTTTTTTTGTACTTCATAAAAGACGGGTTTTTTTTTTTTATATAATATTTAAAGGAGCCTCGGGCTTTGTTTGCCACTCCTCAAAAATTTTAAGCCTATTCCTATTTACAAAACTTGTTTTCTTTTCTTGTGGACCATTGTAATACTGAAGAGAGCGAAATTTACATTTAAAATTCTTAACGGCCTTGAAATTTTAGAATATTCACTAATTTATTACTCTTCAGATTCCAATGGGTTCTTTTCCTATGTTTTATTACTTTTACATTATATGAGGCATGAAGTACCATCTTTTGGCTAATTCAAGTGCATAGAGTTTCAAATCATAGCTCCTTTGCTTCATTAAGCTTAGAAATTGCCATTCAATGGCTCAAATCACCTTCGTTCCGTGAAATGCAATAGCAATAGAGTTGAAGTTATACGAATCGATTTATTGCCGGGCATGAAAATGAATGCATCTCGGCAATTGGATCTATTTGATTGCTGCTAGCTGCACTCAACTCGTATTTATTTCTCAATGGTGAAGAGAATTAATTAGACTCAACATCTACTCCTGGTCATTAGCAGCTAGTTATTTTGTGTCTATTACTTTAATTGCATCTGGCATGCATTTCGCGTATGGTGAAAAGGTAGATATATTTAAATAGTATTCTTTACAATATACAACAAAGAGGCAATGTTGTGAATAACATCGGAGTAAGAGGTCTTGTATATTCATGAGTGAGAAATAATCTTTTTTGCTCTAATATAATTTGATTTTATCTAAATTTAGCTTTAAATTCGTAGCATAATTACTTTATAAAATTTATTTTTATAATATTTATAAAGGGTTTTTTCGGTATATGAACTTTCGTATAGATTCATCCGAAGGGGAATGATGGGGTAAGTCAATAAGTCAATAAGATTCTTATTATAATTTATACTTCTTTCGGTTTACAAAATTATGATACTAAGTCGTACCTTGCCCTTAGAGGTAACCTATTTTACTCTTTGGGTGGGGCAAGATGGATTGATGTGTCACGTGCAATATTTCAATTACTAAGAAGAGTGATAATCAAAGGTTTAATCAATAAGGTATTAGTTTCTTATACGAGTATACTAAACAACGAAGTTTTATTAACCACGAACCCTTAAGTACCCCATCTTGGCGCACCTTTCCCTACTTTGTTTATAAAACCCTATTAAATAAAAATACCCTGTTCGTTGGAAAAAAAACCACTTAACGTAACAATTCATATGTAAGCAATTGCACTTATTCTGCATTGAATTTATCCAACATTGGATCAATACAGTTCCGTCATCAAAAGTGATTGAACGGACCTGAACATATATCGACGTATCACCTGAATGGCGACATATGCATGTATACATACAAAAATTTAAATGAGAAAAACACCATTACATCATTCTAGAGTGACACATGACAACAGGGGCGATGGGATATATCCGGTGTCTTGTCAATCTCTCCTTTAAAAAATTTGGAACAATTTTGACATGCATATGAAATAGAATACATCAGAGCCACAGGCCCTATGGAACCCTATGCATCATCCGGTAACTCTCGTCACTTGGGTGAAAGATTAAAAGGGAAAAATGGAAGTTTACGCTAATATCCGAAAAAGACAATGACTTGCGAAATTAATGAGCGCATTTAAGGGCCATTTTAGGGGGTAGCAGTAGAATAAGAAAATGGCGAAGAAAATAAAATGTCGCAACCTTGAGCTGATATACCACCCCCAAAAAGTGGGAGGTGATGGAAATGAAATTTTCTTAGCTCTAAAAATAAGATATACACCTCCATATCTCATATTCGTTCTCTTATGAGGGGTATATGTTGGGATCCTGACAGATTTATGTCAAGTTTGTCATGTTTTGCAACATTTTATCATGATAAGGGTACCATTGGGTTTTCGCAAGGACTATTACACCGTGACACTGTCAGGCCCGTCGAGTGCTATTGAAAGAGCAAAAGTTTGAAAAAAGTTTAGCAACTTTTACATAATGGTTACATAATTGCACATTACTTTAGAACAAATCTACATTAAGCAAGCGCATTGCACTTTTTTTTTTTTTTGAGCAAAGATAACTAACATGCGAATAGATATCGCAAGACATTTTGCCAAGATTAGAACATTGTAAACTGCAGCAAAATTCTGCTTTTAATGCCTATATAGAGCTCTAGTTTAAAATGAAGCCTTACGTGTCCTAAAATGGCATTGACCCGGCAATAAAAGATGTGGTGCACTGCAACCCATGGAAGCGTTCAGTAAAAACGATGAGCTAAGAGCACTAAGCAAAGCATAACCTTCCATTTTTCCACGTGAATGCGGCAGATATTTTATGAAGCTTGAACAGGGAATAGATTCACGCCACATCACACATGTCACGTTTATCCTTCTTTAATGAAAGTTATATGATTGTAAATTCTATTAACTTTGCAATTTTTACAAAAGCCTGCCTTTATGAGCTCTACAATGACTAAAAAAATAATTCGAACATTACAATAAAAATAAAAGTATGTTAATTATAATAAATAAAAGAATAGAAATACGAAATTGGTTTATTATATCATTCAAAATAAATACTAAGATAAATATGCATATACTTGTAGAAATATCTTTAAATGGAAAATCTTATTGTATTTTATTTTTTATCATAATGAAGCAAAGTAGTAATAAATTTATAATACTCTCAACATATTGATAATACAGAAAATCTTGTAGTCATTTAAATCATTACCTTAGAAACTTAAAATCACAACAGATAGCAAAGTGACCGTTTTATACCACAATCTAAACTTTAGCTTTTGAATTTTTGAACTTGTTATTATAGATAAATATTGTAACTAAAAATTTACTGAGAGTTTATATGATTTCGCCAAATAGTGCATGCTTTAAATACGTTAAATTATTATTCATATTCATTAAATTGACTTCGATAAGAGGTACCAATGTTTTGTTCTTTTATCTACCATAACTTAAAGTACAATTTTTATAACAGACTGATCTAAAGACTTTGAGTATCGCATTTTTAAATTTTTTTTAAAAAAAAATTTATTTTTCAAAATTTAAATATTTGTGTACAACTTTACAGCATAAGTTTTAATTAATTTTTCACACAAAAAGTATAGAAGATATGTTTGTAACCCCATTAGTTTATAAGACCCCAAATTAATACTATAACAAATTATCGGTTACACATTTTCTTATGGAACTCATTATCATGAAAAATCATTTATAATTTTTAGAACTCAATTTCAACCATATAATTTTGGGATCAATATTTCCATAGATAAACAAACCACTACCATAATAACAAAAATTAATTAATTAACATTCCACTCTGCGATCTAGAAACCTATTGTTTGTTAGTCTAGACCCTAGAGAGTTAAATGTAAGCCAATTTTAATATAACTATATTTGGGTTAAAGCAATCTTTTCCGCTCAATTTCCTGTTAAAGATTTTAATAAACCTTGATTCCGTTACAATTTTCATAAAAACTAAAAAACAAAAGGTCATTTTACGACTGGTAAAGATCGTTAATCTGTCGTAAAATTCGCGTGGAATTAGAACTTTAAAATTTCCATTTTCTCGCGATATAATCGAAAGTTCGTTGATCCATCTCAAAAAAAAAAAAAAAATAGAAGCGAATAAACAAAATTCGCTTTATTATAAAGCCAACCAAAAGTAACCAAACCGCCAAAAATTCATTGATAACCTGCAAAAATATTCAAAACTAACTGACCAAGCAATTTATCAGCAGCAAAGAGAGGTATAAACCAGAAATATCAGACATGCTGGGAGCATGTTTTCTTCACGCACATACGCGTAGATATCCACATCCGCCATACCGTGGAGTCCAAGGTGCCTTTATTTATCTTTTATTTTATTTATATTTTTCTTAAAGACACTGATGCCCAGTAAAGGCTCAAAACAGGTTTTAGGTCTTCAACACCTGATTAGAAGTGCTCATACACAAATACCTGTGACTGGGTGAAAGAAACGAGCACGTAAAGAAATCAACGACGTTAGGAAAACCGACAACGGGTAAAGAAGTCGGTCTCTGAACAAAAAGCCAGAAATGAACCTTTCCACTATGCCGCTACCATTAAAAGGTGCTGTAACGGCCGAAAAGGAGAGTGAACCAACGAAGGTTTTCAACGAACCATTCTTCCTGTGTTTATATTGTCAGTTGGCGGAAAGAGCGGCAGATGTGTTGCGTGAAATTATGTCCGCTACCAGTTTACAAACCGCAGATACCACTGGAAAAAATACACGTTAAAATATTTGCACAGAAGATGTAGATCATGGGAACTCCCCTGCTGAAGAAGATAGCCATAGAATGTAGATTGGTTGGAAATTGCCCCATGTCTTGAAAGGTATGTACGGATTATGACATGGTAGCCTGCACATTTTTATTGCTTATGTTTTGCACCTGCTAAATGCTTCCTTTAGGACCAACAACGCTTTGAAAAGGGTCAGCTGTTATTGTTGCCACAAAGGGGACTTTTACAAGCATACATTTATGACCTAACAAACGCTTTGTTGGATACTAATTATTACTGGAACCAGGAAGGTGTATGGACAAATTCCCACGCACTTTCACACGCCCTTTCATTTATTAGACAAGCAATGGAGCAGCCCTAGCCCCTAACTCATTAAGAAATGTTACAGTGCTTCGATTTCATTACACTACCCGGACAAGTACAATAGACCAAAGTTGGTGAGAACTGTTGGGTCATTGTGTGATAATGATGAATAATTGTTAGCCCCGGATTCTATCGGGGAAGAGAAGGGCTGCGCGGCTCAATGATTTCTTTTTTGTCTCGCATTCGGGTAGGACGAACTGAGACCCCTCACTTGGCCCCGATATCCCACTGCATTTGACACGGTCTATAATTATTCTCCTCTGTATGGCTTCTGTTTTTACCTAGTAGAGGATATGGAACAAATCTGGCACCGAAAGCTTTCATTAAAGCCATTAATGTCCAACCAAATTCCTGGGACTGCTCTTACTGCCCATTAGACAAAGAATTGTTTCCCATTGAATTTACCGGGGGGGTCCTGAAAAACACTTTTCGGGGGACTATTCCATTTCAAGCGATTAAGCGTACAAGCTCTTCGTGACCAACATGATTTTTTCTCGGCTTGATTGATGTGGTCCTTAAGACAAAATTCTTGAAGATAGATTCTTTTTCTAGACCTACAGAAATAATTCACTGTGATATATAAAATTCAAAAAAAAAGTACACTATAGTGCGACAATACATAAATATTTCCTCCAATGTTTTCTAATTTTAGAAAGATTGGATTTTATATATGTGAAGAATGCGACAATTCATTTTTAGAACTAATTTTATTTATTCAAAATAATCTCCTCTTACTTCAATACTTTTGTTACAATGATTTATAAGTGTTTCAAATACATGGTTCATTTCATTTTGTAGTATTGCATCTAGCGTCCGCGTTGAAGTTGTTTGGATGGTCGAAAAAGCATCCCTTCAACTTTAATTCCAATTTTGCAAATAAAAAGGAATCAAACGAAGCAAAATCTGATGAATGTGGCGGATGATTTAGTACACAGACTTAGTTCTGGACCAACAATCGACTAGCAACTATTACAGTGTGAAAAGGTGCGTTATCGTGCAAAAGTGATCAACAGTCTGCATCTCGATATTCCACAAGGATACGACGAGTTCTGGACATCAAACGCTTACAAAACTGAAAGGTAATAGTTAGCAGTAATTGTTTTACCAGCTAGAATTAATTCATTGTGGATAATTCTTTAGCTATCGACATATGTGATGATTATCATGTCAACATCAACTAAAAATATACATCATTAGAGAGAAGAAAGTTGTAGTTTTAAAATGAGCTAGTTATGTAAATTTATTAAAATATATGTTAAATGATGACGAAGTCATATCGTGAATAAAAATTCTATTACAATTAGTTTGGAAGCCGTATCAAGTTCTAAAAAGCTAAAATTACACCTTGTATCTATTCCTTAAAGTACCTTATTCGGGTATATTATAGTTAGCATAATTTCGTCAAGAAATTCTCTTTTATAACTGCTTTCGAATTCATTTAAAATTCAATTATAACAAATAAAGTTTTTCTTTTTTGATTTCCGTCTTTAGCTCTAAACGAATTTTAGAATTTTCAAGAATATCACATTTTCTTAGGGGCAGGGCTACCTACTATGATCTGGACTCGATCAGGATGTACAGATGGATATTAAACATCCAATCCTAATCAGAAACCAGTCAGAATGCCTTTTTGAGATGTCCTTTATTGTACCTGATCTAATCTGTACTTTAGCCGCCTTAGGGAATTCTTTATTTAAACTGAAATGGTCTTAAACTTAACACCCTATATAAACCCTTAGTACACAATGACTCATATTCTAAAAAAAAAAAAAATGAGCAAGACCTTAGACTCGATTTTTGTATAGAAAACAGAATTTCAAATTGAAATCGAACTCGGTTTTTCCATGTAAAAATTGAGACTGAACTTCTGCTCACGATTTTAGTATATGAGACAATTTCCTATTTAAGCTTATCCGTCCCTGATATAAAAAAATGTATCTGTACCCTATTACGGTATGCCCTATTTGAACTTATCAAAAAACAGAATGCCCTATCCATCCATGAAATCAATACGTTAATTTTCCCGCAATATAACCCCTTTGAATATTTACAAAACAATTAATTCAATTAAATTCATTTAATTTACTTATTTTTCAAACTTATATATATATGTAATGTACGTAGGTTCATTATGCAATATAATTACAATTATATAATCCGTCTTTAATTCGATATCCACCGAAAATTGATAAGCTGATTTAAATTATCCATCAAAATGTTTCTTTATTAATTTATTTAAGTTCCAACGTAGCGTATAATTTTATAAAACCCAATTGAATGATTCATTTTTTTAATAATATTGAATACTTTTAAAACTTTAAGCTTCACTTTACGACTACTGTTTTAGAATTAATTTACTTAACGTTGTTTTTTTAAAAAAATTATTAACCCTTATCGTTTTTAAAAATATTATCGTACCTATCTACCCGTAGAAAAGATTAAAAACATCGTAATTATAATGAAAACTATAAATTGTAAAAAAGGTGTTTTTAAAAACATTAAATCGTTTTATTATCAAATTAAAGTATATTAAAAACTTTGCTATACTGTTGATCAAATGAAAAGAACATATATTAAATTTTTTCTCTACAGACGCCATTTTGTTTTTTATTAATCGATTTTTTTAATATAAATTATATTAATCTTCTTTTTTATTATTAGATGCCTAGTTACAAGTAAAAATTTCGTTTGCCTAGTTACAAGAATAAAATTTCATAGGAAATCTCCATCTTTACACATTTTAAATGTAGTAGAAAAAAGGAAATATTTTGTTTGTCGTCTTCATAATTAATTCATGTGTTGCTATCGTTCGAACGTAAATAAATACGCTTAAATAAATTTTTTATTTTATATTTAAGCTATTCTATATGTCTAAATGTTTTAAATTTGTAACCGGAAATACTGAAATAGTACAAACCAGTTTTGGGTGAACAATTTTCGCAAGGGTAGAACTAAAAGAATAAAAACCAACAATTTTTTTTTAATTTTAAAAGGTTGAAGAACTAATAATAATAATTTTCTTAAAACAAAAATTCACAAAACATATCTAAGAATTAAGCTGCTCACTCCACTTTGCCTCTGCCCTACTAAATCTATACAAAACTCGTTAATTTCTCCAATTTAAAACGAAATTAAAATATTCATTACCGAAATTCCCACAGAGTAAGAAAAACACAAAATTTTATAATAAATCAATGGGACTAGCGTGTCGACATTTATCATTTTAACATCTAATAAAGGTAAAGAAAAAAATCATCAAAACGAAAGAAAAAACATTTGAAATTACCTGAGTAAGGTCGGAGAAGAGATCATTTTTGCACGCGATGATGTTTTTTTTTTTTTGTTTTGAATCAAGAGCTGCATAATAAATTTTGAATGGTAAATAAGAAAGCAAAGCAGAAACGGCGACATAATATAAAATTTTGTTTGAGTTTTTCGTATTCGGCAAAATTAAATAAGCCGCGCCGTCGCACTATCGACTATTGCGCTTAGTTTGCGATGGAAACTAAAACGATATAAATCTCAATTGTCAACGGTCAAGAAAACAAAACCAGGCCAAAATAGGTTTTGTTTTTATTCTACGGGAACAGAGACCCACTGATTTGTTATTTATGCTGATGCTGAGCCGGTTGACTCCCTCGGCGCATAATAAGAATAGAAAAGGTAATAAAAGGTAAGGCATAAGAACGTAGATCTTTTGCAACAAGCACTAGAAGAAAATATGTAAAGAAGTTTAGAACTCACCGTTTAGCACCGTTGCCGCCAAGAGATCCAGATCATCGAATCCAAAACTCTTTCTAATCCGTTTAACGTAGAACGTGACTGATTGCTTTAGCAGGAAAAAACTTAGCCTTGTTTCCGTCAGATAATTTTTTATTATTTTTTTTTTTTTTTTTCTATAATTGAAGCACCTCCAGGGCACTGACACTCACGAAGAAAACTATAGTGCGAGACGATAGACGGACGATGGATGCTCACGACCTCACAACTTCTTCGAAACACTTGAAAAAGGCTCTGATTGCGTGCAGAAATTGGAATCACGAAAAACACGATTTTATACACTGCAGCGGCACACTATCGCGGACCGGACTATGGTGTAGAGGGGAGCTAGCATAAGAATCTCTGTCTCAAGGTAATATCTTTATTTATTTTGTTTTGTTTTTAAGCCGGCTAATAGTGCGACACTTTCTGTTTATTGCACTTTTTGCACAATAATTGTTATATCTCCCCCAAAATAATTAACTAATTGTTCTCAGCGAGGTAAATACAACTTGAGCCACCTTCAGATAAACTGTGAGTGTTTTAGGTGAGCACGATCGACGGGACACCTTACCCAATGCCCACTATATCGATTTTGTAGGGAATCGAATCGCTTTATTAATGCTACATTAAACTTCGGTACTACATTCAGGCCCGACACCGACTGAAACTGGTTCGCCAGGCGCCCTGGGAAAGCCCTTGGCTTATACAGGAGCAGACCTACACGCAGGGATGCCGATATCAATTTTTATCAATATCTCTTATATTTTCCTTTTTTTATTATTTATTATTATTATTATTATTTTTCCTCGGTTTGTATTGATCACAATCTTCGATGGAAGAACCGCTCCGAGCAAAGTGTCCCAATTTAACCAACCAATTCCCCTCTTTTTCGAATTTATATCTCTACTATAGTCTTTTAGCTGAGCCCTACAACAGTCACAATGAAGCCACAAAATCCTCCCTATCAAGCACAATCCAGAATAAAAAAAAAAAAAAGAAGAAAAAACAAATAAAACAAAAATCACAGTGAACACAGTTCAACCGATATCTATCGTAGCACCCTGCACAAAAAACCAGACGTGGGTGCCTCTATCTAACTAATCTGAATCTGAATTGAATTGCTCAGGTAAGCCAACAAACCGGGAACAGAGTTCTCCACTATCACTAGTCTTTTTTCGTTTATTAACTAAAATATCGTTGCCGCAAAACGATCCGGACGAAAAACAATTACCCTTTCAGAAAGGAATGCAGACTGCTCCCTTTGCAGGTTTTTGTGGAAAAAGAAAACATTTTTTTTTTATAGTTATCTATATATATATATATATATATAATCTT
This sequence comes from Philonicus albiceps, assembly GCA_963969385.1. Lineage (NCBI taxonomy): Eukaryota > Metazoa > Arthropoda > Insecta > Diptera > Asilidae > Philonicus > Philonicus albiceps. Next base: position 30,066,876 of record OZ017775.1, read on the forward strand.
ATATATATTAAAGTTCACAGCAAGAGGCGGTTCGCAAAGACAAACTTGTATAACCAACGAGTTGAACAGTCACCGAACGTCTGCCTCAAGTCTCTCTTTTGACGAGAATCTTAGGCCATCCAGGAATGTTTCTTGGCTGCCGATTTAATTTTCTTCAGCGCTCTGTGAAACCAGCGCCAACCTAGAAGCAGTTAAATACGGTTAGGTAAGGCCTGGCCTGCCGAACGGAGGAATTGTCCGATGAGGCCCCCATCCAGTGGCCCACGAGTAAGAGGTGTTCCTACGACGCTCCTCTGAATGTGTTGTTGTGGAAGATGAGGGCTGAGTATGCTGTGTGGTATGGATGTGGGATATAAAATGCCAAGTATGCTCCAAAATGTTCAAGTGGAGCAGCATGCTTGTCTGGGGCCTCCGAGCCAAAAAGCTCCACACAGCATAGTGCGTTATTTTTTTCTTTTTGTTAAAATATGCTCGATGGTGTTCGACCTGGCGCACTTCTACCACATCATTGCCACTAAGCCCAGTGCAATACCACCAAACTCATACCATACCCCAGCCGTGCCCAAAAACTCGTTGGTATTGCTTCAGGAGGAGAACAACCAGAAAGGAAACGGGAGAATTTATGTTGAACCAGTGCCTGCGCGGACACCTCTTTTTCATGCTATGCAAACTGGGGGTGGTTGGGGCATACAAGCTTTTATGCGAGACTGAAATTTTATTACATTTATGCATAAATACCGCGCTTTATGGTGCTGGTACGTTTTTTTTTTTCAATGCGCGGAGTCTGAGTTTTGAGTGGATAAATTAAGTCCATCGCTATGCCGTAGGCTATATCAGTGAAGAGGCTTCGTACTTTTATTTGAATTAATTTTAACGGATAAATTTTATATTTTATGCTTGACTGTTGTATGATTTCTACTTCCAGGCATGCACATTTTTCAAAATTAAACAAAACGTTTAAGGAGTTACGGCTAGTCAGCATTAGGAAAAACGAATTTGAATGTTGATCAAATGCATAGTTTTATAATGCCGGAGAACGCTTTTTACTATTGACACCAGGAAGCGAAACTAAGACTATAAACTACACTATTTTAAAAATTGCTCGATAGATTTAAATGAAAAAGGCATTAAAAACTAGTGGTTAATCAGCCAGCGATTTTATTTTTCAAAATCCATAAGTAATACTTTCAGAGCCACTATTTTGGTAAATTTAAAAAAAACCTTCGATTAACCATAAGCGATTGAGCTAACAATTATTTCTTGTTGCATTGATTTTGTATAAATTTGTAGGAAAGTATTCGATAATCGAGCTGATAACTTGGTCCAGAGTGAGTGTTTTTATTTGAAATTTTCGTAAAGATTACTTAAAATGTGGTGTAAAATGTTGGTATTATTTATTAAATATAAAACATCATACAATTGTTAAAAGAAATTATTGAAAAAGTGTATTTTTTCATGCCTCTAACTAGAGGTAATCCCTTAAATAAATTTTCATTTTGTTATTATGGCTTATGGATTTTTGGGTACACCTTTATTAAATCTTAACGTACAAAAGCACTCCTTTTTCGAGGATTACGAAAAGTATTTTTTTGGTTTTTACGTAAATTTCCTGAATTGTTTTAATAATCTACAAAAATATCGACATGAGTAAAATTTTCTCAAATTCAGTCAACTTCAGGAGAGCCAAGAAAGGATTAGTTATAATTGTGATCCAGTTCTTGGTTAGCCCTCATTTCAGTTTCAAACCTTTGTACGCCGTACAAAGGTGAAAGGGTTGAAAGTAGTTTAAAACGTACATTAACCGTAATGTGCACCGGGGTAGACTAAAGCAAGAGAAATGCGGTAGTATCTTTTAATGCTCCACTAATTGTTTTCATTAATTTGTACAAATCAAAGCATTAATCTTGTAAAGGTTTTGAAATCAAGTTTGCAGTTCTTCTATGAAGATATATTTAAAAATATCGACAATGTGATTACGTTAATCTTTTTTCAAATATTAAACTGAATAGAATATCGTTTAAATTATTGAAAGTTTAAGCTTAATTTAACTAAATAAAGACCAAACCATCCTAATTACCAAATATCCAAATCGCGTTCCCAAACCTTTTGAAGAAAAACAAATGTTCCTGGTTAAAAGTAAATAAAATTTATTGGAAACTTCACGCAATGCAACACTGCAACTTCAGGGAGCAGGGTAACATAACCATGGAACGCTTAAGAGATGGTGAAGGGGAACCAGGAGCACACACAACCAGCACATTCCAGTCGTCTACTTCAACTTCTTCTTTGGGCGGAGATTGTTGGTGTGACCGCACTTCTTCTTGCGGCAATTTGTTGCTCTCGGATGAAGTCTGGCATAGCACTTGCGGCAGATCATTTTGTCGCAGTTATATTTTTGGGCCAAAATCCTGAGGGATGGTTCGATGATACCACCGCGCAAACGGAGGACCAAATGAAGGGTAGACTCCTTCTGGATATTGTAGTCGGATAGTGTGCGACCATCCTCAAGCTGTTTACCAGCGAAAATCAAACGTTGCTGATCTGGAGGAATTCCTTCCTTGTCCTGAATTTTTGCTTTGACATTTTCAATCGTGTCCGATGGCTCGACCTCAAGGGTAATGGTCTTGCCGGTCAGCGTTTTCACAAAGATCTGCATTTTTAATCAATTTTCTGAAAACAAGCAAATGAAAGATACATTGAGGGGTTTTATTCAAAGAAACTAGTAAAAGTTGGCAGAGAACAGCAAAAAAATTTTTAATTGAGGTTAAGTTAATAATTTTTAAAATTTCTTAAAAAATTAACACGATATTTAGAATAAATCTTGTAAATTCACATTTTTGACACTTGGATTACATTTCTTATTAAAATAGTATGCCAAAAATTCACAATTTCACAAGAAAATTACACAAAAATCTCACCTACAATCGAGAACGTGCGACCAAGTGCTTGTTTCGAAGAAAAAGGACAAGATGGCAGGAAATTTTGCTGTCGGAGGATGACGTTTTACATTTGAGTACTGCCATATATGCGGGATATTTTGTTATTATGTCATTAATTTTGTCCCTTCAGAATTATAAAAAATAATACATGAAAACTCCTCAATTTTAATATTGTAAATATATAAAACTATTAAATAAGAACAATTTCGGATTAGGGGAAATGGTCCGTTGGTCTAAAACGGAAGGGTCTCAAAGAATTTTTTGTCGGTCGACCATTAGTTGCCGAAATACTCAACTTTTAATTTTGACATATCGTCAAAGTAAAAAGTTGAACATTTGACTATAATTCTTTGTCCCCTGCATAATTCTACTAATTAAATAAAATTTTACGTATTACTTATAAAACCGTCGTTAAATATCAACGTAAAAATCCATTGCTGTTAAAAGTCCCCGAATATTATTTCCCACCTGCTTGTAAATCATTTCCCCAAAAATGTTGACAACTTCACGCGCAGCAGCCATGTGATGATAATTGACATTTTATTAATCTAACTTGACTGCTCGCGGGAATTGTGCGCGGAGACAAGGGCAGGTCCAATAAAATTTTCCTCAAAGTAGTGATTCACAAAAAAAAAATAATTGAGAGCAATAATTACGTGCAACATATTGTGATACACGTGAAGAGCTTAATGCCCACGTAATTGATAAATCTCATTCATAGAATTCGTTCACTTTTTGAGTGTTCGCCCCCCTCGGTAGAAAAATGACTGAGGAAGAGCAATCACCTCTCGTTCCCGGGAGTCAATCAGCGGAGGTAAAATATGGAAAAAATAAACAAATGACGTGGATTTAATTGAATTTTATGTGTAATAGGTAGCCGAGGTGGCTGAAGAGGACAATGGTCAGCAAGTGCAGCCGACCGATGGCCAACAGCAGCAACAGCAAACGCCACCTACTCGAATGGAGTCCTTCATGGCGGTGACCAAGTCCCTGATTATTCGGGCAATCATCATCTACTTTATATCATCATTTATTCGACGACCTGGTCCGACTCCGACTCCCAATGACGCACAAAAGAACCCGGCCGCTGTAGGATCAAAGGTGCCCGCCTGGAACTATTTCGAGAACGGCACAATGTTCGATCTACACGTGTACCTTTCAGACAGCTTTGATTACGTGGACTTTAAGAAGCCGGAGGGCTTAGTGTGGCTGCAGGAAGGATTGGTTTATGGGGATTGGTCTAGCGGTCCCAGCGAGGACGGAACGTACATTCACAGCACAACAATAAAAGCAAGTCCACACCTCATGCGGAATGGCTCAATATACCTTCATGCTTTCGTTACACGAGCAGGCCAAACCCCAGAGTCTGAGAAATATGTCGCATCGGCACGGCGAATGCTTAACAAGTACAAAAAGATTCGGGTTAATCGAAACTATAACTTGCTAACAGGCGGAGGGGTTGATACCGAGGTGGATATAAAAAAACTTGGAACTCAGAAGGATATCATCATTTCACATTGGCATCCGAATTTAACCATCAATCTTGTGGTTGACCAGACCAATTGGGTCGATGGATCGATCCCGCAGCCCTTGGATGAATACGTTCAATTCGTCGACGGCGGTCGCACTTATCTTCCCATTGTCTTCCTAAACGACTACTGGAATATGCTAAGAGACTATCAGCCGATTAATGAAACAACCCCCGAGCTAGATCTTACTCTAACCTTCCAGCCACTCAGTATGTTCAAGTGGCAGCTTTACGCCGCTCAAGCCATGAAGCAAAAGTGGACAAGCAATATTTTCGGGGATCTAATGACATCCGGCGGCACCGAGGAAACTGATGAGGACCAAGATTCCTTGAAGGAGACCTTGTTGGAGACGAATCCCTATCTACTTGGTCTCACCATTCTCATTTCAATTCTACATTCCGTTTTCGAGCTTCTCGCGTTCAAGAACGACATCCAGTTCTGGAACAACAGAAAGTCCCTCGAGGGGCTCTCTGTTCGATCAGTATTTTTCGGAGTATTCCAGTCGCTAATCGTACTCCTGTACGTTCTGGACAACGAGACAAACTTTATGATCCGGGTATCATGCTTTATTGGACTCGGTATTGAGATGTGGAAGATCCCCAAGGTGGTAGACATAAAGCTTGACAACACCCAGAAGATTTTGGGTGTTCTCCCACGCATTGAATTCAAAGACAAGGGCTCCTACATTGAGTCCTCTACTAAAGAGCATGATGATCTCGCTTTCAAATACTTGAGCTGGGTGTGCTTCCCCCTTCTCGTCGGGTACTCTGTCTACTCGCTGCTCTACAACGAGCATAAGGGCTGGTACTCATTCGTCCTCAACATGCTGTACGGCTACCTGCTGACGTTTGGCTTTATTATGATGACGCCTCAGTTGTTCATCAACTACAAGCTGAAATCGGTGGCTCACCTCCCCTGGCGGATGATGACCTATAAATTCTTCAACACATTCATTGACGACATATTCGCTTTTGTCATCAAAATGCCCACAATGTACAGAATTGGCTGCTTCCGCGATGATATCGTCTTCTTCATCTTCCTCTACCAGCGATGGATCTACAAGGTTGATCATAAGCGAGTTAACGAGTTCGGCTTCTCCGGCGAAATGGAGGAAGAGGCCAAACTGAGGGTGGCTACAACTGAAAATGCAGCCATTGCAAATGGTACAGATCCCCCTGGACCCAGTCCACCAAAGCAAAAATCTGCCGATGCCAAGAAGCATGATTAGAACGATTGGCGCGGTCTCGGCTGTTTATTCAAGATTTTGTTTTGTTTTAATTCTAATTTAAAACTTCTTAGTTATAGATAAATATATTGCATTAAATGTGTGTACGTAAAATGGTTCAAACACTCAAATAAAAAGAGATGGCTATTGACCTTAGCATTATTCTCGTTTTTACTGTGTGAATTCGGCGACGGGTCTCCATCTCTTGGTAAGGGGACGATTGTTCTTTTATTTATAGATATATAAAAAAAAAGTCTGAATAGTGAAATCACCATAAAAATATTTTCCTTACTTTTATAAATTACCTAATTTTTTTTTGTAGTATTGTCGATTTAGTTTATGACGAATTTTTATGTTTTCCTGTTCTAAAAATTAACTAATTCAAAGGCTGTTGACTAAATAAAATTCTACTTTTTCTGTTAACCTCTAAAAAAAAATTTTTATTAGTCAAGTACTCCGCTAAAATGAGAAAATTAAGCTTCCTCTAGCTCTAGCTTCCTCTTCCATTATTAGATTGATTTGTAATTAATTACTTCTCCTAAAAAAACGTTGCATTGTACCTCCTTTTATTAAAAATATCCAGAAAATTCGTAAAAATCTCTAATTTGGGTCAATATTTCACAATTTTTTTCTTTTACCAATAGTAATCCAAGGATAGTTTGCATATTGCCATGTTTTTATAAAAATAAATTTGGTTTTTCTTATTTTTACCTATTCAAAATTTCAATTGCTAAATTTCGAACCTTAGAAACTCCTTCAATCTTAAAAGAGGGATTCCCCCCGTTTGAGTATTTAGAAGAAAGCGCAATTTCACATTGGTGCAGGCCATCAAACAATGCACACTGTTAAAAATCTCCTCCACAATCACTTGACAGTTCATCCACCCGAGTGACAACTCCCAAATGGGGTGTCAGCAAAAGTTTTGTTTTCGGTGAAATTTTTACGAAAAAAAAGCGGAAAACTTGCAGTGAAAACATTGCTTAAATATATTTTTGTAAGCAATTTATTAGGAATATAATAAAATCCTTTTGAGTTGCCGACTTTTAGTAAGAATTGTCGACGTGTACAAGTGAACTGGACAAGCTGTGACCGCAATAGTGGAAAATTATAAAAATTTCAATAATATGGTAAAACTGTTGGTGAATTGAGTAAAACATCAACTCAAAAATACTGGAAGAATGTATTCCGAGTGGGTGTCTCTGTCCTCGACTATTGCAGCCAGCAGTTGCGGAGCTCAGTCTCAGAGTGTCCTAAATAAGTTTCCGGCTTCCGCTGGGCGTGAGGTGGCTGTCTCGGTGGTGAAGCAGCTCTCCTCAAATTTGGGAATCACTCAAAATGCAGAGCCGAGTCATTTGGTCAAAGATGAAGAGGTTTTGTGGTTTCTTTTTTTCCGGACAATAATTTTTCAATAAGTCACTTCTAGGTCTTGTGGTGCATGGATGTGATTTGTTTCGGGCTCTCCTTGCCGCTGCAGGAGCATGAAACGATTAAGGATTGCGTCAACGTCTACTGCGAATGGATGACGGCGCTGCACCCAAATCCAAGGATAAGTGTCCCGAAGCCCATCTGCGAAGATCCCAATTTGTACGCAAGAAAGATGATCAACCACTTTCACAATCTGTTTGTGCCTAGACAGGGAGAAAGTAAGTGTGTTGTTTCTAATATAACTACCCGTACCTTTTAATCGGCTAATCTACTGCAAGTCTTGCCCTTTCTCTACCACGAGGAGCTCGGTATGATTCACGTAGCATTTAAAGGTTATTTTATCCCCCAAAAACGTCTTAAAACAGATTCCTTTTCCAGGTGCGGACACTATCAATCGTCAAGCAGTCCTCTGCCACAGAGTGCTCCGAACGCTCCAGCAAACTGCCCAGATTTCTCAAAGTATGGACCGAGAAACGTGGGAAGCTCTTCTGCTCTTTCTTCTGGCCATAAATGAAATTCTTCTGGCACCGCCTACAGTAAAAGATGATGTAGGGGATCAATTGTGCGAACGCGTCCTAAGCGTGTTATTTGAGGTTTGGCTCCTGGCTTGTGTGCGGTGCTTCCCATCTCCATCGCTCTGGAAAACTCTTCAAGAGTCCTGCGGGATGTGGCGCCATCGAATTGCCCTAGTGGAACAATGGAATAGGGTAAATTTGGCGTTAACTGCACGATTGCTCGATTTCACTTATGGCTCAGCATTTCCGGAGCTAAAAATTAGTAAGTTTAATTAATACTTAATTCTTTGATTAGTGTTTTGGAAATTATAAATTTAAATTTTTAAATTTAGACGCTTCAGTTCCAGTCTGACAAAGCATTCTTAAATTCTAAAGCGCGACGGCAATATTTAATTACTTTTAACTATCTTTGCAGTGGATGAGGATGCTCAGTTGATACCCGGAGGCATGACAAATGATTGCATTGCCCAAACTTGGTATAGATTTTTGCGAACCATAGGAAGTCCCATAGCGCTCTGCTCGCCACAAATTATAAGCAAAACACCCCACTTTGTTCAGTGGGCTTTGACAAAAGAAGATGGCTCGGAACCTTATCAGCATCCCTGCTTGCTTCTCCTCCCTGAAATATTTCTTAAGGCTATCAAAGGAATCTCCAGTCAAGTTGATGCTTTTTTGGGTAAGTGCGCCATTCCTCTCTTACCGTTTTGATTGGCTTTTAAACTTTTACTGAAATATAAAAAGCAACTAGCATTCCCCAAGTCGATACATTCAATCCTTATTATGAGGTCCTTAAAACCAAATTTAGGTATTTACCAAGCACCACCCAGTGATGATGCGGTGCAGTCAGTAGAAATGCGTGCAACAAGCGAATCTTTTAGCGTAGCATCTAGTGGTAGCAATATTAGAGAAACCTTTATTGGTGGAGGTTCTAGTGGCTTTTCGGGTGGCAGCACATCGCAATCTGGAGTGTTGGGTACATCGGTCTCAGCTAGTGGAACACCACTAACATCGACGGCCGCTGGTGCGAATTCTGATCATGTTCCACACTCTCCAACGCCTCCGCTTCAGCGAAGACTTGCTAAGAGTTTCAGTGTTGCTCCGTCAACTTCACAGCAAAAGGGTGTGGTTTTTGCTTATTTAATTCTTTATCTCTCTGTTACTGTTATGTTTTTGTGTATTTTACGGTTCCCCTGGTTGTGGCTTTTTGCATGTTATGTGCTTTTCACAAGTAGTTGTTGGGGACGGTAAACATTTCTTCATTATTATTTTATTACACATGTTTCAGTACACCTTGATACAATTTGTATAAATATATTTAGATAAATAAAAGTTTTTAAAGAGTTGTTTTGGATGTCGATTTCTCCTACAGCAAAATTCAGATACCTACAAATGGGCCAAAATATTTTACTTAACTTTGTTGTAGCTGTAATAAATTTTTGTGGGCAGAATCTATTCACGAGTTTTGATAGTTTTTAAGGATTTGTATTTGGTATCTATTTTACGAATAACTGCAACCTGAAATTTGTTGGCTCAAGTACAAATTAATCTGTCCAAATATTTGGGCATTTGGAATGAAAAGTTAATCCTCACAATATTGTCAAATAACTTTTATTCCGAAAACACTAATGGTAAAGAGATCTTACATCACCAATTGGATAAAATATGCATTTTTTTTATATCCTAAAAGAAAGGGTCGGATTTCTATTTATTGAACAGACAAAAATATGGTAATTATCATGGAAATTTATATTTTTAATGGATTGCACCCTCCAACTTGCTTAGTTTAATAATAGCTACCCTTAAAAGCTAATTTTACTTACTTTAATATTTTTAGTTGAATAGTTGAGAGCTTACTAGGATAGTCGGCATGAAAACTTGACTATACTGAGGATAAGAACCTTTTGAAGCCGAAATGGGCTGATAAAACAAGCTACTGCTTTAATTGCATATTCTACACATGTTTTTATTATTCGATTAATGCACATAATTTTCCAAACATAAAAATATTTTTTTTATTGGGGATTGATGTTAAAAGTTATTTCGTTCTAATCACACCGTAACTCTTACAGTATTGCACTGAATAGTGAAAATCTATTCGAATTAGAAAACACGATTACCCGATGGCTTTTTGTTTTAATTAGTTTTAACAATAATTAACCTTAGAGAATTTCTACCACACGAAACATGTAAATATCAAGTAGATAACAATAATACTTAGTGGCCAGAAGCATCTTATCAGCGCAATGCTGGCCATGTGGCTAATCCCCTTACGTATTTTGATGATAAGACGTGTAGTTTTTTGGTATGCAAATGAAATTGATTACTGTTTACAACGTATGCAGGTCTAAGCAAAGCAGCATTAATCGGGCTGACAAGTTCGAGGTCTACAGTGCAACAGCCGTCAACGCCGAATTCGGGGCCACCGTCGTCTAGCAGTTTAACTTGTATGAAAGAAGTGCAATTTTGAGTGGTTTTTAATTTAATAAATAAATTTTTTTTTTTTACTTTTAAATTAGCTTTACCCTCAATCGGTCACGAGCACAGACCACCACTGGCGTCAGCACGCCCCAAGTGCAATAGCATCTTGCATCTCTTCGGTGAGTGGCTGTTTGAAGCAGCCCATATCGGGGGAGATGCTTGGCTACAAAATACGAAAAGTAAACATTTTTTTATAATGAAATATTCTGTGAAATTTGTAGATTGTTTTGCAGAACAAGCAACCGAGGCAAGTCGTCGTCCGTCGTCTATGATAATGGAAAACAGAAAAGGAAGCATCTCTCTATCTCAGCCGAATTCATTAACGGACAATTCCAATCTTCCGTCTGGTTTGACTATAGACAAGTATGAGTCAGGTCGGGCTGAAGCTATAGGGGCGTTATGCAGAATATTTTGTGCCAAGAAAACCGGGGAGGAAATTTTACCCGTTTATCTGGCACGTTTTTACATGGCTTTGCAACAGTGTCTTAAGGTCACTGAGACTAAGGAATGTGATGAGACCTTAGCCAGTATTCTGTATAATTCGTCCGATTTATTCCGCCTAGATTTGGATGGTATTCAAGTCCTTTTACCGGGTTTTATTTCTGCACTGGAATTGGTACTTCCCGAAAAGGACTTGAAAATTCGTACTCAAGCAATACTCTTTAACAAAACTGAATTGCGACGCGCCTCCATTAACATTCTACTGTCCATTTTGGCACTACCTCTGCATTTTCAAACATTACCAATTAGGGACTTGAGTAATGGTCAAAACGATAGGTAAAATTATTTTTCTAGATTATAAAAAAACATTATAAATCTTACATATGTTTTAGAATGATTTCGTTCATTCAAATGAAGCCACGTTTGATAAATATTTTGATGAATGCTTTACAAGTTGAAACGGATGCGCAAAACACTCATATGCTTCTTGGTGGACTTCTACTGACTGTACAGGATGCTGTAGCTTTTGAGGAGAGTGATTTAGGACATGAAACTATTCAGACATCACCACCACCTAGCGATACAAATTTGCTGAGTTCAGGTTTGATCCTTTTCTAAACACTTCATTGAATATTCCATTATGCTTTTGTTTTATTAGCTCTATGCAGTTTATTTGTGTCAGCTTTAAATGTAATTTATAATTTGGTGGCTTTACGGATTCATAGAATCTTAAAATGTTCTGTGAAGCTTTGATTTTAATACCGTCATACATTAAAGGCGTTTAGTGTTTTAAACCAAAGTTTTTACAATCGTTACTCGACTTTCTTAAAAAAAAATACCAAAAATTCATTGGTGAAATGATTTTCATTAAGACCCATTTCTGCATATATCGGCATTAAAAACTGGCACATTTTGTGAATTTTTTTATTAAATTCGCAAGTAAAACAGGTAAGAAATTAAAATTGTGTTTTATTATTAATTTCTTGAAAATACATATCCGCATCTTTGTATTGTTGTTATTGTTATTTTTACTGTGCCTTTTTGTAAACTAGTGGATCATTCAATATTTTATAAAAATTCTCCACTAGCACAATGTGACTTAGTTCATAAACTATGGAATTAAAAAAATTACTGCAGTATACTTTTTAAATTCATGTCTTTGTAAAGCCACCTTATTTATATTTAAAATTATTTTTCTGATTTCCTTTTCATTTTTTTTATCTCATATTTTTCTTTCCATTGATTATACGTTTTGTGCCAATCTTGTATTGTTTCTGAAAAAAAAATGTATGTTTCACCACCACTGTCCAATGAATAAAAACAAATGCACAAAACCTAAAACAAAAAAAAAACACTGCAAATCATCATGTTGGTCGCACCTGTGTAGCATGTTCAGAAAAATCAGCATCTTGCTCCATAACGAGCGCTAGTAATTCAAGTCTTGGAGGCCAAAGTACAGCGACAGTTGGGGCCACAGCAGTTGGACGAGACACCAACTCACACGATTTCCCAAGTCTCACTATATCTGACGATTTTCCTGCTGACCTATTACATGATTTAGAAGTAGCGTCAATTTATGGTAATTGTTTTATTTATTATTTGATTTGTTTATATAAATTTTTAGTTTTACGTTTTTTCCCACATTTTGGTGTTCACATATTTTTATGTTGGTTTTGTCAATATTGTTTCTTGGGATAACCATTTAAATTTTGGATTATTAATATTTTAATACTTTAAATTTTTTGCGCAGATAATGCACATGCTCTGTTCGTAAGGGCGACGTATTTAGTTTGCCACCGTTTGATATCATCGTGGAAAACTGATTTGAATGTCTCTCTAGCAGCCCTAGAACTTCTTTCAGGTTTAGCAAGGTTACATATTCGGGATTCAGGTAAATCACATTATTCTGTGAAAGTGACTAACTTACAAAAAAACAATTTTTTAAATATAAAATGCAGCAAGGAAATTAACTGGTAAATGTTTACTCACTAATATTCCTGTGTTGCATTATTTCTAGAACAATTGGTTAAATTTCAACTTTGGTCTCTAACGATACTTTCCACAGACGCCTTGGAGTGTAAGCGGGCAGTAAAGTGGATATGTGACTATATTACTTACCAGTGCTCTCGACCACCGCCTGCTCACAGCAAGGATTTACATAGTACGATTGTGGCAGCATTCCAATGTACATCTGCTTGGTTGATGCAACATCCGTACTTGATGCAGGACAAAGATTGTTTGGCTACCGTCCTTGAAGTGGTCGAATTGGGAATCTCGGGATCTAAGAGTGTTGGCAAAGCTGGTGATCCACCGAAATATAAAGATGAAAAAGAATTGAAACCCGCATCTATGCGTGTTCGTGATGCCGCTGAAAATCTATTGACTATCATTTTAGAACAAGTTGGATATTTTCCTAGTGAATGTGGTCCTGAGTCGATTTCTTCATTGTTAGATGAAGTTGCTCTTATAAAACATTGCAATTCAACGCCAGCTTCTGAAAATGGCAGTTCAATTGCTACTGAGCAAGCTATTCAGAAGTTTAAGTATTTCGTTACTGAAAATTCAACTATATTAGCACTTTTAGAGGAACCTTTGGGCAACGATCAAGATCCGCAACCCACGGTGACTTGTAAGTATTTCGTTTTTTTTTTTTCTTTTGGTTTCGATTTCTCCTCGATTGATAGTGCTGTCGATAAAATTGCCGATGTTAGCATTATCGGAACAATCATTAAAACCCATGTCGCAAAAATATAAGCGAAACCTAGTCTGGCCGTTCGGTGGGCAATTCGGCAACAGTATCTTTGTTTTGTGTAGAAAGTGATATACGAGTATAGGCTCGGATCAGGGAATGATTGACTCCGGCAGATACACAATCTTATAAAGATTTTTTCATTTCAATTCGTATATAATTCAGAACTTAAAAAAACCAAGAGTCGATTTGAAATTCCCTTCTAGACAAATTTTTGAAGATGGCAATTTTTCGAAACTGCAGATGAGATTTTAAAAGTAAAAATGTTGGCGGTAATTTCGTTTTAAAATTACCAATTAAATAAAAAATCATTGTTATTTAAGAAGAGAGCTAGCTAGCTATTTAACAAACTCTACAAGGTACCCTTTGCAAATCTCTCTTGATTTTAGTACTGATTCGTGGTCCTTTTGGTCGTCATGCATGGACAATGCAACTTCGTCATCTTCCTCGAAGTAAATCTGGGACAAAATATCACGCCCCTAATCCCGGTCGTCCTGTTCCTATGAATGATATGCCACAACGAATGGAATTTGATCAAAAGTTCTTCCCTGATGGAGTCGACAAGGTAACTCCCTGCGTTGCAGATTTCTCAGTTCCAACATTGGATACAATTCGGGCACAGTACGGTACAGATGTAATAAAACGTCTTGAACAAATGGTTGAAAATCAAACGATTCACGAGAAATTAGCATGGGCTGAAACAGACAATTCTATAGATAGTTTAAGTCATGCACAAGAGGCTATACCGCTACCAGTATGTCATGAATTTCAAGCTGCACGACTATTTTTATCGCATTTTGGATTCTTGTCGATAAATGATAAGGAGGATAAAAAGGCTAATGAAGCTCCTGCTACATCTCCTCTTTTGACGGTACTTGATACCAAAAAAGCAAATTTTCCAAATGATTTAAGTCTTTTGGATAAATTAAGTCCGAGAACACATGACACTGTCCATATTTTTTATGTTAAAGTTGGACAAATTACTCATCAGCAAATCATCGACAATATGAGTGAAGAGAATGTTAGAACTTTGGACCCTCATTTTTGGAACGTTTTGCCAACTTTGGGATGGCCTGTTGATATTGATGAACATTCTGGTTGGACAGGATCGTTATCGACAAGTTGGATATTGAAGTCTAAACAACAGCAAGAAGTTAACGTAAAACCTCATGAGATGAAATTTAATGGTGAAAATCGGGTACTTTACTGGGCTGATGTTGGGGCTGAGATTGCTTTTGTAGTTCCAACAGAATGGAATGGAAGAGATGAAGTTACCGATGGAAGTTGTCTGTCTTTGAACTCTTCAAATTCATCTGGCGACAGTGTTAGATCTTCAGGTTCAGGCAGCTGGTATGACAAAAGTTTGGGGGATGTTTCTCAGCAGGCAGATTCTTTAACTAGAGCACCATTGGGACAAAAGCCAAGAACACTTTCTTTGGAGCTGGATAAATCTAAAGATCCCGTCCCACCTGCTAGGCGGCGGACTGGAGCAGTTAAACCAGCTTTGTTAGCTCAATCGACAGCTAAAATATTTCTTGTATGGCTCGAAAGTTTTGAGGATTATATTAATTTTCCTATTGGTATGGTAAATTGTATGCATGGAAGTTAGATTTAAGAAAGTATACTTTATAATTAGATGAACTTCTTCCTTACACCCGAACTGGAGAAGAATCTTATACCGGTCATATTCCACGAGCTAGCGAATGTCATGTGATATTTTTGCATTCCCTTCAATCGGGACTATTACGAGTAAAACTTCAAGGCCCCACGGGAAGAATGAGTTTTGCAACTCCGCTTGTAGATGGAATGGTCCTTAGTAGACGGGTTGTAGGAAATTTAGTAAGGCAAACTGCATACAATATGGGAAAAAGACGACGACTAGATAATGATTCGTAAGTTTTATAAAATTTCTAGGAGTTAAAAATATTTTTAAAAATTTTCTTATTCAGTTATCAACCCCCACACGTAAGGCGGCGCCTCAAAGTCCAGGATATTGTCCAAAAGTACAAGATGGATTTAACAGAGCCAGAACTATTGGCTCATCTATTTAAGAGCACTTAAAAATCCTAAAATGTACTGCTAACAATATTTTATCCAGTATTAACTCTATTTGTTTGCTTAAAAAGGGATGTGGGTCGTTTATAAGGAACGAAAATATTTATTTGATTTATCGCTTTTTTATTATAAAATAAATACACTTGCTAAATACATATAGAAATTTTACTTGCTTAATATATATGATCATATTTTTAAAATTGCACAAGTTCCCCTAAGAATTTCTATATACATTTTATAGTAAGAGCGATTTGGTACCTTTCGTATTTGGATTCTTCGCATTTTTTAACTAGGGAATTTGTCAGCATATATATTTTTCTAGCACATGAGACGATATTTATATATTACGGTTTGTCATAACGAATTCATCATTTCCCAGTGAGTTATAAAATGTTTTTGGTAATTCCAGTATCCTGATCTCCCGTATGGAGAATCCAATCTCTGTTTATGGATTTGTACATATGAATTTCGTACCCATTTAAAAATTTGAAATAAATCCCTAAAAACTGAAAATGGGTAGTAAACAACAGATGAGTTTACTGCTCACTGCAAAATAAAATTGACACATATTTAGGGAATTTCCTTTATAATAGAACGTGAATTTTAAAAATCATACATAAATAAAAACAATTGCAAAGAGCAAACATTTAGCCGCAAACTAACGGGGGCATAGACTTTTTGTGCGGGGTCCCTGACATGGATCATTTGTCCCCAAAGTAGTCTTCATTTGGGGTCTTTGACAAGCAATTTGTCTCCTCTGCATTGTGCGGTGTACAGCACCACCACCACGGCAGAGGTGCGCGCACTCCTCCAATTACCCCCGGTGCAAGCTCCACTGGGAAGATCTGAAAAAGAACATGCACCCGAAAAGCCTGGAGCAGTCCAAAAACAAAAAAAAAAATTAAATCTAAACCCGGCCAACACCGCCGAACGAAGCTCAAGAAAAGTTAGCCGGTCTGGTGGTGGTAGACGATGTCGGCCGATCGTACAAATGGAAAAATTCGTTCAAATCCCGTTCAGCGGTTCGCGGGCAAAGAGCCCCAACGCCGGCGACGACGACGATTACGATGAAGACGACCGGGCGGCCGAAGACGGTGCACCGGCCGGGGCCCGGTCGACGAAAAATTTCTTATCGCTTTAATCGGGTTCGTCGCTTGCGCCGCACATTAACAAGGAAGTCTTTTGTTTATTGTCCATTTACGCTGGGGCCTTTTTGGAACATGGGCTTCGGTTCTTTGCCCCTTCAAATTCTATTTTCTTACCTAGACAACATTCTCGTCATTTTGTGCGGTTTATTTTTTTTTCTTCTTTCAGTATATATTTTTTTTTCTTCTTTGACTTTGATTGACAAGTGTACCGCTGGCGTGATGGAACGTTTTACGAGGGTTACTCTACCTGAATTTTCCCTTCACGCTGTCTTAATCTTTGGCAAGCGGAGGAATAATAAAGAAAAAAATAAAAATAAAAAGATAAAAACGGCCCAGAGCTGCTGACTAATGAAGGATTCAATAGGAGATCAATTCAGGGTGTCAGTTAGTGCAAGTCAGAGGGCTTGATCGATAGTGCTTCATTATAAAATTTGAAACAAAATGAATAGGACCTGCGAGAAGTGGCGTGGGGGTCACAAAAAAAAAAATAATAATAATAATTCTTTTCTTGCGCCAACTGCTTAGTTGCTTGCGTCTGGATATGACACCCGGCTACTTGTTATTCCAAGCTCTATTCTTTAGTACATGGATCGTGAACATTTTGATGATATTCCCCGAATTTTTGGCCAGAATACGCAAAGCACTCTCATATACATAAAGTAATTGTTTGAGATCAGACGTGGGTTCATATTTTATTCAATTTTTAGTTTTATTTAAACAAATTTTCATAACCGTTACATTTTAAAGTCTGAACAGTTGACGCATAGAATAATGATTTTATTTTTTTGTTGAATATTTCCAACAGCTAAGAGAAATTGCTATAAATCTATAGTTTTCCTGTAGCTTTGTTGTATTTACTCGACTACTTGTACTATTCAACTTTCGTTGGATAATACAAAACATTTGTTATTCTTATCTATTTCTATAAAATACGATTTCTGTATGTAGCTGATTGACTTTGATCTTTGTGTAATTGCGATAAACTTCGGAAATCGTGAACAGATGAGGTTTTCATATATTCCACCTTCCCAATATAGCGGCTGATGCTACCTATATTGAAATACAAGGGATTTAAATTTTATATACTTATAATAATACTTGAAAATAAAAACCCATACCTAAGTAAAGAAGAGATGAAAATCCCTTTAGATCTTAACCATAGTAACAAACATTGCAATACAAACTAAAAACATTTGTTCTTGGTAATTTAATTCGTATATTCTTTTTAAAAATAAAATTTATTGATTTCGAGTAGTATTTAAATTAGAAATGTATATAAGCTGAACATATAAATTTGTTTTTAATAAATACAGCAAACGAATCATATTTTACTTTTGCGTGTATTGTATTAATTCTGTTTCCGACTATTGCTTGCTTTAAAAAGTAATAATACCCTAAATTCTGTAAAATATTTTGTTATTTTTGAAATATTTATTTTTAAACAAATCCATTCCAAAAATAAAACAATTGAAGGCATAGTGTATGGTCTGCAGATGTTATCTTAAGACTACCCAACTAGGAAAAATAATAAAACCCAACTGGGCAATTTCTTTTTAAAATTCACTCAAGAGCAATAACACATGAGGTAAATAGGATAAAAGGATTCTTTGAAATACTTTAAAACATCTGCAGGCCAGGCTTAATATTTTCGATGGTGTAGTTAGTGAGGATAAGGAAAACAAAACAATTTCTAAGTAGGTCTGAAGAAGTTCTGAATTTAAATACAATAAAGATATATTCTCTCCTTTTCCTGATCCCATTTCCAATAGAGACAGTTTAATATAATTGGATAGATGAAAATTAGCTAAATTTTGAATGTAATTTTTAAGGTGATTAAACATTTATTAAATAAGGTGCCTATAAATATTTTCGTAAGTTGAGGCGCTTGGTTTCACTGATTGGGAAGTTAGTACACTCCTTTCAGCTTAACACGTTCGGTACCAACGTCGCATATTTTTATGTACGTGATCCCGGCGACTCAAATGTGCGACGTGTCTATCACTTTATGATCTTGTTGTATTGCACTCATTTTTCACGGTTTATTTATTAAATGTGGTTTTAGTTTCCAGCAAAGCGTCGTAAATATTCAGTTCAGCTTTTAAGTTTTTTAACTACAATGCTATAAAACCCAATGCCAATTGAAGGAGGTACTCGTATATATTCTAAGAGAAATTTCTTGACTATGGTACAAAAATTTTCTTCTGAAGCTTCGGTAGCGAACGTGTTAATTTTTAGTTTAGTCTCAATGAATTAAAGGAATCAAGATAGTAGTTCTAATCAAGAATATTTATTTATAATTTAAGATAAGCTTTATTGTTATGTTTGATTTATGAAAATTGTTCTTTTATAATATGGGCATATTTTACTAATTAGAATTTAAGTTGTATATTTTCTGATAAGGTCAGACTAACCTGAATGGTCCGATTTTCAAATATTTTCTTCAGTCAGGAATTTCATCTATTAAAAAATAACTGTCTTAAGATTTATGAGAATATATTCGGCCATGAAGCGCACTAAATTCAATTTACACAATTAACACGAAGCAACGCCTCCAAGGGAATGAATGTACAAAGGCCCGGATAACTTAGAGCACCCTTGGATCGATGTTATCTACCATTCTCAATACGTGAAACCGTTGTTGGGCTGTCACTTAGAGAAGGGCCTAAGATCGAGATCGGTTCCAAAAGGAATTTAGATATAACAATGAATATATTATCAAAAACGAAAAAGAAATGGAAAAACAAAAAAATAAAAAAAAAAAATACAGTGGAGAGCCGCCATCGTTAAATATCTCTTAATTTTTTCAAATGGGAGCCATAAATCCGTCCCACAGCCGCCAGTTTCCCTGGATGGATGTTGGCTGAGATAGGTGCGCACCGACTAATTACAATATGCAAATTCTTCGTTGATTCGTCCAGACAATGGTCTAACCGAAAGCCAAGAAGTTATATACCTAAATTATATGCTGAGGGAGGGGGGGGGGGGAGGTGTAAAAAAAAATTCGATTCAAATTACACTAGGATAGAAGGGCCTATTCGTGGCCGCGAAACACCTCGGACCGCTATAGTTCATTATAGAAAGTGCGTAGAAGAGATCATTTGGTGTCTTCACAGGTGACACCTACGGTGCGTGCGGAGGCGTTAGATGCCTGATATGTGGCACGCATAAACAAATTATGTTTCACTGACGGTCTCGGTCTACACCGATAAATTGTTTGTTCAGATGTCCGCGCTGTCGACGTTAGTTCTACATTAGTCTTCCTTTTTTTTTCATTTTGGGATAGGGAAAAATAAGGATAAATTCCCTTCTCAAAAGAGCTCCCACTCCACCGGTAAGATGTACCCCTTATAAAAAGTCCCTCATTCCAGAGCCAGAGTATCCGCGTCTCAATTTTCATTCAATAGAAGGCGCGAATAAGACGACACACACCTTTAGCAGCCGAGAGTGTGTGACGCGAGGCGAGGAGGTGTCGAAGAAGTCTTCCCTTCTTTAAGATTTTTGATGACTGTTCTGGCCGGATGGGTATTGAGTATGGTCCAGTGCTCTTTTAGGCGTTATTTATTTGCATTTGATAGGTACTCAGGCCATAAATAATGTCTTGGTCTCCACGAAATGCCTTAGTTTGTTGTTCTCGGCGGGTTTCGTGTCTCTGTCTCTTTTCGCGTATGTCGTTTTGCTCGTTCGCGTTCTGTTTTTCTGCGCGGCATATTCGAGCCAGTCGAGTGCGTGTGTGATGTCAAAATTAACATACGTACGAGCGTACGACCGTTCCCGGAGAAGACAAATGCCAAGCATATATAAAACCTGGAACCCAGAATGCCTCTAAGTTATGCGCTGGGACTTTGCCTCGCGAAATAGATGTCTGAACTACTAAATGCGATTTTTTTTTATAACAGCCCGCCAAGGCATGTTACCGTCGCATTGCAATGACAAAAGAATAGAACTTACCTCTGGATAGACACCTCACCCTGTGGGCTACGCGAATATTTAATAGAAAATCTGTAGGATCTCAACATACCCAAGATTTAGATAGTGACTGGGCGATATTTGATATTGGATACACCTCGGGGAGAGAGAGCGTCAAGCAACGGACTAAGTAAGTCCTGTGGGTGAGAACATGATCAGTGCTGATGGCTTAGATTTGTTATTTTTATTTTTTTTTTAGACACCCTGGAATGTGTGTGCTCCGATGGATTTACCTTTTGTGTGCCCAGTGAATGAATGCCCTGATGATGTAATGCGAAAGCAGAAGTGAAATGAGGAATTTGTTTGAATTAAGAATGTGCAGGGAATACTAAGGCTACTTGACACATGAGCCCATTCGAGACAAGTCACGCGTGGATCTGGATGCTTAGATGCAACAAAGGCAATCAGATAAGATGGCACTTAAATAGTGCTAGTTTGCTGGCTACTGAAATAAAGTGTTAGGAAATTGAAAGAGTAATGCATCTTTAATCGCGTAAGTTATAAGACGATAGTCTCCAGTCACTATCAACAGCTGGATCTAGAATAAGAAGATCGTGAGATAATTACATGTCGCTATCCAATCTAGAATGCAGTTATTTTTGGTGATAGGTGGCTGTCAACTCATATGAAATTCAGCGATTTAGTTGATCTTATAAAACTCACTGCAGGAATTCAAAATTGCACTATTCTGATTCTTTGGTTTGATGATGACGTCTTTGGAAGTTACAGGGTAAGTTTTAGAGATATTTTCCTTTTTTTTATGAATTAACTACAATAAAATGTCTTTGATAGACAAATTTGTTAGAAAAAGACAAAATTTGCAATTGAAATAATTTTGAGAGTGAGATTGAAGGGGGGACTGAGGCCCTCCTCTTCCTAAATTAAATTAATTGTAATCTTATAAAAATAGATATTCACGGAATCTTATAATTTAAAATTCAAATTTTGATTATTCATAGTGTAAAGACTACAACTCTTAAATTCAAACTGCAGCAGGACACAACTCAGCAGCACACCCGATGGTGTCCAAGCAACGAGTACTCCGCGAATCTTGCCTAACCTTTTATACCTCTAACCTGGTCATAACTAAATCCTTTGGCGCCTAAACTATGCGCATTCTAGGACATGTTCAATTAAGAAGGTGCCTGTTTCCTATTTTGTTCATTGCACATGTGCGAAGGACTTTATGGCCATGCATAGGGAACCTATGTTTCCCTTCTTAGAATTGCACAAAATGTGAATCGTACTTGTCAAAAGGGGTTCAGTTATTGTTTTTCCCTTTCAGCACTTAATTACGAACAAAACTGTTTGTGCCGATCCGTCTGAGCTATTTATTACCACAAACATTCGACGCTATTTCCAGATTATCATACTGCTGCTCGCCCTTACAAACACCCATGCTGCTGAGAAGATATGCTACAATCTTTAATTTACTTATTTAAGACCAAGCGGGATTTTCCTGGTTTTTCCGTTGCCCTTACAATAGTAGCTTTTTAGACCTAGATAACTAAACATTCGTATGATAGACTACCGGACCGTCTCAGTTTTTCAAATTCAAGATATTTCTGTACACCTTTAACATCTTCTAAGATTGCAGACGCTAATCTTTACCACTTTACTAATTTGCTTGAAATAAAGAAAAGAAATATAAAAATATGTATGCTTTTAAATTTTATTCTGTGTGTTGGCTGATTAGTTACAGGAGAACACTGATTTAAATTTAGTTATCTAGGGTTAATACTAATTTTTAAGTTTCGTTAAAAATTCTGCTGTTTTCTTCAAAATCCTTTTTTTTATTTTAAACCCCATATCTTCCTTATTTAAGAATAGATCCTAATAAGTGAGGCATTGTGATAATTGTGTGTAATGAGCCCTCGATGGCCTGCGGGGTTTTTACAAGAATCTATAAGGACTTAAGTGAGCGCACCTCGTAAAGACGTTTAGCGTTGATTTTGGGGGGAAAGGGAGAGTCAGCAACAATTGATTGCTCAGGTCATCTAAAAAAAATTGCATAAGGATATATGCAACAATACTTAAATAAGGTATAATAGCTTTCATAATACCCTATCACGAAAATAACCTGAGCATTTGCTGGGTCTTTTAATGGAATGCCCCAAAAATGCACGGGTCCTGTCGTGGCATACCCAGTAGTCCGTGTTAACGTATCGGTGCATCCCAGATTTATCCAGATAAATAATCATAATCACTAAACCCATAAAAACTGGTCAAAATTTCCAAATTTTTAGAAGAAAATTTTCTTTCACAAAAGTATTATCATTTTTATAATTAAATCAGTTGTTAAAAATTCCATAAAACACTTCACGGATTACTTGAAAGGAACTTTATTGGTCCAGAGATATACAAAAATTTTCCAATAGGGGGTATTCGATGATTTTGATTGTACCTTTTTATGATAATAAAAACTTAAAATTTATAACAACCTATTTAATGAAATTGATGGTTTTACATTTAAAATAGAATCATTACATTCAAAGCCTTGTAAACGTGAAATATTAATAAATTTTAACGTTTCACTTTCTTTGACGTTTTCTTAGCTTCTATCAACTTCTAGCATTTCTATTCCTTTAAATTTATTTTATTTTTATTCTTTTTTCAGTTTATTATTTATTGATATTTTAATTTTGTTCGACATCACCATTATCCATAAAATATGCTAATGAGTAAAGCCTAAAGACGGAATGGTGGGAAAGTGGCAATTTAAAGAAGCGTATAAAATTAATTGTTTTCAATTATAATGCTTCTCTAAGAGCTGTTAGCTGTGCTAATCGTTTTGACGGTTGGCGACGTACCTAGAGTCGATGAAAGATAAAGAAATAAAATGAAATAATCTTTATATTTTGATCATTTTTCGATTCTGGTAATTCTACTATTCTATTTTAAATGAAAAGAACGGCATAGGTTCATAAACCTAAATAATTTAGACATGATGTCTGAGCTAATTAGGAGCAGACTGAAACATGAACACTTGTTGTATATTGTTAAACTGAAAAATTTTATTAGTATCGGTATTCATCCGTATTATTGCTGTTAGTGATCAATAAAACTGATATAAATTAAAATAGCATAATGCAAGGATTGATGATGACCAGTATTCAACGTTAGTTTGGTGTGGTTGCTTAGAAAAGCACACTTAGGCCATTTTTTGGCCCATTGTGTTACTACGCATCGCAGGAGACTATGGTTATGCGTGGAATTCGACGAACCCGACGGTAGTCCAACGTGCTACTACAACTGAGGGGCTCCAAAAATAATACTTTTAATAGGAATAAACGTGGTCTAATAACAGATCCTTGTGTAATGCTAAATACAGGAGCCAATGATAGTGTATTACTTCAAGGTATTTTTTAATAGACTTGATGACATTTTGAAGAGAATTTTGAATCAGTTATGTTTAGTTATGAAAGACATTCAATCATAATTACCTAAATAAAGCCCTTAAGCTGCGATTAACAAATGAACCCTCCCCTCGTACTTCCGTAAAACTCCCTTTACCTTTTCAGTCGTTTGAAATATTTGTACCCAGCAAATGCGAGCTTCAACACGACTTCCGACGAGTTAAACGGTGCGACAGCCCCCAACATTGGTAATTCTAAGATCCATTCATTCCATAAATTGTGCAGTTCGGAGAGGATCGTCAATGTTTTTTTTTTCTCATTTTTTTTGTTTAAAATTGTTTTATTTTTTGATTTTACTGCTGGCTCAGAGCAACAAATTTATTAGAGAAAAAAAGGTTTCGTCTCATATCAGCGAAAACCAAAAGTAAATGCATCTCATGCGGAGTCACCACGTTTCGAGGCGAGCAAAAGTAAAAAAGGTTTTCATGGAAGGCGAACCAAAACGATAAAAAAAAAGAAAAAAATTGTAGAGAAAAAAAAGCGACTCTGAAGAAGTTTTACGATCAAACAAAAATGCCAAGAGCTCCAGGTAAAATAAGGCAAAAACCAATTCGTTCTCGCTCTAACTCACCTGTGAAATTGGAAATTTCTTCGTGCACCAGACATAACACATATATACAAGGCAGGTATATTGTCCACGATTGTGCGTTGTGTGTGCTCGCGCTTGTCCTGTTCCAGCTCGTTAAGAATTTTTCAGTTTTGTCCAGCAGCGCCAAGAGTTCGACTCACCTGAGACCATCATAAGGCTGCAAACAAGTGCCAGCCAAAGGTCTCGGTGGCTGCTGAGCGAATTCTAAAAGCGCATTAAATAGAATTCTTCGATTCTTCTTCATTCTGGGGCTTCGACGACCAGTCAGAGAGACTCAAAATTGCTTGGAATCAGTTGTTTATTTCCTTCTTCTGGTTCCATTGCCCCAGCATCTTGGTACAGCGGTACAATCGCGCTCATAAGCGTCTTCTATACTTTGTAAGCGTCTACGTTAACCGGAGTCGATTCATAACTAAACCCAAATCGGTGGTATCGGCCATCGAGCTTTGTCGAACTCACAGGTTTTGGTGCCTAAAGGTTTCTGACAAGTGGTCTTCGACCATACCTCTCACAAGATTAGAATTCTGAGATGTTTCTTCAATTCTTTAGCTCTTCAAGACGGGGGAAAATTCTTTAAGAGGCACGGAGGGAGAGCGAGACTTGTAGTGGCCTCCGAAAAGAGGAAACTTTTCAAGTTTTAGACCCTTTGTATAAACATTCAGTTCGCATTCCTGTTTTTTGTGCACACTCCTTCAGACGTTGCGTGCTTGTGTAATATTATTCAGCCCGAAGTATGCGCGAGCAGGCATCGCATAAAGATGTTGTGTAGAGGCACCTACATCTATATACCGAACTTATTCGATATCTTAAAAGTATAGGGTCTTCGTCTTCTACCACACCAAGATCGCCAGCATGCACATTTACCTTGGAGACCTCGCAGCGGGTATCTGGCCCGACTTGGGCTCGTCGTAGATTCCCTCCGCTGTCCTCTGACTGGTCTCAAGTCGTGCACCGACTCTATGCTCTGCTTCTCTGAGAAATGATCGGTTAAAGGCATAAGAAGTAAAATCGCCGGCAGCATGATTTTCTTATTCTTATGTATGAGTGTCAATTCTACACGCCTGCATCAAGTAAAATCTTTGCCGGGGCTCAGGTAGATTTGAACAGAACAGGTATGCCGGGGAGAGCACAATTTTCTGTTTATGTGTGGTTGTGGTACAAACCATTTCTTCTTTATTTTTTTTTTTATTTATTTATTTCTTTTTTTTTTGTTTCATTTTTTCTTCTTTGCTTCTCGAATCTCATACAAAGTCTTTAAGTTATGATCTCTCCTCAGTTTTGAAACGACCGCGAATTTGTTAAGATCCGTCGCGGATTTCTGTAATTGCAGCACCGTGCTGAAAAGTATCTCGTTTTTGTTTACATCTTCGTTAGCAGAGGAACTCTGCCTACCAGTGAAGGTACATATCCCTCAACATTTTGGTGCATTTACAGGTGGATATTGCGTGTTCTGTTTATATCTTAGTGATATTCCCTAAGTTAGCCCAAGAAAAAAATTATTAGTTACCACCCTGTGGTATCTAAATAAGTCACATATCGTTTATACTCTGGGCCCGATCGATTCTATAAAAATTGTGCCTTTTTAGTAGTGAAAATTTGTTGCAATCGATTGGTTTTTGTGCAAAGTGATCTCAAAAGTGTATGTTTCCTTCACTAAAACAGTTTTATTTTGGATTGGATAGCAAAAATCTAGGATTTTTGACCCGATCGAGGAGTTAACCTGATCTTCAAATATTCTTCTTTGTATTATACAAAGAAAATGCATATATATATAAATAAAAAGGATTTTCCGAAACGTGTAAATATCACACTCCCTTGAGACCTAGTGCAGATAAGGAGTAGGGCAAATATCGTCCAACGACAACTTCTTGGAAGTCGGCCTGCCGGACCTGGGAATCGATCGATAGCAAAGCAACTCGTATTTACTTTTATGACTTTGTCTTTTGTCAGTTTTCGAACTGTCCCGTCCTGTCTCCGCTCCGTTTGAGCCGTGCGCTCACGGCAAATATTGACCGACGGATTGTAGACTAAGTAGGCGCAACATCGTCAGGGTCTTGCATTTTGTAACAATTTTATATGCCTATGCGGAAATGCAAGTGGAATTTAAGTCAAGGCATTCCGTCGTAACATACAGATTAGTGGTGTTGGAATATGAGATAAATTCAAAAATGATACTTTTAATGGAAAGGCATTAGAAATTTGTTACTTAACCCTTAGGTTATGATACTACCTATTCTCTTTTATGAAAACTATCGAAATATTGGATAAAAGACTCTTTTTTAAAAAAGGTTCTACAATCACAATACAGATGAAAACCAATTGGATCCAATTTGAAATTGCATAAATCGCCCTATATAATTGCGCTTTTGTAATTTTTTGGCGGAAAGAGTAAACAATATTAAAGCAAAAAATTACTTATATCTAATTTTAGTAATAAGTGAATTTTTAATACAGTAAAACCTCATTATAATGAAAATTTGGTTGTAACGAAGAACGAACTCGGATATAACGAACAGTCCTTTTGTCGGTCGATATTATGAACCTTGGTACAGCATATCAGAAAACTAGATTTTGTAATTTCTGTAAGTACAATACAAATAAATAGATTTTGTCGTGCTATAAATTTATTTATTATAAATTTTGTTGTATTCAAAATTAATAGTGGTTTTCTTAAAAGTGGGACATAAAGATCTCTAAAATGTTTGTACTCTGCCTGAAAATCATTGTAGGTAAAAGTGAACTGAAGTTTAAAAATACTTTTCTAATAAAAAATATAATCTAAATATCTTTGGTGAAATATAATAGTGTTTAGCGACTTAATTACTAACTTATTTAAATTACATACACTACCTACATACAAGTGCTGTTCATTTCGTAATTCAAATCAAAATTAATAATAACAAGTATGCGGTAAAAATCTAAATAGAAAATTTGTAAAATCGTGTTTTGTTAACTTATTTTCTTGTGTTTAACACTAGATTGCTTAAAGAAGAGTCATTTTGACTGCTATTTAATTTCGCTTAGAAAAAACATACAATTTCTTAGGATTCTGAGACTATAAAAGAATTTGTTATTTATAGGTTTATATACCTCCTCTCCTTCTTTGTTAATAACAATAAAAATTAATTTTAAATAGATTTCTTTATGCATTAATTATTCTTTCAAAAAAACAGTCTTTTTGACTGCTTTTGGGCATTGTAGGTATATACTAAATTTCAGTCTTTCTGGTGTTAATAGTAGCGATATAAAATTGATAGTTTATAAGTTTCTTGTATCGTAATCGTAAATCATCGTAATAATTTAAAAGTGTTTTTACTTACACGGTAATATAATTAATTTAATTTAATTTTGATCACCTCTTAATTACTTTTTATTTGCTACGTTATTAAATTTTTCTACAAAACATTTTATATACCTTTAGAAAATTCGAAACGATATTACAGGGACGTTTAAGTCGTTTTGTGGAGGCATATCTGAAATAAAATTATTTTATTATATTAAAACTCACTTAATGTTACAAAAACATATTTAGGATTTCAAAATAAGGCAAAGTAAAAGGCTTTTTATATTCCGATATTCACGATTAATAGAAAAATAATTATAGTAGGTAGTTTTCATTTTTCGATAATATCAAAATAGAATGATAAGAGAAAATGTAGACTTTAAATATTAATTTAACGTAAGGAACAAGCAAAAATAGTTATATATATATTTAGATAGTTCGAAAAGGAGTTTATAAGTACAAATTTTGTTTATTTGCAATAAAAGATTCGGTTCCCTAAAAGAATATATCGTTCACGCCAAATCGTAATTTCATGAATTCATAAAATCTTGTTAAAAAGACGATAATCTTAACTGCAGTTAAAATTATATTCTCGCTTGTTAGCTATTTTATTAGATACTAAAAATTTTATTTTCAAAAATTCAGGCAATAAGTCTTACCATCGGCATCATAATTTATAAAATTTATGCGGTAAATGTCTTCATTAAAAGCTTTTAAGAAGCATATCCGTTGACTTCTCCTACCAGGTACCATAAATTCCAGGCAGGTAATATGACTTCGGTAGCCTTTTCGCTAATATGAAGTAGAAACCGAAAAGGGGCGACCTTTTATAGCGCTTCTCGCAATTAGCGGCTCACAGTGCGAAACTGGATTACCCTAAAGCTTACACCGATGAAAGAACATTGTGACATGCTCAGCTGAGCCGAAAAGAGGCCATAAACAAACATCCATCCGAATGTTTTCTGGCTGCGAACACCATAAATCACATAGAAGGTTTATCGAGGTGTCATCACTCAACCTGCTCTTACCAGATTACCTGAAACAGCCAGGTTGCTAGTCTTTAGGCTTATGGTAGTAGAATTGTCATGACAATACTTTTTTGCACCTTTACATTTTTCTATGGATAGGACTTAGATGCGGGAAACCGCTGCGGTTTAGAATGTAGTTAGGAGATAGTTCTGCAAAACCGCAGAAGTATTACGATGAAAATTGAATACTAAAAATTCTTGGCAAGTAATAAAGTCTATTAATATTCAGCATGAGTGCACCGCATACTGCAACCGATTTGTACGTATACAGTAGCCGGGGCAATAAAACATTTTAGAACTGAAACCGCCACACTGTGGGAACTGAATATAATTTATGTTTTTCAATACGTTCTCGCTGGCTCGATGCGAGCACGTAAAATGGATTCAATGCTGTAGGTTTTAATTGATTTTGATGTTGAAGAACAAAATATGATAAATGTTTTATCTCCCTATTGTGGCATTTGAGTGATTTGTAACTTCCCCCAACTATTTGAATTTTTTCTTTTTTATTGTAATTAGTATTTAGATCAAATCTTAAACTCCCGACTGTATCCGATAAAAACTTATGCGACAGTCAGCGGATATTCTGATTTATATGCATTAGCAAATGGACTTCATTATTTTTCTACTAATTTAATATTAATTAATTATTTGGGATTGGTCTTTTAGTTTATACTTGTTTAATATATTGCAGCTGTTATGTGACTTAATTTATCTATTAACAGAAAACAAATGGGATGTTTAATATTCATTAATATTTAATTACTCTATACTGATGCTGACCTAGGCGAAAACCGTAAACACCATCATTTTGAATTGGAATAGACCTATAATTTAAGGGCCTACTCCAAAAACCCCCATATACTAAATTTAAAAAAAAAAATATGTACATTGATGTTAAATAGTAATAATTTCTATCTGGAATTTCGAGATTGTGTTGTTATAATTCTAAAGATAAATAATTAATTAATTCTCGAGTTAAAACGAACACCTTTTACTTAGCAAAGAACAATTTATATTCAGGATAATGGTCCTTCTGAGTTATTAAAAATTATTCCAATTATTTGATTTTATCCACAATCGTATAAGCACGTTATTAAGTACTTTGGAATAAGCCTTTATTATATTTTACTATTTTTATTCAATCTACTTTTTATGTATTATTATAACAACCTTATGAATTCCATTATGCTTATTTTCTTTATACAGTGATGCTATAGATTGTGTACGGTTCGTTTAAGAATGCCATAAAATTGATAATAATTGTGAATACATAGATAGATACCTGCATATACCTTTTATACACTTCAGTACATTTATACTAATTACATATGATAGATTTACCTTTTTCAAAATTTAATAGCACATTATAATTTTATATGAGTTGATATTTATTATGGTTGGTTGTACTAAAGGAATTTTGTATAGAAATGTGATCGCTTTCAATTTTCAACATTTAACAACAACATTTGATAAGATGAAATATTTTAGAAATTGAATTAAATACCTTGATCCTCTAAGAATTGCGGTAATAAAGAAAAATTGCTGATTTATTACTGCTAAGCAGACTGATTATTCTAATATGCAGTAAAATATTTTATTTACGCAATTCCCACATGGGGCTGCTGAAAGAGAAGAAACATAAATACAGGAAAAGAAGGAAGAAGTGAAGGCTTACGATTACGAGAAAACACAACAAAATTCCTGATAGAAGGCAAATCGAATAATATTTTTATTTTATTTTTACCTAGTGCTCTTTTACCTTTTCTCGTTTTTATTGAAATTTTCTTTAAATACACAACTACACGCATTTATGACATCGAAAGGGAAAAACGGGTTATGGCATGAATGCTATTTTTCTTCAGAACACTCTTTACCGTGAGCGCGATCACTTCACTAAGTGACGTGTAGTTGTGTAGTTATCCTCTATCGGTTTGGGCCCTAATCATAGTGAAGTGGGTCTAGTTGTCTCTCTTCAATTTTCTTTAGGTCAAAATAAGAAATCCAGAAAGGAAAGAAATGGCTTCTTAAGCGATCGTGATCGTGCGCATAACACAAACACTTCGACAGGGAATGATCGGATTCTTTAAGAAAAAAATACATCGGACACCATAGAATTGGTGTGTTCGTGAGAGACAGCGATCTTGTGCTCTTGTCCGGCGCAATCTTTATATGTTTAGAAACGAGAAAATTTTTGAAACTTTTTCATACAGCTCTGCTCCAGCACCGAAAGTCAGAAATAAAATGTAAAAGACCGGTGCACCACAACAGCAAGTGATCTTGGAAGATCAACACACCTCTTATGTGCGCGCACGTCTTCTTAGTTCTTTTTACCTTTTTTTTGGCCTTTCTTTTTTCCTCTTTTACTGTAGGTTTTTTTCTATCTTTCAAGAATTCAAGACGATATGTGCGAGAGTCAAGATCATTTTTTGAGAGGTTTCGTGCGCTCGCTAGCCTAAGGCTAGAAGTCATAAGAATTTCTTGCGTATACACGGCTCCTTGGTTGATTTCTTTCTTGGCATTTTCTTCTATTATAAAATCTTAAAGTGATGAAGCGATTCATCTGTATTGGTCTGATGACTCGAATATTTTCGTGTTTTCTTCCTCCTTTGATCGGATTTGAGCTGTTATTATGTTTTTGAAAAGAAGTTAAATTGTTGCCGTAATGCGGTTGTTCTCGACGATGTTACGCCGTGATCCATGTTGCCGGCTCTCTCTTATTTCTACCTGTTTCCTTTTTTTCTTTTTTTTTTTTCTAGCTATTTTCTGTATGTCTTCATTTTCTTCATTTACAATAATTTTATTATTATCTTAATAAAAATTAACAAATTTTTCGACATTGCCTTTTTTAGGGGTCATTTATTTTACATTGTACTCATCATAAATGCATTGTTAAAAATATGATGGAAATTATGCAATTTCCGAGAGAATGATATTTTCATTTATTAAGGAAATTCAAAATTATTAAAAAGAATGAGAATAAAAGTCATGGAACTTTTATACCCGAAAAGATTGCTCACTTTAAATTTAAGTGTAGAATTTTTACGATCTATCGTAAAATTTGCGATGCAATTCTCTCTGTGGTCACATTTCTGTTTCTTGGCTTTATATTCTAGTTGGATGGCTATGAATTTGTGGCTCTTATGGGCTAATAACAAAATATTTTCTAAGGTGTTAAAAAATAAATTGTATGACAGACTTACTTTCTTCCTATATTTTTATTCTTTCTTATCATTTATTATTGATAAAGAAAGTAAACATTTATTGAGCAGTATGGTTAGAGTTGGGGCCTCTGATTGTTCAGTTGTTAGCGCGCTGTCCTACCGTCCCAGAGGCTGTGGGTTCGAATCCCACGAATAACCATGGTCTCCTGCGCTACGTGGTAACACAATGGGCCAAAATTGGCCTAAGTGTGCCTTTCTAGGCAGCCACAGCAACCTAACATAACCTATATATATATAACCTGCATATATCATGATATTATATCACTTCATAACTATATGAGTAATTAATAAGTAAAATGTATAATTTAAAATAAAAGATAAGGAATCAAGTGAAATGTTTTATACATACATTCCTGGATTATTTTATATTATTTATCAATTACTTTTAAGCCAAACCTATAAAAGTTATTCTTAGATTGCCTATTTAGATATGCGTTATCTATGGAGGAGGAAGCAAGGCATTTTCATTATATAAATTGAGAAGACAATCCGCGTATATTCAAATAACTGATGTTATAGTGATCATTCCAAAGAACATTTCTTTTCTATTGCGACAGAATTTTAAGTTTAAGTTTTGTTATATATGAGCCGTTTATTTTGAAAGTGGTACAAGGCCAAAATGTTATAAGAATAATTTTACCCTAAAAGAGTATCGAAAAATTGTCTTTACGTCATTTTGGACTTGTACCGATTTAAAAATAAATGGCTCAGATAAATCTCAATGTAAATAGACGTTCAAAATTGTATGTAACCAATTGTTTTATCTCTCTTAACATGAGATTCGTATATTCATTTAATAAAAGGCTATTAAGATTTAATGATAAGTTGGATATACCATACATGTAAATATTTTGCAGTTATATAAAGAACCTAATTTAACCATTCCTGCCCCCTGACCTAACAATATCAAAGTAATATTTATATATTTTTTGGAATGTTCATCATTTGAAACCAAAACACGAGTTAGAAAAGTCATGTTTAAAATCCACCATATTAAATTTAGTGAGAAATCTTATATTCTATGATGTGGGGAGTATTAACAACTTCACTATCCCCATACAATGCACTTTCGGATCATCTCACGCTCACCATCTTTTTCTTGATAATGTTGTTGACTATACCTCTAAGTTAAGAAGTATCATAAGAAAAACGTTTCTGTTGCTTATAACATTTTTAATTTATAACTCATATGCGACTCATGAACGTGACACAAAAATTTCTTTAGTCCAAGTTCTGTGCGTTACTGCACCATATTCAGTTTAAAAAATATATTCGAAAATGACTACTAACATGACTCATACTTGACTCACGAGTGTATTCCAAAAGACTTATATGGATCATATATGACTTATTGGACAATAAAGTTGTTAATATGCATCAAATGATACCTTATTTCCCAAAATATGATAAATAGTAGTAGAAACAAATGAATATACCCACATACATTTGTTTTTTCCATAATCAGGTAAGAATTTAAAAATGTAAACTAAAATTTTTGGAGATTAATGGCAATTATGTCTGAACATAAATTAAAAATGTGAGAAAAATTCAAAACAAGTACTTTACTTAATTATGATCTTTTTAAAAAAAAAACGCCACTAATTTTACTATGAGAAAATGCTTTCAAACACAATATACCCTAAAGAAGGAAGCAAAAATATAAAATTTTATATGTAAGTTTATGTTAGTTTTCCGGCAAAAATACATTAAATGATAGTGAGGTAATCAGAGGCTATCAAAGAGTAAGATTTAATTAAATTTTTATGATATAACATTACTCATTTATTATTTTACACGGCAATAACTTTCTTCCAATTGATTTTTAAGTTTTTTATTTTATCCAACAAGTATAAGGATAATTTAGATGCAAGTGTGACTAGGCTAACTTGTTCGCAATTTTTAATTAACACTATATTTCCGTGGTATTCTATGCCTTATAATTAAATTGTAATTTAAAATATCATTACCATCTCTAATTTAATTGAGTATTTAAAAAGCTCTTTCTTTTTCTAAACCTGTTCTAAGATTGTCGAGTTATTGAAAATAGTGAAATAGATAGATAGACGAAATACGACTATGAGATCTGCTTTGCACAAAATAAATTAACATGTTAATAAAGCAAATCGTACAATTATTAAAATTATTTTAAATTTAACAATTATTTTTCCGTTTTCTTTCTAGATATTGGAAATGATGTTATCCCTATTGCGGTGTTAATTGTGTTTTAAACAAGTGCCAATTTCTGTCGTAGTTTTGAAATTGTTATCAGTTTCTTTGAAAATTGTTTAAACAAAATTAAGTGAAGTAAATAAAATAATAAATTTAATAATTGTGCCAAATAAGTGTCGTGTAATAAGTATAAAAATTTATAATTTCTTTTTTTTTTTTTTAAACATATGAGAAAAATTAAAATTATATTTTTTTTTGTTTGCGCAAAATTAATTAAAAAGTGTTGAATCGTTTAATAAAAGTAGAATGTCGGCGGTACCGGTATGCCTGCAAACCGTAGTAGTTAGGCAGTAAGACTTTGATCTCTAATGGATCAATGCGTTACGGAGGAATTAGTTTTTTATAAGAAATTAAAATGTTCGCCTCAGTTATGACGTTCTGCTGCCGATCACTTAAATCGGTATTCAGAATGAATGTAATTTTATCAGTGTGGCTGTTGGCGGTAATTGGGCTTATAACAGTGGTAAGTGGGGTGCATGTCCCTGGCCCAGGACCGGGACCCCAATATACGGCGTATCCTCGACGTCGATCATCGAGTGACGGATCACAAATGCAGTCGCGTGCCGTAGATACAAGAGTTCAATTAGAGGTGCTTGAAGGTGAGACGCGAGGTACTATAGTGGGTTACATTCCAACGAAGCCCGGATTTACTTATCGCTTTAATGAGCCACCGCGAGAATTTACGCTCGATCAGAATACGGGAGAGATTAAAACGAATGTGATCTTGGACAGGGAAGACATGCGAGATCGGTATGATCTTGTTGTACTGTCAAGTCAGCCAACGTATCCAATTGAGGTGCGAATAACCGTGCTGGATATCAATGATAACGCACCAGAATTTCCAGAGCCGAGCATCGCTGTTTCATTTTCAGAAAGCGCAGCACCGGGTACACGGCTGCTACTGGATGCAGCAACTGATCGTGATATGGGAGTGAATAGCGTCACTGACGATTACAGAATTGTTGACGGAAATCACGATGATAAGTTCAGACTAGCGGTAACGACAAATCCTAGCGGAGACGTGTCTTACCTGCACCTTGAGACGACAGGAAAGTTGGATCGCGAAACACGAGGATTTTATACGTTAAACATTTCTGCAAGGGATGGTGGTACACCGCCGAAGCATGGGTACCTTCAGGTCAATGTAACCATTGTGGATGTAAATGATAATCCGCCGATTTTTGATCACAGCGATTATATAGTGTCGTTAAATGAAAGCGTACCTCCAGGCACCCCTGTATTGCAGGTGATGGCCTCAGATAATGATCTTGGCGATAACAGCAAGATCACTTATTATTTGTCCGAAACTGAAGCCCAATTCACAGTTGACCCCGAAACGGGTGTAATATCAACGACGGAGCATCTAAATTGCCCACAGCAAAACTGTCCAACGTACACCCGTCCAGGTAGCTCATGCCCAAAAAGTTGTGTGTTCACCGTATTCGCACGTGATCATGGATCACCGCGTCAAGACGGCCGGACGTATGTCACTGTTAATCTGGTAGATACAAATGATCATGATCCGATGATAAGGTTCCAGTATTTTCCGCCGACTGGCAGTTTTGCGACTGTGGATGAGAATGCAGCAAACGGTAGCGTCGTTGCAGCAGTTTCAGTTGAGGATATGGATGAAGGGCTTAATGGTGAGACGAGCATACAAATAGTTGCTGGTAACGAAATGCAACATTTTCGTCTTGAGAAGACACCCAGCTTTGATATTGTTCGTGTAAATGGGGTATTAGATCGCGAAGAAATTGGCAAATATAACTTGACTGTCGTTGCCACCGATAAAGGTACTCCGCAGAGGACAGCAACTGCATATCTGATCATACATGTCAATGATGTTAATGATCATGAACCAGTTTTCGAAAAGTCAGAGTACTCGGCCGTATTAAGTGAATTAGCACCACCGGGCACCTACGTGGCAAGCATAACAGCCACTGATGAAGATACGGGAGTTAATGCACAAATATTCTATGATTTTGTGTCTGGCAATAATAAGCAATGGTTCACAATTGATCCCGTATCAGGCTTAATAACTACACAAGCAGCATTAGATCGTGAGGTTCAGGGTACCGTCGAACTGAGTATATCGGCACGAGACGGTGGACCGAACCCAAAGTGGGCATATACACAGCTTAAGGTTACTATACTTGATGAAAACGACGAAGCCCCCGAATTCTCCCAGCAGCAAATTAATATCAGCTTAAGTGAAAACACGCCGCCACATACGCTAGTAGCGATGCTAACAGCTGCTGATCACGATCAAGGTACTAATGGCAGTGTTACATATACCCTGCCTTCGATTGTACAACAAAAGTATCCTGATATGTTCGCCCTTGACTCCCTGACTGGTCAATTAACAACAAAAACGCAACTTGATCGTGAGACGACCGCACAGTATGAGATTTTAGTTGTTGCACGTGATCAAGGTATACCACCGCAATCAGCCACCGCTACCGTGCACCTTAACGTTGAGGATATTAACGACAATAGTCCGGAATTTTATCCGAAACAATATTTCTTTGCAGTTGCCGATGACACTGCTGTGGGCACCTCTCTGCTACGGGTAACAGCGAGTGATCTTGATGACGGAGATAACGCCATAATCACTTACAACCTCGAGAGCGGTGGCGATGGCCTATTTGCCGTTGATAGTCTCAGCGGTACAGTGAGCCTAAGGGGCAATTTAAGGACGGCACAGAAGCCCATTTATAAATTGATCATTTCATCGAAAGATCGCGGGGACCGGCGATCGGAGAAGGATGCTGTAGTTGAAATTGTTAAACAGTCAAAGGTAGAGTCCCTGGAGTTTGACTCGTTTACAGGATATGAATTTCAAATTACGGAGGATCACGATAGTGCTGAACCGCAGATTGGTAGGGAGGTGGGAAAAGTTGAGGTAAGATCACACCAGCAAGTTGAGTATTTAATTGTGTATGGTGATCCACAAGAAAATTTTGAAATTAACCGTCGTACTGGGATTATCAGAACAGCAAAAAAGATTGATCGCGAATCGATGATTCAGTATTCTTTGACTGTTATCGCTCGAGTTGGGTTGGCTTATGGAAAAACTGTCGTTAATATATCGGTCCTCGATCTTAACGATAATGCACCAGTTTTTGCCCATGATCGTGACGAGATCCTTCTGCCAGAAAACGCTGCTGTTGGTCAAGAGGTTTACTTGTCACGTGCTCGTGATAGAGATTCTGGAATTAATAGTCGTGTCTCGTACAGTCTTGCCTACAATCCCGGCGATCAGTTTCGTATCAGCGAAGCAACTGGTGTTTTATATCTTAATCGGCCGATACGCTCAGAACCGGGCACTATCTTGCATGTTGAACTAACAGCAATCGATAGTGGATCTCCGCCGCTGTCATCGAAAAACACTATTACAGTGACTATAGCAGATGTAAACGATCACACACCTGTTTTTGATCACACATCCTATGAGACTTCCCTGCTTGAATCAACTCCGGTAAATGCTAGATTTTTTGCTTTAGCTGCATCAGACGCTGATCTGGGAATAAACGGACGGATATCTTATGATATAATCGAAGGAAATTCTGAAGGTAAATTCGGTATATTCCCGGATGGTTATCTGTTTGTTAAATCACAATTGGACCGGGAAGAAAGGGATTACTTTTCGTTAACAATAGCATGCCGTGATCATGGTATACCATCACGATCATCGATCGTACCTGTTATAATTCACGTCATTGACGAGAATGACAATGCGCCACAATTCACGAATAGTACATTTACATTTACTATACCAGAGAATGAGCCAACCGATTCATTTGTGGGCAAATTAACAGCTATTGATCGTGATATAGGACGGAATGCCGAATTGATATTTTCGCTATCATCGCGAGAAATGGACTTTACAATTGACTCACGGAATGGCTTCATTAAAACTCTGCACCCCTTCGATCGTGAGGCTTTGGTCCAAATGACTGGACAAAATTTTTTGCAATTGGAAGCTATCGTGAGCGATAATGGGATTCAACGTCTTAGGGATAAAGTGAAAGTTAAAATTTTTGTCACTGATGTTAATGATAATGCACCACAATTTTTAAGGGCACCGTATAAGGTGCAAATATCTGAGGGGGCTAATTTGGGAACTCAAGTTATTCGAGTTTATACTGTTGATGCTGATGAAGGATTGAATGGAGACGTTTTTTATTCAATTAATGATGGAAATCAAGAGGGCCGATTTGCAATAGATGATGCTACAGGACAGGTAACTGTCTCAAGACATTTAGATCGTGAATACAAATCTTTGTATAAGTTAACTGTAGTTGCTCGTGATGCAGCTCTAAAAGATCAGTTAAGTGCTACTACAACTATTACTGTTGAAGTTTTAGATGAAAATGATGATGCCCCTGAATTTACTCAAACGAATACTGAAATTTCAGTGAAGGAAACAAGTCCTATAGGGACTGAGCTAATGAAATTTCGGGCTACTGATAATGATTTAGGCATAAACAGCATGATAACATTTTCAATTGCTGCTGGAAATCGAAAAGATACATTTCATATAGACCCTCAGAGTGGATCGTTGTATTTACACAAGTCGTTGGACTATGAAGATACGACTACTTATGCCCTAAATATTACAGCTTCAGATGGGGGTAGTCCTAGATTATCTACGACAATTATGTTTATAGTAAATGTTATTGATGAAAACGATAATCCACCAAGTTTTCCGAATACAGCTATTGTACGACAGATTCGAGAAGGTATACCTGTTAAAACGCCTATAGTTACTGTAACAGCTGAAGATCCTGACTCAGGTGTAAATGGAAAGGTCACATATGCAATTAGTAAGCAAGATCCAGAAAATCATATACGTCATTTTGATATAAACCCAAATACAGGTGTAATTCACACTTTGAGACAAATTGATCGTGAGGCGATCGATACATTTCGATTAACTGTTGTAGCAACTGATCAAGCAGAAAATCCTGCTAAGCGACTATCAGCAGAGAAGCTAGTTACAGTGATAGTAGAAGATATTAACGATAATGCTCCAGTTTTTGTATCTATGAATGCAGCAGTTCTTCCCCTGCACGATATCAGTGTTGCACCTGGACGAGATGGATCAGTGATCATGTATGTGAACGCTCGTGATGCTGACTCTAGCACAAACGGTTTAGTTACATATGAAATGGTTAGCGGAAGTTCAGATCTTTTTAGGCTTCATCGTAACACAGGTGCGATATCTTTAAAAAAACCAATCGTCAATCCTGAGGTGCGATATCAATTAGCCGTTAAAGCGACCGATGAGGCTGTCCAAACTGAACGTAAAAGTTCAGACGCGTATATAACGATTATAGCGAGTAGTGCGATAAATAACGGACCGTTATTTGATCAGCGCGATCAAATCGGTAGTGTCTACGAGAATGAGCCGGCCGGTACAAGTATCCTTACAGTTAGTGCTCGTCTTAACTCCGCCGATATCGAGTATTACGTAACGAATGTGACGGGTGACGGTCACCAGGTAGATCGTCTATTTGACATCGATACTAAGCTAGGGATCCTGTCAACGGCTGACGAACTGGATCGTGAATCTGGAGTGGACATGTACGAAATCGAGGTGTTCGCCATTGCATTGGGAGGATCACCCCGCACCACTAGCACCAAGGTAAGTGATATCCCCCCCCTTTCATTACGTTCAATTAATTTTCGACTCTTATCACCGTACGCATGTCCTTGCATATGTATGAAGTCATTTACCTGCTCGGAAATTGTAATGATCGTCTCTAGTGTTTCATGGCCTCATATATTTTTATTTTTTTTTATTTTTATTCCCCCCCCCCCCCCCTTAAGTGACTGTGCAATTTTTCCCGATTGAGCCCCTTAT
Source organism: Philonicus albiceps (assembly GCA_963969385.1). Taxonomy (NCBI): domain Eukaryota; kingdom Metazoa; phylum Arthropoda; class Insecta; order Diptera; family Asilidae; genus Philonicus; species Philonicus albiceps. Next base: position 30,106,981 of record OZ017775.1, read on the forward strand.
CCCGCCGGCCAAAGTCGCCGGCGCAACTCTACATTTGACTTAAGCGAGCATTTCTTTTTCAACCGTGGATAATATGCATACGTGCTCGTATATTTATCTTCTAGAATTGTATGGAGCTCTGGATCCACGTAATGGCGATCGCACCTTACTTTTTACTTCGGCCGTCATTTATTTTCATTTGTCATTTTATATACATATATAGGAATGCGCGAGATATGTACAGTGATCCCGGCAAATGCCGTGATAGTGAAATTACATCCTCAAGCGTCTTGTTATTATTTTTGACTGCAAATCTATATTTATGGCGAATGCCACACTGGTGTGTACTGTTCCGGCTGTGGTCCCGTGGGATCCCGATCCCGATGGACGGTCGTAATTTGTTGAGTCGCCATTAGCGTACCAATTTGAAACGCGAAAATGTTGCTTTGATTCCGTTTCAAAATCGCCCGCAAAAAGGGGTTTTTCGTTCAATGCTATTTGTTTTATTCGCTGAACCTCGCACTCCGGTTTATCTAGCCTTTGATAAAATGTGCTATGTAAATTAGTCACAGAAGCTGCAGTCTGAATGCGAATGTGATTTATAGGAGTTAGGGGCATTGTTCAAATTTTAGTTTAACAGTTTAAACTATCATCCGGCGTGGGGCTTTGAAGTTTTTGCAATGAGAATGGTTTATGAGACTTTTATGTATTGCCCTAACCCCGAGAGAAGATCTTAGAAGGTTTTGCATTCTTACACCTCTTATTTATTTTTCTTTATATTCCATTACATCAATGAATCCTTGCAAAAACTTAATTTTTTTGAGGATATATGTTTTGATTTTATTCCACGATCTTACTCTTTATGGCGCTTAACAATTTCTAAGTTAAATTTGAAACGAAACTCTTTTAATTAATTGAATCAAGTCATTTCTAAAACCACATAAGTCATATAAATCAATAAAATCTGTTTTATTTACAAATAAATTAATTTTCATGGACTTGTTTTCTCTTAAAAGTTTGTAAATATCGAATAATTTTTATAATTTAAAAATAAACAGAAAAAATGTTTAGGTGGTATTTATTATTCTAAATTAATGAAGATAATACTTAAACATTAACATTTTTACGTTTTAGTATGGCTTATCATATTCTCTATCATTTTTATATGGATTATTTTCAACATTTGCATTGCTAATTGCAAAATAAATTTTTAACGAATCTATCAATAAATTCATAACGAGTAGTAGTAGCGTAGTAAACGCGATGTTGTTTAAGGAGGAACGAATGTACTGACTTTCGTGTGTTTTATCCAGGTTATCGGTCTACTTTTTAGGAAACGTTCGCGATATAAAAGGAGGTTTGGAGAAAAACGTATCTAGTTTTTAAAATAATCGATTCAATTATATTTTTCTGAATACCTCTTAATATTTTCGATAATCCGTTTTAGATATCTATTCTTTTTTAAATGTCTACTTTGTCTATTTATTTCTAATTGGAGAAAAGCATATTAGACCAATTTAGACGAAAATTCTAATAAAGACACAATGGAAAATTGGAATCCAACAGAATTAAATTGCATTTTACAGTCATATTACATTTTTCCATTCTATTAGCGATGGGAATATATCTGAGTTTTATTGCAGATTAATGCACTTGTCAAATTTTGAATTCTTTCGATATTAAGCCGACGTAGAGTCAATAAATGTCGAACTGAAATCACACCCTCGACTGGAAAAACTCGTCCTGGATTGTAAAAATATTTGCCTGTTTTAAAAATATACCCAAAATGCGATCCATAAAAACAGTACCATATATAAAAACAAAAAAAATTAATAAAAATAAAATTACAACAGGTAAATAAATAAAATAAACGTAAGAAATTCGCAATGATAACAGTTCGGTGAGCGATAAGTTGAGAATGAATGAATGGCGGGGAACATAGCTCGCGATATGCAAGTTCAAGTCCCTTTCGCCGTCTTATCAGTAATGTCTTTCGCGAACAGTGTCTTCGCGGAGTAACTGAAGAAAATTTATTTATTTATTTTTTCTTTTATTAAAACAAGGAGGGCTCCTTGTGGCCCCCGGTGCACGTTTCGTCTTGGATTGCATTTCTTTTGTAGCTTTTATTTCTTTATTTGGTCCCTTTTGGGGGGGACTCCGCCAGGACTCTGATTCACGGACAGAGCCTATCAGCTAATATCGGCGGGAAACACTGAAAGCGCATTAGTGCGCTGGCTCGGTTCCAGATACGGGTCGAATTTATCCTGTCCCGACTATGGCCCGGCCGGCTGCCGCCCGTTCAAAGATTTTTGAGTTTTTTTTTTATTTTTTAACCATTATCAGTTAAGTAAATTACTCAATTGTCAGCTAATTGAAGTCAACAAGATATCAAACGCCGGGACGCAGACCGGTGATGGTACCCCATTCGAAGGGGTTCCATCGCGGTGCCTTAATAATGGTAAACTGCCTGCCGCCTTCTGCTAATTGATTAATGCGGGGTATAAAATAAAATAAAAAAAAAGAAGGACTGTAACGTTTCAATTCTTGGCATAGTGGGGCCGGGGATTGATGGGCCGCCGCTTCCAGGAAATGGTATCTTCTTCGTTTTGTATTAATTCGTTAATTTGCATTATTGTGCGCAGCCTCATCTGCGACCTGATAATCGCATTCGATCAGGTGTTTTGGTGTTTTTTTGCCCTCTTTCTGCGATCAACGACGCCTCAGCCTCTTTCTCAGTCTGGGGCAACCACGAAAAGCAGTCGTCTTGGGGTATATAAAAAATAAAAAAATAAAAATAACAACGCCAGATATAAACGACCAATAAAAAAAAAAAACAATAAGATACAAAATCAAAATAAAAATCTCGGGAATTTTTGCATAAGTAAGTGGTTTTGCGAGATGCCCGCAACATGTCTGGGGCCCCAAAGATGAGGAAGACGACAAAGAAGGGGCCCGCGCACCAAAATGCCCCCAGAAGTGCAAGAAGGACGACTACGGTGAAGGAACGAATGGCAAAGGATGCCCAGGGCGCTAGAAATTGCATTCGACTGGACAATATCTCAATAAATAATGACTGGCCATAAATAATAATCGAAAGCACGGGAGAGGGAAAGATATAAAGAAGGCTTTGTGCAGCGCGCGGAGTATCGCGAGGCGAAGCCCACAGGGAGGTCGATAAGCGCACTATTGAGATGCTAAACAGTGCCCCTCGCATGCAGCTACGGTGCCTCGAAAGGGCTGGCGATTATGCACCCCGGTCCCTGATATTCCCCGGGACTACTATGCAACCTCGAATATATATTTATATATATATATATATATAGTACATAAAAAAGGAAGAGTGGAATTATTGAATGCATCAATCATGGGCCGTGATGGCAAAATTTGCCTGCGCGCAGTTCCCATGCACCGCGCGCAACCGTTTTCCAACTCAAACTCTGCGGCGAGCCTCTGCGGAATTGCAAATTTTTACCTTTTATCTCATTTTTTGGGAAAAAATCAAAACAGCTCGGGGGTGTTTCACGACGGCGATGCGGTTTGTCCGTTTTGTCCGCACTGTTGCCTCTTAATAGTCCCTTGTCGCGCCGTCGTGGATACCTCGCGGTTTTTTTTTTTTCATTTATTTATTTATTTTTTTATTTTCCGAAGGAAGTAAGTGGTGGGCTGTACTGCAGCCGCGCGATCATTACTCTTCCTGTTGCACCTAAAAAGTCTGGTGCACATGTGCCGCACCACGACACAAATTCACCTCCTCCTCGCGACCGATAAAAATGCCAAGAAGTGCCCGCTCTTCCACGACAACAATTGGCAATTTCGTATTAAGTTATTGCCAATAAAATGATCTTAATTATACGTATATATAAATTTAGCAGGTCTTTATCTGATTTGAATGCGAAATAAGCCCCCGGCGCGTATATGGTGTATCTGCGGGGCAGGGCTGGGCTTTACCGCACCGATTGCTGCAGCAACCGTCGCTCTTTTCTAAGAGATCAAGCGGTTTGCGCCGCGACGTATTCGCCAAGTTGTGTAAGATTCGAATTTAACACCGGTTACTTGCGATATGATCTCAAGTAATAGGCTCATTCAGGAGTGATAGATAAGGCGAATACAAAAAATAAATAAAAATAAAATAAAAAAATAGCTGCCGCCACCGCCGCACTGGACATGATCCCCGGCCGCAGTTTTATCAATGGGCCCCGACTGATTGAAGTGTTTCGCGCGGCACGGTGCGAAATTGAGACAAGTTCTCAGCCAGCAGTCACCTGAAAGTGGTTTTGCGATCGAAATGAAAGCACTCGATCGCTGGACTTATTATTACAAGTTTCTGCGAATTATTTTTTAGAGGTTGGTTCAAGTCCCCACCGACCCACACTATTTTTACCCGTACGCATTTCTCTCCTCGGTCGTTGCAATCACTGAAAACCTATTAGTTTGCCTTAAATTGCTTTGCATACAATTTTTAAATTGATGCTGGCTTAACGGCCATAGGAGACTGGCATATGCTGCGTAATTTTCGTAAACTCATTTCTCTACCTTTATTACGTTACGGAATTGCCATAAAAATTGAAATATGCTTTCTGTTTGGAATGCACAAGGGCAAATTTTGTTTTTTGTATTATTTCATACCGTAGGTACTTGGGATAAAGGTGATTAAGTACAAACATCTTTCAGTATATGTTTTCTTTAAATTAGATTTTCTATTAGTGTATATGGTGTAAAATTTTAAAATTTTTCGATGTCGCCTTAATCGCCTTAGTCGCCTTTTATACATTTTTAAATATTCCGACTGAGGACGAACAAGGTTCATTTTTGCTGGATTAAATTACACAACAATTCTTTCCAGTAAAGAGTGTAATTTTGTGACACATTAAGAAAACTACGCCCTTACTGCTGCTGCTTTTAAATTCAGTCCATGGGTCGAAATTTTAGTTCCATTTAAAATCCATAGATCATACCATTTTATCCTCTTCTTAGATCCTCGAAATTATTGTCAAGAAACCAAAACAGAGTGTCTTGGCGATAGATTACTTCTATCTTACCAAATAATTTTACGACCATATATGCCTTATTTGTTTTGGACTATGACGAATTAAAAGTTTTATTCGAGTGCATAAATGGCTTTTTATTTTTTGTTTGTAGGCATATAAATAGTTTTAATTTATTCGTTCAATTTGTATAATTTGCAGTGTTTAAAGCAAACTTTGCTTTCTTTACGACAGCAATCTTTCTATTTTAAAGACAGAAAATCCGATTAATGTAACGGTTTTTGAGCAATCCGACACACCACCGGTCGTACCTTTTGAAATCACTTTGAGTTTACACGAACAATTAGAGGTTTAAGTGCTTCATGCACCTTCAATTAGTCAATCTGAGGCTTGAAAAAGTACTCAAAAAAAGCCTATTTCATTTTTATAAAGCAAAAAGAGGCTCGTTCGCATAAACTTTTTTGCTTCTCTCGATGTATCCATTCCTTCGTTGAACAATTACCTCAGCATCACTCCGGTAAATCTGTACCGTAGTGCGGCAACTTACGGCAAAAGATAAATCCCTAATTCCCCACACAGCTGGGCTGGAGTCTCACTGCCACAATCTAATTCTGGAATTAGTGGCAGAGCAGGATCATTAATCAAGCAAGAGGTCTCCAGGTCAATCGTACCTGTTGTTCCGTGGCTCGGTGCATTGCGAACAAATTTCAAGTGCATACATGCGGTGGCCGAGGCCTGTGACGCCTTACGTACCCTCTATCGGAGCATCCACCTACAAAAAGTCACTTTAATGGACCACTTTAGAGATTAGTGGGCATTTCTTGAAAATTCGTGTAGGCCTGAGGCACAGAGATAATGTGTTACCGAAGCACCGAGGTACCATATCCAATCTCGAATTCTGGCATATTCCCCCCCGCACTTGGGTGCACTTAGTGGTCACTTGAGATCCATTCTGCGCTTTTCCTATATTTTTCTCCATTTCTAAGTGGCTCTACTCCACCCGGAATGCGATGTTCGTCATCTTGAGGAGCTCCTCAGAGAGGAGGAGATCCAATTGAAGCATTCCGCGCAGAGTTATACCAACAAAAACCAAATTTCTAAGATGGTAAGCCTTCTATGAAATATTGATGGCCATTTGATGTTGATGGATTGTTTTAGATAAACATATTGAGATACAGTGCGGTGCAACGAGTTCTGAGTAACCTGGTCCAGCCGCTACGGATACTGCAGATACTGCGGCTGCTGGATGTTGGCTGCTAAAGAAATTAGCAAAGCGAGTCGCGAATTGTACAGTGGGGTTCACGCAATCGGACATTGGCCACATTCAGTAATTCTTCATTTGACTGCGTGAAATTCGTCTTCTAATCAGAAGAATTACTCATTTTGTTAACGTGTTAATTAAATGCCGAGTTTACGTCCGAGACCGAACTTGGAATTCGACGAATCGACACGGGCTGATGGGTCTCGTCTATCGCATCACCATCGCGGGAATAATTAAAGAAATTAATGCGACTGAAGTGGTGAATTTGGCTGTAAGAGGAATGGATCCCGTCAGGGAAATTTATTAGAGATGCTATCACTGCGGTATTCATGAGCAGTGAACGGCGAAAACCCTCTTTTTCGGCTAAAGATATACCTGACTGTGGTGTGTGCACCTTCGCGGATCCAAGTGTTGGGCAACAAGTGCACCGCGAGACTTTACGATGCGACTTTTTTCGCGTTTTGTTTTCGTCTTGTACGGGTCATTTATTTTATTGTTTATCTAACAGCCGTTCAGGTGCTGTAAAATAATAAGCGACCATTTAAAAAACATTTTTGTTGGGAAATTTATTAAACCTTAAGTATATATGGGCTGTAAAATTTTATTCGTAAACAATGGAAAGTTGTTATTTGAGTGCTATTGACATCGCTAAAATTAATAACAATAAATATGCTTTTCACTTTAACTGATTTTAAATCTTTACTGGAAAAACAATCGGTGAATAGTATCAAATTTGGGCTTAGTATTAAAGTTAAATGTTTATTTTGGGAAGCAGAAAATTTGGCTATGAATTTACCAATTGTATAGAAATGAATTTTCGAATAGTCAACCATTTCAAATAAGTCAGTCTAATAATTAATTTATAATAACGCTAAATTAATGCCTGCATGAGCAAGCTTTGCTTGGAAGAAATACTTAAAATCCTACTACCTATGCGTTTTAAATTTGAAGACTTTTGTTCGGTGAAATCTCATAAAATCGAAATAAAATGATTTTATAATGTTAAGTGCAAATAGAAATTTTATAAAATAGACGAATTTGATGTATAATGAAACGCGATTTATTTTGCACTAGTAAAAATGTTAGACTTATGCCATAATATGTAACAACACCTTAATTGAACGCTATCAAGATGTAAATGCATTCCACTTTCTGGTCTGGGTCACCTTAGAATCAATTGCACCAGTGAAGTGAATTCAATCAGCATAACTCATTTTCGTTGGCAGCTAAAAAGTTCGTAAATTCCAGTATTTTCGAAATTGTTAAAACCGGACAGCGAGTGCGATGGTGGAACACCCGCTCTGATTAGTTTACTGCGCTGGCGAGAAAGAAATCAAGCCTATCTTGTAGCCAAACAGTCCGTCTGTCTGGTGGGCACAGTGTGAATAAAACACCCGCCACCAGTCATGTATAATATTTCAATTCCTGCCCGCCGCCACCCTCGCGAACCGGCGCGAAAACGATATCTCGGGGTAAAATCAGTTGAACATATCTTTTCATTGAGTACAGCCAAGTTTCCCACATATAGAGGCATTAATCAGAGATCTTAAGGTGGTCAGGTAGAGCTCTGTTAGCCCTCTCTTAGTCTTCTGGCTGAGAGGTGAAACGGAGGTATACTTGGTGGAAGGAAACAAAAGTAACAAAGAGTGAACCCTCTATCTTGGCGACATACTCAGATTTATATAAATTTAGTGATCACAGATAGATAAACACATGTTGTGCCTTACACTTCCACCGGAGATGTGAACATGATCGCACCCGAAACTCACCTTAGCCTTCTATAGAGTGTCTCAGAGCCACCTTGGGAGCTCAGATTTCCGTCCTTTTGCTCATTTTCCCCAACGAAAATTTTTCCAACGGCGCGATATCCCCAGATTTAGGTAGAGCCGAAGCGCGATCAAGTGGAATTAAAATAAAAATAAAAAGAATAAACAAAGGTAAAAAACAAGGACTTCGCTAACAGTGGCATTCGGCGGGCACGGCTTGTTGCTGGAGTGAATGATGGCAACAAAACAACAAGCATGGGGCCCCGCGCAACACCGTCCACCGGAGGAGCACCGCGAGCAAGGCTACATGAGATGCTGTGCCCGGGCGTTCTGTAAAAGAATAAAAAAAAAATAAAAATCTTAAAAGGAAGAAATCAGACAGGTTAGCACCGGGCACAGTTCTTGGTCGCGCCAAAACACCTACAATTGATACAAATCACAGCAAACCGCGACAATGGCTTTATGGGACAATTCTAAGGTAAGCAAGGTTGCACGGTGGCGGCGGCAGCGGCAGCAGAGCGAACGCTGGGAATCGTCTAAGTGTCAGAATCGAAGCGATACATTCTAGAGATATTGAAATCGCGTAAAATTAAGCACGGCGCGCAGACGCGCTCACCTGAGCCTTGCAATGGGTTCCATTCTGAGGCAGAAGCCCCCTAAGATCTCTCTCAGTTGTAATAAGCGGGACCTGCGCTGGTTAAGAAAAATTATTAATCACCTCACAGCCTATCGCTAGCTAAGATCTCGACGGGATAGAATAGACGGCATCGTGTGTCTGCTCCACAGCTAAGCAACACATGTCTAAGCCCGGTCCCAACTTTAAGGAATTTTTGCTGTTGCTCTTTCTTCGGTTCGTCGCCGGCTAAAAACCTGGGCCTCAACCTGGCGAACCTGGAGCACAACCTGGTCATGCCAGCGTTTTAATGGGTGTTCGGGCTCAGGCTCTGGCTTTGGCTGTACGTTCATTTCTCTGTGCGGTTTTGAAGAGCCAAGGTAACGCTAATAAATTTTTCCCTCCGGAAAGATTTATTATGCGCCCGACTCAAAACTCACTCAAGATCTGGAATCCCCAGATCCGTCGCATATATGCCCAGGTAATTAACATATTAGAGGTACACACAGAAAATGTGGCGCGGTAACAATTTTTCGTCCCACACATGCATGTCTTACCAGCTGTCGTCGTCGTCGGAGTTGGGGCCGACTGTGGATCACCGCTGGATCCATGCTGGACTCATGCGGTTTAACATTATAAACGAGCGCACCCAACTACCATCGGAGGAGCGCTGCGCCGCATCAGAGCCCCGGGCCCTCGGACTTTCTGTAACTGAACACCGTTCATAGCCTGGCCGGCGCAACGGAATATGCCTAGAAGCCTAGGTATCGACTGACATGGAACACCACCTCAAGCCGGCGGTGGTGTCTTGGCCGGCGATTCAGCCCCATCTCAAAACGAGATCAACACACAAAACTTTTCCTCTTCTCTCATAATATTTTTTTTTTTTTTTTAAATTTTTATTTCCACCGTTTTTATTTTTAATTTATTAATGTCGCTTAAACATGACTCGAAGGTGCTCGGAATTAGGTTTTTAATTTATGGGCCTAGGTCAGAGGTGGGCAATTTAAGTGCGGCGCGCGAATACGCAGTTCTTTCGCACGTCGACTAACATGCCATCATATGAGTCTGTACTCTGTGCCGTCGCGGTGTTATGACTCCAAAAATTTCCTTTATAATTTGCGGCCTATTCGTTTTACCTGCAAAGTTGGGATTATTCAGGGCAAATAACAAATTGCGAATGAATTATGCACCCCGGCGAGTTGACTAGAGGTCTTATCGCTTGTTACATAGACGTTGCGCTGGCGCTGTGTTTCTAGAAATTAACTAATTGGATCAAATTTCATGATTTTTGCAAACATAGTTTTGAAGATAGCGAAATATGATGGTAGGCAGCTGCAAAATAATTATAATTCTTCAACTGAACGTTGAACATTTTTAAATTATGGGATATCTAATGTAAACAAATATCTTAAATTTATTATGACTATTTGCAAAAATGTATGCTCTTTTAAGAATCTCGAAATTTCGTATTCCATTATAACAACGCTAGAAATGTTAAGGTAAATTGAATAATACGAGGTTTTGGAAACACGAGGGGTATACGAGGCTTTGGAAAGATTCAGTATAGTTTAGTTTCAGCAAGAGGGGTATACTAGGCTTTGGAAAGATTCAGTATAGTTTAGTTTCAGTAAGATGGGTATACGAGGTTTTGGAAAGATTCAGTATAGTTTAGTTTCAGCAAGAGGGGTATACTAGGCTTTAGTATAGTTTAGTTTCAGTAACAATATCGAACTTACGAATATGTAAAAGAGATAAATAGTTATAATTTCGTTATTAAATTTAAAAAAAGGGGTACATTTTATTATTATTTATTTAAGTTTTTAATAATTAAATATGGGGACAGTACATATATAAAATATCGAGTTCTATTCTGATTCATGTATATACAAAATATGTCTTAATTATGCGACACTCAAAAAAGAGCGTAACGTATGAAAATTTTCATTAAATGAAATACTTTACAGTAGGCATGACTGATTTTATTTAAACTTTCGGGGATAAATTTTATTATTAAGTACCGAAAAAAATCGATTTTTAGTGGTTAGATTAAGTTGCGGTCAAATATTTGCTTCCTGTATTAAAACGTAATTTTACGTTATAAATTGATCTGAAAAGGTCATAACCATTTTATGTGCTCCCATAAAACGATGTCAGACACAATATCATGCACAAATAACATTTTGACTATTAAAAAGCTGTTAAAAGCAGTAAAGGCGAAACGAATCTTGCTATCATCCGAAAATTTAAAATTAATTTAACTGCGATTTTATCCCAAGGTTCTGGTTGCAATATCTGCGCCTCTTCGAGCCAATTAACTTTTTAAAACCCCCACGAAGGGAAAGAGATGTGATGGATTCTTCTTGAGATGAGCTTCTCGATACCCTGGGGAGAGGGAACATGTTATCATCCTGTCAAATCCAAAAAACAAAAAAAAAAAAACCTAATAAATAATAAAAATTTAAATAAAAGGGGGAAAAAAAGAATTTCTTTAGCCCTTTTGTACACTAACCGAGAAAACTGAGCTGCTGTCGGCTTTCTGAACAAGACAAATCCTCGGATTAGGGCTAACTCCGGTGCGATCTTCGATCGCAGGGATTCGCGGATTACTTCTAAAAATTCCAGATCGAATGCGCGTCTGCTAAGTGATTAGTCAAAATTGACATTGCGGCTTTAACCAGCCTCCTTCAGCTACTTGGGTCTGTTCTACTATAGAAATCAATGTCTGCGACTATTCGCGTTGTCAAATATCTGCAATCTTGTCCCAATCGAGAATCTGCTGGAGATTCAGATTCCGCAGTGAAGGCTCCTCAATCTGGCTGGAGGAGGAGGAGGAGGAGGAGGCGGCTAAGTGATTTCAATTCCCTTCGTGAATCCGAGTTTCTTGTTATCCCGGCGAAACTCCTTTTTATTTATTTATTTATTTATTTTTTTGGGTACCGGATTCGTTTCAAAACGGTCTTTAGAGAGGATAGCGAGTGCCAAGCAAGGGAAAGCGTAAGATTATTAATTTTCTGATTGTTTATGGTAATCAGCTTTTAGTTAGACATCGTCCAGGGTTTTTTTTGTTTTTTTTTTTTTTTCCTCAGTCCCCTGGTCCAGGTCGGATGCCAGAAGATAAACGACATCGAGCCGGCCAGTGGAGCAGTGGAGTCTCAGCCAAATCTGAGCAAAAAGAACTATCGAAAAAGAATTATAACGACGGAGATGATGGCTAATGAGAAACGGGTACAGCCAAGAATGCGGTTTCATAAGTTATTGTTGATGAGTATTAATGATGTTCATTTTGCGTAAATTACCCACATGCCTTCCCGCGCAACGACGGCATATCTTGGCTGCTGCCGCCGCCGCTGAACATTGGAGCGCAGAATAATCAAAACTTAATGAATTTTCGGGAAGAAAGTGGCCAGACTTTGTGGGTGTCTGGTATCATGTGATTATTGCGTGAGTTTACCGTATTTTTAAAGGTTTCTGACCGCGGCGCTCACCACCGGTTAGCTACAGTTAGTTAGTAAGTGAAAATTGACCGAATTTATGGTCAACGATGCAATTTTATCCAATTCGTGCATGTATCCGCTGCTCGCCCAAAGGGGCCTGTCTGCCTGCCGTGCGGACCATGATCAAGTGGAAGCATCCAATTCTTTATTTACACGTAAATTCTATTAAACATGATGTAGGGATGGACCTGCAATTATTTATTGGGGGCTTCGGCTGCATACAAGCCCTTCTGCGTTTATCTTTTCGTCAGTTTTTCATTTTTATTGACGATTCCTTTAATTGAGGCCCTTTCCAGGAGATTTATATTCTCATACTTCCTTTATGATGCTCCAAATCTTATGTTATCGGTTAATTGTAAATAATGTCTGCAGTCTCATGATTCATTGCGCATAACTGCAGATAAATTGAAGAATTTGCAAATATACAACTAATTCTAAAAGTAAAGGCAACTTAAAGTAATGTTCTGCAAAACGAAAGAATTTATGAGGTATATGAATAGGAATGCTCAATTTAGTACAATATTTAAATATTTTGAAATAATAGTTGCGTTTTTTTTCACTTCGGTTCTGAATCCAGGTTAAGCAGGATATTAGGGCCTAGTTACCCATATAGGACATTTTTTTATTTTGCATAATAAAATCCTAATCCAAAAGGATACATATGGTACATATGGCAATAGCTCAATATAACGAATGATTAGTTTTAAAAAAACTCTTACATTTCGTAAACTTAAAAAAAGTAAAACTACCATCACAAAATTATTTACATTTTACCCTATACTGTAAAATATTTTGAAGTAATCTTATTATTATTATACAAGGTAAAAGATAAGGCGAGCAGCTTTTACAATGTTACCATTCGTGGACTACAAACTACATTGAGAAATGATTACTAATAGAAACTTACTCTATGCCCCTTTTGAATCCAGTAGAGGATTGAGTTAAAAGTCAGCAATAGTTATAGAGTTGTTTTAATTTTAAATCGTAAAACGCTTTTACACTAAATTGAGGACTATCACAACTAGAAAGGATATTTGTGTGATTTAATGCTGCAAAAATAAACCTTTTTGTAGTAAATATACTCAGTAAGATGAAGTGTATTTTTAGATACGAAGTGTACATTTTACCTTGTATTTAGAGTTATTTTGCAGCAATTGATATAATAAAATTAACTTAATATTTTACGATGTAACTTTCCTGCGAATCTGGCCAAACATACAGACAATACCTTAACGTGAAGAGTTTGTTTTTCATTTTATAGTAGGCACCGATCCCTAATGAATATATTGCCATGAATTGTTGCTTGCCTTAATAACAGCGTTGCAGCTGATAATTATCTTGTATGTATCTTATGTCAAAAGAAGGGGTAAACATCCGTTGAATTTCCAGAGGTGTGAAATTCTACAAAAGCCAATAATATCATGAAAAAGACCCTGACCCTTAACCACAAATGGTATGTGCCTCATATGGCATTTTCGTAAATAAACGATTTCTCTCTTTCTTCCTATTCGAACCTTGGGGATTAGCATGGATCAAAGATTTTTCATAGTTGTGTTGCATCCGTTCGCATCTTTAGAATGTTATCGCTCAATCATAATTCCACCTTGAACGCCCACGCATCGTGTTTGGTTCGTTTGCGTGGCTGCAATTATCACATTTAAATGGGCAGATATAACAAGGCAACGTGGACTTGTACAGCAATTTTCTTTAACTATGACAACGATCGTTGATAGTGCCTATCTAAGAATTTTTGCAATTACAACACTGTGCGCCGAAAAAAAACAGAAAAAAAGAAACGACAGGGGAAAAAAAAGAGCCATTGCAAGCAACGTGATCTCGCAGGCGCAGCCAGCTCAAATCTCTTCAGCGATAATGACATTATATGCGCGCAATGCCCATCCCCTGTCACGCTGCCTACGCAGCCGCAAAATGCTCCCAGGTGAACACAAGGAGCATCCAGGAGGAGTACCAGAAGCTCCGGGAGTACCGAATTCCTCGTAGGAAAGTCCAGGGATTCGGTTCGCCAGCAAAATTCATAATTGTCCCTTATTTCTTGCTTCTCATCTTCTGCACTCCAGATAACGCGAGGAAGCTACCCTCGCCCGGTCAATTACAATCGATGTTTATTGGGATAGAGAGTTTGCCCGGCCGTGCCGAAAGAGGCCTTCGTAAAAAAAACGTGTTCCTCGTGTTTATCACTCAGGCCTCCTTTCCAACGGGTACCGGCTCGGCTGTGGTGTCTCGACGTGGCCTTTTTGCCCGTCTAACCGAACAAGACTTCAGTGGTAAGTAGTTTAGCAAAACGCTGAAATTTCCATCATGTTCTAGCTGTTCTCATATTTTTGTTTGATGCTATTGTGTGTCGACGAATTCCTGGGATTCTAGAATGTCTTGTACCACTCCGGGCATCGTATACCTCTATCCCGTCCTATCCAATCGCATTCTATGGACCTGGATGGAGGCCTCTGCCTCGTACCCTGAACCTCGCCGGGATAGAGTTGATAGCTTTTTGCCGGTAACCAGAAATCACCTGTTGAACTGAGAAGATTGCATAAGTTACACCGGCAACTCTGAAGAACCGAGGAAGACAATGTCTCTCTCTCCCCAGTAAATGTTAGCTAACGGTATGGAAACCTTTGATCCGAGACATGCATATGGCTAAGAAGATAGAATACACTCCTGGGTAATTAATACTTTCTGTGATGGTTAAAAACTAGAAACATTTTTCGAGCTGATGATAATTGTAGACGGAAATACTTAACGACCTGGACTATGTCTCCTTGGGAATTTTAGCGTTTTTGGCCAATCTAAATTGACACAATCACCAATCACAATCTAGGAATAAAAATAGCTAGAATGTTTCTCAATGTTCATTCTTTTAAACTGAGAACATACAAACATAAAAGGTTTTAGAGGATTTTGTATCTACCATTAACATCTTGTTACTATAAAGCAATCTAGATTATCTAAATCACTTGCAAAATCTGTTCTATAAATTTTAGACTAAAAAATATGTTTTAAACTTTTACAGTACATTTAAGAGACAAAGTGTTTTCGAAAAAATGGAAAAATCAGTATTACTTTAGAATAGGAGAAGGAATTTATTAAAATTATTATCGTCGTCGTGATCATTTAAAAAAGCTGATCATCAAGAAGTTCATTTGTAAAATTAACTGAAGGGGTCAACCCTTTTCGAAATACATATACACATAAAAGTGTCGCAAAAATGAATGATTATTAATAAAATAATTTTTATTTGTTCGTATTATTTCGTCTTGGATTCCAAATATTTTGAACATTTTAAAACTTTCGAATATATTTTAGTTTTCACGAAAATCATAATTTAAATAACCATGATAACTACTTTTTAAACACGACGAGTATAATCGTCATAACACAAAATATTTGAACTTATCCATGACGAGTATACTCGTCAAAAACAGTTACAACTAGGGACTACTAGGCTAGACTAGACTTTTTTACAAATATTAAAAAGTAGTTTTTTCTCAAAACAATTAAAAACAAAAATTTTGCACGAAAATAAGTACAAAAAAATTAAATTGAAATAGTAGTTCATTTTTGATACGTTCAGGTAGACATGACCCTTTAATTGAAGTTTTAAGATCACTAAGATCTGCAGGAAGCGTAACTACAAGGAATACATCGTAATTCTTGAAAGAAAGAAAAACCCCAGTGCGTAATTAGCGTTTATCTGTGTTAATAGTTCGTGGCAGAGGATATTAATTTCCCGTACCAGACGTATTCATTAAGAGGCATAAACAGTTCGATTACCACCGGTCAATATTTCGAGTCAGTCGTATTTTTTAATGCGAATTCCAGAACAGTCGACCGGTGCAGAGCGTTCGTTATGCTAATTCTGTGGTACTCTGCTGTGGCTAGAGGGGGCTACAAAGTCCTTGCGGGTAGACTGTAGACCGGAGATCACACTCTAAAAATACCCCCCCAATAAATGAAGATATCAAATAGCAGTCGTTTAGAAATAATAATCGTTATTACCGCCTATAAAAGGAGCAGGTCCTCCTCTCTCAGCGCGTCGCACTTCTGGTCGAGTAGAGGCCATAAGAAATGGATAAAAATAAGTCAACTACAATTAAACTTATCAATTTATCCATTTCGATATCAAATATATTTTTCTTTTTTTTTTTTTTTCAACTGCGGCTAGACCGTTGCATTGGTTGTTTTATGTGCGCGCGATGTAGTTTTTGCCCAGTGTCACTGCTTTAACAGTCGTTTGGCTGGTCCGCGCTGCCTGTCTGGCGGTATATTCCGCGAAGGAGGGCGCAGAGACGTGTTTCGGACCCTGCCAAGAAAAAGTTGAGAAACTCAAAAGGAATTCATAAAAATATTATCCGCTTGCACCACTACAGCTCGGACGCTAGACATAGTCGGGGTATGTAATAAAGGCGGATGACAAGACCTTGTGAAAGCATCTTGCTCTGGGGCCGGCAAGTGGCGATGGGCAGTCAGCGGACAAGAATCGCGAACGAGGGAAAATGATAAAATTATTCTGTCCTAGACTTTGCAAGAGGGTGGGGAGTAAGCAGTGGCGGCGGGCGGGTGCGGGGGACAAAAGAATAGAGGCGAAGAATCCAAGATAGTGAGGACCACGCCAAGATGACCAATGGTCCATCGGGGCAGAAGCGGATTGCTGCAGTGCGGCGCGTAATGGCCGCCCTGCGCGAATAGTTTCACCTGACTCACTTGGTCAAGTTGCCCGGTCCGATGGAACGTCTGGACGCAGCACAGCTCAATAGTGCAAAAAAATCCACTGTCAAATGGACTTGGCCTTTTGAGAAATAGACGATGATAGAGCGATACAAAAACAAGCCCCTCGGCCGGTATTTTACACCGGGACAGCTCCACACTTGATGCTGCCTAAGTGACAACAATTTCCTTTTTTGTACCCTCATTTTTGCTCCTCTGTCAATTGCTTTAAAAATTTACGCACCAAAATCGCTTTTCTAGCCTCTGTGCGGAGTGCCCCTGCCTTTTACGCGCTAAGATTATCCGAAGCAAATAAAATTGCTCTTCTGGCACTTGCCACACTCGAAAGTGGTCATAACATGGTACCCGAGACGGATGAAAAATTGTGAGGCATTCGCGGCCACACTCGCCCGTCTCAGAAGAAAAGGGTGCTCCGGTTGGCCTCGCATAAAGACCAAAAATAAAAAAAAGGTATATTAATAAGAAAAAAAAAAAAACAAAATAAAAATGACTATGCCTTCAGGGCAGAAAATCTGACCAGGTATTTACTAGATAAATCTCTTGGTTGTGACAGTGGATGGCGTAATAATTTCACCGCAGACCGAACGCATTTATAATAATAATGAGATTTCGAACAAATTAAACGTCCCGGCCGCGGGCGTTTCACCAGTGATGTCGGTGGCCACCGATCTCGCTTGATGTATCTTTACGCGTAGAAAGTAGCCGCTAATAAATGGTAGTCGCAAAAATCTAGCTCCGATTCGATCCTATTTTAATAGGCCTTTAGTGTTTGGTTCGCTTATCGCTTTCGATGAAATTAATCAATGTTCGGAGCAAAGTAGCGCCTTCCAAAAACGGATACAGGTGCAGGCCGTACCTCCATACACACTGTGGAGGAGTGATTTCTAGAAGATAGAGCTTCAAAGACAATAGGCCTATTATTTTATTATTTTTTTCATTTTATCCTTACTTTTAGGTAAGTGCTTCTCGAAAACAGAACATGAATTATCGCTCAATGGTTTTCTGTTTGAAATGAAAGTCAAATCAATTTAATTTTTCTATCGTTTTTAAACTTAAATAAGAAGTTGTTGGTAGTATGATGCTTTAATTGGTATGAGAATTATAAAGATTAGTTGAGATTATTAGGAGTGTACATTTACTTTCCTGACCTTTGTAAAACGGAATAGAGTAGAGTAGAGTTTTTTTTCTAATTATAAAATAAATACGTAGTTTTAAAGTTATTTAAGAAAATTCTTAGATGATGGTTGACCATACCCCCCTTTCTTATGTCTGAAACTATTGATACTAAAATTTTGTAAAAGCAACAGAAAATAGTTGTTTACTTATAGATTACAGGAAAACCTATAAGAAGTCTATGGTCTTAACATTAGATTTAGATAAACATGGTACATCACATATTCATCGTACGGAACCCTCTCCACGTGAGTTCAACTCACGTTTGCCCGGTTTTATTTATTATAAAGCCACTGTTATCTGGTTTAAAGTTATTCATTTTCTCCAAATCTCATTATCTCAAAAAGGATTTTATAGAATTGATGAGCATTTTCTTAAAATTGTTAAAACTGTAAGGTTTATTAAATAAACTGCAGGTTTATTATTATTTTATTCCAGTTTTTGATATTTTAGTATAGTAATAATAGCAGAAAACCTATAAACCTAGGAGAAATATAATATAGATTTTATTAAATTCCAGGAAAACATATATCTTTATGTATGCAAACAGTAACAAGTTCATTTTTTAAATAAATATTCAAACATAGGTAATCCTAAATTTCAAGTAATTTATATCAGAACAATTTTTAGAATCGAATACAGATTTGAATTTTCGAAAAGCATTACTAACATATGAAGAACATTATTTTGGTTCATACTTAAAATGCTTTTAACTGGTGCAATCTACCTATATTCTATTGATTTTAAACGAATATTGTTATTTGTATGAAAACAATTTTAAAACGTTTGCAAAAGTTAGGAAGTAATTACTCTTGAAATATGGTGACAAAAATATATGGGGATATATAAAATCAAAAAGTAAATGTCTTACTAACTTTAAGTTAGATAATTTTATTCTTTCATAAGAATTGATCATCCTGTTAAGAATTCATAAAATTAATTTAATTTAAAATTCACTGTTGGTTTTATTGAAAGCCATCGATAGGGGCAGAGAGAGTAGGTGAATTTCACACCGCTAAGAACATGAATATGAATTGAACCTGTTTAGCTAAGAACACTGAACCCCTCCTCTTTTCGGGTGGCCCTCACATGGGGGAACCTTCATTAATTTAATTAAATTAGCAATAGCCACAAAGTGGGGGCCTCCTTTTAACCGATCTGTGATCTGTGAACCTTGAAAATTTATTGTTAATACCTGCAACATCGCTCAGCCGTCGGATGCTCGCTCGTCGCATAGTCTTCCTCGTCATTATCATCATCGTCGTCGTTGTCGTCGTTGTCGTCGTCGTCGTCGTCGTCGACGTCGTCGTCTTCGCTGTTTTCTTCTTGGTTTCTTCCAGCGTGCGTGGCCCCAGTTCAATAGCATTCGACCTGCCCTGGCCGATGTGTCTTCACAATCGTAGAGTGCGTCCCACAATCGTTTCCTATTCACGGCGTTATCTTAGAGTGCGACTAATAACACGATCATTGACTTGTCTGACACCTCGACTATAAAAATGAAACCACACTTAATCAACAAAAAGGTAAAGGAATAACGTAACAGAAGAAAAGAAGACCTGGGCCTCGGAACGCAAGATAAAAAGTTTTTCCACCCATACTAGGGAAATTTTAATTTTGCTTGCGCGCTCTTCTATAAATCTCAGGGGTCTCCGTGCCGGGCGTACAGAACAGATAAAAGATGGTTAGATGCTACAGTGGTTCCGTCCCGGCTACGTCTTGCCACTTTCTCAATTTTTTAAAGGCATTTAAGAAGGCATCCCAGAACTTGGGGCCGGAACATTTTGAGAAGACGATTAAGTGAAAGATGGCCTCTGCGCCGCTTCGGTAATCCCCCAGGAGGAGGTGTATGCGCGAGTACCGGGCGACTGTAACGTTGCGGTCGTGGTGATACAACAGAAATTCAATCAAACGAAATGAAACATAATTTAAGATAAAAATCTGGGCGCGTTTTCGGTTTATTATCCACTTTGACGATTTTATTATATCGGTCGGACGGATGCCATTGCCAGATATCTGGGTATCTGGCATGCCATTTAGCCGGGGCAGATTAGCCCTAAATAGAGTGGATGCATCTCGAAAAGGTTTTGGCTTTCTTTTTTTCCAACTAGGAAGCAATGGATTTTATACCTTCAAATGGATGGGGACTGCATGTTGTCTTTTTACGCCATTTCACCTTAAGCAGTTCTTTAACTAACAACGAACCATTAATGTAATTCGCCAATGATTTATTTCTTTATTTGAGTCCTCACTAGGGATTTCTATCAAGCGAAGATACTTAAGAGGTGTAGAACTAACCATAGAGTTAAGTTCTATCCATCCATCCATAAGTAACCATATTTTAAAATGATAGCGTTAATTAAATATAAAAGTAAACATTTCCAGCATGTTATGATAAAATCTGACTGCTTATAGTCTCGTTAAATACGATGAGATAATAAACTGCGAATCATTTTAAATTACATGGTTGCTTTAATGAATTTTCCAAAGTACTAGAAACTATTACTTGTCGGAGCAGAACATTAAAATAGTAATAAAATAATACCACTTTTACCTTTATATGTAACTTTTTTACTTATTTACGAGGGAAAGTGGAAACTACTATATAACTAGTATGTGTAATATAGCTCTAAATGCAATAATTAAAATTTCTATAAATGACTAATTGCTCTATTTAACTTTCTGTTAACTTTCAATTTTTTCTGTTATTTCAATTTAATTTTAGAGCAAAATTAATAACTGATATTTTACAAAAATAATTATGATTTCATCCTAGAAATCATTTAGCATTCATCTTTAAATTGAACTATCATTAAACTGTTTTATTCACAATATACATTAAATTATGAATGATTATGTGCCCTTTAAGTTAATGTCTAACAAAGCGTCACAATAATGCGACCAAGTACTGAAAAGATGAATTTATCTGTGATAAATCAAAAATATCGATAGCAATCTCCCGCAATCACCTTCGAACATCATACCCTGAATAATTCATTCGCCGAGGAGTTTTCATTCCAGCAAAAATCGAACGTCTTCGAAGTCTCTAACGTATCATCTTGTTCGGAATCTTAGCGTGCAACAGTGTTGCGAATCGATTAGAAAGTGAGGACCAGATAGAGCGGGATGTCTCCTCTCCGGATGGACATATTGGTGACTTTTAATCACCATCGTATAGAGAGTATGGCTAGGCGAACTATAAATGTAAAAAGTATTTAACTATTAGTAAGCGATATAAAGTGGAAAAAAAAGGGAACCTGGTCAAGTTCGAAGTTGCAACCATAGCGTGGCTCATTTGCGGCATCTGGAATTTGTGGAATTCGATTTCTAAGAGGCGATAGATCTGAAACCTGAAAAGCGAAGTAATAGGGCATAAGACATTTTACGATTCTAGAAAATTATATCCGTAGACGATGCGATCAAGTGTGGGAGGGATTTAATGGGCTCGTTTCGAACACTTGAGAAATCATAATGGCATCATACAATTTGCTGCCCAACATTTCAGTCAGATAAAACGCATACTTTGCCCTGACGAGAACAAAGGGAGCAATTGAGCCGTGGCGTGAATGTCCCACCATTCGAATGCGCGCAAAATGCCTAAAATGTAATAATGCTAAAGTAACAGCCATTGACAGCGCTGATCCGCTTTATAGGACCCGCCAACTATCCATCGATCTATTGTCCACGAATCTGCCGCACGTCGGCCCCCTTAAAGACCTGAAACAACACGCAAGAAGTTTTTGATCATCAAATTGGAAACACGAATGGTGTCTGGCCGTTGCGATCTCCAGGTGATATATCTAGAGGTTTTAGTGGATCATAAGGTTAGCGTTGCAACACTTTCGAGCTATGACGAACTGGGAGAACCGCGCGAAGCAATCTTTGACCGATTTAATTATGTTTCTTATATATATATTTTTTTTTCGCCATCTCCTTTTTCTATTTTTGACTTATTTACCTGGATCACGATCGACTGGGGCTGGATGGGGCTAGCTCTGGCTTTGGCTCTATAGTGTACGGATCATGTCGTGCTGACTTGGTCAAAATGAAAACTGATTGGGAAGATATTTGGAGATGGATTCTCCATTAGTGCGGGGCTCGCATTCTTTTATGTCTGCTGGGAAATATGCAAGATTTTCTCTGGGAAGAATCTCGTTAGATTTACTGACAACGAACATAATTAATGGCCGATGTATGTATGCGATTGCGGTGTATTTCTTAAACTGGCAATCGATGGAAATTTTGGAGAGTTACCATAATGATTTATGGTCTATGAATAGTGGAAAACCATGGGGCCGTTAAATAGATTTGCGTTAAAATGTCCCTTCAAGGTATTATAGAATTCATTTAACATATCTTAAGATTGGGCGCAAGTAATAAATTACAAATATGGTTTTTTTATTATGAGCACTAAATCTTAATTATGAAATAAGGTTTATTGATTTTGTTGTTTGATTGACCTTGACTGCTACAATTTCCAAAGGCAATAGAATACTATTTTTATGAAATTTCAAATTATATACAGGTTTTTTAAATTTTAAAGAGGTTTAATTATCTTGTACTTTTCACTAAACAGCCGAAATGGCATACTTCAAAGAAATTAGTTGATTAGACTGAATTTATTTTGAAAGTGGACTATCAATTTGATATTAAATGATCGTGTAAAAAACCTCCACTAATAATTAAAAATAAAGAGTTTTCCCACAAGCAATTTAAGTGTAGGCGGGGTCGATAGTCTGCTCTAAAAGGAGATTTAAAGTAAAATGTAATTTGAGGCAATTTTATAAAAATATGTACGTAATTTCAGCTGCGGTCTATCCAAGACGTAACTATTATTAGAAAGGCGTTTTTATTTATCAGAGTTTAGAAATCAACACCTATGTATGTGTATTCGAATTCGAATTCGAAAAAAGAAATGAGAAAAACCCTTACTGAGTCTTAAACTAGGTCCTTATATTACATTTTCTTTTATAAAATTATTCCCGGGGGAAAACGATTAGAAATTCAGGGATTATCCGAAATAAAGATGCTTTAAATAAAGTTGCTAAGTAATTTACTTACTTCATTTGTAACCAAATCGATATTTGCTTTTTGATGTAGGTCCATATATTTGAATTATCACAAAAAAAAAACACTCTGATACACTCTGATTAGCTTATAGCTAAAAAAATAAGAAAATCTACCATTAAAAGTTATATTTGGTCCCTGATATAAATAAAAAGGCAAAAATTTTTTCAATTAAAGGAAAAAAAATATTTAGATGCTTTGAAACTGCAAAAAAGGTATCTTTTTCGTAAAGCAGTTAACACCTCCAAAAATTGTTTGAAAGACCCTCAATATTTCATGAGGTGACTTTCCGACATTCCTTAGCATCGACCCGACAAAATATCGCATTCTGGTCCCATATCCAAATTCAAATCTTTGTCCATCCGTCCACCTGGGCGGGGATTCATCTAATTCCTAGTAATCTTACGTCAGCTGGACAAAATCTGGTTGACCACAAAGAAGATGATGATGGCTCGATGCTGCAATCCCGCAGCTGATCCGAAAATAGCCTTTTGCAGGCAGGCAATTTGGCTTTTGGGAAACGACACAAAATGTTATAGAAATGATACAAAAGATATTTTGCGAAGAGATCTCTAATTCGATCCACGCGGAAACCGCCTTGAATCATTTGACCTTTCTCACCTTATACACCTCAGCTAAGTGATGTGACGACTTCAAGGTGCATAGCATTGAAATGACCGTGAAGTGAAACAATTCTGTCATTCCCCTGGAGCGAAGAAATATCCGTTCACATACCACTCGCGGGCCACAGAGATCACCTGGCGCGGGCACTGTGGCACCGCGACGGCAGATAATTACAGTACAGCCCAGAGATTATCACTATCAGGCCAGGTGATAACCCGGTGACTGATGCAAAAATATTTCCAAACACTATAAGGCAGGGCAGATTAAGTCCTGGAATTCCTGACCCCGTCACTCTATCTCCACTATCCAGGGGGAGGAGAGAGGTAAAAATCTGCGGGCCCCAACGGCGATAGATAGACCTTTTCGATCTGGCCGCGCAGAGACATTAGCGAATCTCGCACAAAAAGATACATCTGTCGTGATGCTGTGGCGAACGCGACCGTCGCTCAGGGTTTGTGTCGCCGTACCGGCTCAATCTACTATTATTAATTTTCGTGGACGTCTTGTTGGCCGCACGTCCCCGCGCTATTTGCATTTTTCTCCGACACAAATCTATAATTTGTTATTTGCTATGCATTTAGAATTCCTCTCTGCGTCCATTCTGCGACGCTCGCCGGTTTTGGATAATCCGTCGGCAGAGGCATGACTAGAGAGCAGTCGTCTTACCTCCTTATGGGGGGCATACCTGCAATCGTCTTCAGCATCAATATTTTCCGTTATGTTGTTTTATGCTGTTATTGTTATTATTTTATCCGATGCTGCCATTCTTATTATTATTTGCCTATGTGCCAGCTTAATATCATGACATATTGACACGATCTTTTGTTTCCCGCGATCTATCAAAATAGGAAGGGGGGGGTACTGGCGGCAGTTGCTTTTTCTATCTTTCTCCAGAGCTGGACGATCTGCGATCTCTTTAATTACTGTAATCATGCGAGGGATGTTTTTGATACCATAAAATTTCCGGAATTTGAATGAATTGTTCCCGCATACAGAGCATTATGAGAAAATGTTGATGGATACATTTGAAAATGTCACGGTTATATTTTATGGGTAATTAGATAATTTTACTAAACTCATGGCATGCAAATTGAAGTTATATTTGCAAAGGCTAAAACTAAATGTATGAAGGATCATATGCATCATACTGACTTAGTATTTAAATAATCATAACTCTATTCATCATTTTCACGTAGTTACAAACAAGTAAATTACTATTAAAAAATGGATAGAGGTATGGAAATCAAATCAATAGTTATTTCTTAATGCAGTTGAACTGTTCCCAGCAACCCGAGTAAAAATATTTAAAATCTTTTTGAGCGACCATAACACCTCCGAAATTCGCCCGGATATTGTTCAGTTTTTAAGACCGCAGCAGACACTGTTATTGAACAATCACGGCCGTATCACGCCCGTATCATGCCCGCAACAGGCCCGAATCTTCATAGAATACGCCCAAAACAAGTCCAATTTTTGTATAAAACGCTCATGAAACAGCCCAACATTTTCATGCATTACGACTATAACAAACGCAAATTTTCATAAAGTACACCTGTTACAGGTCTTATTTTCATTTTCTCTATAGCTGACGTCAAAAAATAAATTAACTGTGCTATAAAAGTCAGACAGAGTCTACATCTATTGTCTTGATAACATTTGAATGTTAAACTTTAACTTTTATTTCAAACAGATGTATTACAGGCGTCTCTATGATCCTATTCCTTATAAAAAAATACTATGGGTCTTATTTGAGTATATATCGGGCGTTTTTTGAATTCTGAGCATGTTACGGGCTCACTGCAGGCTTATTGTATTTTTCCTCGGGAAGGTTAGTTATAAAATTTTATGTTAACATCATTTTATGAATCAAATTCATAGGAAGGATAAAAACTGTGATTAATTTTATTAAATAAACTTTCCAAATATTTACAAACTAGAATAACAACAAGAATAATTTTTGTACCATAAATTTAAATTTAAATTTCTTAACATTTCTACAACTTGCATCGTTAACTTGTTTACTTGTTTGGTTTTATATTTAAAGTCACTTGCGCAAACTTAAATATGTAAGCAAGCAGCTTAACGTCGTCTAATGTGTTAATATTAGTAATCTAGAACAAAAAGATAATTTTTTGTGACTTCTATTGTTTCGTTCTGACTACAATTTAAAGGCCTAAGGCAGTTTATGTACAACGTTCTTTTTAATTGCTTATGGTAAAGATTATTACTTTGAAAAATGGGAAGACAATTAGGAATAGTCTTTAAATATAATCTTCCTTGCCTATAGAAAAGTTCATCATTACCCGGAGGCTTTAAGATTGTTAATTTGCATCACCCTGCACTTAAACTTCATTCGCATTAAAAATTAGACCCGGAAGCGTAGAAGGCACAAATCTTAGAAATTGTCTATAAGCCTCTCCCAGTTGCACTTTGGGCGCTTCAATTTCCACGAACCATGAAGAAAGAAAATTATCTCAGTTGCGATCGGGGCAGGAAGCGATTATTTGACGAATCTGGCGTCTATCCAAGATGCCAATTTGATTGAAATCCCATTTACGTTTGGATCTGCCCAGTGTTCATTATGTCGATGAGCGTACACCGGGACAAATAAAATGTCTACCAGATTCAGGTGCAGCCTTTTGAAAAACGTTCATGCACCCCAAGATCCCTGGGGATTGATGTTTGCACCCACATTAGCTTAACTCTTCTGTTTCCAATAAAATTAGTATTCATTAGGTTTTCATTCATGAAAACAGCATCCACACGCAGCGCAACATTGAAATAGGACAATCCTCCAATCTGCCGCCGATCTGTGCAGTTTTGCTTCGCTCCAATCATCCGCATTCATTAGCTTCCCAAACCATAATAGAGCAAATACCATCGCTAATAGAAGCTAAATGTACATTTCCTCCAGCTGAAAGCCCTAGAGGGCAAATGATCATGCCAGATTGCGAACTATCATCATGGAATATTATGCAGCCCCGGCCGGGTTGGCCTCAATATCTGATCCCATCGCACTCTGGGCGATCTTTGATGATGTTGTCTTCTTCGGTGAGATAAGCGCGGGGCCCCACTGTAACCCTCGGGACACAAAATACGGCCGCGGCATACAGACGAGCGGCATTAGCATTTTGTTACTGCTGCTGCTTTAGCTGCTGCAACTTCTGCAACTGATCGCCGCAAATTTGCCCATCGACATCCGATCGGTTGCGAAGATACGAATTTTTCCTTGAAATCCTGCGTAAGACAGGGCATCGTTCCGAGGCACCAAAAATATGTTTAATTATTTTAATTGAACATTTTTTCATCGGCATTCATAAAAATGCGCAATTTTGGATAATTGGGGAATTATATCTTGTATAGACGCGCGAAGAGGGTTCGACTTTGGCGATCTTTCACGGTATTTCATTATTCTTTTCTTCTACTTTATTTTATTTTATTTTTTTTTCATTCAGTAAACACCTCTTAGACAAGTAATAAATTAAGTCTTTTCTATTTCAGGTAAGAATCTAAAGAAGGGTAGTGGACGTCGGTAGATGGCTTAGATGGAAACGGGAAATATCAAACCGATTAGAACTGTTTTACTGCCCAGGAGCTGCACCAACTGGGTATAAAAGAAACTTACAATTAAATACCCGGGGCGCTCCTTGCCTCGTTAAAGTTGCTATTAATTGGTAAGTGAGTTTGATTCCATCAAGGTAAAATTCCACTGCAAAATTGCTGTGTTTGAGAGGTAGGAACTTTTTGAACTTCGGGCAAATGCCTGCATATAATGTGATGACTTCGATAGTTATCGAACCGTGGATAGTTCTAAAGTTGTGAGCCTCTTATACTTTGTAGGTATATAATCCATGAGAAAATTAATTACCACATTACCTTATATAGATGAAGTTTTTAAAAATATTTAAATTTTAAATTTAAAACTACATTACTTACTTAAAAAATGCACAATTTTAAGAGTCTTTTAAATTGTGGACTTATGAATTAAAAATGTCCAATAAAAATATTTTTAAAGGGTACACAATTAAAATTATGTACGGTATAATATTACTGTAGATATATAGCGTATAGTATAATATTACTGTAGATACATTTGTATACCATTTTAAAGACTTTTCTTAAAGGTACAGATTTTATTTTCATTTCCTCTGTAAACAGCTCCTCAAATTAAAAAAATTAATTATCAACTTTATTATTATTAATTCTCAGGACAAAAAGACTATGGATCATATGCTAAAAAAGTGAGCAGAAGCTCAGTTTCAATTTTTACATGAAAAACCCAGTTCGATCTCAATTTGAAACTCTGTGTTCTATACAAAAAATGAGCCTGAGCTCTTGCTCATTTTTTGAGTTTTTGAGTTGATTAAATACAGCCGGTCAAAGGCAAGTTTAAAAATGTTTTATAGAATAAAAACGTATACGAACAAGATCGGTACCTGTGTGATCTAAGGTATATATCCCACAATTATAGATTTTTCTTCTACTAAATTGAACATAGTCCTAGAAAGGCATTATCCAGAGTAAGCAAGTAAGCTATTAAGGAAAATCTTCTAGCCTAAGTTAATTCCCAGACAGCGCTTTCCCACCCATCGTAGAATCATTTAGAACAGATTATATCTGTTATTAATTTAAAATAGAATTCGCGCTGTGAATTCTAATAAGGCCCTCGTTCTAACTGGCCCAGAGTTCGAGAAACAAATTCTTAGTCTTAGGGGAGTTGCTCCACCAAACAGGCAGCGAACAGGAAGCGCGATAGGCGATAGTGCGGCCATTCTTCTTCTAGGGCTAGAGATCTAACAAAGCCCAGAGGAAAGATACGTTTACCTTCTGACGCTTACCTTAGGCAATATCTCGGCGCATCCTCACTCACATGTGCCTTACTCTCGATTTCTGGGCTCTTGGGGCTTCTAAGGGGTTTTCAGAGGCAGCAGAGGCAGCAGAAGCGATACTCTGCTGGCAGCATCTTAAATCAGGGAAGCACGTATCTTTTATATTATAATTGCACGATATAACACGGCAACGGTGGCTGCGGGACGTAATGTAACACATGAGCGCGCTGGTCCCGCGAAAAAAGTGGCCGCGCGCAATTGTGCGTTTAATATCATCACGTCCGGATCGTTCGTTTATTGTTCTCCATTCACTTTGAACTATTCTGGTATTTTAGCGTTCTTTAAAAGTTTTAACTAGGCTCGGACTGCGGTACTCTGGGGCACCGGGGGTCCAGTCCAGACTCTCGTTGGGATTTATCAAGTTTTCAAGGGCAATATCTCCTGCAGCGGCGGCGTCCAGCAACAGCAGCAGCAACAGGGAGGAAGCAAAGAAAAATGGACTGCAATTTCATTGTCTTATCGCGGCGTGCTATTTCTTCCTTTTCAGGATGAGGAAGGAATGCCACAATCCTTTCCAGCTTTCAGAAGTGATTTTAACCTTCCTCTTCTTTACAGGAAGATATCGCGCCCTGACCGAGACCTGTCTCTGGTTTTTCTTCGTAGTACCCAAGGTAGAGTACTTAGCCGGCTGCTAGATTACTGCCACTTATGCTGTCCAACTAGATAAGTGGATTTAATAAGGTCTCAGGTTTTTCTGCCGCTTCCACGAATCGTATGCTTAATTAATGCTACATGCTTTGGGTGACCTCTAAATAGTTTCGAGGCACGGCAATAATTCATTGCACTATCGCTGGCAAATTAATATAAAAGCGGAATTATCAGAGGAAGGCGTTCGTCGCCCTCCATGTGCGCTCTCGACTTAAGCTGCTCCCTTTCCATCTATTCAATAATTTAATTCGTATGAGGTCGTGCTCGACTGCATTATTTGTTCCTTTCTGCATGATTGTCCGCGGGCCCGTGTCATTTTCTATAAACAAAAGATAAGAAAATGTGAAAGATGTGAAAGTTTTTCCACCTTAACCCCCTCGCGGCACCCCCGGCCTCGGTGAAGGCCATTGTTCGGAGGATCGCAGTGGGTCGCCGTCTCTTCGATTCGTGCAGCATCGTGAATTTTTAGTTTGCGCGACATCGTACAGATTAAAGTTTGTCGAAATCCTACACTATGCTGCCGACGTCGCAACGTATCGTACGGCTTGATATGTTTTATAGGACAATGCGCCCGAGGAGGAAGAAAGTCGCTTGTATGCTGATTTATTGAGGCATGAGCCATGCCATTTGGTCTTCTAGGGCTCGATGATGGGAGACTGATCTATTGCTCCTCGCGGGATCGGCATGCATCATTTGATAATTGGATAAAATTGTCGAGAAACTGCTCTCATGGACTAGTTTCAGCTATCCTCTAGCTCTTGATAGTGTGGCTTTTCTAGACGATGTTTCATTTTATTGGAATTTCTTATTTAGCGCAAATGTTATTTAGTATTGGGGTCGAAATATCTGCCCTTTACCATTTTATACAGATCGATAGTGGCGAACCTTAAACTTAACTTAAACCCTTATAGTGGGTTCAAATAATTTCCTTTTCTCGCTTTTGTTTTTTACATTTCTATACAGTTTTTATTATTATTATTATTATTATTATACTTAATTTAATGCATAACTAGCATCTAAAGTAAACCAAAAAGTAAACAGTATGACTTGTAGTTTCTTCGTTTTTAAGGAATTAGGACAGAAAATTGCGCATGTTATCTAAATAGATATTTCGATTATTTTAACCTCGATATACCTAAAATAAGAAAGACTGCCTGAAACATAGGTATACACCTCAATTTTACCGTTATTTGAAATATGAGGCAAACTTAATTATAAGCTTTAAAAGTAATTTATAAAGGTAGCAAAGTAATAACAAAAATAAAACACTTCCAGCCCTCCCGAATTGCAAGCTACCAAAAGGTTCAAAAATCGGTGAGATTTTCCCAAAAAAAAAACAAATACCGGCCAAGTCCTGCATCATGCATACAAAGTGCGTTCTGGCAACGGTCGTGTCGGGCAAACACCTGAAAGGTGCAGAGCTCCTAATAGCCGCGGGGCCCCCAGGCAACTCTAAGTACGTGGGACCCGGCCGAAAGGCGCGAAAAAAGTCGACTTCGACACCGAATATTTCCTGCTTTTTAACATACCTTAAATCGGAGCAAATTAAATTTTCACCTTAATACGCAGCTCACGTATCACGTTTATATTTCTATAATTATTTTATCTTAATTAATTGTACTACGTTTTTGAGAGTACTCGCCGGTGCTGTGCGCGGAAGAAAAAATAAACTGATTTAAAAAAAAAAAGGCGACACTGTCGATCGCCAAGAGATTAAAGGAATCGGATAAAATAGCAGCTGTCGGCACTGTCCTTATTGCTGCCACTTTGCAGTAAGAGCTCATGTTAAGGCACTCGCAGATTTGTTAAGTGGACGCATGCTTATGAGGAACATTTTAGCGACTTAATTAAAAACTTCACCGCGTGAATGCAAATCTAGTGATTAATTAACAGAGTTTTTCAATTACCATTTATTGATATAGTAAATCAGTGCGGCCGCACGGATTTCAAAGTTGTACCTGCGCTACTTGAAATGCCGCTTACGAATTCGATAAATTTTAATTTGATGTCCCGGATACGTCTTGAATTTTGAACAGATTTTCTTCAATAATTGGGACCGACACCACTCAGAGTGTTCACCAAAGGCTAGAAAGTCGTTCGGATTATTCAGATTACTTCAATTGAAATTCAAAAATTGTACCATCGTTTTCTCGCAATAAATAGGGGATGAGGAGCACGTGATTGGGTGTTTCCACAGCGGATATTCGAAAGTACTCCATAAATGACGAAATTTTAATATCTTCATTTTAATTTAAAATTTCTGATAGTCTGAACATAAACGTTTTTAATAAAACTGCTTTTTATTTTAATGGCTAACGATTAGCTTAATTTATTCCGTAAGTACAAACATAATTATTATTTTTATCTATCTTTGGTAATTGAAGTTAAATTCCCCAATTTTCAAAACTATTTCACAATTTGCAGTACCTTACTAATTTCTCAGTTAAATATATTTTTCTTTACTGATCTATGAAAATTGTAGTTTAGTCTAATTTTAGACAAATTGTAATATTATTTAAAATTTACTTTTGCGAAATTTTTTCTTAAAAAAAGGTGGTGGATAGTTGCTAGCCAGAAAAAGCAGTTTGGTTAGATGCTATAACATTAAAATAAACAGAGCTAAACTCGTAATCTACTGAATGAGCTGAAACAAGAAGATAGAATTGGCTAAAAACGGCATTACTTTCTTGTGCGCCTCCCATTACCATAAAACTTATCTAAATCTGCAGTGTCTTAAAGTAAATAAATTCATTTAATTAAAACACGTGTAAATAAAGTCCATTAGGAGCAATTTAGCGCACAATCAGGCTGTCAGGCTAATGTACCTTAATCGGTTCGTGGCATTAGCGTAAACATTTGCCAAATAAATAAACCGTAAACAGTATTAAATTCAACTACATCTAGAAAATTAATTCGAACCGATTCAGACCTCCTGCAAAATGTAGGTGTCTGTAAGAAAAAATATTTTAACACCACGGTTAAAAGTTACAATTTCAATTTTCTGACCAAAGACTCATCTTATCAGATTTACTTTCACTACTGCCAATCATCATGAAGCAGTCAGGAATTTCTCTAACAATTAAAAAATAAAACAGATCGATCTCAGCGTATTTATCAATCATATCATTAGCATAACGCTGAGTTTGGTTTGGTTTGAGTCGTTGCGCGATATTATTGGCGAGAAAACTTGCTCCGGTCTCGGTTGAGATCGGCTTGCTATATTTAGGTGAAATATTTGCCCGTTTGAAGTAAATGACTTAATTAAATGGCATCGGGGCTATTAATTATTTTATTCTATAAACAGCTTTAAGATATACCGATTTAGCACCACACACCACTCCTGCGGGGCGCGCACACCTTGAATAGGTGAACATTTAGCGATAGACGGTGGTACGGCGCGGACGGTGTACGGCCGCCAAGGCAGTCCTATTTGCCGCAATTGGCAACGGGCGTACAGTGTCTAACCAAACCTTGCGCGCCACTCGACGCTGCATACAATTCAATCAGAGGAAAATCTCCGTTGAAATTTTTCATCTTTCACAATTGCAATCGCGAGGAGGTGGAGATCATGTCTGCAAATTTATAATTTACAGCTGGCGATGGAACGACTCTGCGGCTTATTTATTGGCGTCATATATGCAGATTGGCGTATAGAGGCCGCGGAAACGTGGAAGTTCAGTCTTAATGGCACGTAATGAGATTTCCCCGTATGTCGTTGCGGCGTAGAGTGCCAATGCAGTGCGCCTTATCGCCGGCCGGTTATCATAAATTGCCTTTTGCAGAAATGAAAAATGCAAGCTCTCAAACGAAGGTATTTGGGGGCCTCCTGTGACATACCACAGACCATAGCCGGTGCACTGGTCCCCAATACGAGACGACGATATCTGACATATATCACAGTCGAATGTGATTATGTTTCCGATTATCCAGGGGGGTTACACATGTACTTGTTCACGAATTAATTAAACCCGAAGCCGTTTCTCACAGCGGGCAAAATATTGATTTGTGTGAACAGCCGCCGTAGTGGAGCACCACCAGCCGCACACACCGCTATCGGACCCTCGAGACTTTCAATTAATCTCAGGCCTCTGGTCATAACGTGCCGATCTGTTTTCAACAAGTTATAATTACTCGGAAACTCGATGCTCAATTAGCCCATACCTAGCCCAGTATCAAGGGTAGGGCGGCAAGCGTATGTATGGTGCGGTTTTTTTAAAAATGACTACTTATTAGTGGAGGAGCCACTTTATGCCAGCACTTAATCAGCAACTTCGTAAGACAGTTGCCTGTCAATTATGCGATGTGAGCGGGAGCACTGTCATGCTTAAAGTAGGTAAACTTGAAAATAGCGAGCATAATTATTAAGTTTTCTTATAAAAAAGAGATTTTCTAGTCACCTGCTGTATCAAGACCAAGAGTTAAATTATTCGAGACAAAACAAAATCTGTTATTAGTAAAAAAAGTAGTGGCGAAAAGATCATCTTGAGGGAATTTAAAGGTATTTAAATCTTATAATTTGTCTCTAAAAAATGTCTCGTCTCAAATGAGTGAAACAAGTTTATTCAAAATAGAAATTGCGTTAAGGTTAGTTGTAATTTTATACGATTTAAGATTTCTTTTATTATTCTATTTATAAAAATTTATCCGATCTGATTCTCTATTATTTTTAAAATATTCAGATATAATTTGAAGAGAATTTTAAGTTGAAGAATTTCTAAACCGTCCAATGCAGCAAAATTTAGTACAGTATTTAATTTTAACAATTTTTAAATTATCGACAAAGTATTTGTTTAAATTTAAAAAAAATGTTATTACGTACTTTACAAGAGCTCTTTAATACATCAATTGAAGTAAATTACAGCAGATGAAATTTAAATGGTATCAAATTTATTTCATGGGTTCAAGTAAATCTTGAATTATGTTTTAAAGTGCAGGATTAATTATACTTCTCATAATAAATATTAAATATAAGTGGTAAGCAACAATTAGAAAACGCAATAAGAAATCAATTTTAGGCGTGATCAATTCGTTCCCAATCTGTTTGTCCTTTATTAAATTTAGATATGTCTTCAATTTACCAAGACACTCCATTTCCCACAAAAATCTTAACATCCCACACTTACCGAGGGAGAGGTTCCATATCCCAATAAACCAGCCTTAAGATTTTGCCGGGCCAACACTGAGCTCATTAATGGTCACAACTTGCATAAACAAGGCAGCCGTAATCAAGTCATTTGCAATATATCACAGGCTTAAAGATATCAGGAAACCATTTTTCAGAGACTTATTCATAAAACAACAAAATCCGAAAATATTTTGCACGATTAGCATGAGATGAGGGGTACCCACGGGTTTGGCGGGATCACGTCACGGTACGGCAGGCATACCATAACCAAATAAACCCCAAAAGAGGTTCAGCCAGACTGTGCGAAATCAATTCTGAATAAGAAATACCCTCGACGTTTCTTAATCCCCTGGGACTCATGACAAGCATTTCACATTAGGAAGTGAAGATATCGCGGGGAAGAATTTTTCTGCACATTTAGGTTGCCATCGTATTGCGAGGGCTCGTCGCCAGATCCGATCCAAAATCGGGGCCGAGTACTTAATTGAAAATCAACAAAAGATTCATCTGTTCCCCTCATCCTTCGGTGGTGCGAGTATTAAAAACGTCCTGAGGACACTCAACGCCGCAACAAGTGGAACAAGTCCGGTCCCGAGCCAAGAATAAGAGATAACCGAAGTGCACCGGCGCAAGAGTGAACAAAAAACGATAAGTTTATGCAAATTTCGTTAATTGATTTAATTTACTTAACACATACAGACACGCACGATCAGAGTGCCGCAAAGGCATGCCAAGTACCTTTGGCAGGAAGTCTACATGATTTCCTCCTCTCTGTGGAAAAGGTCATTTGCGTAATCTATCTTGATCTCGTGGAATGTATGTGCGTTTATCTTTTGAACATTTTGGAATTATATATGTAAATATGGTGCAACGTTGAACCGATTAAATTGAAGGGCTGTCACGAAAAATCGCAGCTGTATGGAATATGTAGCTCCAATTAAAACAATAAAGTTCTTTTAAGGTTTTATAAAGGGTTTTTGTAAGACCAAATTAACATCCGAATAAAAATAAAATTTGTTTAAATGCTACTTTAACAGAGTAGCAATTATTTCTATGAATTATTTGCTGAACGTGGAATGGATTTGCAAATAGCCTAAGTGTGCCTTTCTAGGCAGCCACACCAACTAAATTTAACCTAATGAGACTTACCAAAACCACAATTGTTTCTTTTTACTAAAAGAAAATTTTATTTTAATTAATAATCGTCTTCAAAAAAAGTAAGTATCGCATCCATTTAGATAAAACTAATGTGGTCACTTTTGTGATTCATAAATTTGAAGGTATAATCAAATTAAAATAAAAATTACTATAACAAATAAGAAATATTAATTGTTAGAAGCACCAGGCTGTGTCTCAAATAATACCATACTATCTAAGATCATTTTAAGAGTTAAACGTCTCTTTAAAACTACGTAAAAGTTTACATTATTATAGACATTATTCAAGTTGTCAGGCTGCAGAAGTATTAGTCTTGTAATTAGTTTATCTATTATAATATAAATCTTATCCAAAACTCAGAAAACCAACAGCAATAATAATTTATCCTAAAAGCGTAAAAGGTATGTGGTAGTCATTCCTAATCTTTTGGAATGCATTACTATTCAAATTTATAATCAGTTTCCAAGGTGTAGAGCATATTTAGAGTAGCGTTCACATAACAACCCTCCACAAAACCTTACAACAACGAACATTTCAGCGTGAAACACTCGATATCATATCTTCACACTCTAGATAACTAACATTCCGAATGTTCCCAGAGCCACTTGTATCCGGTTGTAGTTAGCCGGGCAATTAATCCATTCTATCTAGAATCGAGTTAACGATATACAGCAATATTTCAGCTGTAAGTGGCTCGATTATGTTGCCGTCAACTGTATAAGTCAAACATAGACCAAGGAGCACATGATTGACCGAAATCGACTTTGATAGCGTCAATAAAATGAAATTAATGTATCTTTGGGCCATAAATGCTAACCGCCTGATTGTGGCACATGCATAAATATAACACCTATTCGATTTTGACTGCTCCCCCGCGGACATAAAATGGAAAAATTGAAGGAAAAGTCGTGATCAAATCATTGGCCAGGCCTCAGTTTCAGTTTAGCTACGTCCTAGACCATTTAAGAATTGAGACAGGGGCCTAAATGTGGGGCTCCGGTTGTCGTAGCATGTGTTCCATGTTAATTTTTATCCTAAGGCCATCGCCGGCAGGTCTCGGCTCATTAAAATGTTATTTCAGAAGCAATTTCTCATTAGATAAATGCGAAAATGTAAAGCGAACAAATTATACGACGACGAACGGACTGCATTTTGCCAACAATCCGGAATCTTCCCACAGCAGCGCGCCCCATAAGCCTTTCCATCACTCAGGGCTGGCTGTAGAGCTCATTTTATGAACAACATTTCAATTGCACTTACCTCAGTTCAACATCAATAATAATTAATGAGGTTATTATCTTAGCGAATTGGCTAATTTTCAGCGGTGTTCGCGATCGTGCTCATTCCTTCTTCGAACGAATCCGCAACTGCTTAAGATGAAAATTTAACAAGTTTAAAATTAGAAGACAGTCCGCGCGCGGTTTATGCAAATTGCAACAGTAGGAGACTGTCGTCTCAATCAGAGCTCATTTAGAGATTTCAGTTAAAAATTTATACCTCCGGCAAAATATGAAAAAGATCTCAAAATTATTGCCAACTTATATTGAAGTTTAAGAGTGTCTTATAAGATAAGACCAACCATCCTCGTTAATAACGCTAGAGATTTGGAAGTAATAGTTTTTAAGATTATATAACAGCCTTAAAATTTGTTCATGACACGTTCAATGGGCTTGGTCAATTTATAAAGGTATGCTGTTTTCGAAACATTTTGAGATTCTAATTTAATACATACTCTGTATATTATGAGCAATTTCACACATGATCTTATATTGGCCCTCCAGCACCAGCAGAGATGTTGTAAAGTTGATTTTAATTTGAAAGTTGTTACGCGATAATTCATGCTAATTGTCATGTTGCTCGAACGAAGTATCTGCGGTATGTTACAAATTTTCCAGAAATAATGAAAATTATCTATGACTTGCGTAAATGGATCTACCTACTTTAACTAAGGTGTAATATGGTAAGATATATCTTTGGTAGGGTGTTTACATGTTAAGTACTGTGAAATTATCTCACCGAAACCGTTTCGTTTCTGCTGAAGGTTGTTTATAAAATAATAGATGATTTTCTTGGATTAGATTGAGTTTAAGGTTACTTTACGGATTTTGCCGAAATGTTTATTTTGGATCAAAACTGAGGAATGTTCAAACAGATTAAGATCTCTTGTACTCACCTTAATTTAAGATTGCAAATGGGTGATGTTTTTACCTCTGTTTTGTAAAATAATTCAGCACAATTTCTTAAAATGAATTAACTAACTTCGGCTAATTAATCATGTTTTAGTTAAAAAATGGTTAAATATGTATTTCTTGTGGGATTTGCTATCTTTGTATGAATTTCTACGAAAATGCCAAAAATTAAATATATTTCTCTTGAGTAATGTTGAAAAGGTAAAATTTGCTTATCGCTATCTTTAGTCATGAGACGTGATAACATTGTTTTTTAAAATCGCCAACGATCGGTGAAATACCACAAACTTGTTGTAAAGGTGTCTCTTTACGAGCGAGTTGTGCCTCAGAGATACCCGGAAAACATAATAAAATATTCCTGAAGTCCGGAGCATTTGTGTGGAAATAGAAATTTCAATAAAATTTAACGCGACATGTATTTTCCCCCGATTATTGATAAAATTATAAAATTTTTGCAACATTTCCTCCCCGAAAAGGTCACAAAAATAAGCCAGCGCACGTTGAACTCACAAGGCGCTAAAGGT
Source organism: Philonicus albiceps (assembly GCA_963969385.1). Lineage (NCBI taxonomy): Eukaryota > Metazoa > Arthropoda > Insecta > Diptera > Asilidae > Philonicus > Philonicus albiceps. The sequence goes on from OZ017775.1 coordinate 30,145,222, forward strand.
GCCCATAATTTTCGAGCCTTTCTCTCGTAATTCACCACGATCCCAATCGGACCTGCGAACGTGTTTATGAATATTTAGATATTATTAAACATGATCTACTCCTCTGCATTAAATAGTTCCCTGTCCGCCATTTGGCCGCACAGCTACCGCATCTGTGCTACCGTTTTTGTTAAGATCTGTTTAAGCCGTTTGTCGACCATGCGGCTATCATGTAGGCTGCAATTCTGACCAGCATTGGACCAATGTTCAGAGAACTGAGACAGATATGGAGGAAAGTTATGAGGAACAGACAAGAAGTTCTAAGTGTTCGGGAACAGTAAGCAGTGGGTAAGTAATAGCCGTGATCATCGGCTCGATGCTGCGATCGCAGCTAGAGAAATTCAAATGTACGAGACTATCCTTTTTGGCTGCCATCCCAAGTCCCAGTTGTATTGGGATTGGCGTTCATGCATTGCACCAACCACTGCAATTTCTCGGCTTAATGGTAGACACCGAACTTTTCTTATGGGCTTTCTTATTAACCAGTCAAACAAGGGTAAGGTTGGGATCATAAAGTTGGATAGTCGCGGTACTGTTAATCCGGGTTAGGTACCGGGGGCCTCAGAACTGACGTGTAATTATAAAGCAGCCATCAGACCCGGCTGAATTTCGTCTCCTGGCATGGATTCGAAATAATGATAATTTGTCACCTACGCAAATTTTCGCGCGCTCTTATAGCATATAGTTTCTACCTAATACATAAGTACATATATAATGTACTCGGTGTGGTAACGATGATGAGCGACAGATATCCCGGCTGTCGTGAATTATGCCACACCATTCGGTTTAATTGTCTCGAGCCTCAAGATAAGATAAACCTCAACGGCTCAAGTCGTGATTGCAAAAATTACTGGCTTTGAGTTGAAACAGCTGTCATCGCATTGTTTGTATCATGGGGAGAACGATAGAAATTTTTGGGGCTCGGGGAGTCTTCTTTCCGACTGGGGTTACCATCTGCTATTTTATAGTATAATTATATAATTATTATAGAAACAAAACCTTCTGGGATTTAGTTACATAGGTACCCGGACTAATTTTGTTATTAATAAAAATTATCAATATTAAGAATATACAAAAATCTTCTCGGTTAGGCTAATGTGACCCAAAAATGGGTCATAAAAACAAGCTCTTTCACAAAAGACGTTGATCACAAACAAGAAAGAAATTTAAATTTTTTAAATATAAGTAAGTAACAGAAGGACAGAAATTGCTAAAATATGCGCATTAATTGTTCCAACTAATGTAATATAAAATTTCACGATTTCATATGGGGTATAATAGCAAGCTAATTTTTAATAAAATACTTCACTTAATAGTTGTTAAAGGTTTGCTGTTTTCGTGTTGGGGTTTTTAAATTTTCGAATTTACCCCTTTTATTTCAGCATTACAGTCGTACTGTAATCATGCATATTGGGTAATTTCGCTCATAGTTTTAGAAAATAAAAGACAATTTGGATAGGTGTTAAGTTAAAATTATTATTTTTCCAGAAAAAAGTATCTTGGCATATATCTCTCCAGAAATAATAAGAAGCTGGTTAATTTATTAAAAAAATATGCTTTGATAATTTTCTATTGTGTGATTGTTCCTCAAAAATAGAAAAGCAATTCTAGAAAAATGTTTAATAATTCGAATAAAAAATGATAACCCTATCTGAGACATTCACAAGAATCTTCAACGGTCCAATTGGCCGGAGTCCCGTGTCGTTTTAGGGTAAGAAGGTAGAAGTTAGCTGCTTGCAGGCTCAATTATGTAAATTTGCCGATTGCATATTTCTGCATGAGCACCGCAAACTACTCCTACTTAATATCCATAACTAAAAAAATAGAGCTAAAGATTTTTGCAAGAAATATCAATTGTTCGAGGGCTTTACGGCAGCAAACTTTGCCATGTTGGGGAGTAGTGCATGCAGCTGCACACAGCCAGTGGCACAGCAGCCTCGCGAGATGCATATAAACTGAATCCGACAGATCGATCGATCGGAATGAATGAAATCATGCGATCAATTAAAATTGAAGGAAAAATCGCAGAATCGCAAAATCCCATTGTGTGCCACGGTGGCGCGGGCCTGTATATATTGCGCGGCGCTTTTCCACTAACCCGAGAAGGTGGGTCGCCCGATGTCGTGCCACGACGCTTGAAGAAATGCCGCTTAGCAGCCGTTCAGCTGTCTTTTTCGCGAGGATAATAAGGCGATTGGGAAATTCCGAAACTCGAGCCACTCAAAATTATTTGCATGAGGAATTATGACAACGATGTCGTCGAATTTTCTGAATCGCTGAATTGCGAAAGAGGTCCCAGCGCACCCGATCGACAACGGTAGCGGGCAGGAATGGGGCTGTATAAGTCCCGCATATCGGGGTCCAAAGGAAGAGACGTTCTTTTTCTGGAAGACGCGCCGGAATAGAGACGTTGGTCGGGTGAGATATGTGCATGGGCGATAATTTATGAAAATTCTGGCGCCTTCGCAGCCATAAACGTTTTCATAAGCTCACGAGAAGATGCGAATTTATGGGTATGGTGGGGTTTTATGCGAATGAATCGCAGAATCTGATGGTAGCAAATTTTCCCTACTTGAATGCTACTGTCGTGTCGCTAGAGTGCCTGCTCTAGGCTATTTACGGATCGTGTAGAACGATCATATGCGGCAAACGAGGCGAATGTTTATTTAGGCAATTATGTCATTTGTTAAAAGGATCTACGGGAAAGACGACGGCTCTAAATGTCATTTTGGTTATTATTACGAACATATGCATACGGGCGAATTGATTAGCCGAGCAATAGGACGCTCCGCAACCCATCTACTTAGTAAGATAAGTTATTGTTGATATTTTGCATTATTAGCCAATATATACCTATAAGTAGTTGCTTATAATAGATAATCATATGTTTTAACCAAGACCAAAGAGCAGTTCACATAGATTGACCGTCATGTCTTTTCCTAATCACGGTACTAGAGACAGATCCTTATTTTATTAAATTTCTTAAAATGATACAGCGATATTCGAAGCGATATTGCTTCTCTATAGCGATTTGCAATTTATAATCCTAATAATAATAACTCTGGCCAACAGCAAATCTTTTTCCAAAGAATTGGCAATCATTTCTGTAGAATTTGTAAAAGAAAATGCTCCATCACATTACGTTTTCGAGAAAAATAGGATTAAAAAATACAAAAGGTATTTGGAAAATTTGTTAAAAATTATTAAAAAATAACGGATTGATTTAAGAGCTTAAAATCTTGGTCAAATAATAGTTGAAATCCATCAGTTTAAGTTTTTCCATAAAACTGATGATTTCATACAAAAAATGTCGAATAAAACACATGACAAGCGCACATTCATGAAAAACTTGTTCATCAATATGTGTAAAAAGGTCTGTAAATATAAGTTGTATTCTATATTCCTAGATTAGGATTCAGGCTTTCATTTAAGCGGTATTGCAAATTTCTATGATGAACATTTATTTTTTAATAATTTTTTAAAATTGCCCAAAATACTGAGCTGTATTATTAAAATTTTATATTGCGATTTGAGATTTTTTTAAATAGAAGTTCCCAAACCCCCATAATTGAAGATAAAAATCGAGAAAGAAAAACAACGTTTTCAATTTCCAAGCCTGTGTAATTTATTGAAGGAAAAGCCATAATGTAGCAAAGTATTAATAATTTTGTATGGCGTGTCGCTTTTCTGTTTTCTTTTCTATTCATAGTTTCGCCTCAAAATGCAATTTGTAACTATCGTGTCTACCAAAGTATTTAAATTAAAGGAGCACAAATGATGAATGTTTCAAGGAGCCATCATCAGTTTTATGACTTCTCTAACGTAGACAGTCATGAGATGTTCCAAACTGATCTTTATAAATGATTTATTGAAATTTGAAGTGTGAATTATAATGCAACTCAGATTGGGAGAACTGTAAAATAATATAGGAGTAATCGTTTAGAAGATGTATATATTTAATTAGGAACTATTAAGGATCCATTCCAAGGAGCCATTCTCGAAGTGGCTAACTGGATAATTGCTCATAGGTGGCATAATAAGAGAATTGGCATCTACAGCGACAGTAAGACTACTCTTGTCACCCTACTTAATCCCACCACTAGATAAAAGATTGTCCAGGAATGTAAGAAAAGACTTAATTCTGTTGCCAAGCACAACCAGGTAAATCTTATATGGGTCCCCGGATACCGGGGAATCGACGGCAATGTGGCCACTGACGCTTTAGCGAAAGAGGGCGCAAACTTTCCTCCCCTGAGACCGGAACCCATTGTTGGTGTCAGCTTTACAAAGTTGAAAAGCTGGATAACTAGTAGATCCATGGACTCAATACATGGTTAGAGATAGTCCAGTATATCAACATGTAAATTCACAAAATGGTTCATTGGTCGTCCAGACAGTAACAATGCAAAACTTTTACTTGGATTAGGCGGAAAAGATTGCAGAACGCTTGTAGGGACGGTCACAGGACATATTAACACATGCGGCAAGCATCTGAACACCCTAGGGATCATCAGAGATTTAGCGTATCCTTCGTGTGGGGAGGACGAGGACAGTACGGAGCACTTCCCCTGTAACTGCTTGGCCTTCTCCTTTGGCGCTGATGTAATGAGAATGGAAGACTTCAATTCTCAATCTCTATCTGATGTTCTTAGTTTCGTCAAGATGACTAAAAAATTCGGATAGGGTAGGAGACGAGTGCAATGGACCGTGGTCTGAGCGCTCGAGGCTGACGCCTCCCCCTTTCTTTATAAATAATAATAAATAAGGCTCCATAAATATCTTAAAATATAAAACAAAACAAGATAGCTTGATATTATTCTTGCTTACTTAATAAACTTACATACGAAACGCTTTATAGCTATTGCGTTTTGTGGGTGATTGGACTATATGTTATTAAGCAGGTTTCCATAATTATAGTTTGTGTAAGTATAGTTTGTTAAAGTTCATGTCATACTATATATTTAGGCAGATATGCAATTCCGATTTTTCTCAGTATGGCAAACATACGTTTGTTTAAAGCGAAAAAACATTATAGCACAGTATTATTCAATTATACTATATTTTCATTTGTTTCTAATAATTGTACTACGACAAAACAAAAACATGACAATTTATCTATTAATTCTCATTAATACATAATTTCTTAATTCATCTATACCAAAGATAATGCAATGATACTGCTGCAATATAATCTTTTTGAAATCGAAATGGGTCTCTGAAGAAGCGAAGGAGACTTCTGCCCTTTACTTGCCGCAAAGGCACATGAGTTTGGTTCAAGAGTTCACATGTTTTCGTGACTAACGTTGCAGAATGAAATAATTTATTCAACATTACGCGTGACGATCATAAAAATTGAAAAAGAGCCCAACACTTTTGATCTTTTCGCTGCCTCAAGGAATTATGGGAGAACAAAAATTTTCTGCGGCAATAATGAATTATTTCCTCACAGCTACGATAGAGAATACACCTTTTTTAGAAAAGAATGGGATAAAACTCATTAATTCCTTCCAGGTGGTACTGACCCAATTTCCAACAAGCGCAAAAAGGAACTTTGCTTTTAAAATAAATGCTTCCTTCGTGGCACTTGCCAACCCACCATTTATCACACATTCCATTGATAAAAAATAAATAAAAAAATAATAATAATAAAGTAAAAACATAGTTTGGGGTATGGCGGCACAGTGCAACCGCTCAAAATCAGTATTTATTAATTCAGTGCAAACGAGCAACAGTGCACTGTTTATCACTATTAATCTCGTTAGGAAAGCGGGAAGATAGCGCTGTAGCTTAGCAGAGAAGCTGAAAATTAGTAACCCGAAGCACCATAACTTACGGTAAGTGCTAACAAAATAACCACCTTTGCACCTACAAATCCTAATTAACTTGTTCAACATACGCAAAAAGATATTTCGCTCACGATCCAGGTAACACTCAAAAATATTTCCTTGAGGCGGCCAACCGCATATTTCTGCATTTCAAATTTTCTTAAACCAGTCCTCGGCGGCAAACGTTGCGTTGTCGTTGTTGTTGTCGTTGTCGTCGTCGTCGTCATCGTCATCGTCTGTATATGCAGCGCAAATCGCACCGATCGACCCAAGACGATCACGATATCGCAACTAAGACTATGACGGCTAAGACGACGATTGCAACGACGACAACGAGGACAGCGACGGCAACATCACATAGATGAAAATTTTCATGATATAAGCGATCCGCGGATAGGTGCCCAGCAATTTAGCCTCCCCCCGGTCGCTATCTGGCCATATCTAACGAGCCTACAACCAATTATGTCTTAACTACAAATCATCAGCAATCAATTCACCTACGGTTCTTACTAAATACTTTCAAATGTTTACCAAGTTTGGTATTTTTGTGCAATCATTAAGATGTTGTCCGCTTTTCCGTCGGAGCACCACAGGAGAGTGACATAGGCTATGGCGGGACCACGAGCGGGGCCTGATCCTCTCCTTTAGGCTTTGGCGACGCCAAGTTAAGACGCCGAGAAAGATGGTGGCGCGGTACGCTTTTCTTCTCTAGGCGACGAAGACTTATAGACCTTTTTTGCGACCGCATTTGGCCCGAGAAAAACTGATTTCCGGGATATGTGTTTTTTTTTTTTTTTTTTTTTTTTTTTTTATTATTATTTCGGGTTGTTTGTCATTGTTTTGAAGACACACCATGATGAAGTTAAATGGCAATTAATTCGAGGCGATGCGATTCTTCAGTCACAGCTCTTATGACAGATATCATCGAAGTTGACACTCGACAGTAATAGGTTCGTTTATTAACCATTTAGCTTCAGATATGTCTTTTTATTCTCCTGCTAGCATTCTGGCGTAATGTATTTAAGTCTTATATAATCTTATAGGCCTAAGGAATTTATGAACACGAACATACCTTACGATGCCCACTCACTATAAAAATTTTAATTTTAAATTTTTACATTTAATAATTTCGAATTTAAAAATTTTGACAACATATGTATTTTGTTTAAAATTTTAATTATTGGAAACTTATTCATAAAGACAATGTACCCCTTTATAAAAGCAAGTCAACCCTAAGCCTGGGAAATAATCTTGTATTGTATAAAGTCATTTTCCAAGCAACTATGTTCTATAGAGCGCTCTTCTGGTATCGATGTTCTCGTTCTCATATCAAAAAATTACAAATCGCGATTTGCGATTTTTTGACGGAATTTAATAGTAGAATTGAAGGGTGTTCCATAAGTGTAGCCCTTTCAGCGCTGTGACACTTAGAAATCTAATAAATAAATAAATATTTTTCCTAAAAAGGTTGACATGTTTTCATAGTCTGGACGAAGTTTCAGCAATTAAAAACGATGTTTAGGGCCAGGACAGCATTTTTCCTTGTAAAGGGCCCTCTTTCCCTAAGTAAAATCGCCCCCAATCAGTTAAAAATTCATAACTCGGTGAATTTAGCTCCAATTTAACAGGGGTTTTGCGTTTTGAGCTAAGGGCTATCCCTTTAATTAGAGCCCTGGATCGCGCAGATCTGATGGAAATACGAAAAGTAGCTTTTTTGGCCTCAAAAAATCATAGGTTAACCCCTTGAAGTATTCGCGAAAATCTCATAATCCTCAAAGTTGGACTTATACATTGGCATTTCTCAAACTTATATATATGCATTTCTCAGAGCTACATCTAAGAGTCTGTATAGATAAAACTAGATTTTATATAAAGTTGAATTAGGTTCAGCAAAAAAGAAAATAGAACTTGTAGGCCAATTAGTTTCTAAACTCACGCAATTAATATAAAATAACATTCTTGCTAAATAAACGTAGTTATGATAACTATCTCTTAATGAGTAACTGACTTTTTAATTGTACAAACCTTAAGTAATTTAAATTTATTAATATTGCGCTTAAGAAATCTCTTTAGTAGCATGCCTACCATTTCGGATTACTGAATTAAATTAAAATTCATAAAATTTTTCAATATATTTAAAAAAAAATAAAAAATTATAAGCGTTTGCTAACGAACACCAACTGCTTACGATTATTACAATGAGGATCAATGATCACCTTAGGCGCGACCATCTTTGGTCGATTCAAACATTGAAGCAAATAACAATTGCCAGGTAATGGAAAGTCCTGACGGAAGAGAAAGAATGACCATACGACTAACGAAGTGCATAAAAATTTAATGGAACACTTTTCAAGCGCATTGCGCTTAACATGAATGCATATGAAATGCAATTTGAACAGTGGAAACCTTCATCCGAAGATCTTCACCTTTCCCGAGATGAACAAGGAGTTTCACTCGAACACCATAAATTTGCGAACAAAATGACTTTAATAAAAACGACAGAACGCTACAACAGTACCCAGAGAGATGGGACGAAAAGTTACCGTTTGGGGGCAATCGGGGAGCGCAAAAATTTTCAATAACTGCCGCGCGAAAAAGGGTTTCTTCCTCTTGATTACGCCAACATACTTCTGGTTCGCATGAGTTATGACAGAAATAACCGGCCACAAAGGTCTGTTTAGACTGAAAAAGTAGGGCTGAATGAGAGGATAATGGCCTCATTCACCAAAATATGAACCGCGGCCAGGTTACACTGAATATATTTGAAATTATGAAAAAGGCTCGTTTATCGTTCTTTATGCCCGCCATCGCCCGGTCCAGCGGTATTCGGACAACGTTGTCGACGACGACGGGCAAATTATCAGGGAATTATGTTTCACGACGTCCAGGGTCCAGGGGGATCGTGTGTGATATGGCACCCATGTTTGCCTTTTAATTTTGCCTTCTTGGGATCCGTCTTCCTACATCTTCTGCGGACCGACAGCTGATTAACACTTTCCATACAGACTCCAAAAAAACAGCATCCTACTTAAAAAGACATGGGTTGGTTAAACTCAAAAATTAAATAAAATAGACATTAGTTCTAGTATTACTTTACACATACGCAAATTTTTAAATGAATCTTAGGTATATATTTTTTTAAATCATTGGAAAGAGAATTGAATATTTAAAAAAAATAAAGCATATATTTTGAAAATTATCAGTTTATAAAGAGGCAATTTTAATTTCCCATACTTTGCAAAATAATTCATTTCGTAGATAGTCGAAAAATAAACTATTACTTAAAATAAAGTAAAAACTAAAAGTGATGCAAATTCGGTTAGCAATCTCAAGGTTTGTAAAAGTTTAGAAACAATCTAAACTTGGTTTAAAATTATGTATCCGTTTTAAAACCTCTACGACGATTAATTTAAATTAAAATACTATAAAATAAAAGAAGGAAATATAGGAAATAGTGGATAATTTTGATAAAATTTGTATTAGACTATAAAATAACAATTTGCATCTTTTTAAAAGTAACTAGTTAAATAAAATAAATAAATTAACTTGAAAACCTTTCCCCAGCCCACTTACTTTTTAGCTAATTTAGGTTAGTCAATGTTATACACATATACGTGGATAATACGAGTATAAATGTGCATAAAATTTATTTGATGATTTTCTAAATTATATTAGAATAGACTTAAAAATAGCTGCATTTATTATTAATGATTTCTAGAAGACTTTACGATAATCTCTGATTGTATTCCACAATTTTGACTGCTTAGTCTAGCTCAAACTAAATTGTCTCTTCTTTAAAAACTATGAGGTCAGGAATAAAATGTGAACCACCGATGGCATACACTGACTTGAATCCTGTCCCAAATCAGGCCTGAGAAGCTTAGCTCAACCCGACACCTAAGTCTTGATCAATCCTAGCTTAGATCAGAAAGTAAAAAGAGTGAAGCATACAAGCAAAAAATCTTAGATCAGATCTTATGCTTAACAACATGTTTGAATAGGACATTGGGGCTAAATGTTGCTAAAATTGATATTCTACAAAAATTACGCGATTGTAATTTTTAAAATGACTCTAAAACGACGTCTGTACAGGAAGTGTAAAGGACGGGCCAGTCAATTTTAATTAACGATCGTTGCGGCCAGGTGACTCACCCGCGAGTCAACTACCTGGAAGTAAGTTGACGAAAAGTCTGTGACGTGTATTCGCATTGTGCAACAATTAGTCCACTTCCGTGTCAGAAGCAGTTTGAATCGAAGGTGCACAAGCCCAGCCTAGACCGCGGGAACCATGGCCATTGTGGCTGGCGCTTTACGTTCCGCGCCTCCCGTTGGCACAGCCAGATGTGCTGGTTCGCGATTGTGAGCAATTCCAGCGTAGGAAAACTTGCTGCTCTTAATTTGTCACAATTTATTATGCAAAATTCGTTATGAATTGTAAATTAGTTCGGCACTAGCAATGCTGTGCGAAGGTAGCGCAACTAATTCGGTGAGAGGGCGGTAAGAGGTATTCCCGAACCGAACCGATCAAGCGTTCGACTCTTTGGGACCTCGCCGAACAGATCGCCAACCGATCGCACAAATTGCCCCCCCCCCCCTTCTGATAAGGGATCAATGACCCCACGTCCGCAACATTGTCTTATGCTGGGCTCCTTACATAATTCTTATGCGCGCCGATGCCAAAATGAATTGCTCTTTTTAATTTGTCCGCGTTGCGTTTTGCATCTTGGCGAAAAACGACAACGAGCGCCAAGAGGAAATCGAATGCGATCTCTAACCACACCTGAGCACCGCGACCAGGAGGATCGTCTGTGTGTACCTGTGGAATTCCAGAAAGGTAGCATTTTTCCGGGGAGGGAAGGGAGCGTTTAGGTTCTTTCTTGTTCGAAATCCGAGAAACTCTCTGGAGTTAAAGGAGTTCCGAAATGGGTTCTTTGTCATTCGTATAGACGGAGGAGACAGGGCCAACTTTTGCGGGGATATCATTCAGCTTTTTGGACTGTTATCAGGCCGGTTCATGGGCACGTTTAAATGATGGTGAAATTAACGAACGGCACAGAATATAAAATCAATAAAAGCGAGCAATCGCCACGAAAACCTGGTTCTGTTCCGTTCAAGTGAAAATTTTGCGCGCTAAGGTGCTTATTAAGATATTTCTTGGGTTCATTACGAAAAGATGTCGACGTTTCAGAGCAAAAGTTACCTAAAAGACCTACCACGCTTTTTGCCGCGCAATGCGGTTTTCAGTACTAACGGTAAGATTTTGTAAGTTTTCTTTTTATCGTAATTAATAATTCTGAAGGGAAAAATTAATGCTGTAGGGTAGACCGAGGCGAATCGGATCACAGGGCGAATCGGATCAAAATAAGAAATCTGTTGATAATTCAAATATCGCATTAACATAGAACGCACTCAACCGGCGTTTTGCGTCTCTCCTCTCACCCCGCACCTCCCGACAGGGCAGTATTTCGATCGCGCTTGTGAATCAGTGGCGACGCCGCTCGTTAGCGACTCGGTCGTTTGTGTGTGTCGCAATTTTGGCGCTCATCTAAGGTACGTACTTACGATTTCTTTGTGTCATATTACAGATTTGTGTTAAAACTCAACTACATTGGTTTATATTGTTAAGCAAGGTGTCTATATTAGAGAACCAATTCGCTTTTAAGTATGATCTTAGAGGTTAACGTCTAAAATATTTATTTCAAAAGTCTTGATTATGGGGCTAATCGGATCATATCGTCAGGGGCGAATTGGATCACACTTTTAAACTGATTTATTACATGTTTGAGGTTATTGATTCATATTTATTTCATTGTAGATGGTTCGCACGTACAAAAGAAAGACTGATGCCGGAGAATGGTCTCAAGAAAAAATGAAAGAGGCTGTAAATAAAGTTCAGAACAAAGAGTTGACCTTACGTAAGGCTGCTGAGAATGCCTGCAATGCCTGCGAAGAATGGTGCCACGAAACATGTGCTAATATGGGGGGGAAAAAAGGACCATATATATGTGAATTATGTGCCAATAATTAAAATTGATCTCATTATTAATTTTTTACTGATTCCAAAGCTATAGTGTTAAGAAACTTAAAATTTTGTTACATGTTGTGTACGATCCGATTCACCCCAAAAATTGGGGCGATTCGGATATTTTTCTTTTTTCAGTTTTTAAGAGCTAATGAAGCGAATATATGTATGATTTAAGTTTTCCAATGTTTATTTCATAGCTGATTGTTACTTCTTTCGTTTTCAACAATAAAAATAACATTATATAACACTTTAGTATGATTTACTTAACCTCAAAGAAAAAGTGATCCGATTCGCCTCGGTCTACCCTATGTGGTTGACACTGAAAGTAGTTATAGTTTTGCCACTGGTAATCATTTATGATTAGTGATAATCAAGTAAAGTTATCGTTTTTTCCATTTTCAAACCTTTTGAACAAACATCGTTACATGATATGAAAAATATCCATCAGTATTCAGGCTTTCTTGTACTTATAATAGAAAGAGTTATGAAAAAATAAAATTTTCTGCTCACACATGCCATAAACTAAATCTAAAAACCAAGAAATTATGTTATCTACCTAGAAAAGCATTAACAAAGGGTTCTCTATCAAGTCGTTTTACTGCTAAACCAACCAAAGTCTAACTTTACTTAGTTTTTTAAGAAATCAGTAGTTCTGAAAAATTTAATATACCCATTTTCTTGGAAATTATATCAGTTTGCGAATTACCGTAAATCATTTATGAACTCTACAATTTGATCCAAAGTCTAGAATTTCTAAATTTTGTATGATAGATTCAAAACTAATTCGGAGTGGTTTTGAAAAACCCATTTAAATAATTTTTATTGAACAAGATTTGAATTAGCGAATCCGTAAAATTTTAAAACATGATTGGGGTTTTAATGTAAATGATGTTTGACCTTTATTCCCTTTTAGGGGGTATTATAATACGTATAATGTTTTATATGATATTATAGGAATTGAATTTATGGTGCATTAGCCAACTTTTTTAGTACAATTGCCGGAATTGATTCAAGCTCACCCAAAAACGAGCAAAATCAGCTTGAAATGCAGCGCCGTGAGAACGTTAAAGTCTCCTCGAGAAATCTTTAAATTTGGCCAGAGCGGATTACCCAACTCCGACCTAGTTTTGGAACAATTAGCTATCGAATTTCTGCTGCCTTTCAGGGCTTATAGTAATAGGAATGTTATCAAGATATGGAGTTAGGTATCACTTCTAAACAATGTGCAGCGAATAGCTGAAATCAAATCGTAAATGCGGGCCCCTTTCACAATGCGCGAAGTGGCGCATTCGGCTCGATGGTATGTAAAATAGCACACAATCAACCATTGAATTTTCTTCAGGGAGAGAAAACTCCCTCGGCAAACCTTTTCAATTTGGGGTTTACATCTTGGCGCTGCAGAATCATTCTACAAAAGACCGGGAAGCATTTCGCAAAGGAAACTAAAAGTGCAACAAATCCGGCTGACCGGTAAATTGGCGCATGGGGAATTGCATGCGCGCACATCTTAAAGCGAACAAGCTGTACGATCAATTTAAGGGGGATTGCGCAGTTGCGCAGTAAAAGTTTCAAATGAAATCGAAAACTTTTGTACAGACCGTCGAGGTTGAAAGAAGTTGAAGAAGAAAAAAATAAAAAAATCAGAGAAAAAGTTTTCTTGCTGGAGGAGAGATGAAAAGTTGTGATGTGGCACAAGTATAAGGGTATACCGTTAGGAATAGAAAACGTTTTCCCATTTTCGCGATTTCTTTTTTCCGGAGACGGGCGCGCGCTCGGCAAACATAAGGTGGAAATGTCTCATGTCGCCTGGGCCGCGCTTCGATTGGCCTGCTCAAGGAATCCGACTTGCAACATTACCGGCACTGCATCGCATGTACCTAAGAAGTGTAGTCAATCGAAGAATAGACGTGTCGTTGAACCGATACAAAACGATCGGTGTAAACACGCCGTTTGGTAGGATAGCGAGGCACGGAATGGATTACAAGTACTGGCCGAACGGCCGATAAGGAATGCTGCCTAGGCTTAGGTTGCCTTGCAAAATTCTTGTATCTAATCGGAATGCGAGTTAATTTTTAGCCGGCGGATGTGTGCAGACGACATAGGTTGAATTAGCTTGAAAAGTTGATGACACTCCTTGGGAATGCCTGAGATCTGTCACCATAGAAAATTGCCATCGATTGCCACTCGCGTCTCGATGCCGGCCAGGCTAGATCTCAAGTAGCATGGTCCACTTACGATCAGTCGCGTACCTCGCGATCGATTGACAGTGAACATCTATCAGAAATTTTAGCTGAAAATTCTATATGTTGGCCGGCTAACGGTGAATTGTATACGATTTCCTGAAAAGGTCAAGTCAAGTCGTCTCGGGAGAGAAATTTGCGCCACGCAGACGCATATCTTCTAATTGGTGCTAATTAGGCACGTGATGCTAGTAACGCAACAAAAAAAAAGAAGGTATATGCTGTAGTTGAAAAAGATAAGTAGATCACATCAAGTTGAGCCGATATCCCGTGAAGATTGAGGAGGCTGAGGTGGGCTGGGCAGATACTGTTGCGAAATGAGGAAAAATTCACCTAGTGCTACTGCATATTTGGTGTTACGCAATTGATCGAGTTATTGCTCCCTGATGCACACTGGAGCAACAATTTCGCTTTTGAAAGTTATTTAGCTGCACCAGCAATATTAGGATATTTTGAATTATATTTTTAAAAATATTTCCATATTAGGTATGCAAATGCTAACATTCGAAAATATTTTTAAAATAAAAATGATTGCAGACTCATTCAAAATTGAACTTAGCAGTTTTAGATGTTACTGATTTCAAATTTACTAAAACCAAATTTTTTTTTATTCTATTGAAATTTTTAATTTAAATAGTTAAGATATTACGGAATTATAAATCAATTTAAACAAGTACTTCAGAGGATACCGCATACCACATATTTTATTACAAATTTTTGGTATGCTTCAATGCTACCATCATTTTGAAATAAATCCATATGAATATAAAACCAATAGAACAGAAAATACTGTCGAATAGATGAAAAGCTAAAAAAAATTTTGACTTCGTAGAACCTGATCAGGAAAATTAATAAAAGTTAAATAATGATACATCCTAAGAACGAAGGGAATAAGTATCAGATCATTGGTTCGCATGTTCCTCTATCCTATCTATCCTATCCTTTTATTTTTGAAATGAGATTGAACTCAGAGACTGAATTCTAAGATTTTTTAACTCAAGTTTGGAGATCGATTCAGGTTTTGTATTCATAAAGTGGCAGTTTTAATTTTAAACTCAGTTTCAACTGTATCATAGGATATTTTTAAATTCCTTAAGATCGTTCTCAAAGCTTACCTTAAATCTGAGATTGATCTTAATACTTTTAGACTATTTGAAAAATTGATTAGATAGCACCTCTTAATTGTTATTGCATTGTATTTATTGTAATTACGTTCTGTTGCAACTGCCATTCTAATAAACGAAAAATATCCTTAATTTTAGATTATATGTGGGATTAGTAGATCGCATTTCTCAACAGAACAAACATTTTTCGAAATGCATCGGCAGAAAGTGGCCACAGATAGTTCAGTTGGGTTAAGAGCATTAAAGCGCAGGTTTGCAAATTATACGTTCGAGCTCTGTCCCTTATCGTTGCTTTTTCAACTAATTGCGGTTTGAATTATAAAAATCAATTAATACTTGTATAAGACAAAAATAGAAGAATTGAAGTATTGCGAAACGACAAACGTTGATACATGGCTAAAAATTAGTTATTAGTTCCATATCTACATAGTTTGTAGTTTCATATATATTTTGTAGCTTCATACAAACAAAACAAAGGTACTATACCGTTTTTATAGGTAACCCTTCAATGGTAAAATCTATAATATTATTTGAAAGAATACATCGAATAGAAGTTTTACGGTTTCTGGGATGTTCGGGATGTCCCATTTTAAATATTGTGTCGTAACTCAACTTCATAATCTCGATATTTCATATTCTATTAAAATATTTTAAATTTGTTCAGTTGGTATATTGAATAAAATTTTAATACCATATTTGTAAATAGCCGCTTTGATAACATGAATGTGTACATTCTCTACAAAAATGGCATTTTTTATCGGGAAATTCCTAATCTCTAAAGTTATGTAGAGTTCTTTTCAACGATTGTTTTTTGTATGAAAAGGGCATTAAAATAGTTGAGACCTTATATTACGTTAATAGTCTTTAAAACCAAACGCCGAGTAATAAGCTCTTAATAAATATAAGAAATATTGCTGTATACCGTCCGCACCTCCAATCAATGCGTGCCTACCATTCGAACGACCAAAAAGCATCACAAGACACGTCTTTTGTCTATTGAACATCAGACCGACAAATGTAGACAATGATTTCACACGTTTAAATAAAGCGCGATGGATTTTTTTATTTATTTATTTATTGTTTTTTTTTTTTCTTCTCGTATCCGGTTTGTCTCCTGCATGGACCTGAGACAAGCTATCCCGAGAGGCAAAAGGAGGAGTAATTTCATAAGAATTCATGACACAAAACTCTTTTGCACTAAAGGGCTCAAACAATGCCACGAAAACGGACAAAAAAAAAAGGCACAAGACGAGCTCAAAACATGGCTCAAAGACATCATCCATAGATATTCATACATGACGGAATGTTGAAAAACAAGGTTCCGTTCACAACCACCTGCACAGGAGGGTAACCTAAGGGGGGCGGGGGGGGGGGGGGGGGGAGGCCACCATTCGCGTCAGTCAGGGGAACACTAAATGCGGTCCCAGTTTTAGCAGCTCTCCTCAGCCTGGCGTCGTCCTTTTCCTTTTTTGTCATCATCGTCAACCTCATCACCACAATCACACTATTTGCCTGCTAAATTTGCTGCCATAATAACGCGTTAACTTTCAATTTTATTCTGGCCAACGTTTATTATTTCCATTTTTGTTTGGGACGTGCACGCTCTGTCAGACACGGCACCATGAATATATCACGCGTAACCTTGGACGGCATCGACCTTTTTATTTCTCTCACTTGCCCAACTCTTCAAGGCTTCGGTTTAAAATTCAAGAAAAGGATCATAACTCCTGGATATTACCGAAGCATCTTACAATAGATTTGGATCATTTTTCAAAATTATTAAATATAATAGAAAAAGTTTAATGTTAAATTTACTTGTTTTCTGGTCAAAAAGACCAACTGATAGATCAAACGACTTAGTAAGCTATTTAAATAGATTTTAATAAATTTCTACAAACCTTTTGATGTATTACTTAAAGAAAATAGCAAAATTATTAACTATAGTCTCAGAAAACTGAGACTACATGACCTAAATAGCATTAAATTGATCAAAATTCAAATAAACCCCAGAAGAAAGCACACATTTTATACAATTTTAACATACTGTAGATACAAAAGTTGTGTTTGTTTTACAATTCGATTCTCGATTTAAGTTAAACAAGAAATTTTTCACTGAATTGATTTGGATTTAAAGACAGTTTGGCATCAAACACTTAATCTAATAATTTTAACCGATTTAAGGTTTGTAGTTTGGATAGGTAAATATCATACCAATTTGATGCACTTTTCTTAAATTATAAAATTTTGATATATGTGACTGTTTATAAAATTCAATTTAATTAGAAATTTTGCTATCTAATTTCTTTTGTTCCATTTTAACATGGAAGTGCGTTGTCCTTTTTAAAAATCAGGACTTTTAAAAGTATTCTACTTATACCATATATGATAATATTTCTATTGATTTAAATTAAATACCCTTAAAACAATACATAAAATTGAATAATCCTTTCTTTTATTTTCCAGGTAATTTACTTCCACCTACAGTCCAGTGGCTGGTAAGGCATTAAACATGTAAATAGTAGAAAATCCTGTATATTTTCGTATTTATTAACTCTTAATTTTATTCTAATGTTATCTTTATCAATTCCATACACATGTAACGTACAATTCGTTCCAATAATTAATTTTGCTATGACTTGAAAAAGAGTTCTTCAAATTTACCTGTTAATATTTAAATGAAAATTATTAACAAATAGCAAAAGTGATTTTTATTAGTTACTTAACGTTACATTTAACTTTTTGAGGAACATAGTTTTAAAGAAAATCTGATAGCCAAATTGTACAGATTGTTTAATTATAGTAAAATAACTTCAAAAACCAATAATTCAACTGTAAGAGCATGAGTAATTTGAACTTTTCGAGGTGAACTCAAATTTATCCCACTATGCATAAAAAGCTATGGAATAGATGGGATTGTTTTTAACCCACCTAATTCCAAAGAGTTAAGCAAAAAGTAACTTTAAATTACAGAGTTTGCTGCTTTGAAATACCGAAAAATTTTGAATACGATAAAATATGAGTAATTTGAAGTCAAATAAATTAAAAATTTTAAAAGAATATTTTCCCTCTTCTTATGCTAAAGTTAAATCCATTAAAAAATTTTTATAAAAATTTTTCCAAAGTCAATTGTAAAAGATACCTATTCAAAATTTATTTGTCGGCCATTGACACACCTTCGGTCTTGTTATTGTCTGAGAGGCGCTATTGAAAACCTAAAATCTGAAATTAATTCTCGCAAAACAAATAAGGCACAGAGATATGCCGCCATCGAGTCCCGGAACGTTGAAGTAAACAAAAATAAAATTAATCGCCCGAATGCCCCAAGAGTGCGAGAACTGTGATCTAATTGAATTCAGCAATTTATCCGTCCTGTTCGGTGGGACAGCGGTAATCGCACGCGTTAGTATGCTAATTTCTGAGATATCATTAAACTTGTAATAATTTATTCCCGCAACCGATCGGCCAGCCCAGACAGAGAGACAGAGAGACCCATTAGCATGCCTTAGGTCGCAGAGTGGGCTGCGATTATGGTACAGAGCGGATGATGATTAATTAGAAAATAAATTCCGTAGCTGAAAAATTTTTGTCTATTCCGAGGTATTTTGGGGGATCCGACGGGATGAACGTGTCTGGGTCTAGGATGCGGGCATCCTAGATCCCACGTCATGATTTTATCTTAGTGGCACGGTTGATTGGTTCAAAGTTCTGGCACTCATGACCAAGCAAGAATCTGTTCGGACAAAAGAATGGGATTTTTCTTATGTACGGTTGAAGATGTTGCGCTCGAAAATTACTATTTTCGATATGCTTGAATAGCGCGAGGGTACAGTTAACTGTGGGCACGTTGGTTCGCTTTTTGTGATACGTCGCGGTCTGCGTTTTTAAGAGCCTCCAACCAGCCAGCACCGTGAAGTTGTACGGCGGTCCGGGCGGCGCAATGTCGGCAATGGTGACTCGGAAGATGGGAAAGACTCGCGGGAAATGGCGAAGGTGAATGTCTCGTTATCCACGGAAAATTGTGCCACTGCCACCAAAATAAATCAAACGATTGGTTGGCTGCGGCCGCGGTAATTGAATTTGGTAATCGTCGTAATTACACCGCCTGTTGTCGAGGATTAGGGGTTAATGCCGTAGGAAGTCGTGATAACTCGACCTTGACTGAGCCATCGGCTCGGTACACCGGCGTGACTTATTAAACGGCGCACCAATTGAATCCGCATCGGACGGAACTTGTAATTAAATCGAATTATCAGCATTACAGGAGCCCAGGAATTTCAGGTGCCACCGGCGAGTATAATCGATTTTTATGGTCGGAAAGAAATCGCTTTCGCGAACCGCTTAAGCTAAGGCCGTAAAGGTAAAACGTAAGTGGCCGTGTAAGTCAGCCAGCCATGCCGCAGTTCGTTGTCGGCCGTGTCAACAAATAAAGACATTGGTGGAACATGGGTAGTTTTCCCCATCGTTTCGCCAAGTACATCGATGGCTAAACTTTATGGTTCCAACACGGGTTCCGACGACGGGTTTTCAGTCCAAGGGTACGTCACACATTCCTCTTAACAACCGGCACTGTCAGGCACAGCTACACAAATCCCGCTGGTTAGACATTTTAGAATTACCTAAAAACGTTCGGTGTACTATAAAAAAATACAATAAATATTCATTACTATTTAAACATAATTCGATTCATTTAATAAAAAAACCAGAATTTTAATTGAGAAAACTTGCTTCCAAAAACAAACCGTCAATTTCATGTCAATCAAAACAGGTAAAAGTAGGGTGAAGTAGAGTTACTAAGGAAGTTTGTGTAAATTAATTTGAATCGTGTGTATCTTAGGATTTTATCATTTAAGGAGAGATATATTGAAAGAAATTTGATATAAGCTCGGATATATACAAAAACAATTAGTTGTAAACCGGCTTTTCTCGGAACTATACTACTAAAATATTTGAGTCATAACTCAATAAAAATTTCCTACTTTCCATTCATTCTTGTCTATACCACGCACCATAATATGTACATAACAAATATGCTATGATTTCGTTATTTGTCTGTTTGTTTTTCGTAAGTAACTACTCGTACTATTGGTATCATCTAAAATTTGGCTAGTAGCCCTTATAAAAAGGAGGAACATTTAGAATATTCAAAATCGTATTTTTGTTTTATATAAGGAATGAGAGGTATCCTTTAAAATAGGTTGTTTTAGGAATTTAATCCTTCCACCTTATTTGCATGCCAAAAAGTCTGAAATAATTCGTACTACTATTACTACTACTACTAAAAAAATGAAGTATGACCTTTTGAAAAGCTATATTAACATAGTTTTAGGTAGATAATTTTATACAGATATATGGGGGTACCATCGCCGGTTATTTTTATTATTTCAGCGCGCAAAGTGCAGCAACCGATCGTACACGCACTGTGCAATTTTTTCACGAACCATTTTGACTCCTTTTCGGCTACTCTCTTTTCCCAAGACTAGCTACGCTACAGAGTTACAGCTTGCAAAAAGAAGTTTCCAAGATTCTAGTTGAAAAATCACAATTTTAGGTACTCAGTGACTAAATGACTTTCTGATAGTTCATCTTAAATCTAAGGCATTTCCAATTGAGCTATAGTTTTGAAATTTGAAATGTAGATAGAATCAGAAAAATCTGATGAAAAACATATGAAATCCTACCAAAAATATAAATGTAATAAAAAAAAGCAGGCCAAATTTTCGTCAGGAGAATATTTTTGGTGGGGTTATATTTACTATTCTTGAGTAAATTGAAAAGACAGATCTCTTGCAGTTAAAGTGTGAAAAACCTCATTTTACAGCTTACAGCTAATACCGCATAAAATAAACTCGGGCTTCAGTTTATGGAGAGTGTGACATGAAAGTGTGCAGATGTGATCCAAAATTAGGGCCATTTCCCCATGGATTGCCGTGCCTGGTATAAAACGTCAGAGGACGTCATGTTCTCCAGCTAGAAAGAAGTTGTACATTCCTTGCTCCTATTGGAGTTGTTCTCTACCTCGCGCATGGTTATTGCAATCGAACGTGGTCTGTGCGCGCACCTTTCTGCGCATTCACATTTCACATTTCAACGGTGAAGTGAGTATGTCACAAGTCATGTCACATGTCGCCCGTTTCGCCTTTCCTTTTGCGTGAACACGACAACGAACGAGGAGAAATCGATGTGGCTAGACACAATACATCAGCGCGTATTTGGGTCCAATATATTTTTATTTTTTTATTTTTTGCCGGCTATGCCGCTGATTTGTTGCTTGTTAGCAACTGTCCAAGGACCCCAAGAGTATTGCGTTACATTTTACATTTTATTCAAATTGAAATTAGTCCAGCATTTGGCAAATGTGTCGATTACGCGCGATATTCATTAATCTGCGAGTGATTGCTGTAAGTCGCACATGAGCTCGAATAAGAGTTAAATGTGCGTATCATTTTTTGAAATTAATCCATTCAATATACGAATTCATCATGTCATACTGCTGAAATACTTTTGAAGTTTTCTGTCATGGGCTTATATTTTATTGGTATATCAAATATCTTACGTGACACAAAGTTAGACAAAATCAATTTAAGTAGATTGCATTTTTATTAAACAACTACATAAAAAAATGCCCCTGTTGCATTTCTCCAAAAATTTACCTTATAGATAAATGTTTTGAAAATTGAACGTTATCGAGAGAGTCTACTATCCACCGACTTTAAGACTGTAAGTTTATATCAAGTCTACATTTTGTTCACGACTTAAATAATTTATGGAAAATGTGTAGTACTGATAAGCATATTCTAGAATAGAACACTTGTTTTAGTTTAATTCGTTTAGTTTATTGATCAGAAGGTCTATTAGGTCTATTAGGAGTATTGTGGACGAATCGCTTATATGGCGCTAAATAGAGTTGTAAACATTGTTTCAGCCGTAAGTCTCGAAATCGAGCCTCAAAATATTAGAATAGAATATAGGGCCTCAAGATATCTCACAGGACGACGAGATTCCTGAGATCTTCAATATTGAAATATGTTGTTGTTTATAAATTAGGTCGATTAGGTCGAGGAAATCAAAATTAGTAAAACATAAAGTTGGGGAAGGTTTTAAAGTTTGATCTGATTCTAAGCTAATTGATCGCGTGTATTATAAACTTAAATATAATCTTTGAATTTTTTACTTATGATGGTTTTTACCTAATGTTAGTATTACTAAAGGCACTATGTTATTTATTGACTAAATTGATTTTCTTTTCGTATTATACGTACTTTTCACTTTAAATATGAGGAAGTACTTTTAAAAGACAGTGAACAACTGATAGTCTGCTTCGAAAAAATCGAAAACAACATCAAGTTTCGAGATCTTGAAGAGTAAATCTAAATACGAGTATATCTATTTGTTTAAAACTCTACCAAATCTCCAAATTAGGTGCGGAGCAATGCACGGCAGCTAAGCCCAGGGAAAAACATTTTAGAAAAAGAGTGAAACAAATATTGAACCTAGCCTTGCATAACATTTCATTTGCAGTATTCTGAGAAACTGCCAAGACAAAATGATTTTGTATCTGTTGTCGTATTCGGGAGGAAATTCAAGTATATGCACCGACTGGCTCAAAACTTTTGATTAACGATGGAAACCCGGATACGGGGGGATCGGGCTCGTGGCTTCCCCAGTAATTCATTTAAATACCGAGGAAGCAATTGATTCGGTTAGCGGGTTCGCTTCTTATTTCATTATGACATTCCCATCGAACTATAAGTTCAATTTGCAAACGATTTAAGTTTATCGGATTGAACGAATCAACAAGCCACGACTGGCCTAATTTTCCATCGAAGGAAATTTTGTAAGCAAGTTGTATATACCGACGTAGAGAGATGGTTGCGGTAGACAACCGGGACTGAGTAAGACATTCTTCTGAAAACATGTTTAATTAACATAGATTACTTCCTTTTCCCGAATTTCCCAGTTTAATGATTCAATTTGGTTTGATGTCATAACATGAGAGCGAGCATTTCACCCGGTACACGATTTTGCGGTTTAGACTTTGGCACTGTTTGAGCTCTCTAATCACCCCAAAGTCCGCAATTAGATGCATGAGAAGGTCTGACGGATGCTGCGAATGTTGCTGCAGCACCGATTTCTGTCCGCGAATCTAGTTCAATAGAAGCTGTAGAAAGCGAGTGTGCTGCGCAATCGAATTCAGTCATCAAGTCGTAGACTTACCTCTTCAAGAGGAGAAAAGTCAAACGGCTCCCATATCACCCTTCATCTGAAACGAAGAAACCGAGCCGTTGCCTTGCCACCGGCATACCGATATACCGGCCCCTCCCCCCCAGTCCCAACATCGCGGCAGGGTACCTTTCTCCAAGATGCTGCGGAGGATGCTTGGATGCTGCTTGAAACGTTGTTTTATTTTTTGTTTTGTTTTCCTTTTCTGCGGACCAAGTTTCGAGGACAATTAAAATTTCACCAAAGCTCAGATTTGCAATCGCATTGCCGCAAATCTCCACTGTTCGCTTGCCGCGAATGATATTCAAAAATATGCGCGGGGGTCTGCCCCAGTCCCCGACTAGTCAAGACCCCCAAAGGAATGCACCGCGTTGCGCGCCACTGTCGTCATATGTATCTGAGTCTTGCGGCCACGTCGGATCACACAGCAGCAGCCGCGAAGCTATTTCAAGTCAATCGGACGGATCTGCGGAGAGATGTTTTATTTGGTGCGACTCGATCGTGCCTGGAATGACCCAAAAGTGGTCGCGGCCAATTATTCAAAAGGTTTATTGATTATCGGCCTCCGATATGTTAAGTTGTCTGTTCTGCAAAGTGTTCCCCCCCTCTCTGCTTTCGCGCGAGATCGCGTACCGCGACCAACTCACCACGAATATACACACACGCAGGAGCCGCTGCTGATCATGCTGGACACGGCCCCATGCGAAGGGATTCCTCTCCATCTTTTAAGGTTACTGACTTAAGTGTTTATAGAGTTGTCGGAATAACCAAGCAGGCCGCAAAGATTTAACATATCACTCGGACGATAACGTTTTTAGGTATGTAGATTTCTTCATCATTTCGCGCGTTTTTAATTCGGTTAAGGCGATCACCAGTTTTGTCCCCTCACCGAAGAGGACTTTGAAGCGATAGAAACTTGATCCAGCCGCTTTTAATTTGCCTTCGCGATACCCAGGCTCCATTAGTAGTCGATGAATAGGCGTTCGATTGAATTTAGTTGTAATAGACACCTAGAATGTGACACCTTCTTGGGTTTTTTGGCATGGGAGCCATACTAGCTTACTAACAATTTCAAAATCAATTTAACTTGCATAGTACTACGAAAGGTAATGTGGATAGTTGAATGGAAGAAATTCTGTGAGTCTTAAGACGCCAGGTTCACATATTTTTAAGTTTAAAGAGCTTCTGTTAAAGGCGCAGTGTCGATAAGTTAAGTATGTAAGAATGGTGCCATCCAACTAAACTAAGAAAAATTATTCTCTTTACTTATTTTAAAAGGTTAAAATCTTAGGAATATTCCGCTTCTATTTTACTGACTCATTTCGATTTTCGTGCATTTGTAATTTGCGGTAAAACTATCCATTTCTATCAAGATTACTTTCAAAAGACAATCATGTCTAAACTTTATAAAATAAATTTTCTCGTTTCAAAACTATCTTTGTAGGATTAGAATAGCGTAAATTGGGAATGGGGTTTTTAAATTTAGAATGTATCGATAAATTTAATTTTTATATAATGCATCACTAAAACTAGTTTTGTCAGTATGAATTTACAAAATATGAAAAATATTAAAGTAGCAAGTATACTTTTATTTTATAGAATTAGAGGGCTACATAAATTTCTAGATAATTTTTTTTATATTTATAGTAGAACAAAATTTTAGAGGTTGGCACTATAGGTAAATTAAAATAAAGTGAATTTTGATAAACGACGAAGATGATACTTAAAATTTTGAATTTTTATATATGTCAAGCAATTGTACTTAAAATAAAATCGATTTCTTCATATACTGTGCTTTTATGCAGAGTTAACACAGGGTTAACTCGAGTTAAACTCCCTTAGAAAATAGAGTTAAGCTAAGTTTCGTTAAATCTGGCTAAACTCTACGAAAAAGGTCTGATTTAGCTGAGTTATACAAAAGTATTTGTAGATTGCTTACTTCTGTGTTAAAATGGCATTTTTTGAACTAAGGAAGAACTTGAATTTCTTATCAACACGACGCGAATGTACTAAACCAAGAGCAGTCAAACTAACCCAGTTACGTTGGGTTAACCTCAATGATTTAAAATTCAAAACTTAACTCTGCTCATGGTACCACAGCAATAGTCAGAAGAGTTATACATAAACATTTTACAGGAATTTTCTTTAAAGGGTTACAAAGTGAACTAGAAAGTAAAATAAAAGTTAAATGATATTTATTGGTAATTCGTATGTAAAAAATCATTAGGTCCAGAATCTGTGACCATAACTTAATTATAAGAAATTCCATCAAGAGAAATAACGTCCGTTTACACTTTTTAGAGTCGTCCTAATAAAAAGTAAACCAAATCAAATGTTGAATGTTGAGTGAAATTCGACCACAAAGTGAATGAATTCTATTTAATTTCCCCCGCAGAGCACTGGCAGCAATTTTTTCCTTTCCCTTAAGCTTAAGCCAATTGCTAAAATGTATCTTCTCACAAATCTCGGGCTGGCAGCTATTTTACAGCTCGTTAATTATCTAACGTAAGCCATCTTATCCATCGAACAAAGTCGACGTGCAACCCCAACCGAAATTGAATAGAAAATGTTTTGCCGTAAGAGTGTTATGATCGGTAATTAATAAGACCGAGAGTTATCTCAGTGAAAGTGCGACACCATCGAGAGGCTGCACTGCACATCACCGGAAGATACGGCCAGTGAAGATCAATCTGTGCGCAAGATTTGCACGTGAAGTAATTAATGAAAATGACACGGGAAAGTAATGAGACCGCTCGGCCTGATACCCGTTCCCCGGCCACCTAGTCGATTACCAAATCGACCTAATGGAATTCTCTAGTAACATACTTTAGTTCGCGGTTAACATACTCAAGGCATGCAGTTTTCGCTAGCACAATCTGACCACATTCGGAAACAATCTTCAGCGATATCCAAATCTGCAGGGGCTGGTGGTGTTTGTAGGTCTGTGGGTATTTGATCTCCGGTAATCACCGGCGACTTATGTTTCAGTAATTTTCAGTGGGTGAATGGTTTGTCTTACTTTTATCTGTGCGGATGCAGCCAGCTCGACTGCTGCAGATCTGCATACCTATCTGCGCGAATAAGGGACCCAGCATCTCTGTTTGCTGGAGCACACCGGCAGCGGTTGTGTTCAATGTTCGTGCACCTCGGGTGCATGCACGGTGAGATCGCGGATTTGCGCGGGTTACCTGAATACGAAACATGATCGATGCCTGGCCTTTTCGACTGCCAGGTACGATCGAAGGCGACTTCTATGAATGGCTAGGAGCACCTCTGCAACAGTTTTATGCTTGTAGCCAATGATAACCGGGGAAAAGACACTCTGCGAAAGAGTTGGCCGCGATATTCGATATCGCTACAAACTTACAACATCGCGGTACTCTGCTTGCTTGTCAGTCAAAATTTTGCAAGATAATTTGCATGGACAAGATGTGTCTGTGCATGCGTCCATTTGGGCTTTAATCTCCTCCACCGGAAATTAAATAATCTAATCATAATCATTCAAATTGGTTGATTGGATTAATTGATGATTAAATAAATTATAAAAGTTTTGTGATCAACTAACCGCTTAACTCAAAAAGTAAACCCACTCAAGTTTTGAGCTTGTAACGAAAAGCTAAAATAAAAAATAAGCTGATGCTTTAAATATACTGCCAATTCGTGTTGTAAGTCTAAAGTGTTAAATAGAGGTTACTAAAGGAATATACCCCGATTTTTCTAACTGCATTAAATTAAGTCATTCGAAACTGAGCGTTCAGCTTTCCTTTTCCTATCACCTGTCCAGTCAGAAATATCTTAATTTAATTTTGAAAATTCCACTGGCTAGCTGAAATCTAATTAAATTGCCTCTAATAAAACACAGTTCCCACTCGTTGGAACTCTAGGTCTTGGTCGTTAAACTAAGAAATGTTCTCCCAAGAAAGTTCCCGCCATTAATTTCAATTACCGCCTGTATCTCGGTGTACTAAAAAAAAAAAGCGTTCGCGCGCCAATCAGAACGTTTCAAAAGGGTTGGAAGGCCTCTCTACGTAGCAAAAGAGGAACGCCAAAGCGATAATAGGTTCATGTGGCCGGGATCTGAAATTCCATCCTCATTAAGAAAAAAGCACACTGCTCAACGATTTAGTGCCTGACATCGGAAGTATATCCTCAATTTATTTTGTGCATCTAAAGCAGTTAAAATTATACTTTATCTCGTTATCACGCCATCCAATCGCGGCCATCAACTAGTCCCGGCTGTAGGTAGTAGCGATAAAAATAAATTTCATTTTATTCCACGTCCATTTCAAGGATTCTTGAATTTTAGATGCGTTTCCGATGCAACCTGATGGGCCCGAGGTGCGTTCTACGATATTTTACATTGGTGCGCGCCAGCCTACCAGAGAACGGATCCGGCCCCGGCCAATAGCCACGTTATAATGTCTCAATTTATTTATGTTACCCGATATCCATTTTATGTAGTCCCATATTTCGTGTGCGGATACCTACGAAAATGTTGGGTGGATAATTGAGATTTTAAATTATTGTCAGTCGAGGACAGGCTGCTTGCGGCCGGGCCCCAGTCCGGAGCCGGACAGCTATAGAGGGATAGCCATAATGGGCTCGAGCGCGATGAAGATTATTTACAAGAACTTTGCGAACATAATTTGCTTATTACACGTTTCGAGGCCATTCCGCTAATATACGATGCTGTATGACTCCCATGCGGCCGGCATACAGTTGGCTATCTGTCTCTGGGGCATATCTATTTAGTGGAAACTTACGATATTGTGGAGCCGGGACGCGACCCGACATTGCGGCTCTTCTAGGGCATCAAGCTCCCTATAAATTCTAAGATAAGCACCTCAAATATTTCTGTTATGGGCAGCATCAGGAATCCCCGAGTGGGCAAACTTACGAAAGCAATCAGAGCCATTTTCATGGAAATTTCGACGGTTTGAATGCAAATGGCCGATATATCATACTTCCATCGGCGGGACAGCATGGGGCCAAATGCTGGGGCTCCGTAAAAGTAGTGACAGAAATTCAAATGAAGTGGAACAGGCCCGGAGCTGGCGAAAAGAATTTTTATCCATTACACGCCGGCGCGGTTGAATAGACGTAGAGTAGGTCGCTCTTTTGTCCGCGGCATACACCGGCCGATGGTGCGCATTGTTGTCCATTGGCCGGGATCCGATCGGGAATTTTTAATTTGTCAAATTCTAATCTGAATTAATTGCTTCCTGTGGATACGGAGGGAAGGAGGCACTCCCATTATTTCATAGAGAAACAAATAAAGCGGCCGCGTCTGCGCATAATTATCCTCGTAAAATTCAAATAAAAAAAGAAAACAGAACGAAGTAAACGACAACAAATTTTGAGCCCCAACTCTGTTGGGATATTAGATTCGTTTTGGGTACCTTAGTCTCATAGTAGAAACCCTCAGAGGTCCGAAGTTGAGACATTAGAGAAATAGACCTCGGTGTTATATCTTAATCAATACAAAGGCCGTGTGTACCGCAGCGGCACCGTCTGGTTTCGGTCGCAATTTCAGCCTACTTGGCTTAGCTGTGGCGCGTAAATCACCAGGAGACCTAATTTGCATTATTTTGCCACTGAAATTGTCTGATTAATAACACTGCTGACCGCCCGAAAAGGAAAAGCAAATTGCCATGTAGGTTACTGTGTTAATTAAAAATATCTTGGCGCATTGATGGATCAATCAGAAGGCAATCAGCCGGCGAATGGCAAAGGTCCAGGCGATTGCGACACTGGTGGGAACAATTACCACTGCGCTGCGGTTCTGCGTTTTGACGATGGAGATGATAATCGGATTTTGTTATTAAAGTTGCTCAATGACCGAAGCTGCTTCCATCTTAAAGTACATTCAATTCAACTTTGCATTAAAACTTATAAATATTATAAATATTATTAAGTTACATTGAAGCTTAGCGTAGACCTGACTCAAGCTTAGCCTATGTCTGAATTAGATACATTGCTGACTGTTTTTGCAATATTATTTTGGAGTTATTTTGCAGAATAGTTAAATTCTTCAGATGATTGCTTACAGGTTTGCAGGTTTAATAAATTTTAATAAATTACATACACCCATTTTAAAATAGCAAAGTGCACGGTAATCTTTAGAGCATATATGACTTTTTGATCATTGTGTTGAATTTTACATTACAATGTGATTTTTGTCGTACTATATTAGGTAACTCGATTAAATTTACTTTTCCTACTACTGAATTTAACGTAGATATTTTAGAATCTGAGCATATAAAGACCTAGTCTAAATTAAATTTATGGTATTATGTAGAATAGCTAATTGGTAAGGTTTACAATCTATATAGGCAAAATATGAAGAATATGACTATATCAAAACATTTAAAAGGATATAAAACTTTAAGACTGTATCTGCGCATACATACCAATCGATTTTTCGAAATGTTGCTATCGCTGCTTGTTGGTTTGTAATAATTAATTGAACTTGCCATAAGAGATAAAGTAGAAACTTGTTTGAAACCTATATAGAGCTTTTTTTATATATTTCTCTTATATACAACATTAATTGCCACTGACAATATTTTGACATGAAATAGCAATTTAACATAAACTTTACAAATCTGGTATACGTTATACATTTTATCTTGTTCTCAAACAATAAAATTGTCCATTTATTTTAAACACAACGTCATTCATTACCCTTAAGATTTCATAAAATATAACAATTTCCTTTGAACCTACCTACCTCAAACGTTGAACAATTAATTAATTTTAGAAAGGGGGAAAAATTGCTTCATTATATCGAGGTATGCCTCCATCAGTTTGAACAAAACGTTTTTCCCCTGTCCATGAAAAAAGCGCCGACACAAAACCGACCGAAGAACGTCTCTTCCCAGGCGAAAAGAACCGGGTCCGCGAGTAACTTTTTGTCATTACAAAACACTTTGAACCTTAGACCTCTCAATCATATTCCACCGGCGAACATGGGCTAGGTTACCGCCTAGGTTTTACTATAGTGACTCCGCCGCTGGACGACAGAGGAGCAAAAAAAAACAAAAAAACAAAAGACTTCAGCGACGAACTTTGCTTAGATAGAGCTCATCGCACTGCCCTGCCACCAATTGTCCATCCATGAGGACCGTGACGGATCTCTTGTTCTGGTAAACTCTAAAGCGCATGAGGAAACGAATTGCCCTGGCAGCCGTTTCACTTTTTCTACTTAGTCACTTCATTTTTTGGTAAGACGATGCCTCCTCAAACCATTTCAATTTTCCTTCACTGACCACCGCTCAATTCTGTTCAGTTTCTTTTTTGGTGATAAATTTAAAATAAATTGAACCAAACTAGTTTCCTATCCATAAGATTTTTGGAGGGGAGAAGAGCGAAACTAAAATCCCTGAAAACATGATTAATTGTAATTTAATTTTTATTTAATTATTTAATAAATCAAAATGTTTTAAATTTAACTGATTTAAGATTGGAGTCTCGGTTTTCTGATAACGTTCTTCATTTAGGTATTTGGAGAGTTTAGAGTTTACGTAAGAAAAGATTTGAAAAATAGTTCACAATTTTCGAAATGGTATTTAAAAACGTACCATGACGCTTATCAGATTTAAGACTTTTCAAATATTCCATAAACTAGGATACGATACGATAGTCAGTTTGTTAACTTTAGTAACATATTTTTGGCGAAAATATGATTTAAATTTTTTTTTTATGTATATTATACAAATCCATATATTCTGCTTGTCATAACATAAAATTTTATGTACACATACCTGTGATACATTTATTTGAAAAACAAAACCCTTTAAAAAAATTTCCTAGTTGTAAAATGCTACGAATGCAAATAACTTGAGAAGGAAAATATATTTATAATTTATTATGATTCCCATTGGGTCAACAAAGGGTAAAAGTCAAGGATCTTTAATTTTCTGCATTACTATGCCTTCTGATATTTCAAAATGAGGACAAATTTCACTTAAATACATAGTGAATTCCGATACTTCTCGGACATTGGTGTTTTTCCGCAATTAAATGCCCTCTACGGCGCGACAAATTGCAGTCTTTGGAAATATTAAATAATGCTGAATAAACAGAGTCCGGCTACCTACGTAACCATTTCACGCCTCATTAACTCCGATCGCCAATTTAGGTATAGTTTTTCACAGAGTCTCTTGATCGGGCGTGCGGTTTGCAGCAGTATCAACAAATCGATTATCAAATTAGCGCTGCTTGATGGCGTTGCGAAAGGTCCGCAATTAATTTATTAAATGCATAAAAATCTCTGTTAAATCTTTTAATAACACTACTAGCCGGTGACATTCTGACTGATTTATGGTCCAGTTGTCGGCGGGCTCTACATATTCCAGGGGACATACTGCGGCATACCCGTCGGTCTGCCATTTGAACTCGCTCCTCGCGAATTTCCCAGTCGCAAAATCATCAACGATTCAAAGCATTTCAAAAAGTCGTCGGCACGGGTCCAGACTTTAAGATCCATTCGCTAGTACGCGCATTAATGTCCGTACGTATCCTGTCTGTTGTCTTTCGAATTGCCGGGTCCGAGCTAGCGTATTTTTAGCAGAATAATTCACGACCAGACTTGGACACTGTCTGTCGATCGACGGGCAAAGCACGCCGCGATGTCGTCGTCGCCTTGCTGACTGGTTTAGCAATCCGCGACCAGTCGCAACAATAAAACATTTAAATGCATACAAAACGGCTGTCATTTTCGATATTGCATGGGTTTATTATGATTATGATTATGCTGCATACGGGTACCGGCCCTGGCCCGTCCACGGTACCTTGTTATTTATAGCGCACATATCCGCGCCGGTCATGCCCGGCACAACTTGCGGGTCGCGCCGCATTTGTTTCGTACGCAACAAAAGTGAAAGTTGATTGATTTTCCACGTCCTTCCTTATGCGCACCGTGCCGGATGGCCAGAATGTAGCGGCCGGGTCTCGAATACGGCACATATTCGCGCAAAGTCCACCTTTTGCATCTTAAGACGTTTTTAGGCAGCGTTTTGTCTTCTTGAGGCTATTGTCCATGGGAAGGCTTTCGGGTTCGCTTTCCTTTTGTCTTGGACAACTGTTGCAGAAGTACGACAGGCAAAACAAGAACTGGTTGATATACAACTGACCCAGTTTTTAGCGGGATTATTGCGATCAGCGAAGGGAATTCGTCGCAGGTCGGAGATTTTGTAGAGCTTAAATATTTTAAGGATTTTGTATAGTTGAAGTCTTGCGAACAAATTTCGTACGGGATACAGAATGAACGTTGTAGGTAATATTTTTAATAAAGGATTACGTGGGTCGAATTGTCATGTCAATGAATATTACACAAATGTACCTGCTATGTAATGCAGCCATTCACTTCTTACTTAAAACATCAAGGAAAGCATAACTTTATAGAGTTCCTCTATATTTGGACCTTGATTACGGAACAAAACTGATACATATGTTATTTACTAAAAAATTTGTATATAATTACCAATGATTTTGACAAAAATGACTTAAATATATTTTGTAAAATCACATCATACACTCACTATCATAGTGACAACAACAAACATTTTAAAATAAGGGCATCAAAGTTGTAATTCAAAAATATGATTTAACTTTGTTTTTCTTTTAAAATTAAAACGTTTTCGAGTCTATTTAATTGTGGTATGCCTATCATTTAAATTCGTTCTATAGCAAAGTGTCTTGCTAGAACGTAGAACGTTAATATTCTGTACTATAATAAAGTTTACTAGCCAACATATTCTTTAATAGTCTAGTAGATAGTAGTAGTAGTAGTAGTAGATCTTAAAAAGTAGTAGTAGTACATCTAAAAAGTTAAGCCTGATTTAGATCGATTTGAGTTTAATTTAATCCGACTTGAGACCAGTTTAGTCCGGCTTTAGCTGGGCTTAGGCCAAATTTAAAGCAGAGCTAGAATTAGAAATTACGAGTTTAATGCAGTCCTGTGTGAAAAATTAAGACGGAAAATAGACTTGAAGTTTAATTTTACATGCAAAACAGTCAAAAATTAAACAGAAAACAAACGGATGTTTTTTAAATAATGAGTTTTGAATTGAAATGATCAAGCAAGCAACTAAAAACATACGGAAATTGGTCGTATGGCTTCACAATTTAAGTATAGAGTGCAGCAATATACTTGCGTTCATGAGCTTAGTAAATCTCTTTTCCATTTTTTTTTTGTAATTTTTCCGTATAATTTTCGTCTATAAATTTTGGTCTCTCGTACACTGATTCAGTCTACTATCCGATCGTTTTCCGAATGCCTTTGAAACGTTCAGTTTTATTTCTTTTACCCAGGCTACGCCAAACTTATTGGTGCAGAATAAATAAATGTTTCTATTATCCAACACCGTTGGGACTATTTGACCAATTTTCATTCATTATAATTACATTCATGTCTTGATGAAAAATTAATTTCCCTTGTCAGGAAAACGAGAAAGGCTGAGAATGTCATCGAATCGGAGTAGGGCCGATAGCCGCAAAAGAGATATTTCCAATTAATACCGAAACAAGCGTCCGCCCGGTGAAGTGAAGCGAGAAACCGTCCATTAAGGAGCTCACTTCCGATGTAACATAATTAACAAAAATCTGGCCGCAAGGGCACACAAAAAAAAAAAAATAATACATACGAAACTCGTATGATAGATATGAATAAATCGAAGCTCTCCACTATACGGAGAAACTTGTTACATCATTACGGTCTGCCAGACAAACGAGCTAGATACAATCAGTGGAGGAGAAAAAACCGAAACCTCCGGCACCAAAAGTTCAACTCATACCCCCAATAGAGCGGGGTCCCGGAGCCCCGGCTCGACGGTCTCTTCTAGCGCGTTCCCCGCACTTGATTGATAGATAAAATCATTTTTATTTCTGACATCATTTTTCTTTCGTTCGTTTTCATTAATTAAACACACACTCGCGGGTCGCCGGGATCAGGATGTATATGGAAATGGGCAATTTATGCCTAGCGCTCCGCACCATGCACAAAAAGGGCCCCGGGCTTCGGGCCTCGCGTCATATAAATAAATTCATTAACTGAAATAAATAGCGCCTAGGCGAGGTGAAATGAGTTTAGCCTTTCTTTTCCCAGTACCTCTCCCGGTCCTGTTGGCGGCATGGTCTGCATATGCGTCGCCATCGTTGCCGCCTCAATCGATGTGCGCAGGGACCCAGGAATTCCGCGCGCAGTCGTCTTAAGAGGCTGCGCGCGCAGTTTGACAATGGGCCCCCAGGAATTTAATGGCGATAATTAATGCTTTGATTATATTGAGAAGAGAAATTGACAATAATTTAAGGGACAGTGACTAATTCAATCCATTCGTAGGCTTCATAGTTTGGTTATAGGCGACAATGTTCCTGTTGGTTAAATATTGGCGGCTAGTGCTGGTTCTAGTTGCATTTTGCATATGCAGATTGGCTCCGACTGTAGACGGGGTGAATGTTTCTCCTCGAGGCTGAACACTCAATTCGAAGCATTTTAAGGAGTTGGTAATTTTTCTGAATGGGGGAGCTTATGCGGTTTCCGTCTATTAATGGGGTATTAGCGTCTCGGTGGTGAATGCTAACGAAATAACTAAATTAACAAAGACATTCCTGAAAGTCTATGTACTATTAATAAAACCTTGATTTTTTATGCCTTTTTGATGGAGCTGTTAAGTTTTCGTAACTCTCATTAAGCTATTAGCGAATAAAAAACGAATATTACAAAAATAGAATGAAAGGTTCTGCATGAGTTTTAATAAAAGCTTCAGACCTTACAGCTCTACACTTTAAAGTTTGAAACTCTTCTTAACGAGACAGAATATTAAAATTTCCACAATTTTTAATAGACTTCTAAAAGAAGATGTTTATTAACTAGATCTATATGTACTATTTTCTTTTTATTTTTATATAAAATTACTGTTTAATCACCCCTTAAAAATAATGTTCCGAAGAATCAAAATACTGAAGAGTAATATCACGAAATTTTTATGTTTCTGATTTAAATGGGCACATATGTATTCGTTAAATTTACTGACAAGCACGCATTTCTCTTTTATTTAAATTTGGTCATGTTTTCGGCTCTTCTTAAAAATACTACATTAATTATGAACTAGAATATTGCAAAAATGATTTATATAGATCAAATTAATATGAGCAATTAATTTAAAGTCTTCAAACCACAATTTAAAAGGCATTACATTTATTTATACTTCAAAAACTTTCTTAAGTAATATTTTAACAAAAGAACTAAAAATCTGGTTTCATGTGTAATATAATCAGATAGAAAATCAATTTATAGATAGGCATTTAATAAATAAAATTTATAGATAGATATTTAATAATTAAAATTCACATAATTTGGCATTAAAGTACTTGAAATCGTTGATGAAGGGTAGATAGAAGAGTGATTCATTCATACAAATGTATGCTTTCCTCATTTTTCGTGGGAAAACCTCCAATTCGTCAAGAAACAATGGGTGCGTGCAAGATTCGTTTTCTTAAAATTGATAAATGACAACCACATACGCAATTTGCTTTGAATTGGCGCATATCTTTGATCAGACCATCAACTCAATCCCATACCCAATCGTAGCTTATATGTTAATTAACCTCGATCTTTCTGTTCTTTCAGGTGAGTCATCGCTAACGAGCTACTGAGGGAAGGATCTAGTCCGGAAAAAAATGGTTTGTCACAAAATTTAACGAGCAAACTCCTCAGCATCCGTTCAATTTCTATAAATAGCGCGAAAATTCGTTGAATTCAATCCGTTTTTCAATATCGCGCACAAATCTTAGCGATTTGCCTGCGAGAAAATTTGATCTTGCGCGGGCCGGCAATTAAAAAAATTCAATGCATACAGTTCTGGGTAAGCGTCCGTGACTAGAAAGTAAACCATAATTGCTTGCGAGTGTCTCCCAAGGCATTCGATTAAGCCCAATAAGCCAACACTTTTGCGAAAGGACGGCGGCAGCTAAAGCTGGCACAGTCATAAAAGAAAAGCATTTAATAGACTCGCTAACTCGTGCACGGCCATATAATACGTGAGTTTATTGGCCATCTCGGAACCGGTGTGTAATTATTACCATTATTTAATAATCGTAAATGATTAGGATATGTTACTCGGTCGCTAAGAGGGCCAGTCCCAGACCGTCATCGTGATCAGGTCCTCCTTGCGCCAGTCCGGCTGTTGAGGACGAAGACATGATGCGACTGCAAATTGCGATATTGCGAAAACGGTGCCAAATATCGCTAAAATATCGTTTTTTTCGAATGCACAATCCCCGACTGAATTAGCTATAAAATGTCAGCCAGAAGTTGCACGAAATTTTCTGCAATGTTAATTACACCAGAATGGTGACGCCTTAGACTAGGCGGGAATTTGAATGGGCAGATTCAGGTCTTTTAATTCCGATTTTGATTAATGGACCAAGTCGCAACTCTGTCGATTTTGCTTCACTCCAATTTGGGTGTACTTACTCATTTGGTGTCACGGCCAAAATCGTGCTCTTTGCATTCAAGAGGCGGTACTTTGAAAATTTGAAAAAGTGTGAAATTTGAGAATGCCATTCAGAGTTGCATATGCGCCACAATGGCAGGTAGATAAAAAGCGAAGGCAAAATTAAAATGAAAAATATTCGCCTTGAAGGTTTAATGGAATGTTTCTTTTTTCATAAATCGCTTGAACTCTTATAGATTGTTAAAAGGTAAATATTCATGCAATTGTCATGAATTATGCAACATCCTCTTAAAAAGCTGCTGGAGTTTTAACCTTCTATCAAAACTAATTACTCACTAAATTAATCTGAATATTATTTGAACGCCTTTACAACATTCAGGGTCTGTTTCACTAGTTACTGATAAACTCCTCTGCCTATCCGCAGAATATTTGATAGATAGTATGCAAATTTTTGTTTCACAAGCGCCTGATTAGTTTATCTGGCGAATAAATCTCGTAATTAACTAACAACCAGATCAAATTGCTTTTATTTTTATATCTATCAAATGTAATTGATGTTCATTGTTGTCTAAACGTTTACAGTAGACGATATTACTCGAAATAAGTAGACTATCCTAACAACTTTGTCAATACCTACACATAATTTCTGTGAAATCTATCGACGTAGATAAATCAAAAAATAATTATACAAAATATTTTACTCTTCATTTTTGATACGTTTGTTTCAGCAAACATTATCTAAGCGTATTTGAAATTTACAACTAACTCATTTAATCTAGATTCATTAAAAGTTTGATATTTCTTCCATAAAAATATAAAGAATCTCTAAGATTTAAAATCTATTTTGTAATTTTAAAAATAGCCTTTTAAAAATAGCGTTATAAAAAAAATATCGATTTCATTAAATTGCACAATTTATAGAGGCCAATTAGAGGACACTTCTTGATAAATATTAAAACCTTAATAAAAATGTTCGTATACCTTTTTCAGCTGATCGCAAGATTATGGTATCGTTTAAATTTATATACATATATGCTAATATAGCAGTTTAAAAAATTCCATGAAAATCACCTTACAATAAACAGAAAACTGCAAGCTTGTAAACTACATCATAAAATTGCAATTGCTTCGTAATTGATCACCCTGTTTTTTTATCTCCTCTCGTTTTCTTAATAAAAACAGTATACGTATTTTTTTCTTTTAATAAAGCCCTTTTATGAGTCTCACACGATCTTACCATTTTTGATTTCCAGAAAGTAAACAGACAAAATATAAATTGTTTTGTAAAATATTTGTATAAGATATTGGAACCTAAGGAAAACACAATAAAAATTACATTTAACAATTCGATTTTTGTAAAGATGTTATTTCTATATTTATTTCACGTTTTTTTTTTTTTTTGTGATATATATCCTTACCTTTTATGTGGCTATTTTATTGCTTCTTTATTCTCTCGACGTATTTCGCTGTTAAGTTTATGCAAATTCAATAAAAATCATGGTTTTTTCTTTACCACCAATAGCCCCAACTTAACTAGATCGATAGAGGGTTTAAATTTATGTGTATGTAAATGTCAAGAAACAATCTGAGACATTTTGAATTTTCCTGGAGTTACTATATCATTTTGTTTACTTTCGTGGCCTACCAAAAAGCTATAGAAAAGCAAAAATAAATAAATTCGAAACCTCTGAAAAATAACATTTGAAATAATGTTTGGTTTTGCTTTCAGAGTGAGTCGTATAAAATATTAGAACTTATAGGTTGAGTTGAAATTTAATGAATTAAAAACAAATATTTTATTCAATTTATCGATAGTGACAAGCACGCATTTATTGTGTGAAATGGAAGGCATTTGATTTTAAATTATTAATGCTCAGAGCTCGTGTGGAGTTCGTCGTTTATGGAAACCATAGAAATACCTTTCTAATGTACGCATTTTTTCCAAAAACACAAACGTTATGATAATATTAAAAAAAAACAAAGGATCAGAATGTGATTTTTCAACATTTTAACGTTAAACATCTTTTAAAATATTGACTTAAAAGTTTACAGTATATTCTTTGATTTAAATAATATTCGTATTCAAATTGGATTCTTCAGTCCGCAATAAATAAAATTCCCTATTTTTTTTAAAATACAAAAATTGTTAAATGGTACTTTAAACGTCTAGTTTTTTTCTTGGTATTAACTAAACTTTGTCATTACTTTACCTTATTTAAAAAAATTGCTAATTTAATTTAATTTGAAGCCCGATTATATTGAAAGCAAACTACTCAAACGTGCGCAGTATTTTCTTGTTCACATTAGAAGAATTTTAAAAACAATCGATTATTAAATTAAAATTAAAATTGCAGGAAGATGTAACAGATTCTATTTGAACCAGAGATCAATACCGAAAGAAAAGTATTATTTTGAATTTTTAAAATAAATAAATCACAAAGAAAATCTTATCCCGATAAAGGGACTAGCAATTTCTGTTTGAATTTAAATTGTATGTAGGGTTTGGTTTTAATTTAAAACGCTTCGCCTATATTTCTGCTTATGTTAAATAAATCTTAGGCGTAGTTTGAATTCATATTTGAACTTTCGGACTATTCTTTTTCCTCCTTCCTTAATCCTCGCGTCTCTAAAGCTTAGTTAACTTTATGAAAAACTATATCTTTCTTGATTTTCCCAGATATCGCTAGTGGTTCATCTCTTTTACTATCTACGGAGCCACAGTTTTTTATTACAATATATCTG
This sequence comes from Philonicus albiceps, assembly GCA_963969385.1. Classification (NCBI taxonomy): domain Eukaryota; kingdom Metazoa; phylum Arthropoda; class Insecta; order Diptera; family Asilidae; genus Philonicus; species Philonicus albiceps. The sequence goes on from OZ017775.1 coordinate 30,184,894, forward strand.
AATTTGAAATGATCTACCTATAGTTTAAGAAGGAGAACTAATCAGTCGTGATTTTGCTCTTCGACTACTTTAAATTCTTTTAAATCCTCCTAATTTTAGTTATTAACATTATTAAATCTTTATTTGGATCTTTGCCTCCTCATTTTATTATAAGCTTTCTGAACATAATTTATTTATTTTGAAATATTTTTATTCAAAATTCAAAATCTCTATCTTTTGGAAAAAATCATAATAAAGAAATAATCTGGCGCTTATTTGGCAAATGGAAAAAGAATTTTGTTTTTATAAAGTCGTAAATGGAATGTTTTTTTTTTTGCTAAACCTCTCAGTTTAAATTAAATCGACTATGGTTCCTCGTTTGTAATAAGTTTGATATAAATGAGACAATGTTTCAGAATTTGAAGTTTATATTTTTCTCTATATACAGGACGAACAAAATTCGAATGCTAATTCACTTAACGTTTATTGAATGATTACGAAATTCAAAATTTTCCCGCCAATTAACTAGAAAACGAACAATTATAAAAAAAATGTTATAAAAAGAGTAATTTTGTGAAAGTTTCTAGTGTCATCAAGTGAAATGGATCATCTAAACAAATTTTAATTAAGAAAAGAAAGTTCAAGCGAATGGCAATCCCTCGGATACGTCTGTCTGAAATTAGCCTGCGTATCTCCCATGAGATGTAAACGGTTTCAATGACATCCACGCAACTCTCGGTGGCTAGTTAAGCAAAAAACTTTCGGCAATGTGTCTGAAGTGGATGTCGTCTTAACGATCAGAAATCATGAGATCGCCAATCCATAAATGAGACATTGGCCTTTTTTTATTTATTTATTTTTTTTTTTTTTTTGTTAATAAATAGAAAATTATTAGCCGCACAGGCAGGCGAAAAAAGGGCGAGACGATCTCACTCACACACGCATTGCTACGCAAAGTGTGTAAAATTAAAAAGTGATCTGTCCAATGGAATCAATTCTGATCAGGCCCGCCCCCTTCGCGGCATTGCTCCTCTGTCGAGTCATCCGATCATCGCATCACTGCGGCCCCTAATGACCGGATCATCGGCACTTCGGTCGGCCATTCGGCCGATGCCGGGCAGATCGTCAATGTCAAGACTCTCGCAATCTCATCATCGCTCCACCATCGAGCCGCACTCTTTTGGGGGCATGGCGCGCGGAGCGGTAATCTTTCGGGCAGGTCGATCGACCATGTTTTGGTCGGACTCGCGCATACCCGGCGACTTCCATGTTCAGGGAAGGCCTCTCCTTGTTTCGTATTCTTGTTCCCGTCTGAGGGGCTTCTTTCTTGCGGCCGGACCCCACTTCTCCGTAAAAAGAAGTGCGGATTGTCTTGAGCGCACGAGGCCCTAGCTAACCATAATCGTTCTGATGGCTCTCCTCTGCCATTCCTTTTCTTGGGCACAGGTTGTCGCCGCTCAGAAGAAGTGTTGCGTTCCAGGCCCCGCCGGTCAACTTCTCGACGAGATCGGTACCGCAACAGCAGCAGCAGCAGCTAGCTAGCGAAGCGACCACAACGACGACGAGGACAGGGCCCCATTTCGCTCCTTCCCTTTCTGGGGCGCAGTCGGTGCGTGTAACACCAGAAGTTCTTATTACTTATTTGTTCTTTTCATACATATTATTATGATTATGATTATAAGTACACACGTACGCCATCTGCGAGTATCTCCTCCTCTTCTTGATGGTGGGTCCGCATCGTACATGTGTTTTGCTACATATCATCTCGCATGGGCAATTTTCGCCATTGTTACACCGTGCTGTGGTTAGAGTCCGGCTTCTTGAGAAATTCCCTGGAAAAATGGCTGGGAGTTTTGGACGTGATGATGACGAAATTGTCGCGTAATTAATCGATTATAATTCGATTGGGTTGGGGCTTTTGACCATCGATTTTCTTGTACCCTCTTCCCTGCACTAATTACACTAGCATTACTCTCCATTAACTAGGATTTTCGTCTCAGGTGGCCCCAGAACCTTACCTCTAATTCACGAAAACATGGCTATTGCAAAAATAATATACTCTCTCAATATCATACAAATTTTATAATTTCAAATATTCTTCCTTGTAGGTGAACACGCCTTCTTTTCTTTAAGCGACCTTAATAAAATTATGCCTAGTTCGCACAAAATCATTCAAGTTCAATCAGTTTAGAATCGGATCATTTTGTCAACACACTTTAAATTTTATTTAGATCAATCCCTTTTGAGTCATAATCAAAACCATAATGCTTATGATTAAATGAATATGTTCTTTAACCGTCTACCCTTTCTACCTTACTAATCTCTAGTAAGGTTAAAAAAAGTTCTCTGGTGAATTTACAATTCATAAATTTGCTGTGATTTAAGTTGATTGAATGAATATCGTATGTTTAGAGTAATCATATAGCAACCTTTTTATTATTGGGATTTTCTCAGACCTGCATTTTTTAAAACACTGACTTCAATGACTTCAACTAAAAATTTTATTCATTGTATTGCTTTTGTGTAACCATTCAGATGTGAGGCACTATTTTGAGTAGCTAGCTTAGTATAGAATTAATATTTTGCTTTAAAATTATCATCAATTACTTTAAATATAATGGAAATACTTGGTAAAATATTTAAAATAAAAATTTCATACAACACTTAAAATAAATTAAAGGAATTGCCTTAAGTTATTTCTTATAAGAATTTTATCTAATAAAATTAATAATAGAAGTATAACGTGATATAGTCTTCAAAATTTTACCTATCTCAACTATTCTACTTACCAGAAATTTTATAAGGTGCAGATAAAAATAGAATTAAGATTTGGTGAAAAACGCATTTTGGCCCATATCAATTAGGAATATTTGGCCTTTCAAAAATATACAGGGTGGTCCAACATATGCTAATCGATTCCTTCCTTAGTGCTGCGATCAGCGTTCAACATAAGCAATTTTTTTCGTAAAATGTCTCCTTCCTCCTTTTAGCAGCTGAAATATTTTCGCGTGTACATAGCGAGGTAAGCTTATATAAAACCTAATAACTTCTGTTAACTAACTTCATCAGCGTGCTCGATAGTGTTCGAGAAGCGAGATCTAAACTTTTTATACCTTTTTCTTAGTCATATACTAAATCCTTTGGCTCCGAGAAAATGAGCATGCTAAAACATTTAAAAAGGCACCTGTTTCCTATTCTGTTCACTGCACATGTGCGAAGGACTTTATTATCATTAATAGGGGAACCTGTGCTTTCCTTCTTAGAATTTCTTAAGAGGTGAATCGTACCTGTTAAAAAAGGGATTCATTTATTGCATTATCCTTCTAGCACTTAGTTACGAACAGAAATCGTTTATGACGATCCGTCTGAATTATTTATGATCACAGACATTCGGTGCTATTTTAAATTGTTACCATATGATTGCTCGCCCTCACAAGCATCTGCGCTACTGAGATATACCGCGATATTAAATTTAATTATATTAGTTTATCTAGCTCAACGATATCTTCGTCCCTTAAATTATATCCGTAGAGGAAAGGAGACCAAGTTTCAGTACTCAATTTTCTTCATAAATCAAATAAACAATAAACTTCCCTTTCAATTACCGACCATAAATAGTACTTACTACAATAATATAATACTTCTTATTAATATTAATAAGACTGTTCGTCGTTAAATAAAATAATTTACCTCTGTAGAAGGTCAATACGAGTCAAAACAGTTCATAAAAGAAAATATTGTAATGTTGGGTTTCTCTTTTGTTTGCTTTTTTAGTTCAATTAATCCTTTCTTTGTATAATTATTCGAATCAACGAAAGCGGCACCTAAACTATCTCTAAATGGAGCCTCAAAGAACGCTCCCTTGACACCACATAATTTATCTTGATCATACTACTCCGGATTAACTTCAGGCAGATGATTACAAAAATGAATTCTAAACGATTTAAGTTTTGTAACCATCTAGCCAACTAGGTAAACGATCTGTGAGGTCTGATTAAAAACGGTAAAGTACATCATGAAGACGGAAAAACCATTTTGGGCCCCATGGCAACATCATCGTGTCTCCATGTAATTAATTTAGACAACAGACAATTTTCCAACATCACAAGCAGCGACTTCGAGCGGTCCTTTCAGCGATACCAAATATGAGATGCGAACATGTCTAGCGTATACCCGTAGCCCAAATTAAAAGCAATTAATAATTTTTGCAGCTCAGACACGGACCTTTTCGAGATCGATTTTAATTAGTTCATGATCCACAATGCGACCGGTATGCTTCAATCATATGCCACTCATGGATCGGACTTTCTTTAGATTTTCTGCTTAACAAAAACGGTGGAATCCCTCGTAATCGGGTTGTATAACCCAGATTTATACAGTCTTCAAGCAACATTTATTTGCGAGGACAGACACTCCATAATATTTAGTATCACTTGCAAAAATAAAAGAAACTATCTAAAATAGTGCATAGATTAAAAAAGATTGTTCAAAAATTATACCTTAGGTCAATTTTGAAAATGTAGGCTAAAGAAAACACGTTTTCAACTTTAAGAAGTGAGCGATATTTAAACGTAGACAAATACATTTATTTGTTTTTTTTGTAAAATCTTGTACCTTTGAGATGGTTGGTTGCTGTGGCTGCCTAGAAAGGCACACTTAGACCAATTTTGGCCCATTGTGTTACCACGTAGCGCAGGATTCCATGGTTATTCGTGGGATTCGAACCCACAGCCTCTGGGACGGTAGGACAGCGCGCTAACAACTGAACTACCAGAGGCCCTGACCTTTGAGATGCTATATTAAAATTTTATTAAAACAAGAAGAAATTCGAAATTTTAAATCATGAAATTATGTGGGGTTTTGGATTGCTTCCATCTCAAATTTCGTTATAATTTTAATTTTTGCTTTACTAAAATAATTTCATAGATCCTATAGTTTTTCTACATTAATTAGCACTCTTTCTTGAAAAGTGATTTAAAATTATTGGTGTTAAGTAACTGTCTGGTAAAATTATAAAAATATTTCTACGCTAATTGCGATAATTTAGCATAAAAAATCAATTTTCTCTTGAAACCAAAGAAAAGTCTAGAAATTCTGGAATGTCGAGATTCACACCTTTCTCACATTCCAGGGAGTTTCATTTTGCCATCTCGCAGCAACAGAGCCTGGCGTTGACGATGCAAATTATACCTCCGCCTTTATCCCCCTCGAGGAGGGGCTCTACATGCAGGCATAGTTCAAATTGAGCTGCGGTACTAAGTGTCAGAACTAGCAACATCTGATTTCTAACCAAATGCCAACCGAAACCCCTCAGGGGTACCCATGAAACTTAATATTCTCTGTTCACTCCTGCAAAAACATTTTTTGCTACTTTACCGCATTTCTGAGAAAAAATCATCAACGACAACGACATGTTCCGCCTTCCCTCATATAACCAAAGACAATGAGACATCTTCGCGTCTTTTAATTGTCGAAGTGGGACGCACCACGGTGGTCTTCGAAGGAATTTTTGTCACCTGAATTATGTGGCAATTAAGTGGATACAGCGATTGTCTCTATAAATGCAGCGACTTTTGCTCGAAAATTACCACTTCTGCCGAAATGAAATGAACCGACTTGGTCTTAATGGTGGGGAGGTAAAAAGGTCCATGTCCAGCATCCGCCTTGTCGGTTTTCAAATCGGCTCAGATCAGGTCGTCTTGAAAACCAATAGGGCAGTAAAATTTTGAATTTATTTGACAATAAAAGTATTCGGCTCTTCATACTTGCACAGGAGGGTCCGGGGACTAAGGCTGGGGCTGGCCATCGTCGAAGTGAGAGAATCAGGGAGTCAATGATACGTGTGTCTCCGCATGTGGTGGACGGTCAGCGTGTCTGCGCCGCACCGAGAATCTAAGCGAACAGGTAAAGTGGAAAACGGCACAAAACATCGACGCTTTAAAATTATCTTTGAAATTTAATACTTTTTAACACCACGGGTAAATGAGTAAAAAAAATGCACGCCTAGGGATGGTGCAACGCGAACAGGGCTTGAATATGGGTACCGTCCGATGGCTGACCACGGCCAACAAAGCCCCGGGCACCGCTCCACTTCTTCAGCTCAGCTCAGTTCGGGCCAAAAAACGTAGAAAAAAGCGAGGCAACAAGGAACCATTTTGTTTCACACTCCGCCACAAACTGGCAGCGCTTTTTCTTTTAATTTTTGCCTTTTCTTATGATAAAGATCGAAATAAAATAAAAAAAAAAAAATGCATAAAAGGCCCAAAACGAGCAATCCAAAAACTTTGAGTAGTTGAACACGCTTTCGGTAGGGCCCTTGGCGGTCATCGGACGTGTCCAACCATTTTATGGAAGGCGCACAACATTCGACCAACAACAGGAAGTTCGGCGCAGAGGCCACTCTATGTCCGACGTTGTCCGTTTGAGTCGGCGCTAATTAGAATCGCTGTAAATTAGAAATTTTTATATTTAATTCACTCCATAAATCGATGGCCTTATCTGGTTAATGCCTACTTCCTGCCCGCCAGCACGCTGCTTCGGTGTCCTACACCGAAAAGTCTATTAATCGCCTATTAATGACCAAATGATACCTTCCCGGACAAATTTCTGCTCATTATGAATGCTTCAGATTTAATTAGGCAATCCGTGGAGATGCTCCTGATAAGGCCGACCCGCGCTTTCCAACTTTTTTCTTGTCCAATCTATGCGAGATGCATTTGCCATGTGCAACAAACGTTCGAATTAACTCGGCGTGGGAGGGCTGCAATTCACCTAAGTGTGGCGAATTCACAGGGAGAAAGGTTTTCATTTCACTTTATACATTTATTTTTAAAAAATGAATAACGCTTTGGACTCTTACAATTGCAACAGGTGAAATACTCATTGAGTGGGTTTTCTATCATAGAAAGTAGCTCAGATCAGGCCAATTTAGTAAATTAGATTTTATGAATGTTGATAAATGTTGAAGCATTTTTTATATTATATGATTGTTAGCACTTATTTAGTTTCCAAACTTAAATACATCGTTTTACTCGTTTGAGATCTGGTTTCAGCTTTTTTCCTTATATTTGTTTCTGAATTCAAAGTTTAGACCTACTTTGATAGATTTTACACCTATTAGAACCTAATTACTGCTTACTACTGATACTGTTCAATACTACAGCTCCTACTTTCAGTAAAACTTATCTTCCTATTTTGCTTTTGCTTCAGCTTCTATTTTGCACCTTTTTTACTACCTTCAGCTCTTCAATCTTGGAGGTGCTGAAGGTAGTAAAATAGGTAAATATCCCAAGTTGAAATATTCTAACTACTTCGAACCTTCTTTGCGCTTTTTAAGTGCTACTTTACTATCTACACCACCTCCGAGAATGAGGAGTAATAGGTTCAAAATAGTTTGATTATTTCAAGTTATATTGCATTAAAATGCTCGCAAATTAGAAAATGATTGAATGTCGAATAAAATATATGCACAATTGTTCAACATTTCATTTTGTGAGAAAAATTTTAATATATTTTCACTAAATTTATGAATATCAACTTTTTTATAATGACTAATATTTGTCATTGGAACTATGCATGATTTGTCCCTACAAACCTTATTCCTGTAATTAGGGAATAAGATAATTATTATTTTTCTGAAAATGTTTTCACTAGAGCGTTTTTGCTGCTGTGTGACATGTGGCATCGTATTCTTGTAAACAGAGACATTTGGAACTCTTGTATACCATCTGATAGCGCCATAAGGGCTTTAGATCCCGAGAGCGTTAGTAAGAATTTATGTGTATGGGTTAAGCCTTATATATAAATAAAATAAATAAAAACATACAAAATAATGAAGCCAATCAAAATAAAGAGAAAGATTTAAACAGAAATTAATAATTAAAAATGCCATGGTCTTTACCTTGTTTCATTTTCCAAAATTAATTCTCCAAAGCTACTACAATCTCAAAAGTTTTAAATTAACTGGGTTACTACAAATGGATTATGTTGTTTTTAAAATGATATTGTAATACTTTCAATTTATTTGAGTAGCATTGAAAGGTTATAGGCATATAAGCAAAAAGTTGCTAAAACAAACAAACAAAATTTACATTCTCCAATCAACAGATGGTACAAGACGAGGAAGCGAGTCATTTAAAATGATCAGTCATTTGCCATAATCCAGTTAAAATCTGTTGGCATAGACAGATCAGCTGAAGGTAGTAAAATAGGTAAATATCCCAAGTTGAAATATTCTAACTACTTCGAACCTTCTTTGCGCTTTTTAAGTGCTACTTTACTATCTACACCACCTCCGAGAATGAGGAGTAAAAGGTTCAAAATAGTTTGATTATTTCAAGTTATATTGCATTAAAATGCTTGCAAATTAGAAAATGATTGAATGTCGAATAAAATAGATGCACAATTGTTCAACATTTCATTTTGTGAGAAAAATTTTAATATATTTTCACTAAATTTATGAAATTCTTCTATTCCTTACTGCAAATTAAAATAGCAAAAAATATTTTGTGGTATTAGGCTAAATAAATTGTTTTGAACAAAGTCGAATTTCCAGAAATATGTTTTTTTTCTTTTTTTTTTCGAAATATATGAGTAATTGCTGAACCTTTGACTCCACTAGGAAGACAATGAACAAGGTTCCTGGAAGACAATAGGCCCGCATTATATATCAATATTCAAATTTTACTGGCTTTTTGCATAAGCGGCACAAGAGAGCACACGGATACCATGAACCCGCGGTGCGCACAGGTTAACCCTAGAAAACCTCGAACAAGCAGTTACTCATGATCGAGGCATCCTACCAATAAATAATCGAACTTGATAATCTATCATAGAGAATCAGAAAGAAGACAAGAATTTCTGGTCGAACTCCTTTTGTCTTTTGGCTTAAGGGCAAAGAAGCCAATCGCTGAACACGAGAACCCTCGAAAGGCCAGGCACCAGAGAAGGTTTTGCGACGACTATGACTATGACGATGAAGACGACGACAACGACAATAACGACAACAACGACGACTAGGACGCCGAAGAAGGTTCCAAACGATTACTAAGGTCTTCAGCGACAAGAGCGCGTACTTTTCCGCCTTATTGCTGGTTTTTCGCCCTAGCCGGCAACCTTTTTTGCATTCTCATTACAGTTCGCCCGTACTTCATTCTGGGGTTCCTGTTCTATTTTATTTGCCCTCTACAACCTCAGTCTCCTCTATCTCCTGATTTTATTTTAATAAGAAAAATTACGAAAATGAGAAAAAATTGTTTCATCTCTCGACTGAATGTTGTGCTCATGTTTTCTATGTTTGTTGCCTGTTGGGACCGAACGTTCTGCCCTCAGTATCCTCTTTTTACATAGTTTTCGTGACAAGGCATGCAGTGCACTTTTCGCACGTCATATCTACCCAGGGGAGCAGGCTTTCTTCTGTTGCCTACCATTTTTGCAATCAAACAATAAAACAACAAACTCCCCAAGGAACCCCGAGGAACGTAGAAGAAGATCAAAATCGAATTGATCCAATTCTGTCGTTTAAATTCAAACTAGAACTAAAGCGATCTTCTTCAGGAAAATAACATCCATTAGAAAATGAATTTCATGTCTAAACAATTTCTGATAGACATTTTCCTAGAAAGGCTGTTATTTATCGTGTGAAAAATAATAAATATGACGTTGAGTACGTAAAGACATAGTAAAATATCACGCTATACTGATAAGACCTGTAAATATTTTAAAACAAGGTTTTTTCTTAAACTCCATCCATTTCCTACCATAAACTTTTTAGTAGAACTTCGGAAATTAAAGGTATTGTACGATGTTCCAACATTTTCAAACCCAAATATATTAGTTAAAATTTGCAATTTCAAAATCGTCCACGGCTTCAAAACATATCCCTCATTTTATTTACTTTTATTTTACTTTTAATATACTCATTCTGGAAATTTGACTATATACTTAAAAACAATTTTTTTTATAAAGATTGGTCAAGTAATTCCCTAAAAACATTTTTTTTTAAAAACGTACATAAATAGCAAATTAAGAACTTTATCTTTTGAAGTTTATTAAAAAAGAGGATTACAAGGGTGTGCCGACAAAATTGAGCCGCCTTAAAATAATTTGTGACAATGGAAGATTAACAAATGAAGAACACGTAAAAGTCTATACTGTTTCATCATCAACCTGTGTGCTACCTGTGCATTTTACTCACAGTTAACTTTAGTTTACAGCCCCCATAAATTTGGTGCAGTTGCGAGTGCAGCTTAAAAGTCGCTATAAACAAAATTCAGGCGTGCAAACAAACAGGCGAGCGCATCCGCGCAATTACGAAGGTTCAGAGCTCCCGCGATATTCTGGTCTGATATATGGAGAACTGGCGAGTTCGTCGCTTTAGTCTTTCGTTTAGTTGGGACCAGAAGAGGCCGGCCTTAACATATCAATAAAACTCAAAAAGGTAGTCAATGCTTAATAAAATTGGAATTGCCGCAGCAAAGCGAGCAAAACGAATTATTTAATAATTTCAAGGTGTTTGACACTGCTAATTCAATGTGTTAACCACTAGAATGTGGTCGCTTAATGCTGTCCAACAGCAATCAGAGGGGCTCAAAAGTCGGCCTGGGAACGGCTAAAAAATGCAAATTTTCTCCCAATCATCATCACCAGAGACACATTCAAAAATTCCATTCCATCTCCGATGGGGCTTAAGGAGGTGGTTCTCCGTGATGATGGTACCCGACGGTTTTGATGCTCCTCTACCGTTTTTTTTTCCAAGTTTTCGCTGCTTTTTCTCGCGTTATTTGATTTTTTATTTACTTATTTCTTTTTATTTCCCCCCCTCCCATACAAATTCCCGACGGAGTGTTAAATGCAATAGTGACAGGCATCCCCTCGATAGACGTCACGCCAGCATATATAAAATATCATATTATGACTTGCGAGTGGAAAATATTTGCCTAAGCTGATTCCGGTCGTTGTTACGTACCGCAGTCTCCTCAGTCGCGGGAGATGAACCAAAATGCCGCCTCTGGCGGTACACTCTTCCTAGTTACCAAAGATGGTTTATGGATGTCAAATCGGCTCGCTAGTTTAAGCATGAAATATTGATTTTTTGGATTTAGAAGTTGTTTAGATGGCAGTTTTAGTTTACTGGCCACGTACTTTCCGGCACCACTCTAACTGTGACTTTGCGAAGGTACAGAAATGCGTAAAAGAGATTAGAGCCATGATAAATTGCTTAAAAAGGCGGCAACAAGTCTTTGACTGAACGTGATAAATCGCAGATCATAATGTAATTCTATGATTTCCTGAAAACCGACCATTCTAGTCCCGGTTTTATTACAATAAAAGTTATTATTTCTTATAAAATAATTAAATATCAACTTTTTTATAATGACTAATATTTGTCATTGGAACTATGCATGATTTGTCCCTACAAACCTTATTCCTGTAATTAGGGAATAAGATAATTATTATTTTTCTGAAAATGTTTTCATTAGAGCGTTTTTGCTGCTGTGTGACATGTGGCATCGTATTGTTGTAAACAGAGACATTTGGAACTCTTGTATACCATCTGATAGCGCCATAAGGGCTTTAGATCCCGAGAGCGCTAGTAAGAATTTATGTGTATGGGTTAAGCCTTATATATAAATAAAATAAATAAAAACATACAAAATAATGAAGCCAATCAAAATAAAGAGAAAGATTTAAACAGAAATTAATAATTAAAAATGCCATGGTCTTTACCTTGTTTCATTTTCCAAAATTAATTCTACAAAGCTACTACAATCTCAAAAGTTTTAAATTAACTGGGTTACTACAAATGGATTATGTTGTTTTTTTTAAAATGATATTGTAATACTTTCAATTTATTTGAGTAGCATTGAAAGGTTATAGGCATATAAGCAAAAAGTTGCTAAAACAAACAAACAAAATTTACATTCTCCAATCAACAGATGGTACAAGACGAGGAAGCGAGTCATTTAAAATGATCAGTCATTTGCTATAATCCAGTTAAAATCTGTTGGCATAGACAGATCATCGCGATAATAAAAATTAAAATTTCAATCAGTACAGCACATCATCAATCACGAACCCGGTCATTGGCCATGAAATTTTCTGAGGCATTTCCCATGGATACTGCATGTCGGATCCATCGTATTCCTCTCCCTAAAACAATAAGACAGGTATAAATCCGCGATCTTCGGACAGTACCAACATAATCCACGTGAGCCATGGCGCAGAGCATCAACCGACAAAAATAAGAAAACTCTTCCTCGTTCTCCTCTTCAGGTGTATATTTATCGCGTGCATTTTATACTCCGGCCAGAAAGAGATCATTTGAACTAATCACGATCAAATGTTCATCAAAATGAACAAGTAAAAAAGGCTATTTTCAGAATTATAAAGGGCCCAAAGACAAAATGTTCAACATTTATTTTGTTTTACCTCCCCCCACCTTTCTGAGTAGTTGTAGTTGGCTTGATTTCATTCCATTTCGGTAATCTCTACTCAGACTAGAAGTGACGGTTGAGCTTCTGCGCTCATCCGACCGCACTAAATTGTTAATTGTCATGTTTTTCAGCTAATTCCTGAACAAAATTGTTCGTGATCGCCCATTAACTGTGGAAGATCCCGTACAGAGGGGAATATTTTATAAAATAATATAAAAAAACAAAAAAAAGAGTATTAAACCTACAAAAGGAGAAGTTCAGGCGGATACGGTAATAGCGATGGCGCTGAGTTTTTGATCGATGATCAATGGATCATGCCTCAAAGTCTCTGGTTTTTGACAAGGTTTAATGTTGTAACCATTACGAAGCAAAATTAAAGAAGAATAAATGATAGAGTAGAATTCAACCATTCCGTCCGCTTGTATACGATCACATGATCTTGAATTTAAGATGATCGTGACTTTGAGCCTTCAGAGAAACACATTTAGTTGAAACGCTTCTATATGTGACTTAAATCTTCGGATATTTATTAAGTTAGAGCTTACATTACAAAATATACAAGTTTAGATATCTACAATTTAAAAATTACTAGTAGAAAATGTTGCCTGGTGATGTTTGACTATAGGTTAACTAAATATTTTTGAATGTAGCAACCCTTTAACCTTGGGGCCTCTGATAGTTCAGTTGTTAGCGCGCTGTCCTACCGTCCCAGAGGCTGTGGGTTCGAATCCCACGAATAACCATGGTCTCCTACGCTACGTGGTAACACAATGGGCCAAAATTGGCCTAAGTGTGCCTTTCTAGGCAACCACAGCAACCAACCAACCAACCAACCCTTTAACCACCCTAAGCATTTTATAATAAAATCAGTAATAGAAGATTATTTACACTATTAATTGTAGCGATTTCTCTTGAAAATAAATTAATGATTAATTGTAGATATTGAAAGAAATTTAATAATATAAAAAAATATGATTGATTTATCACTGTCGCCGAAAACGCTAAAGATATAAACATGAAATTTATTCAGTAGCTCTATTTTGTAGCGCAAAGACTAGATAAAATGCAATGCTAGGGTGCTAGAGGTGTTATAGTACAAATGGGTTGTTAGTTAGAATAATTAATTGACTCTAAAAGAAAATTTTAATTATATTTTGGCGGGAAAAAATATTTTGAAATGTTGTCTCCCTTTGATAAGTGGACATTTTCATTGTCTTATATTCTCATCCACTAGCTCTGTTGAGAAATAAATTGATATTTTCTGAAAGGTTAATAAGTTGTATAAGTTCTCAAACAGAAAATTCAACCGTTTTTCAACTATAGAACACAGTAAAACGCAACTAGAGTTAAGCTTCTTGTTTTCTTAGGTAAAAGTCTAGTCGATTGAAATTTTTTAGACATCTATAAAGCGAGAAAATTCGGAATCACCTCTTTAGGATTAAGCATTGTAAATTTTTTTTAAATTTATAGTTTTCCCTCTGATACAGAAGAAAGAGATGAGTTGTTCTATTAGCGGAAAATTAGTAAAATACGCTAAATATTAAATGAATTGAGATTTGTTTTTACTTCTTTCTTTATAAAATTCGTAAAATATTTTAAAATTGGTCTAGTTAAAACTTACTTAAAAAAACGCTTACTGTGCGTGTCTATCTCAAACATATTTCAATGTAAAAATGTCGTTTATCTCTGAATAGTTCTGTTTGGTATGAGAAACAATCTACCCATGTAGTTTTCTTGTTTATTTTTTTTTTTTCTTCTCTAGAACGCTAGTTCGGATCTTATTTCTAGAAAGAGGAACTGAACGCACTAGCCTAGGGCAATCATAGTTCACTGACCAGTTAACACACATGACAAGATCTTTTATCAGCCATTCCAAAGAAAAGCCGTCAGCGGTTGAATCGCAAGAGAACCGCTTAATTGAAAGTGATTTGTGAGATTTGTGACCCCATAAAAAGCGATAACATTGTAAATATCCCTCAGGCGAGGGGCATTCCTCACCTCTGTGTGGACCCATAGACTCATCCGTACGTTGTCCGCCATGCAGTTTTAATTACTAAAAACAATAAACGCAAGAATTGTAACAATATCTCATTCAGGTGAAGCCCCCATGTCACTTTGCTAACAATGTAATAAAATGCGGGAACTTACAGTGATCACATCTCTTCGGAGACCCTCCGCACCACTACCTTTGTGGATTGTGGAGGGGGGGGAGGGGGTGGGGGGACTCGAGATTTGTTCGTGTGTCGCGGTCGGACAGCATCCCCGGGCGCATCAACTTGCATCAGATGTGCGTGACCATTTGCGTCTTCTTGCGCTGGACGACGGTGGCTGGAAGATCTTTGCAGAACGCTGTCCACTCTGCTGCTAAGGCACCGTTCACTCGGCGGCCAGTATCAATTATATGCACTTTACCTAAGCTGATAACGCATGCATCAACGGATTTGCGCGCGAGATCTGAAGTTGCGGCGCGAGGATGCGAAAAAAGCAAAAACAAAAACAAAAAAATAGCCCCGGACGGGAGTAAATCAAGCGCATGCCGGCGGCATTGTGACGGGCCTCCTTAGCGTGGGGCTATTTTAGCTATTTCTGGGATATTGCGCTCTCCGTGAGGTACTGGGAAACAGCAGGACGTCAGGCCTATTCCGTTCGATATTTTTGCGCTGAGATCTGTTCGAGCAGAGGGACCTCAACGGATCTCACCTGTCGCTATCACTTCCCATTCCCCAGAGATGGCTTACGGCGCTACATCCCGGAGGGGGAGCTCAGGACGGGACAGAGTTCACCGGGGGAAACGAGAGCGCGCGGTCGTCATAACGCCATGTGTCAATTAATTTTAAGAAATATGTCACAAAGCCAGTGCTAAGCCGCTTGTTTCCCGGGCCAGCGAACACCGGTGCCGAGTAGCCGAGAGGTGTTTAATTATAAAAAAAATTCTTCGGTGTGCACGACTTCATTTGTTTGTTACTTTCCCACCGCAACGGTGTGGCGGTTGATGGGGTCTGTGCAACCGGAGCGAAAAAATGTACGCGATTTTGTGTTAATTTTCCTCGTTCACCCTCCCCGAAAAAAAAAGAATAAGGTAAGGTAATAAAAAAAACAAAAAAAAATTAAATATATTTCTTGCGAAGTGACCACCGGCATAGAACAGGGCTACATTGTTGCTCCGGCCCGGACAAGTTCAAGGTGAATATGCCGCATCAACCGCCGCATAAAGTCTTCCTTGGCCTGCGGTATCTGTTCGATCCTCAGTTGACAAATTTAATTTTCACTTTCAGAGCCCGTCGACCGGCCTTAGAGTGGTCATTGTTTCGGCTGGGCTATGTGTTGGATTTGCACCAAGTGAATTAGCGGGCGACGGAATGTAGTCTCCTCCACCTACTCCCCTGCTGTTCTAAAATCGCCGCCAACCTTAAAGAACCTTACGAACCTTACGAACCTTACGAACCGAGCGAAGAGTTACGCGCTCTTTCGACTCACTGTGGGAAAATTGTGGTTTTAATTATCGCCTTACGCGCACAATTTCCTCGGATCTATCTTTCCGCTTTTGTCCGGAGGCACACAGCACCAGTCCCACTTTTTCACTCGTTTTTCATTTTTTTTTATTTTTTTATTATTTCTTTTTTGTTTTCTTTTGCGGTCGAATAGAGTAATTGGCCGCGTAATTAATTACGACCTTTTATTATCCACCACTGACTGTCGTTATAATGCCTTTTTCGCTCCTTTTCCCTTATTTTTTTTTTTCTGATCTTATCTTGAGTTTCGGGGAATTTCGCTGAGTAATAAAGTCTATGTAATTTTGTAAAATTATCAGATTAAAATGGTTTTATCAGTTTCAGTTGAATATTAGATATAATTAGATGCCTAGGCCTGTATCATTCCTTATTTGAAATTCAGTATAAGAAAAGAGTTAAATTATGCAATAATAAAGCGCTGACACTTCAAATTATGAAATATCCTGAACCTCAGACCTTTTTCTATTTATTTTCATTACCATTTGATAGTAGATTCAAAATCTACGACCCTTATATACCCCATTTATATGTCAGTAAAGTAAGAAAAAACGATTCTTGGACAAGACGACTTTTAAGTTAATGGACATTTTATTATTACGCTATGCTATTTGTGAAAAAAGGAAGTTTAAGACCCTGTTCTGGTATTCGAACGAATCAAATTGAAGAGTTTGAAAAAGGAGCTTTAATTCTTCTTTTCGATTCTTTTCGTTCGGATTTCAGAAGAAGGTCCGTCTCGAATACAGTTGAATACAAACATTTAGATTTTGAATTAATTTTAAAAAGTATACTTTAGACTATCATAGCACTGATGATTTTATAATTTTGATGCTGACAATTTCAATAGGGTGTTATCCTTTCCGGATTCCTGCCGGATTCACATTCACGTGACATCAATTTACTAGCGATTATCAGTCTGAATGATGTAATTCCGCTTGATTAACTATTGTGATACTTGTTATTATCGGTTTTTTCGAAAAGAAACACCTAGTTTTATTGTGTTTATAAAAAATCCCCGCAGAGTATGCCCAGTATGCTGCGTTACTAAGAAAAGAAGCTCAATACCATTCATGTACTCTTCGTGAGTTTCGTTGCATATTGGAAAATGTTTTGAAAATTATTGTTTAATCAGTATGGAATTTCTTTTTTTAAATAATTATAATGCATACAGGCTTTAGGATTTATTTTTAACAAAACTTATAAAAGATACCGACGACAAGTGCAAAATTTTCTTTTAAAAGTGCGGTCGTCAAATTGTTAAGAAATAAAAACATGTTTTCATATTATAAAAGTTGGTATATTTAAACGAATTTATATACCTAACATTGTGGATATATTGAATACATCGGAAGTTCACTTTTCATTCTGCAAATTTCAGAGGTATTAAACTTTAGAAGTAAGTCACTCCAAGTTTCAAAATACGATTTTCATTAAATTTTTGGTCTTGTTAAAGAAGTGTATCAATGAATTTTTGAATCTGTATTTTGCCTTTGTCTGATTTTACAGGAAGATATATTATTTGGCTTATAGTCTTTTCTAACCGTAAGTAGTACTTTTCTAAAATTTAATAAGGTTTCAAATAAGCTGAAAACTGTAAGCATTTAAGCATTAGACATTGGTTAGATGATACCTTTTCCGATAATGGTGTTTTTTTGTAAAAATATAATTCATGTATGCAATGAATTAGAGTTTAGACCATAAATAGACACCTGGTTGCACTAAGAAAGTATATAAAATTACAATAAAAAGACCTTAAAAGGGTCTCTCATCCCGTTATCAATCATTTGCATCGAACATTTTTGAAAAACTTTAAATCTTCTCACGTTATAAAAGAAGTCATCAAAAACGCCGTTTGAACAAAAGGTCTAATCGCGATTGAGACGAATCAAAAGGCCACAAAATGTCTATAAAACTAGTTCAGGTTGACCAGCCGTGCAAGGCGTTGAAATGTCCGGTCCAATCTAATCCGATCCACTTGGTCTCTGAGCGCCATTAAAGATTCACGAGTGGCACAAAGGCCCGAAAGTGATATTAATTTATGAAATTTCCTAATTTTATTGTTTATTAGCTGTGTGTGTGAGAAAATGCCGAGGTAAAGCGTCTCAAAATCGAATGTCTCGGCCATAAAACCGAGTGGTCATAAAGCTGGGCTTGATTTACATCCAGCAGGAATTTGGTCGTTAGAAATCGACGAAAAACCAGCTACAAAAAGGGGATAAACATTAAATCTGCGCCTCTCTGACGATATCGCTCTATTCGAGAATGGAAAAGTGTCCGCAGTTTGAAGCCATTAGGTCCATGCTAGGGCTAAGATAGGCACACAAGGTACACACAAGGCCCTAGACCGATTTCTCCGAAGCCATTAACTGAAACACCGTGCACACCTACATGCCGCGGCCAAGCCAAGCTAAGCCGAAGAAATGGCTTTGCTACTAGAAAAAGGACATAAAAGCGGCCGTTAACTTCTAGATGATTTATTGATTTTACATTTGCCGGGTGCAGCTGCAAAAAGGCGATCGGTGGGTGCAGGGGCGGCCGCGTTCATAGGGCTGCGGGGGGTCTGTCTAGTAAACCGTTCAGGCGCAGCCCCAGCTTCAAAAACTGGTCGTTGACGATCTCTTCAAGTTCGTCTTAATTACAGCTGTAATCGGCTGTTTTATGCTTTTTTCGCATAATTTATATATTGATTCCATAGGACTCTACCACATCGACATTATATGCAAATCGAAGATCCCTCGAAGGGTACTGGGCCGGCGACGACAACGACGACGACGACGACTATACTTTTTTTCGCATTTCGCGCGCATCGCACTATCTAACGTCCGAGCGCTTATCTGAAAACAGCGAACCTCTCGACTATAACATGATCTGAATAACTAATAGAGCACATTTGTTAGATTGTCGAGATAATTTCGCTTAAGGGCTCTCGCTGAGGGCCGCATGCAAAGGAGTTCAGCGATGAAATTGCATATTGCGACCTCTTTATCCTTTTTTAGGAGTCGCCTTTTATTTTATTTATTTATTTATTTTTTTTTTTTTTGCCGCAGCTGCTGCGCGGACCCGCGAGTCTTTTTGGTATCGAACTCGATTCCACTTATAGACATGCTCCAGCAGAAAATTACTCCATGTTTTCGCTTGTTTTTAAATTGGATGCAAAGCAGCTTATCAATTCATTTCGCACAGATCCTGGCTGCTCGCGATCACCGGAGTCGCCTAGAATAGGATTTTGCGATTGTTAGTTAGCCCTCTGAATCTTACTTATTTCGTGTGAGAAGATGACGGGTTTTATCAGATCTGGGCACTTTTTCGAGTTTCGATCGTTTCATCGACTACAGTGACTGATTGCTACTATTTTTCAGACAAATACATACCTGTGTGGGAGTGTGCTTAAGGATGGCAAAAAATTTAAATAGGTATCTCTAATCTACCTACTTTCGATGGCGGGAAGCAATTAGAATGTCTGGCACGCCTTCATCCGAATGTGGTTTACTGAAATTTAGAGCTTAAATTATTGTTATTTAGGTCACGCAATCAATGCGCTCAGTTAAAATGTAGCACAAGAGAATTGGTTAAAAATTAATGAGCAGTAGGTGCCTATTGATTAAGAATGGTTACTGCTAGACTATATAAATTTGGTAATTATAACCTTTTACAACGTTTTTCTTCATAATTCTTAGTTTAAGTAAAACTTGCACAGTTCCTTTCTTATTAAGTCGAAATATATGAAAAATATACGCCGCTACATCGTCTCATAATTTTTAAATTTCTAACAATTTCTAAATACAGCGTCAAAATTTCATTAAGCAAATTTTACAACATATTTAGAATTTACTTAAAAGTTTTAGAATGCAACAAATTTGACCATGTAAACTCTCATCTTAAACCATTTTAGGCACTGTATACTCTCAGTTGTAACAAATAAAATTTAAAATAATAAAACTATGGCTACTTGGTAAAAGTAAAATTAAATTAATGAATTTTAAAACTTTGTTTGCAATTTTAAGCTTATAGCACTAGATTCATTTAAATATCTCTCCTGCAAATACGTGAAACTTAAATAGTGCTTCATTAGAGTGATTTTACCCACTATTAAGTTTCTGATCATAAGCAATACATGTCTCCTAAATTTTGACGAAAAAAGTCCTATTAAAATAAAAACGAAATCATAATTTGTGTGTATTTGGTTTAATCGCTCTGACCGCCTTGTAAGTAACTTTGTTTGGTTTTTGTAAACATTTTAAGTTTTATACTAAGAATCCCTAAAACCCCCTTTTGTGTATCAATTTCATGGTTTTAAAATTTTATACGAGAAAATGTGGCAATTTTGATCACTGTTCAGTGCAGGTGCTGCTCTGAAAAGATCGTTTTCATGACGGAATTTACATAAACGTGGCAAAGACACTTCGGGCAGAAGGGCCTTAAATTAAATGTTACGTGATTAATCGAATCCCATATGATGTCTGGCCCCGTGTCGCCGCCCTTTCCAGCCCTTGCAAACCTCGTTTACAGCCGCTGACTTCAGTCGCTGTGCGATGGGGCTCATAATTTTTAATTTTTATCATAAGTCCGCTACCAGGCAACACGGGAAAGAAACAAACAATCCAAAGATTTCATTCGTGCGAAGAAATTAACCTTTCCCGCAGCATTCCGTGACGCGACGGACTGCGCCAAGATGGGTCCGAAAAAACAAAAAAAAACAAAAAAAATGCGGGTTTCGAGCCACTTGCTCGGATCCATCACGCAGAGAAATAGCCACCTTGACAGGTTATCGCGGCTCGGGGCGCTTCGGTCGTTATCCAGGCGCGGGGCGATTGCTGCGAATAAATTAATCACCCGAAAATCCATCAAATTTTATTTTTATCGATTGCCCCATATGCAAATGAGTACCGGGACTAACACATCGGGTAAATAATTCGCAGCTTTTCAACTTGGTCCGCGGTACCTAAGCCTCATTTGAACTACCTCCGGAGCTTAAGATGGAGCTGCCGAAAGCCGGAGGAGCCTAATTTATTGCCAGTTTGCGTCCGACTAGATACAGCGTGAATCCACCTGAATGGGACATTTATCAGTTTTAATGGGGCCGGACCAGGTTGCGTGCCGTGAGGCTCATTCTTTTGTTTGCTTTTCCCCCCCCACAAAACAGAAATAGATTTACCGAAGTTGAAGTAGCCAACAATTGTTCCCCGCGGTCCATGGTCCAGGCAACTTTCACACAGCCGGGGACCATTGGGCGCGAGCCTCTTTTGGGAAAAGCTGGATCCAAAGTGCATTGACTTTGGCGTTCTGATTGGGACAATTGTGGTCCAGGCATGTCCAACTTCGAGCGGGATTATTCTGTTGAAATAGGCGAATTGAATATTTCACTGGAATGTCTTAAATATGCAAACATCTAACATTCGGAAATCATGATAAAGTTGAATTCGTAGTTTTATCCAAAAGGCGACGACAAAATCAATTCGCTATTTATTCATGCTCAGTAAAAGGAGCATTGTAAACAATTTCAATTTCTACATCAATAGGTACTCCCCGATGTTTAATTTCAGTTTTAAACTAATTTAAGGAAGGTCAAACAAGTTGATTACGTATATCTCTGACTTTAGTAAGGAATTTGATAAACTTTCGTCTAATCTGTTAAGTTTTATACTTCAATGTCTTGGCTTTCCAAGAAACATATCATTTCTGTCGGTCATTTAAAGTTAAATTTAATACGTCTCTTTCTTATCCCTTCTCGGTTCTTTCTGAAGTTCCTCAAGTCAGTTATATTGGTCCTCTGCTGTTTGTTAATTTTATAAACGCGCTAATTCCAAATTTTCACATTACCTATGGTGATGACTTAAAGATTCCTTTAATTAAACGAAATGAATTTACTTAGGACGATAGTTTTATTTTTGCATCAAAATAGTTGAAGAATTATTTAAACTTAAACATTTATAAGTACAATATCATATAATTTATTATGACATATATGAGACGCATTTGTCTCCACGGTATAGCGTTCTGAGATTTCATTATTGGCACTAAATTAGTTTTTACAGCATAGTAAATTACGTAATTTCAATTGTAATTGAGTTCCTGAAGCGTTGCTCCAAAATTCTAATACTCATTAATTGTACTCGGGGGTACTCAAAACTCCTTTTCTCAAATTCGATCCAAGCCACTATAAATGCTTGAATACTTCAACTTGGAAGTACTAAATACTCAATTATCCGAGTAATTCTTCCTCCTACTTTCTACACAGCAAACATTAATTATAGAAAAATTCCATGTTAAATTCAAAATTAAATTGTATATTGAAAAAAACATTTCAAAGTGTATAATTAAATTAAGCGATCAATGTAAAATTACAATTTTTAAGGAGTTCGTTTCTCATGTGATTTTACGTCTCCAAATTTAAATTGTAATACTCGTTTTATGTATAGCAGTGCATTTGAAATATTCTAACGTATTCGGATACTTGGCTTTTAATTTACGAAGCCATCCATTAGTCTAATACCAAATTATGAAGTAGACATAGTTTTAAGCTCATTTAGGTAGTACCTGGCTAAAGTAAAATTGATGCAATTTATAATTTATTATTACATTGTCGGCGATAAAAACATACCTTGAATTTCATGACATGATGCCTAAACCTACAAATGAAAAATATTAGTAAAGGTATATCATTAGATATACATGCTATGTTCAATATGATCTCTTGTGTAGAGTGTGGTAGAGTAATACAAACTGCGTTTACAGATATTAAAAGTTCCCATCGTAAGGTAATATAACTAAATGTAACTTGTAAAATTGAAAGTTAACGAGACTCGTAATTCATAGCTACGAAGCCACTCATCCTACACTTTCAACACTTATCCCCTCGAAAGTGCCTCTCTAGGATAAAGTCTGAAAGGGAAAATCCTGATCTTCACACGATTTTCGAGGTCTGAAGTGACCACAAAGGGCTCCACTTAACCGTTCGAACATATCAATTCCTTGCTAGCGTTCGGAATGATTTCAAAAGGTTCCCCAAGTGCCGAACAGAGCAATTTTCCTTTCATCAATAATCCTTGAAGAGTCTGGCCCTTGGCTAGCACTGAGGAGAGCACCAGGGAGACCTAACGTAGCCAAATGCTGTAGCGCAGAACAGCATAAAGGCTGTCCTCGCCACGTTAAACGGAGATTTTTGCTCGCGCAGTGATAATTATAAAACTAAGCCTGCGGCAAGATCGCGCAAGTACGGTACTCAGACGGATGTTAATGGATTCCTAGGCCTCCGCGAAGCGCGCTCCTTTTGTGGCCGCACTCAAATTTGTACCCGGCCGTGTTCAGCCAGGGTCTATTCATCATTTTCTGTGGCAGTTAAAAGGAGTTCACACTTTTTTTCATTTACCTTTCGCTGACGTCGAGTGTCAAGTTGTTCGTACCATCGCGAAATTCCGCAAATTCAAATAGAGCCCCCAACTATGCTGGCGGGAGGCGCATAAAGCCACCGAGTGCTGAGGAGGCAGGTAAAGAACAAGGGCCTGGACAAATAAACGACCACGACAAAAATAATCTCAGGCTCTTTTCAAGTCCGTCGGTTAATGCTTTTAAGATAGTCCTCCAACTCATATTTATGGCCGCTGTAAAATTAAGAAGAAATTATTTTCCGGTCTTCATTTGCATCGGTGTTCTTCGGACCGTCTGGCGAAGGAGTCCTAGTCCTCCTGTATAGACCCCCTCACTCCGTAAATTGACGTATTCATGCGAGATGTACTTTACCTGACACTTTTATTGTTGGTTCAGCTGTAAAAGTCATCTTGGCGGCGGGTAAAGTCCATTCCTGGTTGCTTACCACTTCAATCTTAAGGAACTATATTCTTGCTATAAAGCAATTAACCATGCCTTTTTTTTTAACGAAGACAAAAAATAGTTGTTGATTTCTTTTAATTAGATGGGTCCACTCCAGACAGTGTGGTCGAAACTGTCTAATTTTTTGAATATCAATAAAATTTAAAATATGCCCATAAAGAATTTTTAAAAAAATTTTATTTAGTACCTTTAGAGTATATAAAGAAAGATACTATCAACAAATATTAAGTTAGCACCAAAATATACTGTCTCTTTACACTTAAAAAATCATTCTCTTAATTTTTTAAAATTCAGATTTCATGGGTAGATATTTCCAGTAAAATCCAGGCATTTAAGGATAGGATAGGATGTATCTAAATCCTTTATTTTCATAATACGTATAGTGTAAAAAATCTATTTCTAGTTTTTGTCTGTCAGTGAACTGTTGAAGGTCAAAGATAGGTAAATTCACTATTTTTTCGTATATTTTCAAAACAGGTTGTAGAGTTCCTTCAAAATAGAACGATGCGATAAATATTGCTCATTTAGTGAATTTTTCTACTATCACCCCCCCCCCCCATAATTAACGTATGCACCTTATTTGTGCTTTTGTGTTGAAATAAAACTATAGGTCGATAACCGTCTTAAAACCCTCCAGCTGCATCTAAAATAAAATTCCCATGCCCTTTCTTTCAGCTGTCATATCTTTATCTGAAAATGAAATTGCCCGAAAAGAATTTCTTTCGAGACAACAGGTATGGAAGCGCAGCACTGTCTTTTAAATCAATATCCTAAAGAGCATGAAAAACAATCATGTCGAATCTGGCTATTGCCGAGGTGCCTCCATCCATAAATACCGAAAAATCCTTATCAGGCAATAAAACAGTGCTCGAAGCGGCCAAAAATTAAGAAAATTGTCAATTTCTCAGGCAATTAAGCACACGCATTTGGGTTTAGTGCCTTATAATACTGCCGAATGTTAATTTCCGTCCAGTTCTAATGGTCTCATAAAATCGAGGAGGAATTTACGGCTTTTAGCTTGGCTTCGGCGGGTTCGGTCATCGTGGTAAGATCCCATTGTTGGGGACGGCTCTGGTGGGGGTCAGCACTTGTGTGTTTTGTATCAACACAAATTCGTCTAATTAAAGAAAAATAAATTAAGAGGACTATACCTTAACTTTCACAGGGTTATCAACATCATGGGGCATTTTCTCTGCACTCATTGCCCATTGGGCGCAATAAAATTTGATGGGGAAAGGAATCAATCGGACGATGCGATGCGTCTCTTTAATGAACCCGCTGATTATCGCCAGGTTTTTCCAGTTTCCACTGAATTACCCAAAAATTCCTCTAATGCAGTGATGAGCAACCTTTGTTCTGTAGCAGAGCAGCATCATCTCAAAATTAAAAACTTTATAGTCTAAACAAATTAATTTTTCAGGTAGAATTTGTTAATATCAACAACTTTTTAATAAGATTTATTGATATTTAATTAATGAGGTAGATAACTTCCATAGAAATGTTGTAATTAACAAGTTTATAAAGTAAATTTTTTTTCAATTTGTACCCAAAATAGCTATATGGGGATTTGGGATCGCTGATTTTAAATTTAATATTTACATAGAGCAGGCGCATATACAGTCTAATTTCTCGAAGAGAGGGTTTTAAGGAAAAAAATTTACCTATCTATAAATTATATATGTATATAAATTGCTTATTTTAAAAGTGACCTAAGTTCAAAATAACATAAAATCGATTTTAGCTTAAAAGAATATAGAAAAAGTTTCCTTTAAGGCATTTTTAAAATAAATGGCTTATATATTAAGGCTTTTAAGAGTTTCACATAAAATTCGCCAATAGTAAAGCTTCGTATATTGTCGCTGTAAAGAGAAGTGGACCGATCGAGTTTTCTGAGTGGAGCTTTAAAAATTCCAATAGTCAAACTATTCGAATAATTCCAATAAATTCAGATACGAATTATTAAATTTTGTTAAAATCTTAAGTTGCATATCCAAAATATAAAAACAGAAACAACTTAAAAATATCAAAAGACCTAAAGCGTATGGATAATAATTTTAACTTCCATCCCAATATTTTATAAGATTTATTTAAAGTCGGCGATAACCAGAATAAAATTGAACATTCTGCACCGGAATATGATGTAGTTAGTTTTGTAACTTCAAAGAGCTGTTTTGGCCAATTTTCTTACATATTATGGGTTGTATGTACTATCAGCCTCAGCATTGTTCTTAGTTATATAAATGACAAAGTCGACGATGTTATGTTCCGCGTTATTCAAGGGTTGTCGCAATTATTATCCGTACTTATTCGCGACTTTCGTGTAATTCAAGTACAGTGCTATTCGTGGGATGGCTGTACTAACACGCATTATAGTAAAATAGTCTTGAAGTAGTAGGATCTTTCTTTTTACATTACTAATGCAATAGAACCACTTTTTCAATGCTGTAGTGTTGATAAAATAGCATAGTAACCTATAGATCCCTTTCGGTACGCTAGAGTTGACCGCAATTATACTTTCTCGCTGTACGAAAAAGTTTTCCACAAGAGTGGTGGTTACACGGTAGTATAAGTCGCGAAAATATGTTTTGCTGCAAACACAGTGTAAAGTTTTCTTTCCAAGTAACGCCGCTTACAGTGGGCTTTGATAGAAAAGCAAAAAATAGCCAAATAATTAGAACAGTCGATGACTTTATAGAGAATGATCATACCCATAGAGCTTTCCGTGAATAATGATTTTAAGCGGCGGTCGTATCCAGAGAACGTTCGGTCGATGCCGATTAAAGGCGGCATTAGTACCGAAAGGGTTAAAAATTAATAAGTATATGCGCCAAGAAGCCTAGCTAATTCTATCAGTATAGTGCATTTTAGGCCTAGTACTATTAGAGGAAAGATTAACATGTTTCAAGACTGATTTGATTTTATTTTAACATTTCTGATAGAGGGAATTTCTTTTAAATATAAAGAAATTTATTATTTAATTTTATTACATCTTTGTAAAGTGCAATGTATCGAAATATCGTAGGATAGGAGATAGAGGGGGCGGATTACTCATTTCAACTCTAACGTCTTCTACGTTCCGATGAATGATAACTGGCCGTGTCTTGGCCGTACTCATTTTGAAAACAAACTCAATTTAACCCGTCAAATGTCCAATTTATCCCTTTCGGGTTTTGTCAGAATTCCAATTAAGGCCGGTGCCCGAAATGTGCAATTAAAGTTATTACGTCTGCCATAAGGCACCCAGTTGCCGGGATCGCAACGGTCGGAGGATATCAATCAAATTGAACCGTTTCATCACCCTCACAGCTGACTGGAAGCGGCCAACGATGTTGACGGTTTGAGCCACCAAAAAGCCCCCCCCCCCCCCCGATTGGATGCTATCGCCGCCGGGATCGCCAGCCGTTCACCTGAGCGGCCACTCAGAAACCGCCAAAATCGTGATCACACGTTCAAACTTTCTGATGTCGTACGAGTCTCGGAACATATGGCCCCAACACGTTTCGCTCACAAAATAGTAATTTGTGGCCCCTCCGGATACCGAGATGCCAGCCCAGGTGATGGGGTCCGAAGGTGCAGAAGTGACCGCCACGCGGACACGTAAAAACGCCGATAACATTTGTCCCATAGATCTGTTCATATATAGCGGCCCGATCGGTGATCACCTCGCACCGGAGGTCTCCGGCAGCGTCTCTTGATCATGGATTACACGTATGATTAATAATTTTAGCCACCTTTCCTCCTCCTGATTGCACCTTTGGCGCGGATACCTGTGCGCGCTGCCCGCAGCAATGCCTCGTGAGCAGAACCGCAGTAGCTCGCCATTTATTGAATCATGTGAAAATTTCACCGTAGAAAGTGTTTGATTGCGGCCGATCTTTGGGTGCAAAGCGAACCGAACCGACTCGCTATAAATCACCTGGTGTGTGAATATTTCGCAACACCTTTTTTTTTTCCCCCATTTCTCTTTGTGCAATTAGATTATCGATCACCGAGACCATTCATTTTCAACTACCGGCCGCACCGGTGAGACTCGTCGTCGAGTAATTTGCCTCAGTTTGAAAAATCTCTCGCGGAATCGTGGTAATAGCAGGTAATAGACGTTTAAACCTGAAACTCTTTTAAATTTGATGCTTCACTGGTCACACGGGGAGGAAATTTGGGTACATCGCATAGTGTTTATTTCAATTGAATTATAAGAAAATAGTTTAGATTTATTTTACTTAATTTATTTAATTGTAAAAACGAATTAACGAGAATATTTGGTCCCCTATTCAATAGCAAATTAGAAATCAATCACCTACTAACTAAGTTTAACTAATTTTATAGCTTGACAGTCCTATTTTAGAATTTAAATAAAATTAGCAACAAGAATGGTCGAAAATCTTGTTCAGATATTCCCTCATATTGCTACTTTTAATTTAAGACTTTTAAAAGTAGTTATAATGACCTCTTTGGTAAACTCTAATATTACTTTATAAAATTTAAAAATAAAAGTAATAATAAAACCTATTTAAGTTGATAGGGATACTCATAAATCACTAAATTCATTGTTTATGTATCATCACTTATAACCTTTTTCTAAGTATGCATATTCGGGTATATCGACATTAAAACCAAGCTCTTATTAATCAACATTTAGCCTATACTGCTAAAACTACAATAGAACTATGAATTTTAGACAATAGTTGCGTTTTATAACGTAGCCACTATGAAAAGGTTTTTCGCAAATCAACGCCTAAAGGATTAAAAGGATGTTTTATCAATTATAAAATAAGCCTATTAAATTAAAAACATTCTATAAATATATTCTTACTAACCCCGTATTTTATCGTTTGCCGAAATTAAACCCATAAAGGGGTCAGGTGTTAACAAGGTGTTAATCATGAATATCAATCATAAAAAGGAGCTTAATTGGGCACGAATGAAGTCGCTGGATAAAGCCTGTTATAAATACAAAAAATATAAATTAATAATTCAAAAACCAGGTAGATTAAGCTATGAAATCGATCTATTAAAAATATTCTACGAGCAGTTTTGTTAGTGATAAAGCCATTCAAGTAGAAGTGTTTATGGGTTGAATAATAAAAATTAAGATTATAGATCCAAAAAGGCAGCTATTAATTGATGGTGGGTGGGTGGAATATATCCCTTGAATTAAGAGCTCAGCAAATGCTTATTTTCATACTTAAAAGTATGAAGTAAATATTTCAACTTAAGCATAAATGTTTGAAATAATTTTCTGCTGTTCGTCATAATGAGGGGTAACTAGTCATTGTAGTTTTATAGAATTTTATTTTATGTTATTTTATAATTAAGTTAATTATTTTTAGATGAAACTTAAAAATTACTGAAAATTTATTATCGAAGTCCAGTTTTTCAATTTCTGTACAAAACCAATGTGTAGTTTAAAAATTATGGGATATTAGAAATTAAATTTACAAGAGTAAGGTTCGTTTTAATGATAAATTTTATTGTTAATATTTCAAACTGCCCTCCAGGCAATTGTTACTGTAAAATCAAAAAAACCCTATCAAGGCCCCCAATTAGTTGGTGAATTTATGTGGGGCCCTTTCAAATCACTCGAGGTTACGAACATATTGGGACCTTTTTCGGATTGTTTATTTGGTGGGAAACATACCGAAAACTTGTTAAAAGAGGAAAAATTAAAACAGTAATTTTTGATCACACAGGCCAATTTTTTCCCCTAGAGGTGAGGGGATATGAATTCTCGGCCAGGGAGGACAATTATTTGCCCAGTTTAATTTAAATATGCAATTAATCAGTTGAATTGCGCACGAACGATCGCACGTTTGCATATCCCCGATGCAATTTTGATTTACTCATCTCCTTGGCTCATGATAAATGTTTACATTTATCGCGGGACTCGAAGAATACCCGCTGCAATAGCTACTTCACCCGGACCGGCCTTCTGCGGAGACGAAGACATCGCGCTCCACACACAAATTTCTTGACCCCCATAGGGTTCAATTTTCAAATCGATCGATTTTGATCGTGATCGCCCTTTTATATCGTGAATTTTTTATCTTTACCTTTTTTTTTTTGTTCTTCTCCTTTTTGGATTCACTTGTCTTTTTGTTTGGCGGCTCTTTCGATTCCCTCCTCTTACTCATCTTCCTGGAGTTGGTCGTCCATTAGCTGGGACCGGGTGCCTCCTCGATTTAACTGGGGATCGCACTCGATATTTGTGTCATGTCAGATGTGATCACGCAACATTTTTCATTGTTTAATTTTATTGCAAAAGATCGCTCTTGATTGGATGCCCCGTCCCGCAGACGGTCATGGGACTTCGGAGCTCCTCGGATGGGTCATTCATTTCGATTTGAACGTCCCGGCTATTCTTAAATTGTTTCATAACAAGTCCAGGGTTGCTCGGGAAATTATCCAGTGATTAATGTTGCAGCATTTCATTATCCCGGTGAGTACCTGCGTCTTTTTAAAAAGGTAAGGGGATCAGTCTTACCACCAAAGTCTCATACTCATACGCTTGGAAATTACATTTTTACATGTTTTTAAAAATAAATATTTTGGTATAAGATAAGATTTAAAAGGAGTTCTGGTATTTACTAGTTCTCAAAATATTTTACTAGATGAATGCTTAAAGCCTATTTTTATCTTAATTAACTTAATTTTAGTTATACTCAAAAACAATCCAGAAAAATGCGTTTACAGTATTCGTTGTCTTTCTATAAAATGAAGTTTTAATTCAAAAATTGATACTTTCATTGAATTATCAATTCTCAGGTCATTAGAGGGCTCTTTGTCGGCATCTTTTGTATCATCCTTGTCCTTTTATTCGATGTTTTGTTAACTAAATAACGACTACATGTGGTGGTGATCGAAACAATTGTGATTTATAGTTATATAAATATTACTTTACTTTAAACTTTTAACTTTTACTTAACACCTTTTAATTACGTATTATTAAGAAAGTTAGGACAAATTAATTTTGTATAATAAAAAATACTTAGTAGCTAATTGCAATTTCCTGCTTTCTAGAAATATTTAAGACGAGATCATACAAGCAGTTAGTTTAAAATACAAGCGGGTTGTAGTTGATTATTCAACTAGCTTAGAAAGTATCTTCGTCCGCAAATGGAGGATATGAAAACATTTCCATTATCTGAAATTAGCAGACATTCTGACAAACGTGTTAATACTCATTTTCCGACATTTTTCAGTTGTATTCAACTGCAAATAGGCTAAATTAAAGACTTGTTTTATCTCATCCATCCACTTATAGACCGTAGATGCTCTGGCATTCTTCGCGATTTAGTAGCCATAAAACGCCTCAACATCCACGGACAAGTCATCAATGTGCAACGAAAGCGATAGAATGATGCCATTTGCGTTCGAGAGGAATTCATTTTTTGCAAATCGCAATATAAATTTTAAATGTCCCCCATTCATTGCCCGGAAAAGCGACTGTAAAACGCAGTGTTTACGAGGGATCACACAATGTATGGAAGCTTCTGAACGCTCCCCCGCCGAGATATCGCGTTCCGATCACTATCTTCATATTCATTCTGCGAAAATATTAACCTGTGACAGAAACATTGTTGGTGTGCATCATTGGGCATACCGCGGCGAGGTAGAAAAATCCATCTACGGCGTCCGTTCCGACACCCTCCGTGCAGAAAATTCCATCGAGCACAGTTTCGCGGTGGGCGGACACGGCATGTCACTTCTTTTCCCCGCTGAGCATTAGTAATTTCTTAAAATTTCTCATTTTATTCAATTTCTGGTTCTGATCATTTGCGATCGTCCCCTGCCCGGCACTCCCCGCTGGATGGGTGCTCTGCTGACGGGCAGGTCCCCTCTGTCCCCTCTGTCCCCTCTACGCTAAGTGGTAGAACGCAAATAGTATTTTAATGATAAACGCTTTACGCGGTCCAACTCAGTTTCTTTTCAATAAAATATCTCCGCGCGCAGGTATGCCTTGCGTATTTATCTTAAAATCCATCACTCATCTGGTGCCTGAACTTGGGATGCATCTTAAGGTGCAGGGCCCGCTAACCGTTCGGCTGTAGCGGCCACCGCTTACCGGTTGCGCTGTCTTCGGTGTCCGCGACCGGTCTCTGTCTGACCGAGGGCAGATTTTAAAATTAATGCCGAACTGAAACTGGGAATGGACTGGACTCACCACCGCCCGAGAACCATAGAAAATTTTTACGCGCAAAATTTTTCCATCCAACGAACATCACCGGCAAGGTATGCCGCAGTGATTCGCGGAGTTATTAATCATCTCTGGGCGCATAATCGATTACACAGTGTTGTGACAGTTCCCGACAGGAAAGCCGTTAAGCCGGCCTGGGGTGGGAAGGGCTCCACTGCCCATCTTGTGAGCCAGTTCCGCTCAATTAATGATAATTTTAGATAAATGGATCGCGTTTGGTTCATAATGAAAGACTTCGCTCCCGGCTTAAAATTATTTCTAACTATCGTAACTATCATAGCGAGATATAGAAACGCATATCGTAATTTTGACCCACTTTACATTTATAAAATTCATACAATTTAAACTCTTCCGCATTATTTGCGAATATCTGTTTCAAATAAATTACCTTTATGATATTAAAATTTTAAGTTTACTTTTCTTTCAACCAAAAACCTAATTTAAATTCTTTATTTAATACTTTCAATTAACCTAGACTTCTAACAATACGCTTTTCGGAACTAAACTCTTTCTTTCTTATAAATTGCTCTTTTTTCTGACCATACTAGCGCATATTACCTACTTTATTTTCAAAATGATACCACTTCTAGTTCTTCCCATTTGAGTACCTGTTACAGTCAACGTTTTAGTTGTTAATAGTCGTTTAGAATATCTAGTTTTGGTACAACTATCCTAATAATAAAGTTGTATAAAATGTAAATAGTCTAAAAATATGAAAATGTTAAAAAATTAATTAGACTAGAAATTTGTATGGAAGTTATAAAAAAAAATGTCCAAACGCACTATAAAAAAGCAATTTTTACAAATGAATAAAACTCCTTTAGAGAAGATTTAAACAAAAATAATTTTTATTTTATATATAAAGTTAGAGTGATTCATTTATTTTTTTATTTTGCTTAATGCAAGCTACAAAGAATAAACAAAAACGTAATTGACTTAAAAATAACAAAGGTAACTAAAACTAAGACTAGAACTACATAGAACAAAGAGCAGCAATTCGGAGATGAACTTGCGCATACGGGAGGGGCTAATTAAGATAGTGGGACAGGATAGTAAATGAAGTGTCTGAGGGTACCTTTATGGATATGAAAATCGAAAGGGGAGAGGTGGTATTGTTAACTTTCCGTCTCATTCTTGTAAAAGGTTCAAAGTGACCATAGTTGGTATGGTGGGTGTTTAGGCGAAAGAATAGAAAAGATATCACATTGCGACGGTTGCACATCTTAAAACAAACAATTTCTGTCACATTTAGGACTTTTAAAGTCTTTTAGTATTTAACAATTTTTGGAAATTTTTAAAAGATATTAAAATATCATGGATATAAATTTCTGTGAAAAATGAATTGTTCCAATCAACTTTGTTATAAAATAATGCTTAATCTGTAATAATGATAAACGTATTACATTTTGTATATACCCTGCACTATTCAATTTTTATATAATAATTAGGTTTTTATAGATATACCCCAAAAGAATTTATAGACACAAAAAATGGGTACTCAAATTTATCTATAAACGAAATATCGTAACGCAAAACCCTACATCCGCTGTACCTAATCCCAATCCAAATTAACGTCAAAATAAATTTGTACAAGTTCATTAAAACGAACTAATTTTGGGTGTATTCCAATCGCATCCAAATCATATTTGATGGGTACTGGTGCAACCTAGCAATTAAACAGAGCCACAAATGATGCTGGACCTTGTACCAACCGAGCTCAGCACCATTCAAAAGGAAGTTACTTTCAAAATTTTGCATTTTGAGCACGCACATCTCAGCATTCAAGTCTACATTGATTAATATGTTCTGAGGTGTTTACAGAAAATCGCATTTTAAACAGATTTGAAACAAAAAGCGCAACGACGACGGTACGCTCAGATGTTGGAAAGTGGGCGAGGGGCCTAAAATTGAGCCACATCCCCAGTTATATGGACGAAAATTATAATTTACGTCAAAATCAAACGAGAATGCCAATCTGGAAATGAAATTACATAAAGGGTAGGAATTGGCCAGAAAGAGGGGCCCTCTTTTACTTGTTCGAAATAATAAAGAAATGAAATGGGAGCGAACGATGAGAAATCGAAAAGATCCCATAGGATGAAAAATTACTGTGCTTGTGTCAATGATCCCCCGGTAATATGAACAACAATCATAAAAACGCAAAAACGATCAAGGAAAATGTTAAATAAAAATCTTTTCGCTTTAGGGGATTCTTTGGTCCGACGTTGGTACGCAAGACAACCAAAAGCCGGTACCCCTCCATCCTCCACGTTGCCTCCTTGCGAGGATGTTGTGATACAACTCGAGATCATGCTACTTCTCATCTTCCGTCCGCCTTTAATGATATGATGACTTAAGACATTCCCTCGTCAGCGCGATTGCACGAATCGGCGAATATGACTAAACCACGTCACAATTCCATTTATCGTATGTTTATTGACTATTAAATTCGGCAGCACATTATCCGACTGACCGGGCGAGTCGATGATTATGGCAAGTCCAATTGGAAAATTCAAGAGTACACAGTTACGTTGCATGACATGGTCTTTAAGAATTATTTTCTAAGAAGCGATTATCTGAGAATGTTGATTCACATATTTCATATATTTTTTTAGTAGCATTTCGAACGTTTGGATAACTGCCTTTTTACATGGGCACTTGAATTTTATGATTTTAATTTAACAATGGTTGAAGAAAACCGGAAGAATATACACGATATTTGCATTTAAGTTTAACATGGATAGACTAGACAAATGCGAATATTAAATGATTTTTTTTTCTTTTTTATTTACATTATAAGAACCACCAAGAACCATACTTTCTTAAAAACGATTTTATAAAAAGGAAATTAAGAACGAAAAAGAAGTAAAAAGACAAAGAAATAAAAGAAGATATGCATGTTTAAATATATACATATATAATTTATGCTAAGTGGAATTTAATATAGTTTGATTTTTGAATGCATTGTTTTTCTACTATCCGTTCTATGATTGCAGACGCATTAAAAAAGCTTTTGATATATAAATCATAGCTAAAATTCTGCTGAATTTGAGATTTATTCAAATTTAACATTTTCTTTTTACTATCTTTATAAAAGAATATGTTATAAACAACTGAGATTGATAGAATAAAAATTACACAAAAAGCATTGGCGACAAGCTTAGTTGGTTAGAGTAGCTAAGCGCCAATTCAAAGGTCACAGGTTCGAGCCCTTGCCCCTGGTTAAAGTCGTTGCTCTTTTGAATAGTTCCTTCATATGTGTGGTATGTAAATATCTTAAATAAAATATCGTTGATACTTCATAATTTCATAAATATTATTATAAACATTATTTAATCTGCGCACGACATGCATGCACACTATTTTTAAAACAAGTCAAGTTAAAGGAAGCGTCTAATTTGGGGTATAAGACATAACTTAATATCAGTCTCAAATGATGCTTGGTACCAAAGTTTAGGAAATTCTACAATTAAAACTATCAAATTTAAATTCTTGAACACATTTCAATATTTCGACAGATTTTTATATTACCTTGAGAAACATAAGAAAACATTTCAATTAAAAAGGTATATTACAAAAATTTTCCCGTTTTAATTTCGAACATTTTACATAATAAAAATAACCTATAAATTGGTCCGAAGTGAATTAATTCGATTGCATCAATTACAGTGAAATGTATTAGACTGTAAAATAATTATATTTCTTACAAGCCATAAATAAGCAATATGTTCCTATTACTTTTACCTTTACTTGCAATTCTAGTAACTGTGCGGTATGTGGAAAATAATCTAAGACAGAAGTAATTTGTGAAGCACAGTTCTGCTTCCTTATTTTCTAATCATAAAACTAACAGTTGTACGCTGTAAAATTAATTTTTATGAAAATTTCTTCATATGCTATAAATATCAAAAGATAAAAAATAAAATAAAGAATGCCACAGTACAATAGGGAAATAAAATGAAATGAATAAGGGAAATGTAGTGCTGAAGTCGATTTTTTAAACTTCAAGATTACGGACACTTAAGTATTGCTATAACACTAAAATTAAATAAACTTGAAGGAAATAAAAATAAAATGTTTTAAGAAATATTAAACTTTTACGGGTATGTCTAATTCTTTAATTTATTCAATCTTAATATCAAGATTATCTAGACATATTGCATAATGCTAAAAATGTGATAAACAAAGTTATTAAGTTATTTAAATTAATCAATAGTAGTACCTACCTAAATGAATTTATGGAGGAATTTTATTAGCAATTATTTACTGCATCTCGTAGATTATTTATCTGTTGTGAAAGAAAATATCAAAAACATGCTTGATGAATTGAAAATGTTCAGTTGCATATGATGGTAAACGCTAAATAATTATCCAAAATCGCACCTACCTCAAAAATCTTGTACAATCTTAGGATGTAAAATTATTAATAGTAGTTATTTACCTAAATTTTAAATTATTTAATTGGCTTAATAAGAGTACTTAAAGATTTTTCTTCAATTTTATGTAAACAGCAGTGTTGCTTAAAATATGCGCCTATATCTGCAGATGTAGAGCCGTAGAAGATCGATCAGGCACCTGGCTGTCAGTCATATTAACACAATTTTAATGCTGCTGTAAAATCAGCCTCGACACGTGTATGGTGCACTATAGCTGCACGCCGACCAGTGATGTTTTATTAATTGAGGCGAATGTTTAATGACGGCTCGTATGTCGATTAATTAAATTATTGCGATCGCAGATCTGTATATCAACGGCAGCGGTTATGCACCGGTCGGTTCATCGACGTTATCGTGGCCTTCTTTCAACAGGTACCGTCTTTTTGCTGCATTTACCATTAAATAATATTCGAATTATGCGATTTCGTGCAACACTACTGTCCAGTAGCGGACAGAGCACCTGATATTTTCCCTATAAACGATGCTTAAGTATAGCGATAGTGGTCGAGGCCAGTAAACACTATCACCGAAGTCTGAACCGATCTGGGGAAAAGACAAATTGAACAAATTAATATCACGTCCGCGCAATTTTAGCCTGATCCGTGGGACTTATGGGACCTTTTTACAGGCAATCCTGTTCAACCATTTACAAGATCGAATTTATGGAGTGATAGCAAAACTTTCATATTTCAGCGTGTCATTGCTAATTTTCGTGATAAAACATGTGAAATACGCGCACTCTAAAGTGAGAAGACCCAATAAAATGAATATTTTATGCTCCCGTCTCTGCAATTTCACACTATTCGAATACAGGCGAACAAGTCCTCGGATTCCAATTAAACGACAACTTTTATGGACTGTTTGGAAAATTGTTTATTTTACGTACTCGCCTCTTTGTAAGATTACCACTCCGTTCAAGGAGATCGATTATTGCGAGTGTACCTCTGCTTAATCGGCGCCAGGTGCCATTAAGTCGGCCAGATAATCAATAGTCTCAATGGAATTTTCGTAGGAGAACGAGATTTTAATAAACATTAATTTTATTTATAATAATCGCAATAAACCGGAAATGGGATTATTTATTGATAATATCACTTCGAATAGTACGTGAAAGTTGTTTAGGTGTTGGACTGCATTCAATAATGTCCAGGAAATCAGAATTTATCATTTTATTCCAACACAAGAGTTTAACTTCTCTTTAATAGAGAAAAACTAACTTGAAGAAATTTAATTTCAGTGTTTAGACTGATACTGCAATTTTAGAATAAAACTTTTATACGTATGAAATTTTAAACGCACTACCAATTTTTTTCCTGCAAGTTTAAGGATGAACTTATATTAACTATCCCAAAAATTTGTACATTTAGTCTAGATTTTATAAGATTGTAAAAGAAGCCGTTGATTCAAAATAATATTTTAAAAAGAATTGATTCTCGAATTGCGTTGCTTTTGAGTAACTTAAATGTTGTAATAAAACTTAGTACTTTTAATACGCCTTACTTAAAGATAATATGAATATAGAAAAAGTTATGGTTTCTTCGAAAATTGAGATCGGAATGTTTTTATGTACATAACTTAATCATTCAAAAATACCTAATTTTTACGTGAGAATTGTGACCATGACTTATTAGAATATTTCTGTATTTAATTTAACTAATAAAATGTAAAATAATTGGTTATAAATGTGTGTGGATAGTTCTGGATTTTATGCTTGAATCAGCTGATTTAATGTAGGTAAACTGGATTTACAATTTGTGAGAAGGTTGTTTTATGATTTCGATCTTTGCAAAAGATTTTTATTACATTTAAATTCTACTAATGGTCTATGGGTACAATGATTTAATTGGTGAAAGGCAAAACTTGATAAATTCCATATCACAAATTTGTGAAAAGTGAAGGTAAATATCTCAGGTATAGTCATAACATTAAATTCATTAAAGTAATGTGTACAGAAAAGCTTCGATTTTGTATGCATATTTTCACTAGTTTCGCCTGTAAATTAATAAGGGACGTTAAAAAGCTGTATCAGTGTCTTTTCATAAGATTATCCCATTAAGGATGGATTATGTCATAGCAAAGTAGACGGTAGGTAAAAGGTGCAGATCTAAACAATTTCTAATAATTTTTATAATGAAATTATTCGCTATGTTTACGATACGTTCCCCCAGTTTATGAACAAAAAAGGTAGATTGATTTAAAAAATGAGAGAG
Organism: Philonicus albiceps; assembly: GCA_963969385.1. Lineage (NCBI taxonomy): Eukaryota > Metazoa > Arthropoda > Insecta > Diptera > Asilidae > Philonicus > Philonicus albiceps. The sequence goes on from OZ017775.1 coordinate 30,223,486, forward strand.
ATCTCTAGTTGCTGCTGATATGAATACAAACCAAAACTAAAATACAAAGAAATTCCATTCTTTCAAGCTTTTTCAAGTTTTACAAAATTGTACAATACTAAATCGCAATTTTTATTCTCCTTTTTTCAGGTCAAAGTAAAAGTGATGGACAAAAATGACAGCCCTCCGGTATTCCGCGATACACCGCTCGTGTATAGCGTCAGTGAGGATGTTGGTGCAGGACATTCGGTGGCGACAATTCGTGCCACAGATCCTGACACCTTAGGAACGCTGACGTATTCAATGATCGAAGGTGACGACGGCAAATTTCTTCTTGAGCCCAACACTGGATCCCTGCGCCTGAAAGATGCCCTCGACCGTGAATCGAAAGATGTTTATCAGCTTCTGATACGTGTCACCGATGGTGTACAACACACCGAGACTACCGTTACTGTCCAAGTAAGTGTATGCGCCTGTGTGAAAGCGGCCTGATTTGCATTTAAGTCTGTTTTTACCAAAAAAAAAAAAAAAAAAAAAAACATTTATCTCCACGCCGCGCCAGGGAGAACACCTGAAAGGGCCAAGGAATCTACCGTCATTAGTGTGCGCTCAGAAATTACCAAACGTTTTCACCATTTTCTGATGTAATTTGATGCCCGCTACCTTGCCGGATTTTTCTCCCTGGCATTCCTCGTGGACCCGGCTCTCTCCGATTCAGCGAAGCGATAAAGTTTGATAAATATGGACTGGGCCTAAATGCATTTTTATTTTATTTATTTATTTTATTTTATTTTATTTTTAATTTTTTTTTTGTTTTTGTTTTGTCCACTGACTTTTATGAAGATTAAATAAATGCGAAGATGTTGGGATCTTTCTTAAGCAAAATAAAATGAAATTGCGCGCCAGTGACATAAAGTTAGCCGCTTCCGAGTTGCGAATCGCGGCCTATGGACATGCTCTTCGGGAGCTGGCCAACAGCATTTGTAAGGCTTGTCGCCGTTTATTTTTATGGATGTCTCATGAATTATTGGATGGTGGAGCCAATTTGGACGCTTCAATTTTTACCGTCCTGTCTGGAATCCGCACAAGAGACTCCTCCATTGTATCGGGGTCGGGGTACTCCGGGTCCATGACATATTGACTCGACAAATGTTACAAGTGTCGAGTTATACAACAGCTGTGTCCAAACATATTTAGTAGCAATTAAGTCAGAAATTCGCAAATTTGCGGCCTTACAGTAGCTGTAGGCGATAAAGGGGTAGGGAGAAGAGCTATTTTGACGAACTATCTGAGCCTTTTCATGTCGTTTAATTTTATCGAAAATATTTCTGTTATTTCTTGTTATATATGCCGAAGATACAAAATTATGAAAATATCTTTGTACAAAGATGCGTCTGCATGAACAAATATGGACTTACAACACTTAAAATAATATAAATGGACGTAGAATGTAAACGGCTATCGAGGCATTACTACAGATGCTTTCAAGAATTTACTATCGAATAATTTAATAAATTACTTTCGTGCCTTTGTAGCCTTCTAAATTCTATTTATGGAAGATTCTTCGGCAAAGACATCAAATCACGACCAATAAGTTCAAGAAAAAATCCATTTTATATTGCACTTACAGATAGAATCACAGTTTTTGAAAGCGTACGTAATTAGCCTATTTATTTGGTACTATTAAAAGCTAGCAGTTGTAACTATTTGGCTTTGAAAAACTGATAATACCGTACATGTAACAAATTGAAATACCTTAAAGTACTTAAAAATACACATATATGTTTTTAAAACAATATGCATCATATTATTGTTAGGGTATGATATAGTAATAAAATATGAAGTTTTTTTAACAATATTAATACATATATACTATAACCAACAGAGTAGTCGCAGCGCACAAGACAATTGTTTTGTAAGTCCATCAATTAATGTCTTGCGCTGGAAAGACGTCCAATGCACGTCGCTTTATTAAATACTCTAAAGTGACAATGACTTCGAATGCACGGCTTTACAGTGCAAGAGGTCAATTTAAACATTTATTTAATAAACTTAACGATTTATATTCTTTGATTTTAAAATAATTTATAATACTGTAAACATCAGTCAAATAATGAAAGAATATTTTTCTATTTCTAAAACAAACTTATTTTCATTTCTGCAAAAGATTTAAAATTTATGACGATCCTTGATTTCATTTAAATTTATCTAAATATTGAGACTAATGATTTTTTGTAAACACAATTTGATAAAAAGTTTAATAAAAATTATTCCAAGCGATAGTTCGTTTTAAATTGGTTTAGAGAAGGTAGTCACTGGATTTTGTGAATTAATCTTCAACGCAAGAGGCTAAACATGCAATAGAAAATAATACTTTAGAATACGTGACAGAAGCAATCAGAATGAGAAATATCAAAATTAACTATTCGTAATTTTGGATGGTATTTCATCTAACAATTTAAAGTGTGAGCATATTTTTAGTAAAATAAAGCAACTACTGCTAAAACACTTACTATCAAACAACAACGAATCGAACTCATCGTACCAAAATCTCTACGAAAAATTTTCAAAAACTGCGTTAGCAATTTGGGATGGCGTTTAATAATAATTTAATTTTTCAAATAATTTTCCTGGATAGACTTTTAATTTATTAATGTAAAAATCTATTTACATATTGTGGAAACTTTACCTTTATTTTAATATTTTTTATTTGTAAAAATAATAATTTTTCAAGCTGTTACCTCCGATCTCTGGAAGCTCCTCTATAATTCAAATTTAAGATGGTTCAGTCGTTTCCAAGAAATCTTACTCACTGACTTCAAGAAAGTAGTTTAGAAAAAAACACACTCATAGTTGCTAAAGGACATATGTAGTAAATAGGTGTCTTTACAAATTCGTGTATAACTTCGAGAATATTTGTCGGATGGACATTGAATTTTTTGCCGGATATACATCCATTTTTTTGAAAATATTATCTGTGTATAACCCCTTAAAATATAGTTTGCATTTTCCGAGAAAACATGTAAAAAGAGACAATTTCACGTTTTCAATGTTTTTTGGCAACTTCACCTGAATCATTTTTCGATTGTCCCTTTTTGGAGTACTTTTAAAAAGCTCTCATCAGTCATTTATGGAAAATAAAGATAATTTTCCTATTTTCGAGTGCTAAATTTGTATTCTATCCTACTGTATGTTGTTTTAAGAAAGATGAAGATTTATTGAAGATGGCAATAGAAGAGAATTTTAAGGGCAGTGCGTTCTGCAGAAATTTGAAGTGAAATTCAGGACAAACGATGTGAATAATTCACTAAAGTTGAAGGGTTTTCTATCTTAAATTTTAATATACTGGACTTAGAATATTGAGTTACGCGATAGTTGAAATCATTCATTTACTAACTAGCGATATTTTGAAATCATTCGATAGTTTCCATCACTAGTTCTTTTATGTTTTAAATTATTTATTTATTATCTAACAGCACTGAATCAACCGGGTACAAGACGTAAACTTTAGCGTTAATCTAAGATCACAAAAATGATCAATTTTACCGCGCAAATAGCCCCAAGCGGAGCAATTTGTTATCTAGTGCGATCGGCGAAGTAATCGATTTCTTAGAGCCCCCGCTTTAGTCACATGTTGAGCTTGGGGGCGCGGATATCTTTTCAACGATCGATCGCCTTCAGTGCATCTTACGGTCGTTCTCGTCGGTTTCACCTCCTAATTTGCAGTCAAGATGAATCTCAGCGACTCTGCGAGGACATTGGCCACAAAAACAGAAGCCGATTTTTGGTCGAGCATTTGTCGAAAAATTTTTGAGGGGTCCACCTCACCTGGCCCCTCCTCCTTCCCGCACCACCAGGATTCATCAGACTTGTTCTTCTGCATCACCTCGAAATCACCGTTTCCGACATTTGTACGTGGGCCCCGCTGGCGTAGCGAAGCCCCGGCCCCACGGCCACGTTTCCTCTCCGAACCACAGACTCAACGGACACGGATGGGGCCGGCGGTAAAATATGAAAGGAGCCAAATACCTTCAAATGAGATATCAATTGGAATTTGAGGAATGGCATTTGATGTTGATTTCATACATCGCTCACGCTCCCCCGGCGAATCTCTGGGCCGGGCTTAAAGGGGCAAGGGGGAAGGGGGGGACCCACGACAAGAACAAGCGAGTGACGGTCAAATGGCAGGACCGGCCGTTCAGCCCCGGGCATTCATAATGCAACATTTCAATATCTTTCGGTGATGATGACGACGAGATACGCACGGCCGACGGCTAGCCAGCGATGGACCGATAGCGCTGATGGTTTCGCGGTTTGTCGTGGGCCCACAACAGCTCCGGACGGATGATGATTTAGGGGATTTTGGGGATCCGTTCGATTGTCCAGTAAAGTTATAAAAGAATTTGGCTTTTATCATTTTTATCATATCGCAGCAGCCCTTAATTTTTAGGAAAGGGAATAACTTTTCAGCGGCAACTTTTTCCCTGTATAACCGCGACGTGTAAATATGACAATGTTGTCACAAAAATTGACGGGAACGGGACGTGGTTTTTGGTTCCCTTATATGCTGCGATTATCATAAACACGTCCACGACAATGTTAACGCAAATTATCGCCTTTAACTTAGTTGCATCAGTGCACGGTTTGAATTACAATTAACCAAAGGACGATGATTCTTTTATTTTACAGGTGACTGACACTAACGACAATCCGCCAACGTTTTCGGAGCCAGTCTATTCCTTTGATATCCCTGAGAATGCGCCGCGTGGCTACCAAGTTGGCATAATCTCAGCCACCGATCCGGACTTGGGCACTAATGCGATGGTGTCTTATACGGTCATTTCCGATTGGGCCAACGACGTTTTTAGCCTCAATCCCCAGACGGGAGTGTTCACCTTAACTGCTCGCTTGGATTACGAAGAGGTAAGAGCAAATATTTCTTAATAATTACCCCTAAACTTATTTAAATTAACTATGATGAACTATGCACTCTAAACAAATTTACACTATTCAGTAGACTATCTGTTCTGTTCTATTTAGAGCCCAAAAGATTAAACTCTAACTTTAAACCTTTAGAACCTTGATAGAGATTTAAATGATCAAAATACAGTTTAATCATTAAAACTTAATTCTTATTTAAACCCTTATATCCCCGAAATACTAGATCTAAAGATGCAAAATAGAATTCATTGTAGGCTTCTTAAATCTTACTTACTTTTAATATCATAGACAGAAGTAGTTTCAATAGATGAAAATATAGTTTACTGGTGATTTCTTAAATCTCCTTTGAGCTTTTTAGAATTTTAGAATATTTCTTTCATTACTATTCAAATTTCTTAGAGCTATTATTCCATTCTTTAATCAGGACATCGGACAGTTTAGTTAAACAATTTTTATTTAGCTCTTGAACTCTTCAAAAGTTGCATATTAAACATGGGTATTTTGTTAGACCCTTTCCTAATTACAATTTCCAGTCCTAGTTCAAGCCTGTGTCAGAAGACCATTTTGCAGGACTCATCTTAGATGATATTTAAAACCTGAGAAAATTCTTCTAGGCTGTGAAAATACTTCTGACTTAGTATTCCTAAAATTAGGTTCAATGTTTTCAATGGCAAAATACCATAGAATGAAAAATAAACCTCCCGAGGGGTCGTTTACTTTATAAATCAGTCAACATTGACCCTTTCTGGATAACATTCAGCAATTAAACTACCCATCCCTCATAGCACGCTATTAAAATATGAAAATCTCCGCCCTACGGCAACCTTAAAATTCTTGTTTGTTTTTAATGATCAAATAGCAAATCCTTTAAAATTGATAAATTCACTTCCACAAGGCTCCTGGCATCTGCTGGACATCACTGTGCGTCATTTAGGTTGTCTTGATACGTCGACAGGATACAGCAAAGCAATTTGTAGAATCGGTGAGGTTCAATTAAGGCGCAATCAAGTCAATTTAGAACTTTGTATCTTTTCTTCGATCTAATTGACGTCTGACTGAGTTCGCAGCATCGTGGGCACCATCATAAATATATTCTGAAAAAAAATTATGCAAATCCCCAATTTCCTTTTCAACGCGAGACGAGACGGCTGATTCTTACAAGTTTATCGAAACTGCCGGGAAATACAATCAGCATGCAAAACAAAAAGAAATATCACAGTGTACTCCATCCGGGATTTAATCCTACAAGATTAATAGCAGTTGAAGACACAACCCAGGTGACTAAAGTCACTTTGAGCTCGAAGAGTCATCTTCATTATGATCTTTAAAAGAGCGAATTTATTTTAAAGAAAATTGTAATTTTATAAAAATTATTAATTTATGGTACTGAAATATTGGAGAAATTTTTTGGTTCTATATTTTCGTCATTCTTGAACTTAAGAAAATTTAGTCACTATCAAAAAATTTTCTATAAAGCAAAAATTAGATATAAATGTAATCTAAACAATTTAACTGGCTTTCAATTCAATGCAATGCTTGCTAAAAATCTAATTCCAATTATAAAATTTCCTTCTAATTGACGAGTTAAAATTAAATACAGCATCATTTTTCTTGGATTCACTCGTGTGCCTTTATGTCTGTCTGTCTGTTACAGACACAATTGCTCCGAAACCAACCACTGGGCCAATTAAGTTGAAATTTGGTAAGCATATGAATTTCCGTGACCCAAACGTGTAACGTAAATAAATAAATAAATTTGAATATAGGAGTCACTTTTTGGGAAAATTAGAAAACTCTATCGGCTTGCTGTGAGGGTATCATTTTTTTGTTATAGTTTTAAAATAAATAGTTTTAAAGTTATTTGAGAAAGTAGATAAAAATTGACTATACCCCCTCTTATCTCTGAAACTACTAATCCTAAAATTTTGAAACAAATACAAAAAATAGTTCTTTACTTAGAGATTGCAGGAAAGCCTATAAGAAGTGGTGGATGGTCTTAAAATAACATGGTAAATCTCTCAATATTGTGCATACAAACTTACATAATTTATTCAGCAATTTCCCTCTAGAACCCGGAACCATACGTACTTTTTTAAGTTACCAGAAACAAATTTGGGTCATTTTTAAAAAGCTTGTCTTTTGTGTACTTTATTCAAAACTTTATTATTTTAATATTTACTTTAAAATCAATTTTCTTTTAATGCCTTTCTCCTTGGTGATGATAAATGCATTTTAAATAAAGCAAAGACTTTGAAAGTGTAGTACCTTTTAATTGGACTCATTATATGCATATAATAAAAAAGAAAATCGAAACAAAAACTGTTTACTTACCACTGACTGTATGTACTTTCTTTTTCGTATGAATCACTTAACTTCCTTAAAACATCTCCTGAATATCCGAAAAATTAATTATATCTGAAATAGACATTGTCGCAAAACAAAACCGAACATCACCAGAATCAGTTTAAATACAAAAAGTAAATTTAAAAGATGCCTCCGATTACAAACTTCCTCGACAGGTAAGGAGTAAAACAATAAAACAAAATGAAAAATAAAATGAAACAGAAAAATATTTCTTGAACCGGTACCAATGGGGACCATCTCAAGTGTGTTCGGTTTTACTGGTCTGAATCTTTCTGCCGGAATGTTGATTCAGTCGAAATGAAGCCACAAAAATGTTTTTTGCGGCGGCCAGTGTACTCTTAATTGGGTACCATTTACCTAAAGAATTAATCGTCGTCAAAAACGTCATCTCGGATGCAGTAACAATTAACATTAAACGTTTTATTTTAATTACAGGTGCAGCATTACATTCTGGTTGTGCAGGCCCAAGACAATGGTCATCCAAGTCTTTCATCGACGCTAACCGTTTATTGCAATGTACTCGATCTGAATGACAATGCGCCTGTTTTTGATCCCATGAGCTATTCGAATGAGATTTTTGAAAATGTTTCAATTGGAACGCCAGTGGTTACCGTGAGCGCCACCGATATCGATTCAGGTAAGTTTAAAATACTTCCGTGATTTCCTTTAACAACGCTTAAACATAACTTGCCACGGATGCTGGTCGATCAAAACAATTTTCAGAATTTTTCCACAGAGTTGTAAAGTTATTTCGACAATCTGTGCTCATACCATTGATACCTTTTCCATACTTACACAGATATGCTCTCAAGTTAGCAGGCTTTTTTTCCGGTGGGAAATATTTTACATTCGACAGTGTTAATTCGTTATAAATTTAAAAAATGTTGTATATTAGAGAAAAGCAAGATTTTATAGTGGGAGCTTAAACTCAATGTTTTTATTAAACTAAACTAAACTAGGTGATAACTCTCTTTTCCCAATTGTAAAATGTTGCTAGTAATATAACAAAATTAGTTTGTTAGTTGTACGCGATATTTTATCGCGACCGAAACTCTTTTAAATCATAGCCAACAAAAATGTGACTATATAACTCAGGTGAAGCTTAAATCTCCTCAAAGGCTTAAGCTCAGAATAATGTGCCGCTCACCCACAAAACCCATTTGCTTTACCAAAAATTCCCATAACCATCTCAAATAATGAACAAATCCAAAATCCCAGAAATCATGGAATCATCCATTAAGCTGCAATCATATCTGCCGCACACCCATTCTCACCTATTGACCCAGAAATAGTCCAGAACAAGAAAATTAAGACGGTTCAGGTTGAGCAGTTCATCACACCTTTACCGCAGTTTTCAATATACGAAAACGAAAAATGTTTGAATAATTGCGCATAATGCCCAATCGTAAAATCGACGATTCGGCGGTGTGGTGTGAAGATTGAATAAAGAGTCGCGGCGCCACAAATGCACCGCTGATTCCTTCATATTCCCCGAAAGAGTCCCTGCCTGGCACCTGGGGGACCGCCACTATCTTCCAGCATCCCAAAGCAGTGCATCATCATTGGCTAAAGGGCAAGTCGACCGCCAGCATCCTCGGCCATAAATAATCTTCCTCATAGTAGCCGTTGTCGGAAGGAGCGAACGAACGGGTCTAAACCCCCAATACCCCGTGTTCAAAGATACACCGTTCTTTTTGGGGCCGGATGATCTTTTATTTGGTTTTCTCTGGTATTTTTCAGGAGATAACGGTCGTATTGAGTACAGCATAACAGCGGGTGACGATAATGACGACTTCGAGATTGCGCAGAACGGTACCATCCGGACGAAACGTGAACTCGATCGTGAAACGAAGAACTCCTTTAATCTAGTGGTGACCGCAAAAGATTGTGCCAAAGAGCCGGAACGGAGGCTCTCATCCACCGTCCAGGTTTGTTTAGCATTCAAATTGTTTATTATGTTTCAATTTTACAATTTTACACCCATTGGCATGCGTGCGATGCTATGCGCCGATCATAGCTGCGCCACCGCTGCTGCTGCCGCTACATTCGCATCAGCGGTCGCGGCCGACTGCCGTGCCACAAATTGATCAGATGCGAATTAAATTAATTGCGGTTTACTTCGATTTTGCCGCACTGATCAAGATGTATCTAGGACACAAGGTCTTCTATTGACCGAGGATCAAATTCGTATTCAAATTGGACGCTTTGCACAGTTGTGGCTGCCTTTATAAAACAATTCCATGAAAGTAGGATGAAATTTAATTCTACTGTTTCATTACACAAATTTATGTAGAAATTAATCAAATTTTTATTTTAGGAAGCTATTTTAATTAACTCCAAAAACAATTTACAAAAGTTTAACTCAATTTTCATAATATGGTATAGGTAGATACGTATGTACCATCTAAAATCGAATAAGATATTTTTCTTGTACTCATAGTGTTACCCTAGTGATCCTAGTTGAGCACTTTATCTTACAAATGATTACTTCTACAAAGAAATAACTTAGGACCTTTTTTGTAGAGTATTAGTTGAAATTTATAATTGGACCTTAATTGTCGAAAAGTCCACCGTTCTCAGGATATTTGCAAACACCCGTATTTCGCGACCTTTAACCTAGCAGAACCCTTATATCGCTAATACCAAGCTGTCTCTCAATTTTCAGTGGTGTTTCTAATTTAAATTGAAAAAAAATTAATTTAATAATAATTTAGGAATTTTATTAAGAAATGTTTATCCAAAAAGAGCTATTTAAGCTTCTTTCGATTCAATTGGAACGTTTTCAGTGATAGGACCCATAGTTTTATGTATTACAAAATGTTGTATCGCGCATCATTTGTCTAGAACTGATTGACATACGTTGCATACGATGAAAACTTATATCTAAGAAGGTTGTGAACTTAATTCCCACTAGAACTCTTAGTAAAAATTTATATTAACAATAAATTGTGTCTTTCAACGTCCAGATACAGCCACATTAACCTAATCAAACCATATCTAAGTAGTAAATTCAATAAGGTATCTAGTTAAAAAATGTTTTATCATACTTGACTATAATAATGGGAAATAGAATAACTTTGTTTTATATCCTTTTTTATAGCGACTTCTGTAAGGAATGGAGAAATGTTCCTTCGGAACTATATTTTAGGTATATTAAGGTCTATGTAAAAAATATTTCCATAGAAAAATATTACTTTTATTGTAATTTGAATTTGAAATATCTGGAAAAGTATCACCGATTAAATCCTAAATGAGCGTTTTTACAAAGTAAGCTCATAAAATAAATGTGTTTCAGAATTTCTTTTAAAATTAGATAGTAACTTAATTTTGAAATTTTAATTCTCAATAGCTCAAAAACTTCATTAAAAAAAGGATAGGTAAAATATGGGTAAAAATAAAATTTCTACCAAAAATTTAAATTACGTGATATACTTTCTGTATAAAAAATTCTAAAATACGAATTCCAAAATCGTAATTTTAAAATCCGATTAGTTTTTTCGTACCTCTAGGTAAGAAACTTATACATGTCTCCAGAGTTGGATATTTTGCAGATAGTTCAATTTCTGGTATATGCTCCAAAAAAGTTATCTCTGGAAAAGATAGGTTGATAATGTTCACATTTCAAGGAGAGAGCGGAGAACTAAGTCCACTCTAATCCCTACCTATGAAAATATTCCATCGAACAGGAAGATTTTCCAATCCCGGATCGACTATCGCAACATATGCAAAATCGTATCCGGGAAATCACACAAAAGTACAACAAATGCCACAAGATAAATCTTGTAATCACCTAGAAGATTGCGTTCCATGAGTCTTACTTAGCACTCGAGAGGAGTGGAATGGCGGACGATAGCATCGATCTCTGGACATGTTTATCCAACAACTTCATTAATAATCGTATACATCGTGCAGGATTAGCGAGCCACCATTACGCTAAGAGAGTAGCGCTACTCCCCATTATTGCGGCTTGGACCCCAGTGGCTGGATACCTTCTAAACGCGGTAACGAATAGCACCGAATTGCAGGAGGAAAATGGAAAATGCGAGAAATGTGTACCATTTGACTCGGACAGATTTATTCACTTTAAATTAATTACCCCATCAATTCAATAAATTATAAGCGAGCACCCATCGCTGCTTATCGTGGCCAGGCTCCGTTCCCAGTTATTCCAAATAAATAGGCGCATCCATAGGAAAATAATTAAGTCCCGCTCCGTGCCGCCTGTTCCACGCGTGATATCTTCATTCGCGCTATTAACGCTAAATAGAGGCCCACCTGAAAATAGACGATCGCAACGCCCGAGTCCACTTGATACCGCGATACTACGGATGCTGTTGGCCGCAATCGAACCTCTGGACCCACTGCTGGTGACGGTGTCCCCGCAAACCTTTTCGAGTGTAAAAAGAAGGCACCGAACGGCCACCGATCGGCGCATTAAAAATGAAAAGTTCATCAATAAAAAGTATTCAAAGTGCATGGAGGACGGCTCAGGAATTTCTAAGAGGTCCCACTATCCCCGAAGAGCACTTCTTCAACGTCGACGGGAAGAAGTCTGCCGAACCTCAATAGGGTTCGACTGGAATAAATTACTGTGGCCGCTGCGGCACTTGACGCAAAGTGATCTCTCCTGCTTTTTGCATGGGTCCCACTGTCGGGTCCTTCAGGCAGATAAGTTGCGCTTTGCTCCTTTTTATCCCCACGCAAGATTACGACCGATCTGGCTGGACATTTTAGCGGGTTGAGAGGTTACTCATTTCCTTGCTTGGGCTCTGTTATGACGGTGCGATTTTGCTTCGCCGAGCATCCACTCCGCAAGGTATCTGAATTGAGAGGCAGATTAATTTCGGTATTTACCTGTGTTTATTTAGGTAAATTTTAACCTCTTAGTGGGGGGACGACACAGAGTGACAGAGGGGCAGGAAGAGGTTCGCGCTGAGAGTGCGTCAAGAGGCTTTCACGTTGCGTTGTTAGAGTTTGAGGTGTGGGTTTTAGGTTAGATCTCATTGGAGGGTTCTCAGGTGACGATAGAAAAGGTGGAGTTTGTTGAAATTTCTGAATAAATATTGTTGTTATCTTTAGCGCTTGAATGGGTCTCATTAAATTATCAAATTTAACAAGTCTTTTATTAACATAACCAGGTTATTGCACTCTGTCTTCGATAAATTAGCTAAAAGTTAGCAAACACTTTTCTAATTTTTGCAGCACTTTATTTATACATTTATTATTTGATAAATTAACTACGTTTTGATTATATTCCTTCAATTTAAAGAAAAAGAAAATAATATGGCAAAAACAGTCAAAAAATTATACTAGTAATGCTTTTTAAGTAATTTTTACATGAATACTCTTAACATTCGGGTTTTAAAAGAATAAAATAAATTAGTCCTATAGTGTTCTTCCAACAAATCTACTCGGGCTGCCAATATAACTCAACGAACTTAAATTTGAAATATAAATTCACCACCCCCCCCAATGAGGCCGTATATTCAAATTTCTCGAAGAATATCAGTTTCACAAAATTGTTAGATTAAACCAAACAAGATGGTTTGATTTGATTAAACTAAATTGCTATTGCAAATGTTACATCTGCGATATACTTCGGAATTTCATCTTTACTTTTATGGAACATGAAAAATTCAAATTTAGAATAAATTTGATAACTTAACTCTTACATTTTAAAATCCTTTCAAATTGTGGCATAGTCTGGACTTTTGAATAAAAACGAAGGACCTTCTAATAAAATTGTTTTATTGCTAACCTTTCGGTTAAATTGAAATCTGAATATTTTCTCAGGTGGCTGTCGTGCTGAAAGATGTTAACGACCAATCGCCAACATTCACCTCGCCCAATGAGACATCAATCATGGAAAACATCCCTGTGAACACTGTCGTAATGGCCGTTAAAGCCGTGGATCGCGACGAAGGTCGCAACGGCTACATCGAATACATTTTGGCATCGGATCCACTGGTTCCGTTCACCCTGGGCTCAGTGGATGGCTTATTACGAGTGTCTGGCCGCCTCGACCGCGAAATACGGTCCTCCTACACCCTCAGTGTCACGGCTCGTGACCGTGGCGAACCGCCGCGATCGACTCACACCAAAATATCCGTGAAAATTCTCGACGAGAACGACAACAGTCCCGTGTTTGATCCAAAACAGTATAGTGCCTCTGTTGCGGAGAACGCGAGCATCGGTGCCATGGTCCTTCAGGTGTCCGCAACGGACATCGACGAGGGCCCAAACGGGCGGGTACGTTTTTCTATTGCGGCTGGCGACAATAATCGCGATTTTAGCATCAGCGAAGATTCGGGAGTGGTGCGTGTCGCAAAAAATTTAAATTACGAAAGAAAATCACGGTACGTGCTTACAGTGCGCGCCGAAGATTGTGCCGCCGATGTTGCCGGCAGTGCTGGCGTTAAAACGCGTTTCGATACCGCCGAACTATCCATCATCATTACGGATATTAACGATAATCCACCCACCTTCCTCGACTCACCTTACTTAGCATATGTGATGGAGAACGTGATTCCACCAAACGGCGGATATGTGATCACAGTGAAAGCCTACGATGCTGACACGCCACCGTTCAATTCGCAGGTGAGATACTTTCTCAAGGAAGGCGATGCTGACTTATTTCGGATTAACGCTTCAACCGGGGAAATCTCCCTTCTCAGAGCGCTCGACAGGGAAATGCAGGCCGAATACACGCTAACACTTGTTGCAATGGACACTGGTGAGTGCTTTTCGTAGTTACTTTACTTTTGAAATTTGTTTAATTTGTGCCGCAACACTACGGCCGAGTTAAAAGATATTTCTGATTCGTCCATGACACAGTTTTAAATAATTAAAACTGTTTTCCGATTCCCAAGAAAACCACTAGAAAACGACTAGTCCAGATGAAAATCAAACTGAAGTTTAAGTTCTCTTAAAAGCCCGTAACATAAAATACCAATTTTTATAAACATCGAAAAGTTGGGAAATTTTGGTTTACAATAATCAGTTCGTCTGGGGCTTTCCCGTCTCCAAAATCAAAACTATCAACTCCTACACCCTGTGGCTCGAAATATTCCCTTGGGACCTATCCTGATTTTATGTTTTTATGAAAGGGCAATATGTTTCCGTAGTCTGGGCAAAATTTCAGAAATTACGAATTTATTTTAAGGCTAGGGGAGAGCATTTTCCCGAAGAAGGGCTTTTTTTCTTTATAAAATTCGCCTCTCATCAGGTAAAAGTTTGATAACTCGGCGAATTTAACTCCCATTTGGCTGCGGTTTCTTGTTTTGGGCAGCTGGGAGCCAGCTCTTTTATTTGAGCTCTAAATCAAGCAGATCCGGCAAGGTATTCAAAAACTCCATTTTTCGGCCCAAGTTGTCTTTATTTTTGTTCATTATGTTATTAATCATACGGAAAAATACTCCCATACATTTTCATATCCAAAACGCCTAGGCGAGCAGACGAGCGAAGCACTGTCGTACCTTTCCTGGAAGCATTTCAACGTATTTTTTAAACCTTATATAACTTCAGTTTGAGAACTTAAATTTTTAGAATAGGATATAGTCGCCGGACTAATGAAATATACCAAATTTTATTATTATATCCCTGCTACTTTAAATTTTATGAATACAACAATTATAAAAATTTTAGAGTACTCCCAAAATCCTTAAAAAGCTAGAAAGAGAAAAAGAAAACTTCAGAAAACCTACAAAACGAATTAAGATCTCATCAAAAACATTTCATTTGCAACACCTTTGCATTTAACAATTTATGAGATCGCATGTAGAGCTAAGTCATAAGGATACTGGAAAAAATTTTTAGTTGTCACAACTGACAAATTACTAAACTGTTTTTGTTTTCCTTATTTCTTTAAGATTAATGCAAGCAATAATAATAAAATAAAACTTTAACAGAGCCCAATCGGAGAAGTTTCGGCACTGTAATTGATGAAGAGGCTGCAGTTATTGAATTAATTTGATCTTGTAAGGGTATAAGCCAAGATCTTTACGCTACAATGTGGTTTGTAATATCCCTCGGTAGCGGGTAGTAATTTTTAGTAATTGCGGTAGTTATTTTTAGTAATTAGCAAGCGATTGATCGTTCGTGAACTTCACCATAATAAAAATGTTAACCTTGACCGACTATTTGACCTTGATAGATCATGAAAAACGTTCAAGAGTGCGTTCGTATTAAAATACAAAATTGTTATGTTCCTATTGGAAAATCCTTTACATTATTACTGAAAACTCGTAAATTTACAACCCACAAGTCGTTACAAAACTAGAGAGTAATTCGTGCCTTATATTTGGCAATATAATGCTTTTTTAATTCGTAAATGAGCCATTCTTTTTAATAGAAATAAAACATCACTTTGTTCCTGCTTAAAAAGAAACCTTCTCTAATAATATTAATTAGCCTATTTCATAAGCGCAGGTCGTTAACTTTTTAAGAGTTGTAACAATTTACGTAGAAAGTTGAGGCAAAAACTTGAAACTTGTAGCGTGTGCCCCCTATTTGGTTTTTACAGTGCTCTATCTTATTGAGAAGAGGTTAACTCATTAAGACCTTAAGAAACGGTAATTGAAGACCAAGCGTAAATTACCATAAATTTTAATTTAACTGTAAACCCTTTGAAATGATTTTGTCGACACCTTAAATTATCTAAACATTTTGCACAGTCGGTATGTTTATATTTACCTTGTGCTGACCAGAAGATAACGTTGCCCCTGTAATTAAGCCAGTTAGTAAAATTTTAAATGGAAGTTAATTCCTTAGCAATAACATCTTTCTTCTACCGTTTTTCTGCTAACAAAACATAGTAATCTTTGGCCGCAAACAGCCCATAAAATCTCATTCAAATTTGCTATTAATTCTTAGTACTACAAAATTGTTAAAATGCGCCGTTTCTGCGTAAAATTTAACTAACCGTCTCGTAACGTAAAAAGGGCAAAAAAGATTCGCCCCAGAGGTGCATTGGTCTGACCATTTTCCTTTGGCTACTGTCGAATGCAATACCCCGGTGACGGTAACCTTCAGTAAATCTTGCCTGTCAAACTCGATGGCTTCTTAATGTCCGAAGCCTCTATACGGCGTGTCTATTTAAATATTTTCGCATCGCACTGGCACCGCAGCGAGAAAAGCCGCAAGTAATGAAATTTTTCAGACAGAAAATGATTTTCCGTCAGATTGCAGATCGATTTATACCGAACCATTAAAGAACTTGTATTTATACTTGCTGCACTTGATCAGCGCGATCAGGGCCTCCATCGGTACCGACGCCTAGGGCAAAACGCGCAGAATTCTTCTTCTGTGCGCGCCTGAGCAAAAAGTAGGCGCGCTGCATTTCAAAATATTTCTGCCGGCCAGCTCCCTGTCTGGGGTGTATTGGTGAATAAACTCCCCTCGTAATTCGATCGATGTTATGATAAGCCACTTACCGAGTTACTGTATGCAAATCTATAATAAGGCTAACGCAAAAAAACAAAAAAACAAAAAGGAGGACTCCATCTAGCGACACATCCCTGTGTTAGTGCCTGTATATGCCTGGATCATTTTTCTGCGATTTTTATAATGAAATTACCATGTAAACGGACCCTCGGTATGCGCTCGAGCCCTGGAACCCACGATTAGAGGTGGTTCTTAGCCCCGCCCCACCAGTTGGGGCTCTCCTCTACACTCCGGAAAAATGCTTCCTTTGCGGTGCCTCACTTACCAGTTGCAAAAGTGGTCGCTTCCTTGCTGCATGACTTTATCGCAGCAAATAAACCGTCAAAAATTCATTCTGCGTTTAATGTAAAATTAAAAGAAAAGGAAAAAAAAAAAGGAAATATGATATTCCCCCAAAATCAAGCTGCTCCTCATTACAGTCCCTCTTCCTGCCTTTGATACATTTAATCAGACAATGAGCGGGTTCGAGGATAAGTTCATCTTCCTGCATATTGGGACCCATGCAATCGTGAGCCTCAAAAATTTACGATTTATGAGCTGACTGCACTTTAATCACTGACCAAAATGTTTTCACAATTTCTGACAAGCGGTTTGTAATTTATAAATTAGCTACCCATTTATCTAATTAGGGAGGTCGTTCTTCCTTGAGCGATATGACCGGCTTTAACACAATCGCTCTCGATCTTGAATGTCGACCCTTTTTTTTTTTTTTGTTTTTTTGAAATCGTAACGATATAAATTGCTACATCACGATTTTGCCACCTAATTGATTTCTACGTGAATAAATTGTATTTTATGCGGGTTACTCCATTAGCCTCTAATTAATTACAAAATTGATGCACGTCAAGTGTTTTTACGAGTGACCTAATGACAGGATTTTTTTCTTTGTTTTTACAAAAGATTAATTTGAAAATGGGAATACTCCATCTCATCACGTTTTCGCGAAAGAAAGGGTTTCAAATGTAAAAAACAAACAACGACATGTTTAAAAGGTAAATGAAATAAAATCTTAATCAAGCGAAACTTTTTCAAAATAGGGTAAAAGTAGTTTTCCAACGATACCTCACTTATTAGGATCCGTTTCCAAATTTATGAGTTATCAGGATTCAAATTAAAAACAGTAATCTTTAAAAAAACATAAAATTCAGATATATTTAAGTAGGAAGAAGTTATTTTAGAGGCGGGTCAAGAACAATAGTTTGATCAAGACACACCAAGGGATATCGAGAGTTTGGATACCCTGTATATTTTCGTAAAAGTAGAAATAATCTCAAATTAATTGTCTCATATGTTACCTAAAATTTTAAAAAGCTCCAAGAGTCTGTTGTAATCAGGTTTCTCAAAAACTGTTGGATACTAAATTTCAAATAAACATCACTAGAAAATTAATGTTTTCTGAAAAAATGCAAAGTAAAACTTAAAAAAAGCCTCTTATATTCAAAAAATTATCTTCTATTATTTTTGCATTCGTAGTCACATTTTCTGAAATTTTTAGCTTACTCTGTACAGAACCCTCAGCGCAATCACGTAACTCCCACTTAACTAAGTTTTTCTTAAACCTTACTATCGAGTCTTGGCTCTCCAAACCTACAAAAAATAATTTATCTGCAAAATTTTAACGACCCATAAATTTACGCTTTAGACGTGATGATTTTTCATACCTTTAGCCGTATTGCTAATTTGTCCTCACCGCGAAATTAAAAAACAATTTTCCGAACGTACGCACGAACAGTAAGAAATATTGTGGTAAATGAAAAGACTGTTAAGCAGCGAATTCATTTCACAAATATTTCTACTCTTGAGACGTTTGGGTCCTTGGTAATAAACTAGTTGTTTGTTCCCATTAGCCTGGGTTCCCTGAGTTGAAACAAAAACGTTCTTTCGTCGCATAGTAGAAATAACCATCAGAGTAATAGAAAATATCACATCGAGGATACTCCAAGGCGAGATATGGACACATTTTATTTATTTTCACGGATCCACAGCTCTCGCCGATGTGACCACTCGTCCGAAGTGGCTAGACAAACTCGTGAACATTGTTAGAGGTCCGTTCGGTGGACCGCCTGAAAAATAGACTCAGAAAAACTCGTGAGATGGACATTAGATTTTGAGCACGGTGATTCTTGTTTGCCCGGCTCTCGGTACTGCTTTATTGCATCTGGATTGTCCGGTAATGCACAGGCCTTGCTGCCTTTTTGCGCACTTATAATGAACCCTTTTTACGGCTGTTCAACATGTGCTCCACGATGGGAGGCTGTAGACGATCATAAGGGCGAAGCACTGTTCTCTGCTTCTTTTTTCATTTTTATTTTTTTTTTTTGCGCGCAATTAGCTTCATTTTTGTCGCGTTGTTTGATTGCTTAGGAATTGTTTGCTAGTTTGGTTTTATTGGCACTCCATGTTTAGAAAAAGGCAAAAATGTTCATACATCAATAAGTTTTAAATAAGGTTTTGAATAAAGCATATTTACTTATACAAATGAAATACTTCTTGTCTTACTTACCTTCTATAAAATGAGGAAAAACTATCCGCTTATAGTCTGAGGGCAAAATTAGAGAACATTTGAAATACAAATCTACAAAAATTTGTGAAAAAACGTAGCATATATCGCTTATTTGAAATCTAGTTGTATAAAATAAATATTAAATCTTCCTTTACTTTGTAGGCGTAGTTACATTTAGATAGAAATTTTGACCTATGTATCTTTTAATATCATCAATTTCGATTCAAGTCATAATCGAATTAAAATTCTATTGTATTATTAGTTTAGGTTGAACTTAAAATTAATCCTATAAAATAATCCTGAGCCATTTTTTGTTAACCATTACCTCTCTGTTGAATTAAATGTTTGTAAAAGCGGCAAATGTTTCTCTTTGATATTTTTTTTTGGCCTCATTCTGTGGGCACGTAAGTTTTTACGGCACAGCGCCAAGAGAGATCGGTTTTATGCACGGCTGCCATAATTTCCCATACGGCAAGAAATCCAAGAAAATAATGAAGAAGTGCTATTAAAGTATGAAATTGGAGTTAAATTCGCTTCTCCAGCCAGGGGAGTGGTGTTAGCGATGTATGCCGTCATACTGTCCGACGCTAGCCCAACTCTGACCAGTAGGAGTTAAATTGTATTGATTTTTGATTCCCTTTGGACCTCGGCCCCAATGTATTCAGTTGGGGAAATTGGACATAAAATAAAGGCAATAATTTGCGTTTACGCTAAAATCCTTCACTGAATTAATCGACATTGAACTTTTTGAAGGTCTCGATTAAGAAATCAATTTAAATCGAAAGGGCGCACAGATGGGATTTATGGGATTTATCCAGTAGGCGTTGTGGTAATATTTTATATATCTTTTACGGAGATCAGAAGGGTTGGAATATTTTGTGTTTAAGGCCAAAATTATTTTAAATTTAATTTTTTCTTTAATAATTGACAATCCAGAATTGATAACGTGAAATTTGCTTACGCTACTCTTATTTTAAATGCGATTATTGCTTATTACTACATACCGATGTCGATACAACGAATAAACTATAATTTTACACAGTTACGCTTGGTCTTAATGTTTCAATTAAATATTTATTTATACACCTTAAGTAGGCCGCATTAAAATTGAGAAAAAACGAAATACCCACACTCAATCATACATTAAATACTAAATGTATGGACTATTACAGATAAAAATACTGAAAATGGATTTGAAAAGTGTATGGCATGATTTTATTTCCATGACACACATTTTTTTTTACTTTTATTAGTTTCATTAGCTTAAGCATTTTACTATATGTAAATGGATTAATTACATATAGTAAAAAACTTATTTTAGAGTTCAGGATAATATCCCAAATTACTATAGTGACTAAATTAGGTAGGTAGGAAGGTTTATTTTGTTTTATGTGGAAGTTGAGGAAAATATAGCTATTAATAAAGCCTCTGTGATTCTGATTCCTTAATCTAGTCTCTCCTACTTACTTGCATACGTTCTACCTTCAAATTCATTTATATGACTAGTTAATTGCACCACAATTATTCATTCATTTTATCCTGCTCGAAGTGCAGTGAACGTAGTAAAAATGGTAGCTTAACACTTTTCGCCAAAAATTAATTATAAACCTCAAACTATGTACTTTTAAAATTTCGTACTGTGAATAGAATGGAATTCCGCCAATTTTTATATTTAGACGTTTTATACTATTTTCATAAATTATGAAATACTAGACTGGGAATAAACCCAAACATTAAAAAGCTCGTAAGAAGCAATACGACAGGGAATTAAAGGGGTATTCTATTTTAGAATTCAAAAAGTACTTTACTTTAGATCGCTCGATTCTTACTATCTTTAGAATGCGGAATATTTTGAATTACTGAATATAATTTTAGACTTTTAGAATTAAAAACAAAATAGATTTTTTCGAAGTTTCAAATTAAAATATCATCGTTATTATCATTGTAATGCATTCATTTCGTAAATGCTAAGCAATCTTCGGAGCTGATTCATTTTAATACTGCTAAAAATATACAAAGCGAATTATTTGAATAGGTCTGTACATTACATCCGGATTTCTTTAACGGCATTGACCGATATTATAGAAGATAATCTTAAAATTGAGACTAGTATACAGCAAAAATTATAATGATGATTCAGAACGAGAAGATTATTGAGTGCCAATCACTTCCGTAAAAGTTGACTACCATAAAAATAATTAAAAAATAAAAACAGTGAAAAGTTGTTTGACTTGCCGCAGTGAATGCTAAAGCAATACCGGCCAGTTAAAGATCCACTAAAAATTACTATATAAAATTTATAGGAGCTCATAAGACCCGCGCGAACTGCAGTAAATCCCGCAGAATTATTACGTGCCACCTAATAAATTTAAAATCAGCGATACACGCTCCATAAGTCATTCCAGCTTTCCTGTCGATTCAAGTGAAATAGACAAAGTTCGGATGCGGAAGAGATAAGCGGCCAGGAGGCTGGGAGATGGAGCTGGTGGTGATCGAAAAATTCCAGCATCTTCTGCAACAATGGAATTTAAAAGACTAAACGAAAGTCCCAATAGAGGGAAGATACCGAAAAAGCCATCAGGGGGCTGCATGTTTTCGGTCTTGGACTTTTTGCGGTTGGGGCTCAGGTTCGCTTTGGAAAATGTTTGTTTTGTGTCCATCATACCTTCGCGGCGAAACAATAAAATCGCGAAATGCTTAAGAAACAATTTTTCTCTGCTCCGAGTATTTGATCTATCGCTTCGCGTACCGTGCGAGCCGATGCTATTTCTATTGGGCAAATATTTTGCATCGTTAATAAATAAGATACGCGGAGTCGGGCTAGTTGAGCTACCAAAAGAATACAACCGGAGGCTGAGTCGAGAGCCGCTCACGAGGACGCGACTGTGGCGGTCGATCCTGGATCAAAAAACATCACCGGGCTCCAGCCTGTGGGCACTGGCGGGGGCTGTGACGGCACTGCACCAGACTAGCGCGCCAAGATGCCGCATGACGGGGCTCTAAAAAAGACCGTCTTATGATCTCCTAAGATAGCAGAAGCGCCTTTACTGCAGTCCAAATGCCGCGCGCGCCCTAGCGCACACTCATAGCTAGATTAAGTTCGAAAAAGATCTCTCCGGGGCTCCGGGCGAAAAATGCCCGGAACAAGCGACTCGGATGGCTGAGGCTCAATGGTGCTATAATAAATTTTTGTTTGCCAGAAAAATGATGATGATACGAGAAATTGCACTTTAGTGGAGAGTGCTCTCCCGGCAGAAAGGTCAGGCCCCGTGCGGCCAAAGAAAACTAAGGAAAAAGATTAAGGAAAAATTATGGAAATTCCTGAGCGAATTTTCTATTGAATTATGGACACCGCGCCACGATAAGGTTGCTGCTCCGATGATATAAAGAATTTGTTGTGCACTTAGTCTAGGTACCTTCCAGCAACCGCGCGCGTCCGATCAACGCGGAAGCCATGTGGTGCTACATACGGATTCCTCGTGGACGGCTATCGCTTAGATATTCTCATGCTGATTTCCAGCAGACTCGGTACCTCTCAATATCACCTTTTGTCCGTAAACCCAAGTTGGAGCTCCAGGGATGACAGCGATGATTAAGTAATTCGAAATATGGTTCGAATGCGCTTGTAATCTGATAGCGGCGTGCCCTATGGAACCGACCACAAACCTGGTTTGGGGAACTGTTGCTATCATTTCTATACAATAAACCCTTCAAGCCCAACACTCTTCATACTATCGTTGCTCATTGCTTAGGCAACTAAAATTAACAATAGTATCAGTAAATTTGTAGTAGGAGTATGAAATAACGTACATATTACGAAAAACAATGCCAAGTGGGTTTAATAGTCAAATCATTTAGTCAATGTAAACTTGGTTATGCACTCTTTGGATATATTTTGGTATTCGTTTTATATTTAAAACAATAAGGTCTTTTATCTTAAGCACTGTGTTAGTAAAACTGTCTACTTCTTGTTATCGTTTTCCTTTCGAAATTAAATAAAAAATTCTACAGAAATTCCAAAGTGAATAGTACTGCTATCGCACCTCTCCTAGTTTACGTGAAATTCGTAAAGCTATAAACTATAGCAGACACCCTTTAGATTTAAAAGTAAATATTCCCCATTTAAACACCACAACATATCTACGATTACGTTCAATATTAGGAAAAAAAATCTATAAAATTTATTTACTAAGAACTTTATAATGCTCAACTACGTCTTTTTAATTTCGATTTTGGATCCAGGTTAAGCAGGATATTTTGATAATGTATGCATCAAATTGCTTAGATTTATATTTAAAATTTGTTTGGTTTAAGGTTCGAAGTTTCGAAATATCATGGGAATTTGATGGAATTATCTCAATTTTTAAAATCTTGATATATTTGACGGTTTATAAAATGCACATGAGTGAAAAATTATCTTATCTTAACTGAATCAAATAGGAAAATAAAAAAGATAGAGCTACTGTCGAACTATCGCATACTTAAATATCCTTTAAAAGTTGACTAAAAATCGTAGATGATTGAGAATTGTAAATGGAAGCTTAGACTGTTAGACTATAGAGAGAACAAAGAAATAAGTTAAATGAGAAAACTTCACTATTCATAATTTTCATGGATTTCAAGAAGATTTTTATTAAGATAACTCCCTTAAAATTCAAGCTATTTCGCATTTAATGGGTTCAAAGTTTTATTTGAACCATACTTATATTTCTAAAACAATTTTATACCCTGCTTTTCCCACAAACCATAACGTTCTAAAAACATTTAGCAATATATAGAACATTAGTAATGAAATTATTTATTCTTTTATTGTTTTATATAAATGAGCATCAAAAAGGTTAATCAGTGCTATTAAGCCCCTCACTCGATGACTAAAATTAACTTCTAACTAAGAAAATATAAATTTTAGATATCATTATGACTTATTTATCATAATATGATAATCTTACAGGAATGAGCCTTAAAATTTGATTCATTTTACTAGAAATTAAAGTTCTTTACTTTGCAAGATTATCGTTAAAATGTTTTTTTTCTTATTTTATTAAGAAACAGAAAATCTCATGGCGTAAATTCAGACCGAAAGCTGAAAAGATGTGCAGTGCTCGTGACATTTTTCCAGAGCACGGCAACGCGATTGCCATCAGATAAGATTTAGCGATAAAATTTTTCCCCGCAGTATCATCACATTAAGGCGAAATTCCTGACTTGAAATGCTCGGTAGGATATTACGAGGGCGTTACTAGGGAATATCTTATTCAGGCGTGCATCCATCCGTTCATTGGGATCCTCAGTATTAATTTTTTTTTATAGAAAAAGATCAAGCAGAAATGGGAGCCCAGGGATAGCTCTTTTATACCAAGAAAAGCGAAGGTTATGAAGTCGTGACGCCATGGGAGCCCCGAGGCTTCCCCACAGTTACTACCTTACCTAGGTGCCGGTTTTACCAGAGTTATGGAATGATTTTTCCTACTTATTTTGGCTTCAAGCCAATTCACAACCAAAGATGGAACACTCGGGGGATATTTTAAGGAGATACGCGCACGCTGCTGTTTATTGTCTTTATTGTTTTCCGCCGACGATAAGGCATAAATCGGAGGTCACTTTAATTACTACAACATACGGAAGGATGCCGGTCTATGGTCACCCTCCAGGAAAGAAAAATTGTTATCTTATATTTTTTGCAAAATCTGAGAATCACGCACTGTGGGTAAGGACACGTTGCACAAAATTCTCCGATGATTTACAAAAAGAGAATAATATGCGCGCGGCCAGCATATGCCAACATACATAAATGTGGGGAGCTGACTAATCCGAGTCTAAGATCTCCTCTCCTCCGGGGCTCGAGGGCTGAATTTGCCGGCTCTATACTCTGGCCGGACAGTTCGAGTGCAAGAACACCTCACATTATATATTTTCCTGAATAATTTATTTACGTTCCCTGGACATTCATTGTGCGGCAAACGCCTGCATGTGGGTGGACAAATAGATATTTTGCTGCATGAAAATTGCTTTTTAAGTGTAGTCCATGGCGGGAGTTTTTTTTTTTTTTTTTTCTAAGCCCCACATTTGCAACGAATAGGTTGAACTGCGCCTCAAACTGTTCGCCTTTTAACACCTTACTCGGCTCGACACTTTCTTGTAATTCCAATTTTTACAAACGATGGTGATATACATCGCAGCATAAAATGCAAGACATCTTAAAGGTTTTCCTGTTGTTCTCTTCTCGAACCTCAAAAGTTGGACATGGCATGTGTGGGATAGATGCGAATTTTCAATTTCCCCTGACACGCTTTAAATTCGGTCGCAAACAAACAAGGACTTTAATCATTCTGTGAGCGAAGGGCATTAGAATCGAGTAAGTTATAGCTATACTTTTGGCGCGTAACTTTACTCTTGTATTTAGTTTATAAAGTAAATGAACAGAAGTAAATATTTTATATTCCTCATACTTAACTGCTTATGTACATATTTTTCATTCGATTTTCTGAATCAAGTATCATCTCTCTAGAATGGTACTTAAAAGTAGGGACTATTAATTTATTAATCCACAACCTTCGTGGTACTTAACTGATTTTATTATTTACGGTATATTTTCATTGTTCAGCGATTCGTATGATTAAGAAATAATGGTGTGCGTAAATCACTTGCTATTTAATAAATTGCCTTAACATGTTAGCTGTAGGCAATACGAAGTTAACTTGATTGAAGAAATTTAAAATACCCTGCACACTATCTGTCTATATCTTAATAGTTTAGGTACGAAGCCCTCAATGCATAAGTCCTGCTAGAACTTGTTTAATCTTTTAAATTTTAGGTATTATTGTGTAAAAACATTATAAAGAAATGTGCAATATACAAACTTAAGATTAACATTACTTTTATTTTATGAGTAATTAAATTGAAAGAAAAGCTTCTTTTTATATTCCGTGATGATTTACTAAAATTCAAATTCCTTCAAGCCTTTTTATAAGGCTTGCAATTATTCACAAAATGAATTTCCCTTTATAAAGTAAATCAGCCCATATGTGTCTGACAATATGCCTCTAAAGCAGCCTGATTAATTAACAATCCAACAAAAAATTTTAAAAGCATTAAAAACGTGCCCCAGAAACGAAAGACTTAAGCGACGAACCCGGATTGCCCTCACGATCGATACGCCATAAACCAAAGTAGAATTTATAGGAAAGCAGATGTCAGTGGTACATGAAAACAAACATAGCAATAATTAGCAAGCGTTAGACACCTAACTGTAAATGTGGCGAAACAAAGCAATTGTTTGCTAGCATTATTAGAAATGTTTGCCGTGGGCGCCGTACATCTACTGTCCTACAAATGACGTGACAAAAGTAACACGGCGCATAGCCCTCGAACGAAAAATAATTCCCCCACATATTTTCCTTCGGGAGCTCATCTTGTGTCTATTTTATGGTACTCTATCGCCTCACGTCCCTTGAACGGTGGCAGTTCAATTCCCATCCGGAGGCCCTGCTGGGGCACAGATGCTGCCTCAGAAAATCACTTCCTTATCAAAAATGGCAGCCGGGATGTATTGACAAGCGAAGTCGACCGAACAGCATACGCAAAAATTTCTAGCTGACATCACAATGCGCGATATACAGCGCGACTATGAAGGGGTGGGAGGGGGATGGGGGGAAGAAGAGCGGCTCGCGCGACCAGAAAAACGCGAAGCGGCGCAAAAGGTGAACGACAAGGTATCATCATCTTGCGGGGAATCAATGCTGATTGTCGATCCCGGGGCTCGGCCAGAAGGTTCCTTCTTGTTGCATAACCGCCATTAGAGCGCGCCCGCGTCCCCCAGAACGCGAGGTTAAAGATATACAAGAATAATAACAACAATACTTAATTCCGTAACTAGCCTTCGCCGCGCGCAGATAAGCCGTGATGTAGGGCCGTACGCTCGCATATAGCAGCCCGCGATGTGTGCCGCGCATATTGGCGGGTACTGTTATCTGACAAAACGTATCCGTGGTTTTACAAAACTGGCATTCGTTTTAAGTGAAGAAGAACAGAATCGTACATGGAGGAAATATTGTCCGGGGAGAAAATCGAATAAAATGAGCCAGGACTTCTCTCTACCCGCGGCTTTTTGCTTCATTTCGCTTTTTATTTCCACACTATAAAGCCCGCCCCGGACCGCGGCCTAGACTCACCTGAAAGATCCGCCTGTAAACAAGGTGAGGGACGGGAAGGGGGCGGGGAAATTGATTTAGTTGCCGTGAGTTTACCGTATGATGTTGATAAACCCACCTTGTATGGTAGTATCCGATTCTCTCGTTAAATTTGATGGAAGGCTCAGGCATTCACCGCACAGCATCATAGACCACTGCGCTATCTTATTGCGCCGATCTCAGAACAAAAATTTATCTGACTTGTAAATTTTTGGCTGGTGGACCGCACGCCACAGCATCTAACTACGATTGCCATTTAATTGGGACCCCGCCAATCCCAATCCATCCCCCACACGGGTCAATCTGTAAACCGTGATGGGTCTGGGATTGTGCGAAAGATTCGATATCTGACTCATGCAATTAGTACTTTTTAGTAAGTTTGTCGGAGTTATCACAACTTGCACTTTCACTGCCTCCGTAATAAACTCTTTCATGCTGCTAATAACCTCCGTGCTGCAGCGCAACAGATTATTGTTGGCGGCATGAACTTTCACCTGACTTCGCTCGGTGAGAATTATTTCAGGCAATTTTTCATTGTCGTCGCAGAAGCCACTTTGCATATCTCTTGTGAAAATAATTAATTTTTAGATAGACGTTACTAACCACATCGTATTTCATCTCGAGTTTCAGCAATTATAATTGGCGAAATGAAATTTTAATAGGAATGTAGAAGCAGTTGATGCTTTTTGCTTTGTATGTTTAATTCATTAGTGCTGAATTTCCTTAAAAACAAATAACATCTTTCCTTTTTTTTTTGAAATCAATGAATTTTAAAAAAGAAAGAAGCCATTAACCAATTAAAATTATTTTAGTTATGGTTACAAATTATATCAGTGGCAGATTAAGTTTATCAAATTTTGTAGTCTTTAGATTATGAACTTTTTAATAAAAATGCTTGATCAGTTCTGATTTTTAGGGTGATTGAGCATTTCTATTTACAAATTCATAGTCTACGGAAAAAATTCAAAAGAAATATGCTGCCAGTTGTTCGGCAACGGAGTAAAATATTAAATTTGTTGCCTAGTGTATTCATATAATGGGTAGATTTATTTTAAAGAAATAAATTATAAAATAATATGCTTTTAATTTCAAATTTAAAAATCAATCAATCCTTCGATTACTTTGCATAGATTGGAATTTTGTTATTTTCGTACCTCTGTATGGAGCAAGATAGAACTCTTAGATCTTAGACTTCTACTGAAGGTGAAATTCCAGTAAGACCAAGGTAGCTGAAGTAATGGGACCTAATTAACGCAATTATTTCAAAATTGCACAATTTTGCAATTTATAATTGATTAACGAGGAAAATGGCTAAAACGTGCGAATTTCAGTAATCATCTGCTGCAGGGAACATTTTTTTCATGATCCGCGGCTCGAGCATACGTGACCAGATCGATGGGGCAAGCAGATCATTCCCACGGCCTGAACACGGTGACTGTTACTAAAAAATAAAAATTTTGCAGTATTATTGCTTAATGGGCCTTCCGCAGTAATTAGCTAAAGTGCAAAACTACCGTGTTGACATCTTCAGGTCTTCGCGCAGAAAACTGACCGGAATGACCGGGAAGATCTCAAATTAGGTGTCTTCCTAACAATCCGGGGCGTTCCTCTAGCGCTTTGCTTTATTGCAGTCAGATGCCCCTTGGCAGGGCCATGCGTCTTCTCGTCCGGTGTCCAGTGGCGATACTCTCGCATTAAATTCTTCTCCTTGTTCCCGGGCAACGCCGGTAATGTTCCCGTATTGACACAGGAATTTTATATAATTTCACAGATTGTAGTAGACAAAGTTTAGCGATCTGTTCCCGCGTACGCGGCAATTCTTGTTCTGGGTATGGGGGACTGAGACTGGTACCGGGACTTGGGATAGTTTCAACCGCGTTCCTGCCGCGCACGGGCTCTGCTTTATTTTGACTAACAAACAAGGGCCCCTGAACGCGGACGGCTATTATTGAATGGAAAAGATACAAAGATACGATCGTCGTCGTTTGTTGTTTCCATTTCATTACTTTTGCGTTTTTGTGTGTGATCCCCAGCGCGGCCACACGGCACTTCTTCTGGTTAGTTGAAGAGATTTTTCCGAGATCGACTAAGCCCAGAGGCCTGGGCTGGGGATTCACTGTACCCTACGTTTCCCAGTTGCAGAATTGAGAAATAAATTGGATGTAAAGGTCTTCGCCTGGGAAAAGCGACCAAAACGAGCTCGCTGAAAGTCCTCCTGGTCACGTAAATAAAGGAGGAATTTTGTAGTTTATGGGCTGCACTCCCCGGGCACGGTGCGTGTCACTTAGTTGCAGTTAACTCGGACAAGTAGCGGTTACAGCGGGTTCGCGGTGATATCAAAATGATATGCATTTTGCCTGGCCGAGAGGTGATATCATTGACAGAGCAGCTCCTGGTCGTGCTTTAACAGTACACGCATTCTTGTCGCCGAGGGTTAATTTATATGCAGAATTCAGAATTCGTTTCCAGCTTACACCTACCTAGGCTTTTTTCAAACACGGAATTATCGACTTATCCACTTTAGGTAGACGCGTTTTGCTGCCACGGTTTTGTCCCCGGTTTTTTACTTACTAACTTTACCTCTAAAAGAGTTTAAAGAATATGCACAACAGCATTTTCATTTCTTAAACTCGGTAAGCTGTTCCATGGATAGCAAGTACATTTATACCATATTTACTGTTTCAGGCGACACAATTATTTAAATCAAATTATTACAAAGTAATTTTATTTTCGACTAAAATAGACTAATTGCTAGATTCGGAAATTTACATATCCGAAAACCTCTGAACATCTATAACTCAGTTTAGATACAGAAAGAAACTAATTCTAAATAATCAAGAAGCTTTCGTTACGCTAGAGATAGTCCTCAGATTTCTTGCTTTTTGTATGCCCGGCGGGTATTGATTAGTCAAAACTTTTATAAGATTCAGTTCTAGGCATCCTCACAAATTTTGATGAACCTATGTTCAAACAAGTTTGCAATGCAAATTTAAAAAAAAAAGCAAAATCCGCTATAATATGCAGTTTAAAATTGTTCTAGGGTCAGTTTGACCTCGACGCGATTCATTTCATTAGAAATTATATTAAAGCAATAAGTTAGTAAAGTTTCAATAAATAACTCGACTTTTCGTAAGTAGAGTATGTTTCAAAATTTCTAATCTTAATTTAAACTTTTATTATACTTGTTCTATTAACTAAAACTGGCGCATACAAGACACCGAACAAGTTACAAAATTTTACCTTAAAAGTGTAACGATTTATTATTAAATAAAATAGAATAAAATCTAACAAAATATATTTTTTTCTATTTCCAGGATCACCGCCCCTAACTGGAACAGGAACAGTTCGTGTGATAGTGCAAGACATGAATGATCACAGTCCAGTGTTTGGAAGGCAATCCTATCATGCCATTGTACAAGAGAATCTTCCAGCAGGGACAAAAGTTCTACAGCCCAAAGCGACCGATAAAGATGCTGGACTTAATGCAAAAATTCGATACAGCCTTCTCGGCGAGAAGGTTGACAAATTTGTGGTGAATTCAGATACCGGCGAAATATTAACTGCTGCGAGCCTAGACCGTGAAGACACCCCAGTCTACTACATGACACTTATGGCTCAGGATAGTTCCGCCACTGAACCAAAGGCTTCGGCGGTTAATCTAACGATAACTGTTGCCGACGTAAATGATAATTCGCCCACATTCGAGAGTGCCAGCTTTAACGTAAATGTCCCCGATAGAATTAAGGCGGGCGAATTTGTTTTTGGTGCCAGGGCCACCGACAGTGACGCTGGAGATAATAGCAAAATAATTTACTCTGTAAGTGGCCGAGATGCTGATAAATTCACTATCAATGAGCATACTGGAGTTATCAAAACCAAAGAAGAACTTGTTTCTGGGGGTCAAGGATTTGACAAAGTTTATAGCATTGTAATGCAAGCGACTGATCAGGGTATGGAAAAACGTAGTCAAAGTGCTGATTTAACAATTTTACTGAGGCCTGCTCATTTATTCCCAACGTTTTCGTACATGCCAAATACACAGTTTATGCTATCTGAAGATGTTGTTGAAGGAAAAGTAGTGACCAAAATTTCAGCAACTTCACCTAAAAAAGGTGCAGTTGCAAACATAAGATATTCAATAGCTGGAGGAAATGTACACGATGCAGTTAGTATTGATCCTGGAACTGGTATTTTATCAGTAGGAAAAGATGGTTTAGACTATGAAACTGCTCACCAATATGAAGTTTGGGTAGAGGCATCTGATTCAGATCGTCCAAACTTACGAAGTGTCGTACTCTTAACCATAAACGTAACTGATGCTAACGATAACCATCCAATCATGGAAAAGCTGGTGTATAACGCTGAAGTTTTGGAAGAAGAAACACCACCTCAATTCATAACAAAAGTAAAAGCTACAGATGAAGACTCTGGGGATAATGGTGAGGTCACATATCGACTATCTAATGACTTCGAAGGTACTTTTGAAATCGATGCCGATAGTGGTGAAATATTTACCACTATGAGGCTAGATAGAGAAGAAATGGCTACTTATGAGCTTATTATTGAAGCTGTTGATCAAGGTATGCCACAGCTTACAGGTACTGCAAGTGTTATAGTTACAGTTCTTGATAAAAACGATAATCCTCCACGCTTTACAAGACTCTTCAGTGTAAATGTTACCGAAAATGCTGAAATTGGAAGTTTTGTAATAAAGTTAACCTCCTCTGATCTCGATGTTGGAGAAAATGCAAATGCAACTTATAGTTTTACTGAAAATCCAGGAAATAAATTCAATATTGATCCAATTACTGGGAATGTTACAGTAGCCGCACATCTCGATCGAGAACAACAAGATGAGTATTTACTTAAAGTAGCAGCCTTTGATGGAGCTTGGAGATCAGAAACTCCTCTAACAATTACCATACAGGATCAAAATGATAACGCTCCGGAATTTGAACACAGCTACTATAGTTTCAATTTCCCAGAACTACAAAGATCTGTGGCATTTGTAGGTCAAGTTATAGCAACTGATCGTGATAAGCAAGGCCCTAACTCAGTGATATCATACTCCTTACAACAACCCTCAGATTTATTCACGATTGATCCAGCAACAGGAGAAGTTTTTAGTAAAAGAACTATAAAATACAAACACTCACAAATTGAGGCTTCACCTGAAAATATGTATTCTCTTATCGTGCTGGCTACAGATAATGGTAAGCCTCCAATGTATTCAGAATGTCTTGTTAACATTAATGTTGTCGATGCTAACAATAATCCTCCAAAATTCGAACAACGACAATATCTGGCTCCAGTACCTGAAGATGCTAAAATTGGCCAGAAAGTTATACAACTTGTAGCAAAAGATGAACTTGATTTTGGTGTTAATGCAGAAATAGATTACTCAATTGCTGGAGGCAATGGATCAAGTACATTTATGATTAATAAATTAGATGGATGGATATCCGTTTCAAAAGTACTAGAAGTATCAGCTAATAATGCATTTGTCCTTATTGTTCGAGCAGTAGATAGAGGTGTTCCACCGCAAAGCGATGAGGTGACTGTTGTTATAATCGTTACAGGAGAAAATAGACACAGTCCTGTCTTTACAGCCCTGAGCTACCAAGTCATTGTACCTGAGAATGAACCAATTGGTTCAACAATTCTTACAGTAAGCGCCACTGATAAAGATGATGGTCCAAATGGTATGATAAGCTATTCAATATCAGGTGGTAATGAAAGAAAGGAATTTGCAGTTAATTCACGTAATGGATCAGTAACTATTTTACAATCTCTAGACTATGACGTGATACAAGAATATCATTTGAATATAACAGCTGAAGATCTTGGATATAAACCAAGAACAGCAGTTGCAATGCTAACTGTGATTTTAACTGATATTAACGATAATGCACCAGAATTTAATCAAAGTGAATATCATGCTTATATTGCTGAAAATATGTCTCCAAATACTTTTGTATTTAAAGCGAAAGCAACTGATAAAGATTCACCAAAAAATGCTATCATTCGATATTCGATTACTGGTGGGTCTGGCAAGCAATACTTTAAAATTGATCCAAATAGTGGACTTATTAATTCAACAACAGTTTTTGATTACGAAGAAAAGCAAGACTATTTCTTAAATGTATTAGCTGTTAATCCAGATTCTCCAATGCAAGGAACAGCTAAAGTGATCATACATATTACAGGAGTTAATGAATTTTATCCAAGATTCGCACAACCTGTTTTCCATTTCGATGTATCTGAATCAGCTGAAGTA
Source organism: Philonicus albiceps (assembly GCA_963969385.1). NCBI lineage: Eukaryota > Metazoa > Arthropoda > Insecta > Diptera > Asilidae > Philonicus > Philonicus albiceps. The sequence goes on from OZ017775.1 coordinate 30,257,180, forward strand.
GGAACAAGTGTTGGTACTATTCAAGCTACAGATAAAGATGCTGGGGAAGATGGAAAAGTGTATTATTTGCTTGTTGGATCGAGCAATGATAAAGGATTTGCAATTAATTCAGAAACAGGAGTTATGATAGTTGCAAGAAATTTAGATAGAGAGACACAAAATCGTGTTGTACTAACTGTAATGGCAAAAAATTTTGGTGGTATTCGAGGAAATGATACTGATGAAGCACAAGTTATTATATCAATTCAAGATGGAAACGATCCACCAGAATTCTTGCAAGATCTTTATGAGGCCACAGTATCTGAAGGGGCTGAGATTGGTACGAAAATAACAACTGTAAAAGCTGTAGATAAAGATGTACGTCCACAGAATAATCAATTTAGTTACTCAATTATTAGCGGTAATGTGAATCAAGCATTTAAAGTTGATCCTCAGACAGGAATTATAGAAACATCACGTAAGCTTGATAGAGAAACACACCCTGTATATAATCTGATACTTGGAGCAATCGATATTGGAGCTCCACCTCAAACAGGGACAACAACTGTGAAAATTAATCTGCTAGATGTGAACGACAACGGTCCTACATTTGATCCAGCAGATACTATAGGTTATGTTTCAGAAAATATGCCAGCAGGTACCTCTATTATGACCCTATCAGCCAGTGATCCTGATCTCCCGCCAAATGGTGGGCCATTTACTTATTATTTAATTGGTGGGAAGCATAAATCGCTTGTAACTGTCGAAAAGCATACAGGACTTATGAGAACAACGCAAAGCATTGATAGAGAAGTTACGCCTAAACTGGAGATAGTCATCGAGGCTGAGGATAATGGAAAACCAAAAATGCGATCACAGCACATGATCACTGTGACTGTGCTGGATCAGAACGATAGTCCGTCAACGCCACGTATGGCGCACGTTCTTATACACGTCTTCAACAGCAAAATTCCTTTGGGCAGAGTGGCCGATGTCCATCCGAATGATCCCGATACAACTGGAGATTATAAATGCAAGATCATTCCCGATTCAAATTCAAGTCCAATGGGAATATTTACAATTCCAGCAAAATGTGATTTGCACACGACCACAAAAACGACGGCACAGGACTACTCGTACATGGTGTCCGGGAACGATGGCAAGCACGCTGATGTTACCTCAACGATCACCGTTGAGTTTTCACACTTTGATAATTCGACTGTTGCAAACTCGATCACAATTCATGTCACGAACATGACATCCGAGCAGTTCCTCTCGAATTCCTACAGGAGTTTCCTCGATATTCTAAAATCGGCCGTTGAATACGGTGACGAGTTCAATCTTTACTCGCTGCGTGACGTGAATGAGACGAGTTTTGAAATGGCGGTTGCGTTCAGAAACTTCAATGGGCATCGATCATCACGGTACACGCTTGATCGATTGGGGAAGAAGCATGACGCGATCCAGAAACTGCTTAACTCCGGTGACGTGATAATTGGATACACCCCATGCAATGCGAACACATGCGATAACGGCGGCGTCTGCAGCGAGCATATCCACGTTCACGACAACTTGAGCATCGTGGACAGCACCGCACTGATTTTCGCATCGTCGCTGGTCACGCACGACTTTACATGCAAGTGCACGGACGGGTACACGGGACCCCAGTGCGAGAAAAGGCAGGATCCTTGCTCCCCGAATCCCTGCCAGGCGAACGGTCAATGCCGCAGGCAGGGCTATGACTTCCAGTGCTCGTGCCCGCCCCACCGGGAGGGTAAATACTGCCAGCTGGAGCGCGGCGATGTCTGCTCCGGGAATCCGTGCCGCAATGGGGGTTCATGCCGGGAGAGTCCCGACGGATCCTCATTCTTCTGCCTCTGCCGGCCAGGGTATAGGGGCAATCATTGTGAGCATGTCGCCGACTCTTGCCGACCCAATCCATGCCTTCACGGCGGACTCTGTGTCAGCCTTAAGCCAGGCTACAAATGCAGCTGTATCGACGGCCGTTACGGGCGACATTGCGAGAAAGCGACTTTCGGTTTCCAGGAATTATCCTACATGGCGTTCCCTTCACTGGACGCAGCGACCAACGATATTTCTATAATTTTCGCAACAACAAAATCAGACGCTCTACTCATCTACAACTACGGCATTCAGAGCGGAGGACGGTCTGATTTTGTTGCCATCGAAATCGTGAAGGGTAAGGCAATCTTTTCCTTTGGAGGTGCCCGGAGCGCGATTACAGCTGTTGTCGTTGGAGGCGGCTCTACCGGAAATTTGGCAAATGGAAAATGGCATAAGGTCACAGCGACCCGGAACGGAAGGGTCATGTCCCTGAGCGTTGCGAAATGCATGGATAATGGAGACATATGTGATGAGTGTCGACCCGGCGATTCGAGCTGCTATGCTGACGATGTGGGACCCACAGGGTAAGTAACAATTTACCTTTTTAAAATTAGTCCTAGATAGTTTCATTTTCGTATAAATTTAAATAGGTTTGACCAAAACATTTCACTATAGTTTAGGAGTTTAGAAAAATTTAATTCAACCCTATATAACTAAACTTAAATCAGTACTACAGCAGGGCAGGGTCCAGTAGTCTATCATACGAATGTTTAGTTATCTGGAATTAAATTGGTTGGTTTAATACACAAAAGTGAACCAATGATCGTAATTAAGGCTTTTTGCAAATAACTCATTAAATCTTGGAAATTTTATGAAAATTGCTAACTATCAGCTGCCGAGATCTAAGCTGATCTACTTGGATTTGGTCTGATCGAGATTAGGGCTCAAAAACAAATCTATTATTATTCGAGTACTTAACCTTGAAAAACTTTTAGCTTAAGATTTTAAAAACGCAGAAAGATAAAAATCAACCAATTCTTTTTTAGTAGATATATTTTTTTAATGATATATAATTTAATGATTGGACTCCATTTTTGCTTAGGCTTAGTTACACGCCTTTATATAATGGTTTCCCGCCTTAAATTTAATTTAATATCAAGACAGATTTTCTAACGCCCATCTTCCCTCTCGAGTATTCTTCTGAATAGCATTTCTTGAGCTCGAATAACATTATTTGAAAAAGAATTTATATTTTATATCGATATACCATTATTCCGCGCACTTCTGTTATCCATTCATAGATTCGCCCGAAGGGGGTAGGCGAATATCTAGAATCTATCCCAATCCAGCAGTCTTGTCGACGACCTCGCCAGGGAGCCCCTAAGAAATAGGCGTAGATGGTCATTTTTACCGGGCGTATACACCCCGATAACGTCGAACAAAACCGATGCACTCAATTTGCACTGAAATATGCATAAAAAACTGTTGCGATGCTGCGATCAAAAATTATTCCGCGCCGCACTGTGATCGTACCATTCAATTTTCCGATCATTTAGCCTACGGGGGTGAGCATTAATTTTGAAAAATGTTCCAAGTGCATGGTGCAGCGGTATAGCGGCATAAGCATGCGCATGCGCGGCCGACTCAGCTCAGCCCCCGATGCGGCACGGATGTGTGTGCACACGTAAACGATGCGGTGCGGTGCGGCGCGACGGTGGGCTGCGATGCGGCCCGTAGCGCTGCACTGTAACGAATGCACCAAGGCTTATTTGGTTTTAACAAGTTATGTGTATCGCGATCGATGGCTGTAATGATCGAACAATGAATGCCTTAAAGTGGAAAATGGCCAAAGAGGAAACAATGCCAAATTGAATGAATGCTGGAAGTCTTCCCCACCTTATTATTACTCTTGTTGTTACCGTTGTGTTTCCTGATATCTACCGCTGTTACTTTGGGCTCGCATTAAGCCACCGGACCCTGCGCCCCCTCCCCCATCTCCGCACTATGGTTTTTTACCTGGAGCGCTAGTAATGAACCGAGAGCATAGCACAAACATGATCGTGTTGATTGGAGAAAAACAGCCGGTCGGCCGTAGTGCTGCAGAGCTTCTTCAGTTGTGGAGTTCTGGTCAAATGATTTCAATTTTTTATTTCATCCAAGTCTGGCCTCGTATTTTTGTTGGCCGAGTGTTGCCCGTGGCGTGCACTCCTCCGGCGAGTAGGTACCATACCCTCTTGCCTAGGACTGCCTTAATTGGAATCCGAGTAATTAGTGATCCAAATAAGGCCGCAAAAAGATGCCAGATATCAACAATACATGTGCTGGGCATATTTTAATAGAAATTCCCGGAAAATTATTACCACGCTCATGACCGTCGGCAAAAAATCACGGTGTTCCCCCTCATGTGTATCTCGTCAAATCGATTTTATCCGACATACATGTTTTTGGGGCATGTTCTACGAGCTGGAATTTTATGGTGGAGCATCACATCGCATAGATTTATGCTGCATTTGCAAGGCGATAATTAGTTTGTGCGCAAATAATTAACTTGTAGGGAATTATTCTTTCGATCATGTACCAAAGAGGAAAAAAGGATCGTCATTAGACATTTTTCCACAGCTTTTTATATAACTTAAAGGACAAATTCCTGATGGTTTCTTGCTGATCTCATTGCACATCTTGTTTATGGTGTACATGTAATAAGAATTTAGATTTACTCGATCCTTTTTACTGCCGAGAATAAGATATAAAAACAAATTTGAATTGAAACTATTCTAAATAAATTTTTAAAGAATCAAGCAAGGGTTTTTATGATGACCTAACTCTACTATCAATCTACAAGTCATTTCCTCGATTTGGTGTAACTTTTTTGAGAATATCAGCAAATTTTACTAACTGTGAGATGTAAACTTGTTTTAATGCTGCATGATTTCCCATGATCTCATACATATAGACCATATATCCGGAAGTAAAATTTGCCGCTCTCATCGAATCTGAGGTCAAAAGTAAATATTTTGTATTGACCTCCAAATGACCTTGAAGGTTTCGGCTAAGATCATCATCAAATCTTATACTTGATTACATACAATTTGTGTCATAATACTTTTTTATAAAAACTTGAACCTTCATTTGCAAAAAAACTTTCAAAATGTAAAAAGTGATAGTGTGGTTAGTTAAAAAAGGTCAAGAAGAATCAAATTGATCTAATGACATTATTTAAATTAATAAAGATAACGTCTTTTCCTGATTTTGTAGTTAAATTTAAAGGTATCTTATATAAGAGTGCTTTGTAGCGAAGCTTGATTTAGCTTTATTTTTAATTGCGAGTAAATTGAATGAATTCTTCCTTTTATTTTGTTAATTACTGTTTAGTTTACATTTCAAATTTCTTTATTACCAGTTTCTTTGCTACAGCTGCAGTCCATTTTAAAAATATTCAGAATACGAGTGAAATCTGCACTATCTCGAGGTTTTATTATTAAAAAATATTCTAAAGATCTTACTAAAATAAGTACTATTAATTTATAAAATCTTGTTTATTTATATATTATTCTTACTCTTTTCAGAACTTTGAATTTCAATAAGCAACCCCTCTTAATTGGAGGTCTATCATCAGCAGATCCAGTTCTAGAAAGACCCGGACAAATCCACACTGATGATCTTGTAGGCTGTGTTCACAGTGTATCAATTAACGGTCGTGCCCTCAACTTGAGTAACCCCATTCGTTCCCGAGGTGTCCTATCGACATGCAACAGAAACAACAACGGCGGTCCCTGCTCCCAAGGACTTCCCGATGATCCAGCTGTATCTTTATGCGGCCCTTTTGGCATCTGTATGGATAGGTGGCATATTGCAATGTGCCAATGCGGTGCCCATCTACTTTCCCCCGACTGTTACACATCCTTAGAACCGATATCATTGAGCGATGGCGGTTTTGTTGAATTTACAATTTCTGAAAAACATCGAAGGATGCAGCTGCTGGACAATTTGTATAGTGGAAATTCAATTTGGGCGTATGATATTGCACGAAAAAGAAGATTTACTATATCCAATGATAATATAACAAGCGTTGCTCAAGTCGCAGATCCGCCTAAGAGTTTAAGTCTGTTGTTTAAAACAGTTCAGGCGAATGGACTTATATTTTTTGCTGCAACCAACAAACATTTTACATCTGTTGAGCTTAAAACTGGAAAACTATTTTACAGTTCAAGGCAGGGATCTTCAGTTAATATGACAATTAACAGCCCTGAAAATCTTGCTGATGGCAAATGGCACAATATAACTCTATACACTACAAATAGGGTTTTACACATTTTGATTGATGGGAAAGGTGTTGGAGATGAGCTCGATGCTGCAGGCGTACATGACTTTTTAGACCCATATCTTACTGTACTTTCGGTAGGAGGAGTAAGACGTGAGTATCTTATCCACGATCCCATGCCAACTAGCTTCGAAGGATGTTTGGCTAATTTCACAATCAACAATGAGATTCAACCGTTTAATGGTTCAGGAAGTGTTTTTAAGGAGGTTTTAACTCGCGGAAAGGTTTATCAGGGTTGTCATGGTGTTCTTGGAATCGGAGCAGCCCAAGTCGCAGACCCACTGAGCATAGGCATCACTCTTGTGATAGTCTTTTTCGTTATACTACTTGTCGCTATTCTCGTATCTTTTGTTGTCTTCCGTTTCAGGAAGCAACAAAAGGAAAAGAATGGAGGCCCAGGAGGTGCTCCCAGCTTACAGAGCAAACAGAATGGGGGCTCAACCTTACTGGGTGGGAGTGGACTTGTATCGAGCAGTGCAGACTGTGTTATGTCTAGAGGTCTGCATGCTAGTGACGCTAGTGTTGGATATCATGCAGATAACGGTGATCTAATGAGAGGTGTTGGAGGTCACCATTTAGTAGGTCCTGAATTAATTTCGAAAAAGTATAAAGAAAGAGAAATTGGAGCAGGCGAACATCAGAGACCCCAAAGACCAGATATAATTGAAAGAGAAGTTGTAAGCAAAAGTCCACCGCTCCGAGAAGACCATCATCCCCCAATTCCGCCGCCCAGTCAGTCGCATCATGCTCACGATCATCCTGGTGGAGTTGACCTTAGCTCTGAGTTTCCAGAGCACTATGATCTTGAAAATGCTAGTTCAATAGCTCCGTCCGATATAGATATAGTTTACCACTACAAAGGCTACCGGGAGGCGGGTGGAGTTCGAAAATATAAAGCTACCCCACCCCCAGTCGCCTCATATACACATCATAAGCATCAAGCATCCTCGGCACAACAGCAGCACAGGCATTCCCCGCATCACGCTGGACCATATGCGCCACGTGTCCCACCACAAGCTAGTCAGCCCCCGCCATCGAACACTCCACGTCAGCACCAGAGCACCCCTTTAGCCAGGCTGTCGCCAAGTTCCGAATTAAGTTCCCAACAGCCGAGGATATTAACTCTGCACGATATTTCTGGGAAGCCCCTGCAGAGTGCCCTTCTAGCCACAACCTCCAGTTCAGGGGGTGTGGGCAAGGACGCCCTGCACAGCAACAGCGAAAGAAGCCTCAATAGTCCTGTGATGTCACAACTGTCTGGACAAAGTTCGAGTGCCAGCAGAAAAAATCCCGGTGCACCACCGCAAGCCCCAAATGTTAACTCAGTCGGTACTGGGCCAATGGGCCTCACTGCTGAGGAGATTGAGAGGTTGAATGCCCGGCCAAGGACGTCTAGTCTGGTTTCGACGTTGGACGCCGTGTCCAGCAGTAGCGAAGCCCCACGGGTACCTGGTGCTGGCCATCACCTAACACACATGCATCACTCCCCCGACGTTGACGCCCACAGTTCTACCTCAACGGATGAGAGTGGAAACGATAGCTTCACCTGTTCTGAGATTGAGTACGACAACAGCAGCATGAACGGGGACAAGTATAATAAAAGCGGCGGAGAGGACGATAGAAGGGCTAACGAGAATGGGACTAATTCTAGCAAAGCCCCAATGCCTCCGCCCTCATACGATGGATTCGATTCATCCTTCCGGGGCTCACTTAGCACTCTAGTCGCAAGCGATGATGATTTATCCACCCATATGGGTGGCATCTATCGTCAACCGAACGGAGCATCACCCTCCACGACCACCCTCGGTTGGGACTACCTCCTCAATTGGGGACCCAATTTTGAAAGTCTAATGGGAGTCTTTAAAGATATTGCCGAACTCCCGGATTCTGTGAATGAACATGTCCCACCCTCCCTTAGGATCCCCGCCAGTGTACAAAAACCGTCCGAGGAGTATGTGTAGTCTTGCAATCCTCAAGCGGAGAAAATTATCTTTCTGTAAATAGGTCTGGATGCGCTGTAATTTTTTTTTTTTTTTTTAAATTTTTAGATAGGTTTTGAAATGCACCTTGTATCAAGGTTCTTGTCCTATTACTGTAGACCGTTACGAATTGTAGCAATAGCCGAAAAACTCAACTGATACTCTTAAGTAGTTTAATGCTCGCAACTTATGGCGATTAGATAGATAGATAGATGCGCGAATTTATGTTATTCTCTTCCATATTCAATTTAGTTTTCATGAAATTAATTTTGTTTTATAAATATATAAACCCTTAACGGCTCAGGGATGATATTAAGACATAAACAAATGAGTTTATTATTACTTTTTTTTTCAATTTATCTTAATTAAATTATTTTTGAAAATATCCACATAATGTGACCATACTTGCCTGAAAGGGTATACCTGAGGCTAGATCAGTGTTACCGCTTAAAAATTACCTATTAGTAAATAATAGTTTGTTTTTGTATAACGTTGTTAGTGTCTGAAAATTGCCCACCCGACAAAGATACTTCATCAGGTCACAGTTTTTAAAAAAAAAATAGGTCTCATGCATAAAATTCAAAAGACCATATTTTGGCGATTTTTAAGGATTGGCTATTGAAAGCCACAATCATTTCGATATAATGTAAATGTTCTTTTATATATCTAAAAAAAGAAATCTTACCCACGAAAATATAAAAACAGTATTATGATTTCTTATTTTACCAGAGAAACTGATACCATAAAAAAATTGAAATGATGGCAGATCTTAGCATCTAAAAGAATTGCACTATTACTTAGTGGAGTATGAAATCTCAAAATTGTTTAAAAATCACACACTGATCTTCAATTATTTCTTATAAATATTTTACGTAGATTTGAAACAATTGTAGTCTAAAAACCCTTGTAGCCATTAGGGGTTCAAAATGAATAAACCATCGTCATAGGTATCTTCGGCTTTTCACAAGTCGTATCAAACCATAGTCCTAGCTTTGTTTTTTTTTCCAACAATAAGGGCAACCAGTTGCAACTAGGGCTTTTAATTTATAGGTCTTCGCAACATTTTATTTTTAACTACGCTATTATGTGTGGTTAGCTATGTAAAAGCAACACTTTCACGCAAGCTAAATATTAATTCGCAGCAGGAAATGCCACTTGCTTGCATTATTTTTTTTTTCTATAAGAAAAATGTTTTATATGCGAATATGCTTGTCGCCTACTTATAGGGTTTTATTATGCAGGGAGAAAAATGGGAAAAACCCTTTAATTTATTTTACATCGATATCTCATGTGAGCACCTTTTCATTAATGGCTTTTGTAAAACCACTTTTTTCAAGATGAAAAACGTATTTATTATTTTTCTGAATGAACAAAAAAAATATAACCAGCATCGCATGACTGTCGTGCGTGCTAGCAAAATATCAAAGAGTTCAGTTCGCACGTGCCATTTTGCCATATTGCCGATTACTTTAATAAATTGCAATTTATTTTATTATGTTCCGATTTAATTTTGTACTTTTAATTCAAACGAACTCATAAATTTCATTAAATTTATTAAAATTAATTAAACTCATTAATTATCAACTTTCAAAAGGTGTTTACTACAAATTTCAAATACGATATGATAAAAATATTAACGCTAAAATGGGCCTATGCATATAAGTTGTAAATAGTTTAACAAAATTTCAATTAAAAAACTTAATATGATTTGTTTTTCATAAGTTATTTAAATACATCGAAAAGAAGAAAATTTCGGCATAAAATCACGTACTTTTAAGCTTTAACCAAACATCTTTATCTTTATCTTAAAACTAGAAAAGCCGAAGATACCAAACAAATGAAAATCAAAATCGATTTTAATTTAACTTATCAAAATTCTTTAAATAAAATTAGTTGAAAACTTGAGTGCTATATTACTGTTAAATAAGTAAAATATCTTGCCATATTGCGACAAGGATAGTAAAAAGATAATTTTATTTAACTAAAAGCAAAGAAAAAATAAATTAAAGCGGAAGAATATTGTGAAAAAAAAATATATATTAATAATATGTAAAATGTCCAATGATATTGTGTAAAGACTTTAAAGTGTGTACATTTTGAAAATATGTTAGAGTTTAAATACCTCTTTAGTTGGTAAGCACTTTCGAGTTAAGTATTTCGAATAAAGAAAAATTAAAAGATTTTCTTTTTTCTGTTTCTCTAGTGAAAATTTGTTTTTCTGTAAAATTCAAAATTTTTAGTAGAAATACCCTTTAGGAATGATGTTAGTATAAGTTTTGTAAAAACCTAGGTATTAAGAAATTTTTATACAAAACAAAGGATAGATAAATAAAATATTGGAAAAATATAATTGACTTTATTTTACGAGTGATATTTCCCTGAACACAAAACAAGTTTCTATTTAATAAAATTGTACACAAACTATAAAAAGATACCATCTCCTTTTAATGGATAAGGAGAATATTTTGATTTGCACTACTTTAAGGTGTTACATGGGTTTTGTTGTTTTGTTATTTTTGAACAAACTAAATTGAATTACTTTAATGGCATTCGAAAAAGTAATATTTCATAAATTTTACAATGAAAAATATAAACAAATAATGCGATAAGAACTGATCTACGGGCGCCTTCAAAAAAAGTATCCTCACAGTAGGCAGGATACCTCGTTAAGGACTTATCTCTAACAAAAATCCGAATGTTTTCTGATAATAGACAGTAATAGCTCGTGATTAAATAAAGGATTTTGAAAAATAATAAAATTTGAATTTTTGGCAGAGTTTCGTGCAAAAATATCGATTTTTGGAAACATTTTGGACACGTATTAACTTGTAAAATAGGTTGTGGTCAACGATAATTTAAAAGTTGTATGCCAAATTTCCGATCGATGGATTTGTTTTTGAAATATCTTGCCTACCAACTATAAAAATGGTGCATTGAGAAAAACACTTTTAAAGTTTTACGATTTTACGCTGTCGAGCCGCATATGATGAATTTCAAATGTCTCTGACTCCTACAGTTTTGCTCGCATTGATTTGAAACTATCAGGAAATATTCCTCTCATGGTGTACTATTATATAAAAAAACTTAACACGATTTTTCGAAATTTCAAAACCCATTTAACCCCTTTTTGGCTCTGTCATAGTTACGTGAAAAGTAAAGAGTAAAAATTGTCTGATATTGTCAAACGATTTCTACGATATTTAACCTGTTAATTCATATTAAATAAAATACTTTAAATATTTTTTGACTTGCCTAATTGAAACAGATTGAGAAAATTTCATTATACCTCAGCAGATTACAGTTCAGTAAAGATAGACGTACTAATGTAAATTTGTTTTTCAAATTCTATTACCTCGCTCATAAATAAACGTTTTTACACTAGTAGTGGATGCGAAGTGGATACTTAACCAACTAAGTTTATAAACGTGACCATAGAAATTTTAAACATTTTTACAACATATTTTACGGTATGCAACATATCCAAAAGGGTGCCAAAAAAAGAAAAATTTAAAAACATTAAATTATCGATGTAAGAATCACGCCATATATTTTGGCATATAACAAAATTTCTAGGCAAATTGGAGATCGTATTTCTTGTTTTTAGGACATCATAATTGACTATAAAATAAAATTTCCTATTTGTATAAAGAAAGAAAATTTTTTTACTACTCAACGGGAGTATTTTATGACGCTTAAAATTTTATTAATCGTTATTCTGAGAAAATTCAAAGTCTTTTCGGTTCACTGTCTGCATATTTTATGGGCGTTTCTGTTCCTAAAAGCAATGATAGGTGTTTTTATATCACTTTTTTCATATATTACAAATCCGAAAATTAAAATATTTTATTATATCACGCTTTTCAGAAACATGAGACTGTAAAGTGAAAATATGGTAAAGAACTTATTTTGACCACTGTTGAGAATTTATTAAAATATAGGAGAATGTCACAGAGACTCGAAACATATATCAAAATAAAGCTTAAATATTTAACTCTAGTTATATAATATCAGTTATTTGTAAGGTCTATCAAGATTTTCAATTTAGGCCTTAGGGGAAGATTCATGAGAAAAAATAGTTCGATTAGTTAGTGCAGTATCTGAAAGGCACCGAGATGAGATCTAATTGGGTTACTTTCCATAGTACTTTAGTAAAAACGTAAGTAAAATGTTGGGGTTTGTTTTAAAATTGGTTTTATGGTTACTTTAAGCCTAGTTTGAAAGTCTGAACAGGGATATGTTCCTCCATCTCTAAATTATTCCAATATATGTAAATAAAAACTCCGATTTGAGATCGAAATCTTAGACATTTTTTACAATAATATCAGGAATTTTTGCATTTTACCATCTATTGAACTTTAGCGTTCGATTAATAACGATATTTTTATTAAACAAGGTCACGGAATGCATTTTTTTTCAAAATACTCAAACAACAAACTATCAAATTTGTTCGCATGCAATTTTAGTAGAAACAGACTTTTAGTCTGAAAACTTTTAAGTGAGGCTTGTATGTTAGAAAACCCTTAGCACTGCACTCCCAACCGCATAAAAATGCTGAGGAACTTCACAAACAAAAACACAAATATTTAATAGCAAACAAATTCTCCGCCTTATTCCAACAAAATAGTTTTTACCATCATCACTGAAACGAATTATTAAAATTCCAAAGAAAATCGCCTGTACGGCATTACGACATACCTGACATTTGGTTTGTTCTTAACCAAAGAAATGCAATCCAAATAGGGCCGTTTCAGGTATCCTTAGCCTAAGACGATGAGTTCTGAGTAAACACTGGTCCCATATGCGTGCTGCTCCAGCACACTTCGACGAGTAATTGGAGTATTTAATTAAATTTACAAGCGTATCGCCGAGAAGGTTTCGCTTATGCTCTGGACAAATTATGAAATATGTTCCAGAATTTCCATGTCAACGAAGCCGGCCGGAAAGAAATAGGTCAGCCGTGAGCTCTACTTCGTAGTGACAGGCCGCAACGTGGCAATTAAGCAGTGCTTACAGAGGGATGGGGGCAGGGTTTTCTCGAACATGCATCGCGTGCATGGGGCCCCACCACTGAACCGTAACGAGCCCCAACTTTATATGGGGAAAAGGACTTCTTTGTAGGTTCTGGGAATTGCGCATGGTACAACTTGTGTGTCCACTATGCCTGGACACTAAGAAAACAAAAAGCTCGGAAATCCTATCTTAGGCTTCAGTCATGAGGTAAACCCAAGGCGGTTTAGACTGGGCCATACTTAAATAAAGTGGTCCTGAATATGTCTTAGACGAGTATTTCTGGACGGACGCGCGGGCCTTAAGATGTTTTTCCGTCGCATGTTTTCACGGAAAAGTAATGGCACGTCGGCGCCATTAAACGGCGGCAACCGGCATAGTGCAAGGCTGCCGCATTCACCGAAGAAACTCCAAAGACGTTCATCATCCCCTGCTCCAAACAAAAGGAGTTTATCCGTGCTGCAGTTAACTCCACTTTGGGAGCATATCATTCGAACGAGAACTTTACCCGACGACCTCAATCCCACGGAGATGTTTGAGGAGTTCCTGGAACGTTTAAGGGATCCTGAGTGGCAGGTGCGCCAACATGCCTTGAGGGTACTTGTTGACGTCCTGATTGTAATTGGACAGAAGGCGGATAGTTATTTTAATCCAATTATACCTCAACTAGTAGAGAACTTGGGACATCCGGCACCAACAGTCAGGAAAGGGGCTCTCGACTGTCTTAGAGTTTACGTTTCAAATTCAGGCATGCCTGAAAGTGTTCTACTCGAAATTTTGGATATCGGCTTAAATCAGAGGATTACTAATGAGCCATTTGGAGGACGATTAACCTGCGGTGTTATGCTATCCCTCCCATCTCTCGTCCAAGCCACTTTACATACTCCAAAAAGGAATTATATCCTTCGAACGACTATAGATATGCTTGTGACAAAAATGACTCAGGTAACTCATCAGGAAATTACTTTGAAAGTCCTTTTACGGATTAAGGATTTAATCGGACCTCGGGAATTCGCTGAATATATGAGTCATGCAGCATACCGTGAATTTGACCTGCTATGCAACGTTTATGGCCTGGACAGCAAAAGGATACCAGAAAATAAAAAACCTTGGACTATACTCAGCTCTTTTGAATCTGATGATTCTGAATCGATATGGCATCCATCTAATGAAGGACAATTACCAGATAGCTCAGATAATGGAATTGAGGAGGAATTTAGTGACAAAATAATAATGGAAACTGAAATTAAAATAAAAGATGATACTTTAACTATGCGGATAGTGGAAACTGATAGTACTCCGCTAGAAGATAGAGATTTAATCGAACACTGTCGAACTCAATCAAACTGCAGTGAAGAGGATGATAATGAACCTGAAGATGTTGTTCTAGAAAATTCAGGTCTTATACAAGTTTTAACTGATAGTGAAGTGGATGAAATAAATGGGAGTGTGAGTGAAGATGTGATACCTAGAACACCAAAACGAGTTACTTTCGGTGGTGAAGTGGTTAAAATGAGGACACCTGATAGTGATACAGTGACCCATAGTGATGTGGATGATCTCTCAAATAAAAATGCTTCCAATTCAGATAAATTTGATGTACTAACAGTTGAGATACCGAACGATAATACAAAACCAGTTACACAATCACCAAAATCTAGACATCCACCGACACCTAGAGAAATTTTTAAAGAATCCCAAGGAACTAATGAATCTTCTACATCATCCCCAATATCCCCAATATCTCCAAAAAGAAGAACATCTGCTGAGATAAATCGTGCAAAATCAGCATCCCCAAGATCTCCATTCAGAAGAATTAGCATAAGCCCTGTTGACAACATTATCAGTCCAAAACCGCCACACAAGGAAATCGAAGTACTTCACAACCTCCAGCGGAGCCCGACACCATCACCCGGTATCCGGGCGCGTCGACAAAATTCGAGAACCGATTCCAGTGATAACGACGACAAGAAAAATGAGGAAAACATTGAAAGTCCTCACGCTCAGGCAAAGTCTTGGGAAGATTTGAACCTCGTCGACCAGAGCGTCATTAACAGTCTCAAATCTGGGGTAAGTCCATTAAATAGCGATCGTAGAAATTTTTATTCATAATTCATATACTCGGGCCCGCCGTCGGCTACAACTCCTCCAAATGATATCGCACACCTGGGCCCCCTTCTCGGCGGCACTAGGCCCTTAAGACTTTTACCTGGGGCTTGCCAACAAGAGAGAAGTAACCCAATTCGAGGTGTTATCACAAACATCACCAGCGTACTTCTCGCGGTTGTGGCGAGGCCTCATCCAAGCGATCCAGGGCACCTGACCACCCCCTCCCTTAAATCCTGTCGCCCGCATGTCTTTAATTATGGCAAACTCCAAGTTCTTTATTAGTTTCAACACGCGATCCCCACGTAGGATTTTCGCTCTAAACAATCGAAACAAACCCACCGTCTCATAGGTCCGTGGCTTCACCCGAAAAATTACAATTTGACTAGTGGGGCACTCCTGCCGCCCACGTTCACGCCGCAATTACGCTTATCGCGAAAAAATTGGAAAAATGGGACTTTTCTATTTCGGTACGCGGGAACGTGAGCTCAGGTCGACTTGGCAGACTTGTTGATTTGTGCAGGCGAATGGAGGTAAGCTGCACCTTTGCATAATATCGCATTTAGGAAGCAATTGCCACTAATGGACCTTTTTCTTTCTAAGGAGCTGCTCGGTGGTAGTGGAGAATGCACCTATTCATCATCAGGCAATAGCTCCACTAAATATGCTCATTTCTATAATAAGACGGAGAAATTGGAATTTAAATGATTGTAATTTCAGGCATTCTAAAAAATGAAGTATGAAAAATTATTCAACATTTTTTTTTAGATTGACTCCTGAAAAGGTACCTTATAAAAAATTAATCTTATTTTGTAGACAACCTAAAATAGAAATGCAGTCGCCAGTAAAGGAAGCTTTATATTTTTATAAAAGAATTTTCTTTGACTAGTAATAGAATAGGTATCGGTATAGAAAGTGTCTGTATTGCGTGTTATTCATGTTTTCCACATTAAGTCCAATCAAAACTCCAAGAAGGGTGATTTGAATTGATAAAATTCAACGCTGCCGACCATAATAAACTTACTAAATTTTGTAGTAAGTAAATAGTAGCGGGCTTCACCATCTCACCTTCTATCGAGGTCATGCATGTTTATTTGCTCGTAATTTAGCCAAACCAACAAAATTTGATATATTCCCGTCCCCAAGAACTTTTGTCTGCAATCGTCTGGGCACCTCTGATTAAGGGTGAAAGTTAGCCGGCCGGTTTCATGATTTCATGGCATTAACCCCAATGATTTTAAGTGAGAATTTTTGATTTCACATTATTTTACCTCACCTTCTGTATAAACATCGCGCCGAGACTGCTTAATATTCCCTGCACGCACAAAAATTATGAATAATTTTTTGGTGAAGCTTCGAAATTTTTTGGGTTACTTGTTTAATTATGTCATGATAAAGCTATTACTTGCAGGAAACATTTCAACGCTTTTTGAAATATAACTTGGGATTATATTCACGAGACGAAATTTGGGGTAGCATGGCTAACTATCAAATGCAGCCTTGATGAATTTATGCTGTTTTAATATGTTGAATATGTAGAAGTTAAACGAAAACATGTTACAGTAAGTTTCAAGCAGTATAAAAGGCAATTATAATTTACATTTTCATCTAGATGAACAAATTTTACCCTATGTATTTGAAAATAATGATTTGGAAAAAAGATACCTTCGCAGCAATCGGTCTTACAGTCTTACAGTCTTGACCTTCGTCTTGTTCTTGATATTCTTAAGATAGCAGGACCGAAGATTGCTAAAGTCTTGGAAATGAGACTAAAACTTGATAGATGAGACCAAGCCCAAGACCAAGACTAAATTCATTAATTCAAGTCCAAAACTAGTAATGCAAGAACAAAGCCCAAAACCAAGACTATCATAGTCTTACTCTGGTCTTGTTTTGTTGGGGCGAAATAGTAGAAATATAAATTCGTTCCTAAAGTCCAAAATTATATTTACGTTAAAATCTAAATTTTCACAAAATTATCGCATGATTCAGGGCGGTCAGTTTAATTTTAAGCAATTTACGCAAATATGTATATAAAAATAGCGACCATAATAATGCAATTAGGTATTTTACTTAACTACCACCATTATTTACCGTGCACTGCTCCTTTAACATACTTAGCTGAAAAGATGTTTAAATTTAACTTTTAGGACGGGACCGCTAACTATGCAAAAATATGACTAATGCACTTGTCCTTTGCACTTTACCGCCTCTGGCATGCATGCAAGAGGACGCGAAAAAATCACTTCATAAATTCTGACAGTTATTTAGCGACAGGAAACGCGACTTACAGCAAATTAAATTGTGAAAATGAAAAAAAAGGAAAAACTATAGAAATACATTGATTAACTTCTACCGTGCGATATTATTTAAATTAGTAAAAATTGCTGAGGGCACGCAATTTAAAACTTAATCTCTATTTATCAAGAAGTCTGTTTGTGCCACAACGGAATTACTCTTTAATCTGTTTGAATAATCGAAGACGGTCATTAGATGGATAACCTTGATATTGTTAAGAAAATTAATTGTAGTCGCTACCTTTACGAGTTAACCTACTAAACGTAGGTATTTTTGGCAGCGCGAGACATTCCAACCATTAGAAATAGATTTGTAAGAAGCACTTATTACATGTAAATATCTTTCTAGCCGCTATCGATTCTTCTTAAATTAGTGCTAAGAACTAAGAACGTCTGTTTTTAATTCCCGCTCCCAGACATCGGTGGTGTGCCCGTATGGAAATGAGTGCAGGTCCTCCTTCGTTGCAAGGTTAAACTCAGGTAGGGCACTTACGAAACGGTCGGATCCTGGGTAGGTCATTTCGTTTTTCAGCGCTCCCACCGTTATGAATTATTAAAAATCAATTGAATTTTAAGGCAATTTAAGTAATTGCACCACCCAACCTTCCACTGTGTCTTTGAAACTAACGCGTAGAAAGTCTTCGTATAGTACAGGCTATTGTTATTTATTGATTTTGAAAAGTAATTTTCCTGACATCGATTCGGAAGCGAGGAAAGACTCCTTAATTAATTTAAATTTTTCTAGAGAGGTTTTTATGTGACCAAGCAACGGAAAGAACTTAGCCAGCTGTTAAATTAAACAGATTGTCCCTTTTGTTGTAGGACACCTAATTGGAACAAGGATACTAGTCCTAAATGGTTACTTTTTGTTTAGTACTCAATAAAAACATATAAATGAGGCTACTTGACTGACCCTATTATAGTAACCTTAATAAAATTATGGGTGTTAGATATTTAGAGTAATACAAAACCATAGTTTATAGATATTTGGACGAATTTACTTCTTATAAGTACACTTAATTTAATTTGCAAATTATTTTGCATAAAAATTACATATGCATGTAAAACATTGAATTTTAGTATATCTCAAAATAATTAAAGCATCACGTGGCGAAACTAAAAATTTTAATAATTTCCAGATGTCCTATATGTCCGTAAAAAATGATCGGATTTGCAATTAGAATATTTATTTCTTTTCCTTTAAGTTTTTATCAAATTTAAAATCACATATGGGATAAATAAATTTAAATTTTTCAGCTTTTAAAAGAAAAACGATGGTTTTAACTTTAAACCCAATTACTCCTAAAATCATCATAATTTTTAGCAAAAATTTAAAAAAATAAAATGTGTGAAATACAGAAATTGTCAAGGATTAAAATTTTAATTTTTCCGCTTTGTTGTTTAAGTTTTCGCTATGAAAATTAATATTTTCTAAAAAACTGCAAATATTTAAAAAAGTTTTATTCATATATATGGTAATACCATAGGTAAGTAAGTAATGTTATTTAAAAATTTAAACTTGTAAGAGGTGCATAGGTAATATATGGAAATTACCCACAAGTTTTATCTCGAATATCTAAAATCATGAAAACTGAAATGAGGAAAAATATCCACTTTTCCTTGGACTTAACACTCACTCCAAAGACAACTTAATCGCTGACAAACCCCAGGTTTTGAAAAAGGTTACTCGGTCAACGGCCACTTTAATGTCGGAAACTTTTCCCATTGAGAGCCCTCAACTGCTTACCTCTCCTCGCGGAAAAGGTATTTGAACTTTCAATAGGGCTCAAGTTGGATTGACAACAGCAATGTCTGTCTGTTCCTATACGTCCCTACGAATTTTCCGCGCATTTCCCCAGAAATATAACGTCCATTCACATAAGCCATTAAAATCCTTTTTAGCTAGTTTACCAGTTGTAACGAATCGATTTGTTTTCTCCATTTTAGGATTGGAGACATCGTTCTCACGCAATATGTGCCATCGAGGAGGCCCTAAGGTCATCTGAAAATCTGGCCCTTGTCGTGCCACAACTAGACTCCCTCTTCCGGACCCTACTGTCCTCTGAAAGGAATGCCGAGGTGGCTGAAGATAAACGGCGAATTATTATGAATTTAATTTCGCGAATTCCCCTTGACGACTTGGAGTGTAGAACCAATCAAATTATTACAGGCCTCTGCCGACAGGGCGGAGCAGGGAGTAATTTGGTTTCTAAGGCCCTAATGCAAAGGATGCCCCCCGCTGCGATTGTACTAAAACTGCTGTCGGACGAATTTTTGCACGCAAGGAGCTCAAGGGTATTTCAAATCGTAGAATATGTGTCAAGACCTACTATACATATCTTAATTTTTTTTTTCTTCAGTTTCGCGAGAATGCGCTACAAATGGTCATGTTCGCACTCATGACTTTCCCCAGCACGTGCTTTGACACGGCAACATGCGTTACACATGCCACATATGCAGCTCTAGACAGAAAGAAACGAGTACGACAAGCTTCTTTAGACGTTCTCGCTGTGCTAGGTCAAATTTCCTCACCACGAAGTGTTATGGAAATTGTTCAAGACGTCGTTAAAAATCGAGAAGATGGTAGGGACCTCTGCACTGCTGTAAAAGCGAGATTGGCTCGAAAACAGTTACCGATCATAAATCCCGATGGTTTTGTCCAGTATGCCTTAAGGGTACCATCCCCACAACTGAACGACCCCCAAGCAATAAAGGAACTAGGTGCAGATATTGAGTGGATTTCTTCCGGAGTTGGGTCCGTTTCACCGACTTCAATGAAGCGCCGCATGCACAAATTCCAATATCCTCCGAATGAAGGGCCTGCAAACGTTAGTAGCTTCTACATCGATAAAAATAGGTAAGTACCGAGTAGAAAACACCTGCCAAGGCGTCAATTTGTTGTCGAGCAATAGAATCAACTCACCCCCAAAACTGTTTTGCCATCGATTTAAGTTTCTGCACGGCCCTTAAAAACAAATTTGAGGTACTTCTTCGAATGTAGTTAGCCTTCGGCGAGGTTGTAACTTATCGATTTTCGCCTCCTTCGCCACGTCATAAAATCCTTTTAAGCCTTTCCGCTTCTTTATTTTTGCACCTTTGCTTATTCGTTGGCTGGTGTCTTTTTGAAAATTTATGCAATGCCCATTATCTCAGACGTTCCGGTTAAGATCTAATCAGAGATTTCTGTTATAGATCTAACGATGACGGACTCAGAAGACTGAGGGCACCCCACGAAATACTCGGGGTCGGAGTGGGTGTTAAATCGTTTGACGATTCAGGAACATCGGTAAGTACTAATTGTAAGTATTAATCACCCTTTAAGAGTAGGAATATGTCGTCGACTAAAAGCAACTCGAGGTTATTGGTATTTCATTTCTACGCATTTTGTTTATCGTTTCCCTTATAAACACATTTCCAAGAATTCATGCATTATTTATGAAAGCGACGATAAGATGAAACGTAAAAGAGGTCTAGGCTTTTGACCATTGAATTATTTAGAGCTTGAAAGCAAATATCGAAGGTAGTAACTGATAAGTTTAATGTCCTTGAAAACAATTACGGATTGGTCTAAAGGGGTTGATTTATTATTTAAACTTGTTTCTGTCTATTTAACTAAAATTTTTGTTAGAAATTGCTCTTATGCAAAAACACGTTATTATACGAAAATAAATAAAAACACTTCCCAATTCCACTACAAGGTCGGCATTAATTGATCAATTCTAATCCCATTACCTGAACCTGACTTGAGCGCGCTTTAGCTTATGTACTCAAGAAATAATTAAGTATTTCGTTCCAAAATTTTTGTTATTGATGATAAATTGCAACACAAAACAAAACAGTGTAAATATTGATTGAGTCAACCCCACTTACCATTATCAGGAGTCTCCCTAGGAACATTTATGCTTTATTGACTGTGCATGGCATGCAAATAGTCGGCATCTACCACTCGGAAAGTGAGCAGGACAATTTAGTTCAGTGCGGTTGCAAAGCAATAGTACCTAGTGCAAAAATTGCAATTTTTAATTTTGAAAAAGTTGTAAGAGTGATAATTTCTTTGGAAAAAATTAATAACGATTCTTGGACAATGGTTGAGTTGCTTATAGGATACCAGATAGTTGGTTTCCTTCCCATTAAAAGGCATTGGGTAAAAGAATTTCGTTTATAATGTTTATAATTCTTAAAATCATTTTTAGTGTAACAGCATTAAAAAATTTTGAAATTTTATCAAACCTTGTTTTCTTTAAAGGATGAAAGGGGAAACATTCAGCATTCCTTAGCAACTGGCGGGCCGTTGCAAGTGAGATTGATGAACACAGGTAATTCGATATAAGAATCATTACTATAGCAACTTCTTTATTAATGATTTTTTTTTTACATGGATACCGCAGGGACACATTCTACAGGTGATATAATTGGTGTGCACGGAAAAAGGATTGCATCTAAATCGTGCTCTGACTCTTCTCAGGATGGAAGAAGTTCTGATAGCACAGGGGATAATTCTCGTCACATACGATCAAATGTTACTTCACGGTAATGAAATTTTTAATATATTTATAAATATTTACTTCAATAATAAATCCATAGATTTCCAGCAATGGAACGTTTAGATGTGACTGGAATGTACACCGATAGGCAATCATACCGGAATCTCTACTCAGATGCACATCGATTAAACTCGACTTTCCCCAAAACGAATTTTTCAATTCATCAGAGAAAAACCCAAAAAAATCATTTCCATCAAGGTGATTTTAACTATTGAGAAACAAAAGGAACCTTTACTAACATTTATAACTCTTTCTATCCAGAAGCTTTAACTGAAAGTTCTATGGATGAAGCACCCTACGCACACAGACATTACTCTGAGGTGAACGCCTCCCAAAACTCGAGGAGGTTCATGAACGTGGACAAGTTCATCATGCAGAGGTAATTAAATCAAATTACTCCTTAGATTTACTTCCGACAATTGGAGAACTGTTGCAGAAAACATTGGGTAAAAGTTTGCGCTTTATAACTGCAATTCAACTTTTAAACAGAATTGAATGAAATTATGTGGGTGATGGAGGGGTGTTAAGTGTTAATGAACTTCTTACTTATTCGAAACTATTCGTCTGGAAAGTTTTTACTGGCTTTTCCCTTATTAAATTGTTTTTTTGTTCTCTTAATGAGAACATTATAGAGAAGGTATTTCGCATTATTTAAAACTTTTGCGTATTTTAGCATACATATGGTAATAGTAATAGTGCCTAATTTCACTTCCCCACAAATACAATATCATAAATTTCTAATTCTCATTATGAAAAAATTAATTTGAAATTAAATTTTCCAGAGAAACTAAAAAACTAAGCCAAAAGTGGTTTCAACATATGAAACAGATTTAAATTCTCTACTTAAGTTTCGTACAAAGTTTCTAAAAATTAAATTTGTGTTTATTCACTATCTGTTTCCTCAGTTATATGTGTTAATTTTCGTATATTAATATTGTTAAACAAGCAATCGGTCAGTTAGTAAGCGGTATGGTCAAGTATTTTAATCTTAATTAATTAAAAATGACGAAACATTTTTCATGGTGTTCTAACTTTTAATTCTTGATGCCTACTATATCTTGATTTCAAGCAATCAATCATAGAGAACGGTTTTCAAACTATTTTGATTCTACAGACATAGTTTCTTTTGTATTCTAAAATATCATCCGGTTCATTAACAATTAAATCATTTTTCAGTTTTAAATGCAAATAAATTGAATTGTATCAGGTTTGCGCTAAATAATGTAGGATACATTTCTCAAAATCAACGCCAGTGCCTTGAAAATATTAAGAAATTGGTTGTGGCACATATTACTACGTTTTTACAAATTGTGAAAAATATCTGGATGGATATCTCTATGAAATTCATTGTCATTATCCCTCAAGAGGTTTTAGTATCATTATCATGCTATTATTTTTTTTCAAATGTTCGTATTTGTTTGACTTTTTTATCATTGTCACTCTTGTTTTAATAATGTAAAGCAAATTTTTACTGAGGGGCATCATTTTGAAGCTTTTGAGGATGTGATAATGAAAATCTCTTGAGGGTTAAATCGTATATACTTCCGTCAATCGACTATTTGTTGGTAAAGTTTGTTCCGGTACGAAACCTTGGTTTTTTTTATCATAATTTTGAACTTGTTCAACCTTTTGTAAGGCATATTGTACCGATATGTTATAAGATTCAGGCATAATCATATGAAACATTTCTATTTACATAAATTGGTATAAAAGATAGAGATCAATCCTAAAACTTAATAAGATTTTAGATATGTTGATCAATTTTGTCAGTCGATGATGATTGAAGTAGTTTAAATAATTTCTACAATTTTGCAATGTTAATGATCAAGAAACATAAAAATCTATAAGACTATAATTTACTAAGTGATGATGGTAAGTGATTAATGAATCATATAAAATTCAAATTTGAAAAATCGCTAACCTTTTGCGATTCGTACAGACTACTTAAAAATTCAAATAAATCAAAAAGTAGCTAACTTTTTCTGGAAACCTGTTTTTTTTCATATAAAAAATGAATAAATGCTATAATTTCCTGCACTATGGAGCTGTTCCAATAAAATAGACTATTAAAAAACAATATTAGTGCCTTATACAGAACAGTAATCAGCGATCTACTGGAAAATTAAAATACCAAATAGTACTTTAAAAAAATAATTGTAGTAGTAACCTAGAGATATTTTGGGAAAAAAGTAAAAAACATTATTACAAATATCGTTTTAAGTGATACGATATCATCTACCATGAAATGACCTGTTTCTTTTAAGTAACTAATCGATTTGAAATAATTGGGTTAATTCATTTTTAAAATAAAAATGAAATTCAACTTTTCCAAGCCTTGTTTAACCTAAATTAGGTACAAGTTGTAATAGGTCGAAAAAAAATGTATATCTGAAAACCAAAGTATTATAAAATTGTTAAAAATTATCTTCCTTTTGAAATCGCTATCAGCTTCCCAAATAGTATCGCTAATTTGCGCAAAACACTTATCTGCACGAGTGCCATAAACAATTTTAAAACGTTGTCCATTTGCTCTTCCTTCGGAACGATCCTATGGTGCGCAATCACACGGTGTGTCCTCAGAGTTTCCTCTGACACATTTTCGTGTTTCATGTTAAAGTGTCATAAAACGGCCAATAAATGCCAGAGCACCGTGCACCAACAAAACAAGGGGTCTCCTACGCAAGACCGGACCAAATCCCAGCTAAAGTGTGGGAATCGGTCTTCACTATGGGCCCGCTGCGGCACTTTCCGGGCCAATTATGACCACTCATTACGTGTTGTTTTGGCAAATTCGTCTACGGTAGAATGGAATGTCGTTCTCTTCGATGTGACCTCTGTCCACAACAAAGGCTCCTCCAACGGCCTCCGTTTGGGACCATTGGTCAGCGACTCCCTTCCATCAAAAACCCTTCGGAGAGCCCGCCGTTCTCCGGTGGTCTGCGAAGTGCGTGTCATAAATCAGAAATTCTAACGATTTACCTGAGCAGCAGCCCCAGAGTCGGGGCAGCCCCAGCTCCTGTTTGGTTTCCCCTGAAGTTCACTCGCTAATCCTCGTACTGTGGCAAGCGACTCGTGGGGCCCGCCGAGTGGACTCTCACCTGGTGGTCAACTGGCTGGACGCAAAGTGGCGCCTGTCCAGTCTGTGATGTTAGGTAGGCCTAGAAAAACCTTCGCGGGTTTAACCTCGTGAATTACTCAGAACTGTCGGATGGGTGGTGTTAGTTTTGAACGATTTCAAAATTACAACAAATTTCTCGTATCCTTTGCGATGAAAACGCTGAACGAGTTTAGGATGAGTTGCCTATCACAAACGAATCACCAATTGAAGAATGCTCAAGAATTCTTCAGGGAAAATGCAACTTTAGCTAAAGAAAGGTTACCAAGATTTGTCGAATGGTACTGCTGTTTCTACTGCCACCGAAAGCGTAAATCGATCGGGGTGATTCAGGAGAATAACTCCACCAGCCAGGGGACGCCAGTAATTCCCATAACGATTGCACCTGAAGCGTAAGTTAAGTAGTTTACTTAAATCGTTGCAAATCCATCTACTGTTGGTGTTTACCTGTCGCCGCTCGTGATATCGTACCAACAAAAGCGCAGTGTTTATTCTATTCTGTTCTGTTTTATTGTTTGCCTCCCGAATATTTTATTGCGCGATAAATTCACTATATGCAACAATACGCTAGCAGCACGAAAGTTTACTTAAAATGGAGTGTATGGTGCACATTGCAAATTCTTTCAACTTATCGGCTTAAACTAAAACAATTTGTTTTAAACAGCTCAGATTACTCAGATTACGTACTTTACAGACTTGACCTATTTTCGAAATGAGGTATAATGTTAAAGTTAAAGATAAGAAAATAAAATCTTTTATTAAATTGGATATGGTGCAATGAGGTTTACTATACTCGTATATCCCATCATGGCATATGTGAATCACCAAATGATATGGATTACTTTTGAATTTATTTATTTATTCGCTTAGTACAAGCTACAAACAGTGGAGAATACTTAAATTAGAATAATAGGGGACTAATTATACAGGGTTAGTTAGTGAAGACGATATGAAGGACAAACAAAGTTCTTGCTTTTAAAATCGAATTAATTTCTTCGAAAAAATGGTTAATTTTAATAGACACGAAAATTTAAAGAAGGTATATTACCTAAAGCCAAATACTCATCGGAACATGTTTTCAATGATGTAAAAAAAATAAGATAACTACTAAATACGCATAAAATAGGTAAATTTTTCAATTTTTTCACTATTTCTTGTACTGCTGGCACGTTTTGTAAAAATTAAGCACGTATTCCTCATGACTACATCAGTCAATAAAGTCAGCTTGCTTTTACGCAATTAGACCCTACTCACAATCTGTAATTTATCGTCAAAGAAAATGTAAAAATAATGTGCCTGTCCTCTTATGGTCGAGTAGTTAACTTGCAGAAATTTCATATTGAAAAATTTTCAAATATGATTACAGAAGTTTACTAATGAAAGTCAAGAAAAAATATTTATAAAAATACCCTTCATACTACCCTTACAAACTTTATGCTGCAGAAAAATGCCTCCCTACATAGCCAATAGTGACCCAGTTATACTGCAAGTTGATTGTTCTAAATTAATTATTCAGTTCGTTTATTCGAAACTATCACAACTTAATCCTCCGCTCAATCATTTACTCCTACATTTCTCAAAGAAAGAAAAAAAACCTTATTTACTAAGGTTGGGGTTGAAATGGATAGTGTGTTATTCCTAATGGGTAAATAAACGAACTCCCTAAAACAGTCCAAAATCTAAACAAGCGCCTAATTAATTCCTTGAGAACAGAAAAAAAAGGAATGCAAAACTATTAATTCGGCGTAACAACGACCTTCAGTCGCCTTTCTACCGTCCGAGGAGGGTAAATCAATAAAATTAGAAATTCAAATAACACCCTCAGTGCACACGAGTAGTGTTCCAAGAAAGAATCATGCAAAGGCTTATTCATATAAAAACCTTATATAAAAATTTCTTTTATACGAAAGAGTTCATTTCACACTTCTTAATTTTCTTTTTCTCAACATTTTAGCAACAAACCACCACTGCAGCAGCAGCAGCAGCAGTACCAGCAACAGCCACTGTATGCACCATCTGAGGGTGTTCATTTTTACCACCATCCCCACCATCAGTTGGACAATGGTCGACTCACGGAGCATTCGAAAAAAATCGAAACTCACCCAAAGGTAAACGAAGAACATGGCTCGTCTGCAGCTCCGCTCGCAACGGGCAGTGATAGTAAAACGAAAGTGCAGAGCTTCCTCACGCGCAGCGAGGTAGTTTCAAATATGGTCGTGGTTGGGGGTAGTGGTCAATTCCCTGAGTCCAGTGAATTATCATCGGAAGAGAGATTAAGTTCGGGTCATTCAACTCCAACCCGCGTGTTGGGCGATGCGACCACCCCAATTAGTGGGCAGAGCGATGTTGGGCAATTACCCAGACCTGTGTCAGGAAAGGGTCATCAGGGTAGTAAACCCTCCAGCACGACTCATTCTGTTGCTAGTGATGAGCATAAAAATACAATGTCCCCTGAAAAGTTAGGAGTTGATAGTGGGGCAGATAAAATAGATTTTGTAACAGAAGAAACTATTGTCGTTGAAGATATTGATGAAGATAAGGAATCTACAAAAAATCTTATACAAATTGAAAAAATAAAAGAATCTACTGAAGAAGTTAAAGAACAGGAAAAGAAATTAGAAGACGAAGGTGAAAAAGTAGAAGAACCTATTGAAAATATTACAATTGAAGATATTGGGAACGAAGAACTATCTGTTATTGCTGAAACTCCAAAACCACAGGAGATTATTGAAGAAATAGAAGATATTGGTGAAGCTAATGCTGATGTCGATGAAGCTGATGCTGAAAGTCAGATAGTACAGGAACAAGAAAGTCCACTCCGAGAAGTATCTGTATCAACACCTAAAGAAGAAGACATTGCAAACATTGTCGAGCATAGAGAAGAAGAAGCTGAATCTGCACTATTACCAGCGGAGCCTTTAGTAATTAAGGATGCACCCCCTTCTAACAATGTTTCTATTCCAACTTCACCCTTACCTTCCATACCAAATTCACCAATCCCCACAATGGAAGTTAAGCCCATTTCCAGGGAATTATCTCTAAATAAAAGCTCAGAGTCCATTTTTGAACCATCAGGAAAAATAGAAATCGATAGAAAAAGTATTACCAGCACTGAAACAAGTTCAGACTGCCAGCATAGCCATGCTGCCAGCTTAGACGATCCACTGCCGGTCCACAATCCCAACGAATTTATGCCCTTTAAACCACACCACGCTCCGCTCATTCGAAAATCTAAGACCACCTTATTCGGCAGGAACAGAAGAATTTCACCTGTGAAACAATCAATCAAACTTAGCAAAGCTGAGGTGTTTCCGCAAAGTCTTACAAGATTCGACCGCCCCAGGGAAGCCTTAAATCAGACAATAGTTCAATTAGATTCTTCCACCTGGGAAACCGTAATGACTGGACTACGATCACTTGTCCGACTCATTAGGTATCATCCAGAGATCCTAGATGCAAACATGCACATGGGATGCATTCAGCTAGCGAAGGCGGTAAAAAATCTCAGGTCCCAAGTTGCTCGTGCCGCTTGCCAAGCAGCCACCGAACTCTTTACAACACGAACTAAACACCTCGAGCAGGAGTGCGATGATCTTGTTGGCAATTTGCTCCATCGCACCGCTGACACCAATCGATTCCTTAGAGCGGATGCATTAAGGGCCCTGGAGGCGATGTGTGACCACCTAAATCCAGCTAAAATCCTTCATCTCCTGACTACGCGTGGAGCCGCTCACCAGAACGCCATGGTTCGTACGACTACCGCAAAACTTCTTAATCGTCTCGCTGACCGCATGGGCTGCGATCGGATTTTTAATATGAGCCGAGATAATCGGGATAAGTTCATTATAACTGGAGCAAACCTATTGCTTGAGGGTAGTCTAGAGACGCGATGCCATGCAAAGGCACTTTTTAGACTTTTATCAAGCCACCACAATTATAACAGGCTACTCCTGGAGGTCATTCCGTCCAGAACTTACAGGAACATCGAGAAAACTTTAAAGAGTATTAAGTAGATCGGTTAATTCAATCTTTTTGTACAAATTATAAAATCTTGAGAATCAACCGTTTGTGAATAGATGATAAACGTCCATTGAAATATATTCTGTTACATAAAATAATTGGTCTATTATTCTGCTTTAAAAAAAATACGCATTTAACTGGTTAAGGATTTTAAGCTCGAAAAATTATAGAACTGAGAACAGACGATATAGGCTAAACTAGACAAATTTTCTTCAAATGATCACTATCATTAAGGTGTTATGTTTCTACTAATACTAAATTCATTAGTAGTAAATTTAGTTTAATAAATATTATGAAATTAATGTAGGATTTACTAATATTTCGCTTTTCGCTATTAGCAACAATAAAAATGGGTTTCCTACATAAGCACAAGCCTCTCATTCAAATTTTTTGCGAGCTTTTAGTTATGTTTAATATCAAACAGCTATGTAGATTTGATCCTTGTATGCGAAGGAAGCACGTTACGTAAAGTAAAATGTTGTTTCGAATGTCCTCTTCTAGAGTTAAAAAACCCAACTGGTTCTCTTATAACTGAAAAGATAAAAACAATTTCTAGAATCTAGAATTCCGCTTGAGCAATGTTGAATACATCATGAAATATTGTTTTCTACAATACTGAAAAAAATATATAATAAAATACGCTATAAGTATATAAATGTAATATAACTTGAGTGTTAAAAGGTATCGAAGTAGTGATAAACAAAAGTAACATATTTTGGTTGTCGGTTTGTCCTGGTTTCACTTCGAAATTTTTAGTTGCTTAAATTATTTAGTACATTTTAAATATTTTAAGGTAAGTAATAAGTAAATAAGCTGCAAGGAGAGGAAGGATTAACAGCATAGGGTTTTTAGAGGACAAAAAATGGATCTAAATAGTTTCGTGAAATCTCCACTGCTAAATTATCCAATTAATTTGAATGCAAATTGGCAGGGAAATTACTTGAAACCTTGAATAGCTAAAGGGATAAAAATTATACATCAGTCTCACGACTAAGACGATTTTAACGACACCTTGCCGTTTAGGCTGCAGACCCTTTCGAGGCGGTCGGATAAAAACCAGAAAAGTACAGAAGCTAAAAAATTATTATAAGCAATGAAAAATATTCTCGGAAAGGTATGTCCGGGGCTACCTTTGAACCTACCACCGTAAAACCTTGCAGCTTTTTTCAAATTGAATTTGAAGCTTTCAACAATCAACAGCTTAATAATGTTGTTACTTTCATTTGCGAAAAAAATTATAAAATGACTTAAATCCACTTTTTTGAATTAACTGTTGATATTTTTCGTTTTAAATTTTAAATTTGAATGTTTAGTCAATTAGCTCAAATAATCGTTTTGCTAGTTTCCATAAAACCGCCTTGTATTATGGCAAACACGCACGGTAGCAGCTCCTAGGACAATTGTTAAGTTAGTAGCGTTTGCCTATATTTTGTTTTTTTTATTCTAAACTGCCTGAACCTGCGCTTTAGTCTTTCTGGGAGAACATCAATTGTGTGATCAACAAATTCTTAACAGTTGTTCAGTTGTTTGTCACTAACCCAAAATAATGTAAATATGCAAGAGCCGCCAGTGAATAACGTGGATCCAAGAAAAGAATTCGATTATTTAAAGAGTTACTTAGAAGGTCAATAGCAAATATCTTTATAATTATAAAATTCATTTAATTTATTTTTTCACTACATTAGCTAACGGTCTATATGAGCGCGGAATGACAATGGATGACATGAAACGGGTACAACAGGCAATTTTGGAGTCGTTGAGCGATTCTGGTTTTGATGTCGACTTAGAGATTGCTTTAAGGGTAAAGCGAAATAGTTTGATTTTATAAAATTAAAATTCGAGTTATAAATTCATTTAATATTCAGGAGAGTGAACAGGACTTTATGCAGGAGATGTTCCATAACTCTACAATGATCACGTAAGTCTCGTTTTTCACTTTGGTTTAAATTTTTATAAATCATCCAGCACAATGATAAATTTTTGTTTTTATTATATGAACCAGACTTTAAATGTTAAAAGGTTTTATAAAAACGGTCAAGTGCAAATAATACTCGCAGAGTGAGGGTTTTCAAAAACAGGAAATTGTTTATTAATTTATTACTTAAAATAAAAATTGCAAGACCGTCCTACTCATTAGCTGTTATTTACGTATAGCTTTTTGGTACAAGTCCAAAATGTCATATGAATAAGTTTAAAAGAATATAGAAAAATCTTCTATACAATATTTCGGACTTGCACCAGAAATGAATGGCTAAATTTTAAGAATTTCTACAAAAATAGAAAACATATTATCGAATGTAATTTAATCCAATTAATTCATATCATTTTGTAGTGATGGAAACTGTAATAATTCACAATCTACAACATATCTTAATAACTACTGCAGCAATGCTTTAACCATTGAGACTGGCTACTTAACGGAATCAGGAAGGTAAAAATAAAATTTACTTATATATGTAATTGCTAAAATTAGAAAAGATACGATATGAAAAAAAATTATTTTAGAAGTGCATCTCCTCCCAGCAGTCCTGACAATCCTCAGACTATTTTAGTTTCTGCCCAGGTACACCATGAATTAAATTACGATCCAGATTCCGATACCAGATATTGTTAATAAATTTAAATAAAAATGTTTATACAATCACAAGATGACATTTTTATTGACATTTTAATGAGAATTGAACATTACACTCAATTTATTGAACCATTTAAACCTAAATATGCATAGAAATTGATTTCGGAGGAAGACAATATTTCAAAAGGTTAAAATTTTGAGATCATTGCTGAAATATAAAAAAAAAGGTATTTTGTTTAAACAAAAAACATCTGAATAAACCACCATTGATTTAATTAATACAAATACTCTTTAAATCAGAACCATAAAACACGTTTGCTGCTTATACGGAAAACGTATATTGCATTTACGAAAAGCATTCACACTTTAGCTGTTATATAGGAACAAACATACTCACATAACATGCATATGAATGTACCGTACCATAGGTACATAGAATAGAAAAACTATAAACTTATCAATTGCCTGCAAAAACTTAGGAAAGTGATATATTTAAAACAAAAGAGACCATACTTAGAAAGAATGTCGAAAACATGCACCTTTACCATAGAGTTAGAAATTAAAATATGACACTCAATAATTTCCGTACACTTCTTTTAGATAAAACAAAAAAAAAGGAATAGGTTATTTTGCCTACACTTTAATTTATTAAAGATTTATTGTCTCAAACATATTCCATAAGCAGATCATCAGGTTTTTGGAAAGCTGCTTATTTGAATTTTTTTGCAGACGTTAATTTTATTCATAATTGTAACTTGGGTCTGGTCTGAAATCATTCTAAATCTGACCTTTTGAATGCAATTTTCCAATTCGCAGATTGTTTATTTATAAATTCTGTAGTATGTCTCTTTCAAAATAGATTCCCATTTAAGTGTCACAAAACAAAACCAAATGTTTTTCAACAAAAACCATGGATATATTCGAAAATTTAATTTTAATTTATTGCTCTTCTTCTGAATACAAAACATGTTTTTATTAAAAAATTGTTTTTTTATTTCAACATTAAATATTTTCATGAATATGTTCGTACCTCACCACGCACGGTTGTAATGCATTTGCGGGATATGTGAACCCTAACTTTCATATTTTTTTTTATATACGATAAATTATAATAAACTTTATAGTAAATAAAAGTTTAAAATCCAGTTTTTTTAATAAAAGGAACCATTCCGAAAAAAAATAAATTGATTTTCTTATATGGAACAAAATATTTGAAACTCATTTTTTTAATGTTGTTTACATTCGATCTTCGGTGTGTTTATAGTTTAAAAATAAAAATACTAAGTCAAATAAATCACATTTAAATTTTTGCGTTTGGTTTAAGGCACGACGCATAACATACTTTTTTCTAAGCTGCTTACTACAAAAATACTTCGAATTTCGCTCTATAACTATACAAGGAATTTGTTCCAAAATGTATTATAGTTTAAATTCAAAAACAAATAGAAACTTTCGACCTTTTAACAAGGTTCGCCCCGTAAGACCATAAAATTGCGAACCCTTACCTTGAGTCAGCATGTACTCTAATTTATAAATTTACAAATTAAAATATAACAGCGAATCAACTATGCTGAAAAATGTTTTAGACACGAAACACATTAAACTATGCTAGTAATTTTTAATAAAAATCATCTTCAAGATTTGAAAACTCCTTCTAAGAATTTTGAGTTTTTCTAGAATATGATCTGCCTCCTGGAGAGATCTTGTAAAGGTAGTGTTTTTGTAAATAAAAAAAGAAAGAAAGAAGATATCCAGCTAAAAGTTTCTATAACGACGATATGTTTAAGTAGTAGTTGGACGAGAAAAAATAATCGAATGCAAGACGAATATTCATTGCTTGAAAGCACAAATCTGATAAAATTAATATCTAGCCCTAATCTGTTAAACGAGCAGTTCCCAAGCCTAGCATTCGGCATTAAGAAATTATGTTATTAAAGACCTTAGTTCGAAATCCACAGAAAGAAGCTCGATTCAAATCTGGCTAAAGATTTCGACTGGACTGCTGTTTTTCTTAAATCGAATTACGCTTAGCTTTGTCTAAGCCAACCTAGACCTAACTGGCCCATTTTTTTACCAGTGATTCTGAATATTTCCAAATTTCATTTAAATCTGTTGATTGATTTTTAAGCTGCACTGAAACAGACCACCTCTTTCCTTTTTATAATTATCAGACAACATTTATAAGCCATCCCGCTTTCTAGAACAGGGCAAACAAAATTTATAAAAATTGTTCCAGAGCTTTTATTTTTATCTTTTTTTTATTATACCGCCATTGGGAATCGTTTAGTGGAAAAATTCTGCACGAATTGCAAAATTCTTGGTTGGCGCTGTTCTAGATAAATTCTAGCAGCATAATCCATGCATGCATTTTAACAGAAATACGACAGATAATGCAAGAAAACATATGGCTTAACGCAAAACAAACAGCATTTGCGAAAATAAAATAAATCACAAATACTTGCGTTGTACATGTATTTAAAAATTTATATTTACGTTCGAATCAAATCAGAACTTAATCGTAATTGGGCCGCGTCAGTGAGACCCATAATTTTGTTTTTAGAAAGGATTCAAGGATTTTTGTACAAATTATTGAGACGATTATGCTTCGGCTAGAGCCACAGGCGGGGGGGTGAACATGAAACCTAACTTCGTTATCTTTTCCAATGTTTTAAGGGTCTGTTTCCGTAACCGCGATTCCTCTCCCCCACCTTGTTGGCCTCTGGTCTCTTAAATGGATTGCTCTGGACGTAGGGTTTGTTATCTCGTATCGAGCGCCTTCCCGGAATGCTTTCCTCACTTTTCCTAGACCCATTTCGCTGCCGGTCGTTGCCCAGCAGGAAACCAGCGCCTAGGCGGGATAGGACTTCTGTATTTAAATTATTTTTTAATTTTTGGCTTTTAGATTGCTGTACTTCGTTAGGGGTAGAATTTCTGTCATCCCATCGTCCGGGATTGCTCTGAATTTGGAAACTTTTTGCAACAGGATTTATATACGATCGAGCAACATTGCTGCCAGAACATTTTATAGAATTTTGCTGTTTTGGTTTTAGTACCAAACGATTGTAGAAAAGTGTAACACCTTCGAAAAGCTCCAGCGCGTACCAAACGGAACACGCGTGAACGTAAGTAACAAACCCGAACGTCTTCTGGCGCCCATCTTTATCCTTGACAATCCGAACAGACTCAACAGGTCCAGCCTAAAATTTTTTAAGGTAGTGCAATTAGTTTAGAATGCTTTCAGAGAGTTTTCGTTCAACTGACTTGAATGAATAATTCATAGAGCAATTCTTCAGTGGTTTTCTCGTGTAAATTTGCACAAAATATTGTGCGTCTTTCTTCATCGTCTGAATCATCCTCAGCAGGGTCCATTTCTGGTTGATGCCTCCTTTCAACGTGCATAGTCTTGCAAAAATTCAAATTATAAGTCAAAATAAAACTAATATGGCAAGGGTTGCTGCAATTTGGAGCTTTTGCACAATAAAAACGCTCTCTTTTAAAAATCCTTTTGTTATGACAAACTTTCTGACGTCCAATGACACTAGTCAATTTATAAAATGGCCGATCTACTGAGCTCTTCTAGACTGTTTTACGTTCACAATTTAAAGGGAAGATGGCGCTCATAAAATCTTAAAAATTAATGAAAACTATACAAATTAAGAGAATTTTGCTAGTGGTTTACCACACCTTAATTATTTTATCAGGTATATCTAAAATATTTAAAAATAAGTACTAAATAGAATCGAAAAATACCGATATTGCTGCTATTTGAAGCACCAAATTCTTTCAGTGCATACAGTGCCTCTAGTAGTCACATTGGCGATATTTAGGCTTTTAACCTTTAAAGGCGGTAATTTTAAAATTAGAAATGCTGCAACGAATGTTGAACAAAGCAAAATAATTTTACATTTCCTTCACTGAGGACGAGAAATGCTCCGAAAAAGCAACACCAATTAAAGACGCCGATCTGCATACATAAGATCAACTTGCGGAGGCATTAAACATGACTACCAAACGTTTACATGCTATGGGAAAAATTCAAAAGGTGAGAAAATGGGATATAAGATTAATTTTACAAAATACAACACTTTATAATTTATTATTGACCCTAAACGAAGTAGTTTTATGAGACAACGAAATTCCTGGCGTTTTGCTAACTGATTTATTTGAGAAAAGAAGGCTAAACATAGCTGAAGCACAAGGTAAGACATGGTGAATATTGCGATTACAGATGGAACGAAATGTTTTTATCCTCCCTCAATGAACCATACAAAAAAATTAAAGGAAAATTGGATACAATTGAAACAGCACAATTTGATCTTATTTCCTTAAAAAATTTATTTTCGGGCGAGAAAATATAAAAACGAAGAAGAAAAAAATAAAAACATTGTTTTCAAGCTTAAACAATAAATGGAAGAAATATAAATAATTTTCGTTACAGGTTATTTACCGAAATGCAAGCTTAATATTAATAAATTAAACCAGTGACGACAGGGTAATCGGATTCAGTTACGCATTCGGGAAATATGTCCGCGCTGATGCAGGCAATTTAATAATTTATTTACAATCAGGGAGAAATCTCTGCAGGAAAAAAAAATATATATATATATATATAAATCTAAACAAATACTGACGAAATGCAAATCGAGCTAGCCGACAAACAGCCGGACGCCACTGGTCCGAATAAGGCAAAACATTACTTTCTCATGATTTAACACAATTTGAAAGAAGTCGAACTAAGAAAGGATGCTTAACTTTCATATAAATGAACCTGAAACCTATCTCAATTGCTATCTGGCTTAACGTTTCGTCTAAGAATGGCCGCTGCGAGATCTTGTTTCATAGCAGCCTGTTGCCGCTGATCCGAGAGCGTTTGGTAACTCCTCAGCCCGTTAACGATATCCTTCGTCTTACCAAAGTAAATTTCGTTTAGCGTATTCCGAATTTTATTCTCCATATCCTCAACCATGCGACCAATGTTGGCAATGTGCGGAGACGATTCACTAACATTAGCATCTTGTTCCACCTGGCGGGTCAGGGAACCGCCCAAATTCATCGTGCCCGATCCCTGCTTGTTTGTTTGCAACCAAAGCATTGCGGTCGATGTTAGCTTATAGTGCGCTGTGCGACCAGTGCTCTTTTCCTGGACCTCAACAACATGAATAGAGTCCCAGCATCCTCGAATTTTCTTACTTCCGTCGCCAGCTTTCTTAATTAGAATAACTCCGGCAAACCCATGATCCAAATCCCACAAATAAACTGAAGAAACTCCGCCCTCGTAGTACATTTCGCGATACTGATCGAATGCGTGGTTCGCTTCGATTTCTAGTTTCCTCAGTCTTTCCGACGGCATTTGGCCATCCTCCAAAGGAGGGTCGTATGTGTTGGACCACGGTGAACGATAAGAATCTCCATCGCGGTTATAATCACACAACAAGTAATCCTTACCCGTCTCCTTGTCCTTGGCAATTTTAAGCGGCTGATCGACGGAGGATAGGAGATCTTCGCATAGGTCCGGAGCCAAGTCAATCAAATCAATCAGATTTTTCTCAATTTGCTGCGGAGGAAGTCTCCTCATAAGATCTAGGGCACAATCCATTTGAAGTTCGGTCTGTAAATTGTGAAAGGTGAACAGATCTTCAACTATTATTAAAATTATAAAATTATGGATTCCAAAAGTATCTGGTTTAAATAAAATGGTAGTAAATCATAGTTAGAAAACTTTGTTTGTTAAAAATCTCATTAGAAGACAGTTTGAAGAATTATGTTTTAAAAAAATCACGTCGTTTTAATCGAAGCTCTGCAAACTGATATTATTGTAGGATCGGTTTCTTCGTTGTAAATTACACCGCAATTCGAATTGTGCGTTATTTAATTGTATGAATCTATCATTTTGCAATTTTTGTGATTATGTTTAATCGATTTAAGAGCATAACCCTTCCTCTTTGCGCTTTATAGGTCATGTTAGATTTATATACGACCGTCCTACATTGAATTTCAAATAGGTAATCGTAACTGTGTATTCCAGAGACAATAGATATTTTATAAATATCAATTTTTAATGTAATAAATAAACGATTTCATGAAAATCATTTCAATTCAGAACAGAGATAGATTTTTTGACCCTTGTGCTTTGTGACTTTGAAATAAGAGTTCGCTTTCAATAAATAAATAAATCATAAATTTAAATTATTATTATTATAAATAAATTAACTAAAATTATAAAAATGGAAAAGGAATTTGCTTTCTCTTTATTTTAGATATGTTAATTAAAAATCGTGTGATATACTGAAGCTATTCGTGTTTGTTATCAAAATATTCAGAAGTGACCACATCATCGAAATAATCAACTTTAAAGATCAGTTTATTTCTGGAAGAGAATGAAAACTATAAAAACTAGTGGCACGGATGTTCAAAAAAAAAAAAAATAACTTGATTAGGTCAATGAACTTTCGTGCAATGATCTTCAAATAATAATAAACATGAAATCCACACTCACTAATGCTTAGAATTTAATGCGATTGCAAAAGCAAGAAAAATTGCTAGGAAATCCCGTGGTATTGCATAAAATCAAAATCCCCTCCCCGTGATAAGCTGGACGATTCGAGTAGACAGCGCCTTCCCCCTTATCTGGGGCGCCGTATTAGGTAAAATCACTCGACACCTTCAATTACGTCGAAATTAAACCGATCGGTCTCCCAAAATGGGAAAACTGCATCGTCCGTATAAAAAACAGATAAGGGTAAAAATTTCTGGCCTCATTGCATCTGTGCTTGGCCGATTGTAAATTGTTGGGTGTGCCAGGCGAAATGTGAGCTAATCGGAAGGACGGTCACTTACCATTTTGACTATCACAGATTATATAAATGGTATTTTGAGCAATACAAACACGCAATCAACGAGCTCTCCTTAATTTTATTTTAAAATTCAGCTAAAATCTGGATAAACGCGAAATTCCTCACAATTGAGGAGAAAAACTTCCTGTCAAATGTGTGGGAAACGAGTTTTGACAAAATGACAGATCAACAACAATGGCTGCCTGAAAAAGGACACATTCGGGAAAGTTGGCATAACTGAGAAATAGGGTGATACAAAATTTAAAACAAACAACAAAAAATTACTTTACTTAAGTACTATTTTTATTCATTTGATATATTAAGTTTAAGTTGTAATTAATTAAAATGTAATGTTCGAAAAACAAATGAAAACTCACTGCAAAAGTAAAAATTCAATATTTATCCGTAGTTCTGAAAATGTCGTGTCGTCGCGCTACAATCGATTGGTGGTGTTTGACTGCTTTGACGTTTCAGGTGGGGTGTCAGTAAATATTTTCCTAAATTTGCATCATTTAGCCATCAAAGCACAATGAAATAACTTCAAATTGAATAATTAATTATTAAGAAGTTTGTGTAGCATTTATTGGATGAATTGCAAGTGAATTCCTCATAATTTCGAGAAATCCCTTGTCCTCATCCGTGACATTTCCCTCAAACGTCACAAGTTGCTCTAAGCAAAGAATTCTTTTTCCACACCGAAATGTTGCAATTTAATCGCGTTTTCTTTGCGAATTGTGGTATAATTGTATCTTAAGTAAAAACCATATTTAATCGAATTTCCAGCTATATTGCGGTACATAAGATTTGTTGTCGTGAAAGCGGTCCATTGCCACGAAGTCTTGGTGGTGTCGGCATGTTGTGATGTGAACAGAAGTGACCTAGTCGAGGAAGTATCGGCTTTTATGGCTGTAAATCATTAAATTTTTGGCAAATGATTACAAAATAGGTAAGTGATGTATTAATCAATTTCAATACACATTTTACTGTAAGAATCGCGCAATAATTCAAGTCTGCACATCTCGACCAATTGGTGCATGAAAAAGAGAAAATTTTCTCGCAATTTTCGTGTTTGTAACGCTTGCGGACGTAGTCATTGTTCGCTGGCCAAAACTACCGCAGGCTTGGATGGATTATGTTTATATTGTGATTCTGTTGCAGCTGAATTCAATTACCCGAGGGAAAATTGTTTTCTTCAGAAGTGGTGTTTCCCTTCGCAACTTGTGCCTCGCAATCTCGAATGATGCACCTCTGTCTGTTTGGAATCAGCACACCAATAAATTTTAATAATTACTGCTGTGGGTGGTAGAAAGTATTCCCGCCGCGCTTGTTTTCACAATTCGCTCATAAAAGGCACTGCAGCACATCGCAGATTTTGAAGAGAAATCAATTTGGTGTTAACCTAGGCCAGTGCGGCTAGATAAAATCGTTTTTAGCCAAAATTAATGCCTCCGCTTCTTATCTTAAAGCCTTGAGCTCCCTGATCGATGTTTAGACTATCTAATCCCATGAAACAATCAGTCAGATATTTATTTTAATGATGGTGGAATTTTTGGTTACAACATATTTTCAGGAGGAGTTCAGCTGCCAATCCCCTTCTTGATATTCTTAAATCAATTACTAGATTAATTATTTAATTATTAGTTTAAATCTTCTTTGACTTGTATCGTAAAAATGATGAACTCGTAAATTTGATGGAGATCTTACTGACTCGTACTACAGTGGAATTTTAAAAGTAAATTCTATAGAAAACATGCGCTTTGGGATTCTTAAGACAAATGGTATTCTGATCATTTTGCAGCTTTTTGTATTTTATTATTAATGCGAAGTGAGAGTTTTAAATTTTAAATTAGTGTAGCTGAGGAAAGGAAACAAAAGAATGTGATTTTGTAATTTGAAATAATTTTAAATAAATGGAGCTTTTGAAACAAATCAAAATATCGCAAATTTACATTAATCTAGTTCTATTTCCATGGAATTTTTTCTCAGCTCCTTGAAGAAATAAAAACGAATACAATTTAAATAAACTTTGAGTAAAAATACATAGAGTTTGCTTTTTTATTATTATTATCATTTAATTAACTACAATTTTGAACAGATTTTCTCTAATATGGATAGTGAGTTAAGTAATGAATCGAATGACTCACCCTTGATAAAAATCGGTTCATTGGTTTTTATTACATCGTGGTAATGGTGATTAGTTTCACTTATTTCGAAATTTATTTTTGTTTCAATAAATTACTTACTAAAAAATTCCATTCTCTCATTCTAGTCTTGTTTACCCTTTTTATATTTACAGGTTATTTGCGAAGAAACCCTGAAGACATATGCAATGGCTTCGGGAGATCTTTCGTTAACCAGCAACAGCAGTCAAGAAGGTAAGTGCAAGACACAAAGATTTTACTCCGCAGAACACCTTAGCACGGCTCTAAAAAAAATTCCAGAAACATCGGAATATGTTGGCTATGGGGGAGATAGAACAATTCGACCGTCCTCAAATAGCAGTGGGAGCACCACCGCCAACCTTAATAACAACAATCCCGGGAAAAAGTATGACATGGTGAAGCAGCAATACGACCAAGCGATGATTGAATTGAGCAATCTTCGTCGCCAGCTAGGCTTCTACCAGGAACAATATATGGCAGCTATGAACCAACTGGAGAGCTCCGCCAAGGAGAGGACCAAGTACACGGATGTGACCAACGAGAATGCGAGGCTTCAGCAACAGAATATGCTTCTTGAGCGGCAGTTGAGAAGGTTTATAGGTTCAGTGAAGCAGCAGGAGAAGGAGAATGGAAACAGTCAGGCGGGATTCCAATTTTATAGCGAACATTATGGGGAATTGAGTAGTAAGAAATGTGAGGGTGGCTGTATGGAGTCTGAGAAACTGCTTGAAGAGGTTCAATTGTGTAAGAAATTGTACTCTGACCTTTCTAAGGAACGTAATGCTCTCGCAGTTGAACGGGATAAGCTCCGAATTCAGCTCTCAGCTGCTTATTCTGACCTAGAAAATGCTAAGAGGGAGAAAAATATCTTCCGAGATGCTAGAGATCGATTGATTCTTCAGCAAGACAAGGAAATGGAAGAAATGAAAGCTTTGATGGCTGCTCGAGCAAATGAACTTCT
Source organism: Philonicus albiceps (assembly GCA_963969385.1). NCBI lineage: Eukaryota > Metazoa > Arthropoda > Insecta > Diptera > Asilidae > Philonicus > Philonicus albiceps. The sequence continues at coordinate 30,298,924 of OZ017775.1, forward strand.
TATGACAAAAATCGATAGGAATCGTGTCGAGGAGGAGCTTAATCAAATTTTATCTGAAAAGGATAATGTCCTCCAAGAAACGCAAAAGATGAGTGATGATCTGTCTGCGGTAAAGAAAGAACTTGATCAAAAGAAGAAAGATGAGGTTAAGCTAAAAAATGAAATGAAAAACTTACAACAATCGAATCATGATCTATTACAGAAATTAGATCAGTTGAATCTTCAAATAGAAAAAAGAGAATTGCTTAAGTCTCGAGAAAGTAATTGGAGTAAGGAGTTCTCTGAAAGTAAAGACGACTTTAAGGAGATTGAAAAATTGAGAAAAGCCCTAGAAAAAGCACGATGCGAGGCCGAGAAAGCTGTCCAAGAGACCGAAATTGCTAAAAGCAGACGAGATTGGGCTATATCAGAACGTGAGAAAATTGTACAAGAACGGGATTCAGTAAAGACGCTATGTGATAACTTGAGAAAAGAAAGGGATAAAGCGATTTCAGATTTACTATCTGCAATTCGAGATAGTGAAAAGATAAAAAAACAGAAAGATGAAGCAATTAAAGAGATCGAAACATTAAAGGAGCAGCTAGAAAATCAGACTGCCAATTCGAGACGTAGTTTTAGATGGAGTTCCTACGATTCAGATGATGTGCTGGAAATAGAGCTGGACAATTATGATGAGAACGACGATGTCGGTATTATTTTGGATGATACCAACAACCGGCAGCTGGTCTGCGGGGTTACAAATATTTCACCAGCTTTTGGGAAACTTAAAATTAACGATGTGATCATAAAAGTAAATGATCTTGACTGCCAATCTGTCTCGAAGCGAATGGTTATTGAAGCAATACGCACCAGCGCTCCTAGGTGTACTTTACTTGTATCACGGACCAAACAAAGTAAACGCCACCTTTATACAGTTCATCTTAATCTTGCAGAAAACCATAGTCATGGGCTTACTTTAGATACAGGCGTTTTTATCTCGAAAATAGAACAAAATTCGTTAGCTAGTTTCGAACCAGAGCTAGATGTAGGTGATCGAGTTCTAAGTATAAATAGTAAGTCTATGGAGGGCGTTCAGTCTATAAAAGAAGTTATGAAAATTTTGGATGATCACCGAAATGATTCGATTACGATTTTTGCCCTAAAAAATATACAAGATGTTGGATATGGAGAATCGAATCGTCGGATGACAAATACTTCTGCTCAGACTGATTCTAGTGATTCGGTACACAAAGTCAGTACGTCGAAACAACCGTCGAAGATATCGGAAATGATCAATAAATTTCGAGAGAAAATTCACATTGCCAAATCCAGCGGTGACGCTGACAATTTGAGCCAAGAAAACGATGCTTTGGCTGCTCTTGATTCGGTTTTAAGTGAAAATTCTGAGAAAAGCAAAGAGAATTTATTCAAAAGATCGAAACGAAGTAAGAAAGAAACAAAGGAAGCTAGTAAAAGTATGGGAACGTGGCCAAGAGCTGCAATTTTAAACACATCACAAGAAAACCCAACTGGGACTATAGTTCAGCATAGAAAGAAGGAAAGAGCCACTTTATCTCTTTTTACAGGACCCATAAATGTTGATAAAGAAGATACCGATTCTGCACAGCCACAACAGGCCCACGGAAGTGGTAATAATACTGGTACAATAAAACAGAATCAGAATAGAAATTCAAATCCAGTTCCATCCAATTTATTCCAGAGTAATCCTTCAAACGCATTTCTCCATAGGCATTCGCTCTATGCGTCGTCTTTGGAGGCAGAGCCAGTCCTTTTGGAACAGTCGAAACCTGTGCAAACTAGCAATGTAAGGAACTCCGGGAGTATTAACCCGAACTTAAGACTTAAAATGCCTGAAATAAGTAATAAATATCCATCAAATCACAGGCATCATCCAAATCATTTTCAAAATCGGTTAAGCTTAAATTTGACGCCCTCAGACTTACTATACAAGAGCAGTGGACAAACTGCGCAACAGCAGCATGTTCATCAGCAGAACTCTCTCGATTTTATACCTAAAAAACCTATGATCGACTCAATGATAAGCCCCAAAATGCCCTTCACGACAACAAATCTGGACTTTAAGGCGAACCCCTACAATCAACAAAACTCGCTAGATGTGATATCGCTTAAGTCGCAAAATTCTATAGATTCTTTTTTATCTCAAAAAAGCCCGCCCATACCAGACTATCACGTGAACTATACAAAAAGAACTGCCCATAAAAATGTTTCGAAATATCCAAGCGATAGTGAAAGTATTGGAATGGAGACAATGTTATCGCCAACACATATCCCCAGCACAAGTACGTTGCCATCAACAATACTATTTTTTGCTCCAAACGTAACGTCATCATCGTCTCATCGACATGCTCCACTTTTTCCAACGTTCGCTAACCACATTCATCCTCATCCTCATAAAATAAGGCATTCAAGTCCATTGACACTGCCCAATAGTACGCACTCAATAGACAATCACGCATCAAGTCCTAGTGGTCCAGTGAATTCGTCCGATAAGTTCGATATCGACTATCCCCCAGCTCATCATGGCTACAATGTTTCTGTCGACTATCCGTACAATCGAAGTAGGGCTCTACCGACCAGAGATCACGACGATGCTCCCACAAGTTTTTCTCATGTTTATGAAGGCGGCACATTTCCGCGGAAAAAGGAACACCAGAGATTTCGTATCCCATCAAATCCCAGTGTCACCAGTAAAGGAAGCGGTGTAAAAAACAGCACGGGCTCTATTGAGCATCATGGCAGTGAACGAGGATCACCGATGCCACCCGTTCACGTTGAGATTTTAAGTCATGGAGCGAACAAGAGAAATTCGAATATTCCCGATTTGCTATGTCCTGGCGATCTCAGGAGGGTTACAATTGACAAAAGCGATAAACCTTTAGGCATAACTATACAGTGCAACAATAATGGTGGGGGAATATTTGTGTCTACGGTTGCTGAAAAGAGTATTGCAAGTCGTGCTGGGCTACAGGTTGGAGATCAATTGCTGGAGGTTTGCGGAATCAACATGCGGTCAGCTACTAACGATATTGCCGCTAACGTTCTTAGGCAGTGCGGAAATTCTATTACAATGCTGGTCCAGTATAATCCTGAAAGTAAGTAATATTTTTAGTATTCGATTCTGATTTATAGAAAATGCGATTTACTTTTGAGCGTGCTAAAATTTAAATTGTTGTAAAAACATCAATTAGGTTCTAAGTCAATGATAGACGATATTTAAATCAGGTATAATTGGCGTATAAAGCGTTTTTAATTTTGAATCATTTCTAAATGTGAACATACATTTGTCGTATGATTTATTAGTTTATTTTAATTCATTCCGTAAAGTTTACATCAAGTTTTAGCAAATATTCGGTATACTAAATTGTTAAACCTTTCAGAATATGATGGGTACAATCTGGAACCAGAAGGTGTAAATCATTCTGGATCACCGACACCACGGAACTCTCCCCGAACTGCTCGTTCGTTAATTCCATCTCCACCTCCATCACAAACATCTATTAATAATGCCGTCTCTGCTCTTCCGCAGAGCACTTCCCTTATATCATCCCAAATTAAACAGCAAAAATTTTCTGATAGTCTAGAAAATCAATCCGACTCTAGCCACCACGAATCTTCAGGTAGTATCTATGAGGAGGAGCCACGATTCATTAATTTGCACATTGATAAGTGCAAAAATTTGGGTATAAAACTCTTTGGGGGCAATAAGGTGGGAATATTTGTTCACGATGTTCAACCAGACTCACCAGCCGATCTTGCTGGTATTAGAAAGGGTGATCAAATCCTCGAATACAATGGTGTGGATTTAAGGTGTGTTACTGCTGAACAAGCTGCTAATGAAATTTCAAAATTGACTGAAAACGTAACAATGCTGGTTCAGAATAATCTTCAAAGTAAGTTTATTTTATGAAATGAAATAAAAGCCGAAACTAGATTTGTATAGAAACATTAAAATATTAAAAAATTCCGAACTACTCTTCCCAGAACTTAATCAGATCCAAGACAAGACTGGTGACTCATTCTACATAAGGGTGGGGTTTGATAGAACTGGAGACCTCGGAGAAGGGGACTTAAGATTCGTAAAGGATGAGGTCCTATACGTGGACAACACAATTTTTAGAGGAGTTTTTGGACAATGGAGAGCATGGAAGTTGGATGCCTATGGGCATCGAAAAGAGTGCGGAATAATTCCAAGTCAGTCGAAGTACGTATGCTTATTAAGATATTTTCCTTTATCTATACAAAAATATTTTATAATTTAAAAGGGTTGAAGAAGAACTGCGTTTACTAGGCGATAGCGCTGATTGCGATGGCGGAACTACTCGAAGGGGTAGTACATCAGCCCGTAGATCGTTTTTTCGTCGCAAAAAACATCAACGGAGCTCTTCAAGAGACTCTAAAGAACTTGCAAGCTTCAGCAACACACAATTGAGCTACTTTTCAGATTCTGGAATGCTTAACGATGAGGGAACTATACTAAGCTATCAAAGGGTCGAACGTTTGGATTGTAAGTTTTATTGGCGATATTTAAAAGATATTTATTTAATTAATTATTTAATATTATTTTGTCCCACAGATCCAATGTGTAGGCCTGTTCTTGTACTAGGACCTTTATCAGAATGCGTCACCGATAGATTGACTATCGATTTTCCTCTACTTTTCCAGCATTGTATCATGACACAAATGGATTGCTCCCAGGAAGCAATGGATGAAGGACTCCAAAAGAATATTTTCGTAGACTACAGGCGAAAAGGAAATAAGTTTGAGTGCACCACGGTGGAATCCATTCGAAATATCTGCAAAAATGTTGGTAGTCTAAAAACTGCTTCTATTTATTTATATTTAATTTCATTTTATCCCTTTCAGAATCGTCATTGCATCCTAGACATATGCATATCAGCCGTTGAACGTCTTCAGCGGTTACAAATTTATCCTATCGTTCTCCTACTGAGATTTAAATCAGCCAAGCAAATCAAGGAAATTAAGGACTCTCGCTACTCAACAGACAAAATATCTGCAAAGGCAGCGAAAGAAATGTACGAGAGAGCCTTAAAGTTGGAATCTGACTACAAGCAGTACATATCAGGTAAAAGTAACGAATTTTAGTAAACATTAAATATATTAAACAAACAATTTACTCTAAAGCTGTTATACCTGCTGGGGTCAATATAACTCACATGAGCACCCAAATTAAAGCTTCCGTCGTTGAGGAGCAGTCCAGGGTTTTGTGGGTTCCCGCGTCGGCCCCTTGAGATCTCACTATTTAGCCATTTTTGTACGTGACAATAACTTTTTATAATGCACTGGTTTTGTTTCTAATATTGGCTTATAAGCGAAAAAGTATTATAATTTGCAACAATAAAAATAGTGGAAGAATGATAATTTAAAATTAAAGAAAGTAAATGAGTTACTTTAAATATTGCTTCGGTGCTTAGGAGGTATATCACGGAACAGAGGAGGCAATTTAATTCAACTATAAGTGCCTTTTTTTTTTTTTGCAAGACAAAAATAATATTGAGGAGCCTACCGGATAATTGAAATGATAATTTGACCAACAAAAAATTATTTAAAGAAAAAATCGAAACGTGTTTTGTTTTTTTTTTAAAGAGGAATTTTGGCTTTATACACTTCTTTTGAACCAAAAAGTGATGTTTTTTGTTTATTTGTATGTTCACTAAATTTATTTCGAATCAAAAAATAAAAATGCAATTTTTAACGCATTAAACTTATTTTATTTACACAAAATTGTTAACTTGACAGGTAGATTTTTAATATTTGATGTTTTGTTGTTTTTTTTAAGCTTTTTTTTTTCTTTTATCTTTATATTACATTTACAATTAAACTGTCTTTTATCACTAGCCTTATTACATGTTAATTACAAGTAACTAATTACAAGTAAGCAAAAGAGATATTTAAAAAAAAAAGGTTTTGTTACAAGATTATACTTAAAGTTTATATACAACTTATTGAAAATAAAAACATTTATAAAACACAAATCATACTAGTTCTATTTTTACTTTTGTTCCCCTTTATTCTTTAGATTATAAAAAGGCTTTGATTGTTCAACTTTCAAATAGTTTGAAAATAAATCCTTTTCGCAAGATTTCTATGTTGGAATAATTGAATTATTTATAGATTTAAATAAAATGTTGCCTAAAACAATTTTAAGCATAACCTTAAGCCGATAATGATTGTAGCAATGTATTTTCCTTATTCAGAAACAATTGGACAATTATAAATAAAAGACTTGGACAATGAAGCCCTTCTATTTTAAAATTATTTTCAGTAAAAATAGAACTTGGCTTCTAAGATGACGATAACCGAAAAAACAACGTGAAATGAATTCGTTATTTTCTGAATTCAATATTATTAACCTTCTAATTATATTTTATTAAGTACACATTTGTTTAACAGGAAATAAATTCAAAATTATCAACAATAAATAAAAATTTCGCCAACGTACATTAATTTTCTAAACATTTCACATTAAATCTCAAATAACAAAAATTTACTTTTGGCTAATTTGACTAAATGTTTTATTTTTGTTCATGTTCTCGCCCATGTTCTTTCCCTTGCTTTAACGAAATATGGCTTATGTGATCTTAAAACTATTTTTTTTATACAACAACAAGAATGTAATTTATCTATGAAAAATATAACTAAAGATATTAACAATAACAAAGAAATTTACTGGAAAAAAATGTCGCGTCGGAATTCCAATCCCTCACGCTTCGACTAGGCACATCTACAGTATCTAGGATGTTTTACAATTTACCAGACTCTAGCTAATCGTATAAAAGTTCAAATTCATCTCGCGGCCTATACCAGTCTTTCGTGGCATGATCATAGATTGCCTTTCGAACCTCCTCTTCGGCACGTTCTATGATAAGTTTACCTTTTCTTTCGTCATCCTCTGAGGTACGTGGGCTCCTTGAGGTTGCCCGAAATTCCAGCGGAATGTCGTAACACTTGCAAATACAGCACGATGGAAATCGGAACCAGTCCGAAAAGATCCCTCTGCACTCATTGTGAGGATCGTAAGCCAGGAGCCGATGAAGTCGGTATTGCTGTTCGCAACGACAACCGTCGCGGCAGTACATCTGTTTGTGTTCGTGAGTGCATTTTTCCCAGTGTACGTACTGCTCGAAAGGGTAAAGATTCAGTAGGGCCAGAACCTCCCCGCGAGTGTTATTAGCCCAGAAAGGTGCAACAACTTCCTCCTTCACAGGACAAGCATTTCTAAAAATTAAGAAAATTAAATTTAACTAAATTGTTTGTTTAATCAAAGGAAGGGAAATATGTTTTAGTGTATTTTCTGCGCCTAGTTTTAATTTTTCACCCAGGTTTACCAGAAACAGAATACAATGAATTTTGTGTTGGAAGTTGCGTATGCGAATTGTATTCGTATTTAAAAAAATTGTACAAAAATACTTACACTCCTCTCATATTAACGATTGGCGCTTCTTTTTGAATTGTGTCCTGGAACAGTTGTCCCTCCACTGTGCTTGGTTTCGGAGTCTTTTTCCTTTCATTAAAAAATTCTGTCCCTTTGATGGAGCTACCACTTACTGTTGATGTTTCGGGATTTTTGTCAACAAGTTGACTGCTCACAGTTGAACTTACACTTTCAGTTGCCGTACTTTCACTATTCCTTTGACTAGCCATTGGAATAATTTCAGCCTCCAGTAGCTCTTGCTTTTCCACTTGTTCGGATTCAATTTCAGATTTGATGATTTGTTGAACGACCTTCAGAGTTGTAGAAATAGTTGCCGATTCAGTTCGATTAATACTTAAATTCGGGGCCTGAACAACTTTAATATTTTCCATTGCCGTCATATGAGTACTCGTGTCCAAAATATTGTTAGACTCTAAATTATTGTCAAGATTATTTTTTAAATTTGCCTCATTTGTTGCTTGTTGTTCAATTGATGAAGTAGCTGTTGCAACCGGGCTAGGCTTTTGTGTAGTACTTTTAGCTGTTGTCGTTGGTCTAAAATGTGGCTCAGAGAGTACGTCGTTTGTTTTTGAATTTTGATATTCTGTATGGAGATATTTTTGTTTTCTAAGTCCATCTCGAGAATATCGTGCTGCTGTTTCCTCAATATCTTCTACATCGATTTCATTATTTTGAATTTCAGTTCGAAGAATTGAGATGTGACGAATATCGCCATACATTCGTTTCATTAAACCCTGATTTTCGTGAACGAATCGTCTTACAGCATGCCATGGATAAGAAGATCCTGGAAGGTTACAGTACGCTTGTTGCGTTAGATCGCATGGAATTGATGCCAAAAGTTGTGCTCGACCTTTTCGAGACATTTTTGGGCTGCATGATGTTGCTGAATCGTAGCCATAACTTAAAATGGGTGATAAGCAACTAAAGGTATAAAGGATAAAACTCTGAAATTAAAATAAAGAAAGAAATATGAATGATAATTCAGAAGTATTTTTACATTTCATTTCGATATAAGGCGTTGGATTTAAAAAAGTTTCGCTTGATCGTTGCAATGAGAAACTTGATTAAGTCATTGAATCAATTCCCGTACAATGGTAAAAGGCTTAAAATATTATTTTGAATTAATATCACGACGTAATCAAATTCTAAATTACACTGCTTACTTTCCAATTTCAAATTATAGTCTATAATAATCGTAACATCCCATCGATAAAAATAAATCAAAAAAAGCCTGAAAACCTGAAGAAATGGAAATATAAACAAAACAAAAGATTTATGTTTGTGGAGCACAGCATCATGCCCCAAAGGTATCGCGATTCGCGAACAAATCGAACGTGGTAGACATGTGCAAGTGCAGATCAGGTTCATGCCACTAAATAACCTGATTCATTCATAATTTGTCTTGGGTGAGGTAAAACCATAAATTTGATTGACGATCAGCTGTTGGACGCGGTAAAAGTAAGTCAGACCCACGGGTCTCCGTCGGGCAGCACCTTTCATGTCGTGTAAGCTGAAGAGCAATCAACAGAAAGCATATCGTAGAAAACCGGTCGTGAAGAGTGAAAGGTGTACGCACGCATGCAATAATCAGTTCGGCAAATTGAAACTCGAATGAATTTATAATCGAAGTGAATCCGATGCTTATAATTAACTTGTGACTAGAACATCATGTTAATTGCTCATAATTTGAATAAATTTTTCAGAGAATTACTAATTTTCGATCAGTTTGAATATTTTAAGATATTTGTTGAAAAAGTCATATGACAGTAAATATGTAAAAAGAGTCAGCGCATATCGTAAATTCTAAAAAGCACCACTAAAACAAACAAATTATGACTGGTTTAATTATTTTTTAAATGAAAATTTGCATATATATTTAAAAGTACTAAAAATCCCCGCAGGTAATGCACTATGTACGAATATCTACTATATATAAATACTACCGTTATTTATAAAGTTTGTACATATTTCTATTTCTTAGAAATTTTTTTTGGAATATCTTAAAAATAAATTTTTATATCTGAGCTTCTACAGAAATCGATTTCCAATGAAATAGCTACATGCATAAGAAACGACTAAACATGGTATGTATTTTCCTAAATACATTTTTAACGTATTAGTTTGGGAAAATTATAGCTTGATTTGCATTTAATTATAGAAATTGTCTGTCCTCATTCTTAAATTCCGAGGACTGTACCATAAAAGTTGTATAATATAGGTCCAGAAATTGTAGTAATTATTTAAGACATTAAACTCGAACGAGCGCTTTAAAAATTCAAATCAATAGGCTTTTTTGCTAATATTATTTTGGAAGAAAGGAGTTGAAATTTCATAAATACGAAAAAAAAGTGATTTTGAAAATGATTGGATTTTGATTTTGTGCTTTTTACACTCATAACTTATTTTTTCTCTCTTTGTTTATAAGCTGAGTATATTTTTTAAGCGTATATTCTTGGCTCACTATTTTATTTAATAACGCATTTGTACGTCTGCGTAAATTACTCCTTCTACAAATAGACCTAAAATTATCAAGATCTAGAAGGTAAACAATATATGAAAAAAGCATGCTCCTGCTTGATCTAGGGCATTTTAACCATCTTAACACAATTACGGTCTTTCGTAATTTTATAATACTTGAGAGCGAAACTTATTTACATCTTTTTTGAATTGTATGTCAAGTTCCTTAACTTTATTGTCGTTAAAAAGTACAATTTAAAAAAAAAATATATATGGGTGGTACAAATCGAATTTCGCTCACTGCATAAATGGTATAAGCACGGGCTGGTGCATGTCCACAAAGAAGAATGGGGGAAAAAAAATCAGTAGCCCATAGAATAGCTGCTCTGTCGTGTTTACTAAAGCTCTTAATTAGCATTCAACACTGAAACTGGGTTAAGTAAAAGTCTTTCTCTACTTTCTTGTACATAAGAGTTATCTTTGAGAATTTCTGTCGTATTGGTTCGCTTCCCCGACTATCCTCCTTTGTGCACTTTTTACCACCGATCGTTCGGTTAAGGTGGTCGCTTGGGTAATGTAATTTCAAACCTTTTTTCCTTATTTATTTATTTTTTTCTTTTCTAAAAAGATTGCTTAGACTCGATGTCATTTGCTTATTTGCATAATGAAATTGCTTTTAGAAGCATTTAGTAGAAGAGAGTGGTGTAAATATGTCGCGGGAATGTGTTCGATTGCATGCTTTAAAACGAAAGACTCTGACGACGAACTTGATATTGAGGCAAACAAGATGTTTCACGAGATGGATGCAGCTCGTTCATTTGAATAATTTATTGATACGGAATCATTGGCTTTAGGAAGTTGGCTGTTTTACAGAGATTTGCAGGATAATTAACGGCAAGGTTTCTAGAAGATTACGGTTATTAAGTCTTTTCTCAAGGAAATTACTATGAGAACATTATATACAGAGGATAACATAAAATCTTATACGGGATCATAACGTAACAGATTTACAAATGCCAATAAGCATTTTTTTTTAGCAACTATGTTATACTTGCTTATGTTTTTGTAGTAAAAATTAAGGGTAATGTGAAATTTAAAGAACTGGCTTTAAGTATAACATGAGAAATATTTTTAAGGCAATAAATTACACAATAGCAATACTAAATGTATTTAAGTTAGTGGTTTTTTGTAACGATAGTTCCTTTAAAATAAAAGAAAACGTTTTCAACTCTATTTTATGTAAAAATTATTTGTTTCAAATTTTGAGATTAAAGTGAAAACCAACATTTGCATTTCTTACGCGTAAAAGCTTCCGTACACGGTGCAAACAATTTTTAAGCTATATATGCCTAATTTTTGTAGAAAACCAACAATACTTTGGTTATTTTTCCATATGAAATTTGAAAACCTAAGACAGTAACCGATTTCATTATATTAAAATAGTAATTTCTTTATTTTCTGCTTAAAATGAAAGCATAGTCTGTTGAAGGAAATTAACTTTTAAAAACAGCCAAGGAATGATTGCTGCTAAATTTCAAACTAACTATCGTTGGGTAGGTGGTATTCGATCAATAATTAATTTTAAAAATGTGTCTAAACAATACAATTATAGTTATGTGCAAGACTATAAGATCGCCACCAGTTTATAAGATTTGTCCATGGATGAAATACAAACAAGTTGCTATTGTACCCTAAGTATGTAATTGCAGGATAATCTAGGTAGTTAACTTCTTCTCTTTTATTAGAAATTAGATTAATAATCAACTGAATTTGCTTGACCAAACGCATTCGGTAATTCTATTATAAGCCCTACTCTAGCTACTTATTAATATTACAGCAAATTCGTTTATGTAGATAGAAATGTGCAATATTTCCAAAATTAAAGATCTAGAAGTAGAAATACTCTCAAAATGAGTGATGGTCTTAAACTTTGGCGGATTTTGCATTAGTTTGTGACAATTTGCAGAGTAAGTCTTACCTTGAATAGAAATATCTCTATTGAATTTCTTACTGACCCCTTTACTAATGATTAAAGACCTCATGAAATATTTGTTTGGCATTTCAAATTATTCAGCGATAGTAAATTATATGGAAAATTTAAATATTCTACAGTAAAATTGATGATGTGCTAAAATCGTAATTTAACGATTCTCATACGTAAGTATGCACATGTTTCCACCTTCTGAGTGACATAGAAATGTAATGAGCATGAATAGAGCGCTTGTAATACCCGTATACTCGTGATCATAAAAAAAAACCGCGAAATGAATCCAATCCGTCTTGCAAAAAGTGGCCATTAGCTCATCATCAAAATCCATTCCATAAGTCGGTCAGTACAATTAGGCAGCCCGGCCCCAATTTCTCTGGAACTCAATTATTGTTTCATTACCGAATCGATCGATCGACAATTGGACGTTGATTGAGCATGCCAAGATCGCGATGTGATGGGAAGGTAAACAAAAAGTTTGGGTAACGCAAGGGGAATGTAACGCAACCTCTCGGATGACCGGAGCACACTCGGTAAAAGTTCGAATGCACTCTGTCGAAGGTCCGGTGCAGCAGTGAAATTGATCTTTTCTAATAAACAGAAACTTTCACTTTCACATTTTTCGTTAGCATACAATTTTCACTCGTCGTGTTAGGGTTCATCACGTCACCCAGCTGTTATGCAAAGTATGTGCTGGGACCGATGAAATGAGCTATGCTAGCAAAGCGAAACACTAATGATACCCATCGTCGCGGCTAAAAAAATAAGTGAAAAATGCCTGATCCCGCAGAAGGCTATCGATGGATTTACATGAAATGGAAACAGACCGACTTTTCCTGTCAGTACAACTGAAGCCTCACGTGCTGTGCTCGCACCTTGTTCAGGTGACCTGGATGGGTCAATGCCGCTCAACCGTGAACATCTGAACGGGCGTAGAAGCCGGCAATTGTTGGTTATATCTTTTTTTTTTTCATCTGTATTTTTTGAGTTACCTTCGTTTTTATTCCGCTCATGATCAAGGTAATTTCATGCATGCTCAGCGGCTGCAATTGGCTTCCTTTTGAGTTCATTATCGGTGATACTCATTAGCTGAACTGGGTGAGTTTCGAGAGAAATTATTTATTTATTTTTTTTTTTATATATTTTGAGGAGATGGTGTGAGTTATGACGGACAAGAGTTATTGCATTTAGAACGTGCATTTCCAATTTAGGAATTCACAATACTCGTTTTTCTTTTTATAGCTTAAAGTATCTATAGGATTTATGTCTATAAGGATTTTAGGATTTTAAGGACGTAGAGTGAGCCATGACCCTTAAAAAAACAAATTTAGAAATACCAAAAATTTTAAATGCCATTTAATTTCAAAATCAGGCTCACTTTGAGATCAACTGGTCTCTATTTTAATACAAAATTCAGCATATTTTTCTTTATCAGTTAGACCTCTGGAATTATTCTTCTTCTTATAGGTTTTTCACAGATTGTAGTAATAACTTTTTCTATCTAATATCGTAACATTTTTACGTTTTTAATAATTGGACTATTTAAAAATCGCGCCAAGAGCTACTAAACTAACTAACTAAAGCCAGGCTAAATTTAGACATTTAGACGGTTCTAATAATGACTTTGAAATCAAATATCTTGTGACTGAAAGGTTAAATTCGAAGACATATATGAAGATACCTCCTTCCCACTCAGTAACGTAATTTGATAATAAATTTTGGGTACACTTTTTGTTCTATTTGATCATTTCTCTCTGTGGGTTTTTTTTAATCTACATCGGTTTATCAAATTTAAATTCAATAAATAAATTTCTTGCTGCTCTTTTGTTGCTATTTTTATTTTAGCGAATACAAAAGAAGCAAATTGCAAATAAATAAATTGCAAATTGAAAGTTACGAATTGCAATAAAACAGCCAATTTCAACCTTTCATACCCATAAAATGTGCAAAATCTTAGTAGTCAATTAATTTAATGATTTTAATTATTTCTATTCATACTCGGTAAATAAGACACTAAGGTACATATGTATGTTATCAACTTATTGGAAAGTATACCTCCTTTAAAGAAGAAGTTTAGCTTATTTATATATATATTAATATATATATTAATACCACTTTAGTGTTAGAAAGTTATTACACTTTTTATGAAGAGAAATGAATAAATTGCATCAACTTAGAAAGCATAATCATTCATAACTCTGCAGAATATACCTAATGAAAACAGTAAAGTGTACAAAGTGGCAAAAGGGAATATTTCTGTGACAAAACGATATCTACTTATTGTGGGGGACGTTATTTTCGTATGTTCCATGTCTCCCCATAAACTTTTATGGGCTTGAATATTCATAAAATAGAATTAATTTCTGCTTCCAGTAGTGTGCTTGTATTTAGGCACGATCCTCAGGAAGAAAATTTTAACAAAAGATCTTTTGTTTATTTTAAATGATCATTTTCTAAATAAACTGATCGTTAACCTAATTCACCTTAACGATATAAACTTAAATTCAGAAGTTCGGATGATGATCATTGCCAAATTTTATTGGATGGTGATAAAAAAGAAAATCGGTAGATCCGATCCTTTGTGATAACCGCCAGTGAAATGATTTATAGCCGAACTAAAACAAAAACATAATAAGCTCGGCTACTTACAAAGAGAAGCATTAATCCTTTTCCCATGTTTATGTGATTTATGTTTGCATAAAGGCGTATAATGTTGTTGCAGTAGTCTCGGCACAATTTCTGTTGAACTTAAGAGGTTAAGATTGGTAAAAATAGCTATCCACAATTTATTATTTTAGCCGTTTTTAGCTAAGTTTTGTCAACAGAATGCACTAAAATTTCACCAGGCACTTATCACTTTTCACACTATACAGGTTTCCGACCGTCTTTCAATTGTCCGGAAAGATACAAAAATATGCAAGAATTGAGAATAAAACGTAAAATTTGTATCGTTGCGTGAAATATATCAATTGGGCAACTTTTGCCCGATTTAAAAACTGCGTCCGATTATACTGTTTTTGTTTTACTAAACGCGTACAAAGTGCGGGAAATTAACGCACATTAGCGACATGTCTCGTCTCGCCAACTGCTAAGCGCTTAACTGTTGTATAAGAAAAAGTGAGGTTGCTTAGTAGGTCAGTAGTGGCCTCCTCTGGAGCGTTTGCATTTCTTTTTGCTTCACACATTTGGAACTTGGCTCGGCATCCGCGCTTCTGCCTCCTCGAGACGGTGATGATCTTTTCCCATCTAATTTACCTGGCTGGCGTATCATTTCATTTCTCCTCAGCCTTTGTACGCTTCGCCAGCCGTTCGGTCGACGTGAAGTAACAGGCAGAGCTGGAGAGGTAGAAAGGTGTACTACTCAGACCGGAGGTGATTGTGCCGCCGATGGGCCCCACATGCTGGGCTCCGAGAGCGTAAGCCCCATGCAACCTGTTCGAGGAGAGGCCCCACAGCGCAGCGTATCGATCATGGGAAATGCGCGAAAAACGTATATTGCGTACTCGAACGTGTTTCGGATCATTTCTCTTCGATCTTGGTACACCTTGCGATTGGGGGCCAGGGGCCACCATTGCTGCCCCTTTCTTACCTGGTATCGTCTTCTAGTCGACTGGCGAAAGACGAGATACAACGTTCAATAAGAAGATTAGGAGAAATTCATTACAATGTAATAAATGTCGTCTGGTTCGTGCCTGACTATACTTCCTTGTGAAATTGATGATGGTGCTGTTCAGCAGCTTCAAGATTCACTTGGAACATGCGTCGCAGTGCTCATTTCACAACTTGAACGTTTTTATTAGGATTCTTTCAATATCATTAATCATACAAATTATCACGCAAGCCATTATCACTATAACGTTTTTTCACTTATTCCAAAATGGTATTTTATTGAATTTTCATTTTGCAATCGAACCAGGAACAGAAACGTATTGAAATCTTTTGAAACCCTAAACATTCAATGATTCATTTGCTACTACTACTAAAAATTTACATTCTAAGATTTTTATAATTTTAAAAAGATTCGATATGATTACTTTTAGGTCTGAAATATCAGTGGAAGACGGAGTTTTTAAAATTAGTCCAAAGTTAGGACTATGATATTAATCCAGACTTGTTAGTTTACGATGCATTATCATTTGAAGGCAAAACATCTAACCAGAAAGAAAATCAATAGTATCTGTTTTTATTACCTCAAAATGTTAGTCATCGTGGATGATGATACCTGTCGCACCTGAAGAGGAGGAGAGAGAGGACCACGTACTTTGCGAATGCTCAGCCCATTGCTGCCTTAGGCTGGTATACTTGGTGGTTCTATCGTCTCTGATAGCTGTATTGAGGACACAATAGCCTTCTACAAAGGTCTCAAACTAGATGGGGAGTAGATTAAGTAGGGTATAGACAAAAGATCTCTTTTGCATAAGTTTAAATTCGGGATAATACCCAACAGCTTGTGTCATAATCCAACCTTTTGCCTTTTTTCCACACGAAAATTTAATTTAATATGTATTGCGGTTTGAACGTGATTTGGGCCAGCCAGAGATTAAGTTAACGTTTAGTTTTAGAATTCTGGGTGTTAAATGTTTACTTTTACGTTTCAATGAATAATTAATGATTTTTTATGAACCCTAGGTACCGAGAATAATTAATAAATCTATCAAATACTTAAATGTTGTAAGTATAATTTAAAAGATTAAAATAAGTGTAGAAGCGATCGGATGATAGTGCAATTAGCACCCACGGTTAAAAGCATATGATTAACTTTCTTAGAAACCTTTAATTAAGATCGGTGGTAGTGATTACGACTAATTTCGCTAACTAAAAGGTAAATCCAATCGTTTAATCCCTCCCCAATTATCTCGTTAAGATCTCAGTCTCCAGCAAACTGTGATCGTGGACGCTGTGTAGAAAGCTCAAAGAAATCCAGCAAAAACCGCCTCACCTGCACTGACCGAAGTGAATGAAAATCTCTTCATCGTTTCGGTTTTCGTCTTTTCATTTTTCTTTTGTTTTTCCCCCCCGATATTTTTGCTTTATTTTGCCAGTAAACACCTTCGAGCTTCGAGGTGAAAGTAGAACGTTGGAGCATTTCTTTTCGTGTTTCGGCTCCGTTGTCTGCTTCTTCAGCAGTTTAACTATCGGGGAGTTTGCCTCCTCCAAGATTGGGCGCCTTCGGACTCCAATTACATGTCGGAAACATTTCGTTGCCGTCTTTCTTATTTGCCGTTTTTCATCTTCCGAACTGATCGAATTGCACACGCTCAGGCACAGGTGATCTCTTATAAAGTTTGAATTAATCACTTAATTGGATCACCTGTCCATCTCTAGCGTTCCCGTCTTGTGGTGGGTCTGATGTGCGCACTTTTGCACGTCTGGATCTTTGCCGGTGCCCACACAGAGCGTCGCTCTATACATTGGAGAGCTGGAGGCGATTCAATTTTCCTTGCAGCTTCTTCCAATAGTCCAATTAGGCTGATAACTTCTTGGCCGATATTTGGGTCGCAGATGGCCGACCTGACGTGATTTTTCCTTTTTTGGAAATACTAGTGATATATAGCGATGGTGCTTTTTAACGCATTTTTTTTTTTTTTGTTTTTTTATTACGCTGTAAATTACTGCTGATTTCTTCTAATCGCATTAGCACTCATTAAGAAATGCGGCGGATTTTCAGAACAGTTGCATGACTTACATTTTATGTCGTTGCACGTCTTTTGATCGAAAGGAAGCGCTCGAAGCAGTTGCCAATCATTTAAGTAATAATTTTTTGAATTTACGACCTCAACACTTGATTATCTTGAGAAAATAAATATGTAAAATACGTTTAATAGTCGACTTAATATTTTAACAACTTTCTAAGAAATCCCTGCCGTAAAATTCCGTTTAATAACATGAATTTATACTATTTTTTGTGTTCAATAAAGGAGATAGTCTTTATAACATAAAGTTTGCTAGAAAGGGCATCATCTCAGGCTTTTAACGATATCTACCATAATTCAATTTGTCTATTACTATGAAAACTAGGTAAGTTCAAAAATTAAATTTTATTTGAAAATTTACGCTCTTCTTATTTCCTGCGAACTGGTACCCGTTACCGTGGATTAAGGTTTTTTTTAAATAAAGAACACTGTGCTATTTAACAATCTTACCAATTGTGTAAAATTTAAATAGTCTTAATTATTACTTCATTTTAACAATATAATTTGTAAAATTAGGTTTTATAGTTTTGTACTATTAGTGATTTACTACCAAATGTATGTAGTTAATTTATTTTTATATAAATTTTGTCTTACATTCTGCATAACCTCTTGATAAAAAAATAAGTGAACATGTAATCAAACATAATTTGGAATAATTTCTTCCACCCTTAAGAAATTCGAACCTGAAGAGATTAAACTAGTTAAAATTTTTGTTGTTACAATAAATATTTCCTTCATAGCATTTAGTGTTCCATTGATTGCCCTGACCTCTTTTGCAGCATATCCCTTAACACTAACCCAAATAACATTGGAACTTTCCCTACCTTTCACCTTGAAAGTCATCGTACTAGGTAACTATTGTCACTTCGAGCCCTTTACCAGAATGTTGCGGAGGGTCAATAATTGTGCCGCATTCGCTTTCTATCTTACAAAAACTATCCTTAAGTATGCTCTATACTTCCCCAACCCAATCTTCTAATGGACCATTCTGTCTCCACGCCTTCCTGAACCAGTCATAAGTAGGTTAATTTAATTTATTTAATTACCTTTTATTTTATTTTTATTTATCGTTGTAGCTTGTATTAAGCGAAATAAATAAATAGTGATAGTGAAGATAAAGTAGAATAAATAATTCTCCTATTTTAAGTAATATGTTAATGAATAAATTTATAACCTTAGTTTCGAACTTTTGAATTTTTAAAAATGAGCTGAATTATTTTGAAAGTGCCCTAAGTCTAAAATGTTACAAGGTATTTTGCCTTAAAAGAATAGGTCTATTCATTGACTGATCTAATTCGATTTAGATTGAAAAAGATCAAGAGATCTGTGGTTAATAACAACTTTCATTACGCTTTTCTAATCTGAACTGATTTGTTTCCTGTTCGTTGAGCTTGATCTAGGTTTAAGTCTATCGATCTTTTTTGATCTACAAATTTTGGTAGATCAAGTTAGATCAGGGAGTTTATCAGTTTATGCTAGTTAAGTGCTGTAATTTAAAGTATTTTAGTTAAGTTCTTTTAAAAGTTAATTTTTAACTAGATAGGTAAAAATTGATTACTCTGTGGAAAACAAATAAATTTACTTTCTATTTTATATAGGAAAAGGCCAATTAGTTACACCTATCGGAATTATTTTTGGTGGTTTCAAATTTTCGGATAGTTATTTTATTTTTTTATCTTTTACGTTAGCTGGAAAATTATCAATGGAGAAAACGAGTTTAAAGTTCAAGTAAATAATTTAAGAGGAATCTGATCTTCTACAAATAAGAGATGAATTTTTTGAATATCAAAAGTTTATCTAAATAGCTAAGAGGGTTAAAATTTAAAAATTAACTTGGCAAATTTTCTAGTAAAAACTGTAACACTTTGGGAGGCTCTGTGGGCAACCAGCTGTTTTTTCCGCTGTCAAAACACGACAACGTCAGCGAAGTATCGGCAAAAATCAACAAATCAATCCTTAGGGGAATTTTCTTAGAATTATGGACATCGAAAACGAGAGAGTTTTGAAGCTAATATTCCCGGATGGAGTGCCAGGTTTGTATAAAACTTATTTTAAAACAAATGTAGCTATTAATTAAATACTTTCCAGAGAGCTTGCGAGATAATTTGGAGCTTCCCAGCTACCTGCAAAAGTTGGGTACTTACAAAGTGGATCAGCTGAAGAAAGAAGAATCCCGGCTGGCGGAGGAGAATAAATCGGTGGTCGAACAGACGCAGGACTTGGCTATTTCGAACTACAAAACGTTCATCCAGACTGCCGAGTGTTCCAGGTCGATTTGCAGCGAGTTCCAGAGGACCGAACAGAGGATCAACTCTCTGGTGGAGAAGCTCCCTCAGTTTAGTGGGAAATGCGAAGAGTTCTTGGATAAAACCAGTGAAATTAATTCAAAGAGACGCTTAAACTCGATTACTCTGAAGAGGAATGCGCAACTCCTTGAAATTCTGGAAATGCCGCAACTGATGGAGCGATGTATTCGTGAGGGACGGTACGAGGAGGCACTGGAACTAGCTTCTTATGTGCAGAAAATGGGCCAAAAGCATGGAGATATTCCTGTTATCAAGGTTTACCCTCAAAAGGGATTTTATCACATCGAAAGTTTATCGTGCATAATTTTTTTCGCAGGGAATAGTCTCGTCAATTGAGTCGTCCTGGCACACGATGCTGGTACAACTCCTGGCCCAGCTGAGGACAGATTTGCAGCTGCCGAAATGTTTGCAAGTTGTGGGCTACTTGAGAAGGATGCAAGCCTTCGGTAATAATGAACTAAAATTGAAATTTCTACAGGCCCGCGATGCTTGGCTTAGCGAACTTCTGGGCTCCATTCCTCGAGATGACCGTAAGTAAAAAAATTAAAAAATCGACAACCAGAGGGCCGGGAGAATGTTTTCTTTTGAGCTTGTGCCCTGGATAGTCTTTGATAAAAAAAAAAATCCGCCAGGTGTCGCTTCGCATTTTAAAAAAATAGGCGCGGAACGTTTGAATTTTATTTGCAGGCCAGTTCACAGGGTAAAGAAAAACGAAAATATTTATTTATGCCTATGAAACACTCTACATCGCACTTATACTTACTGTTTTCTATTAAATTACAAAAGTAATAAATATAAATTAAATCCGCTACCCTAATTTATCACGAAGATATGATTTGACTTGAATCAAGAAAATCGTTTTCTCATATTGCGAGTTGAAATTCCAAATACCAAAAATGTTTGCTTCCTGTTAGCAACTCAATTAAAAGCACATTAAATTCTATAGGTATTTATTATAACTTTCAGCTGTATCCGTGAGGATTTTTGATTGTCGGGGACATTTATTTTGTTCGTTTAAAAATTATTTCCGTAGAAGAAAAATTATTTCATACCTGAATATGTAAAACTCTCAACAGCACAACAGCATTTGACAAAAGTTATTGAGCTAACCCGTATCAACCTCTTCAACATTATCACGCAGTACAGAGCTATATTTTCTGAGGAAGATACATCGTACGCTTCAAAATCCAGCAGCATATCGAATGACGGTGGAAGACTGTTTCAAGCTTGGCTACAAAGAAAAGTAAATTGTTTTAACTAAACTAAATAAAAATTAATTAATAACCGTATTTAGATTGATCAATTCCTTAAAACACTAGAAGATGATTTGCAGCAAGGTATTAGCTCTTTAGACACAGTTCTAGGGCAATGCATGTACTTTGGACTCTCATTCAGTCGAGTAGGAGCAGATTTTAGAGGTCTTATGATACCAATTTTTGTTCGTGTCATACTACAAAATTTTACTAGCCAAATTAGAAGTATTACCCAACAATTTGAAGCTGATCTAGAAAAGTACACTCTCATTAATAAAGTTAACAGTGGTCTGAGGCGAAAATCAGATGTAAGTTCGGCGGATCCACTTTCACCACCAGAAACCCTACTCGACTTTCATCCTTTAGCCACATTGTGCAACGGATATTTGAATGCCTTAAATGAGCTAAGGCTCTGCGCTCCAATTTCTCTGGCAGACGATATAACAAAGAGCTTACAGTCATCCCTGGAAACCGTTTCTAGAAACGTTCTCCGCTTCTATCGGCAAGAACATCAAGCCTTTACTGGAAATGAGCGCGAAAATTTCATGAAGTTCTGCTCCTGTTTCGCTTATGACTTAATCCCCTACGTCCAGAGGTGTATTCATGCTATCTTTCCGCAGTCCACGCTAACTAGCCATTTGGGAATAAGCTTGATGATGCTGCAGAACGAGGGAATTACTTTCTTTGGACAGAAACAGATTTTAGAACCTCTTAAGCATTTGCTACCAGATAAGGTTGATGCGATGCTAATGCAGGCTCAAGAACAGGCGCAGGGTATTAAAACTGTAGAAATTGTTCAAACCAGTTAAATTGGTTAAATTGTACAATAAATGTTTTCTTATAAAGTTTAAATTGATTTTTACTTTACACCCAACTTAGTCGTCAAGAATTTGAAATTATAAGAAATTTTTAAAAATATGGTCACAGATTTTTTTGTTGCTTACTTTCATATTTTATTTTATTTTTAAGATTACATTTAAAATGCGTCCTTTGTCTTTTTGCGTCATATTTTTAGATTTTTACTTATTTTCTTTAGTATTGTTAATTACAGATACCAAAAATGGGTTCGAAAGTTGTTTTTATCTTGGTCGGTAAATACGATAATTTTTAAATTCAAATTTTACAGGCTAAAAATTATTCAGGAGATTACTTACATTGGTGAACACGGGCCCTAATCTATAAAAATTCATTTAAGACCATTTTTAATTTATTTAAAATTATATTCAAAATTTCAATTATAAACGACATCGAGCGAGATCGAAATCTTTAAATTTTAAACTCATATTTCTTGAATCTACGTTTTTAAAAACTTTGGGAAATGTATCTTAATTAGTTTTTGGATATTGCAAAAATGCATACTTCGATAAAAGAACTCATTTAAATAATGAGAATATGTTTTTTTGTACTTCAGATATTGACCCACGTAAGTTCTGCTCTTCGCAGTAAAGCACATATAAAAAAAAGAGGCGCTCACGCAGCTATTTTGCCTTATGTTTTAAAAATTGTATATCTTAACGGTATACCATAAACCCAAAATTTTATTTTGATTACTCTTTTATTATTCTCGAAAATTAATCATAAAGAAAGTTTTACGTTACGAATGACGACGATTAGGTCTTAGATGTTAAACCACTGAATATAGGGTGCCCTATATACAAATGTGATAAATTTAAATAATTGAATATAATAGCGCTATTTAAGATGGATGAAAAATGTTGTAGAGTTGTACTAGATATTCCCGAATAAACTAGCCATAAAAACCATTACGATTTTTTAGTTTTCTACCAATCCTTCCGATAAGGGAAAGTAAACCTTTACAATTCCTCTTAGAGATACCGTAGGTACTATTTATTTAAACAATAAAAACCCATTTTATATAGTTCAGGCGTTAATACGAACCCTTGGCAAGTCCGGGTATAGTCTCTGGTCCGGGAAGGGTGAGCTTCCTCAATAAAATAAAAGTTTGATTTAACACCTTCGAAACAAGACTTCATCGTACGGGACGGCGGAACGGTCGACGAAGGAAGGATATGAGTTTAATGGTGTCCCAGGGGTTGCTCAAACTTGCAGGAAACTTTCAAATGGTTTTATTGGGTCGCACGGGCTGGATCTCTACCGTTTCCCCGGCCCGATCCCTGCACCCCATGCCACATATCCGTCGGGTTTTTGGGGGGGGTGTGCGCTACGCTTACCCCCAAAAACCGAATGTATTACACATTGTAACAAGAAGTTGTCCTGTTCCGGCCAACCAAGGGGGACTGTGGATCAATTTTTTATCATATCACCGGACAGTTTGCCCAAGGTGGACGACGGGTCTGCTGCAGTGACTTACGGGCTAGTGTGTATGTAGCCCGGATAAACTGACATGACATGACATGACAATAAGTTAGCTAGCTGACTCTCCGATTTCAACTGAGTAACACGAACTTAACGTATACATTCAATAAAAGGACATTTGCCAATGAATATTTAATAAGAAGCCATCTACAGGCGCATATACCCGAACGGGGAACAGGGAAGGGCTGGGATCCTTAACTACGTGCCCGGCGGTATCCCAGCCCTCTCCGCGCCACCCGTCAGCCCTGCTCAGTGAGTCCCTATTGAAATTCTAGTTTGGACTTTCATATATTATTCTCTGTAATCTCAGCATGTCCATTTCTCTACAAAATTCATATATTGAATACGTAATTGAGCGGGCGGTTGGGGGGGGGGGGGGTGGCCAAAGGGTGGAACGACCATCGCTCCTCTGGGTATAAACAATTTTAGGGGGCAATTGCGTCAAGAGTGGGCCAGCTTCTGTGGAGCATAGCTGCCCGGACGCATGTTTTAGGGATCCAGAACAACGGCCGGTGAGCAACAACAATCGGACAGAAACTGGATGAATCCTGCAGACGAATATAACTACGTTTGATGATTGGTTTGAGATGTGAGGGCCACTAGAAAGGCGTACACCTGCCCTCCGTTGACCGAAGCACAACATGACTTATATCAGCGCGTAGGTCTAGGTGCACTTCAGGATAAAGAATTTATGAGATCCAAGTGTTCGGGGATTGGTGGCTTAGTTTACCCTGCGATGTGGCTAGAGATGAATTATTCAAAGTGGGCTTTCGAAAGTTCTCCGAATGGGGTGGTGAAAGCAATTTACGAAAATTGCAAAATGTAGCAAATGATTCAATTCAAAGGAAAACCGCCAACCCCCTACAATCTGGAGAAGGCGCGGCCCAAAGTGCCTCGGATTTTGCCCTTACCCCAATCTTTTCAACTCATATACGCACACAGCCTATATACATAAATATATTTATGCAATTTTGAGCACAATGCCAGCAGGATATATATATTTTTTTTCGGATGCTTTGAGCAGATATGGAGCTGATTGTAAACAAAGCGTTGAATTTCATTATTCAGCTCAGCTCCCGCCAGTGTGTATCATATCCCGTGAATCGTTCCACATCCCCCGGGATTTATATTCAATTTCAGTTTCGATATGCTTTATTGAGAAAGACTCGTCTACGATACAATTTTGCCGTTCCGGTACTGATGCCGCTCAATGGCGAGAAAGTTCCCTAGTCACAAAAATGAGGCAAATCTCTTAGCCACTTCTCAGATTTTCTATAGGCATCGCCCAATATTCAACTGGGGACGTAATAAAGACTCTGCTGTATGTGGGGGGGTAATGCTATCGAATTCTATTAAAACAAAATAAATAAATTTAATAAATCAAACTGTTCTAAACCAGATGACATAGCAACAGAAAAAAAATAGCTTAACAGGTCCATTTTATCAATAAAACCATTCCTTAATGGGGATACCATAATCTCTTCAATTTAGAACGCTCATGTTTGTCGTAATTCAATAGTCGTTAGTTGGGAAAGAATATGAGGATAATGACTTTGGACAGTGGCGTATTTTAAGATTTAGCGTTCTAGCCCTATGAGGTTTGCTACCCCATAATTTAAAGGAAATATAAGCAAAAGTCTTTTAATAATGAGAAAAGGTCATACAGAAGAGTAAACATCATTTATTAAATATTTCAACATTTTTCTGATGTAAAAGTTAACTGAAAAATTCGGCAGTAACACTTTTGTTATATCACGTTCTATATGAAAGATGGCTAAACTGCTCTGGCAATAGAAACGCCCCGTGTCTTGTTGTGCAATCAATGAAACAATGAGTTTTAGTTTTTGTTGTTAATTAGGTAGGCTTTGTAAATTTCTTCAGGCAAGTCATTTCAAATAGCAATAAAATAAAAAAATCCACTGTTTTACACATATCCGATTTTTATTTTTTGCAAATTGTAATACGAAACTGCCCTTAAAAAATAAATGCTATAATAAGCACAAACGGGGCTTGTGCCAAGCAACATTAAACATGATTATCAGCCTACGTTGTTTCCTCGATAATCCATTTATATTCGTACATAGAGGAATAGTACGATTCTAAGACAGGTAATCTTAAAATATGTTCGAACGGCATAGGTTACAGAATGTAAAAACCTGCCGTTAAATTTTTAAATTACAGAGAAAATACTGAAAAATGAAATTCTCAAATTTACAAATAGGAATGAAGAAATCAAGAGCTAAACTAAGCATTACTAAGTTAAATTTTAGATTTTTATGCAAGTAAGGAGGAGAATGAGGCCTCTGGTCAGTTGTTAGCACGTTGGCCTACCGTCCCAGAGGCTATGGTTTCGAATCCCAGTGATAACCATAGTTTTCTGCGCTACGAGTACAATGGGTCAATGAACGCAATGGACAACGTATCAGCGCTCGAGGATATACGTTTCACCAATTCCAATAATAATAATAAATAAAAGGAGGAGAATGCTTAGGATCTGCCATTAAAATTTTAAACTATAGGGAAAATACTAAAATTAACTATGAAATTCTTAAAATCAAAAACACTTTAGTTGTTTTAAGCATAGAATTTTAAGGTTTAATTTAATAAAATCAGGTCGTGGTTATTTTTCTCTCAATGTAGGTATCGATTATAAAATGCTGCCGCCCATCGCAGCCCCATGGCCTTAACGCCACTGATTTTGGAGGAATATCCCCTTCTATAAAATTTTCAAGTAATAGGGAAATGTAGGTACAAATTTTAAGACTCACTTTCATTTAATTTATAAAATTATTTTATAAAAGTAATGGAAACTTAAGTATAATTGCGCAATTACAATTTTTTCAATACAGTTGAATTTGCAATGTGTGAAGCCTTATTAATAATTAATTATCATTAGGTACAGTAATCAAATAATTAAAAAACAATGTCTGATAGTGGTAATGGTAGGAGTAATTATTTTTAATGTAATTCATTATTTTACAAGTCTGCTCAATATCTTTGATAGTTTTTAAGAATAAAAGAAATAAAATAAAAGTGAGCCATACATTTCACATGATTTAAGGTTACTATTTTACGTAAGAATGCTTTTTCCGAAAATAATCCATCGAGAAACGCAAGCGATTTGTATTTCTGTCGAAAATTTCTTGCTTCTCATCGACCTGAAAAGGGAAAATATTGTGCTGACCAATGAAGGTCCCATAGACTATCGTAAGGGTGTACGTGGTATACTTATACAATAAAAATGACCAAACATAAATCCAGCGACGAAACGAGTTTTTAAGATGAAAGGGCGCCCGAATTGAAAGTTTTTCTTTATTTTAACAAATGGTGGCCGGAATTCGCTCAAAAGCGGACCAAAATATTTCATACAGGCGAAAAAGGGAGCGAACGCGACCACCCCCAGTAACCATCCCCCAGTTAAACTCTACTTCGACTATCGTTTGGACGATAGTTTTTTTTTCCCAGTTTTTCCTCGAGGACGTCGACGGTAGGTGTCGGTGGAATGGTGGAAAGTTGGTGGGGGTTGTTTGACCAGCACATTCATTGTACGTGTGCACTTTGAAGGAACAGAGAAAAATTTTTATCGATTTCTGGTCAAGAGGGATTTCCTGGCACTTTTTTTTTTCTTCTTTTTTTCTTTAATGCCACGTCTCTCTTTCATGTGGTGAATTTATTCCGATGTCGCTGCTCCATCTTAATTTTAGTAAGTTGCGTTCAAGTGCTGCACTCGGTTCGCATCCATTAGTCGTATTAAATCCGGGCAGACCTGCCACCAAGATGTATCTCTTTGACCACTATGAGTTCATCATCTCAAGTTCCCTGTCCGGCATCCGTGCATCGTCGCAGTCGAAGACGACGACGACGACGACGACGGCGACGGTGGCAGTAGTGTCCCCAAAAATGCCAGTCGGCCCCGTCCCTATTCCGATTGATGATAAATTGTTGTAGGAAATTTTATGAGGGCTGTAAAACATTTAAAGGATGCGCATAAAGGGACAATGGGTTCGGTGGGTTCGGGAGGGTATCTGCTATTAAATTTGCAATATTGAAGACAATTTATTAAGGCGGACAGGCCGGGCCAGAGCCATACGATGGGGCGCCGGCGTCCCCTGTCCGGCAGTGTCATTCCCGGATGACTTATATTCTTGGTAAGGGTCAGTCGACGTCTATTTTTTACTCCTTCTCCACCCGGGAGATTTTTATTAATATCCAGAAAACGTTGAGTGGGTGTTCTGCCCGTGTGTTAGTGGCCACGGCATATGAGCGAAGGTATACCCGCCGATGGGACAAAACGGAGTGTTATTGGTCGAAGTCTGCCCGCGGGATCCCCTGTATTGCGCAATCACAGGAATTATGGTATTTTTCCTTGGACTAGGGCTCTCCCACCGCCGTGAAAATATGATATCACTTTTATGGTTGTGTACTCAAGATTTTTTCCTTACATTTGTGTTAGTCACAGGATTTGGGAGCGTGCACTTTGGTAGAGTAGATACCGGGGATGATTTCAGGAAACATTGCAGTAGACTCGCTCCTAGAGGGTGGATTGACCGAAACGGAACTCGGTAGATTATTGCCTTTTTTTAGCTGGTTTTCGGGGGATGATACCGCAAGAGCTGGTTATGGGCTTTATCATATTTCATAAACATTCAGGGCGTGGCTTTTGTGTTTTGTATGCTTTATTAGCATCAAGAGGAATGGGGAGAAATAGACATTTTGTTTTAAGGTAAAGGATAAATTACGTAGAGTAGGTAAAGGTAAAAGGTATAAAAAGAGACATTTTAAGAAGTCACCTGATACAGTCCTAAAACGCCCTTTAATTCTACTATGCAACTGCATCGGAAAAATACTTAAAAACAAAAAAATAATATTTTTCCGATTTCCGCGAAAATGGCAAGGGGTTAGCCCATGATTTTTTTAGGCCGAAAAATCGGGTTTTTGGATACCTTGCCGGATCTACTTGATTTATGGCTCAAATAAAAGGGCTTGCCCTCAGCAGTCCAAAACAAAAAACCGCAGTCAAATCGGAGTTAAATTCGCCGAGTTATCAAACTTTTACCTGATGAGAGGTGAATTTTATATAAAAAAAAGCCCTTTTTCGGGAAACCGCTCTTTCCTGGCCTTAAAATAAATTCGTAATTTCTGAAATTTTGCCCGGACTACGGGAACATGTTGCCTTTTCATAAAAAATTAAAATCGGGATAGGTACCGAGGGAATATTTCGAGTCACAGGGTGTAGAAGTTGATAGTTTTGATTTTGGAGACGGGAGAGCCCTAATTTCACGGGAAATGCACTCGTGGTCCTAAAATTGGCGTTTCCGCGCTAAAAGGGCTACAATTCTGAAACGACCTTTAATTCTACTAAGCAACTGCACCGGAAAAATACTTAAAAGTAAAAAAAAATAATTTTCCGATTTTCGCAAAAATGGCAAAGGGTTAGCCCATGATTTTTTTTAAGCCGAAAAGTTATCAAAGTTTTACCTGATGAGTGAGACAGTGAGTTTTACATACGCTACGAATAAAATTATTTGCAATGTTAACAACATGTTAACACAAGCAGAAAATCTATCCATACGAATCAAAACAGCTAAAAGAAACCTATAAATCCGCACCTAATTCGATACACTTCTACCTTCCGATAATACATAAACACAGTTAACTAGGGTTACTTTAGACCTGTGGGGTTAAATATTTCTTTTCCACCTAATTAGAATTTGTATTTGTATTTTAATCTGATATAGCATTAAGGCAAGTAAAATTTAGCAAATTTTTAGTTCGATAAGAAAGTAATATCAGAAGAATCAATATTGAGAAAAAGTAGGGTCAAAGTAACCCGAATTGACGGTAATAATTTTTAATTATTTGATTATCATTTTATTCTAAATTCCAAAAAAGTGGTAAACACTAGGGATAATCGTATTACTCATCTTTGATTTAAAAGCTAAAAGCACTTTATTAAAATTTATTACTCTCACTTAAAATTTTTAAGATAAATCCTTTTCAAAATTAAATGTTATACAAAATTTTAAAAGATGACAAAGATTTTGACATGCATCGGTAATATAATAGATGTATTTATTGAAAAAACGTAATAAGGTCAAGTTCAAAGTAACTGTGAGGTAGCTGTTGGGTGTTTATCTTCTTTCTTAGTATGGACAGCTTTACGTTCGGTTCGTTTATCTGTTATCAAAAGTAATAGGCAATTTTACGAAACATTTCAGAATCTTTACGTACAAATAAAAGTGTATTTTAGCTAGTTTATTGATAGTGATTTTTTTGTTTAATTTCCAAAATAGGTAAGGCGTCTCCTCAACTACTATTAAGTGCCTAGGTGCTCTGGGTCTCTATTAAGTCCAGGACTGCAACTAATTCCTTTTTTCTTTTATAAGAAATTGTGTTATGATAAATTATGCACAATTGAAAAGTTTAGTGCTACAGCCAGCTGATGTCAGCTCGGGGTATAGTTTTAGGGACCCATGTCGTGTTCGTCCCGATTTGCATACACGCGGCCATGCGGCAGCGAGGCCACGCAGCCCACTCCCCTATTGATTGCTACTTGTTGCGCGATGTGTCGGTCGCTCAATATCTAGCCCCGACTCCTTTAAGGGGGGTGGTGGGTGTTTTAGGTGGCAATTTATCCCTTTTATATAGCCTTACTTTTTTTTTCAACTTCCCTGTCATCTTAAATGTGCTTTCGAGCTGGGAAATGGAATTGTGGTCAAGCTTTTTACGTGACTTGTGTGTGGGTCGGTGCGGGGATATGAAATAGGAGCCGCCGTCACTATTGCCGCCAACCCTGCGGGAACCTGTGGGGATCGACCGACCGAACGTCGTCTCTCTGTGGGGGTGGAAAAAAATTTATTCTTTTTTCCGTCCAGATATTTTTCACAATGTGAGGGAAGATAAAGAATGAGAAAAAGTATTTTTTTTTTTTTCTGTACCGGGGCCCCATTATGGCCCTCGACATGTACCTCCGTGTGCAGCTTGGGCAGAGGTGTTCGCTTACCTCGCCAGCACACGCCGCTGGCCTCCTGTGACCAATGGCGACGGACAAGAGATATGTAACGATTGTCTTCTATATCAAACTCGATGGTTATTGGTCCGCACCGCGCTGTTTCCGTGTTTAAATTGGGTCGCCGGGCGTTTTTGTCTGGGTGTCCTATCCCAGGTTATGCCTGTGTGGGCCCAGAGCGTTCCAGACTTGCGGTGAAATTGCTTACTGAATGGATATTTTGCCCCTTTCCCTGATAATTGTTGCAAGAAGAATGATATCGGCGTGAGCTCAGGTGGGAAGAATTCTCCTTTTTCACATCCTGTAATATCCTTGTTGTCCTTGGGTTTAATGTCGTCGTCGTCGTCGTCGCATCCTACCGGAGCATAGCTGCAATTTTAGATATTGTGAGGCAAAGAAAAGGAACGTTAATGGGCTCTAGTGCACACCATACCTGAACCCTTTCCTCGCCTGCAGCACCAAAAATCGATAGAACGTTTGATACCCAGATTCGGTGATTTAGCATAATACGTGCACTTTATAGGGCTCCATTTCAGAACACACATTTGTACATATTAGCCTAGTCATTATTCGAAAATGGGTTTCTGGTTACAAATCAAATTTCAGCGCGTAAAAGGCTTTTTATTAGACATTCCCTCAGTGCACCTAACTAGCCGGTGGCTCGCTTGAGTAATTGTCAAAAAACCAATTCTACATTTATTCTGCGGATGATGAAAGCCAGTACTCGTTCCAAACAACAATCAAATCCTTGGTGCCAGGCCGGCAGTGAAGCCCACCCCCCCATTCCCTCCTAAATCCCTCTCGTTACATGAAAACTGGCTCCCCGGGTGGAAAGCATTTAGCAAACAAAGGGCTTGAATTTCAGCAAAGATGGTCGGTGGTAGCATAGAAATGGAATTTGGATCAGGGAATTATTAGCCCATGAAATAGCAGCAGTAATTCAAAGTGGGATTTTCCTCTGCCCGAGAAGGGCATTTGTGTACCTATGTGAGTTGCCCGTGGAGTTAGCTGAGGGGCAGCTAGGACGGTATGCGCGCAGTTTGCTTTCATACCGGACCGGGGCCCCCTTTTCACTGGGGGCTGCTCCACAAAGAACTTGATTTTAAATAAAATATTCTAAGGATAAACCATTTTCATGTTTTGGAATTTTTTTAACTGAATTTCTGTTGTTTTTAAGTACACACGCGCATGATTCTAGATGGACTTTAGTAAGACTTCTAGAGTAATAATAGAATTGATCTATTTAGAAAGCCATATCTGTTTACATCAAAAATTATATTTACGTTGAATAACAACGACTGAACACTTTTCTTTCTTGATAAAAGTTGAAAGCTAGTACCATACATTCAACTTCGTAGCAAACAGCAAATTATCTCTGAAGTATCTAGTGCTAAATTCTGTTTAGTTTATCGTTAGAAATGCAGTAAATTTTAGCAAAGATACATTGTGTCGTACAACTACAAATACTCAAGTAACTTTTAAGTGAATGCTAAGAATTCAAACTTGATTTCCCAACTTAATATTCCCATGTAAATGAAGCTATATTTGAAATACGATTTATTCACTTAGATAAACCCTACTAAAGTTTTGGTCAATCCCAATATATCATCTACGTATATAGCAATGATTCGAATGAATTTTTTAGAATTTAATACAAAAACAACATTACCAAAGGAGGTAAATGAGCATCGAAAAAGTTGAGCAATCTCTTAGAATTCTAGAGATATACAACTAGAAATGGGATAGTGTATGGATATCACTAGAAGTTCAGATAATTTAAAATTAATTTTAATGAATATTGCAACCCACAAAACAACTTTCTGATTATCCACTAGAATTGGAGTTAGAAATTACTAAAATATTAGAATTTTTTTTAATATGCTAAAAACTTCGTATTAGTGAAATAATAAAAGTACTGCAATATGAAAGATGATTTGCTAGCCCATCGTATACGTTTCTTTGTTATTTAACGACAGGATTTGTTTACGTATTTTAAATTGCTAATTCTACAAGTTCCACTATAGTATCCTAGGTTCATAATGATTTTAAAATTTAAGGTTTGTAACTACATGCCTTTCTGTTAGTTTAATACAAAATACTGTCGATAAAACTTGAAAGTGTACTGATTTAAATTTCAGATTGATTAAAAAGTTTTAAGTGCGTACAAAATTTCTACGGGAATTAATCTTTCACTAACAAATTGAATATCTTTTAAAAATTTCAGTAGTAGGTTCGAAATTAGCCTCTTAGTACCTCTTCCAAAAAAATTTTTTAATAGGTTTATTTGGGATAGTTAAAATCTCTTGTATTTTATTTGAGTCATATTACAAACACATATAGGTGATTCGTTATTTTGAAAAGTCCCAAATATGATATTTTTCTTGAAAATGTAAAATGAGAGGATATTTTCGTGTGTGAATTCGTAATCTATGGAAAATATTACATACATGATATATCACTTGTGGGGTGGACCAATGTTATTAATTAATTGTAACTGACAACAAATTAAAGTATTCGTATTTTGGAAAAAATTTAATCAGTAAGCGTGTCTATAGAAAACGTTTCTCTTAATTTTCTCTTACTTTTGAAGATATAGGGCTAATATTTGAAATAAGAAAGGGCATAATTTTGCTAGAACTAAAAGCTTTTCATAACTGCCCCCAAAAATTAAGGTTATGTGAAGTAAAGTTTTCGAACAGGACCAGGAGGCACAGAGGCGAGGCAAAAGTGGGATAGAAAAGGGCCACGCATCCTAGGCTCGTTTTGTATCCAGCCCTCGCCACCCTCATCTTAATTAAGCCCCAGTTGAAGTAGGAATAATTGCCGGAGGGCGCTCACGCACCAGACCAACTAATAAAAATGTCACACAAATTACGAATGCGGCTGTATGTGACTATAAATGTTTAACGAGGAAATTTTCACCGAATGAAAATTTTCCCAGATGAAATGGATAATTAAATTTTCAGGCGACGAGTTATTATATTGTCGCGAATAAATTTCCACGTGCTTGGTGCCATTGCTACACCGCCGATGGGCTGGGCGCACTTGGTCCTCATTCGCCGACACGGCGACGAGGAAAGTTCGTCGAGCTCCTCGCAAATATAATTTTAATTAGAAGCCGTGTTAAGATGATAATGGGAAAAATGCGAGGTTATGCGCACAGAGCTTCCACTCGTTGGGATGAGGGAATAAGGGAATAGGGGAATGAGGGAATGGGGATCGGGTGTGGGGGTGGTGAACCACAAAATTTCACTGTTCGGAATTTTTCTTCCGCTGCCGGGTGGCTCGCCCTTGCCCTGAGTCATTGCTTATAATTTAGTTTGACCTCCCCGCGCCTCTGCCGCAATTTTCCCATTTGTTTTGTTGTGCCCGTTGTTTTTTCTTTTAATTAAATTTTCCTTGAAAGGAAGAAAAATTGAAGGAAAAAATTTAAAGCGGAGTAAAATGAAAGGAAATGGAAACATCCTTTTTTATGTTTCACCCTCTGTCGAGCGAGCAAGGACAATACAGATGTGAGCTGGACACAACCCCCATAACCCATACCCCCCACGTTTACCGCCCGCAGCCGGGTCATTTGCCCGCCAACAGAGCTTTCCCTTATCTCCCGTCAAGGAAAAATCTTTTCTACTTTTCTTTCTTTTTTTAATTTCAATTTAATTTTTTTTTTGCCCTACTGTTTTATTTATTTATTTACTTTTGCAGCTAAGATGGCCCAGCCTCCGCTATCACTGTGGGGGAACCGACGTGAGATGCGGAGGGGCATGGATGGAAAAAGAAAATCTTTTTTTAATTGCATTTTCTGCTTGGGATGAGCTAATTAATTTGTTATGGCCCCTCCCAGCTTTTTTTTTTTTGTCGCCTGGTGAGCACTGCCCTCCAGAAATGGAAAAAGAAAATCTTCGGTAATAATAAAAGGAGCAGACCTTCATAACTTCTGCAGTAATCGTTAGGTGATATTATTCCTAGAGATTTTAAGCGTTTAATTCCCCCATTCCCTTTTTAAGCTCTGCATGCAGGTGTCTTTTTGAATCTTGATTTTAAAAATTATGTTAAAAGCAAGAGGAAATTAGAAATTGGGTATAAAATCTTATTTTAGTATAAGCGCGGAACACTATTAAGTTTAGGAAAGTGGGTGAAGATTGCCATTAGAAACTTAACAATAAAGAAAGACGATCCGATATTTTGTTACTTACATATATGACTGATATTGTAATCAAATGTTTCTTTGCATTTAAATTTTAATTATATTTAGGTGATTTTACATAAAAATCATTAAATATACAAAACAGTGTAATTATTTTATATTTATGATTGGGTATAAAGCTGTTATTTTATCTATTTGAAAAGGTATCTAACTTTTTGATTATTGCACGATGTTCGAGTGGTTCTAAATTTATTTTTTATGGATAATTCTGTACTATTTCTATATAATAAAAGAAAACCAGAATATCACTATCCTAAAAATTGCGTATTTTTGCGAAAACTCGTACATTTCATACGAAGCGACAATAATTGCCGGCAAATCTAAATGAGATGGAATATTGAGCCAGCAATAATAGGATACAATTTCCTCATTAAGGCTAATTACGAAATCCACTAGAACTTATCTAATTCGAGAAGCAAGGCAAATTGCCTTCCATGAATCTTCAGGGCCCAGCGAGATAAGCAATAGCCGCCGCCTGCCTTTCAGAGTCGTACAAAAAAAAAAAATAAATAACAAAAAAAAAAGGAAGCGTAACAGGAAACGTAATCACAATTAGCTGACAAACACCAAACCCACCCTACCAGGGTCTTTGGGGCTGAATAAAATCCGCGTGTCGACTTTTTTATTCCTTAAAAGCCTTGGCGCGATTAAAAATTCACCCTTTAAAAAAATAAACGGAATAATTAAGTCAGGAACGGTAAGGCGTGGGAGGGTCGAAAGGGGCAAAGGAAGGACAATGGGTGACAGGGCAGCGACAGAGAAATACGCAAAACATCCGACCGGAATAAATAACCGGGGCTAACCCCCGGATTTCAGCTATTAAGTCTTCCATGTAGCAATTTCGGTACACGGGCGGAAGGGTGGGGGGATAAAATCCATGTCCTAAAACAAATCACCAATTTATATTCTGAGTGCACAAAAAAATATGGATATTCGAACAGGGACGCCCACCCGGGGGGATGGCCACCGCGGGGGTTCCAGCTCAGCGGGCAGCGCTCAACACCCGTCCAAGATGATGTTCCTCCCGCAGCGGTCGAGGGCAATTTCCTTCATTTTATTCCCATCTTCGGTGCTTTGTCACGATCCTTTATGAATACAGAATAGGTGAGCGCCATAACTCGCACGGGCCGGCCTCCGTCTGGATCCTGGGTCTCTGGTCCCGGATCCCAGCCCCATAATGCTGAAAGACGTGTAGCTAGCCCGAGCCAATGGCATGGCACTAAAGTGGGTGAAAAAAAAAAACAAATACCCAGGGCCATTCCCACCTCGCGGGACGGGAAGCCGGGAAGAAAAATATGGGAGCATAAAATTTTCCTCCCGGTCAGGGCGAAGGAGCCGCGGGCTGATCAGGAGGGGGAGGGGAATAGTCCTGGTGGGTGGCCGACTGTCCCCCGTCCAAAAAGGGAGGGCGAGTTTAATTTGTTTCCAAAGCAATTTAAGGGATTTTAGCAATTTATGTTGTTTGTCAATTTTAATGAAAATTTTATTGCGCTTATATCAGATGGATGGGCCAGCCCCGGGCATCCCGTAGCGCCTTGGCCTGCCCCTTATCTCCAGTACACGGGATCTATTTCTGATATCCCGGCCCGTTGTAACTCCTGTCTCCAGATAACGCTGCCGTCCCACACATACACCCGCTCTCCACCGCCCATCCCGCCCATTGATACACCAGACTGATATTGGCTTTTGCCGAGATTTATTGGATCGAACAGTGGGTGGCGTTAGGTACGAATCCATCAATAGTATTCAATATTTCTTGTTTCGGTAGATAAATTTATACCTGTAGTAAATAACGTCGCTTCCCCGTCTTCGGGGGGAGAGGAGAGGAGGAGGAAGACTGGATCTAGCTGGCGCTGTGCGGGCGCCTTATATTAACCCGTGAATAAATATGAGAACGTGATAGAGGCACATGGGGTCTTTATGTGCTCCTCGGCTTAATTAAAAATTAAGGGAATTGGAACTGGGCACTAAACCCGCTTTAGGGGGTTTTTTTATGTTTCATCTACCAGGCCAAGCTTCGTTCATTGCTTTCCAAATACTGAAAATTACGCTCGACAAATTCTATTTTCGGTTTATGTTATCCGCTGGATTTTGCCTGGCTTAGAATTAGTCATTGCTTCCTTATTAAAAGAATTAGGACTATCCATGTTTTCTTTTTTTGGTTAATATTTTCTAAATTTAAATAAAATATCTTTATACCTATTGTAAAAAAAATCGAGCCTGCTTCAAATAATTCTTAAGTCTTAAACATTTACCTCGATTATAACCGCTTGAAATCTGATGCGGCATAATTACATTCACTAGCAACTCGACTTCAAAATTTCCGAAAACTTTTGATAGACAAAAATCCAAGCGGTTTGAGAATCGATCTGGTATTTAATATGGCACTTTTCAATATGGATAGTAAAAATTACAAGCTACTTTGAAACAAGGACTTATCGATCCTGTTTGAAGGTCTCGATCCGGTTCGAAAATGTTTTTATGGAAATGGTTCAAGTAGGTCTACATATGGTATATCGACTAGAACCGACTTGAAAAAGGTCGGAAACGAGGTATTTATTATATCCTAAAATATATCCAGTAAATTATTTATTTTAAAATTACAATTTCTCTTACATTTACATAGAAGAAAATAGTACGGATTTTTATTTTAATAAATATTTTAAAAAATAGATTGAGGTTTTCTTCAATACATGAAGTATATTTGATTCCATTTAAATTTAATCTGTTGAATTAACTGCATTAATATTTTAATAACATTTCGTTAAAATTCTGAAATTGCTTCATTTTTAACAGCAAAATGTAAAATGTATACTCCTTTTTTAAAAGCCAAATTATTTACGTAAAGGGTTTTAATAATTATCTTTAATTTTGTATCCAGTTTTGAACACGATACAAAGAGCATGAATACAAAGAAGACCTTTGACCACTGAAACGTTAATTCAAACTCATAAAGTTTGTAAGTTCAATTCGAATGAATTAGAAATAAAAGACGAATCCACTCTATACTATAATTTCCTGAGACCAAGTAGCATCGTTTCTGGTGGTCGTTGTTATAAAAGTTCGGTCTAGTATTTTTCCAACGATTGCAGCCAGTGGGTTTATTCTCCGTGAGGGTTGCTGCTTGTGGAGTTCCTCAAATGTATAAATTTATGTAATTAGGGCTCCAACATTCAAAACAGCCCGCCGACCCAAACCCGGCTGTGGCCACTATCCCATTAATCCCGACAGGGTGATATTACAAGAACAAAATAACGAAACGAGCTCGTCGTGGCGCACAAAAGTATCTACTTTCTTATATCCGACATAGATAGCGCCATAAACTTGGTCCTTGGTTCACATATCTTTGTGCTCTACGTCGACGTCGATGTCGATGTCGACGTCCTCCTTCATCACACCACGGTCCGCCAGGACGCCAATTAGATGAACGGGATTAGTTTACTACAAATGTGTAACATTTTACAACAGTGTACATGGCGGGACGTCCACTCGGCCCGAATCCGACCACTGTCCATCTGCTAATTTATCTGGATAATTGCCAAATGGGGAGTTTTATTGCGATCCATGGTTTATCTCTTTTGGGGCGATTCTAATGTTCTCCTTTAATTATAATTCATAAATTATTATGCGCCTTCCTGGGTTGGGATCGCTATCGTCCGATTGCCACCATGTGCCGACCGCCGGGTGCCCCCAATACCCCAACCCCAATTCGTTTTCGGGATTGGGGTATCCTTCCCAAGCTATCGCAGTGGAAGTTCTCTAATGCGAGTCAGTATTTCAGGGAATATATTCGGGGAAAAATTGAACAGCTTAATTTTCATGCCTCAATGGTTCGGATGAGTTTTGGAATTAATGATTCAATTTCTGCCACGCGTATGAGTAAATGGCAGCCACCCACACTTAAGGTATTTCGCAAAAGTGAGGGAGCTAGCCATTCAAAACCCTCTAACTATGTCGTAAACAGATAAGCACGAAACCATTTTCAAGCAAAAAAAGGATATAAAAGGATATAAAATATTTTTAAAACATCACCTGAGTTAAAATGTTAGCTTCTGTTTAGAGATGACTTAGCTTATGTTAGGAGTAGGGAAAAAACACCGAATTCATTGAAATTTTTTAGGAGCTGAGGATGTGAAGGAACTTCTTCCAAGTCGGGTATAATTTCCGAACTATACCACTTTCAATTTTGGCAAAATGTTAATTTAAAAGCGGTCATTTCGACCACAATATTTTTTTACACACGCATTCTTTTCATTAGCAACTGATGCTAAAGTGCACTATGCACACTATGCACCAGGCATTTGTGATCTTGTTACAATTGTCGACTATGAAAGGTATTTAATCAACTTTTACCTTCTTGAGAACTACTGAATAATTATTATATAGAGTTTCTTATTGAAATGTGGAAATTAGAAGCTCAATATAACAACCAAAAATTGTAATCAAATAATTCTGAAAGCGAGGGTTTCATGGCAAAGAAACCGTGTTCAATATAAAATGATAAAAATAAAGAGAGTTAACATGGGAATTGCGAAAGGTGCATAAAATAAGTATTACGTTCTTCCTTTGCAAAGGATCGTGTCCTCCGATTGGAAGATAAATGAAGATGTATCCAAATTGCCGTCTGAACTGGAAATGCATCCGTAATGAATTTCACCGTCAAAATAAAAAGCAAGAAAGCTCCGAATACACTCGACGGATTTTAATTAAAAAACTCATTACCGCTGATGAAAGAACAAATCAACTGGCCAGAAGAGAATTACAAAATCTGGCCTTTCCGCGTCCTCGGCTGCAGTACCCTTTGACCCGTTCGCCATTCGCGATGATAGTATATATTTTTTTTTTTTTACTGTTCCCCCCCATCGGAACCGTCTTCAGTGAGTGCTTTTCGTAAAAATCGCGAAAAATTGCACTTACAAAGGGAAACGTTAGCAAATTTTATGCAGAAAGAATGGTGAAAAATTCTGAAAAATCGAGAGAATCAAGAAAAATCAGAGGGCCACGGCCAAGAGCCAGGAAATTAAAATTGTTTTAATAGGAAACTGACTGCCTTGAGATCGCGACTATTTCAATGTTTCATTTGGTTGGGCTTCCTTTTTGCTCATTGTTTTGCTTCCAGTATTTGCGAGGCAAATGAGTTTGATTCCTAAAGTGATTTTGAATTTTTTTCTTTTCGATGGTCCACAAGAGTAAGGAGAAACACGATGATTTAAATGATCAATATAAAATTCGTCCTCAATATATTTTTGGTTTGGATTCGTAATTTTAGAAACGAACGAATCATTTTTAGTTGATTTTGATTTTTAGTTTTACAAGATTTAAATTTACAAAGCATTTTGAAGACTGTACTATTTGAAATGTTGAAAATGAAACTCTGCCTAGACACTAGAATAAAATCATAGACCTTCATCGATATTATTATTAATCGGACTACTTCTTGAAGTTCTAACAATCCAGAATTTGTTTTCTGTAAATCCCACACTCGATGGGTTTACTATTAAAGTACAATTTTATAAATTTATATTTACTAAAATCGGTTCAGCAAAAGTTATTCAAATTCATTTAATTTTAATTATATTTATTAATATAAATTACCTCTTTTCTTATAGCTATTGCTTTCAAATAGAAATTTAATCTAATTTTACCGACATTTTCGTACGTAAAAGTTGTAAACCAGAGATCCGCTTTCTTTGAGAATTTGTCCGAACTAAGCTCAGCCAAGATTAAGGACCTGGTTGAAGTTCATTAAGGACTCTAGGTGGTTCGAGCGATAGAGACTAGGGTCTCGTCACAAGTGGTATCACAATGACCCCTTTTCAGACCTAAGTGTGTTTTGCCTTACAGATACTTTAACCATCATCATTATATTATTTTACCTTCAGTTCAGTATATAATTGCCTATTTCTCTGGTTAAGCAGATAATTATACGAAAGTTTCATATATTTTACTAATTAGCCAATCTTAAATGATGAAACGCAAAAGGTTCTATAGTGTCCAATTCAAGAAATAAGGATGAAATTCGGGAAATGTTCAAATAAATTAAAATTCAGGAAAAATAAGCAATTTATTTATAGTACAGTGTAAACTGGTCTCATAAATAAATGTCCCAACTAAAGAACGCCCGAATATGCGAAAAAGGATGCTCACTTAAGAGCTAAACGTGTCCCGCAACAACATCCAGGCGTCCAGTCCCCGCTACGCACTTTGGTCCAGCCACAGCGGGGTGATGTACAGATTTTCATTTTCACAGGACACACCATACATAGTCCATCGGGGGGTGGCGGATTTCGGGGGCGAGGGGGCGACATTGTCTGGTGGGTGGCCTAAAGAGATATTTATGGGACCTAGGTATGTGTGTATCTCGAAAAGTTTCCGCTGCGAAAGGTTTGGGTTTGGGGTTTTTGGGGTTTTTGGGAGGTTTCGGCGGGTCCCAGAGGACGATGGGGGTGAAAGGCTGTTAGCTTAAAAACAGAAAACGATTGTGTGCTAACCAAATAGAGAAAATCATACACAGAGATGACCAGTAGGTGACCTCGCCACGGAAAGCCGAACATTCACGGCATGTCGGTGTTTGTGCTCGGCCCGGTCCAGTTCGGATGTAACGTCCCGGCCACGTATATGAGATTATTATTGGTATCCTAGCAACTCCCTCTATGATGGTATATAGAAGGAGACCGTCTGTTCGTCTGTCTTCGGTGGCCGGACGTTCGACCAAACGCTACTCTAAAATGGTTATCATGCCTATATATATGACAAATATTAATACAGAGATAAGTTCATCCTCCGCAGCTGGACTCGGTCGGATCCACCCTTGGTGCGCTCTCGCCCGGAGTGGAGTCCATCCTAACGATGAGTCCGAACGGGGGAGCACCCTTTTAGTGGATTCCAGCCAACTGACCATCGTTTATAATAAGTCTGGTTACGGAGGCGCTTTATTGGATTTTCTTTGCTTTTGTTGCTGCTCTTTCGCTGCGATTGTTACACACAAATGCAGGAAGTTACGAGGGCTCATTATTTGAAGGATGAGTGGTACCCATGTGATATATGAAAATTAAAGGGGTTTAAGCAATGCTAGCTTTTACTACTTCCTAAGGGGTAATTGCTATTTTGGCTAGCTTTTAGGAGGACTTTATTATATATTCTATCTCTATTTATAATTTTAAATTAAACTCCATCACTTTATCACTTCTCTAACAGAATGAAAGGTGTTTTTACTATGGAAATGAATTCAGTTACGAAATGAAGCTTTTTACATTTTCTGTGAGTAAGAATATCCACCAGAATTTTTTCAATAAAGTTAATATAACATAATTATTTTAAGAGAAAAATTATATCCATCATATTTCATATTTAATGCTTGTTCACTTGGTTTTAAATGTTACTATCACTTCTAATTGACTACTCAATCATCTTTCGTACATTCCAAATTTTACAAAGAAATGTTGCAATAATATTCTCGGTATTTTTTATATTCAATATATATAAAAAAAGCATATATATAAAAAAGAAATAGGCTTTAAATTATATTTCCTTCTTCTACTGCTGTTACATAAGTTTGATGCATACTCAATATTTTGAAAATGATAGTTTCATCTCACGATTACGCGTTAGCTACTACATGAGATTACGTTTCTCTCTATCTAGCACTAGATATCAAGCACAAATTTAAATTTAATTGTATTTTAAGTTGAAATATGCCTTCATTAGCGAAATTGAAAAAGTTGATTGTGCTATATGCTCGTTAGCATCTCGACTCTTTTCATGAATACTTCGAGGTGGTATAAAAAGTTCTTTCCTGAACTTATACAAGCGATTTCTCACCACATGCAAATCGCGTGGAATCAATTAATTCAAATCTCAATTTAATTACAGATCCGAGTCGTTGATCCCACCCCCGCCAACCAGCCCACGGATCCTGGAGCTCCTTTGCCGACTATAGCAAAATGTGAGCAAACAAAAAGTCAACTGTGTGCTCTCGTCGTGCAAGGAGTTATTAATGAAGCCCGGAGGTATTAAACTTAATCTCGCACCCGCACCCTCGTCATCCAAGGGAAAGTGTCAAGGCGAAGCCGCACGCAGATATGACGACTCAAGTAATAGAAATTAAGGGAAGAAGCCCGAAAGGGTTGCATAGCGTCGGCTGTAGGCAGGCCGGGACGGTCCCTTGACAAACAGCCAGACAGAAATTAAAATGAAAGAAAGGATCCTTGCGACGTAGTCGTCTTCGTCGTCATCTTCGTCCTCATCTATAGGAGCTCCATCGTCGCTTTGTGTACAACTCCTGGTCCCCTTTCGTGTATATGTGTGTGTGAGTATGCAAAATTACAATTTTAGCATTAAGGACATAATTTTATGTAGGAGCCACCCCCACCGGTGTGTCTGGAGATGGAATCAAGAAAATCGTACGCCTTGAGTGGTAAGGGCGGCTGGCAAAAGAACCCTTTTCCCCCATTTCTGGGCGACTCATTTATGAGGCACACCTTTGTCGTCGGGTAGCCAACCCGTTCCCGACGTGCGCCATCTTCATCTCATAATTGTATAATCTTAAGAGCCCATTTCTGAGAAGTTTATTACTCACACTTTATGTTTTATGGAAGAATTTTAAGAAGCGTGGGTATGCTGCCAGTGTGTTTCTTCTCAGGTTTGTTGGGAGTGAGAACTCACTTCAGGTAAAAGATGGAAACGTGAGTGTTGATGATTTTGGCCCCCTTTCCCCCACGGGGACGAAGAAGATACGGGGTGGATAGAAGAAAAATTTCAATGGAAATTTATAATAAAGGGTTGGTATCATGGAAATTTAATTGAAAATTTAATTTAGCAAAGCAACGTTCCATTGCTTGAAATTGAAAGAGATAACGACTTATAAAGCGCGTTAATTTCTTTGGCACTAAACGCTGTTATTAAAAGCAACGGTCCTGAGTCATTTATGCTCATTTATGTTTGTTTCTAATTGTTTTCGCGCAGCAAAAGGAAGTGGTATGGAATGCTTTATTGTATTTTCTCAACATCTTGAAGATATAAAAATAAATGAATATTGTGAAATATTTTTAAGGATTCTTTTTGTAAAGAACATGCATCGTATCAAAATATTTCCAATAATTTCTTCAGTCCTAGTGTCCTAGTGTCCTAGTGTGTAATTGATTTAATTTTTTAGACTAAATTCTTTCAAGAGGTTATTTTACGTATATAGGGATCGCCGATTACGAATTGAGCCTTGAATTTTTGAAATACAAAGTGGTAAATCCAATATATCAAAACTCTAAAAAAGCTGTAAGTTACTAAATATAAAATTCGATAGTTTTGTCTGATTACAAGTCCGGTCTCATATTTTAGAAATGTTTAGAAAAATATAATCAATATGTAGACACTATCAGGAGAAGAATGGCAGATCTAATTGGAGCTATGAAAAGCAACCCCTAAGCATATACTACGAAACTTAAAAAATCTAATTTATAAAGCAAATATATTACCGTTGCTAATTTATGGTATAATAATATGGAGTCAAACCACAATTAAGAAAATTATTAAAGAGAGCCATTAAAATGGTGCTTAACCTTTCTCAGGATACTCCAACT
This sequence comes from Philonicus albiceps, assembly GCA_963969385.1. Lineage (NCBI taxonomy): Eukaryota > Metazoa > Arthropoda > Insecta > Diptera > Asilidae > Philonicus > Philonicus albiceps. Next base: position 30,343,219 of record OZ017775.1, read on the forward strand.
CCAATTCTATATGAAAGTCCAGGAAAATTTAACCTGAATCAATTAACAGAGATTGAAAAGGTTAAAGCCAATTATAACATCACAAAAAGACACACAAAATCATCTATCAACTTAGTACTCGTATTAAGAATACAGATTTAGATGATAGGATGTTATAATCTACCTGCATCAAGAACCAATCGTTTTGGTATTTAAAAGACTCATTAACAGAGCCTACATTCTTTACCTAGGTAGTCTAGAATAAGGTGAATATTTCCAGCAATATGCTGAGAAGTGCGACATAAGACTATAATAAATTTCCTACCAATGTCATTCTAGTAAAAACTTACTATGCTCTATCTAATCAAATATTATTTATAGTACACATTTTTAACTGCTACATCAGACTTGGATATTCTTGTTATATTATAGACATGTACTTTTGTGATGGTGCTGCATAATTTATTATTTGGATATATTTTTATGACAGACTTGCTTAATATCGCTTTTTGAAATAGTTATAAAAATTAAAAGTGATATAATATAAATCCACTTTTCAAAGTAGCTCGAGCGACTTACCTTAATTTAACTCGCCTATTAAGTAATAATGTGCGTAATTACGATTTTAGTGTTTTATTAACTTTATAAAATATCTTTCTTCAACTTAAAGCGCAATTGGTAGAGTAAAACTTGATTGAGGAAAGTGCTCGTAATAAGTCTCATCATAGAGAAATCAAATCCTTATGAATTTCTTAATATTTTATCTCGGCATCAGATGCTTCTGCAGAAGATGTGAGATGTTGCAGTTTTCTATTGAATCGTGACTTTGTTTCACTCCGTGGCACAGAGGGCAATAATTAAGTAGTAAATCTAACAGCCTTTAACTGCTTAAAAATGAAGTTGACGGCGCTTATAAATTCCCTAGAGATAATGATCTACTAGGGTCGGTGGCTCTTTTTGCAGGGTATGTGGTGAATGTGGTTTTCTTCCAGTTTCACCGAAAAAAAGACAGTTGCACCTCACCTCCTGAATCCCACACGTTGGCCAGTTGATGGTATCGCAAACCAAAGCTCGGCTATTAAATTGCATATTTCCTCGTAATTGCCGCAGTCGCCTTTGTCATAAACACATTTTTACGGCACATATCATCTCTATAAGACGTATAAAATTATTTTTATATGAGGGGATATGGGGGAAATGAAAAAGTGGCCGCTCTTGACCGTCTGTTCCCACAGCGCCCGCGGTATGCTGCGCTCATATCGGGGAATGTGCAATAAAATAATTATACGAGTCCATAATTTTTGGCCTATCTCGTTCGTATGAATAATTTGGTTGTGGCAAAACATTCGACCGTTTATTCCCGTCACTCCCGGCGGGAATTTTGACGAATGATTATGCTTTGAGGTCAAATGAAAGGCACTCATCTCTCTTGTCGTGTGACATAATTTATTGTGAAATTGTGTCTTTTTTTTTGTTTTTGGTTTTTTTTTTTTTATTATTATTATTCAAATGCGAGGCACTTAAGCTAATGCCACACGGAAATGTCATATTAATTTTCTATCTACTTTAACAGCTCCTTTAATGAATATCAATCTCGGATAGATGGCTTCATTTTGCAGCATTCGTTTGCATTTTTATCATTCGGGCGGGAAATTAGGACATGAAATGATTATCAAGATGAGAGTTTATGCGTGTTTTTGAAGCTTTATCGCCTCTCAAAAAACTGGTTCATATATTATATTTATGGAATTCTATAAATATTTATTAGCCATCATTTGGCAAAATTTACTGGTTTCAAAGTCTAAAATCTATTAAAATTAATTGATTGCAACAAAAATCATTTTCAATATTATTTTATAATCAAATATAAAAAAATAAAATGCTTCTAAAATTATATGAATATTAAGTAAAAACATTAAGTAGTTAAATTTTGTCTATTTTTCAAGTTTCTTACATTTCATTAAATTCATAAACGATTTTTCGTGTAATAGAAGAATAACATGTTAATATCAAAATTTATTATTAAGTTTGAAATCTCTGGTTTTTTTTTATGTGCATTCTTGTTTTATTACTTCTTAAGCTTAATAAATCTTATAAATCTATAAACATTTTTAAGAGGATTAGTAAAACTTAAAAATTATAAAAAGAAACAGAAATCCAAGAAGTTTTATAGTTATTTAGGCAATGAAGACATAAAAGTATAATAAAATTGTTTGTAGTTTTAAGCAACAGATCAGAGAAAAATGTTATCGCACAGTTAATTAAAACATCGACGTGAAAAATTCGATTTTACTACGATATCTTAAAGGGTTATACTCCATCATAATGGCATTCCCTCTTAAGATTATCATCTGTAAATTTCATAAAAATCGGTATAAAATTCAAAAGTTTTGTCGGTTTATAAAAATGCCTAATAGAAAAATTATCTAAAAATTATAATTTCTCTTTCGTTTTATTAATTGTTAATCTCTTTCTCGAAATATTGGCCTCTAAAAAAGTGTACTTCGCCAATTAGACGATACATCTTACATTAGACAAATCGGTTTTATCGGTTTGGTTTATAAATACTTTAACTTCTTATATGAATTACTGTGTTAATTGTATCCTCTACGGTAGAATGTAATTGGATATGTCTCTGTATTACTATCAAATGGTTTTGTAAATAAATTAATAGGTCTTAACAGCCAACAAAAAGATGATTCGAGAAAAATGTATTCACATTTCGGTATGCTTTGCAAATCAGAACATACCTACCGCTCATTTATAAATGGTTAAATTTCACAAACTATTGAAAAATTTCCTAATAAATATAGTCTTCCCATGCTTTATGTTAACAACATTAAAAATAATATAGTTTCGTTAAAAAACATTCACAAAATTACGTCTTAAAAAATTTTATTTAGAGTAAGAGATTTTGAAGCAACGAGTGAGCTTAAAACTTGGTATTTTTCTCTTTTTATATATGTTTCATTTCATTACACATAACTTCGATATTTGATAATTAAATAAAACTTAAATTTAAATTAATGCCGCAAACCACAAGGTACTAATTTTCACGAAACTGGTTTAAGGGTCTAAATATTAAAAAATAAATGTTGGTAGGTATAGAAATCATCGACTCTATAAACTCCCATTTAGTAGTATTTTTATTCATTTTTACAAATACTAAAATCGTTTGTATATTTGTTGATCGCCTTTTTAATGTTACAAAATTGTCTAGATCGCATCGTAGAAATAAGGTGCAGTTGGCGGTTACCTAGATGACGGTTCAATCCGCTCAAGCTGTATCGCATTAATATTAAAAAGTAATTTCTACTTCGAAAAATTACAAAGATGCGTTATCGCAACGTCTACTGCAAGGCCATTGTGGTATGTTTTGAATTCCTCAATTAGTCGCGATTGTAATTGATCAATTTCAAAGGAGTGTACCACATTTCCTTCCTATTAACGTGTGCTGCGTCCATAAATACAACAGCCGGGGCTGAACGAGATCAAATCAATTGAATGGGCCGCGCGATCATATGTAACAATTATTCAATACGATCGCTTTGTTGATCGAAGATAAACCGGACCACTGCGGCACTCCATTAGTTGAAAATGACCGCCAAAGCGGCTAGCGACCATTAAAAATCGAACATGATTTCGACCAATCGCATATTTATTCCGAACTTAGCCAGGCCGCTTATCCAGTTCTCCTTCCTTCAGATCGCTATGATTAGCTGCTACCTATTAAGGTTTGCGGGATGGCAATTTATTATTTAGCGCTAGTCGTTGCGATACAGTACAGAATTTTTAAGTAATGTTTTTTTCCGCAAATTGCGACAAGCTAAGCTTATATTTTAATTAAACACATTTACATAATTCACGTGACATTTTGATGTGTAATGATTGATATGCCCACACCGCACCATTATGCCGATCATATTGAACAATGGGGAAATCTGTCGTCGCGCAGAAGATTCGATGAAATGTTGATTGCTGGAAACTACTGGATTTCCATAAAATTGCAATGCTGATGTAAATCAGTCAAGTACCTGCTCAAAATGGGTATGAAAAGCAGTCGTCCTCCGGGCAAAAAATTGATTGGGATACTTCAATGCCACGATCAAGTAGAAATTACATTTACGAGATACTTTTACTGTATTAATGATTTCTTGTCGAATACGATCGACATGGTTAGAAATCTAAAACAAAATTTATTTAAAAATAACCCTTTCTTTAAAACTGGATTCAATTTTACGGGAATCTTGTTTAGAGACTCATAATTGATAAGCTTCTCAAATAACCTTCAATAAAGTCGTTTCCCCTTTATTACCTCGAGTAATGAAAGAGTGAAAATCAATTTTCTACTTTGAAATAATTTTTGCTTACCACTTAGCAATTTTAGAAAATGCATTTCTAAGAAAGTTGCTTCCGGGAAATTTTAAATATCTACTTCAGTAATAACTTTAACAATAAACTTATCAAACATAAAACTTTTTTATTTCCTAATTCGACAAATGATTTGTGTTTTGTCTATCTCAGTTCGTGTTTTCATAAATTCTGTTATTAGTAAAAAATTATACATGATATTTTATAAGTACTTGTTTGATAATAAACATTTAAAAATCAAAATCAATACCACTTCAAGTGGCTAAGTATTTGCTCATAATCTCTAAGTCTCAAACCCTTATTTTGGTAAAACCCCTTAAACTTTTCAAATCGCCTCTTCAATCGTGTTGAACTTCTGCAACTGTCCTTTGACTAAATATTCGCAAAAAGTCCATCAGTTCCTTTCGTCTAAACTAAAAAGCACTTATGACCTCAAGCGGAATGAATTAACCTTCGTCCCCTTTGCATACTTGTCAGCCTCTAGGGGTACGGCTGCATATTGACGCATTATCTACCCTAACAAAGACCTCGCAGCGGGGGGAGGAGCAACTAAATATTCAGCAATAATAACTTGTAAGGATAATTTCACACTTAGTTCATTTGGCAGATGCCACTTGTTTATGCTGACTTCCCGTCCGCACATCCCTCGGGCGCAGGTTGCCTATCAACCCTACGGGCCAGGTTGGCGTTGGCGGGCTCGTTCAACCCCCGAATTACTCGGTCGCTTCGAGATGATTTTTTAAGAATCACTTGTCTCGCTAGCGAGTATCGGGTAAAATTGAATACGCACTGTTCTGCGCCGAGGATACAGCAAAAAAAAAATGTGCCCACCACCCGGAAGGGTAGAAAACCCGCCGCCGGGTGAGTGTTGGTTTAAAACACACAACTTCGCCGATTATGCGTATTTGAGTGACACGAATTGGGCTAGGTGGTGGCGGGTAGTGGCTGAGTCCTCTAAGGCTCTGGAATCGCTTTGAGGACAAAGGGTGGGCGAAAAATTTGTCCTGGGGCGGCTCGGGGTGCAATATGAAAATTCAATTTTGTGCCACATTATTTGACACGGATTACCATTGAGTGCATTTATTTTAACACTCATCCATCCTTCGGGGATTCGCCCCGGATACACAGATGGATTGAGAACTCTGTGTCCTCGTATCTCGATATAAAATTGAATAATTCGCGTTTTAGGTAGCGACACCAGACGGGGATGTGTTGATTTAATTTCTTTAATGCGTATCGCAGCCAAATACAAGTAATTTTTCAATTAATTTTCATTTCAATTCAATTGACGAACTCCTGCTGATAGGGTGAAGCTGAAGCCTATATGGTGTAGTAAGCTTTAGAATATTGGGATCACTTTCCTAATTTTATTAAGTTTTAAATTAGATTACTTTCCTTTTAATATTTTCAATCATACAAATAAAAAAATCTACTAAATAGGCTTTAGAAATTTATTTTTAAATTAAATACTACTAAAATTGAGCACTTTGGGTTATTTCCTTAAATTCTAAAGTAACAATATCAAATCATGTGCCTAGTTTTATAGTTTTATAACTTTCATTCATATTTATTCCATTTTAAAGTTCTATTTTTAATTCCGTTTACGTTTTAATTAAATATTTAGAGACAGTATTTTCACAAACTCATTTCTTTGCAAAAAAGTTCCATATTGTGAAGGGTGATTTTTGTTATAGGTATAAAAATTTAAAATGAAATAAAAGCCGTAAGAATAATGCTAATGGTCATGGTGTTGGCTTTATTTAAAAGCAATATTGACTTCCAAATGATTTAACGTCTGTGATTTATCAGCGCAGACAAGTGACTTCAAATATCCCCAAAGAAAGTCATCCATTATACGAAATTATGCACTCATCGAACGCTTCCCGCAATAAATTCCCGCGTTATTGCCCTAGTTGCTCGATAAAGTGATCAAAAATTGGATTTCCTGATTACGCTTCATTCGACCAGCCGTGACGCCCATATACCCGAAATTTTTAAACAGTAATGGTTTAAAAATATCTTTTAAATAAACCACTATTACGTGTTTTATTTCATTTGAAATTTGTATACCTCTAAAAAACAACCCCTTTATATTTTAGAATTTGGTTGTCGGTGGTTTCGCTCATCGCAAAATCAGTTAATTCACATGATCTGAAAAATGTGCGTTATTCGGTGTATCCCCGAGAAGGAAATGCAACGCTAAGGGTAAGTAATAAATTTTGTGTAAGTCAATCGATAGGGCCCATAAATAGCGCATTTCATAGCCACCATCTTCCCTTAATCCTCTGACCATCGATCAATCACCGCAGCGCCGCATATTCCTCCCTCGGATAAGGTGTACGGTGGGAGTCCTTCGGAGCCGATTTTTATGTTCCCTGTTTCCCGGCTCCTTCGGTTTTTTACACGTTTTGACACAATGACGTAATATATTCATCCCCAGGGAATCACCTTTCCTGGTCGTGTGTCATTTATATTTCATGATTTCGGGCTTTCTTCCGCCCCGTAACAGTGTCCCGCTTCCCGGGGTATCCCACCCCCCCCCCCCCCCCCCATCCCAGATATCACTTTGCGACAGTTTTGCCTTTTTTTTCTTCCTCGGCGGCGTATCCGCTCTTTGTAGTTTGATATAGTGCTCCAGAGTTGGGCTCTGATTTTGACACTGTCGCAGTTCCCAGTCCCAGTCCCAGTCCCAGTCCCGGACGGCGGCGTTGAGCCTGCCATCGGGTTTTTTTACTTTTTTCAGTTTTTAAGCAATTCTCTTGCGGTGGGATCTGGTCACTGGCACGGGACGCAGCGGCGTGTGTAGAAATCGAGACTCCAGGAACTACCACGCATAACATTTGATATTTGGGATTTCGGGAAAAAAGAAGGCAAGGTAACGAGAACTGAAGTAGATTGATGGCCTTGATTGAATTTGTGTGTCGGATGATTTGCTCGCTTTTTATGTTTTCGCTATTTTCAGAACGTATACCATCCCCTCGAAAAAAAAAAATATTGCTGAAATATGGAGATGTGAATACACCACGGCGGCCTCTGAATAAATTTCCAAAGTTCAAAGGTCAATTTCGCGACGATAATTTTATTTTCTGGCCTGAAATCGTATATTCTCCCCCTCCGCCCTCCTACCCTTCTAGGGTAGTCGAAAGGAAAAGTGCGGGGTCAGAGCATGATTTCAGTGAAACTTTGCATTTTCAAGCAGTCTCGATTATTTCGCATAAATTTACTGGCCGGACTTATCCTTTCTGCAATATCCAGACATCGGTCATGCTAAGTGAGCCGGCAAAATTTGCAGCGATCGCAAAACTTAATCGATATTCAACTGATCGTCGCCAATTTCTGATTCGTGAAATTTCAATTGGCGCACTCACTACGATTGCATTAATATTAATCGATCCTGTCGAGTTACACCTGAACTTGACTGGCTAATATTATGCACCCCTGATAGTCGGCTAATGTAGACCCCTTGAGAATCTATTTAATCGCGATTAAACCTTTGTCGCAGTTACTTTCCTTACATATTTTATTCGCATACTATTTTCCCTGTTGACCTTGTTTCATGAAGATCTGATCGTAGTACTTATATAACTCAAATTTGAAGAATGTTTGCGTAAATAAAAGTCATCCATTGGCATTATCATAATTTTCAATTCGTAGGATAGTCGGACAACTTAAAATTAAATTTAGTAAAATGAGAAAAAAACAGTCATTTTAAAAATAAATAATTCATTTAAAGTATACAATAATAACTAAATATGCAATTTTACATAGCTTAACGCAATTTGTCTAGTAAACTACTTACTTTTGGATAATAATTTGATTTATAAAATTCCTTCTACCAAACTGATATTATTTATTTCTAATTTTAAATTATTAAAACTATTTTCTCGATCTCAGATTTTTAAGTGTTGTTCAATTATTTCGTAGTATAAGAAGTATTAATCAAAAACTAAGTTCTACTACTATCTCTTGTGTCCCACCCGTCATGCAATAAGAAATTTAATTTAACCATGACAAATCTATTTCAAGGGAAATAGTTAATATATGTAAATTATTTTAACCAAGTAATATAAAGAAATTATGTTCAAATTTGTGTATCTATTATGGAATTATTTACTCGTCCAAATCAGTAAAAATCTCTGTCCCACCCGTCCTAATATTTTAAGTTTCCTAAAAATATTTGTGTTGGTTTTTCGTTCACCACTTTTTAGAAAACAATTAGACTTATTTGATTTGAATTTTAACGTTAAGTACAAATATCTAAAGAGATAATAGAATTTCTCGTCCCACCCGTCACAATGTAAATCTATGAATTTAACAAAGTTAGGAGAGATTTATGATTTGTACTTTACCATATCGTAAAGCATATACCTAGGAATGCTATTATAAGTGCAGTATGCATTATGTGCTTCATTTACACCTTAATATTTGGAAGTTTTTCAACAAATGTGCTAAAATTATGGCAGGAAACACCTAAATATACCTTTCGGTAAAAGTCACAGTCCCCTAATTTAAAAGACATCATAAAAAGAATATCTAGTTATATTTGTATATTCTTTTAACAAAAAGTAAATCACATATTTCAGGCTTTGAGATATTTTATAATTTGTGAAACAGTAGAACTGTTTCTATGATTTGCAATGATAAGATTATTGAAACTGAATCGTCAAAAGTGTAAGCAAAGTGTTAAAATTTTAATAGAAACCTGACACCTTTCATAATTTACAAGGTATATTAAGGCTATTCTGCCATCCGCGTTGTCTATTATTTAACATAGAAATGTCAGGTCACCTGCTACATAAACCGCGCCTTTTGTTTACAATCGAATTTTAAATTTTACAACACGATCTTCGAAAATCTCCTCTGGCGATGGGTTACACACATTTATACATCTGCGCCACATCACAGTTATAGCCGTGTAATAATTTCTTAATTATTATGACAGCAATTTTCGGGTCCTCAGTAAAAAAAAAAATTGATTGCGATTTATGTTTTGACGTGTTTTACAGGCATATACGCCCCGCAGCTATGTTGCCTCTGTTATGCAAATGGGACAGTTCCATCTAGGCAAACTGTGCACTAACCACTTTTGGGCTCAGGCAGGCCATTTTCACGGCACAAACTGTTATTTATGGCGTTATCAATTTTTGTACGGATGACTTTATTTAAATGACTTTTCCTCGCGTCGCCGAATATTATTAATAAGTTCTGGCATCTTTTTACATGCAAATGGCATAACGTGAGAACAGTCCCTCGAATAGAATGATATGATGGAGAGTCGTTCAAAATTTGGAAAGGTGTTTCTTGTGTTTGACTATTGTCAAACAAGGTCACGCAGAGTTAATAACTCGGATGACTATATAATTTGCCTAATCTTAAGTTATGACAGTATTTTGACACAGAAGAGGTGTACTGGAGCCTGATTAATAATATCAGAGAGAATATATGAAATTTTTGTAGCTCTTTTAAATGCAAACAGCATATCCCGGCCGGTCGTAATTAATAACCGCCGTGAATTTCTAGAGCGGACTGTGAACCCGCTGCAAAATGCCAGTAACGGCGAAAAAATTAATTAACGAGACCGGACAGGTACCCTAGGAACTTAAGTGACTTAATATTCAAATTGGAACTCTTTAAGAAATTTTTTAATTAATTTGTTTCTCTTGGATTACACACATGCTAATGCCAATGGGACTTCTGGGCCGTCATAATTTCAAAATAATGTGCTTGTTATCATTTTCAAAACCGATTAGATTAGATTGGGAAATATAACTAATAATATGCTACCAAATTCGAATCATGTTATGCAAAGAGACTTGAAAGATAAAATTATAGGTTTTAACAAAGCATCCGATATCATAACCTTTGGCATATTTTTGATAAAGTGATGTGGAATCAAGGTAAGTTTGTATCATATTAATAAATAAACCTGCACAAATTATATAACTATTTTTCTTTTTTAATCATTCGCTAATTGCTTCAAATTACACAGAATATCTAAACATTTTAAATGAATCAAGAAAGCAATCTTGTTTTAGTATTAAAATATTAAATGGTTTAAAAAATATGTTTATTATTTCAATAATTCTAAATTAAATAAATCTAAATATTCTATACATATAGACATAGCTGGTTCAGCGAACATTTTTCATATCGAATCGTACATTAAATGTTCATAAACATATTTTAATGTGGTGAGCTTCAAAAACTTACAAAGTACTTTACATGGTAAAATCTTGAAGTATAAATTCGGACTTCCGTAATTAGTAATTGGCGATTTTGGTAATAATTCAATAAAGTAAAATTGGAACCATAGTGTGTTTCATTTTGAGAAGAGAACCTTGTTTAAAAGGTCATAGTGTAATACGTGCAGGCATTTCCATATTGAGGTCAGCGTTTCGATAGTGAACATAGTGTACTGCCGGTAGAAACTTAAAAAAAGTAAGTATAAACATTTTTGAAAAACAAAATTGAACAAACAAAAATCAAACATTCATTTGCAATAAATTGCAGCTATCATAATGATAAAATTGAACTTTATTATTAAAAGAAATTGTTGTAGTTTTGAGAACATTTCGTTTAATATTTTGGTTCAAAAAGAAAATCTAATTTACGATACCATAAGTACTGCTTCGTCAATTTTACAATATGGCAATAGAGCAAACTTCCATGCTTTATTTTCTATCCTTAGATATTCATAGATCGTTTGTGCAATATTGCCTTGTTGAGGGTGTTATATTTATAATGATATACTTCTTCTAAACAATTGCTACGATATTATTTTGCGATTCTTCCAATAAATTGTTTTTCATTATAATTCACATTTAGAATTGAAAGAAGTCATTTATAAAGATCAGCTTCTAACTCTCCATTGTGTGTGACTACGACAGAGAAGTCATACAGATAATGATGATTTCTCTTCTTGGATTAAAACACTTATAAAACTCTTTTAATTTGGTAGTTGAGCCCCATATATCCCAATTTGAAGTGAAAGAATTGATTAAAAGAAAGCGAAGAGACAAGCCATCTAAAATGATTAATATGAGATGAGTTTGGATATTATGCTTTATAATATATCGAGCACACCAATATAAAATATGCAGTTGTTGCTGATAAAAGAGCTGTATGTAACGATACTCATGTACCATTTTACTCTATACAAATTTTTATAATTTCTATATACGAAGATATGGGTGCTTATTATTATTTCAAAATCTCTGATATATTACCATATACGAGTATATATAGGAGTGAATCTATATAAACAATGATTGTTCAGATTAAAATTAATGTGTGACTTATACGCTTTTGAATGTATAACTTAAATATTCTTAGAGATTTTTAAACAAATGTTGATCTTAAAAAAATCAATATAGGAAATTAATCAAGATCATTTTCTAATCGTTCTCTATCTAACCGATATTTTAAAGGTTGATTCCATTATTTATTTGTTCATTTCTATTGTGTTCTAAGAGACATATGTAGGCATCTTATCCCTTGTATTCAAAAATATCCAAACAATTCAGAAAATGCCACTAACTTAACATTCAGACATTTATCAAACTTTTATTTTATTTCTTTTGTGCGTGATAAGGAGTTATACTGAATAAAAAGATTCTATTTCATATACAAATGTGTCTAACTGGTGGTCTATTAATAAAACCGGTCGGTGCTTCAATCGCCCGGACGTGAACTTGTCCGATGCATTTATAAATATTACATTATGACATGAGAAACGCTACAGTAATAAAAATAAAAGAAAAAAAAAAACGCCGGGTACAATTGGCAAGGGTATTCAGTGGAATTAAAGCGATTTCCCGCTGTCGGTCGTCATCTGGGGTCCATCCACCGCAGCGAGAGGAATAGAAAACGATCCACATAATTCACCTGCTATTTTATTAACAATTTTTTTCTTTTTTTTTTTTTGCCTTTTCCCCGGCAGACAGGTCGAGAACGCTCGTTATCCGCCGATTCTTATGGAAATGACCTCCATGCCCAGTGGACACATGAACCGATAGATATGAATTTCATTAGCATAAGAGAGGAGCCAACGTTTAATTCATAATTAAACATCCGGAGTTACGGAACGTTAAAAATATTTCGAATAAAATCTCGCTTGGTCCGCATTGTTCCATTCATCCGCACCGTGCGCACCTGTGATGAGGTATGATGGACATTGGACACACAACGAATCCAGGTGAACATTTATCCATCCATCCATCCATCCATCCATTCCGTCCGTCCGTCCGTCGCTGACCCACTTGCTGCAAGATTGCATCCATCGCGCGCAAATTTCATTGAGTGCCCTACCTACTTCCACCTAGGCGGGATAACTAATGATCGTGCAGCGCTTTTTTGATTAATTTTTAAATTGTTTGATAGAATTGTTAGTTGCGCATCAATTACCATAGGAAGGGGGAAGAGGGGGGTGGGGTCTCCAGGTATATGCACCCGGCACACATGCACCCGCGTATCGTCCCCGGATTTTATTCCCATTGTCGGTATGCAAATCAATAACCGGATACGGCTCTTTTCAGACTCGACAGACGGGACGGAGAGTTATTGCTGTGCCGCATGGCCATGTCAACATGCATATTCAGTGCAAAGCGGGAAATCTACAAAATTTCGTTTTAATTATTTTGAAATGAAGTTTTCATGTAAATTTTCCGATGATTTCTGGCACAGCTATGCAAAGTTTGGGTAAGGGGGGAGGGTAATATACCTCAACCTTTTGCGCTCAGGTGTTTCCCTGGCATAATTGTTCGAATGTCCGGGTGCTCACCTGGTCCCTTCCACGGGCCGTGCAACAGGAGTTCGTAGGGTGCTAAAATAAAATCGACGCAATATAAAAAGTAACTGCCTGCAGTTATGCGGTTAAATGTCACCGGCGTTAATTCGATTTTCACACGGGGGCCTTCTTCCTGCCACGATAGGCCGCAAATCCGTAGGGGTCACAACTTATGGCTTCTTATGATTTCCGAGACAGAAGCCCACTCGCTGAGTTAATTTTAATGTGAAATTTCTGCTTTAAACACGGAATTCCGCCACGGTCTATCTGCTGCAGCAATTTACGCAACTTTTTGCAGTATTGCTGAAAATAGGTGCGAATATGCAGATGGAATTCTATCATACACACACCGTTTCGTCATTGCGCTAACGCACTTTTAAGGAAGCCCCCCAAACGACCGGTAATTAATTAGTAGTCTTTACCTTTTTCATAATTTTAACACTTCGACTAGTTTGAAGCTTTCACAAGAATTTGTCTATAACTTTTATCGATAACTCATGATTGGATATTTACAAAGTAACACAGTCTAGTAATGATCCAACATTTATATCTCATTCTTGGCTAGACTATCGGTTCGATAAAAAGGTCAATACCTTTTTTGCATATCTTTTGAAGGAAACAGTTTTTGATTCCACTTATTATTACAATCCAATTTATAAACGAGCTTTGTCTTACAGATAACATTATGCAAATTAATTTAGATCTATATTACATCTGCGATTAGATGGCTGCATATTAAATTGTATGTCTATTTTCTAATATATCTATTGCTGGCTAGATCCAATTTAGTCTTTTAGATTTTTTACTAGATTAAATTGTTAGCTAGTTTTATTATTCTTAAGTAAATGAATTCTACATTGTCTCTTTGATGAAAGGTATATGTGCTGTAGTGCCAAGAAAGGTTGTAAATTAACTTTAACATTTTATTTTGCATCACCTGGAGTTTATTTATATGCGTATAGGCACAGATGTATCAAACTGGGCATGCATAAAGCATAATTACTTCAAATATTGATTTATACAATATTAATTTATTTTGGGTATATTTTTCTGAACGTTCTTAGAGTTTCGTTCCTGGATATGAAAAATTAGAACTCATATAGTATAACTATGTAATCCATCTGTCTGTCAAGGCCTGTTTTCTCAGAAATGGCTAGAGGCATCTAGTTGAAATTAATATCAAACACTAAAGTTTATAGTCACATAGTCGTATTAAAAATTCATATTTGTAACTCAATGGAATAAAAAGACAATTATATTTTTATACTGACATACTAACGTACTGACTAACAGACTAAAATTTATATAGGAAAATTTAATATAAAAAGAAGTCTACTATACATAAATCCGCCAATTTTTATAAAACGCTATTGTAAAATTAAAATGTAAATAACTTTAAACACTTATCAATAAAATCATCAAGGTATACTCGTACACATTTTTCTAGAATAGAATAGAAATTAGTTTTTAAGTCCTAGTCTTTGAAAAGTAGAATATTCCTTTCCACTCCAACTAGCAGCAATTACCAACAGTAAGGTGTCTTAATTTTCATTAATTAGTAAACGAGAGATAACCCTGCTATTAGACTATTCTGAACATTTCGTTTATAGAAAAATTTGTCCTAAATTAGACTAGGAAGTTAATCTTCAGCTTTCTATGACATCATGTACGGGTATAGTGGTAATCAATAGATATTAATAGAACTTTCTGTGTTTTATAAAATACTTCAAAACTAAACTTTTTTAATAAAATTTCGGACGGTAGCATATCTATCTAGAGTTGTACTTTTAAAGTTAATTCTCTTTTTTACAAAATATGTTGATATTTAAATAAAGTTTAAATAGTTTAAGGTTTGCAAAAGTTGTCATGAATGAAAGAATATTTTGAAACCTACCTACGTTTTTTCTATATGACTATCATCATGAACATTGAAAAAACCTTTTATTAGAAGAAAGCGAAAATGCCACCTTTTAAGTTCTTAGTCTAAAGACTTACTTGATGAGGGTAAAACCTTATATACCTCTAAATTGACCTACAGAGATATTTTATTTTTAAGCATTTTAATGAAATTTAACCAATACTTTTTATGTCTAAGGGGAAAAAAGTGGCATAACACGGCAAGTTTCTATTAAGCATTCACATCACTGTCGGTTATGTTCCATATTTAATAAATAATTTCCAGTTAAAATATGTGCCAGCAAGTGAAGTAGCAAAAACTGATCGCGCCGAAGGAATATTCAAAGCGAAAGGCAGTTACAGCTTGAATGAAGCGTGCCATAACTCGGTTTTATGCGCGTATGCGCGAATGTCCAACTTTGTCGCAGCATTCGGGCCATAAATGCTCATAAGTCCTCGCCTTTTATGTCCTGACAGGTTTAATGCCTACGGTTCCAATTTTAAATAATTTTTTTTTTTTTTTTTTTTTTTTACCAAGCAATCCATTCGTTCGGTCCGCATTTTTGTAGCGGTGGCCGGTCGACTTTTATGCATTTTTTAATTCCATCTCATTTTCGTTGCAGATTTGATTAAGTTCACCATTTGCGGCGGTATTATGCATCGCATATGAGGTATATGGGAACGCGCGCCGTATGAGACATATGAAGCAGTTCGAGGTAATTTGATGAATTCTGCGACTATAGAGACTAAATGGAACAAATCGCAACAGCAGCTGTATCTGGCGAACATCTTAAGATGAATTCATGCTCGCATCTCACATTTATTGCGCCTCCGATGATCGATAGATTCGGGGACAGAGAGAGTGTTTGATACGCGACAAACATATTTTTGAGCGAAACGCTATTACATTAAGATGAATTAAATCCATCAATTTAATCAGGCAAATGTAAGTTAAATGACACAAAAAATATGCTCTCGTCGTCGAATGTTAGGGTGCTTTAAAATATTCACCCCTTCTTCCTTTGGCGACGGTTCGCGCATTTCACTTGAATTGATGCAATATGAAAATTAAGAGACGCCAGCCCCCCGAATAAGGCAAATAGATAAATTACTTAGTGCCATATGCTTGCTTCAGCGATATTTGTTGTCCTGGTGAGTTGAAAGCGAATCCATCGATGGGACGGGAAAAGGGTTGAGATGATTGGAATTAACCTAATTTGTACAATGCTATCGTAACGAGTGCAGTCAGTCGCCGTTTTTCATGTTTTTGATCAAAGTAAATGTGTTTTGGGGACATTAACTGATAAATTAAATTTGGAAGGTCAATACGATGGGCATTGACCAGATAAAAGAGTTTTAATTTGATTAATTAAAACGAGAAGAACTTTGGGTATGTTTCAAATAAACATTATATGTAAATCCAATTTATATAACATAAAATTGCTTATTATGATTAAATATTATATAACATAAAATATAATTAAATATTTATTTAGTAAAATGAAGAGATCAAGATATATTTTGATAAATTTTATTCAGGTTACCCTCCTATTTAAACGTGGACAAACTCAAAGTTTAAACCTAAAGGAAACGTTTATTTTTCATTCAAATAGCTCAATAACTGAAAAACATACTTGTTTCGGAAAAAAATGCACTGTTTGCAACAATGTAAAACCCATTTGCATCAAAGCGTGAGCACCTCTACTTGGTTTCTATACTCATAAATATTTTTTTTAAAATTAGTCTTTACATCAATTATGAATGAAACTGATTACCTGCAACTATTGTAGTAAATTTCAATGGAAAGTATATTTCAGGTTAATTTTTATTTTTATCTATTTATATACTTAAGAGGCACTAAGGCTTATCATAATCAAAACAAAGAGGTAATCAGTAAAGTGTTAAGTCAATCACCTAAATTCTCTCCACAAAACAGAATAAATAAATAAATAAAATAAAATGCACATTACCTTTTAGCTGAAAAATCCAACCCCGAAATGGGGGGCCCCAATACCAATCCTCTCCAGCATCAAATCAAGGATGAAATGGGGCCCTTTGAAGCGCTCCCAATTAATCATGGCCTAAAAGTCGCCCTCCGACACATCGGAGGCACATCCACACGTTAGGTTTAGGAGCAAAAAATGCTTAAATTTTTGCGGCCGGTGTGTGTTTTTTTTTTTATATATCACATTTTTTTCTCCTTTTTTTTGCGTATTTATATACGTGTGGACATTTAATCGTCAGTGGTTGGAGCCCCTCAATGAGGTTTCCAGGCCGCCACTTCCATTCATAGATGAAACCACTTAGCCAATGCCTGTTTAATGGGCAAATGGATGTGTGGCCTCCGAACAGAATTCAGGACGTATCTAGATACAGGCTGGATGGGACTGTATCCGAGCGTACTGAATTTATTCGAATGGAAATTGAAGAAAATCTTCAAATAATTTGAAAATTTATTACATCCACTTTTCGGGCATTTTCATTTTCTCGTTGGGTTGAATCAGGTAGCCGATATTCTCATTGTCTGTAATCAACAATACCTTCGGTGTTGGAGCTAAAATATTGTACTCGAATAACTTTCAAAGTTACACTTACAGGAACAAATTACTACTGTTTAATTTCAAGTAAATCTTGTAATTTCAAACTTATAACTCTAGAATTAAATTTTAACTTATACTTTAATTTTCTTACAATATAATTTGTGATTCTTTACCAAAATATAGAACACCTAAGGTATTTTATAAAGAGTAAACCTTTCAGATTGAAATCAACTCCAAAAGTTAGTATACTCGTACTAATTAAATAAGTGTTTAATTTTTATATTTATATTTATAGTTAATTGCTATTAGGCCAGTTAGAAAATAATCTTGACTTCACATTAAACGAATAAAAGTTTAAAAGGTGCTTTTTGAAGAACGCACAATTTACAAAATACCACACACTCATTAGGACTGTAAGACATTGAAATGAGATGTAAAAGTAACATTAAAATTTAAAAAAATACACTTTTAAAGTAGAAGTCTTCAAATTAATTGTAAAAATACCCCAATATTACCTACATTCACAAATGTTTTAGAGTAATCAAATAGTTGTTTCTATTTTTTGTTATCCTCTAAATCCCAGTTCTGAAAGTTAATAAATTCCATCGTAATTTGGGTATATGTATAAGATTATATCTAAAAAATGTATAGCTTAAAAATCGTAAGTAGGGGATATAAACCCCTCAACATGAATTTTTTAATTAGTCAAAACGAAGGTATCGCTCCAAAAGTATAAGAAGCTAGTATAAAAACAATTATTCAAACATTCTACCGCTCACTTGATAGAGAATCGCAAAAATCTTAGGGTAATTTTAACGAGATGGCTAAAACTCTGTCCATAATTCATTCTGTTCATTTTATTTAATACACGCTATAATGACAAGCGAATTCCTCCATGCAGTTCTACAATAATGATGATGAAGCGACCCAAAAGATGGGGGCCCTTGATAAATTAGGGTAGAATTTTTTCCTTCGTCGAGACGAGACAGTCTTAACGTTAGGAAAATACCCGGAATGATTGTAAAAAATTGGAATTGTGCTAGAGAAGCTAAACTAGGGTTCGAATTTTTAGAAATTTAATTTTTATGGACAGGTTCCAGTTGGGTCTTTGTTAAAAAGGGAAAACTTTTGTTAACTTAACAAAAATTTGAATTTTATTATCAAGTGAGGGAATAAACCACCAAATTGAATCATATACTTAAAATAGATTTAAATGTGATTGGTTGAATATGGGTGTTTTGTCCCTTTGCCTTCAAGGATTTGAACGAATAATAATAATTAAGAAATAAATGCAAAGAAATAACAAGTAATTGAAATTCATTACAATAATATAGGAAAAAATTAAATGTATGATACAGAATTGTTCAATTTGTTCTTCTTGCGTTACATAACTTTAAAATGTAGCAGATTTTAAGATATTCAACACAACAATCAAGATAAGGCCAGTTTTTAAATAAATATAAAACACGACGATCATTTCTGATTCAGATATATGACGTGCATTTGAAAATTAAATCTGGTTAGGTTATTTATTATACGTAAAATGTTTTCAGAATTATAAGTTTTAATTTACTACAATACACTAAATGTGACCTCGGATATTTTTAAAGTAGATAGTCTGTTTCTTACTAAATCTAAACATAATCTAGTAAAACATAATTTAATAACTCAATTTTAAACAAGATAACTGGAAGGATATCATCAAATTTCCTATACTGATCGAGGAAGCAAACAATGTTTTAAAATCGATAGTAGACTTTCGTTTGAGAACCTACGATTCATCTAAATTCGATCATTTTTCGCTTAGTAAGAAAGGTTTAAAAATTAGAACGATTTCTTGGATGATACCTTAATTTTGAACGCACAGTGTATTTCTACTAAGAGTTTTTAAAAACATAAAGGTAACATTGTCTGCTTATAATACGAGTATTATAATTTAAATGAATAAAATAAAGAAGTATACAATTTTTAATTTTATGATCAATTAATTAATCAGTGGTAATTAGAGTATTTAAATTTTAATTAATCGCAAAATGAGTCTACCAGGAAGCTTATATTTTCCCTTTTATTGTAGGGCATAAAACATTTATCCTGTAATCTTCCCTTCAGTTAAATTTATCTCGTCCCTTTTACCCGTTGAAAGGAATCCAGAATCCAGTCATTGTTGACTCAATGTGGTCCCTATTAAAACTCAATCGAGCCGTTTTTAATTTTTATTGAAGCAATCCGAAATCACCTACATACCAGCGGCGGTTTTTTCATTATGCAATAACCCAAAAGACCACAACGTAAGCTCAATGTCTCGGGAATTTTGACGAATTTATTATGGAGATGAATGGCGCCCACCAAATGAGCGATGCCACGCAGGAAGATGTCTCAGATATATGAGTTAAAATTGTTGGACCGGACGGCGGTCTCCTCATATGGAATTCCACTTATTTGGGGACCGCAGTCATATGGGGCCGACCATTCAGAATTTTGATAGCAAAAATGCTTAATTGCCGAGGTTTTTGCTGGAGCCCCTTCAAGGGCTGCCCGCAATCACTTTAAGATGGCATGGAAAAATCGAGAGTTAATTGATTGATTTATTTCTGAGAAGTAAGTTTTTGCCTCACTGAAATCCCTTTCCATGGTGGGCCCACCGGACGTAGTCCAAAGAAGGGAATAGCTTCCGACAGTGTAATGGAAGCGTTCAACATTAAAATCAGCACAAATTTTAATTTACTTAGCTTAATTACGAAATAGCATTAGATCAAATTACACGATTTTATTCTCTGAGTTTATTAGACAGTAGGATTCATAGGATTATATAAAATATTAACGAAAATAGATAGATAGAACTCACAAGTTGCTAATTTTCCATTATTCTTATATCATAAAAAATGCATCATACCCAGTCAATGGAATTGCTTTTCATCTTCCCAAAAAGCAGGGATCCGGAGAAAAAAAAAATATTCCGCTCCGGGCATCATGTGTGACACACCAGACGCGGATGAATGCTGAAGGGAGATTATAACAAAGTGAATTCATATGTAGCATCAATCTGACACTTATGTGTTATCCCGGACTCAGATGAGATCTCAAATTTGCAGATATTGTCAGATGACATGGTTTTCCCTTTTACTTAGATTTCGACTTTTCCACTAAAGGGATAATGGGGAAAGAAAAAAATATATATATTCTTACGGCCAGGGGATAGGGTTAGATCCCACTAACATGTAGCTTTTTTTCGCCTAGTTATGCCGTAAGGGGTTTCAACGATTGTTATTTTGGATCAGCAGTTTAAAGGATGGACTATGACATACAAGACTATTTATAAGAAAGATAACTTATTATATTTTTATTATTTTACGTATTACAGCAATGTTTCAGAGGGAAGGGACAAAGATACTCAAAAACGCTCTTTTTACCGATTTTTTCATTTGAATATTGCAAATAGTACTTGTAAAAAAGTATTATCATAGTTAGTCCGGCGGCTATCCTGCATCTAAAGCTGCCCGATTTTTTTCTACATATAGAAGATTATTGCAGTATGGGTGTTTTAATTATTCAAAAATTATCTGAATTTATTTCTGTAAGAGCATTTTTATGCTTTCCTTTGTCCCATTTAATTTGTCGTTCTAAGTGAATGTAAATTCAAAAATTATACCTCCTCGAAATCTAAAATTTTAATTCTAAGAATATCAAGTTTAATTAATTCAATTCTATACAAAAATTATGTTGTTGATCAATTTCAGTTTACTAAATTAAATATAAACTACACTCGACGTTTCATTTTAATTCGATGTCAACTTGCCTGATGTCGAACGAAAAATTATACAAGATGACACCGAACGAAAAAAGAAAATTGTGTCTCATTTTATTTAAATTTTGTTAATTAAAAAACATGCTAGACGACATGTTGCCTTTGTTCAGCTTTTCTAAATTTTATTTAGATAAAACTGATGAAAATAAAATATCAAATTAATTATTAGGTTTGTATCCAAAAGATAGTTATTATCAAATTCTCTAGAATATTGGAGGTGTGTCTAATTATCTTCAAATATTAATGACCCGAATGTCAAAAACATTGAACCAGAAATGACTCGGTGTCACGTTCGCCGGGAATATTTTTATGTGTTATCCGCGGCTCGAGCCGGGCTCAGATTCCACTTTTCGCCCTAATCCCGGGTAACAAGAGTATCAACCCTCCGGGTCGTTTCCTTCATTTCACATCGAATGACAAATTACACGCAACAATTTCTTTACGAAACTGTTGGAAAAGTGGAAAATTCTAAAATTATCTAAAGCGGCGGGAAAAAAGGAATTATTTTAATTCATTCGAAGGACGTGTCGCCCCCGCGCACAGAGACGGGATCGCTACCATTCTGGGCCAACAGATGCACTTTGGTGTATCGTGCGGCCCGGACTCTAGAACTGGGAGCACGGAATTTCATCTTAATTTGAAGCGTGCGCCTTACCGAAGAAATTGAAATTTGGGGCCCGGGGCCTTGACATTTACTTATTTCAGGAATTCCGTTGTCTCCGCCAGTTTTTAGTTTTGCCGATCTGATGCCTTCCAAAAATAGCCCCCACTTTGTCTCTAAAGCGGTGAGGGTCGGAGAAAGTGGCTTTGGTTGACATAAATCTGTCCAAGATGAGTGCAGGCTCATTTAGGGAAAATCTAGGGCTATTACCGGGGAGTATGTCGCCCGGCGGGGAGGATAAATATACGAGCGGGTGGTTTTCATAAACATCTTTTCTACCACATAATTTTAAATTTTTTCTTTTTCTTAAATTACCGATTTCATAATAAGCTGCGGGGTGGCTGCAGCTGCCTGATTTATGGGCCCACCACTTCCTTACTTCCTCGAGGACAGCGAAAATCCTCGAGGTGATTGGCGCCAGTTTCCGATCTACTCCCAGTAGTCGTATCCTGGATCATATCAGAGGCAAGAGAGAAAAATGCCAAAATGCCACTTGGTCCGATCCAGCGGTGATATTTATTATGAAAATTTCGACGACGCATAAATAAAATTTTATCTGGACGTTATCCTGACAATGGCGCCTGAGAGGACGTGCGAAGCAAAAATTTCTGGGATTGCTTTTATTTTTTGTTTTCCCCCTAATTTCTGTCGGATATTTGTCGCCAAGCAAAGGACATTTCTTTCCTAAGGTTTTGATGGCCCTGTATAATTCCTTTGCGTCAACCCTTGTACCTAAGGGCTGAGGACGCAAACGAAAGACCTAAGATAAGCCGACACCGGAGGACATTCATATTATGAATTTATTGCCCAATCCATGCCTACCTGACACTGTTGTTTGTTGTCTTTCCTTTATTGGTTTTGCCTTTTTTCTAGCTTTATCATCATCATTATGCTTGAGGGCAAAAATAAAACTTTATGAATGAGCTAAAATATCCGGCGGGAAAATTAGGTAATTTAAACTGCCATTTCAATAATTAAGAGGGAAGTTAGAAACGTGAAATGAAAACATAATTTTAGTATAGGGACGAAATAATGAGATAATATGAGTTTTAAATATGTATCACATTTTTAAACATCCTAAAAAACGTTTCATCCAGACATTCATTACTATCACAAAAATAATTGTTCTTAAAGAAATTTCTAAATCACTATAAACCCTAGCAATTGAGCACTTCCGTTAATTCCCAATATATACCTTAGTTGCCTCCTCCTTTAATAACTAAATAAATTAAATATTTACTCAGTAAAAACAATTTTATACTACGTGTATGTAGAATCAGCAATTTGACTATCTTTTAAATACGAGTACTCAATAAAAACAACAAGGAGGTTCTAGTTCAACAAATAAAATATTATGAATGATATATTTATAGATAATATTTTCGGAATTTAATTGAGTTATTATTAATTTAATATTAGAATAACGATATCTGCAATCTGCGAATATCCAATGAGAGGAGAGTAAAGAAAATCTGTTGATTAAGTTGGATACACTTTTATTCCTTACTCTAAAAATAGCCTCAAATCGAAAATTGCCACATAAAACGAAATTTTCTACTAAAATCAATCTGATCCAAATTAAATTGTGAATAAAATAAACCTAATAAAGTAGTCTATTTTATGTATTTATATAGCATGATATGAGTTTTTATATTAAAACAAAGATGTCTTTTAAAATTAATTTCAATGAGTATTTTACTCGTATTTACGGATAGTTGCAAAACCCTACGACCAGCTTTCCATTTTCTTAGTCTTTTATGAATAATTTTTGTAATTCAGCAAAGTACTTAACATAAAAGATTCATAAAAATTGTGTAATGAGTAAATTGATATATTTCCTATGAAAAATTAAAAATTGTTCAATTGTATCTGACGAAAATAACAAGCGATTTTGCTTGTGCATATGGAGTACATGCCTACCTTTTATTTTCTTATATTTTGAACGTACAATGTAAATAAAAAATAAGGGGAAAATATGGTGGAAAGGATAGCAAATTTGAGCAAATGAGTGTTCGAGATAATTTTTAAAAAATATCAGTACAATAAAAGACGGTTTCGTTAAAGTTTATCTGAGCCCTGTTTCAATTATTAAATCATGATAAAATAGAAAATATGAATAGAAATTTCGCACAAAATACATAAAAAGGTTGATCGACTTGTTCCAACTTATTTTCATATTTTGCGGGTAGTACCTACACAATCCAGCCCTATAAAATTGAAGTAGGTACCACCACCTTATAAATTGTTGTCTGTTCACTGCACTTCCGCTAATTTGTCATTTCCCGTTTAGCGGTGTCTGAACGTTTTTAATGCAACCAACTGCAGTGGTGCAGCAGTTCACACCCCGGTGCACCAGAAGAAGTAGAAGTGCATGCACATTAAGTGGAATCGTAGAGTGTACCATAAAATTAACTGAGAAGTCGTTGGGGTCAGAAGGACCCTTGAATTAGAGGTTTGGTGGCCTTGCAAGAACTCGTCAGCGGTTACAATTTTTATAGAAACGACAAATCATTTTAGCCACCCACTTAAGCTTAATATAAAATAATTTGAACAGTAAAGGAAATTCTGAAGAATTATCCATCTGATCAGCTCGTAAAGGGCTTTTCGAGTGGAAATATTTTGCCCCATGTTTCGTAACTTTTACGCTTCGTGACCCGCACCCTTTCCGGAAGGCTGTTGGATGCCTTTCAAAATTATTTCTTTTTTGAATATTTTGACTTTGTTAATCCAACAGGACAACCCACACGCTTTCCTCGGGTACTTTCACGTTTTTTTTTTTCTGGCACGAAACTATAAAATTATGAGTGAATGGCACTTTTATGACTGTTGCGAGTAAAAGATAAAAGAATTCTCCGAATTTTGGCCTCTTCGACGGTCATATCACCAAGGAAATGGAACTGTTCGGGTAACGTAGACGTTAATAAATTTGTACGGGGCACTCAACAGGAACCGTAGCGTTCCCAAGGAGTTTACTTAGCTTTTGTGATAAGCCGAAATTCGTGACAGTTTTATGCGCCAGAGAATTAATGAAATTTCATTCTGTTCCGGGTGAAGCTATGGCCACAACAAAATTTTGGTAGCCTTTTAATGCCTGAGAAGTAGTAAAAACCGACTGAAATTTAATATTCCATTCGGAAGTGTTTTAGGGTGAAAGTGCACACGGTGATTTTTACTGAACGATTCCTTCGGTTATGGCTCATACAGGTTTCAGTCATTAAAACGGGTTATTCCGTAAAGAAAGAACACAAAATTTTATTTCATTATATATGATTTGTTCTTAAACTTTAAGTCTTTCTTAGTAACGCACATATCTCATTCAGACTAGTGATGAGCAAAATCTTGTCAGTCTCGGTATTTGACTTGTTCTTGTAATGCTGTTTTTACGGTAGCAAGACCAAGACTGTAAGATCTAAACCAAGATCAAGGAATAGTAGAGTCTTACAAACTTATTAAAATTAAGACCTGGCAGACGAGATAAAAATCAACACTATCATAGTCTTGCTCTTTATACTCATTGTGGTGGCTCAGTATGCTTCTACTAGCTCCACACTTTCTTTTTTCTGTTACATTTAAAAATTTCGTTTAAGAGAAAAAGATCAAATAGTAAATTTCGGCTCTATTATTAAATCAAACATCGACAATAAATTATTTAAAAGCATAGGAAAATAAGAAATACGAGTAACTTTATTATGTTCTATCAAAGATAAATTAAACAGAGTTTGTATGAACAAACTCACCAACGCACGATTTAATGAATTGGATCTGTTACTATATTTATATTGCTAGGTACCTACTTACTTATGAGAACTATGATTATCTAATAACCAAATTATACTGAGCTTATTATATTTATACCGGCTGGACTTTAATTATTTGAATTTAAGACTATTGCGAGTATCACATTTTGCAATTCAGCTTCAAAATTGTGTCTTAGCTTGTGATTCGAATAAAAAACGATACTCGCAATAGGCGCCTTAATTTCTATTGTTTTTAAAGTTTTATTTATTTTAACTCGGCTGACTTTAGCAATATGTCTAATTGCTTACGCCGAAGGAAACCCTAATATTTAATTTAATCTTAACACTATTAAAACGAAAACTTTAACCTTAGAGACTATTAAGGCTTAAAACATAATTACATTCGGTACAATTAAAGGAAGTTAAAGGTACTAAACCTTGCAGCTAGAATCTTTTGTAGCGAATGACCAGAAATGTTGTAATAAATAAAAATGATGACCACCACCAATAGAGAAAGAAAGAAGATTTTGTACAAAAAGTCGAATCTAACAACATAAAGAGCGGTAAGTTTTCAATTCATTCTTTGAAGTTTATGTGAAAGAATATTACTTCCGAAGTGATTTCATATAACACCAATGGAAAGAAGAGAAAACAAGCGATGCATGAATATTTCCTCATAGAATAAAATTTAGAAAGAACAACTTCGATCGACGGATTCCCACTGTGCTACGGGCCCTGTGCGGCAATATCTTTATGACATCTTTATGACGGGCTCCAATATTTACATCTGTCGAGTTACGAGTTAACTGGCTTTTAATAAAATGCCGAGGTTATAAAAGGCCGATAAAAACGCCTCATTATTGGCGCGATGATATCTGAATTTCACTTTTTTTCCTAATGAATCAGAAACTTGCGCTCGCGGATGGTGTCTGAGGACCGTCCGGCCAGTGATCTTATCTGTACCGGGATTTATCAGCACCTGCGGCAAGGTCATAATCTCTGTTGGTATCTGGCACCAGCATCAAAATGGTTTATAGTGGAATCTTTAATGTGGCTTACTCGTTTGGAACATTGCGCCAATGTGAGTTTGGCTTATGGTTTTATTCCCGTAGGCAGTAGCTAACCGCTGCCAGAATCAGCAGGCACCTTAGGCGGTAAGAGCACGTAATTGATTTTCCAATTTCGTGGCATCGAACCACCTTCGCGAAAGATAACTATCTCGTTCGCGGCGATAAAAGTACTTTCGTTGAAAATTAAATTCGATGCACCCATAGGGAACCAATAAAATGATTTTAGCTAGCACCGAGGCACTGTGCTGAGCCGAGAACAACTCCTTCTTTCAAACTAATTTCTTAAGACACCAAAACGCTCCACCGCACAATTTAACTTTTCCCGAAAAACGAGAAGCTCTGCCGCCACCGCTTTTGCATCAAATTGGGGAGGGGGAGAACTTTGGTGGATGCGGCCCTGTAAATGGGTAAAACGCGGAAGGGAAGCTAAAGAAAGCGTCCCCGAATTGCTCCCAGACGAGCCAGACAAGTGCAGGGTTTTTCGAGTTCCCAGCCTTTACTAAACCGGGGATGAATGTTGTCATGCCCGAACTTCTGCAAATTCCTACCGCACGCAAAGTAATTTTAATCGAAAATTGATTTATAATTGGAAAATGTTTTTGCAGAATTGACTTACCACTTCCGGGATTAGAGAGGGGCTTTGGGGCGGTAAACTTTTCCAATTCGATGCCGGTGAACGGCTGAGTTCGTTCGCGTAATTAAATTATTTCATTGAGGGATTATCACCTTCAGGGGAGAGCTCTGCGCCTTTCCTGTTCCTAGGGTTAGGGATGCAAGGAGCCGGCCGGACCCAGCTCGTTAATAACTTCCATCGACTGACACTATCACCGTATTGATCGGACGCGCAAAGTCCCGGCAAAAGGGTTTAATCTGCTGGATAATTGCTCGTAATTCGGAGTGTCAACAGAGATGGGATTAATAATGAGATTCAGGCCTTCTTCTGTCCAGCCTCCCCCTCCGATCAACCTATCAAATCGAATCATGATGGCGATGTGGTATGACGGCCGATTCGAATTAAGTCTAACTAAATTAAACTCGGACTCCTGTCGTGTGTACAGAGCCATCTAACTATCTAAAATCTGCATCGCGGATAGTGCGTGTCCTGTGTACAAAGTGCCGGTCGGCGAAATCTCTAATTTCGGGGCAATGGACATGATGAATCCCAGCCCCCTTCCACTCTTTAGCAAACGAATATTCTAGGCCGAATTCCCTGAATATTCGAAATGTCATTAAATGCACGGGATACAATCAAATCTGAAATTTGTCCAGGATTACTATATCCCGGCACAAAAGGCATTTGCTAAGGTAAAGCTCTGCGTAAAGTGTATACAAGCAGTAAGCGAATTTGTTTGGGAACCGGAGAGGGATTGGTATCGGTCCACCATCCCCACCACCCTCCCTACGATAGTATTTACTGACGGATGAAGGAGGTTAAACTCTTCCTGCATCGCGTTCGGTATGGTAAAGTACCCAAAAGCTTGAATCAGCGCGTTTCTGTGCACATTGGCAAATTCATCAGCAACCTTTGTGATGAAGGACGTGCATCGGTACAGTCGGTGCATCGGTGGCATTAAAACCAATCCAAACAAAGCACAATAACCAGCCTATCGAATGCAAATGAATTTTTGAAACCCACCCCTCACCCAAACATAGTACCTGCAGAGTCGTCGAATCGTGGCGCCAATAAATTTACGTATAATTGCTGGCAGCGCGAATTGTTTGGAAATGTTATGGGCATTGGTGAAAATCTGTTCTAAAAAGATCAACTGTATCCAACGATCTTTTACAATTTTTTTTTTCCAATTTCTTACGTTTAGTGTACAAATTTTCTAAAATATGTACTCGTAACAAACATACAACTGAAATTTTATACTATCACAATACTTAGACGGAAACACAAGTACTAGCAGCATATTTAGAATATAAACTAAAGGATAGACTTGCGTAGTGTATCAATAAACTTTGTCTTGGCCTTTAAACCTCTTGTAAATAAATTGAAAAATTCGCATATTTTAAATGAACTATTTCTCAATAAATTAGAACTGGTCATATGGTAAAGTTTAAGTAAATATTTATCTTATAACATATCACGCATAATAAGTAATTTTTGTTTTCTGTAAATCCAAAATAATCAAATAGTGGCTTTTGTATTAAATAAAATATAAAGAATTTTCCGAAATACGTATTTTCTATATTCTAATTGGTTATTTAAAAAAGAATAAGTGATAAGGTAATTTGTATTTAGAAATAAGCATCTTAGTCCTTTAGCAATTTTGGTTCGATTAGAGAGTAATATCAGAAAAATCAATATTAAGACAAAGTAACCCCCTCGAATCAAAGTAACACGAATTAAGAGTACTTTTGATAATATAAATTTTTAAATTATTAATTTCAAAGTAAATAAGAGAGTGATTTGAAATAACTATCATTCTCTTAGACTATTTGTTAAAACTTTTCTAACACATGATTGGATATTGTTCCTAAACAATACAAAGAATAGAAGTTTTATAAAATTCTCAGTAAAACAATTAAATCGGAAGGGTGATTTCCTAAAACTTATCGACATGAGAACTATGCACACACATTGGACTTATCGCTAAAGATCTCTCTAAAGTGAAATTAATCCTCACCTCAATTTAATTGGATATGGCATTGCAGGATATGTGGATTCACTTAAAGACTTCCATGAAATCATAAATATTACAAAAATAACGCTTGTTCTTATCTTGAATAGGTCGAAACAAATCCGATATCAATAAACATTCCCAACTTTACGTCCTAATTAAATTTACTATGCAACCGTCGAGAGGAACATGGCTAGCTAGAATCTAGCGGATGGTCGTACTCACCACCCCCCGCACCAAGTCTCGCTCTTTTAAACTAATCCAGCCACAGAACTCGCGGTTTGTCTCGGATGAAATGAAAGAAGAAAAAAATAAAAAAATTGATGACAAAACGCCTTACTATCTGCTCGGGACCAAAAAATAGAAGTCATAAAATGTTCTCATAAAATTAGATAAAAACAAAAACTCCATCCGAAATGATGTACGACTCGTTTGAATCGATGTTCCTAGCCGCGCCGGCTAAATCCGTAGGAAGTGACCGTAATGGTCAGGACGGGTGTGGGGGTTGGAGCGGAGGGCATAAATTAATTAGCTCCCATAATAGATAAAGAGATATTTCTACAAATAAAAACACGAAATATCAATTTTTAACGATTTCGATAGAATATGCTCGGATGTGTCATGAAATTTAATATTTTTGACTTTTCGTCGAATCGCCGAGATTTTTATGGTTTACCATAAAGCCACTATCAAGACGGTCGCTTAGGATCGTGATGTATTGCCGATCGTTTAATATGTGGATGTCCATCCACTTCTCCTAGAAACTAGTCGCACAAGTCACGATGTTGATTTAATTCATCTTTCTATAATTTATTAAGTCATCATCATGTCTATTTGGCTCTTTGTCCATTTCGCCTCTTCGGGTTTGGAAAAATTAACATTGTGGGAAATTGTTTTGGAAATCTTTACCCATACGACTGACAAAAGCCATAAGCCCCCCTATGGCTTTTGTTAGTCTATAAATTTAGTATTATAATTTTAAGGTTCCACACGAAAATAGGGCAAAACTAAATTTTATGATATCAAATAACAAAAAAATGTAATACTAAGATAAAACTATCCCAGAAGACACTGCTTTTTCTAATTTTAATAATTTCTTTACTACTTTACTTCGTATAGCATTCAATTTTATATTATTAAGTTATATTTTTATTGAGTGTGTAAAATAAATTTCCATGCTGATATATGCAAAATAGAAAGATAAATTTCTTATTATTGTATGGAGGAGGTTCCCGATTTTCAAATTTTGAAAACATCGAAAAGCTACTGGACCGAATGTTAATTTTTATCATCTTAAGGACTGTAAATTTGTTAAATTCTAGTTACAAACAATTTATTTCTTGATGAATCATGGGTACTATGACCTTTATATCTTCTCCTTAAATTATTCAAGTTATCTTTTGAATTCTTTTAAAAATACAAGAAACTTTCGATAGTTGGATAAAGGAATATTTTTAGAATGATAACAACAATACTAAAACCAGCTAGTTGGACTATATGTTCATTTATTTAGATATAAAATATAATTCTATGATTAAATAAATTAAAATCTAAAACTAAAGTCCAAAAATACAAATTACAATCACCTTAGAAATTGTTGGCTTTTAAAAATTAAATTTGGTTTCTTCCAAATTGTTTAAATGTTTCCCACAATCTCAAGTTTATTTTTTCATTTTCACATAGTACTTTTGCTATATATAGCTATATATACCAATTTTTGCGATATTATCTCATATCACGCAATAATTAAGATTTTTATAAAACATTTACACAAAATTGTTGTCGTATTTAAGCGGTTTTTTTACAACAAAAAAATCCAAAACTGGGTAAAGAGTGAAAACAGCAAATAAAAAACGATATGATCTGTTTGCAGCTACTTTGATTTATCCCCTGCGAACACGAGTAGCCCCACATGAGGAATAGCAGAGAAATTTGAAATATTTACGATTACGTTCGCTGAAATAAATCACGCTTTCATTCCAGAAATCATGAAATCGTCGCCATTTGTCTGAGTAATGTGCTCCGGCCGTGCAGTAAATTAATCGGTTAGAATTTTTAGAATAGTCAATTATGACATGCTGTGTAGACTATCGTTCCTTTCGCTTAGTCGCTTAGCACCTACAAAATTTCATGGAAGTCCCGGGGATGAATAATTTCGGTGTGAATAAAATTTCATGTTTTTCGAGAACACCGATAAGCGTGTGGAGCCTGGCCTACTATTTATAACTTAAAATTTTAAAAGGGGGCTCCTAACACGCACATGACTGAGCCGGGTTATAGTAAACAAACACTTACCAAATGATCTGTTTGCTAGAAATTCTAACCCAGATCTGTCCCAGGTTTTGAATTATATTTCAGATTACCCAGCAGTCATGCATCCCACAAGGATGCCTTTCGCCCGGGAAGTGTCAACCTTGGGACCGGCAACAATTAATAAAATTTTATCGAGCGAAAATTATTCTTTATGCTCAGTTGTTTCTAAATTCTCGGGTGGTGGATAAATTCTTCCTCACACGAGTCTGTTCCATCTCTGGCGTCTGGTCACACTTTGTGATATTGAAATATTTATTTTACTATATATTTTGAAAAGTATAGTGATATGACCCAATTGGTCTTTTTGGTGCATGCCAGTGTCTAGTAAGCATTTTTCCGCTAGAGTGAAAGCACTGAGAGAATTACTCATTTCATGCGAGCTTGCTTTTATTAGTCATACCTTAGCCCAAAAGACAATTGTTAAAATTTTGTCAAACCGCCAAGAATGATCCACGGATGCGTTCTCTTTGTGACACGACAGCACCGATGCGCTTTTAACTATCACTTTCTAGTGACCATTAAATTCTACTAATTGACATTAATCGTCGATTATAATTGCCCGCCAACATCGTCAGACGGTCAGACCCAAGTGCGATACTCCCGACTATTTGATTTATGTGGCAAAAACTTCGCGTCGATCATACTACATCGGTTTGTATAGCGCCCCGAGCGAAACTAAACACATCGTGCAATGAATTTATGGGAAACTTAAATTAATTTGAATAATTATAATTATATGGAATTCAATGATAATTGTGAATATTTATTGATTCAGGCCAGATTATAGCATGATAAGATCACGGATTTTATGATAAACTCTTGTAGTTTATTGTGGTCGGGGAAATCTGCTTGTTTTACATATCCGAGAAACGGGACGGGTTCAAGTTTTATGATAGTCACGTAATTTAATGGTATGTCTTCTACGAATGAAATATTTATACAATTTTCCAACAAAATTTATTTATAATTCTTTCAATATGTCATCTTTTGCATCATAAACTTTATTAAAAGTTATGGTTTTTATAATAAGAAAAAATGTATGGTAGGAATATTTTCAAGAACGAATAATTTAACTAAAATTATGTAAAATTGAGCTTAAGCTAATTCTTGGACGGTAAACTTATATAATAATTGCATTTTCAAGAAACGGTTCTCAAGTATTTATAAAAATTCAAACACGATAATTCCATAATTGAATATTTATTGGAAAGCTTGAAAAACCAGGTTTTTTATATAAGAACAAAATATTAAATATAATACTCATAAATGTTACTCTTAGTTAAATTAATTTCCGGGTGAGAAAACCTAGACTGATGGAAAACAGGCGGATATTTTTCAAATGTTAAACTTAGCATGTGATTGAAATTAGACGGACAAGGTACGGAAATATATTTTTGCAAAATTTGCTTCTTGGCGGACAAAACTGTAACAATATTTTGCTTAGTACATTTTGCCTTTTGATTATCGTCTATAAATTTGCGTCTTTTGTTTACTGATTCAGTCTACTTCTCGATCATTTTATTTAATTTTATTTTTTTTACTTGGGTTTAAACCTATTTCTATTTAAAACGCTTATTATAATTGCCATATTGATAGTCAATTCAGAATTAGCGATTCCTTTTATAAAATCGCTTAAAGTTAAAAATTCAAAAACAACATGCATGCAAAATTTTGATCCGAATCCGAACAGTAGTGTAATTTGTATAATGAACAAGTAAACAGACAGACAGAGAAATCAAAATTATAAGAACAATTGGTTTTTAATATTTATGGTATGGTTGTATAAAGAACGATATAAGCTTGTAAAAAGATAGCAATGTTTTTATTTTCAAATCACATCAATGAATATAGATTTAGTAAAATTTGAAAAATATTCTTTACTGTAAAGACAAAAAAAAATCTAACAGTATAGAATCATCGTCTTTTCTTTATAGTTATAGTCTCCAATCTAAAACATATAATTTCGGAAATAGATACTTATTCTAAAACTTGTTTTGAACGTTGACTTTCGTAAAAATACATGAGCCCTCCACTCAAAGATAGTATTATAAGACAGCTTTCACCGGTTTTTCGTGGAATGGAAACGAGCTGCCGCATAAAATTCAAATTGAAAAGATTATTAGAGCCGAGGATTGTGATGGCATAGCCCTTAATCCCGCCCGTCCCCCATCTACCCAACCCTATGAGGAGTCAGGATGAGTCTTTGCTTGTTCGGGAACAGTGATCCAATAACTCCTCGAGATATATCTGCGCCCCCAGATGTATCTGTCTGGAATAATCGCAATGTGTTGTGCGCCCAGTCGACAGATAGAGCAGATAGAACGAATGAATAAAACAGCCATCAGAGCTGTGTAAGATAACAACATATCCCATATAATAACGCTATCATTTGAATGGGGTACATCACAATTACCAGCGTTAATCCCTGGATCTTGCTTTCCAGTTGGTTTACCCCGATCCCCGTTCCCGCCGCCAGAGGGCTCTCTGCCTTTAGATGTGCCTGAGCGGGCGGACGGTCTGGCGGTGGAATGCTTCCATATTGCTGCCTGGGCTTGATCCTACTCGGAGTGGTTACGACTACCTAAAAACCAAACATCGCAAATATAAGATTATGGCAGCGCAGAGCTGAACTCTTCTAAGGCGCTCGGAGCCACTAAAGAAGAGGAATCGCCACCTCCCCCGCCTTTTGCCACAATTGCTTCTAATACCGCGCGAGGTCCCCCCGGGCAGATTCCACTGACGACAAGGGCGAGATTGCGAGGATGATGATGAGGACAACAACGATGACTACGATGTCGTCGCTGGGTAATGCTTTCGTTTACAATTTTGTATCTGCTGGCGCGTTATTTTTTGCCTTCACCGAGCTAAGGATATCTAATATCTTTATGGCTGCAATTGTACCAGTGCGGTTGAGATCCGGCCCCTACTCCTCAAGTTAGACGGCACGCTTAATCCATGCACTCTTGTACACTTGGGCAGACACTTATCTGAGGCCTGTGCAACGGCTTCTGAACGACTTAAGAAAATTTTAGTGCATGTTACAAAGGTCCCAAGATGATCCACTTACGTACACTAATTGTAACTCAAGATAGTGCTACTGAAACTTTATGAACGGACAGTTTCACGGACATTCAGACAATGTTATAAAATTATATCCTAGGTATTACTAGTTGTTTGCACTATCAGCAACATTAACATCAACATTTCAGCAAACCTGAAGTCCTAGATTTTAAGTTAATAGAGAAAAATCGGTCTAATGCAAATTAAACACTTTTTCGAAAAATTGTTTAAAAAAAACAGTAACACAAAATAATTTATTATAAATTTTTAAATTCTTGCTGCAATTTGACACCTCACACAATGACCTCAAAAAATAAATTTATTTTTAAAATGCACACATCAAAACTAATCTCGAAAATTAAAATCAAACTTTTTAAGTTGACCTCAAATAGGGTCTGAAAATAAAGCGACTGTGAGAGTTCCGTTTTGCTGATTTTAAGTACGGAGATGTAAAAATTGATGAATTTTTTAAGTTAAGACCTCTTAAATTTCTTTTACATGGGATCAGCTTGTTTATTAATTAATAAAAACTAGTAAAGTATATATAAAATGAAAAAAATAGCATGGTATGAGATCCTTGAGAAAACTAAAAATATACTTTTATATTTAAACAAATTAATGTTAAATACCCTACTGCCAACGAGGTATATTTAGGCAGCTCTTTACTTAAATGTTTCTAATGAAATTTTGTTAAAAGCAAAACCTTTTGAACGAGTTCAGGACAACTCGTCATTGCATTTAGCAAGGGCTATAAATCATTTCTTGAAAATTCATTAATCAACAGAAAGAACAACAATGTCACTCAATGGTACATTATCATAAAATTTGACAAATAAAAACATAACGCCTTCCGACACGTGCCAGGATGGCTCTGTTTAGCATCTGAATAATCTCGGCTCCATAAACCCATGTTAACACGCTTCCGCGCAGTATGCTCTGTCCGGCCCCTCGAATTATGAAATTATTTTCCATAAATTTCCTCCTAATCCCGGGGACCAACTCAGCGAGGAGGCCTATTGTTGAACGTAGCACGTGTCGCTATTTAAGGCCCATTAGGAGGGCCCTATCGATATGACGAACTGTTTACTTTCCCAGTTTTTGTCCTGCAGGACCCTCCCCCAAAAAGATAATCTCGAAAGAATTGATGCTTCCTGGGTGTGTGTGCTCATAACTTTCGACACTTTTTTCCTGTTCTTGGATATTTTAATGAGTTGCCGTCATAGGTTTTAATTTTGTGTTGAGTCAAATTTTGGAAATTTTGAAAATTGACTCTTTTGACGGGAAGTTGGGCTGTTTTTTTACATTTATGTTTTGGTAGGATATCATAAAATTTTTTCAAATATTTATAAAATCAAATGTCTCTTTCTGTTACCGACATTTCATTTTTTATAATTTTTAGAAACTGACTTTAGTTTCGTAGTCATATTTCTTTTTACAGAAGATATGTGGGACTATTGTGACTTTGAGGAATTTGGACGTAAAGTGTAGGTATTCTCTATCTGCGGTTTTCCTGATTCTATTTCTTTGATAAATTTATTAATTGTAGATCCTTTACTTTTGGGTTAAATCAATCGTATTTAACACTTTGGTAACCGGACATGCTACAGTAAATTGTACGTTTGACACCGCTACTTCATAGTAAATAAAGGGCACTATCATTGAAAACGTTCCAATCGAATCGAAAGGAGCTTACCAGGGCTCTTTTCGGATAGAAGTTCATTCCTAACATTTCTATAAATTCACTTTAGTAACCTTTGACTTAATTAATTTTTTCACAAATAATACGATTGGATTGTTTTAATCGAATTACATATTTTAGGACTTTGAAGTCAAAGGTTACTAAAACGAATTTATGTAAACTTTATTAAGGAATTTTTATCCATATGTTTTTTATATAAGTTAATTTAATTTTAATAATACAAAAAAAAAATCGGCGTCATTGAATGAATCTGAAAAGCCATAGTCGTGTCCCATTTCCAGCGATTAATTTACGTTTATCGGAAATTTTACTTCCGCAAGATTAAAATCTCTTAATTTCCCCCCTTCCCGTCTCAAGCGGTCTATCGGTCGTAAAAGTAAAAAAAAAAAAAGGAGCTTCTTTGCTGTCTGCGGGAAAGTCAGAGCCCGGGCGTCACCCGGCGCACATATAAAAAATTCATACCAGAAGGCACCCTCAAAGCGGTCCCAGTTTCGCTCCAAGAAAGCCCCCAAAAATTTTCAATTCATTTAATCATCATCGTCGTCGTAGTCGTCGTCATCATCATCGTGATCAGGATACGTCTCGGGAAGATGAGGCGTCGTCGCTTGGATGGGGACCCGGCTCCCGGATTCGTCGAACTCCATTGATGCCCCTAGGCGGCAGTGAGCAAGGAATAATATCGGGAGCCCGAAAGTAAATTTATCATGTTAAATGCACCCCCCGCCCCCACCCTCAAAGAGCGGGGCATACATCAGCGCTCGTAAGGGTAATCGAGTAATTCAAGTTAGGGTTACGGCAGGTGGGGCGCCTCCAGAGGGTTGATGGGTATAGGTGGGGGTGGGTTGGGAAAGGCTGTTGGGCGGTCGGCTCCCGCTTCGAGTTATGTATAACGCGTAATCAAATTTAACAGCGTACCGGAGCCTCCGTGGCTATGATGATGACAACGACGACGACGACGATGATGATGATGATGATGATGATGACGGGCTATGATGAGACGATGAAATTTACTTGAGGCGGGAGACGAGAAGTTTATTTAACTTATTAAAGGCGACTAGGACCCTTTGAGGGATGGCTTAACTATTCAAGCGGATGGGCGGCGGTTTGGATGATGGTTAATTTTTGGCCGGTGATGAGGATGCTTTTGGATAAATATAGACCGGCTGTTCGTTCTTAGGGCTTTTAGTTTAAGGAATTTCATAAATGAAATTTTACCCAAAAAGACATTAAAATTGGGACGGATGGATGAGGCCACAATTTAAATAGCATGAAAATATTCAATTATATATAAAATTTTAACATTGCATACATGCAGGCGATGCCAATATTCTCAGGAATTTAATTTAAGGTAAAACTTACGTATAGACCTTCTGAGTTCAATTTTCATATAGGGGAAATCCGTCCAATACCGTGTACGTAAAATTATAGGTTTATAGTTTAGCTATTTAAGAACGCATATGGTTTTTATTAACACTATAATTGGAGGAACATCTTAGAAATATAATGCAATAAAAATATAAAAACAGTAATATTTCTATATATAATAAAATAATAAAAGAAAGCTAAACTTCTATGTATTCCGATTTTGTTTCTAGGACTGAACAAATCCTTATAGTACGATATTACCCAGGAAATTCGCGTGTATTAACGTAACCCCGATTTGAAACGTCCTAAACCTTTACTTGTAAACAAGTACAATTTCCACTGCTTCCATACTTTTTGAGACAATCTTATAAAGTAGATTTTGGTATTCCGTAT
The DNA here is from genome assembly GCA_963969385.1 of Philonicus albiceps. NCBI lineage: Eukaryota > Metazoa > Arthropoda > Insecta > Diptera > Asilidae > Philonicus > Philonicus albiceps. The sequence goes on from OZ017775.1 coordinate 30,381,517, forward strand.
AAGTTAATCAAGATTAAGAGTTCCTTAAATTGGACACGATTTAATAAATCAATATTAAAATCATAAACCGAATTGAATTAATTAGAGCAATACGTAATAGGTCCATGCTGATTATAAGAAGTCCTCTGATAAGGAGTTGATAACAAACACCACGATCTAAGAGATAAGCCCGTATATACTAAAAAAGGTAATAAATTCAGCGAAAAAATTTTATAAAACAAAAGGTATAATTAACAAACATTATCGTTGGAATTTTTCTACATAATTCAAGAGATAAGTAACTCATACTTCCATCAGGTACACTCCTTTACCCCAGTCTACGGTTTTAGACGGGGCTCCTCTACTGGAGGTAATACAAATATTATTAATTACCATTTTCTTATAGTTTTCTTATAATTTTCATAGTTAAGCTATTATAAAAAAAAATGTATATACGTGAAAAGGGAAGTTATATTAAGAAGATCGCACAAGCAATATTAACAGAATAACACTATAGCTGTTAATGTTCGACATGTTAATTATTTTGTTTAATAAAACAAATATAAATAACTCTAAATAACTTACACAGATCTAAGAAACCGCCTACCCTACAGAATATGATGATAAAGTGAACAAACAGAACGCTTTACAAATCCCTTATAATAAAAATTAATAAGGAGTCTAGTGAGGGGTTAAAAAATGCTCTAGACACTACAAAAAAAAAATATATATATATACATTTTGTGGTGCTGTAAACATTTTAACATCCTTCCGCTACTGCTGTAGCATGAATCCATAAATAGAAAAAGCAGCGATAGTCATCAGGACTTCGCCTTGTGCAGTCCTGAAAGTTTTTATTACTATACGCAGCATGTCGGCAGCCTATTCATCTTCAAAAATTTGTTTTTAATATTCCGGCTTTTTTTCGAGGACTCATAACACTGTGTGAATGTAAATTATCGCAGTTTCTTGGAATTTTGACACATCCTTGCGAGTAGATTCGAAGGAGCGGTTATTAATATTCTGGATGAGCCGGTGTTTATCTAGTTTTTATTACCCTATCTTTGTTTTAAGGAGATGAGGACTGTGTATTTATGTTTCCGCGAGGTTGGTGATTATTATGCAGGAAATGATCCTGCCAGCACGTTAATTATATACGTTCTAAATTTTCAATTCAGTGTTCAATAGGTCCTATGTAGGTAACCCTTATTTATTGTTATATAGAACTATAAATTTCAATTTTATTAAACAGATAAAAGCAGTATTTTTATGAGAACATTTTTAAGTAGAAGTTTTAGTAGTATCAACAGTGTTTGTTTGTTTCCTCAAATGTTTGCATGACAAGTTTATTCTAATTACATAATTTATTATGTTATTAATCAGATTAATGCCGTCAGTTCGAATCAAATATATACGATTTAAGGGACTTGAGTCCTATTCTTTCCGTTTTTAGACTATCCAACCAGAAATTCATTCAAGGAAGTGTATAGTAAATTTATTTGTAATATTCATGACCGGTGAATCTTCTCTAATTAATATTTAATTTCTAGACTGACTATCATCCAGTCGGTTTACAAAATCTAATGCAACAGTCTTGTGGCTACTTTAGGACAGTGTAATTTACACAATCAGAAATTTTCAACGATCATATATAAATTCAGTAAAGACGTATCCCAGCAAATATTTGCGTTGGCGAGTAGAGCAAGCAGAAAATTGGAAGGATTTACGTCTTCTAAGAAAGATGCCAACTCAAATACACAAGAACGTAATCCGGTCCGACTCACTCCTGAAAGGTGTTTAATTAGTTCGCAAAATATTTGCCAACAACTGCCGACCACAGTCGTCAGGTCCACACTCGGCCCATGAAGTGTGCTCACATTTTAAAATCGCCACAAGGCATACAAACACAATCGCATAAAACAGTGAATCCTAGATAAATGTACCTGGCTAAGGGCTGAGACGAATTAGGGCAATAACTTTCTCATAAATTATGCTCAAGACAAATGAATCCTCTGAAACGAAAAAAAAAAAAATAGAAGAGGTTGAACACTACTCTCAGCTCATGAAGGAAATCCTTCCAACCCTTATATCTGGGAAAACGCCCGTTTTCGCATTATATGAGGCATTCGGTTGGTTTTGTTGATTTTTTCCATTGTTCGCGAATTGCTGGTGTAAATTTTTGCAAGCGGTTTTATGGTAGACAAATTTAAATTCCAAATATTTTGCAATACCCGTCATAAATTATATAAAGTTGCAAACAGAACATTGTCCGAAAATTGAGTTGTTCTACAGAGCAATCAATGTCTGGAAGTGGCCTTGACTTCAACAAAATTAAAAGGGACCTTGAGCACAAGCCTTTTTTTAGGGTTCAAGAAAAGATTAGGGTTAAAGCGTACAACTGTTGCCTCGCGCTAAAAATTTAGTTATATACTTTCGAAATATTTATTATTGATTGGTATTCAATTTTTCGATATATGAATTATTTTTTTGAAATAAATTTTGAATTCACTATAAAATGCGACTTATTTTAAATAAAGGTACCACTCTATTTAATCGGACTTACCCATTATCCATAAAATTTGTTTTATTATTGAAAAGGTATACAAAATTAATTCTTACCCCTACCCTTCTTGTTTTTACAAATTCGGTAGTTGAGCCCATATGTCACGTTCTATATATGATAACTTTTTTTATCCAGGGTTTTCATGTGGGTGCGTTCGATTCCCCTCGGAATGGTTTGTGACCAGAGTCAAACATTAAATTAAATTCGTACAGACTTGAAACTTAAAAAGACGTATAATGGAAAAATAATACAATTTAGGTCTTTTACGAGTAGTTTGCTAGTAGAATTGCCTTTAGAAATATTGGCGCACTAGGCGAGATTTTACTTTCCTGGTATTTCTATCAGCAAACTGTGTTTTTATGTCTTTTTTTAAAATAAATATTAATAAGGAATTAAAATACTAGGACAAGTTTATGCAATAACGCGTCTTTATCTTTTGCGGTAGCATATGTTTGATTATAGACACCATACTTTGTTATTGTTAAATATACCCAATTATATCAAATTCTAACCGTGAAAAAAAAATTTCATTTTAGACATTTAATAGCCTAATCGAGGAAGGTAAGATTAGAAAAGGTATATTATCTAAAATTAATTATCATTTGTGGTAAGATGTGTAATATGAATCAGGAACAAATGAAAGATAAGAAATTTGCTATTTTTATGAAGTAGATTATTATGCGCCCACAAAATGTACTTATCAATTCAAAACCACATCGCATCGCTGGAAAACGGACGAAACATTAGTTGATTAGTAGTTTTGGAAATTTAACATGCTGATTTATAATATTTTTGATAGTTTAGACCTTCATTCAAAAACGTACATTTTAAATTCTGAAAATAGGAGATCATGAGTTATAAAAATATCGAAAAACGACTATTTTTTAACATTTGAAGGGGATTTATCCTCCCTAAGGACCAAATTTCAGCAGGGGTTAAATATCTCATTAAAGATTTCATTAAAATTGGAGATTTCCCTTGTAAGTATTGCAAGAAGCTTTTGAGTTTGTTTAAAAGACTATGGTAAAAGTATGCTAGAAAGTTAGCAGTTAAATAAATAAATAAGCAAGACTTGAATTTTTTATTCATTGAACTTATGATAGTAGAAAAGTTTCCATTTTAACTGACGAGAGGAATTATTATCAACTTCTACGAATGTTTCACGTACTAAATTAAAGTGGTACAGAATATTTCTTTTAAGTGATAAGATTCGGCGCCCTAGCCTTGTTTACTAACCAAAATTGACGCATATTAACACATTTTTAATTGAGATTTTTACTTTAACAGTACAATTTCAAAATAGTGTGATTTTTCGGAACAATTTTGTTAATATTTCTCGAAATAAATGAATTTATAAAAATTACCTTTTTTGTTTCATAAATTTCGTTATTGGTACTAATCTCAAAATATTCCCCTAAACTACGAATTCTTTTAATATAAAATTGCGATAGGGAAAGGGATAGGGCAAGACAGGATACTTCCGATTTCATGGTTAACAGAATTTCGTTGCTTAGTACCTATAGAAGAAACTAACACCTTATTGATCAGAAACTTTGACTATACCTAATTAGTATAAAAATTAGTTCTTATTCGTTTTCGTTTTCTTAACATATGTGCCTATGAAAATAATACTGCTTGTCACAAAAAATCCTTATTTTGTAAAGTGATCACGCTACGAATTCAATGCCAAATTTATAGTAGAACAAATTAAATTAGATCAGAGGAAAAGAGACCTTTTCTAACTCATGGATCTATGAGACCTCATACTTCGATGTCATTCACAACATTTATAGGGGCGGATTGGCCACTTTTAATAAATAATTACCGATCTCGTAATTCTTTTGGTTTAGGTTTCTCTAGCGGGGTATCTTCTACCTAATGCAAGATTTCCAAATACAAGTAAATCGTTATTTTACTTAGCTGGTTCGAATTAGTTTGTGTTGTTTATATTTTTATATTTCTATACTTTCTATACGATAAATAATTAAACTAAAATAAATTTTGTTATTATTTCGTAATAAATGAGCTTTTTATTTTGTAGTAATAAATCGACCATTCTTCTTTTAATAGTTTTAAAGTGTTAATTACAATTTGAATTAAAAACATAGCGAAAAATAGGGCGTGGAATCTCCATTTTTCGGTGATTGTAATAATTTGTTACAAAAAAAAAAAAAAAAAAAAGAAATTTAATCCATTGTATATAACGGTTTCCCCCGAATTCCTTTCGAATTTGGGATTTGAGGGCCATCATCAGCCAAGTCCGGGGCGCGAACAATGCAAACAATCATGAGGTGAATCGGCAATTACCCTATCAGATGAACTTTTTTCTCGCCTTGAGCGCGCTTTTACCGTTTTTATTTGTGTTTTTCTTTTTTTTCTTTAATTTACTCTGTTTTTTTGTGTTTTTTATTGTTGTGTTTATTGTTTAAAACAAAATCGAACCAGTACACGACGAGTGCTCCCATTGTGCGCCTCTCCGATGATAGCGCGCTATGAAGAAAAATCGCGTTCAACTACAAAACGTTGAACTCGTTCCCAAGTGTGTAGCGTTCGTTCATTCGTTCGCATCGCATCGCAGCTTTTTCAGCTTTTTTGATGAGTTTTTCTTCTCTTCTTTTTTTTTATTTTCCTTGCGGAACATCATCTCCTTTGAATTTACTTAGAGTTACTCTCCAGGAAAAAAAAAATAAGAAGAAGAAGATAAAACGTAAAAGTGCTTGCGATGAATAAATAATAAAAAAAAAAATAAAATAAAATAAATGTAAGTCACCGTTGTTGTCGCGGTCGCACCATCGCCGGCATCATATCTCAGTAAGCTTCATTTTGATAAAAACATCACCCACCTCCCAAGCGCCATCTACAGAAGAAGCAAAAAAAAAAAAATATATAAAATATATTTTATGAGGTATATCCCGGGCGAATCATAAGTGGGTGTGCACCTCTGTGGCCGCAAATGGGTAATCACCCGAAAGCGTGCGGGGAGGCAGGTCGGATATCGCGCACACAAATATATAAAACATATAGCGTCACTAGAGGGCGCACAAAAAGGCGACGCAACAGAGCGTCGCCCCCCATACAACACCTCCTCCTACCCAAAAAATCAAACAACCATAAATAGCAAAAACAAACAACGAAGCGATGGAACCTAACCACATAAAAGTAATATTCATACAGGGGAATGGGATAAAAATTTATGACTCCGCCCCACCGGCAAGGTAACCGGTTCTCCTTCTGTTTATTAGGAATATCTTCGGCTTTCATATCGTAAGAAAGTGTAATACACACAAATATACCGGTACCGGACACCGTTATTATATGCGGCTTGATACATACACTTAAGCAAGCGTATACACCCATACATATATCTCAGTAAACGTTTCAAATTCATAAGAATAAAAGATTGGCGCAAGCGAGATGGTTGCAAATCATCAAAATTTCATATAAATGCCTGCATAAGTGTGTGCTATGGGGATGAATTTTTGTTGTATTTCTTAGCGCTGTATTTCTATATTATTATAATTTTTTTTTTTCTTTCTGTTTAACTTCTCTCCCAACCGCTCCAATGAATAAAGAGGGGGGGAGTCGATAAGATTATTATATTGCTCCGCCTAACCTTGTCATAACCTTATGAAAATTCATCTCGCCACCTTTGCAAGACGGAGATGGAAATGGTGCGCACCGCTTATAGTTCAATTGTATAGAGTAAAAGGAATGGAAGTGGTGCGCAACGTCTATACTCTCTTATTTTTCGATTATGCTCCCTCATTTCTCTTATACAATTTTTCGAAATTGATATAAAACGTTACAGGAGGATATTGATGAGAAATTGTGATGGTATTTATCGCAATGAGAGAAGATTTTTTGAGAGATGACCCCCAAAAACTGGGAATATGGAAGAATATGAAATTTGGTTCCCGCTTTTTATGAGATGTGCGCGCCTCTAGTACGGTTTATATATTCACATATATGTATAAATACTTGGCGGGGTAAAAGGGGTATCTTCTATGAGAAGGTGCTTCTTTTTCGTTGTATTCTTCTTCTTCTTCTTCTTGTTCTTCATGTTCCTTGTAAGCGCACCTTTCAGAGGGTACGGGTTTGTACCACAGCTGGGTGCGCTCACACCTACAGAGCCCCAATTGGACTGGGTGGTGAAGATATGACAGGTTATGTGGTGGGGATGATGGATTATGATGAGCTCGTACTATAGGGCCGCCCTTGGGCACTTCGGATCGTTGTCCTTTTTCGTAGATTCTCCGATCACTTGGCAGGGGTATAAAATTTATAATATTAAAAAAAAATTATTATATATAGGTGTATATCACTAAAAAAAAAATATATATATATATATATACCCATAGTGTTGGGCTCCCAAGGAGGGGTGAATATTAAAATTGATCCTAAGAAGGGGGTGTCAAAAATGCTGCCGTTATTACAGTTATGTGATATACGTATATTGCATATAACCTGCTGTTGTATGAGCGAGACAATTATACATGTTTCGTTGTTCACACAACCGTCTGCTTGTGGGGTGGTAGCGTGCGAATGGGTCCCAGGCAACGGTAGCGGTGGCAGAGGCATATACAGGCCACAGTGGGGAGTGCTGAGTGGTGACTTGGTGAGACTGTTGTTTTGTTTGTTTTTTTTTTTTTTTTTTTGTTGTATGTTTTTTCCTCCTCGCTAGCCAAGCCAGCAGCAAACCAGATTTTGTCGTTTTCGACGGCAATTTTTCTTGCCGTCGTCGTGCCGTCGTGTTATTATTGTGTCAGTGCTATTTTGACGCGCGCTGTGAACATATCTTGTGCGGGACTCCCGTTGTTTTCTGTCTGTTCTACCTTCTTTACCCCATAAAATAAATAAATTAAATAAAATAAACTAGGGCTTAGAATGGTTTAGAGTTAATTGAACTAGATTTTTCTACTGACACTACCGCAAAAAAAAAAATAAATAAATAAATATTCTTTTGGGAAAATAAATAAAATTTTTTCTATAAAAAAGAGAACTGTCAGTTGTGTAGTGTCACAGTGAAATTTAGTGACATTTCCGTTAAATAAAAAAAAAATAAATATAAATTTAAATAAAAATTGCAGTTTTGTTACTTAATTTACTTTTTAAATGTGCAAAGTTATGTTGACCGCCGTGAAGGGTGCTGCTCCCTCACCATTTAGACGTATAAGAGAAAATTTATAAAAAAAAAAAAAATAAAAGTAAATATATAAAAAATTTTTTTTTTTTTGATGTACACAAGAAGCCCTACCCATACAAAAGACCCGGTCCTAGTGCTGCTGTTGCGGTTGTGCGTATGTGTGTATGTGTGTGATTGTGGCACGGGACTGCTTCAGCCGTGTCTCGGCGAAGACAATTCCGAACGCCTCTTCTGGAAGAACTTGGGAGAAAAAGGGAATTTTTATAAAATATAAAAACGGTATAACGACGTCAAACAACTCATCGTTGGGTTGTGCTACTACTGCTGGTGCTGTTGCTGGTTGTGCTGCTACAGCTACAGCTACAGCTACAGCTACATAATAAATAAAAAAAAAAAATGACTCTTCTGGTCAGCTGAGCGAGCGACGAAATACGGCGGCGGCGGCGGCAAGTGTTTTGTGTTCGGTTGCGATTTCGATGACAGTTGATGGCGGTGTCGTGTGCAGTAAACATGTAAACCGTCTCCGGGATCAAGATCGCGGATTCTTTTAAATGATACACATACAAAAAAAAAAAAAAAATTTATTTTTTTTTTTAATATTTATTTAATTCAATTTTTGTGTGCTACACCAGCTAGAGTAGCTATAGTGTAAAAAAAAAAAATTTAAAATATATAAATTAAGTGTTAAACCGGAAATATTCTCAAACGAACACTTTTCTAAACTGATGACACAACAAAACTGTTTTTTTAAAAAAAAAGTAACGTCGTACACGCTCCTCCGAAATGTTTTAAAAAAATTCAAATTATTAAATAAGAATTTTAATAAAATCACTAAAAGTGCAATAGAATCCCTTTAAACGGTATTAATAAATAATTAAATCAAAAGATTAATGTTTTGAGCTGTTGTGACCGCTTTAAATTCAAATATAAAATAAAATTTTCTTTTATTTTTCCCCTTTTTTCTTTAATATTTACATTTAAATAAAAATCAATCCCCTTTTGCGATTCTTACACTCATGAGTTGAGTTTATGCAGAAATAAAACAAGAGAGGAGACGAAAGTGGTGCTGGTGGTTTCTTTTCGAGTTTTGTTTAATTTTTAGCCCCTTTATATATCTCTGTTTGGTGTGAAATGCGAAGTGATTTAAAAGATAATACAGATACTATCAATAAAATGATACAATTTGGAACTGTTAAATATGGAATTGTTAAGCAGCTCAAGGATCGGACCAGGTCTGAACGCGGTAAGTGTCCTCTTTATTTTGCTTATCAAGAAATTGTTTTAAGATGTTTACAGAAATAATAGGCTTTTTAAAGAATATATGAAAATTCTGTGAAATGATACTAGTTAAATTTGTGAAGTAGTTACGTTTTAAATTCTTTGATTAAGCATTTTTATAGTAAATTAATTAATAAGGGAATATAGTTTTAAAATGTTGCGTTTTTAGTTGAGTTTTAAAAGATTACAAAAGCTAATGACAATTTTCCTACAAGTATTGCTTGTATCATTAAACATGTAAAATCAAATTGTAACGACTCACGCTCTATCGGGATTAGTTGTTAAGTTTATAGGGTTAGTACCAAGTTAAGACCAAGTAATATTTCCCCTCTTGTTTTAGGTCGCGTTGATTTTAAGGTAGTTCGTTATATCGTAATATTTCCGGCTAATTTATGTAAGTGGAGAATGAGACGACGTACATCCTATCGAACGAGATTAGAGACTATTTCTTTGATGAAATAAAACAACCGGAGAGTTACATTTACGTGATTTCAATTTATTGGTGATTTTCAGCATGAATCATGCGACTTTGCTTGATTAACTGTTGTGATACTTGTTATTATCGGAAAAAATGAATATCCGCATTGTCATTTCTTGAACCTAGGCTAAGTTAGGTTAGGTTAGGTTGCTGTGGCTGCCTAGAAAGGCACACTTAGGCCAATTTTTGGCCCATTGTGTTACCACGTAGCGCAGGAGACCATGGTTATTCGTGGGATTCGAACCCACAGCCTCTGGGACGGTAGGACAGCGCGCTAACAACTGAATTATCAGAGGCCCCTTGAACCTAATTTCACTGTGTTTATAAAAAATACTGAGTATGCTCCGCTGCCAAGAAAAGAATCTCAACAGCATTCATGTACCCTTCGTGCAGCGTTTCGTTGCATATTGGAAATGTGTTTTGAAAATGAATTAAACTACTAAAAGGAAGTATTAATTTTAACAAACCCTTCTTGAATAATAAAAATGAAATGAGTAAAAACGTACCGGCGAAACAGTGTACAACTTTCTGTCGAAAGTTGCAGCCGTTAAAGTGTTCAAGGCCGAATTTACGTACACTTTCCCTAGTTTCTAACTATTTTTTTCTCACCTCTTTTAAAATGTTTATATGTGTCTAGCTTTTATACGGAATTTCGTATAAAATTTCGTATATATATATCATCCCTATTTAGTAAATAGCTAAAAATAGATAAATAGATAGTAACGAAATTTTTGTAGAAATATAATAAAACGTGGATATTACAAAATTTTTAAAATTTCTTTCATCGAGATGTAGTCTGTTAATTTGAAATGAAAGAAATGTTTATTGGTAAATTGAAATGAAAGGAAATATTGTATTTATCTGGATGATTTGTGCAATAATTAAACGAAAAGAATGAATTTTAAATACCAGGAAATTTGTAATCTTTGTATTGCTGCCTTGTTTTCTTTAAAATAAATTTGGCGCATATTGCATTCTTCGATTTTAAAGGTAAGATTTCCTGAAAGCTTTGTTTTTAATATCGATATTCCCTGTTCGTAAGGTTAAATTACTATAAATATTAACTTTGAGGCCCGAAATCCTTATTTTAGATAGTTTTGTGTTAAAAAAAGTTCACAATAATTTTTTCCTACAAAGCTGTCGTGACTTATAGTAGGGCATTCTGTCCTAAAGTAGCGAATTTCGCTCTAAATAGCGTTTTGAAATTATATTATACTAAATTCAGTATTTTATTTATAGTTTGTAAGAAACTCTGTAAACTAGTGATCGAATGGTTTTATATGAGCGTTAGACAAATGAGGAAAGTCCTAGTCTTTAAGCGAAATATCGCCATAGAGTCAGTATGATCTGGGCACTAAAGCAATAGTAGCTAAAGTTCGAGTGTTTTATTTTAAGGTACCTACAACTCTGTTTTCAAGGCAGTTTTATGGTTTTATAATTGTGGCTTTTTTAAAACAGGGCACTAATTCTGTTGCTGTCGAGTATTCATATTCTAGATTTTGTTGAGTAGGAAAATATAGAATTTCAACTAATAGAGAATTTGTAAAAATGCGCGCCTAATTGAAATTATTTTGGGGGTCAATATTCTTGAAAAATTTACCTTTAGGTTGAATAAAAGCCCTGGGGAATGTTGCCGTAATTATTACCCTGAATTTGGGCATAAATTAAACTGCATAGTCCACATACTTCCCTTAAAATCGAGTTCAAAGTAAAGTAAAATTTAGGTAAAAAATAGGAAGATTTTCCTTAGACTTAGACTCATTTCATTTCTTCAACGACTTTGAGTAATTTTTCTTAAAACATCTTTAACACTAGAACTATCGACGGGCATGTCTGTAATTTTAACAATTTCCCACAGCTGTATTTTAATATGATTTAAAATTTGAATTAGTAATTATAAATGTAAAACGGATTTAGAATATGTCGTAATGCTAAATCTTAATAAGCTTGGACATAAATCCGAATAGACTTGAAGAAAGAAATTGAAAACTTAGTCAATTTGGATGGTTGTGGTAGTTTTAGTGTTAAAGGCCATAATAAAAAAATAATTTTCCTTAAAGTCGAAAGGGCTAGCTATGCGGTAAGATTTCTAAGGAAAGGCTTTATTAAAATTGCTATCTTTTACCATCCGCACTGATGTTTGTAATACTAAGGATTTTGGGTACACTAGACAAGTCTTTGCAGAATAGATCCTGGAATTTTTTCACGTAATCTGTGGATATTAAAAATTCTCTTACAACTATCCTCCTAGACGATTGTCTCTTTTCCAACACTTTCCTTACAACAGTACGGTGATATTTTTCTTCGATCAATCTTTCTTTTGTAGGCTGTATGCCAGGTGTGGCCGTTAATAATTTTTAATTGTTTTTAAGACATAACGCTGGGAAAACGGGTTATTTCATAATCTCATCCCTTATGCTATTTTTTTTCCTATGACATTACCTTGTCAAAATGGCATTGTTGTTTGATCGATTGTGAAGTAGCCTCATATTTTTTATTCATCTGTTAAAAATGTCGAGTTTCGAGCTAAATAAAGAACATTTGCGGCACGTACTGCTTTTCTTGTTTAATCAAAAGAAAAACACGAGTAAGACGCTTGTGTGCACTAGTTTAGAAGGTTTAAGACTGGAGATTTTAATTTAAAAGACAAAGAACGCTTAGGTCAATCTAAAAAATTTTAAGATGTTGGAACTGCAAACATTGTTGGACGAAGATTATATCTAAACACAACAATAAATGTCCGAGAAATTAAATGTTGGCCGCCGAACCATTTGTGAACGCCTACATGCCATGGGGATAATCCAGAAGGCATAAAAATGGGTGATACATGAGATGAACGACAGGAAACTCGAAAAGCGAAAAATTATTTGCTTTAGCGGCATGAAAAGAAGAGTTTTTAACATCGGATCGTTTCGGGGGATGAAAAATGGATGTATACTTCGAGAACTCCAAATGAAGTAGATGATGGGGTGACCCAGGACAAGCAATATCGACCGCGTGACTAAACCGGTTCGGAAGTAAGACAAAAGACAATCCTGCATGTTTGGTGGGATTAGAAAAGTGTCGTGTATAAAGAACTTTTGAAATCAGGTGAAATAGTGATTACCGATCGCTATAGACAATAACTGATTCATTTCAACTATGACCTTATCGATAAGCGACCAGAATGGGCTAGAAGACATGGGAAAGTAATCTTGCAGCACGACAACACCCCATCGCATACAGCGAAATCGGTCAAAGACATCACTGTTACCCTACCCGCCGTACTCACTAGATTTGGCCCCATCCGATTACTAGTTGTTTTCATCAATGACACGAAATTTTTATACAGCACTTCAGCAATTACGAAAATGTTGAAGAATTACTTTATGATTGAATCACCTCAAAAGGTGAACGGGTGGTAGAAAAGTGTAGCAAGCGATAGCAAATACTCTGAATAAAATATTTTTTACACTACTCGCCAAATGCTTTTGGTCAGAACAACACTGAGGGATATACTAGCGCTGCATTGTCTCTGGGGATAATTTTAAGTTTAATGCAACAGCCTACCTCATTAACAACCAATTCATATATCCGCTATTTTTGCTTCGAAATAAGAATTTAAAGTTATTCTATGAGTACTGATCTTTTCAATTGCAATATGAATTGCAGGCAATACTGTCTCTCTACTGCAAATTCCGTATTGGGATTTAATCGTTTTCAATGATAAAAAATAAATACAAATGAAGACATCGATTTGGAATTTTCGTTTGGAGTTAATGAAGGAGTTAGATAATTTGAATCGATACAAAAATTTCAAAAGGGGACTATATTGGGGTTTATTTGATGTAAATGTCCATATTCATTAGTTGTTAAGTTTTAAATATTTTAATAATAAATTCGTAATAATTTTAATTATTGGCAAAAGTAATTCTTATTTCGATACAATGCTATCAGAGTTTTCTCTTTATTTTTTTTTGTATTCGATTTGCGAATACCTCAGAATATATCGGCATTAAGTAAGTATAAAATCTCCATTTTTAACCTCGAAACAACTGCTTGTAAGTATCCACGTGTTAAAAGCAATTTGTCGATAAATTATTAATATGCAACTAAACATGCACATTTATAAATTTTTAATGCAATGTACTGTACTATTTAAAGCTAAGTAACTGAAAAGAACTGTTAGATCGATTACTAGGTATTAGCGTGCTGTTGAGTCTTTAGTCTGTAAAATTTCATAGATAGTGCTGATCATTTATAATTTTTATGTTGTAGTGTAACCAATCATAATGTTCTTATTTTTGAGAAATACTAATTACAAGTTACAATAGGTAAGAAAATAATAAGCTTTTTTCTATTTAAAATGCTCTACATACCCATTCAACTTAAATTCGGCTTCTAAAACATTGCACTATTACGAGCAAATCGTCTTGATGATTTGATGATTTTGAAGACTTAAAATATGGCTTAAGGTAGGTTTTGGGTCGGCTTGAATCATACTTAATCCGGGCTTGAACTTACTTAAGCTAAGTTGTTGAGTAGATTTTGGTTTTGGTTTGACCTAAGCGAGTTACAGAAATTTAGTTTGGTTTTAGGTTTTTGGATTTAACCATGATTAGGAGGTTAATTTCGAATAGTAATAGAATAAAACTAGGTGTGTACAGAAAGAAACATACTATAGTAAATTACGATTTTGTTTTTCTTGATAAGTTCTATTGGAAAGGAAGGCAAATCTTCAGTTAAAGAAAATCTTAAGTCACAACTAACGAAAACAGGTAGAGATAGATTTTTATAAAATGCATAAAACGTCTTTTCAAATCCAGAAACCATTAAAATCGGTCTGTCCTCATAATTCAAGCATCTAATTATAATTTCAAGAAATTCACTAAATTACATTAATTTCAGTTCACGATTAAATTAAAAATAATATCGACTAACGTTTGCCTAAACTATTTGCATAACAACAATTTACGTCTCAGATTAAAAAGAAAATAATAAATAAAAATTGGTAACAAAATGTTTAACGATATTATGCCAAAAATGGTCACAAAAGCGTTGAAAATTTAAAAAAAATGAATTATGCAAAAAGGTGAAAAAGAAGATTGTTGTTGCATCGTTACGTTTTAAAATAAGATTTCCTGAAATTCGAGCAAACCATCGATCATCTTTAGAGCCAGGAAAAAGATGCTTAAAAACTAGTCTCGTCGCTATTCAACTGTCTCCGGGGAAAAAAGGGGTAATATTTCCAATAAAATATAATTACAACCGTAAGTGGAAGGCCAGAGCTGCGATAAAATGTTCAATTCAATCAAAATAAGAATTAAAAATGGAACGAGTTTGATTTAAAAAAAAAAAAAAAAAAGGAAATCATTGCGGCGAAAGGGGGAAATCGTCAACGTGCAATTAATTGCTTAAGCGAAATTTATTAAATATTTACATAAAATTAAATTCTCAAGCAAAATAAAGAATTATTTGAGTTAAATTCATTCAACAGCAGTTAAGCCAGCTCTGCGCCCTGGACTTAAATCAGTTTTAATGGGCGTCAAAGTGGCTTTTCGCAGAGTTCAAGCGGAGAATGTTGTCGCGTCCGCGCTAAATGAGAGAATAACGCGTGGGCTGATATATCGATCGCTGACCAAATTGTGTCATTTTCATATTTTTTTTACAGTGTCTACGGTAAAACCGGTGAAAATTTATATTGTATCAATATACGTTTTAAGCAAAAAAAAGGGACAACAGGATAATGACCCTTTACACGCTGCTATAATTGGCCAAAGAGACAAACAAAAGCGACAAAAAATTTAAAGCGCTGAAATATTTAAAAAAAAAGAAGACAAAACAACAACAACAAAAATATGGGAAGAGATTCGGCTGAAATTGACCAATTTAGAGCTGGTTGGATTTATTTCTGGCGACAAGTGTCCATCACAACGGACCAGTTCACGAGTGGGTAAAACGTCGAATTTCAGGCATAGCACTGCTCGGGCCCGTTGCCTTTTCTGTCACTTTGATGGGTTGGCTATTAGAAACAAAAGTCCCAAAAACAGACACACAACGGTCTAACGATGAATATAGAAAAAAAAAAAATCGCCGTCACCATAATTGCCATAAATCAAAACTAAATGTTATGCAAAAGCGCACATTTGCATAAATTTTGTATTAGTCGCGGGGACTTGATATGAGTTATGTGAATAATTTGGATGAATGGTAACTGGCTGGTAAGAAAAAAAACAAAAACCCTCATCATTTGGTGCCTTTTTAAGGTTAATCTGTGAGAGCGGGACGAATTAGTTGCTTCCTTAAATTCAAAACAATTTAGTCAATGTATAAGTCCAAGTCTATGAATCACATGACCCCTTGTGATTGTGACTAAGATCGATAGAAAAGCATGGTGTACCGCAAGGCACCAACATAAGACCCTTGTTTGTTTTTAACGAGATAAATTAACGCCTGAGGTCGGTTGTGTTGGGCAGTTATTACACGGTTATTAGTAGAATCTAAGAAATCAATTAACTTTCCAACCTTCGAGCCGGAACGGCAGTCTATCTTATTTCACGGTGTCTTGAGCCGCGAATTTCATGCGAACATGATTGGCGATTGCAGCTCGAATCGCCAAATTTATTATAATAGTTTTGGGCATAATTAGTGCTCGAATTTCGAAATGGGCGATTTCCTAAGTTAACTGATTTATTCAGGGACATGATAAAATCTCCCACAGATCTTTTTCGGCTGTTTTGTCCAACATTCGAATTGATCGCGCGCGCCATTCTGCAAATGTCGAGTATTAATCGCTATATATTTTTTTTTTTTTTTTATTTAGTCTATTTTATAGTCGGCTTTTCTTGAGCTGTTGTTTTTATTTTATTTTATTTATTTTTTCTTAATTCTTAGCGTAAATTATGCTCAGGTGAAATGTAACTGAAATGCCGCAACTAAACTGCTGTAAATTGAGACAGCAGTAAATTCAGCGTGCGACTAAAGCGATCAAATTTCTTCATAAAAATGTTAATTTTGTACTCTTAATGGCAGACATTTTAGACGAATTAGAATTAATGGCTCAATTCGATGTTCGTTTGGTTTTGTTCGGCGAGTTTTCATTTTTGGTGATTATATCCCAAAAGCTTTTATGGAACTTGTTTGCAAATTTGTGGGGATGTTTACTTAAATTTTTATTTGAATTCATAGAATCAACTAAATGTATATTGGTGGGATATTTGATACCTGTTGTGATATTATGCTTTACTGCAACCAAAATACGTAGTTTAATTTCTCTATAGGATTGCATTTTTATAAATTATAGAAACAATAGCTATTTACTATCAGCTAACTTAATTTTCAAACATGTATAAAACGATTTCTTTATTGAAAGTTGAAATAGGGGTACATCAAAGTAATTTAATTTAACTAGTATAAAATATTAAATTATTTTCTTAAGTACAAGTTGTTTGAGTTATTTGACATACCCTAAAAGGCTTGAATTACGCTGCGATCCAATAGATCTTGTATTTTATTACCATAATCCTACTTTAACTAAATTGTACAATAAACATTGAAAGAATTTTCCTTATAAAACAATATAAGTACTCGTGGGTAAACAGTTGGACTTTCTTTACAAAGAAATCGTACGAAAATGAAGAAACAATTTTCTTTACAATGAAATTTTTAATGAAGGAAATTTCTGAGTCTATTCAAACAGGAACTACACTTCAGATGTCGTTTCAAATCGAAAAATAAAATAATAAAACACTTGATGCGTCGTTTTCGTTTTACGTCTCACATATTAACGAGAATTTGTTAAACCTTAGCTAAGATAGCTAAATGAAAGTTTATTTGTTATAATTTTGCTCTTCTAGATAATTTAATTATGGCATTCATAAAAAAGTATTATAAACATTCGCACCGCATCAATTAATAGATATGTGCTAATTCGCATTTTTACTCTAATAATTTTATATATATGCAATTATGGTGCACGCAACTATAATTATGAAAATGATAGTGGCAAACTTTTATATCCTAATGAAAAATTAATGTAAGTTAGATTAATTAAATAAATTAAACCTTAAAGAGATATTAAATTCAAATTAGTGCAAGGTTCTTTGGTTAGCATTCATCAAAAACGTCGGCATATTCAAAACATAAATAAATAAATGCTCCCTGCAGCGTGAAAAGTAGTTTTATTATTTACACATTTCAACTGAAGTATTCAATAAAAAATATGAATTATTGTAGTTCCGCGTCTTTTACCTAGTTTCGTAAAAATAATAAAGTTTTGAATGTAAGTGGTACTTTTTTCAACTGTATACAATTTATGCTATGCATAGTTTGGTGTTAATTTATATATATTAATTTAAATGTACTATATTTAGTTATACAAAACCAAACTCTATAAATTCTCACTTTAGAAATATTTTAAATCGCGTAAAATTGAAACATAACAAATTTATTCTTAATGTCGGATTTTTGCGCCAATAATTTTGGCACAAAGTGTATATTTTCCTATAATTTTTAAATTTTTAAGAATTTATTTATTTAATAGTTTATTTTTGATAAAGTTGGCGATTTTCGTAATTTTAATGAATCATTTGTAAGCAATATTTATATAACAAATATTTGTCTAAAATAATTTTTTATCAAGGTTACGCCGTATTTCTGTTTTTGTCAAGACTTCTTCTAATCTTACGGCCTTATTTCGAATTGTCTTTTAATTTAATTTTATTCAAAAATTTGGTAAAAGGTTCTGGGATTTAGAATTTATTAGATAGTGCCATGGGTTGGATGGTAGAAGTTCGATTTTGAGGCGTTAGAGGGTATAAAATTGATGTTATCCTGTGCTTAGAAGATTCAATTTCGGTGCCAAAAATATATAACATATAAAAACATCACATTTTGAAATATATTTCTTTTTTTAACAGACGTGTGCGGATCCAGAAATTAATTAAAAGAATTTTTAGATCTTCTTTAACCCTTAACTGCTATCGTGGGGTCCAAATGTATGTCCCATCGCAAACATTGTTGTCTCAAATCAAAGGCTATATAATAATAAGTGATATATGCTGTAAGTTTTATTATAAAGTTAATAAAAGTTGATTTTTATATTCGAAAAGGTGTATTATTTTAAAAGATAAAAAAAATATTTTACCTTCATTGATTCATAAAACACGATTTATTTGCATTTTTGACTATTAGGGTATTTTTGGACCTTCGATAACAACAATGCAATTTAAAATATCAATACCAGATAAGGCTTATCATATGTTGTTTAAAATTTTCACAAAAGAATTTGGGATGACTATGGACAAATATAAAAATATTAAGGCAATCATATTAGAACTTAGTTTTTCTCCAAAATGCTACAATGATCGTAAAATTTGTAATTTTTGTTGGCTTGTTATCTGTGGGGGGAAATAAAATACGAAAAAGTAGCTATGATTTCTATGAACCTATATCCCTGGCGCAAACTACTACCCAGGCGTACTTAGGCCAATTTTTGGTTCATTGTGTTACCACGTAAAGCAGGAAACTATGCTTAGGCGTGGGATTTGAACAAACAGCCTCTGGGACGGTAGACCAACGCGTTAATAACTAAACTACCAGAAGCCCCTGGTTTGATAGTATATAAATGCCTAATTACTTTATCTTGGTGGATATATTTTCCGATAAATTAACAGCCAGATCAAGTGGCAGTTATTTATAAAATTGTGCAATGCAATTTACACTACTCTATCCAGCACCAATCTAGAGTAACATCGCAGTAGAAACATCAATTTCGGATAGTGTAACATAAATTCCTAAAAATATTATTTAAACAAGTTGTGGAACACCTCAACACGTCTACTACATCAACTGGCAGAAACAAAATTAGTCCAACAAGAAGAAAATCAAATAAAAAGTAAATTCAGAATAAAATTCTTAAGTTCTAGATATGCTCATATTAAAGTTATTGCAGAAAACTTATAAGTGCAGATAAGCTAGATTAAATAAAGATGTAGCTAGTACGGTTTTATGCTAAATAAGAAAATTATACAGAAGGTTTTAGTAGTGCGTTTTTTCTTATAAAGTAACATAAACTAAAGAAATGGAATATCATCCAACCGTCATAAAGTATACAGAATTATTATAAACTTGCTGATATTTCTGCCTTTCCGCAGGCAAATGTAGAAGATTTCATAACAAGTACTAACTAAATAAATAATTTTCGACCTTTTGTAAGTGGTTTTCCTCTAAGGACGGATAATTAACTGCCTCACTAATAGTAACATACCTACTAAGTATTATTAAAATTGGAGACAGTTTCAAATATAAACATTAAGTAAATTTAGTTATTTTTCTTCTAATGCTCTAAACCAATTTATCAGAGGTTGTATATCATCTGAAAATAAATGAAATCATGTTCATGTAAATCTGAATGTTTTAAGTTCTGCCACTCTTCTTTCGTGAAAAGAGGGAAAAAAGAATAAAAATTGCACGAAATTCAGGAGGTAATCCATTGCCCCAAATATTCTGTGTCATTTTCCCCCCGCTTGTTTGTCTTTCCTGGTGCTTTTAAGCAAAAACATGTTGGAAATAAAAAGCGCGGTACTCCCACCGCATCCCTGGGTGCCATAAACAACACCGAATATTGCTAACAAACTATTTTCCATAAAGCCGTGAACTTTATGGTCCACTCGGAGGCTGAGACGTCGTCCGGGGAGGGACTTCCCGTGAAAGTTTCCTCAATAAAACAAAATTCTTTTCCCATAGAATGGTACACACTCATTCAAAGTACCACAGCATCCAATCGGGCGATCTCCTGAGATATCTGCGGCCGCCGACTTCTTATCGGACTGCGCAAGGGCCTGAAGTGGAGCCCCTAAATGATATAACCGAAAAACAAGACGCTTTTTAGGTGGTCTTCCGTTCAACGTCTTGTTTTTGTTCAAAATAAACTGTCAGCTCCGTAGGTGTTATCACCGCGCTCCACCGGCCACAACAGGTGCTTTCTGCGTTTCCGAAAGATTTAAAAAAAAAAATAAAAAAAAAAAAATGAACACGAAAAACAGAAAAAATGAAACCGACAAATTTATACGCTGTGCGCGATTCGAAAAATAATTTATTGGGCGGCCTCGAGGGCGAAACGGAATCTTAATGTGGTCCAGCCACAAAGATAATGAGGATGCCTAGCCGGCCGGCCGGCCGGTGCAATGCGTTTATTAGGCGTGAAATTCGAATGACTTGATTAATTCCGCTGATAGCGGTGACACCCGGGAAAGTGGTGATTTTTCTTCGCTTATAATTGCTCCATCTCAACGAGAGATTTGCCGTCGGCAAATACTCGGTTAAAATCATCCTCAGGAACTAGCAGTTTAGGGTCAATGTCTGGGCATTTGCGGAAAAAAAAAGCCAACTAGTCGATTTAAGATCTGAGCAAGATTTACCTATATAAATCTAATTTATGATAGGTTAATTTAAAAGATATAGTCGAAAACTTTTACCCTCTTTAATCCTCGAACTCGAAAGGCAAGTGTTGTAAAGTAGGCAGATTATCTTCTCTTAAAAGAGCGACAAAATTTATATTTGAAGTAAAATTGAATAATGCAACTTTAAATATAACACCTTATCCCAAAATAAGGGTTTGAGGCGTCTAAAAGGAGCTAAAGGATTAGCTAGATATAAATTAGGTTTAAACAGAATGAAAGCCCCCTTTAAAATAGTTCTAAAATTTCAACTAACGTATTTTCAAAGAAATTACTAAAAGAAAGATTTAAAATAAATTAGCCATTTCAAAAGAGTCTTACACAGACGTCTTTCTATCATCTATAAATTTTCTTAAACATAAAGTTATACGTTTTTAATATACTCGCATAAATTTGCTGTTTAGAATTAGCTTAATTTACTATGATAGAATAAAATATCGAAATGATTACGACTAAATCAGAACAGCAAAATATTAAAAATGTTTCGAAATATCTATAGAAATTGCCTTTTTTCCAAAAACTGATTAAGTTATGCAGTAGATAGTTAATGATAGTTAATAAAGGGCCATAGAGATTAGTGGTGTTTTACATTTCTAAATTACGATGAGTTACGATCATCAAAACTTTATTTTTTACGAAAACGGAAACTGATTGAGTATTTTTATTTTCAAATTAATTAACTTACATATCTACATTCGAAAGCGTTTTTATTGAATTGAAAGTTTGTCGTTTAAATTTAAACTTTTTTTAAATAATTAACATGAAAAATTAACCACTTGTGTCCTTCGAATTGGCGCTTTGCTGCTCTAACCAACTGAGCTACTCGTGGCCTTTGCCACTGATGCCTTTTCGAGCAGCAATTTTTGGTTACGAGTAGCAAGGAATATCTGTATGAATTTCAATAGAATTAATTGTCTTTGATTTTAAAATAATTCATCTCTTTTGCCAAGACAATTTTAAATGCTAAAGATCAAAATAAAATTAGTTAAATAGGAAAACTCCTGAAGTAACTAAGAACTAACTGCCGTGAAGATAATTTCTCAGATTTTTTTTATTGTTTTATAACTTTACCAGTCCTAACGATTGAACACGGTTAATTTTTATTATGTTTCCGTCAGTAAAAATTATCGAAAGATTCTTTCCGTATAGCTATTTTCGATATGCTGTTAATTTTATTACTTGGAACTTTCTAAGGAAATGTTTAAAAAAGAAAAACATGCTTTTTTGAAAATTAATTATCTGAAAAAGTGCTAGGATTTTAAAGATCGTTGTATCTCACAAACGATTTAACCAACTGTTGCTGGTGCAGTAGTCTTTTTGAGGTTTTTTATTTTAAAAGTCTTCTGCAGATAAGTTTGAATTGGTTAGTGATATTTTTATTTAGATGATAATTAAATATGCATTAGTGGAATTTTTATTAAGTGTAATAAATTAAAGGAAGGGACGGTTTTCTTTAACTGCATAATTCCTTAAAGGAATTGATTTATTCAGAAAAGGAGGGCTTGCAGTATAAAACCAGTTTATTATGGAAGTACTTTTCCCTGTGGGACTGTTTCACTAGAAATAGGTTAGAATCATTTTAAAGCAATAATTATGAGATATCAAACGAATACTTTATGGAATTTTTTAAAAATGACTTTCTACCATCGATCGATGACCATCATATCGTGCGTCGACAACTTTCTTGCTAAATAAGTTGTCGGCTGGCGGTTAAAGTGAAAAAAATTGCACAGAAGGGAAAAAAATAGGTGAAAATCTCACACTTAGATAAATGGCGAGTGCAATTTCACACTCTAGCGCGTTCTAGCAGTGCATGCGATGCATCGGGACTCGGGATTGTCCGTAGGAGAGTGCAGGAGGTGCTCGCCCGTAAGCGATCTCACCTGCAAGACGCACTTGTATCATAGCCGCCGGGCCCGGAGGAGACCAACCTGCAGTTTGGTCCGTGAGCTGCTGCAGCCATTGAAGACAGATCGAGTTGGATTGTGTGGTTTTTCAGCTTTTTTTTTTCGTTTTTTTTTTTTTTTTTTTTTTTGCCCTCCCGAGGAGTTTATCTAAATGGTTGCATGCTGGCCAGCCGTAGTCCAGGAGACCCCCTCCATGAGTGGCCCCGACGTGCAGCTATGTGTGTTTGTTGCATCATTGCGCTGGATGGTGGAAAACTTGTAAATCTCGCGGATATCACTAGATACCGCGATCCACTAGCTCAATGAAGATCTCAGTTCATCGCTGAATTTTACTAGTGTGGTGGTGGTAGATTGTCGCGACCATTAAAACACGTGCCAACTTGTCTCTTATTGTTAGCATCTTCCAAGGAGCCGCTCCTTACTTAGATTCAGAATCGTCTCATGTGGCGATAATCGCTAATTAAAAGAATTATGAATAGTAAATCAGTTGAACTGATCCTGGTTTACACTTTTAGACGATTGAAAGACTAGAGAAGTAATATAAGTGATAAAAGGAAATTAATGGTGCATGCGATTTACAATTGGGGTTTATATGCTGAAAATTGAGTAAAAGCTCAGTTCCAATTTTTACAAGGAAAACATGAGTTCAATTTCAAGAAATTGATGCTGCACGAATGGTATTCTTAAATAAATGCTACTTTAATTTTAATTGAATTAAGCTGCATTTATAGTTTAGTTTTAAATAAATATTCGTCTAAAAAATAAGGGCCAAACTCTCTATTAGGGGTACCTTCAATATTTCGACTCGATTCGACCCGAGACTCAAGGATTTGACTGTCTTCGATTCGTTCAATATCTCGCCTCGAATTGAGTCGATTTAATTTGACTAGAATTAAACTATACAATTTTTCATGTTGAATACTCTTTTATTGCCAAATTTCACATCAAGTACCTTTGATTTGACCTTCTGAGCTCTGAACACTTTCTAAAAAGACTTGAGTAAACTTAAGCTTGATCTCAGGCATAAAAACTCATCTTAGACCTCACAGATAATGGTTCATCTGGACATAGAGGGTAGAGTCTAACTCTAGTCTACTCGATTAAGATATTGAACTTATCGAAAAGAATTAAAATCTATCTAAATAAGGTTTTTAAAATTCTTTGGTATATTTAAAATAAATTTCGTTTTCTTTTCCAGATGTAACCAGCGACCACGAGGAGAATGGGTCCTCGATTCCCTGTTCCCCGGTAGTCGACTGTAAGTCGGCGAGTCCTGACATTCAGCGGACGATTTTCGATCATCACCATCATCACCACAACGACGAGGAGCACCATCACAATAACAACATCAGCGAAAATCATGGGAACCACTACGCGAACAGTCCGATTAAAGCGGAACTCACCGAAACATATCCCGAGGAAGAACTGAACCATAAGAGGGCCCCATCCCCCCTGGAGGCGCACAGATCCCCGCAGAATCACGACCACGACGACCAAAATATGTCCGATGGCGAAGATGACCGCGATAGCGTCCGATCAAACAATCAGTCGCGCTGCGACGATCTTTCCCAATTGAAGAATGACGAACAGAGCGCCGAACATTCGATTGGGAATGATCACAACAACCCACCGCCAATACTGCCCCAATTTCCGGCTGCCCCTGTAACACTCGAGGCGATCCAAAATATGCAAATGGCAATAGCCCAATTTGCTGCGAAAACCCTCGCGAACGGGGGAGCAGACAACGAGGCGGCCATGAAGCAGTTGGCCTTCCTCCAGCAGACCCTTTTCAATCTTCAGCAGCAGCAACTCTTCCAGATTCAACTCATCCAGCAATTGCAGTCTCAGCTGGCGATGAACCAGATGAAACAGGATGATCCCGACAACAACGAAGAGGATGAGGGTGAGGGTGAGGGTGAGGGTGAGGGGGAGGTTGAGGGCGAAGTGGACGAGGAGGAACAGAGCTGCGCCGAAAATTTGTCCAATCAAAAGTCTGATGAGAATCAAAGGGAGCACAATGAAAGAATGGAGGTGGAGGGCCACGAGGACGTTATTAAGGACAGTATGAAGCAGGATATCGCCGAGGATAAAAGGGCGGAGGAGAACAGGATCATACAAAAGGATCTTCCACTTCCGTTACCAAAGCAGGACGAGAATACACCCCTGCCCTATGGGTCTGATCTTGCGTCCAGCATCATCACAAATCACGACAATCCCCCGTCCCTGGATGAGCCCAACTCTCTAGAGATGCTCCAGAAGCGGGCCCAAGAGGTGCTAGAGTCTGCATCTCAAGGGATTTTGGCTGGAAACCTTGCCGACGAGTTCGCCTTCGGGAAGGATAAATCTGGTGATGGAAAAAATCGCAACGAGCCCTTCTTCAAGCATCGCTGCCGATACTGTGGAAAGGTTTTCGGGTCTGACTCAGCCCTCCAAATTCATATCAGATCTCATACTGGCGAGAGACCCTTTAAATGCAACGTTTGCGGCAGCCGATTCACCACCAAAGGGAACCTTAAGGTTCACTTCCAAAGACACGCGCAAAAATTTCCGCACGTTCCAATGAATTCAACACCAATCCCAGAGCACCTGGATAAGTTCCATCCACCCCTCTTAGAGCAGATGTCGCCGGAGGATTCGCCTCAACATCAGCCACAAATTCCACATCCAAACGTCCCAGTATCACTTCCATTACCATTCCCGCCTGGAGCCGCTTTTCCAGGACTGCCGCTCTATCGTCCACCAATTGACATTCTCAAGTCGCTTGGACCCTATCCGAACCCCTTCTTCGGAGGAATGCCACCGATGCCACCTCATCCGCAACCGCCACAGCAGCCCCAGCAGCCTCCAAAAAGAGAGCAGGAGATGCCCACTGATCTGCGAAAGCAATCAGCATCTGTAGCTGTACCACCGGTGGCATCGGTCTCTCCCAGGCTAAGCGACGACGTCAAAGAGGAGCCCCTCAGTCTTAGAATTAAGGAAGAACGTGAGGCTGAACCAGAAATCATTAGACCTAAAAGTACAACTCCACCACCCCCACAACCGCCGGTGTCTCTACCGCAGCCACTGGTTGAGCTGCCACCCACATCCACCCCACTGCAGCCATCCATCCATCGAGAGGAGCTGCAGGATCGACTGCCCTTAAATTACGCGAAATCCTCCCCCGAACGAAGATCGCCCATTCGCAGTCCGGCGAGCATACCGCGATCCCCATTCCTGGGCCCCATCAAGCATGAGATGACTCTTCTCCCGAGGCCACATAGTAACGATAACTCTTGGGAGAATTTTATTGAGGTGTCCAACACCTCTGAGACGGTTAAGCTGAAAGAGCTAATGAAAAATAAGAAGCTAACTGACCCTAATCAGTGTGTCGTCTGTGACCGGGTCCTCTCTTGTAAGAGCGCCCTACAGATGCACTACAGGACCCACACGGGGGAACGACCCTTCAAGTGCCGGATCTGCGGCAGAGCCTTCACTACCAAAGGAAACCTGAAAACCCACATGGCTGTCCACAAAATCCGCCCGCCCATGAGGAATTTCCATCAGTGCCCTGTTTGCCACAAGAAGTACTCAAATGCGCTGGTCCTTCAGCAACATATCCGGCTCCACACGGGCGAACCCACAGATTTAACACCAGAACAAATCCAGGCCGCCGAGATCAGAGACTTCCCTCCGTCGATGGTGCCTGGATCGTTTCTCAATCCGTTCACCTTCAACTTTGGTATGAACCGCCAGAACGGCACTCTAGGGTCTGAGTCCTCGCAGGGTGAGAATGACGAGAACATGGACTGTAGTGATGATTTCGATGACGATGTGTCGGATCACCTCTCCAATGGAGGGGATTCCGACAGACCCAAGTCGCGGGACGACATAAAGGGTATGCTTTTTGAGCAGAAACTTAAAATTGAAAACAACCGACCCAAATCGGAGGCTAGCAATAGTTCTGCCCCAACCAGTCCGGTGAGCGCTGTGAACAAATCATCTCCAGCCCCATCGGATACTTCTCAAGGTGCTTTGGATTTAACGCCTCGCGCAACTGTTCACCCGCCGCACAGTCCAGCATTTCTTCCGACGCGACCACCCTTCGGGATGTTCCCAAATCTGCCGCTCTTCCCGCCAGTTAGTACAACCACCCAGAATATGTGCAACGCGATGAACTCTATAGCCCAATCCGTGATGCCTTCAGCGCCCTTCAATCCCCTCGCATTATCCGGTTAGTATCGCCTACCACGTCCTAAAACCTACAAGAATCCTTCCTTGCTCCATGGACCGTCTCAGATTTGAAACTTATGTAGATCTCTTTTTTCGCCCACAACAGGTGTCCGGGGAAGCACTACGTGCGGCATTTGCTACAAGACATTCCCATGCCATTCGGCACTCGAGATCCACTACAGGTCGCATACGAAGGAGAGACCTTTCAAGTGTTCCATTTGCGATCGGGGATTCACAACAAAGGTGAGATTTAAGGACTATCTCTCGGAAGTTTTAATTATTATTTAGTAATAGTTAGTTACATTCTCTGTAAATTATTTCAAATTCAACCATCTCCGATACCTCTAAGGCTATTTTTTTTTTCGGATAAAAGTTAAATTTTTAAAGTAGAAAATAAATAACACCTAAAACATTTGCAATATAAAAAATTGCATAGGGCTTATTTTTCAGAGGACAAATAAATTTTTTTAATGTAGGAATACCAAAAAAATGAGCAGCATATTTAAAAATTCAAAATTCTTATGAATAGAAAAAACTAAACATTCTTTGAGTGTTCTGAGCAAATTTTTGTTCTTGATCAAAAAATCACTCCTTCCCCCTCAGAATCGATGTAAACGTTTTTTAATAATAAAATTTTTTTGGCTCACATCTTAGGATGTAGTTGGAAATATTCACCTAATTCTATACCTTTCTGGCGTTCGAATTTAGACTCTGTGGATTCTTTGCTAAAATGCTTGTATCATACCAATTTAAAAAAGTTATTTATGAACAAAATCGCTCAGACAGCTGGGCACTGGTATAAGAGCACTTTGAACATATAATGGGGTCTGGAAAAAATTATGTTATGTGAACAATTATTTAATTCTACTTATTATTACAACCTAATCATTAATATAAAAACTTTATCTATACATACAATAGTAAGATTATAATTGCACTCATATATTCATTTGATAGTTAGGCATTTTCTAACATAATCCATTATGGTTCTTGTGAATTTGTTTAGAACTTCTATCCTATCTATCCTATCCTATCCTATCCTATTTGTATCCTATCCTAATCCTATCCTTATCCTTTGCTTAGAACACCCCAAGAAATCGATTACTACAGACAATCTAAAAAAATTGCAATTCACAATTTTGTCATTGTCTAATTTAATTTGATATTTTATTGCTTCTGATAAAATTCGTTTTTCGAGAGAATTTTCATTGTTTAAGCTTCAAATTCTTTAAAAAAATATTAAAAAACTCTAAGAGATTTTCACTGCATAGTCTTGTTAATTTTCTAACGATATTTTAATTTATAAACACTTCATTTGCTTATAATTTACAAAAAAACAGAAATGGTTTACTCTTTTAATTTAATTTAAAATATCAAGCATACCATATTTAATTTTAAACATTATTGACAACAAGTTTGCCATTAAATTCGAACACACCTTCTATTTCCGTGAATAATAAGTTTAATTATTTTAGTTGCCTTTATTTGAATCGTAATCCAAAGTTGAAATCCCCTAAATTGATTAAAAACACTTAAAATTATTAAGTATTTGATTCATAAAAATGGATTAAGCAAAACTCCTTATATTCGATTATTAGTCATAACATGATGAATTTATTCAAATGTATGAAATTTAAAATTCATTTTAAATATGGACTTGACCTCAATTCATTAATAAGCAGCACTTTAACTCTTTAAATAAAAATTTCTCGGTCGATGTGCACTTTACGCTAATTGAGTTTTTTTTTTTTTTGTTACCTTTACTTTTTCATAATTTCCATAATCGTCTCCCTTTGGACTGGAAATAAAACAGGGCAACTTGAAGCAGCACATGTTGACTCATAAAATCCGGGATATGGAACAGGATGCATTCAGGAACAGAGCTGTGAAGTATGTAAGTGTTTGTGACTAGTAGTAGATGTAGATTGTGGCATTGGTTAATGTTGCTTGTTGAATCTATTTAAAATATCCAATTGTAAAATTTTTCGATCAATCGAAAGTATGGAATGGTTATTTGATGCTACCATGGGTCATACATGATGATAGTGGTTTTTATGAAATTCGAATTTTAATTTTATTCATTTAAAAAATTGTTATATGTTAACATGTCCTATAGACGTTCATTCAGCTTATATTCATTATAACTGAATTAATATCATGAGCGTCAACATGTAAAAAACATTGCGAACTGATGACGAGATATCTCATCGTTCATAGTGCGTCGTTGTGAGGCCATTGACGAGATATCACACAATTGATACGAATTTTTAATTATTATAAAATATTCTAAATATTCTAAAATAATTGTTTAAATGTTTAAAATAAATATTTCACGTAATGATTATGATTTTTAACTATTTAAAAATATTTGGCGTAAAGAAATACCCAGCCACTGGATACGGTTAACAAATAAAAATCGGCAATGTCCGCAATGTGTTAAGGTATTTCGTGAATGTAAATTTTAGTTAACTGCATTAATTACTAAATTTTTAAAATTATATTAAAATTTAAGTCAGATTAAAATAGTAAGTGTCCTATTGTGAATTGTGTAATGTATTTATTTGTTGCTGCTATTGAATTTAATAGATTTGAATGTTTAAATTGTTCTTTTATTTACAAATATCGCATTTATGTGGTTCCTGAAGATATACTCTAAATTTTCCTAATATTTTTTATAAAGAGTTAATAAGTTGTTTATCAGGAAAATTATTTCATAGTCATTATTTCTCAGAAATGGCTTGAACAATAGAATATATCGCATATTGGTAACGATAGTATCACAGTACAAGAAAATATAGTTTTTTTGGAAAATCGCATGTTTTTTGTTGATATATTGGAAAAGTATATTTAATTAGACTATTCTGGTATTTGAACCCGTGCGAAATTTCGCAAACACATTGTTTTGTTCATATCTACTAAAGATGTTGGCATATAATGTTATTTTTATTTAAACTCAAATTTTAAACAAATAGTGCACTTTAGTGCTGAGTGAGTATGCGATATTAGAAGCGGAAGCAAAAACGTATTATTTAATGCTTGGTTTATTGAATTTTGTGAAGTATTAGTGGGAAAAAAGGAATATTGCCAGTAGAAATAATTATATAAGACATTTACAGACATAACAATCTACAGATAGTGTTTTTTTCTCCACTTATATCAGTTTCGTATTTTTCTTAGTGTTGTTTTTATTTATTTATTTATTCATCCATTCATTAGGACTACAGATCAGAAATAACCCTACATACATACTTGAATATAAACATAACTAGTTAGAACCATACAAATCTATAAATGGGGATTGAAATTTAACATAATCAGTTAATTGAAATATGTATTTTCAAGGTGTATGATTAGAGATTTGAAATTTGTATAATACATTTTATATTTATTTATTTATAATTTAACTTCCAAATTATTTTAAAACACTTCTCTATTCAATTCAATTCAATTTAATAAATTTATTTAGCATGGAACACATTTGGTTGGTGTTGCTATCTATCTAATGTTGTACTTAGTTTGCTTAATTATTTTGCCATGATGATGATTGATAATCGTTAATTTTAAGTACCTTTTTGTTTAGAAATATTTTATATTAAGTAATTAGGATAAGCAACTTTTTTTTACATTGACGAGTATACTCGACATTAAGAGATTTATGATCAGTTAAAAAAAAATCAAAAAGACACCTAATTTAAAAGTAATATGGACGTTTTGCCAGATCGCTTTTGCTACTACTCCTGGTTTGAATTGGATTATTTGAAATAAGTAGTGAAGCGGGTTATTGTTATACATTATTTACTTTAATCCGGAAAGATGACATGATAATTATAGAAAAATACAAATCTATTTTTATATAAGTCTATCAATCGCGGTGGAATAAAATTTTGTAATAAGCTAAATTATGACTGAGAATGATATTTTTGAATACGTTGAAGTAAATATCGTCTATAGACGACCATTCAGCTTATATAGCTTATAACTGAATTAAAATCGTCAGCGTCAACGTGTTAAACAAAAAATTATCATCTTTTCCAAATGAGTATGAAATGATTTATAGTCTCCAAAAATTATAATAAATAAAGTCAATATTTAAAGGAAGTAGTAATTTCTTTTTTATCTTTGTAGGACCATGTATACATGTTCATTTCTTGTATTGTCTGTATTCTTTTCTTTTTGCATAAACAATTTGTTTTATAAAAGAAAAAACTAGTTCCATACTTTCGATAGATTTTTAGATTTTAATAGAATTGTGAATGTTCTGTGTATCCATAATCTTTGTTATTTGCTAAAGGTGTCTGTTTTATTTTAAGCAAAAAAACAAAAAAAAAAAAACGCAAATACGTCCAAATTAAAATTAATAAATCCTCTCTAATTCCCCCAAAAATAGATGAACAATTGGAAAGAAGAGTACGAATAATGCCCCATCGTGCAGCCCCCACTTAGTTAATTATTTACAAATTCATCGCAACAGATCGGAGGGAGCACGCGAATCACCACCAGCAGCAGCAGCAGCATAAAAATCGATCGGCCGAGGGAGGAGTGTGTAAGTAGCCCGCCGCCAGCCGGATACCAACAAAAAAAAAAAAAACAATCTGTAGCTCATCTTCACTACCACGATCATGATCATCATTTGATCATCTTTTGATCATCTTCTGAGTGCGCATCACATCGATACGATTTTTCGCCCGGCCGATAGGCGATGATACCACGGGCGGGCGGACTCTCAATGAATTGACCCAAAGACACGAAAAAGCGCATGTGATTACGCGAGACTAGAGACTGACTTCCTTTCATTTAGAAAAAAAAAAAAATAAAAATAAAAATAAATAAATAAAAGCTAAAAATGCTATAAGACGCGACTAAAGAATCCAAAAATAAAAAGAAAAGCTAATGGGATAATAAGCTGTTCTGGGAAAGAGAAGGGTAACACACTGCAAAAATTCAAATTTAAATCAAATAATAAAAGAAATATTTTCAAATCATGGAAAAAATTAATGAGATATAGATGAAAGTATCTTTCGAACGCTTTCCGATGGTGTGACGATGCGTTGTGTCTCTTCAAATATTTTTTTTTTTTTTGTAAGACGCAACAGAATCTGTTTAGTAAGATTCTTTTTAGATACTTCCCAAGTAAAGTACCTTGGGGCTCTGGCGAGATAAAAGAAATAGTGCAATATGATGACGATGAGGGCAAAGGGGCTCCGTGATGTTCACCATCCTAAAGCGATACCAAAAACAAAAAGAAAGAAAATAAAATAAAAACATAAAATAAAATAAATAATTGAATAAAAAAAAAAACAAAAAAACAATGTTGTAAAAACTATCGTAAAGTGTAAAAACAAAAAAAAAAAAAACGCTATGAATGAAGTAGACACAAAGCAAATATCACTCTGTTTCTCTTTCTATCCATTAAAATCGTAGGCCCTGTACATAATAATCGTAAGCCGAGTAGCATACACCCTAACTTAACGAGATGAGAGCATAACCTTAAAAGGAAATTTGTGATACTATTCATTATAAAATTTAAATCAATTAAAGTTTATTAAATTTATTTATTTGTAAAGCGAGAGCGGGACGCTTTCGATGCGCTCGAACGATCGCCCACCTTGCGGAGGGCCGAGGCAGATCGTCTAGCTTAAGCACTAAAACCCTAAGGTAGTTCGTGTAATAAATGTGTATGTAAAAAAAAAAAAAAAAACAAAAAACAAAAAAACAAAAAAACAAAAACGTAGTAACGTAAAGGTAGACAGACACACTGAGCAACTCGTGGAAACCTACAAAATTATGTATAAAAAAGCAAAAAAGAAAAAAAAAACATATAAAACAAAAAAAAAAATTAATAATAAATGAAGCAGAGCGCATCTCATATGTTGTCCTTGTGATGTTTATTGAAAACAAAATAATACCCAGCTGTGCACTATCTTCGCAGACACCCTGTATTTCCTTTCCCCCCTCCTAATTACTTTATAGTGACCACTACTGCGATGATATGTGGCACAGACCTAGGTTTCTTCTGTTTCTTAAGCTTGCCCCTACACGTGTGCTGGAGGGAGGGGGGGCAGACGCGTTTCTTTAATTGTAAATCAGAAATGTTTTCTATTTTAAACTTTATTTTAATGTGAACATATTGTAAAACAAGAGATAGATGAAAAGAAAAAGTATGAGAAAGTGTAATGATAATTATTACGAGTAATATTATTATTACGAATAAAAGAGTAATAAAACAATTTTACGAAAATTTCATCGTATTTTTATCGTACCGCCTGTCCTTATATTATTTTTAGATTTCGTTTCCTTTATAAAAGTGTTGGGTGCTTATTGAAAATGTTTGTGTAAAGTGTTTCTAAAAAATATACAGGTAAGTTCTTAATTGGCTTAATAAATTCATAGATGAATTAAAAATTCAAACCACCCTATTACAAATTGTTCGTCTTATAATATAATTGGACAATCTCTTAATAAGTTTTTTTTGATTTTTCAAATTTGAAATTATATAAGGCTTTAAAAGTTAAATTTTCTATTTAAAATTTTAAATATATACAAGTAGTAAAACAATCAATTTAAAATTAAACCATAACGTAAGGTTGTGCGTTACAATTTTATAGTATTTCCTAATATTTATCGATTTAGAAATTTTTATTAACAAAAAGGTACTAATTCCAAATGCGCAAAAAGATACCTGATCTTAAATTGATGTATAAAAATATTTTTATTATATTAATCGACAGATTTGTGATATTTCAATGTAAAAATATCCCTCATAAAAATTGTTTGTTTTAAATATTTTACAAAAAAGATCGAACTAATCGTGAAAAAATGTTTTTGAAAAATTTTAATTTTGAGATTGGACTTTCGATCTGGTTAACTTGTCGAAATTAAA
Organism: Philonicus albiceps; assembly: GCA_963969385.1. Taxonomy (NCBI): domain Eukaryota; kingdom Metazoa; phylum Arthropoda; class Insecta; order Diptera; family Asilidae; genus Philonicus; species Philonicus albiceps. Next base: position 30,415,392 of record OZ017775.1, read on the forward strand.
TATTTGTTAATTAGAATAAAATCAACTAAAAATAGTTGGATCTCAAAGTAATTTAATAAATTATAATACAATCTAAAAATAGCACACTATGATCTCTCTGTTATGATTATTAAACGTAAAATTTCTCTTTTTAATTTAAATTCAGTTTCACGATGCTAAACGTCGTGCTAACAACTCACTAAGTATTCTTTAGTGGTAAGTAACTAATATAGAAAAAATATAATACTACCGTCTTACAAAAACACATTTCCATTTTTGTTAACTCCTCCTAACCAGGTTAAACGTTATTTTCTGGGTTATTTTTACTCACTGACCTATAGAACTCTAGCCAATTAGTGTGGGAGTGCTTCGGTTAGGCAGACGATCATTAACTGATCGTCACCACATGCGTGTGATTCTAGAACAAGAGTTCTCCAGTTTCAGTATTAAAAATCGGGTACATCTCAAGCTCCTTTTATAAATAAATAAAATTAGTGTAGAATCAAAATTAAAAAAATTTCACAGTTTGGCAGTATATTAAACCTAAAACATGAAAAACACAACTGCACAAAATACGTCGAGTCTGTTGAAAGTGAGTTTTAGTGCCAAACCAAACCCAAAAATGGGCGGTTCTGTGCTTGAGGAAAAAGCAAATGAGAAAGTAATGCAATTGATTTGTTAGCTTCATGTAATTCTATAAGAATGATGAGTTGAGGTGGTGTCTATATAAATTCTACTAATTTGATAGTCTAGTTGACACTATATTTATTATAATTTTTCAAACTTTCTGCTATCATTATTTTATAGATACATTTTCTATTAACTAAGAAGGTTTTAATCTGAAAGAAAATTAGCGTTAATAGCTCAATATTCCACCTTTTATTTAAAATATGTTTCGGATTTATAGAAGATTGTTAACTCTTTAAAAAACTTGATTAGTGTTATAGAAAAGCTAGGTAGGTCCTATAAGATCAAGTTTAATACGTTTAACCTGGCACACTTTTTTGAAGTCTATGATCAGCGTTCAGGAGAAGATAAGTTATTTATTCTTCTGGCGGTGCTTGTTTACGTTATCATATATGTGTGAACCACCGGTGGTCCACGCCGCCAGACAGAGCAAACTAGGTGTGAACCACCGGTGGTTCCAAACAATTATTCGTAAATTTTTCTATGTCGAAGTTGGCAAGTTAAGGTTAGTGCATCAAAAAAAAAATAAATATAATAATTCAAAAAAATATAATAAAATCAGGAATTTCTTATGGAATTTACTCGTCCCGCCCGTCACGAATCCATGTCCCACCCGTCACAAATCTATGTCCCACCCGTCCCAATATTTTAAGTTTCTCAACGAATAGAGCTTTAGAACAGCTATTTGAATTTGAAAGTTAAATGTTTCACCCGGTCAACTAGTAAGTAAATCTATAAATTTAGCAAGGTAACAGATATCCACGTTTTCTACTTTACCTTATTTAAAAAGAAAAAAATATATCAAGGAATGTTCACTTAATAAAAACAGTCCCTAGCCATATTAATGAACCTTCTGAAAAAATTCCATTGGGTATGAAAATGAAGAAATATTTTAACTTTTTCGTTTGTTATAGAGTTGTGTAAATATTTTTAATTAATTACATTAGTAATTACTGATGTCGATTATTTCGAAATAGTTATTACTCTGCGATGTACTATAAATTTTATAATAAATAAAATAAATAAATGAGTACAATGATATGAATGTCTTCACAGATATGGTCACTGTCGTCTTAAATAGACATGTATAATTTAAAAATACTACAGGAGTAATTATGCCTAAATATTTACATCTAATATATGCAAATTTAGTTACTTTAAAGAAGTAAATAAGACACATTTATTATGTAAACTTTGCATTATTTTTATGTTTACTTTTCGACTATCTGTGTAATATTTTTATTCGAGAAAAAGAGGCTTTTATACAGAAATTTATGTAATTATTTTTAGTGTAATTTTACTACTATTAAGGAAGGCATTAAAATACCTTCCAAAAAGAGGGTATCATAATGTGTGTCTAAAGATTTTAGATTTTTATAGTAGAGCCAAAGAGTAGTGCTGCTTTAAAACATGCAGTAATTCTGCAGCTATATAAATACAAAATACAAAAAAAAAATAGGGTTTCTTGCAGAAGATGATGGAGGGGTTTAGGTACTGTTCTGATTACATTTATCACAGCTGGATCCCCCGGTTTATAAATCATTTCACCATATAGTCCGCGTTTTGATTAATGATGTCGAGATTGGAACAAATTGAGTGACTAAGGTTAAATCTGATCCCTAAAAGGAGTCATCTCTGTCATCGCCGTCAATTTGTCATCTTCCGGCGCAAAGGGGCATACATATGTTCGTTTTGCGGCACCCCATACAAGTCGAGCAGACTGTAAATTTTGACAGCTCGTCATTTTCATGAGGATCCGGCAGGTCCGGATCCCCTGGGCGTGATAGTTCATTTTTCATGGGTTATTTCTGGGCTGTAACAAATTCACCCGCCAGCCAAGTCACACATAATTTCATCTAAATTTCTCTGGGTAGTGTAACGTGGCTTTGCTACATCAAACGGGGAAAGACATGCAGACAGGCGCATGTAAACACCGGCAGGATCTGCTGATCTTGGACCCGGATCGATGCCACTCTACTCTGCCGTGCCTGTTTACGGCTGTTTCGCCTGTTTTCGTTCATAAACGATAAACACATAAAATATGAATGCGTTGATTTATGACCGCGCCCAGCCACCTGGTTAGCTTAATTCCGGAGTCATAGCGTTAATTAGATCATTAAGTCGGAAACGGTACTGCCACTGTCAGTTCATCCATGTTTAGCTCCGTTTAACTGTAAATAATAACATAACGTGCGCAAGAAAAATTATGCCGTACCGAGGCGAACATTCAAATGATTCCTTGGGGATCTGTTTGCCCCGGTGAGGGATATATCAAATGCGTTGTGTTACGTTGTATCGGAGGTTGAAGTTACTTTTAAAAATAATTTTCCAATGATTGCTGTGTTTCAAATCAATTTCATGTTGAAAACATACCCGCAGATTGACTGTATTGAGCTAGAGATGTTTTAATAGCTCTTGGTGAAATATGCTAAGATGATGGCGGGATATGGACTTCTTTTCATAGCAGAAATTATTATTAGGGGGTATATTGAAATAGAATGAGAGTTGTAACTTATTGAAAAGAAATTAACGTATACACTGGGATAGTCGTTTATTTGGTAATTTTTTGAATTTCTTTGATATCTTTAATATCAATAAACAGCTTCCGAGGAATATAAAACATCATTGGATGGGATTTATTAATAAATGATCTAGCTAAGTTTACCAAAAAAAAACTAAATAAATAAGAGGCTCTAGGAAAATAAGCGTTTTATTTCTCAATATAGCCTCCTTTTAGCTCTATACATTTAGTCCAGCTTTTTTCCAATTTTCGTCATTCCATTCAAATAATAGGTTTTCTCGAGGCCCTCAAAATAGGCATTTGTTTCAGTGATGATCTCTTCATTCGACCCAAATCTTTTACCGCCCAGAGCCATTCCTTCAGGTTTGGAAACAGGAAATATAGTTGTAGGAGGCTAAATCTAGAGAATATGCTGGATGGGGGTAGTAGCTCTTAGCTTAATTTATAGATTTTTGTCATACTGACTACATATAATGCTTAATCAGCATAAATTCATGAGGTAGTCTGCTTTCAATGGATGCTAAACATAAACTAAATAACGCAGTTTGCTTAAGGTTTTTTGAATATCTCTTAAATGTTAATTTTAATTGTAGTTTGGAATAAATCTGAAGAGAATTTAAAAAAAAAGTATATAATTAAATAAAGGGAGAAATTGATTATTTGACCAATTTGACTGGTCTTGGTAGTTCTAGTTATTTTCAGTGAGATATTTGAGACTGGTTCCATTGGTTAATAGTCAAAGATGATCAGTTATTATTGGTTGATAAGCTTTTAGAGTTTATCTTATTTTTCTCAGGGTATATTTTAATGTTTGAGATTTGTTAGAGGGTATGTTTTTTTGAAAACGTTTTTATTACAATATTTTTCGAATCAATTTTGTATTTTCTATAATATTTAAATATCTGCACCTATTAATTATAAGGTGTTAGTTAGTAATAAATGTCCTGAGCAAAAGTTATCCTCGTTAAGCTAATGAGTTGAGGTTTCAAGATAATTCACTGAGTGTAATGCTCGATAAAAGACTTCCACCGGAACCCCTATTTCTTTTTCGTATTGGTCCAGGCGCGATAATTACAGCACTCAATTACCCGGAATCGTAGCTGTAACATATCCTTAAAAATTTTTCTATGACAAAAGTTACCCTGCAGACCTTCAGAGATTCCCAAGAGTTTCCCCAATCAGCAGCAAGGAAGTCTCCGGAAGAAACTTTTGACCGTCCTCGACACTATCCTTTAATTTAACGGTAACATGCTTCCGTGCTTTTAATGTGGCTTTCCCAGGACAAAGTGGAAAAACTTTTGAGACACGTAGCACACCTTTCGATGTAAGGAAAGAGCCGACGTCTCAACGGTGAACGGGGGAGGGGTATAGGGTGGATGCCCGAATCACAGCTCAGGGGACAGGACATATTTTTATCTCAATCTATTAAAATTTTGCTTATCAAGCACTTCGTCCTAGAACTTTCGAGGAGCGAACGTCTTGTTTGTGTGCGCCACTATAGAAGGACGTGATTCGAAGAAGATCCTCGGCATTCAGAGGAGGGGGAGGGGGGGAAGGCGTTGATGGCACTTCCCAGGCTGGTCGAATTCCTTTTTATTTATCCTCTCGGATATCTTTTTCGTTTTATGAATTTTATATGAAGCACCACCGAGTCCCAGACCGTAGGAGCTGTGTCCCGTTTACGGCCCATATGAGTTTGAGACTCTTCGGCCGCCGCACCCGGCGCCGCTTAACTGCGAGACACCCGAGTCCATTTCACGGAGTGGTATATTTTCATAAACGAAATGGACTGCAAGGACCATTACCATAAAGAAATCTAGGACAATGGCATGAGCTACGTGTGGTATGAAATATCTACGTGGAGGGGACGGTGCGAATCCATACCGTCAGATATTACTCGTCCCGTTGGCCGGTGGTTCTATCCGGGACGATGTACTTTTTGTGATTTTTCCCAGAGGACTCGCAAAACCATTTCGACAAGATACGTTTACAAGATTCGTAACTTTTGTGGTTTCGTGACTTTCTGATTTGTGTGCGGGAACACTAGATTTTCTGCGGGCAAAGCCATTTCGTGGAATGGCCAGCAAAAGTCCTAATAAAATTTATCACCATCGATTTTCGGTTATTCGTTTTATTGCATGCAGCCAGTACGTGCAGCCGCCGCCGCCACTACCTCTTCGGCGTTACATCGATTCGCCTCTGTCGATTTTGTGGACTGTGTCGACGATGACGCTAACAATGTTGTTCGAACAATGGCAGTAATATCCACAAAGAGTCGGGCATTTTTTTCCATAAAAGTGGATGATCACCGCATAGCCCTTATATTCTCGTAATAAAATTGTCTGAAGCTGATTGAGCTGGGCGGTTGTATTGCCTCCGAAACGGTTGGAGGTGGGCTGTTAATCTTTCAAATTAAATTGCAAATGCCCCACCCCAGGAAAATGCTTTGAACCCAATAAAATATTTAAATGTAGTCCCATATCAAGTAAATAAAAGGAAAATACTGCTTTAAACTTAGTACTTTATATGTTTATAATGTTTTTTTTAAAATATACTTCTTAAACTTGAAGTCGCATCAAAGAAATTTGATTCAATCAATCGATTTTGATCGTTAAAGTAATTCGTTTACTCAACGGATATTACAAAGAAATATTGGGACCTAATTAAGTAGGAAACAGTGTCCTTTTTGTTACAAGCGGTAGTAATCGAAGATGAAAAGCTTTAAATAAAATTTAGTAATGCTGTTTTCATGGACATACAGTCGACACTTTGATTGTAAATTAAAGAAATGTTAACTTACTTAATTAATAACTTAACTTAACTTAATTTTTTATTTATTAAATAAAACTTATCTCTGTAGACCTTTTTACACATCTTAACGATCAAGTGTTCCATGAGGCATGTGCTTTATTCACCATTTATTGTATGACGGACTATTTCGAAATATTTTAAATTTTTTTTCTAGCATTACATAAAAACATAAGACTTCAACTACCATTTGAGCAACATTATAAGTTTCTGGATCAATTCGTTAATTTTTAATGATTTTTCAAAAGTAGTCAAAATACGGCCTTGTGTATTTTTTAACTCTACTATATTTTTCTCGAAAACGTTATATGATGGAGCATACCTATTTACGAAAAACACCCTATAGAAATGATTTGCGAATTCTTTGGATGGCAAAGTTGCTTATGGCCAGCCAGTGTTATTAGTGGTGCGTAAATTTTTGTTTAATTGTTTAAAAGTTTTATATTTATTTATTTTGTAAGAAATAATTCTGATAAACCGTATAAGGTTTCCAGTAGAGTAAGATTGTCATTATAGTCTGTCGAGATAAATGAAAAGAGTAGGTATAACATTTTGGAAATGAAAAATTTAAATTTCTTTAAAAATTTCGTTTCTTTTTTGGTAGTAAGACCCTTGCAAGGCTAGAGTAAACCGTTTTCATTAATTGGTGTAAAAAATGAATGCCCTTGCATCTCTGGCTGCAATCTGAGTACCTACACTCGATCATTTTCAAGTCAATAATTTTTGTTGTAGAATATTTTTTGCTTCTAAGTTAGATTAGGTTAGTGTGGTTGCCTAGAAAGGTACACTGAGGCAATTTTTTGGTCCATTGTGTTACCAAATAGCACAGGAGACCACTGTTATACGTAGGATTCGAACTACAGCCTCTGGGACGGTAGATCAGTGCACTAACAACTAAACTACCAGAGGCTTCTTTTTGCTAATAACAATTTCAAAAATTCAGAACTCGTAAATAACTCAGTAAAATTGTAAAGTTCGAGTTTTGTGGAGAGTTCCAGTTTGATACTGAAAATAGTCCTAAATTTTAATATAAGCTAACATTTTCATTTATACATATATACGTTTTCCGGCAAATTGATAGTTTTTGAGATAATGACAAACAACTGAAATTTACTACTTTTCCACCCTTTAGAGAAATATCTTCGAAATACAAAATACATCGAAATAAGGGGTCGAATTTTAACATTTAATTTTACTTACTTAGTCTTATTTAGGGCTTCTGTATTTTTCTGTGGTTCTATTTTATTTAAAACCATGTTCTTTTGTCAATAAATACCTTACATAAATTTAATGGAAATTTTAAGAAGTGGTTTCATTTCCTCCTACCTACCTTAATTATTTTCTTAACTTTTTATTGCTTACAAGGGCATGTACCTGTGACAATAAATAAAATGCCCTTTGACATCGGCGGGGCATCCCATGAATAAAAATGTTCGAAAAAGGGCCCATAACTCGTCATAACCGGCCAAATATGTTTCCGGTTGCCCACCTCATGACTCGTTCTGTGTCGGAACTCGTAAAATTGGAAAAAATGACAGAAACACAGGTGTGTCGCCAACAGAGCGCTAGGTGCTTGCTGTGCATTTGAACAGAATTGGTCGTATCCATTTATTTCTGAAAGTATAGTCACAGCGCATACAAAGCCCAGATACATTCTTCTTGTCGTTTTACAATATTTTATTTATTTTTTTTTTATGGAAAGACAGCGAAATCATATCAGCGTGACGTGGGTCATAACTCTGTCGAATATGAGAGAAATGGGCAATATGCGAACAATGGGCACTTACGGGGCTCGGCTGGGCAGCGCACTCGACATCAGTTACTAATATTTTGACAGACATCAAGTGAAGCCATTAGCATATTCAGAGCATTAAAGTGTCCAGCGACCGAAGGAGTTCGACCCGTCATGTGGTACCTGTCCCATATTTTTTCTGAGGTCCCCGCTCACAGCTCGTTCGGTCGGGCTTAGTGTTATTTATGGGCTTATAATGTGGCTAGGGCTTGCTCGTATCAAGAGATGGAGTCAATGGATTTTTTGGGGGTTAACTAGACCATGTCATAAATAATATCGCCCTAATATGTGGGTCCATTACTACCCACGTGCTGGGCAATTATTCAAAGTTTGATCCATTTGCTCAAGGAAGGTGGTAGAAGTGGCATGCGAAGACTAAGAGATGCGAGACTGCAGTCCTCCCCCAGTTTGTCTAGCCCCGGTCCCGGGATATATATAAATGGGGTCAGCTGCTATCGAGATGCACAGGGAGTCGATTTGTACCGGCTGAGATGAGTGAGCGGTCGGTGGTCATTTCTTCTAATGAGCTTAATGTAATTTTCCTCAACCTAATGATTATTAGACCTTTAATGATCTGCTCTTGGTCCAGCTTGAATTCCCCAAAGACCCCATCAGACAGCCTCATTTCTTGCTTTAATTTTCATTTGTTACCAAAGAAATGAGAACGGAGCACGACAAATCATTAGTTGTCCTCAGGATTGCCACTTGTTCGTCGAGTTCATGTCTTTTAGTATGAATGAATGTTTCACGTTAATGCGTAAATATCTACTCTATGCGTAGATTACGTTTCAAGCAGGACAACATGATACAAGATATTCATTGAACTTTCAACAGACATTTGATATAAAAGAGTTTAAGTTGATGGACTCCATTTCAAATTGAATAAAAAACATTGTACCTTATTTTCCACAACTCTAGACCTTTTACCTTTTACCTTTTACCTTTTACTGTACGCAGGAGACAGTTGCAGTGCACCTTAGCATGAATTGAATTTTATTGGTTCACTGCATATTTAAAAAAAATGCTTAAATATGTCACAATGCGTTGCAGTCGACTTTGTCTTACCACAATGCGTTATGGTAATTGCTGATATCTCAAAATCGATTAATAAAATCAATCAGATAAAATACGCAAAAACTAACTTCTGTATTTAATACTTTACTGCAGTAGTCCATTTTTATCATACTAACTATAATTCTATAAAAATTTCCAGCAGTACATATAGTTTTTGCACTGTACACAAAAAGTATATAATTTTACTATAACAATTGCTGCAAAATAACTTTGAAAACGAAGTAATTTTAACATTTCGCTTCTAAAAATACGAGTATACTTCGATTTTGTATATTCACCAATAAAAAAGATTTATTTTTGTTACATTAAATCACGCAAAATACCTTTTAAGTAGGGGTAATCCTTATAATTTTTTAACAGAATAGTTTTGCTATGTAAAAAGGAAACAACGCTACTTCCGCTGTTGATTTCAAGCATAGTCCTGTTCTGATTTCAAAGAAAGGCGGTCATAGTTCAGAGAATATATTTCTATTAGTAGTTATTTTTCAATATAGTTTGTTTTATAATTTGAACTGATTGCTCCATCGGTATTTTTTGAAACATTGTTATAAATTTTAATATGAAAACGAAGAATGTTCCACCAGATTTTTATTATATATACTTTTTTAAGTACAAGAAAGTCCACTTTCAAATTATAGAGATACTTTGTCAAACAAGTCTCATGGGATATGAAAATAAGACCTTTGATTTTAAAAGTGACTTTATTGAATTGCAATACGACCTCTATGATTTGAAAACTGACTTGTTTTAAGTTAAAAATGATAGTGCTTGTACGTATTTCGGCTGACTAAGTCTTCTTCAGAGCGAGTATAACAACGATACTAAAATCAGCGATACAACAAAGAGACTAGATTTACTGCCTTTTTTTAGGAATTTCTTAGTGACCGGTCACAAGTCAGAATCAAATCACAACAGTGCAATGAGTAATGCTTAGGTTTGTGACTTGAGATAGGTCACAACGCTCAGAATAAAGGTGTTAGAACGGTAAGCAATTACTTCTAAGACTGTAGGTGTATAGACTATGATCACATTAACTTTAAAATAAGTTTGGTTCAAAATTGACCGTTCAAAAGAGGTATTCTTTCTTGCTGTGCGTTTTCTATTCAGTAATTTTTAAATGATAATAAACAAATTCCGATTTCCTTTTTAATGCCATCGTTATATCTTTCAATTCCATTAGTCATGTAATGTATTTTAGTAAATGTTTTCTTTGTCATTTTAAATCATTCTAAAATTAACTCGTATTAGTAATTGCGTTTCAGAAAGAAAATAAGTTCAACTGACGTGATCTTTAAAAAACACGTAGTCTAAAAAAGTTAAATTTATTGTCGGTTCTTCCAAATACCGCCTCATGACTATTACGATCACGAACTTTATTTAATATTTTTATGGCAAAATTAAGCATTCGTTAGGAGTCATATGTCGAAATTTCCAGGTCGTAAACAATTTTGAATGTCGCTCATAAGCGGGGGCCAGAGTCATGTCTCGATTTTGGCCATTTACTAACATCCGGAAGGTATTACATATCGGCTGTACATCAGTAGCCGTTGCAGCATACCCATTCCATTTTACAAAAGAACCGACTGATGTCGGGTAAGAAAAAAATTCGCCGAGAGATCATCGGTCGAAGGAACGTGAGGGCCATTGATATTCAGCGAGTCGAATGTAGGTTGAGATAATGTAAGAAATATGACGAGAAGCCGACCGCAAACACATAATTTATATTCACGTGCTGGTTATAAGCATAAAAAAACTGAAATATGTTTTGCGAGTATCGGACCGGGTGTAATTCGGCTGAAGTGGCACAGAACCGATCCGTGCTGTGACTTCTACCATTGCACTGTCCTGACTCGTGATATCGACTTTGGTGGCTAATCTTAACCGAAGTCGAACTGGGTCGACAAGACGATTGGTGTGCTTTCACACGATATTTATGTGCATAATTTGTAATAACTTCTGAAATGAAGGAGAGTTTTTAAGAAAATTACCTTAGTTGATAATATCACGAGTATGGCAAGTATGAGGTAAGGATATCGTGGAGTTATACATTTCATGTCTGTTCGAATTTTATAAATCATTTACTAATAATCGAATCATTCTATTTAATAAAATTCGATCTTTATGTTGAATTGATTAACAAGCCAAAATTAAGTTAGAAAAAAAATTTATTTTCTCAGAGAAACCTACGAAAGTTCTTGAATACGTACTCTATTAAGTTATTCTAGTAGATTGACATAGTAATTACTTAGTACTACTTGTTTGTTTATTTCAACTTAAAGAGTAAAACAATTTCAATTTCTATTTTTTAATTAGTATTGCAAATCATTGCATATGTATATGCGTTTGCATAGATTATATCAACAGTGTCTAAGATTACTTCGCTATATGAATTGTGTTTTTGTTATTTGCATGAAACATCTTCAATGTTTTTTTTTAAAAAAGCACTTTTATTGATGACTATTTACATATTTCTAGTAATTCTTAAACACGTACAATATCTAAAAACGTATTTAGATAAAGATTCCTTAATAAAATAAAATTCCCACAAATTTAGTTACTCTCGATTTAAATTAGTTTTTCCACAGATAAGGTGAAAATAATTCGATTGAATTTTTCTATCGAATTATTTTAACTACTTTGAACGCCAAAAATTAATTAAAGTCAAATGTAACTGAAATGAATTTTGTAAGAACTTAGGAATTTTACTACGATAGTACTGAACTTTAATTCAAAAGGAGATTTTGTAAGTTCTTTTCGATTTGATTCAAACGAATTCATTAATAGGGCCCAATATTCCCATACCCTGCCCACTTTTTATGAATTTTAAAACTATTTATTCAATTACAATTAAAGGTTTTGGGATTGAAAGTTTTTTGATGATGATAAATCTTTCAGTAAGGTGTTTTGTGTTGATGATAAATAATGAAATTAAAAATTTTGGAATAAGCCAAGTCTATCAAGATTTACATAGGGTTATGGTTCCGACAACTTCTAAATTCGTAAGCGGTAAAGCCGGCATACTTTCGCAGCTCCTGGCAAATTTATGTTTTTTGTTTTTTTCTAATTCCCACTTTCCCTGATTTGTATGGGGACCACGTCGCCCCAACCTGCAAGGCCGTTCAAAATTTCCCAAATCGGCTGCGAATGGTTATTACTTTTTGATACATCTCTCCCCCTCGACAAAAGGTCGCTATCTAGTCCATCGAGATCCGCGTATTGATAGCACCTTAGACAAGTGGCGAATTCAAATTGGCCGGGCCAGCGTAATAAAATCGAGTAACGGTCAGAGAACGCGGTTGATGGGGCGAAAATACGTGGCCAGGCCAGGCCAGGCCGGGACGGGCCGCAACCAGGCGCAATTGATCGAGCCCAAGATCACGTCACACATGTAGACAATATGCAGGCGATCATAAATAACTGGAAAATTGACGCAAAAACAAAGAGGGCATTACACCCAAGGTCACATCGGACGGCCTTTATGCTGTCATCGATCGCTACCAAACTGGAGCTCTCTCGGAGCGGCAGCGAGCCATGTACTTCGATAGATGGTCGCGGCACGCATTTGCTGATCTTCGATCGATCTCCATGTCCGTGAGGCCTTATCTGGACCCCCTCCCCCTTCTCCTTCCCCGTGTGGTTTGTATGCATACTCACGCGCCTGCAGCATAATTGTAATTTATGCCTGCGCGACATGACAGTTATTTGCGTTTGTGTTGAGAGAGGTGATCTGCTTAAGACGGCCGTTCTGAGACGCTCCAGAAAGGCAAAGCAACGACGATCGAAGCTTCGGCGGCAGCATTTGGTTGCTGTGCCTTTGTGCCATTCATTCTTTGCGAAAAATTTATTTTTGCTTCACTGGAATTCGCTAATAGTGAAAGAAGAAATGTTGCTGTCTCTGCGAAAATGATGATCAGCCAGAGGCAGCATATATGCCGATCGCGACATCAACATATTAAAAGTGCGCATGCGCGCATCGATATGTTGATGAATGGTGTTAATGCACCGCGTGCTCAGATTATTAACATAGCCCACTACCGCATATCATCTCTGTCTCTCGAGTGAATGACTCTGAACGGTCTGGACATGGACTGAACGATTGCGGATTGATCAATTGGTACGATCAAAACTGTCTCCTTTCGTCGATGGGTCCGATTCTGGCCGCGGATACAAGTCTTGCGGCAGTATATTCGAATCCGACCGCTTTAGCAAATTAATCCATTTGGGTCTATGCAAAGTGCAATATTTGATCTACGGAGACAGTTATACAAGACGCCAGGTGAATTACTAATGAGGAGCCCCTTACAGATGCTCCGCTCTACGGCTGCTTCCAATTTCACAATCGATTTCGAGCAATGATCGCTTCATTAAGCTCTTCTAGACAATCTAACCTGAAGTCGAACTGGTTGGGCGTCATATACCTGGTGAATGGTCGTATTCCGTTTTGGTTGCGTCTTCTCTAATGTGCGTGGAACTCACTCGGATTACCGAATTAGCACACTATTTCGAGTTGTCCTGCATTTGCAATTGCACGCCGGATTCGTAGTATCGTTTTGATTTCTTTCTTTTACGTTATTAAAATTTCTCCATTCTGGAGGTCTTTTCAAAGTCGCACAACGAAGCAATTGCTCTAGTTTTTGTTAGTTATGTTATGCTGCTTTTGGGTATTTTAAAATCGCTCTAACGTTTGATGAACATATTAAAATTCCTTTAAAAGTAGGTTTAAATCCAGTCACATTTAACTCTAATTTTACTTGATTTTTAAATAACTTAACTTAGAGTCAACAACTCCCTTGTTATCCACGAATTCCCAATATAATTTGAAAAATATTTGAATTCTATTATATTAGAAATTTCAATATGCTTCTAGTTAAATTGAGTTAACTACACCCAACTGTGCCTTTGCTTAGTTTTTGAAAACAATATATGCATAGTTGTGGTTTGTGGAACATATCCTTAATTTTACTATGCTACACATAAACGTTTTTTACAAAATTTCCATTAGAACATTATATACGTGTTCGAAAACAGCTTATCACACTAGATAGGCGTAAAATGAATGAGTTTTTAATTCGCTATGGAAATATAGTTATTTGGGTATTTTTCCATTTAGCTTTAGAAGTACATACGAATGTAAATTAAAAGTTAAGACAAGATATTTCATTAATGAATTAACTAAGCATTAATATTAATAAATATTTATAATAAGAACAAATATATAATAAGGTTTTTTTTATTTATTATTTTATTAATTTGTACCAAACATAAATTCCTAATCAGGTACTTAGGTAACAAACCTCCTCTAATCCAAACGTTTTCGTATTGTTCTTAAAGTACTGCTGTATGTGAGTAAATTTCTTAAAGTGCTTTTAATCGGGTCAATATAATCGAATTGTTTGTCTGTTTTCTTGTTTTATATTTATAAATAACACTTTCTAATTTACGATTTATGATTGCCATTGAAAAATACGATGAAGAAAGCCACTACGAAATAGTATGCTTTGCAAAAGCAAAAAATGAAATATTTGCTTCTCATAATGAATGTTTTTGTAAAATACCAAAGATTCAAGATTTTAGTTTTTCTCATGCCTTTCTATCGTATCCAACCAGTTAATCAGTATAGTGTTGAATATAAAAACCTTAAAACCACAACTTTTTCTATCTGAACAACGACTGCAAAATTAGATAAGGGTTTTTGTTTTTTTGTTAAGTTTCCAAAGACTAGCTACGCAGAATATTTCTAAATTAAAAACTCATAAAACCACAAAGTTCCTGTCGAAATAAAATCAAACAATAACCGGAAGTCACATATTTCTTGAAAAAGCAAATATTTTTTTTTATCATATTGTGGTTTTCGTATTCATATTTAAATTTTACCATGTACATTTTATCAGTCAAAATGTTTGTTCGTGTCATTAGATAACTTGATTAATTTCTTGTTCAAATGTTAAGCTTGGAATTTTATCTCAGTCAATTTAATATGCATAATTTTGTATACCTCATTAAATTAATAAAAATGTATTTTTAATTTTGGACCGGCTTACAAGGTACAGTTTTATGAAAGGTACTTAAAAGCTATTGTTCTATTAGATTAATTGAGATCGGGTATGGTGAACTTTTTTGTAGGCTTTAATTCATAATTCATAGATATTAAGTTTTAAGGTATTCATTCTAAAATTATTGAAGACACAACTGGTAATCATGATTTCTAAAAATTGACTACTAATCGCGCTTAAATTTTTACATATCGTCTCCTAAAGTCAAAATAACGTGTAAATAATTTTTAGTCATTTTACTGAATGATAAAAAAAGGGCTAATTATCTTAAATTTGATTGTATCGATTTAATAAGATTTAAATAACGATCACTGATTAACTAAAATGTGTAATTTTCATTGGTGGTTTGATGTGCGGTAAAAAGAACTATTCAATCATAGAAAATTTGGGGACGTTGCTTTTTACATGCCCTTGCAGTTATTGCTGGACAAATTTCAAAACGCTTTATCCGCTGTAATGAGTCTTAAAAAATTTATTTTAAGCCAATCCTATTCAAAGTTTTAAATCTCCAAAATTCAGAAAATTGTTAAAGTTTTTAATCAGGATCAGGAAACTTTACTTAATTGATAAGGATCCACAGAAATTTTAAAAGGTTACTACCTTCAAGTATGATCCAGTTTTGAAAATGACACGTTTCTAATTGAGAATTCCAATCGCACAACGTTCTCCCTATTTGAGTAAATATAACAAATTGCTGAGAATTCTAAGCACTCTTCAAACTGGGGACTGGGTCTTCCCGGGTCTACCCGGGCAGCAATCAACGAACCGGCAATATCCATTTCAATTACCGCCACGATGTTTGCACATATGCCATTCCTCATATTTGTCATCATCCCGATTGAGTCTCGGATAGTGCGAACCCCATCTGATTGAGGCTATTTGCGGGAATCAGAGCGTATAGATGACACACGCGCCATAAAATATAGACCCTTGTGACATCGGTGGCGGTGTCTTCTTTTCCCTATTGTTTGCATTGTCACTTTGGCCGGTGTCCTTGCATTTTAAAAAACACCCTTCCACTGTCAACAAGTAAAAATGAAAATGTTTCCTGCAACTTTTCACTTTTGTCTAATATTTGGCCAGATGGGATCGGCTATCTGATAGGGATCATCTTATTTTTGTTTTTTTTTTGTATATATATTGAATAATATACCTATATATAAAAAATTTGAGAGGGATCGACATTGAGGACCGAGGAATAGCCCTTTAAAATTTTTGAATTGATCTGATTTTCACGATTGTAGAGCTGTTTTTGTTGAAAGGGTCATTAAATAGCTTCTAAAAAGAAAATTTAGACTGATCAACCATTTCTACTACTTTCACCATTTCAACTACTAATGAATTTGAATTATTCATTAATTGTAATCAGCATATAACTTCGTTTTACTCCATTACTAATTAAGAAACAGAATTCCAAATTCTAAGAAATCGATTTGAATTCTTTATATGCAACACATTTTAATACAAACAATTGGAACATTTTTAACTTTTCTTCTTAATATATAAAATTATAAATTATCGAGTACATTTTACAAAAATACATAGAATAATTTGAATAGTCTACATATGTAGGTATTTGTTAAATGTAATAATTTGTATTACATGTAACAACAAGAAGATGTAGATCTTTAAAACTAATCCAAGAAAAACGGTATGGCAAAAATCTTTAGAAAGAATGATAAAAATAAAGAATTATTATACGTTAAAAAAGAATTACTTCTTTTCCAAATAAACTTCTTAACTCCGTTTTAGAATGAAGAAAATCGAAATTACTACATGGGCTGAAAAGTTTTTAGCCGAACAAAATAGAAGAACGTTTTTTTGAATGAAAATATGGCTTTATTCGGTTCTCCAACATTTCGATACCGGTTCGATAGTGTGAAGCTTCGAGGCCTTCAAAATAGGCGTTTGTTTCCATCTTGACCTTCTCATTTGTATGAAATCTTTTTCCAGCGAGCCACTTTTTGAGTCTGGGAAAGAGGAAATAGTCACTGGGGTCCAAATCTGGTGAATACGGTGGAATTGTCGAAATAACGAAGTTATTACAGCACTATAATTTTTTGAAGTATTAAATTTGAGAAAAACTAATGAAAGAAAAGCAAAATGTTTAGATGAAGAGGTGCATTTTATTGTTGTGTCTATTTAATGCCTATTTTTTAAACAAAACCTGTGATTTTCTAGAATACATGACATATCTTATTAGTCCTTTTAACTTAATGATAATAGTTAAATATCAAATTTAATAGTAGCTTCTGTAGGATGTAAAACTCTCTTGAAAAATTACTAAAAATTTAAATGTTAAACGTAAGATTGAAATTCGTGATGGCATGTAGTTAAAATAGGATAAAAAATTTCGTAAATACAATTTTACTGTATTTATCTTTTTAAAGTCTTTAGTGCATATTGCTGCCAATTGGCAACATACCAATTTACATTAAATTACTACGATTTGTTTTTTTTTAAATTCTTCAAAGTAAGTAACACAGCATTACTACTAATCATATTTCGATAATAAAAATCCTCTGTTGAGTGTAATTTCGAAAATTGAAAGTTATATCGTATGCGAATTTTTTATAATTGTTAAGTTTGTTTTTCGCATATTTCGTTACCATTGTATAGTTAGTTTAGTCTAGAATTTTTGATAGTTAAATAGCGATTTTGTTTTTCAAATAAAGGGATGGTTAGGATAGTCGATGGAATCGGAAATCATAGTGTTAACCGAACGTTATTTCATGGTAAAATGTTTTAACTGTTGAGTCCCTTTTTTTTTGTCCAAATATTCGATTTTTCAGGTTCTGGCTTTAAGCAGAAAGAGCACGTTTCTTAAGCGATACCTGGGCCAAACACGTAGTCGGTCATTTGAGCAAGAAAACAAATTGCGGAAGACATCAAACCGTGGTGATCGCGATTATTTTATTCCAGGCACATTCGCTACGGCTACTGTAACGCGTTACTACTGTTACTCGCGGACAAATAAATTTCAAGAAAGATACAATAACAGCAAAAAGAAAAAAAAAAAAGGAAAATAGTGTTCATACCAAAGTTACCTCTTTTTCTCCCGTTCAGGTAAAAATCTGTATTATCCGCGCATTTATGAATATCACGACCCAGCCAAAGTGTTGGTTGCCAAATTGTTGTTGAGCCGGGACTGCCGTGCCGTATCGCACCGAAACGGGGCCATTCACATAACTTGCCTACCGCCACGGTGGTAGATTTCTAAGTGCCTCATTTGACTGTTGATGGACAGATTTAGTTTATAGACGTCGCCTGCTTTTTTCGGCATTTTTGCGGACTTTTACGCAATTTTGGCTACCCAAAACAAAAAAAAAAGCGAGCAACTGCTAAAGATAATAAAAAATTTTTTCGTTGGAACGTGATCGATTTACGAAAAAAAAAAAAAAAAATTTTTTTTTTGTTTTTGCGAAAAACGAAAAAATTAGAGAGCGATCGGTAGCCCATGGGAAAACTGACGCCAATTGCCAGAGAATTTTACCTTCACCGGGCGTAAATTCCGGAGCCCGGGGATGATTCACTGAGTGAACAAAGAAATTAAAAATTTTATAAGCGGGCGCCCCAGATCAGCAAAGTCTCGCGGGCAGGGCGTACAGCAAGAAGCGGTATGCTGACGCTAAGATCCGATGTCCGAGCGCCTTAATTAATTTATGTCCATTGGGCGCATTCTTAATTCTGTTGTCATGTCTGGCGACCACGACATTCCGTAAGAGCGCGCGATCTTAAAGGGTATACAGCCGCGGAGTGAGTGCACCACCGCAAGTGACATTGCACTATCACAAAATCCGCGCCAGATCCCCCGGATCCGCAAATCCGCGAATCCGCACATCTTGTTGCTGTTGTTGAACTTATTAATGGCCTCATAAACCATTGACGAACAGATTGGCACTTAAGATCAGCTCTCGCCAGCGGTCTGTGGTACTCCTGCCGTGCTGGTGTTTGTTAATTTTAAGCTGCCTGATAAGAGACCCGCGAGCTGAAGACCCACAATTGTACGTCCAGAAGAGTACCTGCTCCCCGGAGCTGGATGGGTCAATGTGTTAAATACAAGGAAGCGATCCGGTCCTTTTTGGCCGTCGTAAATACGTTCCTCATTACTACGCCTGTTGTCCCCTATGTTATCAATAAGTTATGGAATCGCGACTGTTGAGATTTTTGCATTCGTGATTTAAGCCTTACCTGACCGAGCGTGTGTTGCTACGCACTCGGTCTGACACAAATCAGGTAACCGCTGAAATAATGAGACGCGGGGGCAATTCGTTTGCCTCATTTTTATGAGTATTCGATAAGGAGGAGAAATTATTTGTGGCGGCTCTTGCTTTACGACCCGCAGGGCCTCCGCCAACCGGAGTCCCAACGCGAAAGAAGCAATTAAGCTTTAGCCTGCTGTGACTGCGTTCTCGACTTGTGTCTTATTGCTAAAGGGCATATAAGTTCGATTTCTTCACTAATTCTTTTTATAACACTCGATTTTTGAGGTAGTGTAGGATTAGTACTTTATAACTATACCATATATATTTACTTTTATGAACGTCTAAAAAGATGCTATACTCCTTCACTAAAAGAAAAATTACATTGTAAAATCATATGAAATCTATGTAAGTTAAAACTAGACATTTCTTACAGTGCAAAATGTTAATTTATACTTTAATTTAATGTTACAAGTTTCATTGTATATTTAACATATCATACCCATGTCTACATATCCATTTCTCTATCTATCTATCTATTTAGATCTCTAACATTACAATTTTCTATGCATTTTTACAATATCAGATATGGAATCATAGTGAGGAATACAAAAATTTACATTGAGTTCAAATGAAAGTCTCTAGCCTGACTGACTGATGTCAATTGACAATTTCGATTCTTTAAAAATCAATTTATTCCAAATATTGGCTTAGATTTTAACTTTGTATCGTTTAAAATTACATTTAGGCCTCGTTATGACCCAATGTATGGTTCAGAGCATAGGCGTTTGGACTTTTCAGTTTTTGACTCGAACGCTTCAGTCTACAACCTGTGAAATTTGTACGAACCGTGTTTTGCTCTTGGATCTTCTTAGAAAATCCCCTAAACATTTTTCAGAAATGGTATTATTTTATATTGTACCAAAAATGTATTAGTTTCCTTCCCTTTACAAACAGACATAAACTTTAATCAACCTAATAAAGGAGCAAACCCATAAAATTATCTTTTTTGATTTGAATTAGCAAAGTATATAGAAATAAAATAATATTTTGGAGTTTAATTTACTCTTGTATATTCTAACTTTACTGTCTAAGGGCAGATTCTTGCAATTCAAGAGATGAGAATTATTTAAAAATTTAACATTAAAGAAAGATTAATTTATCATGTGTCCCATATTGCTTTTAAAAGAGCCTTTTTGTTTCTGGTTAAGTCCCACAAGGTTTTTATCTTGGTATCGATCTTATAAGTCGAGCCTTGGTATTGCTACCGCTGGTATGGTTTTGGCCTTGGACTTTCTACAAAACCGAGACCAAGATTGATTCTATTCGTTGGGGCCTCTAGTAGTTCAGTTGTAAGCGCGCTGGACTACCGTCCCAGAGGCTGTGGGTTCAAATCCCACGGATAACTATGGTCGCTTGCGCTGCAATGGTAACACAATGGGTCAAAATTGGGCTAAGTGTACCTTTCTGGGCAGCCAGTAGTGCTATTTGAATAATAAACAAAATGTAGCTCTTTTAAAATAAGGCAAGTATCGCATTTTTCGAATGAGTGAAGTGTTTCAATCAGGAGAATGAGCCGAAATTATTTCTGCTTAATTGAGGAAGACACAAGAGTTGTTAGCTTGCATATGAATTTAACTACCTTCCTTGTAATAAATAAGAAAGGTAAAATGCATTAAATGAAAGTTTAAGTCATTTATTTATTTTAATATAATGTGGATGTCTACCAAAAAATTTATTTGAATAACTAAATGTGAATTTATCCAAATAAAATTCTCTTTTCACAATTCGTAATTTTTCTGCAGAGGAAAATTTAAGCCCTGTACGGCCACCTGCCTCCAGAGTCTCATTCCCATCAGATTTTTTTTTTGTATTTTCCCATTTACAATTTAACGCCACCACCGTCCAGATGAGCCTCAGATTCCTGTAATCATTTCGATCTCCCGTAGGTTGAGCCACCACCGTCGCAAGTATGACCAACGCCCCCACGTGTCATCCCCCGCCGGGCATGTCCCCTGATATGACACTGTTAAATAAATGAAAATAATTTATCGCTGGCGATGCTTTAATTGACGGCTCATATATGAAATTGGGTTTTATTTATGTGAGCGGAGGTCTCCTTTTTTGAAAAATTATGCTCACCCCTCAGCCACGGTATCGAATCGTTTCGCGACCTGAACCCCGGTCCGGACTCATGTACCGCACCGACCACTGTCCATCTGCGTTCGGGCCGACCATTACGCAGCCGGATGACTGTTCGAATTTATAGGAAAGTGTCATTGTTGCAATTTTAATAAAACGTCACAATTTACCTTAAATGGATTTCATTGTTCTTGCCAGCGAGAGGCAGAGGACTCGACCGGGACGGGATTGATATCCTGGGAAGAGTTTAATGGCGTCACATCCGCATAGTGGACGGGGGTGGTTAACGGGTCCGGAACCCAGCACACCACTATCCATGAGTCCTGGCAACTACCCTAGTAGTCCCCTTCCCTGTCCCAGTCACTTGAAGAGACACCTATTCAGGTACACTGGGACTCTGGGGACAAATCTAAAAATATCAGCCGCAGATACATAATTAATTACAGCGTTTTAATTTCTGTAATTAGTCACGACTTGCCCTCGTGTGGGTATCCGTCGCCATGCCGGAGGCCCACTGGAAAGTGTTGCACTCGACTTAATTTATTTCCATCAAGCGATGTTAGTTCCTTCATCAGTCTCCGGCTGCTGTAACTCTTTTGTGAATTACGGCAGCGGTCGACCGTTGATAGTCGGCCGCTCTCGAGATTTGACATCAATAACGTGGCCGTTGTTGCGGCGACGAGGCCGCCGCCGTTCGTGGTCCAGCTGCCCAACGGACCGGGCTGCTGGTATCTATCAATATGATCTTGATATCGAGCTCATATGAAGTGAAATTAACAAATTTCCTATGCAGAGATAAGAGTAACTCATGGCCATGGCGAACGCGAATCGATCGTGTTCCAGGGCCCTGATCATAGAATGCATCTTACAAGTTACAATTTGATTATTAAAACAAATATTCGAAGAAATAGAATATACAAACATACATTTTAAACATTAGCTGAGGACGTAGTTTATAAATATTCAAAATAAATGGTTTACTTTAACAATAATTTGGGTTTTATCTTTCATAAACAGAAAACACAAAATATGATAAGGGTAAAGTGGTCATCAGAGCATCTAAATGGTTCAGCACGGGCCCTCCTTCTTGTGGTATAACAATAAGCCGCATTTGGCCTAAGTGTGCCTTTCTAGGCAGCCACAGCAACCTAACCTAACCTAACTTAACCTAGCTCAAAATTTTATCGCGTCATTAAGTAAGGAAAACATTTTCGAAAAAATCTGCAACAATTAAAAATCTACTCATAATTTCATATATAAATTTAAAATTATGTTGAAATTTTATCAGAAATCAGATCCACGATTTCCAGTTAAAATAAAATAGGAAGGTTGATCAATGCAAAGTGTTTCGTGCCTAGTAAACATTGTCCTTCGTAATCTACATGTGGTCCTAGTTTTTTTGCAATTAAATCGCCGGTGAATTACAAACACACCGATCGTTAAAACAAGTGTTTTACGCGGAGTAATATTTTACAAAATCGAGAAAACCAAGTAAAAATTTTCCAGGTAAACGGCCACCCATTAACAAGAGTCACGGTCGCATTCGCAGATTGTCACTGCATATGATTGATACCTGTCTGATACCTACCACAGTATGATCCTAGACGGTCATATCGTGAAATTAACTGTTCGTAACCGTCCTATCAGGCGAATGCATCTCATTTATAAGCGAACGCAGAACTATTAAAATTCAGCACAGAGGCGTCATTTGAATGGCGGGCAGGGTGCGGGACAAATTTCACCAATTGTTGAGTAAAATTTCACGCGGGGCCCCCACTTGGCGCCCCGTGTGGCAACATCAGCACCGGGAGTACCGTAGAGTACCATAGCACCACCACTACCACCAGCCAGACAAGATCGATCGTTGCGATGTCTCGAATTTGCCTTAACGATCAGCCGAACATGACCATTATGTCTCGCGAAATTCTTATCTTCGCCGCCGCCGATGCCGTTGTCTTTTTGACTTCTGCACAAATTTGCCCTTTTTCTGTGCGCCTCCATTGGCACAAACAAAGCACCTTAAGCGGGCTTAATTTCATCTATGGCGCATGCATTTTAATTAGGCGACTGGCTGGAGTGCTGCTACGGCCCCCCTTCGATCGATCGCAACGTAACCGCAAGACGATTCGCGGCCAGGCATGTACCGATCGCGCAATATCGCCGATTATGAGAATTTCTAGTAAATCTTTCGTATGAATGACGGATAGAGTTACCACTCATAGGTATTCAAGTCATATTTAATTGTCTTATTTAATAACAAAAAGTATTTTATAACTAATCAATACTTTTTTAATTCTCTTACTATAAACTATCTGAATTTATAAATTCACTTTTATCTTATTTGGACATATATTTAGTTCTCAAAATCTTAACTAAAAAAACTAAAACATTTACAGGAATTTTTATTTTAAGAGATATCATTTTTAATAATTAAGCAACAATAGTAGCCTAGCCTCCTTGAATTATGGTTTCATGATTTTATGGTAGTGAAAATGCAATGAAAGGTTAATTTTTTGATCTCAGAAAGTGATAGACTCTTTTCTTAAGTATAGGACCATATTGTAGTGATCTTCTACGGATAGGTGGTAACCCTACTTTCCGAAGTCGTGATTTTATATAACCGATGAAAAAAAAAGAGTTTTTCCGATTTCGTTTGCAACGTATACTCCGCGGCTTATTAACAGAATTTGTGCGATATTAATGCCTCGATTTGCATAAATTCCATGAAGTTGTTGGAGGTGAGCTATGATTTATGGGTTGCAGATAGTCTGACATCTCCTATTGCGACAGATCATTTGCATGTATATGCTGTGGATCTGTAAGATGCAGGGGTTCCGTCACGGAACCGGTGCGAGGCCACAATTTTATTATAACGTAAGCAAAAAGGTAATTGCCGGTGCCATTAACTTGTCCGGGAATCAAGCACACAGATCGAGAGCGAGCAAAATTTTGTTTTGCTGCCCCTATGATTGGTGCTGGGGCTCTGGCGCAAATGCATTTTCTTGTCACTTAAGGAGCTCAAGACCAACGAATTTTTGTCTAATGCTCCACCAGTAATGATAGGTTCCGAGATCATGATAGACCACCACCAGCATAATTTCCCCCTGCCTGGTGGCTGATGGACAGCCGGCCTGATTGACTGACTTTCGAAATTGTTTGATAAGGAAATTGACTGAAGCTCGCCGAACCGTACTAGAAATTACTGCCCGGGGGAGCGACATCCTAATGACCGGCCGGGGCATGAATTTGTGCACGGCAATGGCCCGGACCGGACTCTCGTCTATCGGTCCTCTCTGGCTGGCAAAGAAGTCGGCCAAATCCCAGATGGGTAAGGCGCACACTGTGCCCGCGATATCCGTCAATTTGAATGGATCTCGAGACAGGCTGAACGAATAAATCTTTCAAAAGGGCTCGATGTGGGGACCGCTTGATACGTGTGGCTTCATATGAGGGACCTCGAACTGAAGCACTTGTTAAGCTATTTGCGTTATTACATTTTTAATACCATCGGCGGGCGAATCAAAATGCAATCTCTGCATGTCGCAGCCTATGCACTCCGGCTTCGATGTTTTCATGTGCCACTCATGTGTCACTGGAACAGGACATCGGAAGGGGCTGAAATTACTTCAACCTGGGTAATCTGGAGGCTTTGTACAAAGATTTTGATTGTGTTCAACCCAATTGAATTAAAATTAGTTCATAGTTTGGGCTAGAGATTAAAAATACCAAAGTACTAGTACTAGTCGGTATTTTATAGTATAGTATTTCTCCTGTTAAGGGGTTAATATGTCTAGAAAGGATAATATAATAGTGCTTTTTAGAATTTTTGAGTAACTAAATTCAGGTTTTTTGTAGTTAAAAATATAAACATCGAGAAACCTTTCGTACCTATAAAATATATCTACATAATTGTAATATTCCGCTTATTTTGAGTCATAACATTTAAATCATATTTTTTAAAAATTAATCTTCTTGGGGAAGCAAAAAGTGTATGGACTTCAGAAATCTAAAGATCCAATTTCGATCCACAAACCTAAAATAAATAAAATGATAGATAGACGATGGAACTGTCTACTTAAAGAACCACTCAAGTTTTTTATTATTATTTTATTATTTAATGCTTCACAGTCAAATCATATTTGGTATGAGGGTCTCACTTTTGTAAATTAGCAATATTGGCAACATTCCTGAATGTTTTGAAATAAACTAGAATAGCTAATTGCACCTAGAGTGGTAGTAGTCCTAGATTTGGATAGACAGTAGTTTCGTTTCGATTAATCGACTCGATTTGTAATGATGAATTTCTTTTATTAAAGTTATTCTGATTGGGGATTTGGCGTGATATTTTGCTATGTTGAAAATAAATGTGTACTGCCTCTTAAAATCAAAGTCAGAACTGTTAATATTTTGAAAAAGAATTATCTTCGTTTTGAATAAGATTTTTTAAACATTGCTGTAATTCAAAGGGGGGACTCGCATAATATTTTCCTTCAAAAGTCGAGGATATACCCGACTACAGCTTACAAATTGTTTAAATTTGTTTCTTTAATTTATGAACTAACAAATTTCGTTTATAAAGGTTTAAGTATTTATTTCAGTCAGCTTTAAGTATTTATTTATGAGTTGTTGGGAACTTAATAAGAGTATATCATACATGTTTCTGCAAAAATGAAACTTAATCTACCATCAATGGGGTAAACTGATATGCAATACCCAATGAATAGTGGGATTTAAAATTTATTTCTTCTATAAAATCTTAATACCAATCCTTTATATTAATTAGGTAAATATACCACTTTTATAAGAGACAACTAATATAAAGAGCGGTTTTTATTATATGCCTAATCCATTTCCACTCCAACCACCATAAAAACATCAGTTAATTCCCAAAAATGAGTTATTACCACCCGAACGGTGGCCTTATTTAAATAAATTATTATTCAGGCGCTTATCTAAAAATCGCCGAGTACAATAGCCGAGCGTGTCCCAGTTGCAGTCACGCCCTGCTGTACCCTGCACAGGATTATGTCATCATAGCCCGGATATCTGTCCGTGCCGTCATCAGTCCGACCGGGAAGCGCTAAATCATAACTACCACCGTCAAAATATTTTGATAGTCTATCTATCAGTGGCTAATTTTGGCTACGTAAATGCGGGCACGTGTCATACAGTTAGAAGATCCCCCGAAAATCGCCTCCTGGCGATTTTGATATTAAGGAACCGAACTATTGTCCTTGAAGAAGTGCATTCTAGCCGGGAGAGAGGGGTGAGTATATCGCATCTCGAGAAACTGAGGGATGACTTACGTTTGATTAAATCCTTAAATTGGCTCTAATCCTCCTCCTGTCCGATTGTTTGAGACAGTCTAGCAGGCTAAGGTGGGTGTATCTAGAAAATATCTTTCGAACTTTGCCAACCCGGTGCTATTGTCTGTCTGCCCGAATGGGATGGGTTGCCCAGGGGGTGGAAGACAAATGGAAATATTATGCAATTTGTATTTATGGTCGAATCTAAGGATAAAATTGCATGCTTCAACGGACGACCGACTTTTGTTCGTTTCACTTGGGGCTGCTGATCGCTATCGGGAGATAGTTTATGGTTCTCGTCGGACTGTTGCGGTAGCCAAGGTGAGAGGACCATAAATTTTCGTCTAATTGTGCAATACTTCCACCCCGGCTTAGGTGCAAGCCCGGGACAAAAAAGATATATCAAAAGGGATGTCATTCCGCCCCCTTTAAAAGAAATTTCCCTCAGATTGGGAGCTTTGTGCGATAGTGCCGATTGATTTGGTCGTGATTTTTCGTGATTACCTAGGGACAATTAAAAATTTCACCGGAAAACGGGCCAAGGCATCGGTATTTCGCAAAAGTAGAATTTTAGGACGTAAATTAGAAATTCACGCGATACCTTAGGGAAATATTTTACCATAGTCGGTAGTCGTTGGTATCGTACGGTTGAATTTATATAAAATTAATATTTATGTAAAAGTACAAAGAGTAGTAAAAAGCTTCATTGGCTTATAAGCTAAAAAAGTGAGTAAAAGGCCAGTCTCAATTTTTATATGGAAAAACCTATGATCTCAATTTGAAAGCCTATTTTCTATAGAAAAATTGTGTCTGATCTATTGTTGAATTTTTTGGTATAGTTTTATATAGTACTTTTTCATAAATACGCTAATTCTTACGTTTTTCAAAATTCATCTAATGATATACCCTAATGTCCCCGGTTTTGTGTTTTTGCAAATCATTTCTAATAGCGTTAATTAATCAAGAAATCAAATCGGGGGTATTAATAAAAGAATGATAATAAGATTAGAATGATATACAAGATTAAAATGCTTACTCCTAATTATAAATAAATTTGATAAATGAGCGATTCATAAATATCGAAGAAAGAATAAAAATTTGAATCTCTATAAAAGACCAAAATTACTAAGTGACCCCATAAAAGTTTTCTAAAAAGCGGCACTAAATAATATTTAATAGCCAACACTATCTGACCTGACATGAATTTCGTGTTCGCCCACAAATCAATCGAATCCATTAAGTAGCGTTTTTGAATTTTGAATGAATTTATACACATTCGCCGAGAGAGAAAGATCTTGGCGACGATAGATCGCTCCTCCGATATTTTTTCCCTCTGACAATCTTGAAGGTCACACCCGGCATTATGATCGGTTCGCTATAATTCTGTGATCACTGATAAAATATCAATTCCCCTCGGCAGATACTATCTGAAAGCGCGAGACATTTGGCTACCTGCCACGAGTGGTCAAGTCTTTCAATACTTTTCAATAGCATACAACATCCCTGAGACAACATTCGCGGATCCTCCGGTGCGCTTTGATCGCGCATCTCGGAACGTTGCGGCCTCGAAGTCTCGCGGAATGAATGCGCGAACACGGAGGAGCACTGGCGAGATATGACATCATGTCATCATGGAATTTGATTTACTGCAATATCCATTTTAATTTATATGAGAAGACGTTGCATAAAGCGTTTTTCCATAATGACAAAGTGGGATTGGGGGGCCTCGCTGCCGTTCGCAATGGGGAAATGATGTCGTCTCAGGCTAGCAACAGAGCGCGGCATTGTTCAGATGTTTGTCCAAGATATCTTCAGACTGGGATATGCCCGATTTTGTGATTCTGAGGAAAAATACTTTTAGCGGCCGGGATGGTCTCGGCATGAGATTTCGGGCTGCACCATATCGGGGATTAATTACTCCCGGCACTCTGAAGGGTCGAAGGGATGATGCAGACCGAGTTTGCTGGGGGAGCAAAGTTCTTCCTTATCGGAGTAGCACAGAGGCGGTGGCCGTACATCACCAATTCCATATTCACCGACACATATCGGGAAATTTTATTGCTCCCCAGCTCCTAATTACGAGTCCCCGGCTTTCTTTTGGGCCACTTGCAACTTCCTGGAACCCCCTCCCCTATCGAGGCCCCAGCTAAGAAAATCGCTGGGCTCGAAGGGCCCTATTCTCGTCATATGTAGAATGAGGCCCGAGAAGGGGGAGGGGGTATATGTGCGGAGGAAGTGAGTTATCGAACGAATTATATCTTCACATATTGACGGTAATGTACTACCCCCCAGAACTTTGTTCGCCTATAATTCGGTTGGAGTGCAGTGATTTATTGGCGGTGGAAAGTTTTGCTTGCGCGGAATTAATGGAATCCCGTGCGGAGCTGCTCCTGTCAGAATTATCCTGGTGGGGTCCTAAATAAATCCAGCATTAACGCAAATAAATCCCGGCCATGGTAAAACTTTTCTCTGGAAATCGCGTAATTTTCTAATTTACGCTCCAAAAATCCTATAATTTTAAATACATACATTTTTGGTATATATGTATGTCAATCCAGTAAGAACATTTCATATTTCTTTACAATTTTTATGCTTAAAATCATGAGATTGCTTAATTTTAACTATAAAAATGTAGTTCATTAATTTAAATTAGAATTCCAGACCATGGAAGGATTAAATAATGAACAGTGTAAATCCATTAGCTTATATTAAGTAAATTTTCACTATTACTTTAAGAACATTACTTATATCATGTATGCGGAGAAAATACTAACTTAGCACAAGCTGCTCCGTGTAGTAAATGGCAAGCAAATAAAATACGCAATTTTGTTATAATTGGGGTTTGTTCTGTTCATAGATATTTTCCACTTACGCCATTTCTTGATATGGCTCATAACTAAAGAGAATTTAAAACAGAGCATAAAAAACGTTGAGAAATGAGGACATATATAGCTAGCTATTTATAAAACACAAAAGAAAAATATTGAGGTAAAGCGTAACCCATTAAAAAAAAGTTACTTGTTCATTTTCACAATGTTAATAGAGAAGATGTCTATTAAAATAAATGTGGACCTTTCATGGTTCTATAAAGAAGTTAGAAAACAAATTTTCCTTATAATTTGTACTTAAAATTTAAATAAATCTATTATAAGAATTAGCTTTCGATGCCTCATTTTGACTAGGTAATCAGTTCTTAAAAACGTTAATTTAACAGACTAAGAAAATCCTTAAGATGTATTTTTTAGAACATATTTGAATTTTGTATATATATAAAATTAAAATTAGCTCATTTTCCAACTTTAAATATATTCATTGACTAGTCATTATAGATGTTGGGAGACGAGTCGTTTATTATATTTAAGAAAATAAATAAACCTTTGGGTATACATTTATTTAAAACATTTTTTGCATATTGTTTCAGTTTCAACGATGTATCAGATACATTTGTTTTTATTTTGTGTATCATTTGTGATAGTTGTAGGATAAGCGTAAAAGGTTTTAAAACAACTTTAAATACCATCGGAATCATTTGTTATACATAAATAGGAATATTTTTGATTAATTATTATATGCAATTAGCAACTCTACTTTTAATTTTCTGAACATCGAACTCTATGCAGCTATCAAAAAAGAATTTAACAATATTCCTGGCTTTTTAAGTGCATAGCAAAATGCAAAATGTGCATGTAAAATAATTGGTTTGAAATTTACATGAGCAAATTAATGGTATTACATGGCATAGTAGAAAACTCAGTGATTTTCAATAAGACAGAATGTCACGTTTACGTTGGGTATTACACCTAAGGTTATTAAGTTGCAAGCAAAAATTCTTGATGTTTTTTTTTTTAAATGTAATTTCCCCAAGTTGTCATAGAAGTGTAAAATCGAACAAAAAAAAACATGAAATAGTCGATATGTCTTGTAACTAAGTATCAGGCGAATTCCACTATACCTCTAGCTGAGATCATGCAGCAGTTGCACCAGCGTCTAGCCATATTTTTCGATTTCCATAAGAAATAACAGCAGATAACAGCTCATAACGCAATTTGAGATAAGTCCTATTAAAGTGGAGCTCGTGCAATCCGCCGATCGCTGAGACTAAGTGTAATTTTTTGTTTAAAGTCGCGACCACACTGTCAGTGGGTTCGGGCTAGCTGCAGCAAAGGTACAACCGATGACATTAGGAATTAATTACAAGATCAGCAAGCGTTTTCCAGTCAAATAAGGCCTACTAATAGCGGCCGGAATGCTGGGCCCCGAACATAATACTCAATCTGATATAACTGGGTGTCCATAAAGTTGTGATCTAAATATGCGCAATGTTATCTTGTTTTACATCAATGGAAACGGTCCAAAGTGGTTTCCACTAAAAAAACTAAGCATTGACTGAAACTGAAGTCCATCTGCGCTGCAATTGCGTGGAAATTGAACGGTTAGGGGTATATAAGGGGTGTATTGGTAAGGGGGATATCGCGAGTATCGCGAAATAGCCGTCATATCGATCTCGGGGTATCCAATTGTCGCCGGTATTGAGAATCACGGATTCAATGTCCGTGCATACGTAATTAAATCTATAAATCGGCCAATTAAAATGCTTGGGGTTCCGTGACAACGGCGGTGGACAAGCGACAGAAGACACGGCCCAGGAGCCAAGTCCAGGAGCCAGGAGCCGCAAGAATCATTCGACAGGGGCTGAAGATCACCTCGTAAACGCAGCCCATAATATAAAGGCAGATCTACGATCTCGGATTTGCATTGGATCGAAGATAGTTGAGTGGTTCGATCGAGGCGGGGGATAACCACGGGAACATATTGAAAAATTAATTCCCGAGAAAGAATTATAAGGAACAGCACAGCCAACTCCCACGATCGGTCTGTGTGCGGCATATCGCCAGCGCCCTGGAGCCCTGATGATGTTGCGCGAGGCCCCAGAGCCCGAAACGACTTTTTGCCCCCTTTTGCATTTTCTCATTTTTGCAGTCCTTTCAAAGAAATTCATTTGCTGTAGTTAATTTTCAAATTCGCCGCCATAATGTCGTCTTGATGGCGCAATATGTTGTTCCCGGAGCTCTTCGTTGTCGCCCCAAAGATGCCAGCCAGAAAACTTCTTGACTTGTAAGAATTTTTCTCCATGTCCGAAAGGTAGAGTACAAGGCTGCACCGAAAACGATCAGCACGATCGCAAAGAACGAGAGGTGCACTACCTGGGCCGTTGGGCTGCTGGGCGTCTCTATCACTCTGCGGGTCTTCAGTCAACACCGGTGGCTTTGGCAAGGTCTTGTCGATGCCTCCGTCGTCGTCGTCGTCTTTGACTTAGTCTTTTTGCAAGGTACGCAACCAAGCGAGCCTTGAATTCTGCGCTTGCGCACCCTTCTCAGGAGTTTTTAAAAAATTTTTGATCTTTTGGTCTCCGGAAGGGGGGGAAAAAAAGTTCTGTTCTCGCCGCGGTGTCGTCGTTTTGCCGCGCCGCGATCGGCTACCGAGGATAAATTTCTGGTCTCTTTTCTCTGCCTTTAAAGGGTTCTTGGATGGCTGGAGCCTGGAGCCTGAAACCTGGGCCCTAGTCCCTGGTCCATGAGACTCCGGTCTCCGGTGCCCTGACCGGCGATTGTCTTGTCTCTCGTCCCGATGAATTCGCCCCTAGGACTTCGGGCAGCCAGGTTTGTCCGAGCTGTTTGTTTCTGTCCATCTTACAAGTCTCAATCGGCTAATTTTGCACTCCTAGCCGTTTTTATCTATTTTCCCGTGCATAGCGCACTCGGCGCGGTGAGACGCGCCAGGGATTTACATAATTGTCGCTTAATAGTTTGTTATTTGTGGCGATCGTGTTGTTATTTCTCGCACAACCGGTGTTAAAGTTGAGACGTGAACAGTTGACAATACGGGCAAAAAGTCCACCTGAGGAATTATCCTGGCCGTTCGGCGGGCCATGCCCCGAGAGGCGGTAACAGTCGCCAACTGCGTCGCGGAGGTACGGACGCAAGTGGCGCTTCATTGTTGCACATTTCCAGCTAATTAGTACTTGTTTTAGCGACGCGATAAGGAAGTGATCTAGAGCCGCAGATTTCGTTTATCTGCTTGTTCCAGGCATTGCATTCCAGGCGGAGCCTGTGCCTGTACCTGTACCAGTACCTGTTTTCGCCGCCTAACTAATTTTCGTCAATTGCTTCTATCTTGACCACTATGACCGCCCGTCCTATTGAGCTTCGACCACTTTTCATGGGAAGAGAAGACTCAAAAAATACACACTATACAAAATATATAAATTATAAAATTGTTTCCTATTTCAAAATATGTATTAGGAAAATATCTACTTTTATATTGCCTAAATCGTTTGGGGGATCGGTCCATTTAACTTCTATAATAATTCTCAATTTCTTATTAAATTTTCTTAAAGGATTGACTCTTTAAAATATGACCTGTAAAGGAGATTTTCAAAATACAAAGTAATAACTATTTAAATATGGCACAATTATACTGTCCGCCAAACTTAAATACACTAAACTCTAAACGTGTTTATCTCAAAACCACTTTCTTCATATTCGTTGAAATAATATCTCAACTTTTATTTCATCGATTAACTTTAATATTTGGCATTCATTTTATAATTTTCCTTGTTCGTACCCATCATAATGATATTCTTCCTGAAAGAACAACTTTTAGTTTAAGATATACGAGACCTTTGAATCGTATCAACTACAACACGACTATGTGCTTTTATAGCCATAAATGTAACTAGAAAGAGCTATGAATTTTCAAATACAAAGTTTTGTTATGTTCTACTTAGAAAAAACTGAATATACCCAAACTGAATAAAAGTTTAATGAATCCATTTTCGAAGTAAAATGAAACTACTTTAATAATCGGATAGTGTATGGATTTCCATGAAACTTATTTCGTGGATTTTTAAATACATAGTTAAAATCACAATTTTAAGAGATTAAAGTGATTTCTAGTGATATTGTTTAACTATTTAGGTAGGGGTTAGGTAAACAAATATATCTCACCATGCATAAAAGGCTAAGAAAAAGGTGGGACTGGTTTTAACCCACCTAACCCCAAAGAGTTAAGAAACAAAAATCATGGAGATTGAATAATGTGAAGATTTTGGAATAAAAAGAGACAATTTAACAATACAATTATTTAAGAAATTCTCAATTAAAATGATGAAGTTATGTACATGAAGTTGATTAGAATAAAATTTCATTAAGTAGTTTTAAATTTATACTCAGTTTTATACACAACATAACTTTTTGTTATAGTACTTTTTACATATCTGAGTTTAACTATTTAAAAGTATAACTAGAAAAGACCGCCGGTCAAAAAGGCAGTACCGCAGACCTGGAAGGTTAACCATTAGGTTTTTGTTGGAAAGGGTGATAAAACTAATTTCTGAACAACTATCATTAAAAATGAAAACCCATCGCGTAGGATATCAAAGGACAAAAAAAAAAAAGAAAAGAAAAATGCCTAACTCACCTATCAATCGAAGAGCGGTGAGTTATGTATGTATGTCCCTCCTTCATCATCATCATTACGAAACCGGTCGAAGTATGGTATGTCTTTTATTCCAGTAAAACTGGAATTTTTTACACGCCAGAAATGTTTATTTTTTCCCAATTAAATCAAAACCAAAACGAAATGACACATTTGTCGAAAATGTAAGTACCATCGAAGGATAGTGTAGTGGATTTTTACGATAAATTCATTAAGTTGCGCGGTTATTGCCGAACAAGGTTGGATGGAAAAAGCCTGGCATCTCATACCTTTATGATGTTAAGAAACTCTTTGGTCCGTTGATATTGCTTTGGCGTGCACCGGAGACAAATGGCCGTAAAAACCTCATAAAAATTATCTTAATGGTTCAGGAGAATAAACTCAGGACCCTCATAAATAATTATTGTTCGAAGGACAATTTTTTGTCCTGTTGCGAGAGGACAGTAAAATAGGAATAAATAATGCATAGAGTGTGCGGGGAGGAATGATTAGATTAGGCCCACAAATGGTCTGTTTTTCTTTTCTGATGTTAACCATGAATAATGGTCGAATCCGAATCGGTCAATATGCGTAACAACATAGACAATAGGTACGATTTTGAAGAAGATTCCACTCTATTTAAAATATTTTAATATATGTAATACAAATTAATAAACTCTATCATAGGAAATAGAATTTCATTCATGTTATTGAGGATTAATTGTAAAAATTCAAAAATTAAATAACCCTTTCTAATCTACACTTTACGTCTTTGCACATTCTGAAAATCTGATTTTTGCATTCAATATTACTTGATAATTGAGGAAGATTGTGTATGCCACTTTCGATGAAAGTTTCTCTCATGTATCGTGACCAGAAGCAATTTCATCCTATGCCATATTTTGCGCAAACCACGGACATTAACACATTACATACCGGCGTTGTTTCTAAAAAAAAGTAATAATAATAATACCGCGTAAAATTAGATGAAATGATAATTAACTGCTATTTTTATCATTTTTATCTTAGACATGAAATTTGGTACTTTAACTCTTTCCTGAGATTATTTTCCATATAGAAACATCTTGAAATTGTAATTCACTAAGCTTCAGATGTACAATTTACCCCGATCACAAAGGGTTAAATAAGAAATTTAAGAAATACACCTATTTGTGCATACAGAAGTTCAACGAAATGCACACGGGAGGTAGTCTGTTAATAGTACTGCATTTACTATTTAATAAAACTACAGAATTTTTATATTGCAACTGTTACAAACAATAATTATAGTGTAAAAACAGAAAACCTTATCGTGTAAAAACAATCATATGTTTGATACTAGCTTCACACTTAGAATAAAACATCACGTGTCTGATACGAGCTTCTCATTTTGGGCACAAAGTGTAGATCACGTCTTCCACACGTTGTTTTAAGGCAAAAGGTTAATACGAGAACAATTAAGGGAGTACAAAATCCTAGATATGGTTAGCTTTATAAATTTTACTTTCCTTGAATAGCCCGTTTTGATCGAAGGACGTTTTCTTCTAAGTGTACATAGAAAATGAAATTATTTTATATAGGATTCTCGATATGTAGCGGCTTCGTGGTTCATATTATAATATAAATTTCCAAAGATTATTAAAAAATATACCAAAACCGAAGTTTTATATGTAAACATTGTGGTTTAAAATTTGTCTGGACTTTTGAGATAAAATCAATCAAGCATTTCTGGCCAAATATTGTAGTTGAATAAAATTATTTTAAATAAATCAATTGGGCATTCGTAAAGTTTTCTGGGTATATTAAAACCTGCGCACCTTTTTCATATTGGCCTCTTTAACCTCTCCCCTACTGCCCGTCATATCTGATGGCAAAAAAGTGCTGACCCAAATGTGCCGGCATAAAAATCTATTACTTTTGATATTCCTGAAAGCCACGTCGTTTATCACGGTCCATCGGATGACCACTCATAGATATATTAAATATAATGGAAACAAATGGCCCGCACCGTCCCCGGCAATAAAGTGTCTTTTTCATATATGAAACAATTTTTTTTTTTCCAGAAGCCGAGTCTCCGTTGAGCTTATCGGATGCTAGAGGCCCCCCGCCCTCGTAATAAGTTCATACGAGAAATTTTTGTTTTTTGGGGTGACGTTCGGGCAGTTTTTTGTGGATCTTTATGAATTCCACTTTTCATGGTTTTTTGGCATTCTCCCCGGGGTCCCAGGGAGTTATTATTTTTTATGACTGTTATTCGCCTGATTTGTGGCCAGTAATGATGCACTTAAGTCACAGCAAGACAGTACAGTGCTCATAATCGAGAAAGTGTCCTCGTTTTTACTCGAAACAAACAATTTTTCGGCGGTTTTCATTGCTTTTTAAATAGCCAAAATTACACAGTTGTATTTTAGTTTGGCATTTTAACGATCCCACGAATTAAAATTTAAATCAAGAAAATAAGAGGGAATCAGATTCGTTGGCATTTACTGTGGACATGAAGCCAGTCATAATAAAACCCACAGTTCAAAATTATGGGATTTTCGGTTTCTTCGAAAAATTCTACAGAACACCGAAATGAATGACCACCATGCACCTTTTGTGGTTTTCATGTCATAATTTTGTTTGATCAAATTTAGCGATAGCTATAAAGCAATTAATTTATTAATAAAATCCAAAAGTAAGAATTTTATTGATATATGCGTTATACAGAAACTATTTACCTACCATCGTATCTCAAAAATTATGGAAAATGTCTAAAATAATTTAAAATAACACCCACGAAATAACTTTCAGCTTTACCTAATTTATTCGAAATCGTATTAAAAAAGAAGGTAAACAGTGGCGAGAAAAATTATAATCGCTAATAAAAGAACGACTAATTTCGTGGAGGAGATGCATAATTTAATCAAATAAAAAACAAATAAAAAATAAAAATATTGCGTGATGAGCGTGGCGCCTATTGCTGACGAAGCGCCAAATTATTAGGAGACAAATGAAATTAAAATTCACCAGCCGACCCTCCGATTGGGGGGTGTCATTGTATTTTAATGTCTCTCGAAACCATAATTGCTTGTCGCGTTATATTTGATGTCATAACTTAACACCGCTGACACCTCCGGTAATTGATGCCACCTCAAAATTTTCTCGCTGCGGCGACAATTCATTCCCAGTAGACTCAGACAATTTTTTTTTCATTGTTGTTTATTTTTTGGGGAGACGTTATGAATCGGATATCGATGTGATACGTGACAATAAATTTAAGTAGAAATTCTCGTAGATTGTTCTTTTCTTTAAAATTAAAAATAAAATATATATAAAATCTTTGATCTTAAAGATACACACGGTGTATACAAGAAAAAAAACTTATTCATCGTGTAAGTAAACAGGTCATTTTTCAGTTTTTAAAAAGAAAAAAATTTATTTATTTTTGAATTTGCTTCTGTCAGCTGAAGATGAATGCGTGACTAGGTGTGGACGTCTTAATTTACGCAGCTTTATTATAGTTTTGCAAAATTATTTATAATTCCACAAGAATTTTGCTGTTTCGTTTTAATGTCTTGCCTCCAAGCACAAAATATAACAACATTACAATAAACAACAGCTGCTACATTTAATGCATCAGTGAATAAATTTATTCTATAGAATATTTTTCTTATATAACATGAATTGATGTAGAATGCAAAAATTAAGAGAATTTTCTACACTTACTATAGAGCAGCCTTAGCTTTTAAACAAGTGTTATGGGTATATACAAATAATTTTTGATTTTAAAACAGTCCATGAAAAGTAAAATATAATCTCGTTATATTATACATAGAATATAATTGTAGAATTCAAAAAATATATAGAATCTGTTTAACTCTCTAGTTAGTAAATATCCTTAGAATTAGAACTAACCTGAAAGCTAGAAGAGCATTAATTTCCTCTTTGGTGGCAATTATTTAATCGAACCACTTAGATTAGATAGATTGAGGCAAATGTTCAGATAATTATTAACTACTATAGTTCTATTAATTCTACCTTTTATAAAATGTACATATATGGTAAAGTATGTGAATATCTCTACCTGAGTGTTGAAAATTAAGAAAATTTTACTTTGTGTCGATTTTCAATTTCATGAGACGAATGTATGCTAGTCACTATCGATAAGATAAAAAAGGTATTAATGCTTAATTCGTTAGCTTCATATTTTTAAGTTTTTGAAGTGTTTCTTTAGAAAAATAAGGTGGAAACAATTTTAATTTAAGGCATTTACTCATTTTGCAACTATTTGTTGTGGGAATGTAATAGAAAATTTTAAATTGAATATCTTGAAAAGTACAAGGAACCAACAAATTTTGTATGCATATTCGTTCCTTTTCTTCTCAAATGAGCATACAGAAGAATTAGTTTAGATTTCAAACTCAATCTATACCATAAAACGTTAAAAAGAGCAATATCCGAGTAAATTGTTGACGAATGAATTAAAAAAAAAAGT
The DNA here is from genome assembly GCA_963969385.1 of Philonicus albiceps. Taxonomy (NCBI): domain Eukaryota; kingdom Metazoa; phylum Arthropoda; class Insecta; order Diptera; family Asilidae; genus Philonicus; species Philonicus albiceps. The sequence continues at coordinate 30,453,909 of OZ017775.1, forward strand.
TTGCCTAAACTTACCGCACCTACACACAATCGATCACTCTAGGTGCAATAAAATATGTTTTGCAGACCCCTAATCAAGCTTACAATTTCAACTGTAGGAAAACAAAGAGTCAAATGACCAATTATCCACCCACAATCGATCGCAGATCACATGAAGTGTAAGCATGAAAACATGAATGCCTTGGCTCGTCATAATAAGACAGAGGCGCGCCTGCGTTACTTACAGTTGACAGAAGTTAAATTGCGCGCGACTCATGGAACCGTGACCAGGTTGCTCCCGTCATCTTGGCTTCTATGTAGATATGCATTTTTTTTTTGTTTTAATTTTATCGATTCCAAATGATTTTCTGACAATTTGACAATTTGATGATATACGGGACGAATGAAATCAGATATGCGCCGCACCGCTAAGGAGTGCAATCGATTTCTAAAGAATGCGTTTCCGGTTGCGGGGAATAAGAATTTTGGAATAATAAAAAAGAAAAAAAAACAAAATATATTTTAAGTTAGGGGATGGTAGGGGCTGCGAACAATGACAAATTACCATTATATCGGGTGGATCGAAAGTATGCCTTTTCGACACCCTTAAAATGTACTCGGATAATGAATGAAGCACTAAATGCATGTGTTTTCAAAACTAAACCTTCCCTTCTTTTTGAATGAATTAAGGAGTTAGAAAATGAAGGAATATGTCATGTTTTTTATAAGGGTGATTCGTTTTTAGATAAGCAAATTCCCTTTGCTAGAATTCGTAGCAATGAACTTATTCCTTATATGTTTTTATTTCGTACAACAACATCTTAACTGCGATTTGGTCTTTTTGATTATCTCTCTTACCATAATAATGGTTCAAATTTTGTATTTATTTGTTGGTTTGGTTAAAATAACATTTTCTTAAATTTTGCAGTATTACTCTGTGAGTGATGTACTAGACTTAGTCTAAATCCATGCTATTTATTAGGAACATATTTGTTTTTAATAGTACAACTAATTCCTACGTTATAAGAAAATGATAAAACCAATAAATTTATATCCAACATTCTCTACTTATAAACCTGTTGTATATCCTGTACATATGCCTACAAAACATCCATTAAAGGGGATGATTAAATTTTTTTTTTTTAAAACTTTTCATTTGAATTAACGTCGAATTAAAATCATCTTCATCATACCCTTCCTCCGAACCCCCATATACCGTTCCGTGTCCAATTATTTTGATTACTTCACCAAAATAAAAGGGCACATAGGAGAGCCGACCCTTTGTATCCTTCGTTTGCCTTACGCCAGAAAATGCAAATTCATATCAAATCGAAATTAATGGCTTGAAAAATTGCCCCAAAAAGTAAAGTTGGAAATTTTTGCATATTAAATATGGCTCGAACCTTACCCCTAGAATCGCTGAATTCCGCCTCGCCTCAATGCCGGGAGGGGAGACTAAATGAAAAGGGTTCAATTGCCTAGGCGGCTTTTTCGAGGCGAGAGGATTACGGCAGCGCAGTCATTCTTCAGTTGAAAAGGACTCAAAAATTGTTACGGCCGAAAAGATAAATTGCCAGCAATTTTTTGACCCATTTAGCAATTTACCATTTTCATATTTGACTTTTTATTTTATTTTATAAAATAGCGCCCGTTTTTTGTTTTCTTTTTATTTGCCCTACAAAAGATCACAGCGAACTCCCAGAAATTAATGGGCGGTCGGGGCGTACTGCTGCTTTGGGACAAAAATTGCTAAGGTTCAATGTCTGGCTGCAGGGAAGAGTTTTCCAATTAAACTTTATCCTTTGCCTTAATTTACCGGTTACATGCTTTGTTGCCCTTTCCGCTTGCTTAAATGGTCAAGAAAATTCGTCTGAGGCGAGGTGTTGCTAAGAAAGTTCACCCATCCTCAGACAAGGGGCCTTGGGGGGTGGCCAGGTTACAACTCTAAGACGGTAGGACTGTCCTTGAGAATTTATAATTAGTTCGGTTGATGTAGAGGATACATCAGAAGCTCCCAGTGAGCATATAACGCTCAAAATAAGCAGAACGGCCCTCGACATCAAAGGGCTTAGTGAACCGAAGGAGCCTCAATTACCAGAGGATTCGGGCAGGAATTCTTGGGGTGAACTGACCAAAGGTCAGCTCCCCTTATGCCCTGTGATTGTATGACATATGGGCGGTAAGGGTTTCTCGAGATCGGCAAAATTGATACATCGCGATTTGATGTATGCGCCTGCATTACGGCATCATGCCGTGAATTATTAATTTGCCATAATTTCACTTTTATTAGCCATTCGTTATCGGCACTGGAAAAGTAGATCTTACGTGATATTCTTTTCTCAGGAAATGACTTATGATGTAATGGAGCTCTTCGGTGGGTATTGCGGCAGTGGTAGAGAGCTGAAGGATCCAGTTGTGGAAGGAAGCGTAAAAGTCTTTCGACCCCTTGTGCTCCCGGGGTAGCCTGATCCATAAAAATCCATTAGAGTATCATAAAATTCTATTACGATGAAATATAGCCCAATAACGTTTGAATCGTATCGGATTTCTGCTGAGAAATTGTCTTCCTTGCGCCGATATGACCTGAAGTATTTCTAAAATATTTTCCTCGGGTGTAAGAAATGCGAATGTAAGAGCAGATAAAATATTCTGTAATTACATTTGGGACAATGGGTTATAGATGCGAGTAACGTAAATAGTCTTAACAAATGGGCTCATCAAAGGAATTCAATATTTTTCTATGTTCCATAGAACGTGAAATGCACGCGCAGGCGAATCATAAAAAATTTGTAGGATATGTTGAGATTTTATGATTATTGTATTAAATCCATTCTTTTAGAAAGTTTTGGTAGAACTTTTCGATTTTTTTTCGATTATATACATTGAGTAGCTCTAACAGATTTCTATGTCCTAAAGGTTGTAAATGTTTAAAGTTGTTGAGAAACTTTTGTTTAAATAATTAAAGTTTGATAACTCGGCGAATTTAACTCCGATTTGATTGTGGTTTTTTGTTTTGGACAGCCGAGGGTCAGCCCTTTTATTTGAGCCTTAAATCAAGAAGATGCAGCAAGATATCCAAAAATTCGATTTTTCAGCCTAAAAAAAGCATGGGCTTACCCTTGCCATTTTCGTGAAAATCGGAAAAATATTATTTTTTTCTTTTTAAGTATTTTTCCGGTGCAGTTGCTTAGTAAAATTAAAGGGCGTTTCAGAACTGTAGCCCTTTTTGCACGGAAACGCCTATTTTAGCACCACGAGTGCATTTCCCGTGAAATTAGGGATTTTCCGTCTCCAAAATCAAAACTATCAACTTGTACAGCCTGTGGCTCGAAATATTCCCTTGAGACCTATCCTGATTTTATTTTTTTATGAAAGGATAACATGTTCCCGTAGTCTGAGCAAAATTTCAGAAATTACGAATTTATTTTAAGGCTAAGGAAGAGCATTTTTTAGAAAAAGGGCTTTTTTTTCTATATAAAATTCGCCTCTCATCAGGTAAAAGTTTGATAACTCGGCGAATTTAACTCCGATTTGACTGGGGTTTTCTGTTTTGGACAGCTGAGGGTCAGCCCTTTTATAGCTATAAAAGAAATATGTATATATGTATATATGCTCAAAATTGCAACAGAAAAGTGAACAGAAAAGAAACATTAATATCGCGAGGAGTACATCTCTTCGACCAATGTTTTATGCATATTCGTCACTTTTGATCGAAAATGAATACTTCTACAAGGTTTTATCAAAATCCATGAGGAAACCTTAAACCCATCTTCGCAAACAAATTATATTACGAATTTAAAACTTACATTTATTTTGTTTTTATATACTTTAAAAGTGAAAAGAAAATTAAAATATATTAAAAGTACCTCCGAGGTGTTTACTATAATTAAAATCACGAAATCCGATCCGCATGCAACAGCGTTATGATGATATAATATTTCTCTCACACCCTGTGGCAACAAAAAAAAAAAAAAAGAAGCAGACAAGGAGCCGCGACACGAATATTACCCGGCCAAGTGAAGGGTAAATGGGGTGCAAAGGGCGATTTTTAATCTGTAAACGATAGCTTTCTGCGAGAGCTTAGGAATCCACGGAAAAGCTGCCAACAAAAACATAAGCAGTGGATGATCAGAAAAGGGGGATGGAGAAATAACACAAAAGACACGGCCCCAGCCGAACAAGTTGCTGAAACAGGGAAAGACTAGAAAGTACGTAAAGGGGTTAATTAAGAAGATAATTATTGTAATCCGATATGTCAACAACGACGGGTTCATTCTTGCGCATTCTACCGTACAACTGGAAGGGTATCCGCTTCGTCTCAGCATGGGAAAATACCTGCTCATTGTGTGAAGACAGAAATATTATTAAAGTATAGGTATAAATAACTTTTAAAATCAGATGGAATATTTAATATAATACCTTTTTTTCTATTCAATTTCAATTTTGAGAAAATCATTGGTAATGTTTGACCATATAAAGGTTTAAAATAAAATGAATATGTAATTTATAGAACGTAAAACCCAGAACCCAGAGCCCACACTCTAAATCTTAACATTTTGATTTTCAAATAGCTCATTTCATCTAAAGGCAGATAGTAGAACTTTAGAACTATAGAATTCTGTTCCTATGTCTTAAGAAACAATTGAAAGTTTTCCTTTATTACAGTTTAGTATTAATTAAGGTTTGGGTCAAATCACCTTCTTTTGCCTATAAACTGATAAGAGAATTTCTAAAGTCCTACCTCACTAACCAATCTACATAAATATCAAAGTTCAGTCTCTAAAATTGACTGAGTTGAATACCAGTCGTATTCATCTATTTTTTTGAATTTCGAAAGGAGAAAAATTGGGCTTGCTAAAAAGTTATTCTAAAATATTGTTCTAAAAAGTAATAAAATTAACATTAAGAAATTAGGTTAAATTTTAGTGCAACTAATTCAAAAGCAATTAGAAATATTTCAAAAATTTAATAGAATTTTTCAAATACAAGAAAGAAATATCAATCGAATTTGCTATTGGTTATGCGCCAATCTAATGTTTTATTGATTTAATGCTTATTTTTTAAAAATAAGAAAATCTGAAAAGACTGCAATAAAATTATAATAAAGTTGTTATTCATTTTGAATTTGTCGCACTATGCTGAATTCAAGGAGTACATGATGCTACAGAAATTATAGATTTAATCTACTTAACGAAACGAGAGTTTTAGCATTTAATAATATTTTTTTTAATTATTCTAAAATTGATTTTACAACTTTTCCTATCTTTACAACCAGTAAACCTTGTGCATTTTTCTATTATTGTTTCATAAAATTCAGTTCAACGAATTTTAATATATTTTTAATTGCAATTGTAAATTTGAGTTTGATTTTATTCTGCTATAACAAAATCAATTCGGATTTACCTATTTGATTTAGATTTTTTGTAATTAATCACAATTTTATCGATCCTATCCTAGTGGTTCAGAATTGATTAAATTAAAATTTTCTTGGTTTTCTTTCCATGTACATGATTTTAAAATAATTGTATTTGGTTTTGAATTGGTTACTTGTCTTCTATCCATAATTGCCTGCATTAAAATTAAATGAAATTCAACTTTCAATCAAGGGAATGGACGAATATATTTTAGAGGATGTTCAGTAATTCGAATTTGGGGCTGAATAAATGAGTAATCTATTTTAAATTGTTTATATAGCCTGTTTTTTTGGTTCCTGAACTATTGGAGCAATCCGGAAGAAAAGTACACCGCCAAAGAGCCCCGGGAACTGATTTTTGAGTATCTCGGGCAAAGCACTCGGCGGCGGTGCCAGTGAAAATCAATTATCCGACCGCGTTGTGCCAGAGTCGAGAATGCGTTAAATTAAGTATTTTCGCAAATAGGCAAGAACCTGTTGTATGCCAGCAAGCAAATACGCCCCGGGCGATGTATGACATTGAAAATCGGGCACCTGTTACGTGTCGGACGGCATGGCATATACAACAAAAAAAAAAAAACAAAAAAAAAAAAGATATATTGCGCTGGACCGTATGATGGGGGGTTCCGAAGCAGGGTGGGGCCGAGTGCCGGAAGCGAGGAAAAATTTTCAATTTTAATGAAACAACACAACTAAATTCGCGGCAAAACATAAAATCGTTTCCTTCAATTGACCGTAAAATACGCTGGTGCGCGCTCCCATTGAGAGTGCTCACTCAGCGGTAACAAGAGGCCAATCAACAAGTGCCCCTCGATTGTGTCGTGCCGCCGCGGCTCGGTTAGACGGGCCGATAAAAAAAAAAAAAACCGGCGAAAAATGTAAATTTGAATATAAAAAAAGGAAGCCAATCAATAATTAATTTCAGTCATAGACCAGATGAAAAATTAAACCATGCATCCGACGGTTAATGGAAATGCGGCCAGGCGACTAGAAAAAACTCCGGCCCCATTCATCCGCGTCGGCTGTTGGGGCGGCTCAAAAAGAGTCGGTCGCCAGTGCGCGGAAGACTTCTTTATACACATATTTTTTTATTTTTTTTTGAATTTTCTATTTAATTAGACCCAGAATGTAGCAACTGTTTATCTTAAATCTTGCAATATTAATAAAATTATTTCTTTCCCAAACCATTTCCGAGTCTGAACAGTTCTGATCGGTCAGAATTGGGGGCGCAACTAAAAGGTCCAGCGACCAGTGCCTCTCCCCCCGGAGAAGGACCCTTTTCAAGTTTTGTGGAAGAAAAGAAGATTCATCAGAAAGGGTTGACATTTCGCAGCCTTAGATTGAGTCATGCGATAGCAATTGAAGATGGCCGGATGTTAAATGGTACAAAAGATCACCCCCGGTGTAATCAACATCTCATTTTATGCCCGCTCCGCTGACGGCCTTTCATCCCTTTGAGCACTCCGAGGAGTATTGTTGGCGCCCTCAAAGGGATGCGTTTGACTGAGAAAATTATTCCTGGGCTGATCTTTTGTTTGGCTCCTGCTGACGCAGCCAGAGCCCTGTAATGAATTATTAGTGGAAAATTAAATGGTCCGGAAAATTCTCGGCCGACAGACCTCGGAGTATGGGGGGGGGGGGGATGAGGGGAGTAACGGGCAGACGGTCGGAAGTGAATTGAGAAATTTCTAAATTTTCCGCAATTAAAAAAGCAATGGAGCAATCAAACCTAAATGGGAGGCAAGTCACTTGTTTAACTGAAATGGGTGCTTTTTCATACTACGAGCATCAAAGGGTCTTTTCGGTGTAACTGCTTTGAAAAATGTATATATACATTTTTTGTATTTCAAAATATTATACAACCATTTAATAATTTTAAAAAAATGTCTAATATCATAATATTTTTTTTGGCGGTAAGAGCCACGAGTACCTCAGTTGGGTAGAGCAGCGAAGCGCCCATTAAAAGGCCACAGGTTCGAGCCTTCTCCCGTGATCTCCTGCTTTTTTGAGTAATTCCCACATGTATTTCATGTATTTGTTTTAAACAAATATAGCACAACTTAAATTTAATATTAAAATAATAGTCTTTTAGGAAACGGGTAATTTAAGTAGATGAAATAGTCTTTTTAAGAAATTAATTAAGAATTCACGACTAGTAAACGCCCTGAGATATTTTACGTCTCGGAATTTTTGAATTAATCACAGACTCCTTCCTTAAGGGGATATTTTTCATTAATTTATTTATTAATCTTCTCTACTCGATAGTTTTGACAAATTTTTAAGACTGAAATGCTACTCTAGTGTTTTGGCGGTAGAATAAATTTAAAATCGAATTTTTTAATATATCGGCTACTTATTTTAAAGAACGTGTGTAGCGTTAAAGCGATAGGGAAAAAGTTTGCAAACTTTAGAAGGGATTTTTATTTTAATCATTGAAATTTGTATACTTAAGATTCGTGCATATGTAGCCCTTACTCCTACCTATGTAAGTTTATTTAGGAAAAAATCGTTTTAATTCTAACAAAGTGAAGATACCTTTTCTCATTTTTGTAAACTGGTCCATAGGGAAATTCGATCAAATATGATTTTCAACTTGATTTCAAATAATCATCAAATAATGATATCGAAGAGTTTTATTATTTTTCTTATCATATATAAAATACGAATAAATTAGGGTAAATGAGAACCATTTAACTTTATTTAAAGTTTCAGCTAAAATGAGTTTTATAAGATACTTTCTTTTCTTATTAATTTAAATGTTTCAACGCTTTAAGGAAATTTACTTATCCTAAATTCACTGGCTCTAATTAATACGCTTTTAAAGAATAATTTTGCTTTAGTAAAAGTGATTACTTTAAAATTCCATCAGATGATTCATCTCGATTGCCTCACAGTTAACATAAGAAAATAAAATTAACAAAACTTAAAGAAATCTTCTGAGAAATTGTGCAAGATTTTGTCGATATAAACAATACAAAACGATTCAAACAAAATTTTTTGATTCATGGAATGGCCCTCAGGGGAGAAATATTATCGCCATTAAAAATTTTTGTTGATCTAAAGATATTTTATGGCATGAAATGAACGTCCCAGCACAGAGTGTATATTTTAATTGGCGCCGCTATAAAAATTGAAAACGTTTTCAAAACATTAAAATGAAATTTATAATCAGACCAGGGCTCACGGGATTGTGTTTATCATGTTTACCTACCGTACAATGCGCAGCAAGATCAGTTCATTAAAAAAAAAAAAAAAAAAAAATCGCTTCTTCAGGATGGACCGGATCGATCTGGGAGTTATGGGTATTATGGGGGATCCAGGTACATACGTATGATAATTAAATGAAAAACAAAACAAATTAAAAAAAAATATGTATATAAAAAAATTGATGTGGAAATGGAAAAGGTAATGCCACCCATGACTATGGCGATTTAAAAAAAAAAAACAAAACAAAAAGGGGTAAAACATTGCAAATGCGAATAGCACGCGATTTAGCGTCTTTATGGCAAGTGTAGCAGAACTTGAACTATTTATAGTGTCAAGTTTCAGAAAAGGCGTTTTTTCGCCGGATTGTGTGATCAATCGATTGGAGCTGGTATGTTGGCCGGGCGCGCGACCGATGGGAGGCTGAGATGAGATGTTGCTTGACAGCGGCCAGTATCTACGGTTGGCGCTCTCTTTATGGAAATTCCAGGTGTCCGTGGCCGGAGTGATGACCAGTTTTGTGGCCTTTTAAAAATCGCATAAATACGCATAAAACGAATTCGTTCCCCGATATGCAATTAATAATTAGACCCTCATTATGTTGCAATTAATGCAAATGGCATTTGGACGCCGGTTTTTGTTGGCTGCTCTTAATTAGAGGTGTCCGTTACCTTATACGGGGAGGGTATATGGTACGTGCGACAACAGGTGTTGATGCCTGAACTGAAAGTGAAACGGCTAATTAAAGTTATTTTTATGGTTATCTCGTTGTTTAATGTGACGCGCAAATTGATACTGTAGCTGCGGGAATATTAAATAAAAGTCTCTGTGGGCCAAAGTCGGTAATTTTTTTTTTTCTCATGTTAATTGCCACCAATCGATTGGATGATGGATTTATTTCGATTTTTCCAAAAACTCGTTCGTAACAGAAACGAGGAAATGGATAATTACATGAACATTTTGTAAAATGCATCAGTTTTTATTTTGCATTCCAATTAAGATGAACATTCAGTGGCAATTTTCAGAGAGCCCTTTTATGCAAAACATGTTCCAAATTATCTGATCTTGGGAATAATGTCGCCATATAGTCGACCAAAACTTTTTGGGAAATTAATTAGTTGTTTCTGATAATAAAATACATTTTGAAAAATATTTTTCTGCGAAATAACTCGCATCGGTTCGAAAGTAGTCGACAAGATCGCAAATGAGGCCAGATGTCCTCATGGAACGCCCATTATTTATCTAATTATCCTCATCTAAGCCAAAAACTTTATCTCTCTCCCAGAATTGTTCTGGGCTGAATTTATATCTCTCGTTATTTGGAATTTTTAAATTGTATATGTTTCCCTGGTGTTTTGTTCAGACCCAGCTGCATCGTCGTCCTCTTAGTCGTTGTCGTTGTCGTCATCGTTGTCGGTGTTGTCGTCGTCGTCATTCCGCGCATCTTTGAACTCTCCGAGTCTGCTCCTTTTGAGCCCCATCCCAGACAAAGATTCCAATAATTTGGGCGACATCACCATGATACGCAGGAAAATATTTGGATGACGGCCGAGATAAATCAAACTGTCACCAGCTCAGTTGCTACTGCTCACCAGAAGCAAACTTTATAGTGCCATTGTGCTCATTTTTTTCTTTTTTTTCTTTTTTTTTTCTCCCCTGCTTTACATACCTGGCGAATATGCATGCAAGAAATTTCAAGAAATCTGATTGAATGAAAGATGAATGCTCACCGCGAACCCCCTCTTTGATCGGCACAATTTTGCAAAAGATTTTGTACCATGATATTTTTTTCTTGTGCCGTTTCACTCAATTTTCAAACTTATGAATATACTGCTCACGTCAGAAACTCGCGTGAGTATGAAATGATTTATTAGAATTACGGCGACACTGTTCAGCTGTGCTGCATGTTGTGCAATGGCCTCTGGTAGAATGGTAGAAACAAATCATTAAATTAATCAAATAATTGCATTCACCGCCTGAATACTCTGCTGGATATCTGAGACAGAAACCGATTCAATCTTATTCAAATGGTGCGACAGTGAAGTCAGCTTTTTTTTTTTGCTGCCGTATTTTCTAGTCTCATTGTAATGCAGTTTTTCTCAATGAAATATTTTTAAGTTAAACACCTTTCGTTGATTAATCAAGATTCTTTGTAATTCTCCTGCATGAATAATGCCAAAGATCTTGTTATTCAATGAATGAAAAAAATTGCTCATATGCAATATTTTATTAATAAAATAAATGTACTTTCAAATCAATTACAACATGTACAAATATTATTAATTATAAATTAAATTAATCATAGACTTCTTATTTTCCCACACTCGGAGAACTAAGCTCATATGAGAGATGGGAATAATTCATTATTTTAGCAATGTATACATGCAAAATTTAATGATAATAAAAAATTATATGCATTATTATTGAATTTTCCAATAGTAATGAAATTAAATGTTTATCATTAAAGCTCATTACCCACATTGTATAGTACAGAAAATTCTTTTTATCAGAATATAATACAATAATTAAGGTAATAGTAATAATTAGTATAATTAGTTGCTACATTTATTGCAACCGATTGTACAAAAGTATAAAAATACACCAGTTTTATAGGTATCTAGTAAACGCCGCTGAATATAATAAATGTGCGTTATTAAATGAAATGGAAGTTATTAAAGGCACTTAATTGCCTTTAATTTTCGACTACAGCCTAACTGAAAAACAAATACTGAAAAAATGCGAATTTAAATCGCATGGAGAAGGTTCCCTAAGATGAGTTTATACCATGTTTTTTTAAATCTATATTTAAGACCATAGATTTCTTATAGATTTTCCTGTAATATGTAAGTAAAGAACTATTTTCTGTATATTTTTTCAAAATTTTAGACTCAGTAGTTTTGGATATAAAGGGGGGAGAGGAGGAGGTGTTCATTATCACACGGTACAGTTTGCAACAATGATTTTTTTAAATGTTCTATTTTGCCCCCCAAAATTGACCTTAATATTCAAAATTCATTTATTACATTACATGTTCGTGTTTGGGTCACAAAAATTCATATGTGTATTAAATTTTAACTTAATTGGTCCAGCAGATTCGGAGAAAATTGGTTGTGGCAGACGAATGGATGGACAGACATAGGAGTGATCCTATAAGGGTTCCGTTTTTTCCCCTTCGGACGTACCGAACTCAAAAATTGGTTGTTTTATATATCTTTAAAAAAAAAAAACTTTGCTTCCTTCTCAGGTATAATCTACTTTTAACAATTTATTTAGTTAGTTACAAGAGAAAATTCAATATTAACTTTACGAAAGGCGTAAAAATGTACGACTTTACAAATCTATCATACGAAAGGCAGAAATACACTACGTATCATACCTTTTCTATTTTACCAATTAATTCAATATGGAATTTATCGTTATTTGAGACATACGAACTAAAGTATCGGGAATCATTTCAAAGGATAGTTAAGTCCTACGAATGGTATCAAATTCTCGGGTACTATTTTGGTAACTAATCACTGGTCTGTGCAGTGCAATGACTAACGTTGCTATTTATAGTTGAGGTCGCGTCGCAATGAACGGGTTAATGAAAATCTAAAATTAATTAAAAAATTTAATGATAATCAAAAATTAATTTCATTACCATTAAAAAATTCAATGCTAATGAAAAATTTATTTCATTAAAATTTTAAAATTCAATGCTAATGAGAAATTAATATCATTACCATTGAAAAATGCAATATACCAATGAAAAATTAGATGCATTATCATTGAATTTTTTAATGATAATGAAAATTCAATGATAATGCTTAAATACCCATCTCCAGCTCATATAGAGCTTTCTATGCGTTATTTTCTTTCTAGTCTCTTACTTTCTTACGTTATATGATGACTTAGCTATAACCATTCAGGACTATTGTATTTGACTCAATTAATTATTTAATGTAGTAATGCAAGTATTTTTCGGAACGAGTATATCAAAGCTCACAAGAGTATTCCTATGTAAGTCTACTAAGTATTTTACCTTTACCAAATTTATCCAAGATTTAGAATTTCTTGACTTTGAAATTCTCCCTGCAAAAGTAGAAATTGTATCGACTTTCAGAAACTAATTACAATATTTCGAATGTATGTGGCTCTGGTGCAGGAAGCCTGAAATAAATACTGGAGACTCGAAAGAAAAACAATTTAACTGTTTTAATTTGTACAAAAAGAAATACATCCTGAAACTTGTAGGGATTCGTGACAATTTCACGTTGTGAGGAAGCTAATTACCCCCAGGGTTACGGACTACACAGTTCACTCCCCCCCCCTCCACAATTGGGAATCACACACAATTTTGCCAGATATATTCAATGTCAATCGATGGTGAATGGTATCGATTTTTGGTGAGCATCCACTTTCTGCACTATGACTGTTTCTTGAAAAAGGGACTGACAGAAGGGAACAGGAAGAAAATGCGGCTCAAACTCAAGTGCAGCGTTACGTTCGAGTCGAATCGCGTCCCGTCCGACCTTTTGTTATACAACACAGGAATGGTTTCGTCCATTGGGAATAAACAGAGAACCGGACGGATGTGAAATCGATCTCACCTGTGAGAAAACTTGGGCTCGATCTGGTCCCTTGATAGCGTGTGGCATTAAATTATCTGCGTCTATTTGAGGCGATCAGATGACACGTTTTATAGGTCAGTAATGCGTAAAACCACAAAAGGAAATTGCCATGGATTGAAACACCGGAGTCGTTTCACCCCACAATAGTTGTGTAAAGGCACCTCAAATTCGATCAAGTTATGATTTTGTCATCTTTAAGTATGTTTCGCTTGCCTACTTATAATAAAATTTAGAAATAAATAAATTTTGTATAAAAACTATTTTTACATCAAATTATAATCTTAGTATATTGAAAAATCAATTATCAAATTACTAGAAAAGATAAACTGCATTGATATTCAGTTTTTTTTTAGCTACAAATTGAAGTTTTTGCCAAAAATTCAAGCTACTAATAGCAACTATCTGAAAACATTCAGATTTTTGTTTTAGATCCAAGTCCTTCACGAGTTATCCTGCCTACAGCGAGGGTATTTTTTCCGCAGATCAGCTCTCATCGGGTCATTTTTCAATATTTTGCAATGAAATTTTTTTAAATTATTGCTTAAATATTACTCTTTCGAATATCATAACATAAAATCAAATAATTCATTTAGTTTGTTTAAAAAAAAATTACAGAAAATATGCTTTTTATTTTGCCCTCAAAATCCATGTAACCAATTAAGTAATTCAATAATTATAAATTATGAACTTTAAATCATTAAAGTAATATGCAAGAAATATTTTTAGGAGTATAATACTTGAATGCTCCCTTTAATAACTTTCAAAATACCATGTGTATAGTGTACTTACTTTTATCCAAATCTGATTACATTCAAAATGGTATTACATTTTGAAAGAAAACTATTGGACAGTAAGATGTTAAGTTTCTTCTAGAAAAAAGGTCTCATAGCTCGGTTGCATTCCATTCGTCATAATTGCAAGATCGGCCATCCAGAAAACGTAGAAACCCATAGTCCGGTGCGCCAACCAAGCGAATCGGACGGGTTCCACGGCAACTCTTTTTCGAATCGGCAAACGTCGCATTGTGCAGAACCGCCAGAATAGAGATATATGGCGCGGAGCACTATGAGCATTAAGCGAAGACATCCAACGCGAACAAAAGACCACAGATAGGCGGCGGGGCTCCCAGGGCCGAGATAAGGCGACACGGAGTAATGGTAACAAATAAATGCGACTAAATGGTATGAAGTTATCGAAAGAAGTAATGTAGGAGGCCTTTGACTTTGCGGCTGGTGCGGACCAGTGCGCGGTTCAGCTCGGATGCTGGTCGGCCCCGGAGACTGTCTTGTTTCTGTTGCTACTGTTACCGTTTTGGTCTCGTGTCTGTGGCTGGAAATTAAGAGGCCATGTTCCATTCATCCGCAGGCTCAACTTATCTACCCGAGCCCCGGCCGTTCGGGGTCCAGGATGACTATGTTGTGGGGGCCCCGGTATCGCATCGACACGGCAGCGGAGCTCACGTTCGGAGCGATGCTCGTGCGGCTGATACATGAAGGAGTTTACCAATAATTTGAGTGCCCTTATGGTGCGACACACAAACCCATGCACCAATACACCCGACCGCCGCATAGAGGGCGCCATTATATTACCCACCCCCTGTCCCCAATTGTAATGTATGCAAATTTATTTAACACGTAACGCAGCTGTCGTGCCGAAAAGCCTCAAAACCCCGCTCCATCACTGCGTCTCCCAATGCGGCCTGGGTGGGAGGGGGGGTCCCCTGTTAAAACCTGGGGACTTGGTGCACAGAAGATGGCACCCTGAATCCTGGGGTACAGCGGAAGCTTTGCGCGACCGACACTAAAGGGTGGGCAATCGCCCCGCCCGGTGCGGCACAATTTCGATATGCGATTAATATTCCGTCGGATAATGTTCTAATTCAAATAGCGCCCAGCATTTTCAAAGAGCATTTGTGTTTGGCGTGGAATAGATGAAGAGTCCTGGAATGTTTATGTACTGAAATTTATGTAATCAAACGTTCGTTTTGGTACCCGACCACAGCAGAAGCTCGACGGGGCGTAGGGTGCGTGCGTTCGTGCGTGCCTGCGTGCGTACGTACGTTTGTATGTTCGGAGGGAGCGTCACAACGGCAATCGCCAACAGTTGGGGTATGGGATGGGGAATCTGCTTGATATTCCGAAATTTGCTCACAAATGAACGCAATGAATTCAATTTTAATGCGTTTGTGCGAATTTCAAATGCTCAAATATTTGGTTAATCAAGGCGCAAAATTAATATTAAAATTATAATTAAGTTAGCTACCCGGCGGCGTGTGTGTTCAAGCGTTTTATATCGCCTGGATACTCGGCATTGGAGGTTTTAGCTATTTTATTTTCTGTATTTATCAAACAAACAATTTCGAAAGCATGTAATACGCATAATTGCATTAAAAGGCTAATTTTAGTTATTTCAAATGTAAAAGTTCACAAAATTTCCCATGTATTTGCCTGCATAGAATGGTAATTGCAGGGCTTACAATTATTTTTCTGATTCCAAAACAATATTTTAGACTTTAACTAACTTACTAAATACGTATAGTCTAGAGGACTAAAAATAGCAATACATCATCGATATAATTCTATTAAAATTAGTTGAAACCTTGAAGTGTATTGAATTGTATAACAAATTCATTTCATTTTCTTTTAGCCTCTAAATATACCTAAAAGTTTCGTTTAATTTTTAAAATGGGTCTTCAAATGATAGCTATAAAGTAAGTAATTTAAATATTTTATAAAATAACATTGGACTATTGTAGAACTATATAATCAGTGGAAAAGTTTAAATAAGGTTCCTCAATATTTCTCTCATTTTTAGGCCACAATTAGTATAAATGTATAATTAAATTTTAAAGAAAATTCAACTTAACAATTGATAAACCCTTTGAGTGCTGAGTTATGCGAAGTTAAACTTGTGCTGTGGACTGACTACGTTTTGCGACGGATCAAATGCAGGGCTGCCTGGTTTTTACTACGGTGCGCATACTGGGTTAACTTTAATTCCATTGCAAAATATGTTGATTGTGACCGAAAAGGCCGTAACCCTTTGAGTTGTTATGAACTCATTATGGGTCAAATTGGCCCGATTTGAATGACTGTGTAAGAACTCATACTCTCGTATATGCGTTCATAGCATTCAATGGGTTAAGAAAGACATTCGAAAAATTTTTTAAACATATTGTCTAAACATTTTTCTATATATCTAACTAATTTATGTTAACAGCGATTTTTCTAAATAATTCTCATAGCTACTTTTGTTAGAAATTTCACTATTAAGCTGAGCAACAAAATGCATATTTAAATAGCGGAATAATAGCGGAATAAAAGACATAATTTTATGTAACGTAAATCGTATAATAATGATGATGATCCGTATATTTCTTGTGTTAAATTCGAAGAAAGTTAAGGAATTGATTTTATAATTTGCCATGATATTTACCCATACAAATTTCAGAACTTAAGAACGAATAAATTTGGGACTAAATTGCCCTTGCCTTACGATTAGATGTAGAAGAAAAGTACGCATGCAGATAATTAAATTTAGCGTAATTCTATGCGTGAAACTATGTACAACAATATTAATATTTTTTATTTATACAAGTTTAAAGAAATTCATATGGTTTTTAAACATTAAAATATACTCTGGGCGACGCCGGTCAAATTCGAATTTAGTATAGAAAATCTTGACGGACGAGGCCCATCATTTCAACCCAAGGTATTATTAACCTAGTGAAAAAACTACAGTAGATTTTTTTCTTTCATTTAGCAACTAGGGTATATAATCCTATACCATTTATAGATGAAAATAAGGTAACACATTGCTATCCCCAATACTTATTATTTGAGAAATGCTTTTGTTATGTCAATTACGATGAGAGTATCTTGAGGAAACATTTAACATTACATATTTTAGGTATCTTTATACATATGCATAATTTATGTATGACATTCGCCCTTGCAATATTTGACAACTCAATCTACATCTGTAAATATTCGCCAACCCTTCTGACCATTTTTGCCTAAAAAAAAAAAAGCCGCCCTTAAAGCAAGAGAATTCCCTGCAATCAGAGTGCCCCACAAAAACAAAGAGTCTTTCCAAGCCGAAGATATTTCGAACTTTTGCCATAAATTCACGTCCCCATCTACTGAGGTGAGTCGAATCCTTGGATCATATTCCAATCAGTTGGGATAATAAAAACAACTGGTCACTTGAGTTTTATGCTGAGCCGGTCTCTTCGGCCTCTTCCATCCCTGCCCGCGCAGTAGCCCTTTTACGAGTATCGCCCTGGTGCAGGAAGCGATACTCTAGGGACTGACCGGGCGGCAGTAGTCGGGGCATCGTCAGAATTTCCCTAAATCAAAAATAATATGCTGGAAAATAATTTCTGCATTGACATCAGATCCCAGAGTGATCGTAATCGAGGGCGGTGTAGAGGGACTGTAGTAAATCAAGCGAAGGAACAAAGGGCCCATGATGAACGGCTCATGAGGGGGAATTTATCAACATTCCACGGCCGGACTGTGGGGGACGGGGGTGGTTCGGGTCCAGTAGCAGCGTTCAGCATCTTCGAGACAGAGCCGAGGGCTTGACCATGGTCAGGGGTTGGAATCGATTGCTCGAGCTGCTCTCGTTAAGCATCAAATGTATCAAATCAGCACCGAATATGGCGCACGAATAAATAACATTGGGTCCGGGTGTCGTCGGGGCGCTGATCTCGCGCATTCAAACTTCAGTCGGTTTCCCTATTTTCCGCGACTTTTCATGGCACTTGGCTATCTCGAGTCGAGGGCCTGGCCGCTAGCAACTCAGCCCAAGTGCTAACTCACCTTTCGTAGCAGTCAGCGCTTATGAATTGAAAAGTCCGTCTCATGTCAAGCGTTTATCACCAGGGCATTCATAAAATATCTTGTACGGCCGCTGTTGGTCGTTTTTTGCGATTTTTCACCTGGAAAGGTGGATTTTGCATACGGTCCCATCAGCAGGCAGGTAAGCTCATACCTGTCGTCGTCATAGCTGCTGTACTAGTGGATGGTGCTGGCGGTGCGGCTTTTTTGCCAATAAATTCACTCCCGTAGTGTCCAGCAGATTCGATTCGAACGAATCGCCTGAAGAACCCTAGGCAAAAGGTGGTCGGCGCTGGACGGTGGTGTCGCTGCGCTCGCCGAGCATTTGACTATCCGAGGAGATTTTAACTTTTCCATCGGATCCAGGCGGTAAATGAAGAGGGCCTTCGGTGGCCTCCTATTTGAATAAATTCTGTCGAGAATACTTTTTCCCCCGCTGGATGGGTCGAATCTGTGCGGATTTGACGGGAGATGGATTACTATGGGATGAAGTTGTGGCACATAAAATCCATAAATACGTCACAAAGTGAAAATAACATGGAAAAGATGGATTCGGGGTTATTTGAATTAAACCTGTTGAGGTACCTTGTTTATGGCTATCACGACGGTGATAATTCTCAGCCGATTTCATAAAGAACTCTAGCACTCTACGCTAGATCGGGTTCAGAATACCTCAAATGCTGACCGAAACCATTATACATAAATTTAAATCTTACGTCATTTTCTTGGCAATTTACGAGAATTGATAGTACCTCTTCATATATCAACTTTGGTACTTTTGTTTATATATTTAATTTTGTAAAGTCCCAAAACAGTCGGTGTGCAATTATTACACTATCTGTTAATAGTTCACATAGCCCCATAGTACGAATTAATTCAATTTCTAATGAACATCTTACTTTTATTACTCTAAAAGATGAATTTCGATATCTGTTGCATGTTTTTATATGCATACGTTTAAAATTTTAACTTACCTTAACTTATAATAAAAAACTTAATATAAAAGAAGATGTGTTTTCCTCAAAAATGAATGTATATTTTGAATATCTATGTAATTGATTTCTAGCTAGGAGACTCATACTGATTTGATAATAAATTTTAAAAAACGTTAGAGGTATTGTGCCTTTATATAATTTTATTCGTACTATGGTACATGTTAGAATTATACTGTACTATCGCCTTCAAATTTTGTATAGTTGTTATAGAATTACCTTTATTTAATTACAAGAAAAACATTGTTATAAATTTAAAAAAGTATAACTTGCAGATTCGAGGGGTTGGAACCAGAATGTGCTGGTTTTTTAATCCTTTTGATATACCCATTCCAATGCGTTTTATCCGTAATTAAATCCCCCTCTAACCCTAATGACTCTTGAAAAAGTTTTTTTTTTTTTTGTAAGAAGAAGGGCGTCTTTTTCGCTGTATTCTAAGGAAGTAAGAAAAACAAATTCCGCTGATGCCGGGAGTACCTGCTATTCAATTTTCACCCTCGTCTAATACACGAGTAATGGCCCGGAAAATTATGAAGGGCAAATATACACCCGGGCGTTTATCTCCGTCGAACGTACGTTCACCTCCCGCATAAGCAAAAAAAAAAACGATGGGTGCCAAGGAAAAATCACCTTAAGATAAAATCAGGCAAAGCTGAGGAGCTCCCCATCATCTCAAGGTATCATATTCGGAGGAATCACCCGGTAGGGAATGAATTTCTTTCTGATATTCCTCAGACCTATAGGATGAGGGGGGGGATGAGAAAGGAAACACATAAAAAAATTGAATCTAGAGGATGGGGATTTTTTTGCAGGGGTTTTTATTATTTTTGTTTGTTTGCATTTCCTCGAATTTATACCACCGGGCCTGGTTGGCTGCTGGCTGTGTTATACCCATGAATGGAGATTGCCTCGGCGCGAATGATATATCTGCACGTTCCCGTGTTTGCTTCTCCACGCCAAGCCAGCATCCCTTCAAACGGCGTGGGTTGAATATAAATTTTATAAGGACATTACGGATGGAAATAACACCAAACAGGAGTAGCAGCACAACTTTTACGACTTTCTTTTTAATATTAAAATTTTCCTTTTTTTTTTCTCCTTTCCGAAACGAACTTTCCTTATACGCAATGCATTGACTTTTATCATTTTTGACTTGGAAGGGCGATACATGCTATAGGATTAGCTATCATTTCGTTTTGTAAAAAGGAAAAAAGACTTACTTATATGCAAAATTATAAGGTAATGTAAATATGTAAAACTCATAACGTTTTAATACCAACGGAGCCAAATTTCATCGAATGCTGAGGTACCAAGCGTTGGCTTCCTAAACTGTCCCAAGCTTTAATCAACGGTTGCAAATAATGACTTAGTTCAATAGTCTACCCAAGGTATGATATTTCCGCACCCAAGATGTAGCCAAGCCTAGTCTTTTAATACTCAATAAATTATTTAATGCCATAATAATATTAATAATAATTGCGATATGTGTTTTATACCCTAGAACCAGAATTCAATCAGGGTTCTTTCATCCTTGGGTCAGGTTCTACTATCAGACTTTTGCCATCTTTTCGTACCAGCAATGGACTTAGTTTTAATATTAGTTATGGACCAATCTTGGATACCAGGGCTAATACGAAGTTATCATCCCAATATTTCCCTTTACTTGGACCAAGCTTCAATATCAATCTCGAGCAAGGGTTAAAACGGATTGGCACAAGGTTGAATCATTTTTTTCTGACCATGTTTTTGAAAGTTGACCATTTTCAATTTGTTGTCGTAAACTCTTTCCAAGTAATTTTATGATAAGCTCTATATGGTTTTCCATAAATCATCCGAACAACATAATCAGGTCCACTAATGCGCATTAAAAAATAAATAGTTTGTATATTTTAAAGATAATGCAATATAGTGTTAAATTTTAAATCACTGCTATCTTTGTTTCCTAAGGTGAAGTAGAAAATTTTGTTTTTAAGAAACCTCATATTAAAAAATGTTATAAACGCCGCAGACTTGAAAATTACCACCGCATTATAAAATTAGTTAGGGTTGTACCAGAATGGTTAGTACAGAAAATTAAATGGTCAATAAAATGATTCATTTTCAATGTTTTCATTCTATTAACTGAAAATTTAAATAAATGTTCTGAAGGTCAGATGGATGTTTTCTTGAAATTAAATGGGCGGCATTTGTGCGGAATCTTTAATCCCTTATAAAAAAAGGTCCTTGTTAATAGTTAACATGAAAGTATTTAAATTTAGGAATTAATCTCCTATAAAAGTTACTCATAAACATTTATAATTTATAGCACTGCATGTCCTTACAAATTTGTTCCTGTAATCACAAGGGCACAAACTTGCTGCATTATTACTAATAAAATGCCAAACTACAAATCATTAAACTCATTTAACTATGAGTGCACTTTTTTACCCTTACCTTGAGACCTAGACGTGTTCAAGAAAGTTCTATAATTATACAATTTCATTTTAATCAGTTTATAATTTAAAGTGTTCCTAATTCTTCGTCACCGTTTATTTTAGAGTTTTCTTTTTTCCTGTAAAGCTAAATCTATTCATAAAAGCGCTTTCATTTATATATCAAAATTGTTTTTTAATAGCCCCATAAATGAGTAACAGCTCCTGCACCCGAATACACCTGAATCCAATTAAACCTGAGCAAAGTAGCCGCCGCTCAGTGCCTTTGGGTGGTAGCACGTACCGAACCGAGAAGCTTAAGGCGTCCCGACGGTCGAGACAATGGTCAAAACCGGGTTGCGGTTTATTGCGTCTTAAAGAGGGCAATCCATCACCGCCGAGTATGTCGTAAATCATGAAATTTTTCATAATGTCCCCCAGACTGGCGGTGTCATAAATCTCAATTTTCTTGAACAGCGACGACAGCCATCGGTTTCAGCCATTGCCAAGGAGGCGGACTGGCGCTGCAATACGACAGATCCGGTTGGCTGCTCGCGGTTGGAGCATTCAAATCGAGAGATGAAAATCTTTCATAATTTTTCATATTTCATGAGTACGGCGCGGTGGCGTGGACCAATGCTTGCGTTTGTAAGGCGGTACCATGAGCCACAGTTGCTCACTTTGAATTTATTGATCATCGCATAGTAACTGTAGCATTTTAACATTGATAAATATTTTCTCTTCTGGACTTTATTACTTTTAATTTTAAAAGAATATTACACAGTTTTATTTCATTTCATTTATTGGGGTTGTTGAACGCATTGAGTATATTTTGATTATTTTTAGAACTTTTAATCATATAACGAAAATCAGAAAATGTGAAGAATATTTTGAATGCAGATAACTATCATATAACACCGTAGCTAGGTTCATAGACAATGCCTAAATTGTGTGAAATCGTATTATAGAATACTAGGTAACTATGGAGAAAGTACCTACTTAGGTTGTTTTTTTGGCCTTAATTTGAAGAATCACTTCGAATTTCCCTACTTAAGTGTTCTATGGAGGGTGGCCGCAATTTTCTTATGGACTAAAAGTGAAATCGTATTGTAGGTTGGCTGTGTCATTAGACGGTTACCTTCATATTGGACTTGAATTAAGATCTACTTAATGCATATGTGCTTAATTTTTAGATCAATTATTTGAATTTTACAATCATAAACCAGTCGGTTTCTCTGTTTAGTTTAAGAAGTCTACCTCGACTAAAATCATTAATAAATTGGAAAATGGAGCA
Source organism: Philonicus albiceps (assembly GCA_963969385.1). Taxonomy (NCBI): domain Eukaryota; kingdom Metazoa; phylum Arthropoda; class Insecta; order Diptera; family Asilidae; genus Philonicus; species Philonicus albiceps. The sequence continues at coordinate 30,476,655 of OZ017775.1, forward strand.
GCCACAGCCAAATCTCATGGGGCTACCGGAAGCGCATAATTACCGGCTGAAATATATCGCAAATTAATGCATGACCCTATAAATCTGTTGAACTCTCCGTTCTCATTATTTTTCAGCGTACATAAGAACACCAATGTCTCCGAATAAAAAGATGTTTTTTCTCGACTGTTGTCCGTCAATAAAGGCGTACATGACCGCAAACTGTGGGAGTACCGCGCCACTCAGTCCGCGGTTATTATCTGGGGGCATGCATATTTATGGCGGCGGGCCTTCACATATACATGCCCGGGCGTATCACCGCAAAAGATGGTTCTTAAATTGAAAGGTTTATAAATATTCCCCCTGACGCAGACCAAACTCCAGTTTCTCGGGCTCCTCCGCCATTAGGAAAGGCCCCCGGTCGAAACGGTGCCCCACTTGCACCCGCACTCTTTCGTGTTCCGGATCGCTGGTAAATGCGACTTGTCCAACTATCTCAATATCTGGCGGATCTTCTCGATATGAAGATAGGGGCACCGCCGGGCCCGTCAGGCGCTCTTATTATCTGCTCTGCGCATAAATTTGCGTTTTGAGAAAATTCTTCGTTAATAAATTTATTAAAGCGATTTTATCTCAAACTGTAGAGGACGCGGGCTGCTCCTTTTGGCCTGGCCTACCTCCATGGTGCGTTTCTACTGCAACCGCGCGCAGCGACCGCACTAGTCTCTGTTTCGCGCAAACAAACGGAAAACAGTTTATGCTGCCTGCCAGCCGACAATGTCAGCGATGACAAAGACAACTTACGTTCTGGAAGAAATTGCCCCGTGATGAGGATAATGATGTCAAGATATCGCGACCGATGATGGAAGCTGCTGTGCTGCGAGGCTTTGGAATCAGAGCAATGCGGCGCATTCCATCGAAAAATGTTGTCATGTAAATGAATGAAATTAAATTAAGTCCCGATGCCGTTATTATTGTCAATTGTAGAGAAAGATAAATGGTCCGTTGCGTAGGCAATTGGCATGGGAAATCGACTTGGTTCCATCAAAAGCGTCAATGGGACCCACCAGCGTACTCCTGCAAAGTCTCGCGAATACGAAATGGTTGATATATCGTCGAAAGTCTGCCAAGACTCCGCGATACGCAAATATTTAGATACATATCTAGCAGGAAGATGCCCCCTTCCCCCGGTTTCCGAGCGGGAACCTATACCCACTTTTCTACGGTATTCTGAGGTGAGTCGCAATTTTGAGCCTCTTTCAAGTTGAAAATGGGTAAATGTTGCAAATGAACCGACTCCTCGGAACTTCTTCGATAAAGGTAGAATCTTTTAACAAATAAACAAACTGCACTAAACTCTAGCCAGACTATTTTTCGCTTTATCTAAAAAAGGAAGTTCATAATAATAAAGGGAGCCTAATTTGAGAAGCAGATACAATAGGAATGCAAAATTAATACTATTAACTTTTTACAAATCGTAAAATCGAGGCTTTTCTGTTTGTTTTAGAGCAGGTTATTTCTTTTCGCCCTAAGAGATGCATTAACAAAGTCGCGACGATAATTATCTTTCGTGTGAAACGGCCTTAATAGCACATTCTGGTTTGGAAAGCGCAAAATAGATAGATAGATAGATAGATTTATTGCTACATACAAATTAACAAAAATTCAAATCCCTTTTTCTATTTATTTCCTTAGAAGTTAATGGCTCCGAGAAGTTCACGATATATGGAGCATGTATAAGCACAGATTTATGAACAATTTCAAAAGAGGCTGACTGAAACTGAACTTGATTTTAAAAAAACTCATCTAATCGACTAAGCTCAAAACTAAAAGGAAGGCATTATAATAACATTGTTAAATTTTATCTAGCCTCTAATTCAACGAATTTATTGTTTTAAAAACGTCCCCGAGTAGCATCTTATACAGTAAACAAATTTCAATTCTCAACTACCAAGTCCTTAAATCAAATAACCTTTGTATTTTATTATATATCTAATTATAATTATAATAAAGTGACAACATTATAATAATCGTATTAATCATTTTACCTTAGGTATAAAAAAAGGCAGTCAATGTAATTTTATTTTACTTTAATATTCCTAATTAAAAGAACACTTGACTCGGCACAATCATGTGGGATTTATCTAAACTTCTCACCTTCAACATATATTTACATATGTAAATTGTTTTAGGTATATCCCTTTAAAGAGGTTGAAGCCACATATCGCAACAGGTCAAAAGACCCTATCCTAAAATATCCCACATTACCATTATATGACCGGAATCCTCTTAATCCTTTAGTAAGAGCTCCTTGTAAGCCATTTAGTGCTAGATATCGTACTAAAATAACTTTTACTCACTCAAATCAAGAGTTGAATGGATAAATGTCTTAATTTTCGAACTTTTCACCTTGCGCTTTCGAAAAACGTAACATTCTTGAATGTCTTACAGTTAGGTGAGCCGAAAAGACGGTAATACCCTTGAAAAGGTCCTTAAAATTTAAAATCAAATTAAACCATGGGTAAATCTATTCCTCGACCGAAAGCTAAAAATATTCTAAAGTTGTCGCAGACATGATTTGAATAGGGGCACACCTTGGCCCTAATAACAGTCGACGTTCCAAGTAAATCCTTTCGTTGACTCTATTTCCCACTCAAGGGTCCATTGGGAGTGGGGAGGGGCAGAGGGTATAATTAATGAAAATGATTTACCATCGAGGTGCGCGCACACACACAATGGGGCGCGTGTAGCGAGCGGAAAGCAGGAATAATCGTAAAATTAAAACAAGCTTCGCCCGGGCTAAGAATTTTATCCAGCTCATTAGGAGTGCTCCCCCGAAACGTTAACGTCCTGGAGCCGGACGGACCCACTGTTGGGCCAGGAAGGTCTCCTCACCTCCTCCGGTGAGACGGAGGAATAATCCGAACGAGACACGTCTGACAAGAGAGCCCCAATGTGGCCCATGCTAACCCCCGCGGCCCGTGCTGGGGGGCTCCTCAAAATCGAAGTTACGAGGCCCTTCTTCTTTAATAATCCGAGAACCGTGTTGTTTCGCGATGGCATGGCATTGGGGCCGTGCGGTTGGCTGGTTCGGGCCTGGCCAACTTTGCCGGCTGGGATCTTGGGTCTTGGATGGTTTTCCTTTTCCCATATTTTCTTGCCGTTCATGCGGCCGTCCGGCGTGGTCCGGCATAGCCGTTTGGGGTATGCCGGCGCTGCCATTGCTACGTTGCGCATTCTTGTTCGCCGGGGAACAACATATTTTACGAGAGGGCATATGACATGAGCAATTTGCATTTCCAACATGGGATTGGTTATTAACGAGATTTATGGATATCATATCTGTGGTGGTGCGGCAGACGGGTCCTCCCATTGGGGCTCCCCGTCTGCCAGGCCGGGCCAAGTTGCGCATCTTTCTCAAACGTAGGGGCTCCCGTAGGAGCATGTAGCTGCCTTACCCGGCATAAATGAATAAGTAATCAGCGAATATTGGTTATTGTTTTGGGCTCTCGTATCTGCGCAGTGTTCGAGCATACGCACTCCTCTGGTACGGCGGAACAAAGGAGCCCCATTGCCCCGTGTCGTTGATGTAGAGTGGTGTGCCACAACCGCGAAATATTCTGCGTCTTAGCGATGCCCCAAGCGCAAGATCCAAGCCGCGCCGGCACTCGATGGCGTTCTTGATTAATGGCTGAAATAACTTCTTCAGCTTTATTGGCTGAGATTTCCATTCCGCCGATGCCCCCTCGTTTATTTCGCTTTCGCCTTGTTCAATAAAATTAAAATTAAAAGAGGCAAAACGAGAAGAAATATTTATTAGCCATAATTTTATATCGTCCGCCATTTGTGCGCATTCGATAAGTGTCTTGCGCATGCTCCAACGATATGCGCTGTGTTTAAGTGGCTGTGGCCGTTCACCACAATCGGGCTACTTAAAATGTTCATGTTCAACGGGACCAATAATTTTTGAATCATTTAATCAGGTGATAAAGCCGATATCGTTGCGATAACGGCGCCCTGGATAAATTGCCGTGTAAAATAACCTTATTCAGAACGCATTAGTGAGGCTAGAGGGATTTGGCCGTCTCCTCTTCAGCCACGACAGGCTGTTCGCTGAGTGGGCTCTAAAGGGCACTAATAAGTGCGAAAATGAGGTGAACGAATTATTAATTAATGGCATATCTGGCTCCTCGTAACTTTTCTCCTGTTCGCTAAGCGGTAAATTGCACCTGCTTTATCACCTAATTCTAAATGATTTATTCTGTTTTAGTTCGCGCTGAGTAGCAGTTGTATGATAGGCCTTTCTCGATTTTAAACATCCGAATGGCATTATAAATTATCCTTAGGCTTTAAGCCTTAAGCTTAATAAATCTACGAAACTTTTGTTGTCAGTTACGAATTTGTAAACGAATTTTTTGGTGTTTATTTTAAACATTAATAAATCTTTAGAAATACGAAATTATACCAATCGATCGCACCAAAGTTCTTCGTATGGTGCATTTGTTTTGATTTTTAATGTATTAAATAAAAAGTCTATGTAAAAAAAGGTAAACCTAATAAATATGTCTATGTGGGAATTACTCGACTTTTGACCAGACGACAAGGCTCGAACCTGCATCCTTCGAATTGATGCTCTCCAACCAATGACCCGTGGCCTTTTTGCCGATGCCTTTTCGAGCAGTTATTGGTCTGATGAGAAGTGATATCGACCCATCCCACATCTATTTAAAAACAAAAGAAATCTATTTATTATATACCTTATATTATACCTTAAATTTAAGGGCAACTAAAGTTAAATGCTTCTGAGCAGGTATCTTATGTATTAATCGTAAAGTTGTATGGAGATATTTTGTAATTCTATAGTTTTAGTAAACAGAATACTTATAACACCAATTCAGACAAATATCGTCATCTTAATGCTGAAATTCTTTAAAATATCATACAAATAATTATAGGAGGGGTTTTAGGTCCACTGATTTCAAAAATTGACTCCCATATTTTGAAACTTTAAACGACAGAGTTAAGGGATTATACGCAAACAAAAGATTTTCAAAACATGGATGATTATTTTTACAAATAGAAAATATTACAATATAGTTAAAATTTACCACAATACGTATAGTATATAAAATTTTTACATTAATAAATCTAAATGTCTATCCAAGAAAACTTATCAGGAAATGACTACGAATAGCCCATTTTAAGGGGGTTCATCCAAATTGTAATAAAAACACTCAAAAAGAGTACAGAAGAGATTTGTAAAGCCACTAATTTTACATTTGGCTTTGAATTTAAAAAATCTAATATGTTGGAACCAAAAGGGAGTATTTTATTAGCTATAGACCCAAACAAATATATTTTCCTTAAAAGTACAAAATCATCATATTTTAACAGCAATACTTTTTCAAGCAAATTGAAATTATAAAGGAAGAGGGACAAGTGCCTGTAGATTCAATAGTTTTTACTTTTAGTATGTGACAAGGCTCCATCGTTTGTAAAATTACCTCTTTTATACATTTTCGTCTATACGCTCGAATATACAACGTGACTAGTTAGACAAAAACACCAGAAGTTCCAACTGTGCTCCTTTAAATCATGAAATTCCTCAAAAATCACTTCTCGGCGGCACACCATCTATTTTCCATCCCTACATAATTAATAGTCTTTAAAATTACGCGCATAACGCAAGTGTCGCAATCGCGTCTGCCAGAAGCGCAATCTCATCTCATGCAAATGTTCAGAGGCAGTAATTATCTGTGGTTGTGATCGCCAACACGGCGGCCTTTCCCACCATTCCCAGAGCGCTCAGATAGCTGTCAGAGCATAGAAGTCATAATATTGTGATCAGCAAATATTCCCGGCGATCGCCTTAATTGCGTTAATTACAGCTTAATGATCTGCCGGTCCTCCCATTACCTCTCATCCTCTGCCATAATCCAGCCATCAGCCGAATAGTTGGCAGATGGCCTTCTGCGATCAACAGATGATTATGATCGCGAGGAAATTTTTGTGTATGCGCGAAGATATTTTATGGCATCTTCTAGGATGCCGCCCTTTAGCCCCTGGCCCTACAGTGATTTCAGGCCCATTTTACTATCATCCGGCGCAGCGGAACGTGCGATCCGCATACGGGGGATTCCTAATGAGGTGCATAAGGTGTATGGCGCATATTTTGATGGGAACGCGCAATGATTCATAAAGTTTTATGATGCTTCCCATCTGTGCGACACTGAAATGTGCCATGTTAATCAGCCCGCCAATGATTTATACCCCAAAAAACTTGCACGATAGATCACCCCCGGTCTGTGGGACAAATGATACAGTGCGGAAGGGAGGCTCAATTACATGGATTCACTGAACAGCTTCCCTTCGATCGACCGCTGTACCGCGACGATGATCGCGGCTATTAATAGGATCCAGAATCAGTGTTGATCGCTATTTATGAATCCACGCCGTGATTTTGGGCACACAGACAACTCGCTCCAGGCATTGCTCGAATTCTAGGAGTTTTGTTCGTTGTCCAAAACAGAAATTCTTAGCTGCTGCTCCTGTCCCCCGACGGTGGTTTGTTCACTTAAGGTGGAGGACGGCCTATCTTCAGTAGATCTGGTGATCTACGTGGACCGTCTTTAGTAATTTTCGCCTGCCATTTGCGCAAATTCCGTCGGATTTTTTTATTTTTTTTTTTTACAATTCTATTTTCAATTTTCGGGTGCAACAGGGCTCCGGGTCTCGTAAAAAAAAAATATATATATATCTCAGGACGCAGAAGTGTAATTGTTTGTGATTTTCTGAGAAAAATTGCTGCTTGCTGGATTATAGGGTGGTGGGCTATATTTAGAAAACTGAAGGAGATATATGGGCCAAGAAATGCACTCAGACGGCGGCTCAACTGAAGCCAAATGGGGGGAAAGAACTCAGAAATGATATCGCCTGGAACTGATTGCATAATGCGCTTTAATGAAGAACTATTAGATCTTAAAGACAACAAATAACTTTTTTTCAAAATCTAGATTTATATCACTAAGTTACCTTTTCACAATAATAATGCTACTGATTAAAAATAAGTTTTTGAACGAATTTTATCTTAACTTTATTCATTTACTGAAACTAAATATACTTTTACTTCTTACAATAATAAAAGCATATTTAATAGATCCACTTACGATTTACTTATTTAGTTATTCGTTATTTCAAAATTTGAAAAGGGCTTAACTTAATTCAAAAATACATCTATTTCAAGGGTTCCGTAGCTAAGCAATCGATGTTTATAAGCTTTAAATTAGTTCCAATTTAATACCGGAGATTCGAACTTATGAACTCCAGGTTTATATTTAAATTTTATTGTACTGCATATACTACCAGAAATATTAGGACCAGACGTTGTTTTTCTTAAAATTAGTAGACGAATTAAAACAATATTTTATGAAATAATTAAGGACAATCAAAGATTTCATGTACACTCGTTGTCACTATTCCTCTTCTCCTTATTAACAAGTGATGTGCTAGAGTACGAGTATATTCCCAAAATCAACGTTTTGCCCTAAAATTTCCCGCAACACTGTAGTTTGTATATTGAAAATTATTTCAACGTTCTAAAAGTTTCAAATATATATAATAAGGTGGCCTTAAAATCATCAAGTATACTTAAACGAATTTTGTTTCAGTTCTTGTAATATTTGTTCGTTACTTGTGTTTTTGGCTACAGAGCTTGTTTGCTCAGTTGTTTGAAAGTGTTATTCGATAATTTATTTAGTATATACAAAGGTAAATATATTTGTAATTGTATATTTTAAAATATCGCAATCAGAAAGTTGAAAAGTAAAATTTGGAACAACAGGACCAAAACCCTACTGCAAAATATGAAATCTTGAATTACCCACTAGAGCAGAGATCTCCAAAGTGCTTATAAGTGTACTTTATGCCTTCTCGCGCGCTAAAATTACTCTCTTTTGTAGAATTTTAAATACGGCAAATAATAGTCAATACCCGATTTAAAAATGGGCTATCTTTGCCACAATTTGGTATAATTTATGATTATTTTCGTCATAAGGGTCAAGAAAGTTTGTAGTGGAGATCACTATTCTAGAGGATCAAGTTGACGGCGACAGATGGTTAAGATTCTTTTTCTCAGGAACGGCTGGAGGTATTAAGTTGAAATCAGTATCAAATACTAAAGTCTCTTACTTTAAGGCAAAGTAATTGCGTTGAAACGCATATAGGTAAATATGTTATAACAAAAAATCTCATTGGGTCTTACGCATAAAAATTGAGCAAGAGCTCAGACTAGACTTTTGTATAGAGAACAGAGTTTCAAATTGAGATCGAACTCAATATTTCCATACAAAAATTGAGGCTGAGCTTTTCCACAGTTGTTATGCATAAAACCCATTGTCTCAAAATCTAAGTTTAATCAGTAAAAAAACCTTTCGACACGCATATGTAGGTACGTGACTAAATAACAATTTACTAGGAAATCAGGTCATACGTTGTATTAATCGTTACGCAGTTCCAATTCAAATTTTCGTTTCTCAGGGACACCAATTTCAGTAATTTTCCCACCATAAATTTATAGTTAAATTCCATAATCATGCAATTGGCAATTTGTGAACTTTTAAACTATCGGCCTTAAGAACGACAATTAAAATTTGATTAAATTACACAGAGTCCAAAATTGGTGATTTATTCCAGTTAAAAAGTCTCACCTCTGGCGCAAAAGTGACCAGCACATTAACCCTGAAAACATTCGGGTAACGAAACGAACCAGACTATAAATAAATAAAAATAAAAAAATAAAAAAAAAAATAAATAAAAAACGAACACCGAAAGAACAACATGAAATGCACAAAAAAATCGTTCAATTATAAAATCAAATTAATTCTGGCGAAACAAATGAAATAAATTCATCTATTGAAATTCTGAGACTCAATTTGTCGCCCCGCAATACGCCGCTCAATTCCTGGCCCAAACGAAATCCGTTGCGGCACCGTCGATTTCTTTCGGCCGTGCAAAATTTGTGCAGTCGAGCACGGAATTAACCAGCACGAACCAAAAATTTGACTAGCACCGTCCCAGAAGACGCTGGAGTAGCAGTTTAGTGAAATAAAAAAAAAAAAAAAAAAAAAAAACAAAAAAAGTTAATTAGCCCGCGAACTCTGGAGCTCTGATCATTAACATATTATGCTCAAGTGCGCTGATCAGAAGTATACCTGCGCAGGTGTTAACGAGGAAGAGCTTCAATTGGCAATTTCACGCCCAGAGGCGTTTCCGTTTTTCACCTGAGACGTTTTGCATTGTTGCAGCTCACGGTACTGGACTTATACTAGCCTTCCTTTCGATTTGGTCTTTTCCGTCCATTGTACGAATCAAATGAATAACAGCACCGTTTCCTTAAAATTTACCACAATTTTTATTTCACACGGTTTTGGGATTTTGTATTTCGATATTACGCTACCACCAACAGAACTTTAAGTTTTACTAATGTAAAATTCAGGAAATAAATTATATGAAAGCAATTTTTTAAGGTTGCTGTGTACCAAAATTTGTGGCTTTTAAATTCGTATCGATTAACACTAGATTGCCGGATCGAGTCAATTTGACTCATTTACGATTTAATTCAAGTTCAAATATCATGCAAAACAAATAGTAGAAGAAGGGTGTCTGTGCTAAATGTACTATAATAAAAAAATCTGTTTTGATTTTACATATGTAGATATATACAACAGGAACTTATCTAATTTAGTGCTGGAAATAATTTCCAAATCTAAAATATTGCTATGAATATTACTTACTGTCTTATTTTCTATTTAATTACTACAGTCGACAAGTTGTTGAATTAAGGGATTTTCGGACAGAGACCAAGTCTCTAAGACTTATTTTACCTATACTGGTTCTTAAGTGTAGCTCTGAGGTGGAGAAATGGCATTGTAGGTCTATGATAACTTTAAGGATTTTGTTTTGAGCGATTTGTAATTTTTTTATATGAGAACGAGCACACTTATATCAGAGAGGCGCACAACACGAGCTTATTTCCTAGGCTTAGAGTTGACTTCCTATTTAAGAAGGGGTACATTGTCTTTATTAATAAGTCTATTTTGCGTTGCATCGATGCTACCATATATGTTTTGGGGAAACTAAGTGCTTTATCTAGTTCTATTCCTAAATATAAATATGGTCCAGCCAAGGAATTTACTAATTATTCAGTTTAAGGTCTACGCTCGGTAGAAAGCATTACCTTCTCCTTCATGTGAAAAACATAACTTAGTATTCTACTTGTAAGAATACTCAGAGAGCCTATCAATACCGAGTTGTAAGTTTGCGTTAATATCTGCTACATCCTCATGTGAAGTAAAAATGACTATATCATTCGCAAATATAGACGATGAGGAATTGGGTATGTCAGGAAAATTCGAGCTGTATGTACTGTGGTACCCTAAAAATGTTTTATTTTGGAGTCGAAGAGACTGTTCCTATATATGGTATACCTTGAACCACCACATTCATATAGAAAATTACGTACGATGACTATTAAAGGTAGAGGGAACCTAAAATTGATCATTTCATGGTTTAAAGTGTCGTGCCAAATTGAGTCAAATGCAACCATCATATAAAATTACTTTTAACGTACTGTGAAATCCTGAGTAGTGGGTGTACTGTGTTGTGACCAGCTCTGAAGCCAAACTACTCATTGGGAATGATATTACTGTCCTAAACATAGTCAATTAGTCTTTTTTATTATTACCCTCTCCAGAATTCTTGCCAAGTTACTTATTAAACTAATAAAATGATAGCTACATGTGTCGGACCGTGATTTTATAGGTTTTAATATTGGAATTACTTTGGCGTTTTTCTACGGCTTTGGGTAATATACGTTGGCGCTAGTAAGTTCGGAAAAAACCGTAAAAATACAATTGAGTCTTATAAAATATATCATCATTAAAATTCTAATTTATTTACTTCCTATCATCCTATAAACCTTAAATTTAACAAAACATTTAAGACATAAAATGAGAATGGCTCATCATACTAGAAAATTAAATGAAATTAAAATTAAAAGAATTTTATTTAATAATATTTTAGTAAAATCTCTCAAGGAGGTCTTCTATCTTATTACACTTTATTAATTCAAGAGTAATGAAAAGTTTTGGCAACGTTTATCACTCACTAACTAAACATTTACGAGTCATCAACAGAACGGAAATAATAATAAAATTCTTACGAATTCCTAGACAAAAAGATTATTTTTGTAAAATATTCGACTGTGGTTTAAGCTTTTTAACCTGAATAATAAAAAAAAAATAAAAAAAAATATGAAAAATGTAATCTCATCATAAAACTATTTTCGTCGATGACATTTATTAAATCATATTTTAACACGAAGGCAGCTTATACAAAATATCTTTGTTTGGTTGCCCCCCCTATTCACAATATCTTCACGGTGAAATGATTTATTTGCCATAACTGCGAGGCAGCTATTTAGCGCGGCTGAAAATAAAAATAAAATCATGTTCGCAAAATTATCCATCCCATTTGTTTACCTTTCGTACAGTCGTCCCAACAAATTGTTATTAACTGCTGACAGTAAAATTTTTAATAAAAATCTCGTAAAATACTTTTGGTGGTGTCACACCCGACTTAGGCCATCATCGGGGCAGCACAAAAACAGAAGCTTATATCGCGCGGTAGGCGGGGGAAAAAAAAAAAACAATTGCTCGCGAGTTCGAGATGAAAATGAAATGACAAAATTTTGAGGTGTTAATCCCCGAGGAAAACGTGTCCAATATTGTCTTCGGAGAGGAGCTCCTTGGCATTTCCTTGGACCCCTGCCAAAACCGTCCACAGACATTTGTTACTTTATGATAAGCGAGACGCACTGGGAAGATGAATTTATCTAGACGGCAATTTTGTCAGATGGGTAAATTCCCATACCTCCTCCTCTAGGAAGAGTATAATATTCTAATTTTGCGAAATTCATGTCCTAACAATTAGACTTGAAAAATAAGTTTTGATAGACACATTTTTTTTCACAATCTCCCAGTTGACCTCGCTTCACATACGATTCGTTCTGGTTTCAAATTCTAACGAATAATGTAGAGTTAAATTAACAAAGTTCTTACTCACTATTTTTATAAATTAATCTCTTAAGACACATAATTAAATTTTTCTGGTAGGATACATATCTTTCAGAAATATTAAAAAATAACATAACTTTGACTAACATTTAGACTTTTATGGCTCTACTATAGTTACGTTAAATTATAAAATTTCATTTTGTTACAAATCAATAAAATTAAAGTGTAAAAGGCTAAAGTATGATGATTGAAATTCATATTAGAATAGATAGGAACAGGATCACTCAAATTATTCAAAAAACCTAAGAAAAAAACATGTTCCATTTGAATTTTTTGTCTTCACCAATCGATTTTAAAGGACGATATTCAAAAAATTTTAAAAATTCTCATTCAAAAGGCAAAATATTTTAGTTTTCGTATTTACCATATGGAAATGATTCTAAAAAATGGATACTGTTGTAGGGCAACGAGTATCAGGGAATATTTGGTAGGCTTCTAAATAGTCTGTAAGAAAATAACTATATCTCTCTGATATTAAATCTACCTATTTTATAACTCGGAAAATTACAGAACATAATTGTGTGGCATATTTTTATATGTAAAAATATATTTGCCTTCATTAACTATTTAAAACAACGAAAAGGATTTAAGGGAAAGAAAATTATAAAAAGGTTAATTTTGTTGCTTACGATAAATAAAGTGGGAAGGGAAGAAAAAAGATTTTGAAATCCTGCCACCCGACCTGAAGTCGCCTGAAACAAATTGTTTCCCACATCATACACTGAAAGTTCCGATACTTCTTGTACAGTGTCAAACCGCGGATAGTAAGATTAAAACGAAGAAAATTCACGAAAGGTTGGAAAAATGTGAAAAACAAATTTCCTCACCTTGCTGGTAATCGCGATTCAATCTGATCGTACAGATTGGGACCGAGCAGCAGCTACGTTTCGGTGAGAGATGATCAGCACGAGATGTAAGGCACCTTGTTCGTGACACAAGTGCAGCCTGGTGCCCGGATCACCTCACTTCTTTGCACGCTTTCTTCCATTGCGGTCTGGGTATTTTACCCGCAAAAGAAGAGGAACGCAGGTGCCCCTTTAAGGGCAAATCCTGGAACCGAATGATATGTGACAAGATCGGCCAGTCAAAATCCAATCGAAAATTCGTGGGAAAAGATTTTGCGAATGAACGTGAAAATCGTTGCAATTAATGTTGCCAAGTCTTTCGATATTTTGCTTCTTTATCTCAAGTACCGGTGAATGTGATTTAGGTTCAATTTGCTTACGAAAATTTTCCAACTTTCTGCCATTTCATACTTTCGATGCAGCAAGATCAATTGCGATTAGTACCGTTAACGTTAATATGCTTTGCACTTATAAGGAAATCCAATGAGAGAAGTTTTAACTCACAGATTAAATTAAGAGGTCTATAACAAAACTTGTTATCTTCTTACGAAATGCAATTTCAAGAAATCCGGTTTTTTCATAAAGATAGATAAAGAGCTTTTAAGTTTTGTACAGGATTTTATTAAATTAAAATAGCTATTGATACTAAATAAAAATAATTTTACTTAAGATCACTATGGGTATTTAATTTTTTCTTCAAAGCCTTTAAAATTATGATAAAAAGAAAAATTTCGCCCAACGTGGGGCTCGAACCCACGACCCTGAGATTAAGAGTCTCATGCTCTACCGACTGAGCTAGCCGGGCTATCGCTAGATTCTATCTTATTATTTAGGGACCACAGACCACATTAAGTTCTGTCGAAGTGATGAAATCAATTCTTCTTCTGAGTTCTTCTTTGAGTTCCTAAAATAACCTAATTAGTAAATATCACAGCAGCTGTTCTGATTTTATACATATAATGCACATTATAGTGGAGTTAAAGCGGATTTACAAAAAAATATATTATTTCCTTTTATATATTCATAGTTGCAAGATTCTTTTGTAAATATTTGGACCATAGGTAAATTTTGGTTAGTCCATGATCTCTCGACTTTTATTTCTTACTGTATTTAGTATATATAGTAATATTACAGTTGAAATGATTGCATTATAAAAGTAAAATTTGTGTATTGATCCTAAAATGGAAAAATAAAATAAATGCTATAAAATAAAATGTACATGAGATAATTGAGTCTTTTAAAAGAACTTAATGATAAATTCTATATCCCTACATTAATAGAAAATCAACCTTAAACTTGGACAATAAGCTCCTAATATACCAAGTAGTCTTTTAGTAGCCGTGTTAACATATAGAGCTACAGTATGGTATAATTGTGCGAAAACGCACAAAAATAGTATCATCATCATCAGATATTGCGAACGATATTTAAAGGGGTCGATGATAACAAAAATTTGTTTTTAAAAATTTAATACTCGTATGTATTTTATATTAATGTTCCTTTGACAGATATAAAAGTTCATTATAGCTAAAATTGTATCTATTGCGCTTACCAAAGCTAAAATATAAAAAGTTTTCTTATATATACAAAAGTCTAAAAGTTCTTTCGAATGTGACTCAATCGCTGAACATGTCGCAGCTAATATACCTTCTTTTATTTTGTTTTAATTATATATGCTTTGTTTTGAAGGGTATTTTTGTGCAAATGGACTCTTCAACTTAAACGACTTAATAGCTGCACTCTATCTACTTTAGTGGAACGCATTCCACTGTAACCACTCTTGACTTGGAACTGTTCCCTGTTTGTCGTGTAGTACAATAGCCGATGGGTATCTAAAAATACATCGATCGAGTGCCCTTCTGTTTCTGTAGGTGCGATCAAAATTTTTCGTGGCAGGGCAGGGCAGGGCGCTCGGGATTAAAATCACAGAGAATCAGCAAAAATCCTACAAATTTTACTACAGACGTGTCTAGTCAGCGAATTTGTCGTTTTGCCACCCAAGTTCACTGAATCTCTTCGCAAAGCGTGCGGCCAGATGCAGTTGTGGATAATGAATAGTCGCGAAACGTAAATGGTGTCCCATACGATCGCGGCCAAAATATCTTTGTTCATACTCGACGCTATCAAAATTGTGGTAAAATAAAGAAAACTGGCTACCTCCCCCCCCCCCCCAACACTTTTGTTCCAGACGTCCCTTAAAGGAGGGACTGGGGGGAAAGGAAAATTTTGCGCCATCATCTGCGCAAAAGTTTACGTCTGGGCATGATGGGTATACATTTCTCATTTTCGTGCGGCTACATCTTCAGCGCATGGGAATTCTAGGGAAATCCAATTTAGAAAAACTTGGCTGCGGTACTGTCGTTGCACGCGCAGATTTAATCCCATTATGCCGGGTGATTATAAATTTCGCATAATGCCAGGAACAGAGGAGAAGGGTATAGGCGCGGAAATTAATGCGGCTCCGCTGGGACCTTCGCCCTGCTGCGGAACGATCTCCCGGCTAGATCGAGGTGCGCTCGCTTATTAATATTTCGCATAGACGGGGTACCGTCGCGATATGGGCTAATTTTAAAATTTTTAATGTTGCGGGAATAGGAGCGCGACAAATTAATGGAAGATGTGACATTTGTGGGATAATTTCAGAGGCGCTAGACTGTCTACTTTCACCGATCTGTGATTTCTACAGTTCTGGACGTTTTGGTTGTTCGTTCAATTGCCCATACAAATGGATTTTGTGGCGCCTATGGGACTCTTCTTAGTTTTTATTGCTTTTAGGGCTCTGCATCGAAATCGTTAAAATTGAATTTTTATGGTGGGAGCTACATTTGTGCCCCATCTGCTATTTTTTCAGAAATTAGCAAAACTTTACAAAAAGTCACTCGTAGAAAGTTTCAATTTACCTTACTATAAGTCTGGCAAAGAATAATACGCTTTTCGATAGACTAAATTTTTTCCCATTTAAAGTTAAAAGAAAAAGTACCATACAAAATAGACAGTGAAATTATTGACATCTAAAATCTGTTAGGCTATTTAAGCGAAAATAAAACGCTTTAAATGTTTGTAATGAGAATATGTTGAACAGTTGTTAGCGCTCTGGTCTACCGTCCCAGAGGATTTGGGTTCGAATCCCACGTATAGCCATAGTCTTCTGCGTTACGTAGTAAAACAGTAGACCAAAAACTGCGCTAAATGTACCTTTCTAAGCAGCCACACCAACATAATCTAACCTAATTATGTTGAACGCTTAATGCAATTTTGTGAAAACATTAATTTTAGCTTAAAACTAACTATTATAATTTTGAGCGCCAAATTGTACTTTATAAAAAAGTAAATTAACTTTTTTCCTATGTCAAATTTTCCCGCCAATTTCATGTGATTAAAGCTAAAATTTTGAACAAGAAGATTCACTCAAATTAAATCAACACTACTTTATACTTATGTATCACAAATTTACATTTATATTTATTTAAAAAAACCTTCTGCAAAAAACTTACTAAAACACAATTTCGTTTACTTACCTCCTCCCAAAAATGGAATTTTGGTATTTTTAAATTCAAAGAGAAATATTTTCGTTCAGCTCGAAATATACACTTAAGTTTAATGCAAAGAATTCAGAATAAAAATATTAAAAATAATTTTGCAAAAATAGATTTATAACTATAGATTTATCTATTCAATTTGAGAAAATAATTTCAGAATTAAATTCTGCACTAAATTGCTTATATTAATTTTTCGGGTAACTTTGATATTTTTGTTAGTTATTTGCGTAAATCAAAATAGATAAAATTGATAGTTTTATTTTACAGATACCTCACAAATGGTCAACGGAACGTTAAAATGCATATAGCCATTTTTATGATATTCGTGTTTCCAACATTTAACGTGTTACTTGCAAAAAACCTTTAGTACCATCATTGGTTCACTTTTGCATGTTTTCTATAGATTACGTCGAATACTAACTAGAAAACAACTTATTCAAATTTACTATCGGATTATTCATAGTATACGAGTAGCTGTCTATGGTATTTATTGGATAAGGTGGCTTATATAACTCATCTTTTAATCTTCTAAAATTACTTCAAAACAAAATATTACGAATAATTGAAATTCAAAATTAAGTTCGGCATAAACCATTGGATTTTAGGGAAGTATTTATTCTTACCCTTTTGGACACTAAATGCGCATATATTCGCTCAGAAGAATAGGTTCATTGTGACCTATGTGCTTAGAGAAATAATTCGTCTGATTTAGAAGTACTTTTACATTCCACAAGAAATGTATGAAAAATTTACTTCTACTTTTCCTTCGGCCATAGAAAGCGATTTTGCATTAAACTGTTCCGTACCCAAAAGGGTTAAAGCTATAGTACAACTATACGATGATCTGAAGAAAAAATACAATCAAAATTCAAACAGAACACGCAACAGAAGTACTCAGCTATCTAAGCATAATTTAAAAATTGGCCAACGGAGTTATGCTTACTATGCGATTTCATTTTTTAATGACTTCCCAAACAAATTAAAAAATTGAGCTTTTATTCATGTGGTCTGAATAGGCCCTTTATATGTAAAATTTAATTTTCTATATGAAGGAAAAATTGACAAAATATTATAGAAAAAAGAAAGTGATTTTTCCAAAATTAGTGTAGTAAGTTTAAAACATTATGATAAAAATTACCAGGATTTGTTACGTTTTAAGTTGAATGGCCAAAATTAACGTAACCGCGTGAAACCCGTTAAAAGATAACTTAATTGGAGGTAAATTAGGCGATGTTATTGGACAAAATTCGCATAAAAGAAATGTGAAAAAGTGACGACGGTAAGCTGAAAAGTTGTATGTTAAAATCTTTTATCTCTCACGACATGTTAAATATTTTAAAGCAATTCAGCTCGTTCTCGGAATTAATTTTTTTCAATTTAAAAATTATAATCGCTCTCTCGCTGGTTCGGTATGGCCTTCCGGTTATTTTTTTTCACATGGGCCCGCTACAAGCGAGTTGATTGGCCATGTTTTCATCGGAGCGAATCATAAAATATGAAATTTTATCGATTCGTAAATTATGTGTACGCCTCCGCGGTGATGTTATTTCCCGGTTTACTTGCGCATTAGTCTGATAAATTTTTTTTTTCGTTAATTTTATTAATTAATTCGAAATTTTTTGAAGAACGCTGACATCGCGCTGATTACACACCCATTAGAGCCTACCGTTAGTGGTGCGTCCGACATGTATTTAGTAATTAATTAGCATAACAGCGTCGGAACATAACTACCGAATTGACGAGATGCACACCGCACGGTCCGTCAAGGGGGTCTCAAGGTGCAGGCAGAGCATCCGACCTAAGATTGTCGTCTAATTGGAAACCGGGATGCGGGTGACACCGACGAGACATTTTTGAGCGGTAACAAGTGTTTCCGCCTCACTAGAGCTAATTCATTAGCAAAACTACAACTATTTATGAGACGCATCGCGATCGAACAGATCAGTCCATCCGCAGAGGCTGGGACAGTCGTACGGCCTGACAGCGGATCATTTGATTGGGGGGGACCGTGCCGATCGGTGCGATGGAAGAGCCCCACAGAGCCCCAAATGCTCTGCTAATTGTTTTATCGCCCCGTTTGCTTCTATTTAACTCCCGGCTTAATGATTTCCCCCTTGTCCGGGCGTTGCGGCGATTAACTGCCGTATTTACAAAAATTTTTTGTTTTTTTTTTCTTTTTTATTTATCGCTACCTCTTCACCGCAGATTGAGACAGACCTTATCTATCGCGGGCTCGGTTCGTCAGTCCCAAGGGGAGGGGGATCTGCGGTGACCGCGGCAAGTTTCTGGCCAACACCTTCCGAATGCAAAATGCATGTGTTCCGCATCGTCCCGCAGCCCCAAAGTGGACAAGGGACAGATACTACGATTGCTAGAAGCTAACCGTCAGTTAGCTGCTTGGCTAAGTGCTCCGGTCTGCTGATAGCGTCTTACAAATTTTCCCGCATGTCTTAATTCAATGCGCTTTTTATCTTATTATTCATGGTGGGGAAATAGACAAGTGAGAATTAGAAACAAAAGCGATTCACCATAATTTTGAAACAATAAATCGCATTACACATTACCTAGTTCCTTTTTCAATTTTGTTGTAAGATCGCAACATTTTAAAATTAGTCCACTCTTAATTAAAACTAGTTTTGAAATTGGACTACCCAAACTTCCGATGACTCAAAAACGTATTTACGATAGCTGTTTAACTCTTTTGTAACTTATTAACTTAAAAATTGATTTAAAATTAGAGTTTTTCAATAATCTTATTAGACATTTTTCAAAGTTCGTTTCAAAATACGTAGTAGATTTTTTAAATAGCAGCATATACCATAATGTGGCTCAAATAAAATTTGGAAGCTTTGATAGTGAATGAATTTCATGAAATATTCTTGAAACTCCTTTTTCTTCTAGTCACTAGAGCGGCAATATCTCTTAACTTCTTCAGATATAGTCTTATATTTTTTTAAAATGTTTTACTTACATATTCTCTATCAATAGAATTTCAGTAAGACAACATTCAGACCTAGTGTCCTCCAGCCAAACATCTAACTTTTTATACCTATGGAGGTATATTGGGCTAAAATTTATAATTAAAATTGCATGTTAAATATCTAAAACTTAAAGGTAAATAATCTTTTTACATTACGGGCGATATATCCGAGAAATGCCGAAATTAGGACATAAGTTTGGTATCAGGGCTGAATAGGTTAAAAAGAAATAACGTTTAACCTAAATTTACTAATAGCAGTAGAAAACTAAATATTGCAAACTTGTTATTAACACAAAGCAATATTAATCGAACATTGAAGACATCAATCAAATAAACTAAAAACATAAATTAGGAGTAAGTTTTAAATAAAATAAATTATTACCCTAAATTATTAGATTATGTTCTACTAAAAGGAATTAAATAGTTTAGTAATATTGAAAGTTATTATTAATTATAAATTATTCTGTACATACCATCGCAAATTACTAGTCTTATAGATGAAGAGCTGTAAGTTGAGTAAAAAGTTTTTATTAAAAGACCCATAATATTTTTCATTTGATTATTACTTTTATTTGACATTTATAGACCTAAGTATAACTCACAGTAAATTCCGTACAAATAAATGCATTTCAAGACCGTCTATGACTCACAGAGCAGAGATATTCGATCATTACACTCTTTTTTGAGTATCACCAGAACGATCACCTTCATATCCAAATCCAAGATATGTCATCACAATCTAAGATTCTTTAAAACTGGAATCACACAGCTAGAGCCTCTTCACGACTGTTAGACCTTGGAGACAGCATTGTCGTAATCTCATCATCAGCGGTTTGACCTCTAAAGTGGTCGTCCCACCCACGTCCCATATCCTTTGGATGACTGCCAAACTCCTTTTGCATTAGTTCGTAAGGACTGGCAACTTGTCTTTTATCCGATCTCTCCTGTTTTTCACCTAAAGACATCGGTACCGATTGATGGAAGCCCATTCCTTGAATTCCAGCACCGTGATGTGGAAGGAATTGCCCAAACCCCAAATATCCTGAGTACTTGCCTGGTAGGGGACCCATCCCCGGAAAACCACCCTGCGGACTCGGAATTGCATTCATTTCGCTGAACTGCAATTTTTTAAAATTTTCTTTAATTTATATTTCATTTAATTTTTAATAATACGGGGTAGTAGGCGACAAAAGAGGTGTTTAATTTTACAAGTATATTTTTTATTTAAGACTTCGAATAAAAAATCCAAGTTTTCACTGCGGTGGATTTCTGATAATAAAATCAATCAAAATCAATCGAAATATTATCCTCATTAGTTCTTGTGAATATCAAAAAATCCCCTAGAGAATCGCAAAACGAAGTTATTAATTAAATTTCAATTTTCGATTTGGCAGTAATGAATAAAATCAGTTAGGGCTTTTTTTAAAATACCACTGAAAACAAAGTACAAAATTTGGATTTATTGTTAGAAGACCTAAATATTAAACAAATTAACAAGTGTAGACTAGGAATGGTTAAGGTACTATGCCAGTAGATTAATTAAAATAATTTTGTATAACCTTTTGCTGCATCCCGTTGAGAAATGGGGGGATGTATGGGTAGAACATTTCGGACCGCCGCTGAAGGAACTCCTCGTGAGGTCCTACGGGCAGCGGCCTGTTTATTGGAAGTTCCAGAGACATACGTCGCCCCCGCCGCGATGAGCCATTCGTCCACATGTGAGTGCCCATGTGCACCTGAAATACGAAACAAGCACACCTCCGTCTTAGCACACCTGAGCTGCACTGTCCGCTGGCCTGCGGGCCCATGATCTTACCTTTAGGTTGCCTTTCGTTGTAAAGGCCTTCTGGCACACGGAGCACCGGAACGGCTTGTCCCCGGTATGAGTCCTCATATGAATCTGGAGGGCCGAGCTCGAGCTGAAATTCTTCCGGCAAACAGTGCACAGGTGCTTTGTGTTGACAACAGGTGGGTCCAGGTGAATCGATGGCTGAGATTCAACACGTTGCGGCTGGGTGTCTTTTACTGGCGTTTGCGATTGAATTGTTGTTTGGCTTTCGGTTGACTCCCGGGGAGGGCTCCTGCTCGGGCCGGCCGCCGTCGTCATCGTCGTCGTTGTTGTCGTCGTTGTCGTCATCATCGTTGATGGAGGCGAATTGGCTGGAAGGTGTTTTTACAGGAGCGCCTTTGTAAGCTTTTGTCATTACCCAGCCCCGACCAGGGCCACTTACCAATTTGCCTCTTGGCAGAGGGCTGTTCCCAATCGGACGAGGTGCGTTTCCCTCCCATTTTCATTTCTTCCTGACGAATATCGTCCAGGGTAAACAAATACGACGGCGGAGGTGCTGTTACCGGGGGCGGGGGGCTCCGCTCCAGATCTCGGTGCCTTACAGCCGGCGATAGTTGCTCAGACTTTGGGGAATCGGTTTTCCGCAAGCAAAGCCCCAGGGAGGTGTCTTCTGAGGAGTGGTTCGAATTTTGATTGTTGCACTCACGCAATTTGTGGGTTAACATGTGCTGCTTCATGTTGCCCTACGAATTTTGTTTGAGATCGACTTTAAAAGGGGGCTTTTCTACTTACTGCAGTTGAGGGTTTTGAAACAAAGTTGCAATTTTGCATAAAATCGTTTTGTAGGCATAGAAACTAAGTAGGTACTTTTTAAATACTTAAAGATTTTTAAAATTCTCCATAATTAGGATCAATGCAAAGTATACAAAATTGAGTATTACTTTCCAGTTTTAAGTTTTAACACAACATTCAATAATTAAATTTTTATAATAGCTTTTAAACGTTTTTTTGATTTATTCCTTACTATCAAACTGAAGTACAAAAAATATGTAAGTACGTAAATTAGTTAAAATTTCGCAATTTTTATGCATAGACATTTAGAGCCCATTACTCCTAAGTCTAAGGCATTTTGTCTCTGTAAAATTCCAACGATAAAATGAACCTGGCATGGTAAATGGTCTCAAGACTCACAACTGCCATTAATAATTATTCACCGGCAAATAGAAGCATGTTTCACTTAAAATTTCAAAATAATTTTATTACGGACAGATCGTCGTGGAATTCTTCTCTTAATGTGCCATGTACGCGAGACAGACGGATCGGTTCACGGCGGCAAATGGCAATTAAATTCCATGCAATGCAGCCGCTTTCTCCCCATGCAGGGAACAATTGCAGGAGCAAGAAGTGGCAATTATTTTATATTTTCGATTCATTAAGAATTTCTATTGAAAAATTACAATGAGGTAGAGTGCCTCGAGGGAATTGTCTGAGTAACACATAATTTGGCATTGGTCCAGTTGCGTCGCCGGTGGGACATGAGTTATAGGGGGCTGAACGGATCCTCTTTGTGGGGAACAAAGTCAAGCGCCCGTTCGAACCCAACACCGCGTCGCGACGAAGCACTAAAGATTTTCGGGGGTAAGGTTAAGCGACGTCGCGGCGACAGTGGAACACACCCGGAGAGCCATTTATCCAGCGCCAACACCTCAAAGGCATTCACAATTATTCTAATTTGTGCAATAAATGACCCAGAATCGTTCCGATGCACCCCTCGGCCGGGCAGACTGTTTCATTTATAAATTCACCAATCCCGCGTACCAAACAGGCTGCAGGCATCATAAATAAACATGAAATGCATATGGCGTTCGCGTAGTGTCTCCGTGTCGCTAAAGGCTGTCTTCCAATATGATTCATGGGCTATTATGTTCCAAGCTCAAAGCCTATGCTTGCTACCTCCACCCTTTGCAACATAAAGTTGACTGTTGCCCGCATACTTGATATGCGCGGAAATTGATTACGTATGACAGCGACTCCAGGGATATTTAATAATCACGGAAAAATTTCGATCTAGACGGCTCGGAAAAACCAGCTTAAAGACTCTAGCAATGCTTGGAGTTTGATCGATCGCATAAATGAATAATATGAGCGATTTACAGTAGCTGGGTAACAACAAAAACGATATAAATTATTCGTAATGCAGCCAATTGCGACGGCAATTAATTTCTATATGATTTTTAATAAATATTTATGTAAAAAAGCGATACTTGCGGTGCAGACACTTACTCTGGTGCTGAGGAAGTGCAGGGCTGTGTGTACGACTTCTTCTTTCTAGAATTAAACAATTAATCGTTTTTACTGATGATACAAACTATACTAAATAAAATAGAAAATTAGTTTTGTTTTTAAAATATGC
This sequence comes from Philonicus albiceps, assembly GCA_963969385.1. Taxonomy (NCBI): domain Eukaryota; kingdom Metazoa; phylum Arthropoda; class Insecta; order Diptera; family Asilidae; genus Philonicus; species Philonicus albiceps. The sequence continues at coordinate 30,500,331 of OZ017775.1, forward strand.
CTAATACCATACAATTTATTTACAAACTTCCAACTTTAAGGAGAGACCATACTCTAACTGTGGCAAATTTTCGTAGGTAACCAATTCAAAAATAGAAATACGCAATTAACTTTAAAAAGTGATTGGTTTTTTTTTAAACTAAAACACAGTAAAACGCAACTAGAGTTTAGCCACTATAACTTTTCTAGTGTAAGTGGACTAAAAATTCCTAGAAATGCAGGGGAACAATTTCAGAATCGACAGTTTGGGATCAAGCATTGTAAATTTGTCTAATTTCAACATCCAAATTACGAAAATGAATCAATTTAAACCATCTTCAAAGAATTTTTCAAATTGAATATCAATTTCTCCATATTTCACTAGAATTGATGATGAATTAAAATTTATTTAAAAGAAACACATTTTTGTATTTTTGATTATAATTCAGGCTTTCAATTGAGGTATGTTATAAGCTTTTAGAAACTTTCTTTTTTAGTGATTTTATAAAAATGCCTAAAATGAGATCTTTCGTAGCATTTTCGAGCTTGAGTTTTATAATAATCTATGACCTATGGATCCGTTTTTTGACTATCAATCAAACATTCTTAATCTTTTGATGGCTACGATCCAAGAAATAAAATGACGATAATTACTTTTCATTAAGTCTACAATAAAATCATATTTTTATTTTTGGCTTTAGATGAAATTTTACCTAGATACTTCAAACATTTATAACTACTATCCTACTTTATTAGAATTGAGTATTTGATATTAATTAAATTACTTTTAAGCATGAAACGACTTTTGCAATAAAATGAAAACATAATTTCCTCACATACCGCAAAAATACAATCTATTCCCATTTTTCAGATGGTCTATAGAGCGAATCCCGGCTACAGAACATCTAGACAGACAGACAAAGCGCATCGGCAGACGAAACAAAAAGGGGGGGAATGACAAAATTTCGCCATTAATTAAATGTCGCATCGTTTTGCAGAGAAAATTATGAGCGGATTATTAATTGCCAGCTTTCATGTTCATCGTACAGAAAGTGCCGGGAGCCAGAGGTTTGTGCGCGCCCATCGAACATAGAGCAAAACCGCAAATAGTGAGGCACCGACAAAACGCGATTATTTTTATCCCCCTGTGCCCGTCACCGACCACCCCCCTCGGCCAACGAGGGCTGGCATCGCGTTCATTCGAGGATTTATGATGGAAACTGGCAGCTCCATATGAATTCCCTGCTGATTGAGTAACTTGTACCCCCTGATAGACGTGATTAGTAAGGCCGTTAATTAAGCCCAGCGGAATCCGTGAGCCGGGCCGTCTGCCCGGCTCCTTAGGATCCAATGCTGATGGCCCGCGCGCCCGTCTTCATATATATGAAGTCATTAAGGGGCTTATGGAGGATGACAGATAGCCCGGCACATGCCGGCGGATTGCACTCACCTTCGTCGAGAAGGGCTTATCACAGATGGAGCACTTGAAGGGTCGCTCCTTCGTGTGGCTGCGGTAGTGAATCTCAAGGGCCGAGTTGCATGCGAACGTCTTGAAGCATATGTGGCAAGTGGTGTTCCCGCGAAGACCTGAGGAAGAATCAAAAGTAAATTTTAATAGTCCCTCATAAATGTAATTTAACTTTAAAAATTTTATCAAAACTTAAGTGATTTAAGACCGATTTACGAACTAAAACATAATACTAGCGCTGACGAAAGTAGAAAGATAATACGGATTGTTTGGATATACAGGGTGTTCCTAAAATGGGCGTTAAACGGAAATTTAGAGGTAGAACACCCCCAGGGGTACCATGTATGTTTCGAAATTTTTTGTATTGTACGAGTTACGATTATTTTTCGTATTTTCTCACCAAACTACGAATTCGAATACATTTTTTGTCATATAAGATAAGATTAATATCAAAGCCGTAGTTTGGAATTGTAAATTATTTTATTACTTGATGTGCACTCTGCGAACTACCCTTGGTAAAAGAGGAACTGCTACAGATTAGTTTTCCTAAATAGTCTAGGGATTCCTTGGGTGTATAAAGTTATTTGATAATTTGATTATTACTTGCTATTCGCTAACATTACCTGAGAAACACTTACCACAAGAAAATTTAATTCTATATCACATACCATTGCGATTAAACAAATTTTAAAATTAGAAAATGGAAAAAAATTAAATTTATCAACGTCGGTGAGGGATATCCTGCAGGTCTGTCTGTCTGTCTGCATGCCTGTGATTTTCTCAACATTAAATAGAATACACCTTTTATTTTCCTACTGATTTGAAATAAAAAGAAAATTACTTAGACGACATTACTTAAATTAGTGTTGTTTCAGTTCTTTTTTGAAAATTTATTTATAATGAGACCAATATTTTTTTTTATGTTTTATAAGATTTTGTTAAATTTATAAATTTGTAAAATTATAAGAAAACGTTGCTTTTGATCTTTGCTTAAGTTCTTTTAATGAATTCAAAAGTTGCAGGTTCAATTTCGTATATTAAAAATTGTTGTTTTGGTATAGACAACAGAGAGTTAAAAGTTAAAAAAGTAAGTCCAGAAATGTTCAATCAGCTTTCAAAAATTATCTTAAACAGCAATAGGTTAATGGTTAGATTTGAACTGTAGAAAACATGTACTATTGAAATATTCTTTTGCAGAAAAGCAAAAAATATAAAAATGCTGATTAAATTACTATTTAAAAATTTAATAAACCAACATTATGATAATCGTGTTCTACACCTCTTTCATAACTACAGCGATTCGAAATAATTGAGAAATTCTAAAATAGTAAATTTATTTAATTCGCACGTGGAATTTTAAATTGTTCAAAAATTGCGAAAAATTTTAATATTCAAAGACCACATCGTTTGTCTCCGAACAGGGAGAATCTGTCAAGGAGTAAGCAGCTCATGCCAAGAGCGCATCTGCATGCTGCATGCATATAAAATCAGCGCAGAGGTGCGAATAGTGAAAAATAGTAGACAAAAAAAAAAATTAAATAAAAGGTGAAAAACTTTAAAATGGCGAGAGGAAGGCAGCTAATTTAGCAATACCCGCCGTGACTCACTCGACCGCGACAGGCCGAGTGCAATTCTAGCCATCTCGCAGCGGTAGCCGCGAGTGGAGCGGAGCGCCTAAATTGCAATCGATCAATTCGATCCTATTCCGATCCCGATCGGGTGCTATTTTCCGATTGTGCCGCACACAGCCCGATCTATGGCGCACCACCATTCAAGTCGAGCAAATATAAATTGACACTAAAATGTTTGGCCGCGATGACCGGCCGATCGGGTCTATTTCGGTGTGTGCACTATTGAAATATGCCCGCCATTCCGCGCGATCCTTTATCATTTCGCGTCTTGCTGCCCCTTTTTTTTTTTGTCGTTTCAACTCCAACTTATATAAATTTCATTTCAGGTCTTGTTCGCCTTTTTAATTTGGTGTTTATGGTATTTGGTTAAATTGTTGATCAATCGCGAATCGGATTCGGCGACTCTGCTGCTACCCTACGATCGTTGTATTTATGCGCTAGTGACTAAGATCGATCTTGTGGTACTCAGCGCCGTTTATGCTAAACGAAAATAAGTTTTGAGTGCGCGAAACAAATTCTTTGATAAATTTATATCTGTCCCGATCCGGTGGCTTTTGTCTTTTTAGCTGTTTCACTTCTCGTTTTGCATTTCTTTGTCTCTTTAAGATCGTAATTTTCTTTGATGTTTTATAAGGAAAATGAGCTCGGGAAGGGGAATGTTTTTGCTATTCTCTAAGGGTCCAGGGAAAGGTTGCGACGAAGAGGATCGAAAGCAGCTAGGCTAAATGCCACTGGTTAAGAGCTATTGAATTGATCAAGATGCGATTTATTTAGCCAAGAGTTTTTCTCTATAGATGAGTCTGATTTTTACAGAAAAAAGAGAAATTTCCGTGGTGGGGTTTTATTATCTTGGGTAATCTTCACTTTAAGGCTTGAAAAAAAAATCGATACTTATACTTTACGAACAACTTAAATGTCGACAAATAAAAATAACAGACTTTTCAATAAATGGTATAATAAAATATGTAGATATTCCAAATTCGATATCTTCCTTCCTTCCTTTCGCTTAGGTATGTTTTAAAATGTTAATCTTGAAACTTGCAAAGATCTTAAAAATTAAAACACTTATGAAATCATATGGTGAACCCAATATGGTAAAATTATGTAAGTAAGAAATAATATTACCTAAAAATCCTCTATTACTAATTTTAATATTGACTTCTAAAACTTTACTACATGTTTGAAATTGGCGCGATAGTCTGACTGATGTTAATCCAATACTAAGTAATAAAGACTATCAGTTCGTCTTAACATCAGTAAAGTTATCTCGTTAATTTTAAACAACTAGTAAATATTTAGGGTTTTATATTAAAATTAGTAACAGAGGATTTTTAAATAGTTATTTTTTATTTTTTAGAGCTTTTTAGAATTGTCTCTATTTTTTTGCATACATGTTTACCTAGATATGTTTAGGTGTTACTTACTTTTGCACAGAAATAACTGGCGAAGCAAGGATTTTTGCAGTTTTCCTAATATAACCTGTGTTTTTTTCATTTTGGTTTTCAATTCAAATTGCCTGGATTTATACAGACTTTGCGTCAAAAACTTAATCTGAAAAAGTTATCCGCTTTAAGGTTTGGAGTTGGCATGAGTAGTTAAATATCATAGCAATTTGATGCACTTCCCTCAAATTTTTGAAATCTTGGTATATCTGGGTTTTTGTAAAGTGCAATAACACACAATCCTTGCAGTTACTAAAATTAATTCCTAGGTTTAGTTCTGTGGTTCTAAATTGAGTAAAAAAATATTAATAAGTCTTAACTGGACTAAATGGTTATAAAAAAAATTTTGTCATTGATTATTATTATCAGAAATTTTTAAATATCAAAATTACATTTTACTCGTTGGTTCGAGTCGTTAAATATCTTTTTTTAGAGTTATGCGGTCTAGTATCAGTCAATCCATCTATCACTATGTCCTAGCATCCCCTCATCTATATACCTATTAAGATTAAATCGGTATTAAAAACAGAAACTATGAAATTTTTGGTAAAATAATTTCTTACTCACTTAGGGCGAAAAGTGTAAGTACTCACAATTTTACTTTCAATTACCCGATTGGGGTGGAGTGGGGTGTCTTTAGGTAGTTGCCCTAAAATGCAACAACAAGTGTATAAAAGTTTTTAATTTTAACCCTTTAGTCAAGAGATATTTCTTTTCATATTTCATATGTTTCCTCTAATTTGAAAACTATCGATATAAAAAATCTGATGATACTTTTGAATCATAGCAAAATTTTCGAGAAACTTAAATTGATAAAATTTTCTTCTATAAAACTTCCTTTAACACGAAGCAGTTAACTTAAAATTAAAAATGTTATAAAAAAACGACTTACCAATAATTCCCAAAGGATTAAATGGTGATTTTGGTAGAACCGAGTGCGTTAAAGAGTTGAGCGCACTAGAGATCAGCGGAGGCGGTGGTGTGTGCACTGAAGCAGCCTGCGAGATAAGTGAGAAATTCGAAAAACAAGAGGATTGTCCATCAGGAGATCCAGGCTGGCCCTGTTTGGGAGTTAAATCTAGAGCTCCATGATGTAAAATTTTCAGAGATGTCGAGCTACTCTCGTCCTCCTTCATAGAAAACGATGTATTGTCCTCAGATTCAATCTTGAGATCATTTGTGTCGTCTTCATTTTCATCCTCTTCCCTGTGCTCTTCATAGTCCCCCTGGGAGGACTCTGAACACTGTCCGGAAATCTCAGAGATAGTTGCCTCAAAATTTTCTGAAGACGGTGAATCGTCTCCTTCAAAAGATAGCAAATGTTTTGTAGCATCGATTCCTTCAGCAGCATGGGATTTAACGTGCCCTTGAAGGGCGGTAGCATTAGAAAATCTTTGGTGGCACACAGGACACTTAAATTGGCTCCTGATGGGCGGTTTGATCTTGTGAATACTCAGGTGGGCCTTAAGGTTCCCTTTAGTGGCGAACGCCCGATTGCAAAGTTTACACCGAAAGGGTCTCTCACCTGTGTGGGTGCGAAGGTGCATTTGGAGGGCGCTACGACAAGACATAACTCTTTGGCAAAAGACACACTGGTTTGGGTCCGTAACCTTATTTTCGATGCTGTCTACCAACTCCTGTAGTTTGGATGTTTCAGATACTTTGTCGATTTCTATTAGGTTCTCCCAACTACTGTCAATGTTAGGGGCTGGTTTAGGCGGAAGGGTGGGTATTGACAAAGGGTTCTGTGGGTTTTCTGGTGGGGTATCTGATATGCTTGAGTTTCGACTAACCGAAGATCTTTGAGGTGTCTTCGGTCGAATTTCTGGCTGAACTAGGTCACTATCTTCACTATCGGATGAGCATTCTGGCCTCTTTTCAATTTTTAAATCTTCCGATAGATCTTGTTTCGAGTGAGTGACCAGCTCATCTTCTTTTTTAGATTTCATGTCTTCTTCCTTTTCCCTTTTAAAGGGCTTGCTCAGGTCAGCGGGCTCTTCTTGATCGGTGATTTGTGCAGAGGATTTTAAGAAATTGTTCGGATGCATTGCATGAGTCCTCAAAATATCCATTGGTGAACGCAGTGCCGGCATGCCAGCAAAAGGAGCTCCTGGAGGAAAAGGCAAACCAAGAGCTGGACTGAGATTTGTCTGCACAGGAAAATTTTGTCCAGGTGGAACAAATCGAGGATTAAACTTATTTTGAGGGAATTCAGGGATACAGCTTGGTCCAGCTGATGGAACATTTGGATATTTTTGGGTGTGCCTTTGGTAGTGCACTTTAAGGTTTCCTTTGGTTGTAAATTTGCTTGCGCATACATTGCACTTAAAAGGTCGTTCACCTGTATGAGACCTTATGTGGATTTGCAAGGCCGAATCGGATCCAAAAACCTTTCCGCAGTACTTGCACCTATGCTTGAAGAATGGCTCGTTCCTTCCCTTTCCATCTTGAGAATTTCTATCTTTTCCAAATGCGAAATCATCCGCAAAATTATTCGCAAGAAGACTTTGGGAGGCCGAATCGAGCACTTCTTGTGTTCGTTTTTGAAGCATTTCTAAGGAGTTTGGCTCATCGGGGGGAGGCGGCGGATCATGATTTGTAATTATACTTGAGGCTAAGGATGCATTTATATTACATAGCGGTGATTGTAAGGAATGGTCAAGTGGTTTGTCTTTTATAACATCGCATAATTTAGGCTCTTTTTCCTTTTCGATATCTTTATCTTTGAGGGTCTCTTCAAGATGTTCCTTCTCCTTATTTTCATCTTTTTCAATATTACCCTCTATTTGTATATTATCAGAAATATTCTGTTCTGGCTCTTTTTCTAGATCACAATTTTCTTCTACTTTCTCCACCTCTTCCTTTTCATCCTCCCCTAAACTAACCCTTCTTTCACCCTTACCGTTTGATAATTGAGACTGCAAATGCCTAATTAGTTGAATTTGCAACAACTGCTGATGCTGCAAGTTAAATAGCGTAGACTGGACCACAGCTAGATCTTTAATAGCTTCCTCATAATTGTGACTATTCGCCATAGCAGTTGCTGCAAACTGAGCGACGGCAACTTTGGTATTTTGTAGGGCTTCAAGGGTAACATGACTCGAAGGGACTGGGTATAAGGGAGCCTTTGTAAGGTCTAATGCCACATCATCTTCTAAAGGCGGACGTTCTCTTCTATTTCCGCTATTATTATTTTTATCTGCAAGACTATCATTTTTTGTAAGAAAATCTTTGAGTCGGTGCTTTTGGGAAAAATATATTTTTGATTTTGTTCTATCCTCGTGATCTTCATCGTCGGAACTCGAATTTGAGTCGACTTTATCACGCTCTTCTGAACACATTATGCCACTCTCTGATGATGAATCGCCAGAGTCACCTGTAAGTTGAAAACGTAATAATAAAGATCTTAATAAAGTAAAGTATTTTGTGTATTTAGATAAAAACTTATAGATTTAGTAATTTAGATAATATATCAACTCTAATTTTAGGTAAAAACAAGTTAGCAGATGAATTTTCTTTCGTTATAATTCGTACTTGAAATTTTATTAAGTCACCATTACTTTAAACCCCTCAGGAATGCTAATTTATAGCCAGCTATACTAACGAAACCTTTTTTGTTATAATTAACTCTTTACAAACTAAGCCCCAGTTGTAAGTAATTTTGAATTCTAAGAAGGTAATAAGGTGTTGCAAAAATTTAATAAATAAACAAATTATGAAAACTTACCATTTTTAAGAAAGACTTAATTTTTTAGTGGCATTAGGCATGATTTAAAATTATAATATTGATTTTTATGAGTTCGTTGATTACGAATTTTTGTTCATGGTGTACATGAATATTTAAATTAAAGAGACAAATATTTTATTAACCTGTAAAGTAAGTAGTAAATTAACACGTTGACGACGGCGCGTATATTTAGAGTTTTCTCTCTGAGGCGGTACCCGAATACTCGGTTTGTTTCGTGGAGCAAAGAAAGAAAAAGAAGAAATTTCTCTATTTAATAGTTTGTCTAGAGAATAACTGATAACAGCTATTATTTGATGATTTGTGGGCTTAAAGCTGTAAAGCTTAAAGTAAGCCAAAATTGAATGTGGAATTGGTTGAATGAACTAAAGGTTTAGTTAAAGATTTACCTTAATTCGATTTATTATAAATTGGGCCAACTAGGTCCTTGGTTCATATTTAAACAATTCGGTTGCATTAACTAAAATTATATATTACAGTCTTTTAAAACTTGTTTAAAACTTTCCTGTCTTAATATGTAATTTAAACAAAATCTTGTTGATTTTTTTAGTGAAATTGATTGAGTTTGGCTGAAAACCAAACAATAGCAGATATGTTTGAATCTTTTACATAGTACCCGATAAATTTTCTTAGTGTAGTCATGAAAGCAACAACTGCATCCAATTCTAACTAACAGCCTGCGGGCACTTCAGATTTACGGACATTACTTAAAAGACTCTTCGAACTGATTTTCGTTTTGCCCTTAAAAATTCGCTAATAGCGGGCCCCACATGGGCACTTTGTTACGACATAAATCAGGCAATTTTCGAACCGTTTCCATGATATCTGCACGGTCATAACCGTGAGGTGTTCAAAAATTTATAACCTGTCTCGAATCGCATGTACCAGCACCGATCGGTGAAAAAAGCACCAAAACATTTGTCGATCGGACCGGCAAATAAAAAAAAAAAACAAAAAAATAACAACTCCCTGAGGAAAAGAGGTGAAACTGCCCGATGGCGAATAGCTAGGCCCATTCGTGCCAGCGGTGATCCCGCTCGAGGCATGGGAACCAGCCGAACAAAAATGGTAGCGAGGGCCATAATTTGGGACTGGCAAAAATGGTAACCAACTGCTGAACTGCTTCATTTTCTTCGGGGAGTATACGCGAATTATATGCAAAAAAGGGCAACCAAAAAGAGGAATATACTTCCCGTGAACGTGATCCCCTTTTTTGTGGGGCCCCCAAAGGTATAAAGCTAAGAGTCCTGGGCTGGCGGAGCCTTCCGTGCGCCGCTGTTCTCTCCGCTCTTTGACTTATTGAATCGCTTCATGGTGGCAAATCCACTCAAGATTGAAGTACGCTGATAAAATTAAAAACTAAAAACGAAAAGCCTCAACGAAAACAAAAAACGGAGGGCAAGAACGATGCAGAATGGGACAAAAAGATTAAAAGTAAATGAGCGTTGGAGGGCAGGGCGCAGACCGCGGCGGACATTGGGGCCCAGCCTCGGAAGGAGGCTTTTTGCAAGGCTTTGAAATGAATTTACCTGGTCTTTTGCATACGCTGACAGTTTTTGATAATTTATTCCTTCCGGAGGGCTCTGTTCATTTTAATCAACATGGCTGATGACAGATTTAATGACGGACTTTCTTGCAGTATTTATAAGGTCAGGTGGAGCGACGGCCGCACTCCTGTTTACAAATGAGCACGAGACCGTATGTCCAGTACCTTTATAAAGCCCACCACCTTCCGTCCCAGCGGCTGGTGCGGCCACTGCGCTGGTGCCGCGGCAACCGTACCGCGATTAAGAGAATGTTTCAATTAAGCACACCTCTCATTGCCGACACGGCCCAGCCACACACCTGAGCGAAACGTGTGTATCCCCGAGCCTGTCTAATTATCTTTATTTATAATCTGCTAAATCTCAGGTAAATTGGGCCATTCCATCAATTGACGCGAACTGGCGGGAATTTTTTCCATATGGCGATTTGGCGGCCGTCAGCGAGCTCCTTGCTCGAGTTGGCTCACTGACGCGTACAATTGCCGCCGATCAAATAGAATCCATAACTCGCCCAAATTGCCAGCCGTACGTTGTTTGTAAATTTGGCCGCTAATTGGCCTGTTTCCGCCCACTGCCCGCTGACAGGAAGTCTTTCTTAATTTTTTTTCTATTTCCCTTGACCGTGAGATATTACCCTGCAATTTAGTCGAGTCCGGGGCGCTGGTGGCTGTGTAAGCGCTCTCCCCAAAAAAAGTGTGGCTTAACATCTGAACAGATTTATCCGATATACGCGTGCACTCATCATCCACCCACATCTGTATGAGGGGTACTCGCCGAGTGCGATGATTATGCCCCCGCACAATGTTGCAGCAGTCACTGCTAAAATAAGCTGCGCGCGCACTGATAAAACGCGACGCTCTGCTGCGTGCTGCAATCATCTTGCTGTTGTTATGACTTCTGCTAATTGACTTTGGCCTCTGTTTGTTTTTCCGAGCGCCTCAGTTCGAACTGAACTGGAATTCCGCTGCAAATAGACCACTTAGACTGAAGATCTCAATTAAGATGCTCCACGTTCTGATCATACCTTTCCCCGAAAGAAAAAATCCCCGTCTCTGTTAGGAAGTTTAAGGCGGGAAAACAAAAGAAATGGGCTAGGAAAAAGTTCAGGTGCTAGTGATCCATCTTATTTTCTAGGATATGTTTATTTACTTATGAAAAAATCATTTATAATCAGACATATCGTTACATTATTCCTTTATATTTTACCTACCAACGCCTTAATTAATTTATAAAATAACATATATATCTAAATATAAAACTGCATAGAAAGGCGGAATATGACAAATTCAGTCTTTGTTTTACAAAACTCAAATATTAAACATTTTAAATTATTTTAGAAATTACTCTTTAATAAGATTCGAAATTAATATGACAAGGGTTTTAAAACCAAATATTCTACTGATGAGAATACCCTTATTAAGAGGATGAGGTTTACATTTCCGATTAACCATTTAAACAAATTCAAAAGGTCAACCAAATGGTCTCCGCAGCTGAGGAAAGAGCTTGTTAGACTTACAATCTAAAACACCCAAGCTCGATTCTAAAACGTGACTACAATTTGCAAACAAAAAGCAAAAAGTACTGTCTGCTCAAATCAGAGTTTTAACATTAAACAAACTTTTCTTTAATTTCATCATTTAATGTCTTCATTATAAATTCTAATAAAACTGGTTATACCATAGTTTCAAAATTATTTAACTCAAGAAAAAATCCTGATTTATTTACTTTTACGTAAATTTTTCTCTGTCATGGCATAGGCACCTATATTTTGCGATAAAAAAGATGAACCCATCGTGATTCGTATTCAATTAAGATTGCTCATTATAAATATACTAAAATTATATGTCTCAACATTTTATCACTAATAAAATCACTTAATTTTAAGTATCAATAGTCTTTCATTTCTTTAGCCGGACGCAAAAGAAATCGCTTAATTTGTTTATTCTTATTTAAATGTCTTGATTCCCATTAGTACTTAATACAACATTTTTTAATAAAGTCTCATAGTTATAAATACGGTGGTATCGAAAGCATGATTTTTCTTCTCTGATTTTCAATTGGTATTCACTTCTAAAATTCTTTATTTAAGTAGAATTCCAGTATCATACATATAACATTTAAATATTTATGGTATTTGAACCTAAAGCTGCTTAAAACCAGTTGAAAAAGTACTTCCATATTGAAGAATATATCGAAAAATTCGAATTTTTATTATGTATTATACATACAAAAATTCTTATATGACTTCTTTAAATTAAAATATAAAATACGTTGCCACTCACTTTCTTGTGTCAATGATACGTGTACAATATCTTTGCATAATTGTGTGTAGAATAAATTTTAACAGAATTCGTAATAAAAGTTCAAAGGTTTTTAAAATTCCCACCTCTACTTGGTAGCATCAACCGGAAAATTCATATGGGTGAAACGTTGACACTATACAAAATGAACAAAAGTATTTTACTCGAATTGCATAATTCCTGTGATACCACAATGTCATCACCGAATAAATCCATAGAATTTGGCGCGACCACGTGTTCCGCCTGCCCCGTAACAATAAAATTTATATATTCGACGATTGATTTCTTGACACAATGCAATCTCAAACTTATAAAGGTAGCTTCTAGTAATCGAATCGGATAAAATCTGGATAAGCGGAGAAGTGTGATATGCTACCGCTAAAGCAAGACATTGTGTAAGACCAAGGACTGCATCAATCTGGCGATATGAATAAAATTTTCTTCTTCCCGCTAAAAAATTCATTATTCTCCAACAGATCGATTTCTCTTATGAAATGGTACGAATACGAATGAGTCCTGGAGAAAGGAAACCTTCACGATACACCAGGAATAGATTGTCTAGACGGAAAAATATATTTTATATAATTGGGTGGGTAGCGTCATATATTTAAGTTGCGCACGCTACCATTTTCTGGGCGCGTAACAAATAACAATTTGTTAGAAATAGGCAAATTATTATCTCGCATATGACCGTAAACCGTCATTTAAAGGAATTTATTAATACGATTACTAACAGTTTACATTACCCACAGAATTTTAAATGTTTTTGGGTTTTTCGAGTACTGTGACATGAAATAGTTTTATTTATATTTGGGAAGGTAAGGACAACGACAGAAATATACCTACCTACCTACCCCAGTAAGAATTGTGTTGTATACCAAATCGTTTCACTTAAAGTTTATTCAACTGTAGGGAAATAATTGTCTGTACTTTAGAGCTAAAGTTATACTGACCTCTTTGACTTTGCCTCTTCTCTAATGATTACTAATATCAATGTCTGTTTGTCTTTTCATTTGCTAATGTCTCGGAAGCTATTGTTATAATTTTCGTTATAAGCAATATTATATATTATTTGAAAACTATCCTTTTAAAACTCAATTTAACCTAAAACAATAAAATGAATCCATAAATATTTTTAAAACACTCTGTAAAATCATTTTGATATTTTTGGAAATCTCAAAAATCATCGAGTCATGTATCATTGAATACGTTTTGTTTTTTTCAAAATGCAATAGACAATGTTTTAAAACTTTTTAATTCCATACCCATAAAAGCGAGTTATTCTGTTTTATGTATTTTCTATCAAGGTATACCCCCTCTTAATTTTCTAACAATAGAACATTCGTTTCCTAAAATGGAGATCTAACCCCGATTTATACTAAAAATCGGTTCCATATACCATAAATTGAAACCGAGGACTTTTGTGCAAATCGAAAACAAAATAAAATGTGCATAATTCAGTTATTTATTTCAATTAAACTAAAGGTCAATGTCAAAGGAAGGTTAAAAATAAAATTGTTTACAACATTTTTGTATTTCATTTCTCTTTATTTTCTAGTTAAATGCTAAATTAATTGTGGTTGTATTTGCGAATTACTGGAAAATCAACAAAATTTGGCTGATATAAAAATGTTATATTTTATTCTATCTCCAACTGAAGACACTAGAATAGAATAGAAGCGTAGTGAAATAGTATACTAGAATTGTTATAGTTGAAATTGATTGAAGAAAAGCTTTTGTTGTTTAAAATCGAAGAGACTTATACACGTTAAGGTTTTTATTTTTTGAAAACCGTGTAAATTGGGAGATAAATATCGTAATTTTATGTATTTTCTATATAAATTCTTCCGTATAGTGTTCATTGCGTATTTAAAGTTAAAAAATCATATATAAATTAGAATAAAATTTGTAATAAGTGTTAGATACCTCAATATGTCGCATTAATTGTTCTGGTGTTAAACATTATTATAGAAAAATCTGAATAACAAATTCAGGAAAGTAACTCGTAGTAAGTACTTTTAATAAAAGTTATAATATTAAAAATATTGAAGCAAAGGTATACTATAGAAAAACGTTTTAAATGCCGTGTTTGTAGAAAGAATAAAATTTTATCAAGGTTAATACTTTCGTAATAACTCTCTGGAGCTCTACTTTTATGTGCTTCGATTTGTAGTTGGTTGTTTCTTTTAATTTCGTTTTTAAAATCGACTACAACTTCTCTAAAAGTGAATAAAATTCAAATCATTGGGTCGACAGTTTAAGTCCATGATTATGATGTCCTCGTAGTGTGTTACGAATTGCATAGCATTGAGTTCGAATGCATAAACACCCACAATTCTTCCCTTTTTCATATTCAGGTGAAAATAGCTGATTACTCGTTTTAAAATCAATACTCACTCGGTATGTCGTGCAAAACCATCTACGGGAATTGGGAATGATTCTAACAAGTGGGCCGCCTCCAAATGGTTTTCCTTTCTCACACCAGCCGCGAACCGCAACCCGAAAAGTTTTAAAATTCAAATTGAACGCGAGTAAACCAGAGGCCGGTGACAATGAATCACAGGCAATTATAAGGCATCAGCCCACTTAACGTGTGATTTACTCGTGTTTAATTTCAACAACAATAACACCTCGGATCCAATTAAAAAAAAAAAATAAAATAAAAAGCGAACGAGATCACACAGCGCCAGCGGCGACACGGCAACTTCGCATGAAACAACAGCAGGCAACAGTTTTGGGCGGACGGATCCATTGGGTCCGATCGACACGCAGCATCCGAAACGTGCACTTGTGTGCGTTCATCACTGACACCTGTCAGTGACGGTGTCAAGCTGACACAGTGTCAAACATGATCATATGTCAGCGATATACGAAAAACACACCACCCTTCCCTCGGCGACAACCGTTGCGATCTATCCCATCCGTTTAAGCGGTGCTAATTTTTTCACCTTGCGCCAGCGCACGATCATTTTCATCTGGCAGCTGTAGCGGGCGCGAGCGGTATGTTAACATAGCGATCATCAACATCATCGCGCCTTTTTTTTTTTTTTTTTTTTTTTAATTTATTTCACTCTTTGATTGCGTTTGAAACAATAGGAAAATATTAACCAACGGCTGGCCATAAATTCTCCCGACAAGATGAGATTTTTGAGAGCCACTGATATTCTTGTGGCGAAGTTTTGATCAGCAGCAAATTTTCTATCTGGGCGACTATTTTTATACATTTTGAAAAATGTTCTGTTAGACAAATAACAAAAGGATTTAATTTACGAGCGGTTATCGCTCTATTTTTACAATTTTACCGCACTATCGTTGATTCACTGTAGCTATATTTGGCGCACTGCAAAATTCCTTGCGTTTACTTTCCATGAAAATTACTATGCTTCAATTATTACCAATTTTAAATTTTGGATCCTATCCGAGACAGAAATGATGAAGGTTGCTTTTAAAGAGATAAATTTATCCTATTTATTATATTTAACTCATTTATTCACTTCAGTGAGTGATGATTGAATGGACACGAGGGAAATATTGTTTTAGCTAAATGCTAAGAATATTAATTTATCATATTTACCATAAATCACAAAAATAAGTAGGAGCTAAAATAGATCGTCAATATTCACTCAATATTTAGCCTTTTGAAACTCTAAAAGCGTCTTTCTCAACATTTGGTTTTTAAGTAAAAATATAGTTGGTGGGACTCTAGTTATCGTCTCACGCATATGATGAGATCAACGATAAAATAAAACAAATGTAGATAAACCAGTTTTAATATCATTTTTTACTTACATACACTAGGGTTTCTTTATTATTATTAAATACTGTTTAGACCTCAATATATTCCACATTAGGTGGAATGAAAATTAGTTACGACTCTTCTTGTGAAATTGTATAAAAATTATTAATTTAAATTTTCTCATAACAAGATATCAAATGTTTTAAATATTTTAATTACTAGCGTCCTTTTAATGGAAAAGATAAAGATTATTTTAAAAGCCTGCCACTACTTTCATAACAATCTTTGCCAATAGACTCATACTTATAAAATTTTTGCTAAATTTCGGACTAAATTTCGTTTTGTATGATTTAACATAAAATACTATGAATACCTTAAATAATTATAATCGTATGTAAATAAACGACTAGAATTTAATTTTTAATTTAGTTCCTTTTAATAAAATTTTACACAACAATACAAAAAATATATAGGCGTATGTAATGTAAATCAAATTAAAAAGAACGTAATTTGAAAATTTTTACAAAAAGTGCTTTGTACAATTTGCATTCATGTTAGAATTTTAAAAAGCTTCAACTTCTTTTATGCCTTTCTTATTTTACCATGAATTACGATATGAATGAACCCAATTCTTCAATGCTTCTTCAATAATATTCATTTTTGCCTTTATAACTAAACGATTAGCACTGTTGAAATTTAGGAGAGGGCAGCTGATAAGTCCGCGGACCGAAATATGTACTTAGCGATGGATCATTATCTCACTTGTGTTAGCAGTAATTGCGACAATCCTTGGTAGTATAAATATAACCTTCTTTTGATAGTGAGGTTATTAGAAAATTATTTGTTGAATGGCAAACTTTATCATGTCAGCCGATTTGACTAATTTTAACACTAGAACTACTAAAACCAGTCAATTTGATTGGTACTCAATTCTTTCCTTCATTTAATTGTATATTTTTGTAATTTTCTTCTGATTTATCCCAAAGTTGAATAGAATTGAGAATTACCATATATTGAAAAACCTTTTTCCATTAATAATTATTTATTCAAATTTGAAAACGTATTAAATTCAAGGTGCAGAAAGTTGTTAAAATTAGAGGCTTTCGCGCCGGTAGTTTTAGTGTTAATGAAGGAGGCCGTAGAAAGCTATTTTTAGGGCAAAGAAAAGGAATACATATATATATTTTTTGGATTTAAAAGTGTTATACGCTACATATTTAAAAAATGTATTTCGATTGAAGGGGACTGTATTCAAAAATTAAAAATAAAATGTTCATACTTTTCTTTCAATTAATGCCTTAAGCCACGGACTTATCAGCCACCCCTTCTATGTCTACTCTTAAGACTAATAATAAAAAGAATTCTTTTAAACAAAAATTTTGTAGATATTCGAAAATAAAAACCGTAGATTATAATTTAAAATAAAATTAATAAAAATATATGGCAACGTATGTATGTAACTGCTTAACTCATTGAATCAGAAAAATTCAGTTCGTAATATGAAGAAAATTTTTTTAAAGCTAGTAATCTACGGTTTAAATAAATAATTAATTTTTAATAGTTTCCAATTAGTCAATTAATCAACAAAGCAAAGAAAAACTAACGTGCAAGATAGTTAGCAATGGATACCATAAAAAAATATGTTATGTGAATATTTGAATTAATTTTTACAATTTGTTTTATGTTGCGGCGTTTCTTATTTTTTTATATTTTTATATACAACATCGTAAAAAGCAGTAAATAGTTAAAAGTAAATCTTAAGAAATTATCAACATTTTGCCACTTTAAAACTAATTTGATGGTGCCAATTTAATACCTTTTTTTTATATATACATGTATGTTTTAAGTGGCAGAAGAAATAAAGTGAAAGTGACAATTTACCACTTTAATACTTTAAGAAATGAAATCTTTCTGTTAATACCCATTAAAAATTATCCGTAGTAAACGTGATATAAAAGTCAGGAATAATTTCACACTTATCATAAGGTAAACAACTCAAAACTAACTGGGTTTTGATGAGGTTCTCCAAAACTTCCATAGCTTGTCGAAACAAATAATGAATGATCTTAGACAAATGATACAAACAACAGACAATTGATAAATACAAACAGACAAATTATTCATCGGATCTTTTCATCTCCTTTTAGTGATTATACAAAAAGGTATTAGTTTTAAAAGAAAGAAGAATTGCTTTTAATCTTATCTTTAAATAATTCTTGCTTTGTGTCTAATCTGTCTATGTGAACCCTTATTTTATTCATGTAAGTATTATTTTGCTATCAAAGAAACATATTCATGCACTTCAGTGCTTAAATCAATTTACTTTAGTTAAGAATTCATTAAAAATTTACTTTAATGTAATTAGTATAGTACCTCAGTGAGAATTGCTAGAAATAGTTCGTTCCTTCATCATATGTGTATATTTTCTATAAATAGTACTTTCCTGATTGTTTTTTAAAACAACGAAAAGCTCTTAACTTTTATGCAATATTTACGGGTAGGTAAGTCACGAATTGTCGGAAGAGCTGATAGTAAACTTTGTTGAAAAATTATCAGCTTTGATGACTGAGATTAAATTATGTAGATTTGTAAAATATATAGGGGTTTTTATTTGCAAAATAATTCTAATAAAGAGCTCTATTCAAACATTGGAATGCATTCTCTTTTCTCAAAGTAACTTGTAAGAAGGGAAGGCTAAATTTATCGATATAATGGATAATATTAAATTTTTTCAATGATATAAACCATTCAGAATTTTACGTGATCATCACCTTCGTTATAATCCTATAACGAATTGAGTAATTTACTTTTGCTTGATAAATTATGATAAATGGAGAAACAAGTTTACTTTAAAGAACGGCCACGGATTTCGATAATATTTTGCAGGAACCTACCATTTGGGTTTTTAAGCGAATGAACAAAAATATTTAACTTAATTGTTTTTTACACTTTCATCAAAATTATTCACATTAAAACACCCAGAAAGAAATAATGTTAAATAAAAAATTCATCTATTCATATCATACTTGGTCGCAGACAAGCACGCATTTATGTAATGTATTTGAATTTTTAATATGTGCCAACCAAGACCAAAAATCAAATACATGAAAAGTGCAAAATAAACTATTGCTACATTTAGTGTAGGTACTTGATTTCTTTAAATAGTATAAGTGTGAAAATAACATTTAATTTTGAGTTTTTGTCAAAATTTAAAGTTAAATATTTTGAAAATTATAGCCAAAAAATGTCTTTAGATCCTTTCGTCTCAAGGCAAATGGAAGGTAGGCTGTTTGTTTATCGAAATCCATGATATTTCCTTAAAGTAAACTTAAGCTTAAATGGAAAATGGCTTTTATAGAAAATGGTTTTGTTTCAATTGTGCAATTCCTTCCTACATTTATCATTTATTTTGCTTTATATTACGAATGGGACTATATTCAAAGCTTTTTTTTTATACTATTGGGTATTGCTCGAAAGTCCCAATTGGCACCATTCAAAAAACAAAAACAAAGGCCAGATTTCTTAATATTTTGGGTCAGAGGGTCGATTTCACATTAAAATCCCCTAGTGAATCTATGCATAATAGCTCAACTTTTAGATAGAGATAGTGACTATCCCAAAAGTAAAGAAAGGTCAACTAGCGAGAGATTCAGCCATTTAAACCTAATATAATTTAATTTAGCTTAGCATAACTTACAACGAGGTGTTAACTCCCCATAAAAATCACACAAGATGATCTAGCAAGACCTAATGGATTCAAAAACGTTAGTAGCTTTAGTATCTTCGACTTAAATATCAAAAACTTATTTTTTAGACTATAGAAACTTTAAAAGTGTTAACATACGAAACGAAATGTAGTTTTCTGCCTAAAACTACAGCATTATGTGCTTAACTAACAAATAAAATGTTAAAAACCAACATTTAAAATAAAACACCAAATCACTCTTAGAAACAGACTGAAATGATCTCAGAATTAGAAATTTAACTTTTTTAATTTGCTGACTTATTGCTAGTTAAAATAGTTTTTGTTTTCGAACCCTGGTGTAAGCCACAGAACACACAGACTAATCTAAGAAGCAATTTTGGCACTATCAATTCAAAATGAGTCTTTGGGGATTCCCCGAACGAAACTATTCACTAAAATGTCAGAATCGAAACCAAAGTAAACAACTGAACAGAAATCAAATCCTAAAATTGTAACTTACTCATGAATTGTTGCTGGAGTGTCGACCGGAGCATTGGAGCGAGATATTTTTGGGGGAAACTTTAAGATGCCCGCCACAAAAAGCCGTCGGAAACTACCTCGCAGCGGTCGGAGTCGCACTCCTGGTGAGGGTAGCGAACGTTCGCAGCTGGACGAATCAATCGTTGTTGGGCTCAGTTCACGAACTACTCAATCACAAAACTCCGCGGAAACGAAAGTGTCTGACACGGCACACGTGAGGGGGATGCTGCGACTCACATTTCTCGGATGTGGATCACAGCGTTCCACACACCACCGGACACCAAAAAACCACGTGCTGGAGCAGCAACAGTTTAGACAGCGGCACCGTTAATAATTCAAAGCGGATTTAAAGTGTCCTTGCCGCGAGACTCTCGATGGGGCCCTTGAGGGCAGTAGAAAAGCAAAATAAACAGAAAACAAACAAAAAAAAACAAAAAACAAAAATCGCGCCAATTCACACCCGAAATGACCCCAAATTAGAGGGTGTGCAGCAAGCACTACAGTCGCTGCATTTTGCCCGAGGCAACTCCGGTGACACGGCGAATGAGACGTTCAGAGTTCGTTTGTTTTTTTTTTTCTTTTTTTTTGGATTAAGTGTTGGTGACAAAAACAAAAGAGGAATTTTTTTGCGAAAAAAAAGCGGACGAAAAATTAAAAACAATACGCCGCCAATACGCGTTCTATTCAAAAAAGTCCCATTCCTTGTCCTGGAACGGAGCCGTCGTTCTCAATACTCCCCGAGTTGTTGGCGGAGGCATGCGAAATTCAAAAAACTTTTTTTTTTTGTGTTTTTTTTTTGTATTCTTTTCTTTTAGAGCAAAACTCCAGCTCCAGCCAGAGGACGCGCATTTGGGGCCCCAGCCGGGTTCGAGCTCCGAGATGCTCGCCGCATGAAAACGCGCGCAGCAACCACCTCATCTCTGGGAGTCGGAATTGTCCGTTTCTTTGACGGGATGTGTGTTTTTTGTTGTTGTTTTTTTTTTCGAAAACACCCAGCACCCCTCAAGCCAGCAGCAAGCTCTCAGCGACTGGGCTATGTACTGGACACACACATGCGCCCTGTGGCGACTCGCGAGAGTGCAAGCTGCAGCCGTTCGTTGTATAAGAGTCATGGTAGTTTTTCGAAAATATCTGTGGAGAGTATAAGAGCCTGCCTGGCTCTGTTCTTTATTTACTGAGAGAGAGCGGCGAACGGTTATGTGCTCGAGTTGTTGCTCCCCGCTGCAGCCACCACCAACACAGGTAGTGAACGTGAGTCGGAGACGAGCGCACCAAAGAAGATTTCACCTCATCGGGTCGGCGGCGCCGCGACTCGAGTCGAACTCGAAGTCGTCGTCGCCACCACCGCCACCGTCACCGTCACCACATCTCCACCAGCACCACCACCACCACCACCAACATCATCATCATCAGCCAGCAGCAGCCAAGCAGCTGGCGGCGCTCGACTCGGACTTAGGCTCAGTCGCGGAACCTGGAAGGTCTCCGGCAGCGGCAACGGTCGCATTCATCCAGCGATTATGACAACGTTTAGGCGGAGCGAGATGATTTTCATCTTGGCGGGTCGCGCCGCGTCGTCGTCCGGATCCGGGTATATAGCGTGCACCGTCCCTCTCTCGCCCTAGTCATGTTTATGTAATATTTCATCTTTGCCAAGTGGCTGGGTGCAGGGGCGCGACAGAGACACGGCTAGATGCGACTGTTGTGTGATGGACAGGGACGGCGCAGGGGTTATGTGTATGAATTTTGCTTACTAACAATATTTTATGGTAGGCGGAGCCATATTTTGAGTTCCTTCGTTCGTCGTTTTTTTTTTTTTTTTTTATAAAAAAGCAATTTCACTTGATCGTGCTTTGGAGGCCCCAGAGAAAAACGGCTCTTTGCATCTTCTCTCCACGCGACGGGAGCAGGATTAGCCTGGACCGATGCCAAGCTAACAGGGCATTTCAGAAAGGTGGGGGGGGGGCTGTATGCAGGGCGTAGGAGCTCCTCCGCCAGTGTTGGTGGTCCTGATCCTGATGCTGTGGGTTAACAGGAGAAAGTCCTGTACGAGGTTTGCCCGTCTCCAGCCCAGGGATAAGGACGAAGCGAACGCGGAATAAAAAAAAAAAAAAAACAAAAAAAGTGAGACGTTGGGGTTTCTTAAACTCGCGAAGTCCCAAAGAAAAATACAACAAAATATTTGTTGGGCGGGGGAGGGTAGGGGAGGAAAAAAAGTAAGAAAAATGGGAAGAGATGCAAAAAAGTTAAAGTTTTACTAAAAAAAAAAAAAATAAATTTTCCCTGTTAATAACGACCCAAGCGAAGAGGGGAATTTCGACTATAGGAATACATCCCCCTTTTTGTTGATTTCATTCCGGGGTAGATGTGCGGGTGTTTCAAGAAAATCTGGGTGCTTTGGCGAGGAAACTGTCCGATGATTTATGAAAAGTCTCTAGCTTTTTGCACTTTTTCTCAGTTTTCTTTTCAGGGAATTTTGTTGGGTGGCCGACTCACATGAACAGAATCTGGTGGAGCTGCCAAGAGATATATCGAATTTTTTTTTTTTTGATATATTTTTATTTCGGGACATTTCATGAGATGAATTTAGGACTTGGCTAGTTTATGATAGTCAAACTTTTCAGTCACTTTTTTACTAAAAGAATATAAATCTTTTTATGGTAAGAATTTAAAAGTCTTTTCGAAAAGATTTTCCAAACATTACTTAAAGATGTGAAAAAAAAACGCTTTATACCTCGCTACACATACCCCCTATAAATGGCACAAAAATATTACTAATAAAAATTAGAGAATAAGAGAAATAATTTAAAATTTATTATAGTTTTTTACGAAAGGAGTTCGTTTAAAATGAACATATACAGGGTAATTCGTAAAGAAATGTTCCAACATGTCCCAATCGATGCCTTACAGTGTTCCTATAAGCGCTCATGATAAGCAATTTTTTCGTAAATTCGCTCCTTCACCCGTTTTTTTAACGCTAGAAGTATTTTCGCGTGTGCAGTAAGGTTATCCACATATAAAACACGTAATAACTTCTGTTCGAAACATAGTAGGATATCAAATAAGATTTTGATAAAAAGTATGCATTATGAGCTTTTTAACATTACCTCATATGTCTCGATCCGTTAACAAATGTGGGAGTTATGAACTTTATAAATTTTAGTTTAGAAATGTACTATTTTATCCTCTATTCTTAAAAATTTCCTTAATAATGATATGATTTTAAAAACAAGAACAATGCACCCTAAAGATATCTTTTAAATAAAAAAAGAACCATCTCAATATCTCTAGTCTGTTAAAAGTTATTAACATTTTTGTAGACCCACTAAAATACTCAATTGGAAAAAAAATATGTGCCATTCAACTTAAGCGATCTTGCGTTTCAAAGCTCAGACGTTAGCTCAGACGATCGTTTAAGTATTAATTATTAATTAATTAATAAGAAGGTGTTCAAAAGTTACCCCCATATTAACGAACAGAATTTATGAAGTCCTTAAGACGTGCATTTAATGATATTACAATAAAATTAGAAAACGAAAATAAAACGTTTTATTTTAAGATACGTCTTAGGTTAGGTTGTTGTGGCTGCCTAGAAAGGCACACTTAGGCCAATTTTGGCCCATTGTTTTACCACGTAGCGCAGGAGACCATGGTTATTCGTGGGATTCGAACCCACAGCCTCTGGGACGGTAGGACAGCTAAAAAAATCGATTAATATTGAAATCAAAATAATTTTCTTAATTTAAGCACTTTTAATTTAATGCTACATTAAGTGAATTTAAAATAAAACATTAATGAATAATAAATGCTGATAATTAATTTATTATTCCCAATGAGACAATGAGCATGGTAAATATTTCTTAAGCATAAAAACATGCAGTCATTGATCCCAAATTACTAAATCACTTTTAAGGTGAGTTTATGTAAATTTTTGAAAATGTTCTGTTCTTTATAATCTTGAGATTGTTTATAAGCGAAAAATAAAATTAAATATTTTATAGCATAGAGTAAAGCAAGACTGTGAGGAACCTTAAATATGTATTTATTTAAATTATAACTAACTGAGTATCATTCCTATCATAAAAGGTATTTAAATAATTAATTATTAAAACAGATCAGCTTTTTGAATTTTATTTGTTATAATTATCATGGCAGTTTCAGTATATTTGCGTAATCAGGAAAAATTTTACATAATCTGAATAGTATTAAAAATTTCTTTAAATTTAATTGGATATTGTTGATTTAATTAATCAATTCCTTGGGGTATCCTGGGGTGTTCTGAGCAAACCTTTGCTCTTGAGCCCTCCACCAATCCCTTTCTAACATCATTTCTTCCCCAAAATCGACGTGAAAGTTAGGGGATGTATTCACTTAAGTCCTTATAAATCCTTGTAAAGACTTCGCAGGACTTCGAGCGGGGACTGAGGTAAAATAGGATAAAATTACCTTTCTAACGATACATTTCATTTGTTCAGATCATTTTTTAAATGCAAGAGTTATGGGGGTTCAAATTAAGAAAAAAAAATTATGTTTTCCATAGAAGATATTAAGAAAAAAAGAAAATTGGCATATTTTTAACGAACATTTCGATATATTTTGAATTTGAGTTTTATCCTCTTTTGAATAAGCCTCCTCTTGATGTCCTGCAATACCTTTACAAGGATCTATAAGGACTTAAGTGAGAGTACCTTCTAAAAGACGTTGACGTCGTTAGAAAAGAAAAGTTCTAGGTTGCGATTAAATATGGCAGCCATATTTAAAAATGGCTTCAATCCTTTCATATTCCCCCATTACTTATGTAAATAATTTAAAAGCAAGATCTCACTGATATTTTAATAATTCACCCCTGCACATAGGATGAGGACCTGATGCCCCGAAATCCGGTTTTGGATTAAAATTTAATTTGAAAAGGGAAGGTATTTTCCTTAGCCCGATCAGAATCGCATACCTTCCTGTTCAAAATAAAAAATTAAAAAAAAGGTGGGTTGATAGTTAAATGCCGGTAACACATCCCCTGAAGATCAGGGATCCTCGCCCGGCAATCATAACCGAGAGTTAGTTACAGGCGAATGGATTTTGATATGCCCTCTGGGGTCGTTTCCATTTTGATAAAATATCCATTGAGCATGTGTCCCTGTGTCGTTGATTGTCAACATTTTTTGATCATACAAACAAATCCCTGTGCGAGGGATCGACGAATGCTTTGTATCTTTGCCCAGATATTTGTTTAGGACCAGCCGCATTGTGAGGGTTTTTTTTTTTTATTTATTTCCAAGGGCTATGTCTCCCTGATAATTATGTCGTGAAATTATGTTTTTTCGAGGATTAATAAAGTTGCCATTGCAGAGAGTACGTGATGCGATTTGCGCACTCATCCGTGTAATGTCTTTTGTCAGAGTACAGCCGCCACGCCACCGGTCTCTTTTCCCAGAGCACCTCTTCAACGGTGACGGCAATCAAAAAATGTTCTCATTCCCCCGGATTCGGGAGGGCTCCTTCTAAATAAATTAGATGCGTATTAAAAGCTACTTAGCAAGGGTAAAGCTTTGTCCAGCAATGTCCTGACTCGACAAAACTAGGAATAATAAAGAATGCGATTACTGGCGGCGGTGTGGGTGCCGGCGAAATAGAAAATCCCCAACCACGGGCCGAACCGTATTAAGAGTTATAACGAAGCCCACAAACGGCCTATGCCCGATAGAAAATTCAATTTTCTCATCGATATCCACATTTTCACATTTTTCCATGTGATTATAACATGAGCCGTTGTGTGGCTTCCTCGTCTGATATATTTTCTTGCATTTGAAATTAAAAACCCAAAAAGGCGCTCGCTTGGCTCCTATCCGACAATTCCGCCGCTATTTATACGTTTTCTATGCGTTGTAGCGTCGAAACGGTGGTGTCACACCGTGCCCGATATGTCCCGCTTTTCACTTTGATCTTTAATCATCGCTTCTGCTATTTAATTGGATTATAAGTTTGAACGGCAACGAATTAGCTGAAATCTAAAAAGACATGCCTTCAGCCAGGCTTACATGCTCCAATACCTTTAATTTACTTCTAGTGGTTCGTAACAGGACGATGAGATCATTAGGCATGTTAAATTTTTATAGTCGTTATTAGCCTAGAATTTGAAATTTAAATCGCAACTAAAATTTTCAATTAGTTTTAATAAAAAACTTATTAGCATCAGCATAAATATCATTTTTAAAATTAAACTGCCGTGAAATTAGATCTGTCTTACATTTACATAAGCTAGACAGCGCATTTGGATATCTTTAGTTTCGATAAATTTAAATGCCAATCTCTTTAAGACAATAATTTTGAATCCATTCAGCGACCAGATTACCTTCTATCGATTCTTATAAATTTTTTGATTTCAATCTATTTAGTGCTAATTTTCTAACTTTTATTATATTCTATTGAAATTTAGCATTAATATACAATTCTCGCAAATTGGAACCCAAATGTTATTTTATCCGTCTCAAGATTAATTAATCCATTTATAACTATTTAACTAGCTATGAATTTTTACGAGATTTCAATAAAATGAGAAATTAAACTATTTTGGATCCAATATTTTGAATTATCATATATTAACTAAATTTATGGTATACTAAAGATTGCCCTTGTTTCCGTAATTGTTTAAATTTTTGGTCGTCATATCATAGACTACAATATTTTGATAGTACATACATAAATAAATTGTCGGTACTTGTTCGGTATGAAGATATATAGTAAAATCAGAAATATCGCATTGAGAGCTTAAACATAACTAATGGATGTAATATCTTCACAAAAGTAACATATGATATTAGAAAAAAGAAAATATTATTCCACCCCAACAAAGAGAGAAACTGAGTTTGAAATTATTGCACGAGTGTATTTCCCGTGAAATTGGGGCTTTCCCGTCTCTAAAATCAAAACTATCAACTTCTACACCCTGTGGGTCGAAATATACCCTCGGAACCTATCCTGATTTTAATTTTTTATGAAAGGGCAACATGTTTCCGTAGTCTTGGCAAAATTTCAGAAACTACGAATTTATTCTAAGGTCAGGTCTATTCGCATTTTCCGGAAAAAGGGTTTTTTTTCTTTATAAAATTCGCCTCTAGTAAGTAAAAGTTTTATAACTCAAGCGAATTTAACTCCAATTTGCCTGCAGTTTTTTGATTTGGACAGCTGAGTGCCTTAGCACTTTGCTTTGAGCCCTAAATCAAGCAGATCCGGTAAGGTATCTAAAAACTCGATTTTTCGGCCTAAAAAAATCATGGGTTAACACCCTTGCCATTTTCGCGAAAATCGGAAAAATATTTGTTTTTATTTTTAAGTATTTTTCCGGTGCAGTTGCTTAGTATAATTAAAGGGCGTTTCAGAACTGTAGCGAAAACGCCTATTTTAGGACTACGAGTGCATTTCCAGCGAAATTGGGACTTTCCCGTCTCCAAAATCATGTACCTCTGACTGAATATTTTTTATTTATTTATTTATTTCATCAATAAAAATTTAACAATTTCTACAAGACTACTTAGCGGCTAGAAGAGATACCGACAATAGTAAAACCCACAGAAATTAAAAAAAATAAATAGAATTTAAAAGATACACTATTAGAATACAAAATAATAAGTCAATGATCTGTAAACAGAGTTAGACTGCATTAAACAACGAGTGATAGTCTCATTAAAGCCGTAATTCACTCTGTGATAAGGTACATGAAAAAGCTCTTGAGAAGTCACGAGAAGGTGCATATAGTCCTATTTGAGGCAGAATAAAAGGGCAGAATTTGATAACATCCTATATAAACATTATACCGAAGTTATAGTATATTACTTTCAGTTTTAATTGTAGTCGATAGTCAAAAACATCATAGATAGATAGATGAAATGTAAATGCACTCAGAAAAATAATGATGTTAAATTAAAGGAACAATATTGGATTAATTATTTTCAAATGTTATTTAAATATATTGGGGAAAGAAAGGCTATGTTAGTCGTAATTAAATTAAAGTCATGCGGCTGACTCCTTATTTATTTAGAATGATGTTTATTAAGTCATCGAGCTAAGTGTCTATTTTCTCATAAAATCGAAGTAAGACTTTTCCTATAATACTCTCATCTGAAAATGGATTTTCGACTCCTTTTTACGTTGTTGATTCAAATAGGTATCGAATGATGGTGATCCTGGAGTGGCTAATGCTTTTTCACATTGGGTTTTATAAAATTCTGTGATCTAAGTTTTCACTTTTGAGTACCAGGAAAGTGTATTGTCATCAATGTCAATTTGAGACACATAATAAGTTTGAAAAAATATATATTTTTATAGCTGAATATACTTCTGCTATACTACAAAACAATAATTTTATGTAATGATGTCTCTATTGCTGTTTTCGCTCAAACGGAATGTATTTGAAATAATGTGTGGCTTGATCTTGATTTAGAAAAATATATTCAAACATGTTTAGTTTTAATTTGAAATGAGAACTTGTATATAGGTTAATCCTCCTATAATACGGCAGATAAGTTCTTAGAAAATGTCGTGTTATAGGAGACTGGGAGCCAATATAAAATATGGGGATGCGTTACGAAAATGTTTGAAAGCTCGCAATTATAAATAAAAATTATACAAAAATATTGTTTTATGCAATCCACTAAGTGAACACTTAAAAAATAATATCAATTCATATTAAATTAAGCTCAATATAGGCGAAGCTCAAAACACAAGGAATGAAGCAGCACGTAGCCAATTTAGAATTTTGCTCAAATCGAGAAATATTGCATTTTTCGTAATGCATGTAATACTTTATTAACATCCTCTCACTTTCAATGAGTCAAAGGATTATTTTTTAGACCTTAATTGGAAGAGAATATCAATTTGAGGTAATGCGGATATTACCCAAATTTTGCTTTATTTTTGCCTAAATAAATTTAACAATTGTGATGATTTGTGGAATTTTATAATAGTGTTATAAACCTAAAACTAATCAATCTTCAGTCCCACCGTTCTACGTTGAGATGTCGGTGATATTGTTTTCGTCTATTAAATCTTTCTTGGTTCCATTGCCTTTACACTAACCCCGGTAATATTGGATTTTTCCCTACCTTTCGCCTTAAAAGTCGTTATACCAACTATGGTCACTTCGAACCCTTTACCAGAATGCTGCGAATGGTGAACAATTCTGCCGCCTTAAGCATGCCCTTACCCAACCCAACCTTCCAATGAACCATTCTGTCTCCACGCACCCTTGATCTAGTCATAAGTAAGCTAATTTAATTTAGTTATTTTAACTTTTTTGAATTATTCTTTATCTTTGTAGGTTGTATTAAGCGAAATAAATAAATAAAATGTATATAATAAGATAATATAAGATGTTTTTTGCATTTTCAGTAGCGTGTTAGAACGAAGCTGTGTTGTAGGTTGCTGTCTTATACGAGGACTTTCTTAATGTTTTTTTTATTGCGTGTGGTATGATACCGAGTTGTAAGAGGGTTACCTATAATTCAACATTGATACAAATTTTAAGAAGAAAACTATTATAATTACGCTTGTAGAATTTAAAATTAACTTTGTTGAATGTCTTATTTAATGTGTTTTAGAGTTGTTTCAAATGTTATGTTATTGAGTTTACGGAGTTATGATCAATAGCTCGTACCTTTGAAATTACAATGCGGTACTTTTCTCAGTATGGTAAAGGGGTATCGTATTATATTGAATTTCATAAATTTCATAAAAGCCAAATCGACAGGAAGCAGTGTATTGAAATTGTGACCTTCCTATATTGGCATATACCACCCCATTCATAGTATTAAGTTACTCCCACGCTGTACCGTGACTTCACAATAAAAGTCTCGATCGGGTCTTAAATTTCTCGTGGTTGTCTTCACCATCCGAAAATATATCCATTTCCACTTCCACAAGTCTCTGGTCCATTGATAAATGCCCGAACACGAGGTGCTAAATAATTTCACAAGAGAGCGATTCCCTTCGGTTGGTCTGAAACATAATCCGGCTGTAGTCAAGTTCTATAACATCATTATGTCTTCCTGGGGACAGACACACTTTCGAAAAAATTGAGCCTACAGAACGCGGAATGGGGCTTCATAAAAAAGTCAACGTGGAAATTTGTGCAGCAAAACAAAATATAAAAACTGGAAAAAAAAAAAAGAAAATACAGAAACTCTCGCGCCCCGAAAAAAGAAAAATAAATAAAAATAAAATGAAAAACATAAAGCACCGGTGAGCCTGTACGCCACCACCGCTATACCACACCACACCTGTTTAGCCAGCATCCACCCATTTGTTATTTTGATACCCAGTAACGGATGGTACATAAATTAAAATTTAATTTAAATATCCTGGATGTCCCCATGGCACAAATTTGTGCCGTCCCGGGACCCGACTGCTCCTTCCCGGGACTGTTGGTGAGGCGCGGTGTAGCGGTCCCAGTCGCTTTATCGCTGCCAGATCTTCCGAAAAAAAAAAAAAAAAAAAATGTGATCGTATCCCTCGCCCAGATAAACAGATCGTGTTAGCTGATGAGATTTCGTGTCTCCTTAGGTCGTTTTATTCGCCCGGACTGAAATAAATTTTAATTCCTTATTTACTCGCCGACATAAGCTTTGGTCGTTATAATAAATGCTTTACGGTTGCGGTCCCCGTGGCCGAATCAACGTACTCCCGCCCAATACCAAAAATTAGCTGGGATGAGTCAAATAATTAACGATTTTTGAAATGTTTCTCACATAACTAGAATTATTTTCCCCAAAATTTTAGTCTAATCTAAGGCCTTTCACCTCATATATTCTAACATGCCCTATAACTTTTTAGAAACATAAATTACAAAATAAATAAATAACACCGAAATATACATTTTTATGTCTATACAAAACTTAATGCAGTAATACCCCAAAGTTAAGCAATAGGTGAATAGGAAAATCGCTTAGACGAAATTCTTGTAAGTCAACGAGCATCTTTGACTAGAGATTCATATTTATTTTGTTTAAGTAATACCAATCTGTTGGTAACTTTAGTGTATAAGGTTAGAAAGTAGAAGACTTTATAAAATCTAACAAGATCGTCTGACAAAACTGTGATCAATTCTCTTCATACAGAATTTGTCCCTAGTACTAGCAGTTCTCTAAATTCTATGCTTTTTGATGGAAAGGCAATTTTCCTTAAAGTCTATCTTTTCAAAGGGGTTACAATTTCTTGTATAGTAGAATACCACAAGAGGAATAAATCCTGAAAGTTTCAAGCCAATCTGAGCAAAACTGTAGGAGATAGTGACCTTTAAAATTTCTCCTATGCGGCTCAACCGCGTAAAATCGTAAAACTTTAAACGCGTTTTTCTCAATCCACAATTTTTACAGACGATAGGCAAGATCATTCTGAAATTTTGCACACATTTTTTAAATTATGTTGACTTATAAATTTTGTATAAAGTTTTGATTGCGTTATGCTCTGCATTTACGCTTTGTATACACGTTAAACAATAG
Organism: Philonicus albiceps; assembly: GCA_963969385.1. NCBI lineage: Eukaryota > Metazoa > Arthropoda > Insecta > Diptera > Asilidae > Philonicus > Philonicus albiceps. The sequence goes on from OZ017775.1 coordinate 30,531,889, forward strand.
AAAAAAATTGTAATAATGAAAAGAAATCACGCGAAGTATTTCTCTGTAAGTGTAGACAAGTGGTGGCATTAATCGCACACGGGCGGTATAGTCAGAAACCGCACAACTCTGAATTCATGCAAGTCGGGTAGCATAGGACGAGGTATTACTGTACAATAAAACCACAACAAATACCTACCCAATTATTCAATATCTTTATTAAGATTACCCCTATCCTTAAGGAATTTTAGAAGTCTATTCTCATTTGTTATTAAGAAATGCCTCATCTAAGTAGCTAGCAATTTCTATTGATTTACTATAGACAGTGCTGCCGGAAATTTTAGTACCAAACGTTGTTTCTGTTCAAATTAGTGCATGAATTAAACCAAAATTCTATAAAATAATTAAGGACAGACACAATCCCTCTCCTCCTTATCAACAAGCGATGGGGTATGGGAATAGAATGCCCAAAATCAACTTTTGGTCCTAAAATTTCCAGCAGCAGTATATAAAGAATTATAAATTTTAATAATTTGTAAAATATGCCAAATAAATCCTGCCTAAATAATAAAATCTTAATATTTTAGCTACTTTTGATCAAAATTCTCATTTCTCTCAATTCAATTTAACGAGCCTATTAAAGTTCAATGCTCTTGGTATTCAGAATATTCACAGGATTCTCTTTTTTTGTTTTTAAATTTTACGGACCCAAATAACCGAGAGTCCTTGCGAAAGACAACGAGGACATCCTCAATGTTGCCAATGAATAGGAACGAGTGGCTTAAACCTCGCCACGTGCCGCCCGTCTAGAATTTACACCCTCGCAACGAAGCTAGGCCAGGAGCAACAAAAGTGGCTCAGTCCTCGACGGCGGGCGCAGACATTGGCCTAATTTAGAGCCGAACACAAGGCAATGGTGCGGCTCACATACGCCTCAATTCAGGACTCTAGGACACTTCAACTGGTGGCGAATCCTTCCGAGTTCGGGGGCCCCCATCGTATAAAAGAGTGCCCGACTCGGCCAAAGGAGATACAGCCAAAGGACAATTTGCTAGGTGACACCTTCAGGGCCAGACGTGGATTAGATGCAGAATGTGTGCCAAGGTTCAGAAGCATGCCAACAACCCCTGGCCCTGTATGGCTGGGACAAGGGGCGAGGGTGGTGGGACCTTATTCCGCTCATTTGCGGAGGGTTTTCGTGTAGCACTTTTCAAGGCCTCCGGTTGCGAGGGCACTCAAATTTATTTCTGGCGACAATTGGGTTCATTGGACCCCATGTGGCGAGGATGCGACCGCCAGTTGACTCCCGGAACTCAATCGGGCGAAAACCCATTAAAAGTAGTTGGGTGCACCGATGAATGCCATAATGACATCGGGAATTGGTTGGATTCTTGCGACCCCTGGAAAAAAAAATGTGCGGGGGTGATGCATCTGCTCCTTTCCAACAATTTTCTTTTCCCAGTTTTTGTGATGTCACCAGACGAATACCTGGTGACATCGGCAACTTTCGGGGCGGAAGAGCGACGATACGCAAGGACAATCGTTCCAAAAGATATCGGATTTCTTCTCAACCGCAAACGAGGCCGGGGATTGTCATATTAAAATTGCCACGATATACAAAAGATGATGGAAATGAAAAATAATATTTGTCTGGATCGTGGCGAGCGGCTCCTGTGATTGTACCGGCCTCATAACCATATGATTTCGACCGAGGAGGCTCGAATGGCAAAATCCTGTTAAAGAATCGATGCCATCCACATTGCGACGACATCGCATGAATGAGCCATCTCAAAAGGAGAAAAATTGTCAACCGTCGCTCAAAGAAATATTTGACATATCTCCGGGCGAGGCTCAGACCCTGGCCCTATACTTTAGGATGAACGGAACAATAGGTGAATTACACGCTCTTGATTTCTGGAAGAAGGACGCGCTCCTCAAATTAAAAAGGGATCAACACGGGAATTTGTCATAGTTTGAAGGACTCTTTGTGCCATCGGGCAGAGATGATGACGACAAATTACAAAGATGGGCCAAAATGGGCCGCTACCGGTTACCTTCTTCAGGTATAACCGACTCAAGACGTTCTTATCTATGTCTCGGGAAATCGTATCATTGTTACCTTGAATTGTCACGAAATTGTGTTTATTACACGACAATGGAAATTTTTAGTTCATTATTAATAGATAAGCTGTTTCTTGCCCTATTTTTAAAGAATATGATCCCTTGTGACTCTGAACGTGCACAATTTGTGTCTTTTTAATACGAAAATGTTTAGAATTTGAACCTTCACATATTAGTCGTATACAAAAAAAAAAATCTATTATCTAATAATATTGAATTACTTTATCCTTATATTCTTCAATTTATATATAATGGGGATATAATATAAATATAAGCTAAGTAATTTAATTAAAATTGCTTATGACTATTTTGATATCTTACATGTTTTTAAAATCTCAGGTATTTGAAGTGTCGTAACATTTTCAAAATCAGAAGGAGACATGCTGACGAAATACTCGCAACTAAGCTACAGTACTAAGTCGGATAAGTTTAGGTCTGAAATCGCGAATAATGAATTTAAAGAATTCCTAATTTCGTAAAAATATAAACCTTTGAATCAAACGATAGTCAACCAACATTAAAGTGCACGAGAAAGCTTATTTAGCTTATTGAATACGACTATCATATACTATTGAATTGTCAGCCACAGACAACTATGTTAGGTATTTATTCGAGGTTTTATTTTTAAAAAATATCAAATTTACACCTATAAAAAGAAATGTTCGTAGAAGATACGCTTTGATTTGCTACAAGTAACCATTCCCAAATATCAATTCAATACAAAATTTGCTATGAAATCTGATAAATACAATACCATCAAATAAACTCTCTGCTTGATTTGATAAAAACATTTATAAAATAATGTTTTAGAAGTATTAATTTAATATTAGCGTTTTTATTTCAAGAATATTTCTAGTTAAAAGACTTTTAAATCGATTTGACCTTGAATATGAAATTTTGTATCAAATTGTATTTTTTAAACTTTACTTGCGTGTTTATGGATTATCCAAAATTTAAGTCGTGGACTAAAAATATTATTGAATGATGATTGTGATGCAAATTGTTCTTTTAGCAAAATTAAAATGTTTTGCTAGTGGTAATAATAACAAATTTCAATTTATTCATCATGACTATCCTATATATATTGCCTGCATAACATTAATAAGGTCGTAAGGCACGATTAGTTTTAGCTAATTAGTAAATAAGGTTTGTTGCTAGTACTTTTATTTTGAAATTTATTCATCTTATAGACATTTTTTAATTTATAAGGTACATGTCTGTATTTTACTTCTGGCAAAGAAACCAGCTGTATTCAATTTACCTACTTAAATTATGGGTAACCGAAAAAAAAAATTAAATTATCAAAAAGTTCTGAATTAACTGTGAGAAAGTACTGAAATCATTTGTAATAATCCAAAAATATTTCCTAAAATGATACAATCACCCCATGGAAAATATCTGTAATCGCTGGGAAGAAAATCAATTTTGTTTTCATTCACTAAAAATAAGAAACTTCACAAATCTGTACCCTTGTAAAATTTTTTTTGTTTACATATTGTGCGGGACCCTCTATGAGACTCGTCAGGATGGGTCACCAATTTTTTCATCGTCTCAAGTCATGTGTGGTCTAATTTGTTGCCCAAATAGTCAAAATTAAGTGTACGTTGTTAGGCTGGAGGCGATTACGCGACATCGACAACCAAAACGCTTCCATTGTCGTCACATTATCCGGCAGTAGGACTGAAGGGCCAGAAGGACCGCTATATAAACATATGTCTATTGCTTCGCTTGTCGCAATAATTCTCAATAAAAAAAAAATATTGTTTCGTTTTCATGAAAATTAGGGAAGAATTGACTGTCTGCGGAAAAAGAAAAAATTTTATACACATATACCATATACAATATGTCGAAGAGATGTTGTAATGATGATCAGCGGAAATTGGTCACTGTCGCGCCATATGATCGAATTTTAGATTGCGGGGTTCTCTAGGTCTATGCGCCGTGATGTTTCCTGGGGCCGTCATAAATATCTCAAACGAGTCCGCTGATGCGTTATGACCCCGATATTTCAGGGATTTTACGGCCCTCGTCGACCGGCACAAATTGGCCCGGTCGGGAGACGCTAGTGATGGCTTTTTAATAATTTGATGAGTGCTGAGCGAGTGCTTAAAATCGGCCTGCGGCAGTTGGTCTACCATAAGTAGGAGGCATCTTGCACTTTAAGCGCTAATTGATTTTCCTCACGAAAATGAAATGAAATATTCTACACTATCCGCAAGATATTATGCCGTAAAGTGGTACTTTATAAAATATTTATGCCTTATATTCTTGATTTTGCAAACTGTGGTACCCTGTCCAACTCTTCCTAAAGAGCTGGAAACTGTTCGCCGAGTCTTGAGGCTTTTGACAGCGGTCTGGTGCTATTGATTCCATTAAAGATATCAAAGTGCTCCTCAAGACGATTAACTGACTTGTGGAGTTCTACCAGCTGTTTCGGCTCCTCTGCTGATAAGGAGCAAGAATATTTGAAGGGAAAGGACTAAGGGCGGATGGGTGGATATTAAAGCGCATCGGAAGGATACCTTCTTGTGTCCTCAAGTGGTTCGAAGTGAGGGAAATCTCTTCTATTCAGTATTTTATATATGTGTACGTGTATTCGAAGTTAAGCTTTCACGGTTATTGTAGTTGAGGTTGAACTTTAGGTTTCGAGTGTGGGAAGGCTTATGTAGGCTTACAAACAATCGATTGGTTTCATTTTTGGGGACAGAGGGCCTACAATTTTCTCAAATTCAAGATTTCTTAAAGTCGAGATTTCTTGACTTTTGTTTTTTTCAGTAAGATTGTATCTTATTTAACCCAATTTTGAACCAGATTTTACACTGTATATCAAAGCTATATTATATGATAAGGTTTCTCTGACGCTTATGGTGTATTTCCAATCAATCTTCTTGATTTATCTTAAAGCAATTTGAATGAAAATGATTGCTTAGGAGTTTCAAGGTTAAAAGTTTCAAATTTTTCACGAAATTTCGTTTTAAATTAAGGAAATTATATAAAAAATACACAAATTTTTGTATAATGTACCTAGGATGTTTCCACTTTAAGTGGTTTTTGAACTAATTTAAATTATTATAGTACCTTAATTGATTTAAGCTAATATAAGTAATAGAGAGGGCAAAATATTATACATTTATAATGTAATATAAATTTTCTAAATTGTAGGTACTAGTATGTAAAATAATCTTAGAATAGTCTTTGCATATTAACTTTTTGAAGTCGTTGTAGTAAAGTATTGCATTTATTAGAAATTGGTGATATATAACTACTCTATTATTTTGTATTTTAATTATTATTTATATATAATAAACTAACCACTTACAATGCACTCTGATTCTCATTACTTACTAGATTACTCACTCGAAATAAGTGTCCCAATTTCAAAAAGTAACTAAGTCATCTAAATTGTAAAATTGCATATATTATACTGAGTTATACCTCTATTATTTTAATAAATTATGTTATTGGTTGATGAATCTAATGCTGTATATGGATAAGCTAGTTTTTATAATTGTATTTTCTTTATGTTAACAATTTTGTTTGGAGGAGAAGTTAGAGGGGATTTTGAAATTAAATTACCATTCTACTCGAATATTTTGTATGTAGCAAAGTCTAGCTAAATAGATTCTAAGTAATCTTCACTCATTTTTAAAAATTTACATCGATCTTCTAAGTATCCCATATATCACAAATTACTTTAATCCAAAAACAAGATAGATATTATGTCGTTCGGCATATTCTCTTTTACTTTTCCAAATTGAAAATGAAAATCATCCCCAGGACGTGTCACAGCTATCGCTGCAAATCAAATAACCTATAAACCGCAGGATAACACCAGAAAATGACAAACAGCCCCATCGGAGGACAAATAGAGTCATACTTGAAAATCCACTTTGACTTACGTGGCCCATTTCCATGGAAAGCCTTTCCTTTTCCAGTTGGTATCACCAGTATAGAGGGGGTAGCGAAGACACCAAGCATTCTCTTCATAAATTCAAGTCACCTCAAAATATTATCATCGAAAGCAGCCCTTAAGCGCTATGAAACAATATCAAGGAGTTATCCGGATCCAATTCACGAGGGATCCCAAAGTCCCGTGGTCGGAAGGGTTGGTTCTCGGTTTGTAGACTGTGGCAAACCTTCTCTGCCACACACCACCGTTAGGCTTCCTGTCCCCGTGGATTTGATGGAGTGCCTTGTGGCAAGTAAATCGCGTGCAATATCAAAGTTAATAAAGTTGTCAAATCTGAACAGCGAAAATTCTTATATTCATTCCTGCCGCAGTTTTGCTTTACAGGATTGCCGGGCGCGCATTCAATATACTGCCACAGCATAGAGTTCCTGTTGGAATAGGGTGGGTTCTAGAGTGTTGGCGGTAAACGGGTGAATCACGCCATCCGTGGAGTGTTTGGGCTGCGGTTCCCTTTTCCACTGAGAAATTCATAAATTTATGGGCTTCGAAAAGGATAAAAAGGTAAATATTTGCACATGAATAACACGGGGGTGTTGAGATAAGGGCTTTGTGGCGAAAGGCGACGGAAAATAATTTTGTAGTCCAATTTCGCTACTGATTTACAACGTAACCCTTTCGACCTTTGAAAGTCGGAGAGATTTGTGGATCTGACCATACCATAAATTCCTGAAAATTAAATTTCAAAATTTATACCCTTTCCTCGCTTGAATTGAGTAGGCAGTGCCCTTATACAAATGTTCGGATGCGCGGTTAATCCCTTAAAAGGCAGTAAAAATTTAATCCCTGATTTTCATATAATTCGATTCAATTACGGAACACTGTAATTCGCTCCATAAAATCTCAAAATTATTTCAAAAATGCGCCCTTCGCATATAGACTTGGATAGAGAAGCGAGGGTGTGTTAAACGCAAATCCTAGAAACTCTGATTGTGTTCTGGCAATCAACTTTCGGAACGCGTCATACACACATGTGTACAGTCACAGGAGCTTAGTGCAAAACCCTCTCGTTTTAGGCTGAGGATAGCAGCAAGGAATATTAACATCCTCGAGGATGAGTTTCATTCTCGAGGGACTGTTACGGGTGTCGCGTTAAATTCCTCCATACGCTCTCTCTTGCCCAAAAGATTCCCGCCAGTTGGGTAGATAGATGCTCAGTGTCACCCTGTTTTTGGGTGATTAACAATCCCCAGTTTTACAAAATATGACTCTATTATAGGGCCCCAAAAGTTTTGAATGCAGGGAATCAGCATGGTGTCGCACGATATCCACCACCAGCACCGAATCCTTTCAAAGTCGGGCTCAGCCCATTCTTCCCCGAGATCCTCTTATTTTACGTATGGAATTAAATGGGGTTCATCGTGATATCATCCTCTTTCTCCTTTCTGCGCATCTCATAGGCGGGTACTTTCGAGTTGAGCCTGTAAAGTCGTTATAAAATCATAAAATTGAATGAATTGGATGGGACCAGCCTGGTGCTTCTAGGGGTAATCGCTTTCATTTTATTTCACATCAAATAATAGTACATATGGCGACATGGTATATAAGTCGACATAAATTGTAAGTACAGTTCCAAGTACTCAGGAAAATACACAGCAGACCCATCATGATTATGGTTTTCGGGGATTAAAGCAATTAAGAATTATAACCGCATACATACAAAACAGGGTGATATCAAACAAAATATGAACACATTTACACTGTCAATAACTGAAAATATTTACAGAGGTCATATTATTTCAGCTTAAGATTCAGGTTTATGTGATTTTTCTTAGTTTTGGAGAAATACATACATAATTCGGTATAAGATGATGAATGTTTTCTTTAACTCTTTGGTTCAATAACCTGATTAATAACAAGACATGCATTCTGTAAAACTAGTTTAAGCTGTTCTCAGATAAATCTTAGTTTATGATTTATTGCTGCATAATTTACTGCTTTTGTTATTTGGTATTTCCAGTATAATGAGTAAATATAAAATTAAATAATTTGTCGGTAAAATGACAAGGTTCTATCTCTGAAATTAGAATTAAATTAATAATTCAAGTATTAAAAATAAGACACTACTACTACTCGTTTCAAAATAATACGTAGGTATATACCTTTCTTTGGTCTCAGCTTACCTTAACTTATATTCAAAAATTTCAATTGTTAATTGTACCTTTTGAATTATCAAAACTTAAATTTTTGAATGATTATTACGTTAGGTCATGGTTTTGATGACACAAGGACAAATTTTGGTATTTTCTTATTATTTGTTTTGAAAGAACAAACGAAGGATCCTCTTATAAAACACTACCAATGATTTGTCAACGATACTTAAAAATATAATAAAACTTATATAGGTCAGTTTGAAGTAACGACTATCCTATATTTCAAAAATTACAAGAAAGTCAGAGAATTTTTATTTAGATCAAAATTATTACAGTTTACTCAGACAATTATGAAGTTTGCTATTAATAAATAGGTATGAATCAGACTTAATATTATGAATATGATTTGTATGAAATTATAATTTGAACAACTTAACTATATGTTTGATACGTATTAAAATCAACCAAAAATAACTACATTTATTGTTAATATTAAAAATTCGCCCCTAAAGAGGATAATCCTCTCATAATCTTTGTAATTATACATTGCTAAATTTCGTATCAATCTATCTTAGTCCAGCGGAATTCTTCTGTCATCTACAAAAGATGCATGGACCAGTCACTTTTGTGTGGGTGGCACATTAAAAATTTGTCTATGGATATTTCTGTACTTCCGACAGTGTCGGATTGAAATATTATCGGGCCGGCGAATGACTAAACGTCCAATCAACAACATATTTCTCAAAGGAGCTGTGGGCGGTTCACCGAAGTCTCAAGTCTGCCGAGTCAAGAAGTTTAACGTTCTTCAGACATAGGGCGCCGGGGGGTAGGGGAAGGGGGAGCATATCTTATGAGTCGGCGGCGGGGAATAAGACGACATCGGACGACAAGTGGACAGAAATTAATAGAGGTGGATGAATGGTGTACAGAGGCGAGCAATCAACCGATGACCATTAATAATTTATGAAGACTCTCACCCGAATCAGAGCGCATGCCGCGAAACACTAGACATTTGCACAAAAGTGATATTAATGAGGGTAGAAGAGGGGGATTGGCGCGAAAAAGTCGCCTGAATGATTTCAACAGATTTTTCTATGTTCTCGAATAAATTCTAGGAGCAAATCGATTTGGGTCCGGGTGACAATTTTCTGAGCTGTTTGATACACACATAATCGCTAAAATTCCGCGGACGGGCATTATACTCCGGCTGAGTTTTTCGACACCTATTGGCGCGTGAAAAATTTGTTTGAGATGCTTAGAAACAGTTTTACCTGGAACACGTTCCAACACCCTCAGAGGCATTGTTGGGTGATGAAATGAGATATTCCTCATAAATATGCATAGGAGGTGATTATGGCTCCTTACCCAGAGTTGGTGACTGCGCACGGCCTGGTAAGATAAAGGGACGCCGATAAGTCACGTTGTTATGTAATTCATGTCCCCCGGACAAAAGGTACAACATAACTCCCAACAGTTTATGTCTTCCGATGCGATTTTCATCTTTCAAGGGCAATTATCGAGCCTTACATCGGCACCGACTCGGGCTGCCTTTTTTCCATTTTAATTCAAACTTCCCCTGCCCGTCGGGGCGCTCCTTGGACACTTAAAAATTTGTTTCTGGCATAGTCTGGAAGGTACCGCCATTCGATAGGTGACTTCCCCCGCCCGGAAAAAGGACCAAAACCAAAAATAATTAACAACTCGAGATTTTTTACGTTTGCAAATGCTGAGTACGACTGAGGACAGTACCTGAAAGTCGTGACTGAGATTATTTGCATACAAAATTCTGAATCTGGTAGAATCTGTAAGTAATGGCCGGAATTCTTGGTGCAGCTCGGCTGTAAGAACAGTACAGAATCAGGCGTTCCTGTGAACCGGTAGACTCCAGTATATCCCTCCGATCCGGGACGCCCGCGACCCGCTTGCCTGCGGATAGAGTAAAATTAAGTCGAATTTTCTATCTTTTGCAGGCATGGCGATGCCCGATCGGGGTATTGAGACATACCTGAGCACAGGGCGCCACTTTTAGATGGGAATTCGCTTCTATCCAATTGAAACAACGAGTAAAAAGCGCAAAATGGAGACAATATGGCCGGGTCGGATGAGAAAGATTCGGAGATCAAAGAATTTCCCCCTACTGCAGCAGAAGTTGCTATTTGTTGCAGAAGTTCTTTGCGATGCTTTCTGTGTGACACCAATGCCGACTTATGTTGCGTACTTGCGTACTAAAGTAATAAAAACATAACTTTAAGCTAGCCTTTACTTGTGATTTCATAACGTACTCTCCGAAAATCTCGATGGTGAGGTCTAGACTAGGGTTACACTATACGTAGAATTGAAAAGTCCCGACAAAAAGCCTAAACTCCCTAAGAAAGTCGGACTTTTCTTTTCGCGTATTACGTATTTCTTTAAATAGTAAGCCAAAAATTTCAAGTTTCCAAGTTTAGCCACACTATCTATGTATATTTCCCATTAGATTCATTTTTGGTTTTACCCAAGATGAAAATCTCCCCTAATCGAAGTAAAAACAGAGGAAATAAAATCACAGAGGTTTTAATTTTCGATAGTAACATTTTTCAAGAGTATTGTCTCTAATGATTTTATTTAAAATATTCGCAGCCTACTTTAAATAACAGTTAAATTAATAAATTAACCTTCAAAGTGAGTGGAATAGGCAAAAACAATTATAAAAATGAAATAAAAAATAAAATGCGCCATATGGACATAGTCTGCGAAGAGGCCTACTACTTTTATTTATCTAGGTTAAACCTTTATAAATAAATAAATAAAGTTTTTACTATTTATTAATTTTATTATAAACTAATTGCACTTAAAGAGATGCTTCAGCAAAGACAAATCTAACTAGAGTGAGCCCAAAGAAACGATTAACAATTAAATTACTTTTTAAAGAAAAGCAGTGTTAGCTAGGATTAATTATTGATTGCGACAATATGAAATTTCAAAAGATCCTTTTAGATTTGTTCTGTTAATAGTTGAAAAAAAAAAATTATGTTTATTTTCTATGATTGAAAATGAACATATCTCCTGTTTAATTGTAAGTAAAAAGTTAATCTTGAATTCCCTCTAACGGCTGGGTGGCATAATCAATGTCTACCGGTAAGGGGCATTAAAAACGCATCAAAAGAGAACGCGCCCAAATCAAAAATTTATCGACTATCAAGGGCAGAAGAGTTCTCAACGGATTCTCACCATAGTCTCAGGTCTCTTACTGCCATAATTGTGGAATGTGAATTGCTCGATATGTTCGTTCACACCATTGAACTCGCCCACGGAGTTGGAGGCGGCCCACCGCAGCAGCCCCAAAAATGAACGAATTTATGAAGATAATTTGGAAACAATTTTCGATTTTATACCTGGGGCCCGACGTGCATACAAATTAAAATTGAAAGCGCGAGAAAGCCCCAATCCAACTGAAATCCAATGAGATTCAATTAGCATTCCGGTCGTGACTGTGTTGTTTTGTCACATTTCGGCTTTTATATATATATATATTTTTTTTTTGTTTTCGGGAAAAGGCAAAATGAAATTTTTGGCTGAAATCGTGTCTTTTAATATCCATAAAATGACAGGGTAAGGGTAGATCTGAATGGGCCAATACAAAAGGTGCCGATACGATCGCCTCCAGCCAGAGCCCGGTGCAGACGATGCGGCGTCACTTTGGATGCACCTGGCCTAGGTGAGTTCCGCCGTGACTGCTAATAGGAAGGAAATTCTAGATAAATTACGGGGAAAAAGGGTAGCTCCTCGGAAAATTATCCCACAGGAGCTGCGGCGCATTCTAATTAGCTTTCAATTAGCACCGTGTCACCGTGACATGGGAGCTGGACTTATCTCCCAATAGAATAGACGAACGAATGCGCGGCCATCCATCGCCACTAATTAGACGAGGAATCAGATGAACCCGGAGGCTAATGGAAAAGCCTCGTTCGGGCCGGGCGTCATATCGGGGCCGAGTTATTACTTATCTATAATAATCCAGTAATAACGGTAGTAACGCGGGCTATAATCCAATTAGGGAACGGCAGCGATCTGGGCGCGGTTGCATTGACTGAAACTTGATGTCTTCTTCGTTGTCCGGTATCGGACCTTCGGAGGATAATAAAAGTGCGGCAGCAGCTATGCTGGCGGATTCCTATCGTTATGATGGCGTTATCGGTGGCATGCTGCTCCTAAACGACTATTTTACGAACTGGGCCCGATTATCGACTGATTTATGGCGGGTGGTAACGATATGCGATATGTGCTGTAAAACCAGGATACTAAAAACGATTTGACCGTAAACTTGGAATTATTTCGAAAATTACTTAATGAAATCCCCGATGGGATACAGTACCCTCATTTCAGTTAACGATATATCGCGAAAGATGGTCCTTTCCATTAAATGATTGACCAACTGAATAATTTATTTTCAAAAATATTTGTTTACATTACATTCGAAAAATAAAAGTAGAAAATACACTTACTTTTAAATTTAATAGTCTAATTAGCCATTTTTAAAAGAATTATTTAGAAAAATTTAAAAATTTAGGTAGGTTCCAATTAGTTATCTGTTGTATAAAACATTTGTAGAACAGAAAATATATGTGGGTCGTTGTCGATGACTAGTCTAGATTAATTTGGATCACAAAAAAATTGTTAAATCTACGTTGAATGAAACCTTAGGCCTTATTCGCCAATCTGATCGAACCGAATTGAAAAGAGCTTGTAAGCTTTTCTCAAATCGAACGGATTTATGAATAAAAGGCCTATAGTTTTTAGTTTTTGATCTAAAAGTTTTTATAGATCAAATTAGATCAGAATCCAATCAACTTTAAAAAAAATAAATTATAACAAGTAAGGCAATTAATATGGTTTTAATAAACACATCAAAAGGTTATTTCTTGATAATTTCAAAAGCTTATGTATCGATTAATTTTGCTTAAACTCGTGTTTCATCATTGTTATCTACCAAAGTACCTCAAAAATATTTTAATTATCTGTGTGTTTCTAGAGATTAACAGTTTTGCTATTATGTATCCAATTTTTATAATTTCTAATAAACTCAAATTTATTTTTTCTTTCCAGCAAAATGCAACAAAATACATACATACATTTGTTCTTTAAATTAATGTATAGCTAGCTATTGTTAAATTAATTAATTTGCAAAACAAATGGTCATTAGCAAAACGTTTAATTAATTTTTTTTTATTTCTAAAAAATAGATTTTCTGATTCTATTGGAATATTTTACACTACTTAGTTTAGTTTTAAAACAAAAAAATAAATAAATAAAACAATTATTCAACAATTCATGGCAATGACTTATAGGGAACAAATAATAAAATTCGTTTTAGTGCTGGCTTTTTTAAAAATTTAAATTTGTAGTTTGAAAATAATTTTAGATCTTCTATAATTCCAATTCCTTACAATCTAAGTTTTATGAGTTTTTCCTGTTTTAAGTACGCTATTTTTATAATTTTTATTTTTTCTTATTTATTATCTAAACCATGTTCTCATACTTTTTGGTCTTTGGACTTTATCGATTTAGTATAAAATTGTCTTATCAACCACACTATCAATAATTCTAGAACATAAAATCACGCGTGTCGAAATAGTTGATCAAAGTTGATTGTCATTTTGGCACATTTAATCTAAATAAAAACAATTTAATGTACTAATTTATCGTAGCGAAATTAAAGTTGCCTTGGTTATTTCTCAATCACTCGATCATTAACCATCACCTAAAAATACATTTTACAGGTATTGATGATACCGCAAGAAAATCTAAACCTAAAAATATTCTCTAAAACAATGTTAAAAAACATATGCAATTCGACCGAGATAAAATTATATATATATAATCAAAGCGCAACAATGCAACAACATTTCGTCATGACACCATTCCTGGGAAATCCATCGGGCCAGCATTAGCATACCACGAAAAATTTCAAAGGATCCTCCTTTAGTTTTGTGCCAAAAATAAAATAAAATTTGAATGTGAAAAACGTTGAATACCAATTGGCATTGCGGGCATATATACGTGTATATCTCTTTTTAATAAGAGCGCATTTCCCGCCAAACAAATGTCGATCGACCGGCAATTCTTCATCGTGTATTGACCGGGCCCGGATCGTGCTAAATTTTATGGTATGCGCTGCTGTTCGTCAACTTAATTGATATGAGTAAGTCGAAGGAATTAATTGTTATTTCGGTCAAAGAATATACTCCCTGGCTGCGGGCCAATTTTTGTTTTTATTTTTGTAACGTGTGTTCGGTGCTACCACTGTGAACAAGATCGTTTCAGAAATTAACTGCAATGAGGGTACCTGACAGGCAGTGACAAATGCACAAATATGGTAGCTGGGAAGAGCAGCTTAGCTATTGATTGCCAGTCAGATGATTTATTTGACGAGCGATTAAAAACTGTCTGGGTAAAAATTGTGATTGTCAACGTTTGCAGCAAACATAAGAAAACCAGCTTAAAGAGCAAAGATGGTTTACTATACCTTGGTAGGTTAACACCATCTTTATTCGATCGACCAATCTCCGTTCGAGCCATTGATTATGCTAAGAAAAATAAATGCCCAATTATCAATTTCCCACAGGTATGCCTCACTCCTCCTACTCCTCCTCGTTCTCCTTGGAGCCTGATCAGCACGAACCTTTTGATCAATCTGGGGTTAACGCTTGGCCAGCCAAACCCACTGATCGTGGTGAAAGAAAAACCGGCAGGTTATCGCTGGTTATGCATAAAATCGCATTTAACCATATTTCCGATCATTTAGCTGATCTATCGATCAAGATAGCCGAGTGTGAATGATTTGCCAAGTGCGATACCTCGTCTATCGCACTGGTTCATATCATACCGTGCCGCAATCCGAAATGATCATGGAACGTGCGTGAAAGCTTTCGGATTTGATTTGTACTGCGTTTTTCTATGTCCATTGGTCCATCTCTCCGCACGAAGAGTAGAATCGGTTGTTTTGGGGCCGCACAAAAAAAAAAAAAAAAAGAAAAAGAAAAACTACTTCTCGCCTCAAATTTTTATGAATGAACCGAGTTTCTTAGCTCGAATCTGACCCGGTTCCAGCTCGACCAGTCCAAGATCGTTTTTCATCGCACCTGAATGAATTTGAATTTTTCACCGACGATCAGTCTATTGGCCCCAAAGGTGTTTTTCTTGCACTCTATCTCCGGAGATGTAGGAAAAAAAAAAGCCGAAAAAGAAAGATTCCGCTATGAAGATATCGAGAACAGTCTGATAAAGATTCATTCAGAGCTGCAAAACTAGCGGGGCAGCAATTAATTTTTTTTGTGTTTCTGGCTGTTTTTTTTTTTCTTTATCGAAAGGAATTCGTGGACAAATAGTAAAGAGCTATTCGCCGGCTCATTTCCATACACCGGCTCTCGGTTGCTCTCAGTAGCTGCTGACCGTGCTAAGGTACATGGATCTTAGCAGTAACAAAAGATGCTCCGAACGGATCGAATCGCACCTCAGAATGAAGATTCCCCGAAGTATACGTGCCCGCGCAGGTAAACACATAGTTGCGATCACGGGCTTAGGACTGGCAGCCACTTTTCGGGGCTTTTATGTTTTCTGAATTGACGCCCTGAAACACAAAGTCATTTTAGAGCCACTCACGACTTCTTTTTCATATTTTTTTTTTATTTGTTGCTTCTGGATGCCTTCGATACGCATCAACAGGAAAATTTTAAGATTTTTTTTATAGTTTAATTTTTTTTTTTGATATTATATTGCGCCAAGGACCAGAACATAGCTCAGTGCCACCTTATCGAAGCGGCGGCGGCGGCTTTTCTTTTTTTTATCAGAACATGCATTTCGCTAAGTCATTCAAATTTAATTTTATAAGTATCAACCGGCGTTTTTGCCGATCACACAAAAGATTTGATTAGTTATGTTGTTTGTTTCATTTCGATTATAGCAGATTTGATCTGCTACTGGTTTCTTTTTAACAACGAAAGGTGCGAGTATCTACCTTTTTTGGATGCCCTGAATTGGACTGATGCCTTTCTTTTTATGTCGAACTAATAGCCGACCTGCGGTCGAAATTCCTTTCATGAATTTTACACTTTTTCTTAGAATTTTTATGTCATGCCTTCTTAGGCTGATAGTCAATGTCTGCTAAAGTCTCAGATGAAAGCACATAAAATTTGTTTTTTTCAGTATTTTGTAAGATCATTTCTTTGATCACAATCACTTTGGTCTTATTTTTTTGTATGCTACTAAATACGAAAATATATATATATATTTTTTTAATTAAGTCACATGTGACTCTAAAGAGTTTTAGCACCATAAAAGTTTGCTAAAAATATTTAAATACAATAAAATGCATTTTAAAGATTAAATATGTTCAAAAAAAAAAAAAAACAACAACAGCAGCTACCAGACTTTATTTAAATTTTGCAATCGACTTAATCCTAAGATACCAATTATAATTCATTTGTTAAAGATAACCTACACTTGTTTACTGATATTTCCACGAATATTCATAAATTTTTTTCGGTTCCTGCTCGAGCGTGAATATTAGATCAGCCGCCAGTGGGATTATAATTTGCAATCGCCTACACTATCTTACTAAGATTTACATTAAGAATAAATTAAGGCGGATGTTTAGGGGTCGATTTTTTTTTTTGTTATATGACTGCGATTTCTATTTTATTAGAATATTAGATAGCCAGAATTACATACCTACTGTCATATATTTTATTCTTTCAGTTTGTGATTAGCTGCTTATACTTTAGAGATTAGCAAATTTTGAAGGTCTTTCAATGTAGGAATTTACTTTTAAAAATTTATAGTTTTAGAAAGATAAGTTTTCTTTTCAAGCATTGATTCTTTATACCTATTTATAATTTATTTTCTAAAGTAGATTAAACTTACATGAGGATTATAATAAACTAGATTTAATGTAAACAACAATCAAAATATAATTAAACGGCATTATATATGTTGGATACGTTAAAATTAAATGAATGTGGTTTACAAACATGGGTTGGTTAGGCATTTTTCAATTTTAATACTATAGAGATGGAAGTCAGTTTTCCATATATGAATCTTTCATTTAAAATAAAAATTAAAATAAACTTTTATAAATAAGAAATGTGTAAAATTGTATATGTCTTTTGAAACGTTCAAACCGTCACACTTTTTCGACGTGTATATGATAGGCAAGAAAGATATGATAAGTTATTTATTCTACTGGCGGTGCTTGCTTACGTTATCATATGTGAACCACCGGTGATCCACGCTGCCAAACGGAGTAAACTAGTTGTGGACCACCAGTAGTTAATTAATTTCAAGGGCTACATACCACGAATGTAATGAAATAATGTAGCACTATTTTTCTACGTTAACGCCAACTAAACTTTGGTAAAAGAAACGTGAGCCCAAAAGAGGCATACAGAGCCACCACAAATACTATACAATTTAGAGACTACTGACCCTAATTTCCGACTCTACCTTAATTAATCAATATTTAAATATCACGAATCGCTTTCAAAATATCTATGTACCTATGTAAAAACGAAAGTTATGCCTTTTTTTTTTTAATAGGTGTAGTTTTTTTTTATATATTTCATATTTATATGTATTTTTTAGATATCTTTACTGATTCTCACGAATTAAATGTTATTAGAGAAGTAGCTTAGTATAAAGCTAAATTGTACTTTTTTTTTATAATATCGCCAATATCTATTTATTAAAATCAAAATCTATTCAATTTTTTTGCAGGAAGAGATATAAAAGATAAATCGAGGTTAATCGATTTTTCATGGCTGAATGTAGCCAATGTTTGACCATGTTAAGCTAAAAATTTGATGGACATCTCATATTAATTAACTTAATTATGATTTATCGCGGGCATGTAACTGGACCGATCAAATCAAACATTCGTGGTTGACATTTGCTTATTCGAAAGCTATATGCTTCGCGTTTGGCACCAAAAACGAAATGCCACAAATCCATCATTTGAAATGAGGCCCTCAGTGATACAAAAAACAAAACAAAAAAAAAAAAAAATTAATTATATTTCCCACGTTACGTGACCTTATGAATGGATGGACCATATCAAAATTTGGAATGTAACGGTTAAAGGCGACTAAGAGCTCGAGACAAATTATTTAGAATTAAAAATTGAAAGCGAGCCTAATAGCCGGTGACCATTTGAATAGCATCAGTTCAAATAATTTATGCGTATTAAAAGGCTTTTAGTCTCAATTTACACCTGTGTTTGTTTAGACTCGGATGCTCATCTGAAAACCGACGCGAAGAGCTCATTTGTTTCCCCGCCATCGGGGATACTATAGGTGCTTGAGATTCTTAAGCCTTTTATGGGACGAATGTCGCCTGGTTGATGGTTTAGATTAGTTTTAATCACTTGTCACAGATTATGACGATGACCGCAATGATGACGATGACACTGATGGCCAATTTCACACATAATTTACATTTTGTTATGAACGGGAATATTATTGGCCATGGGAAAGGAATGTCGCAGCGACTATACCTGAGGAAGCTATCTGAAGCGCTCGAATCAAGCTATTATTATGGCTATTTCAACTTTTACGATTCGTGTTCATTTCGAGGCCTATTCATACAGAACAACAGTCCCCAGCCACTGATTAATTGAGATATGAGATGGCCATCCGCCAACAGTCAAATGAAAAATATTGAGCAGTTTCATAGCATTTCTAAGTTTTTAGATTTTTATTCTTGTCTTCATTTCATCAACTTTTCCTTTTAAACTATGATATATTTTAATAACTATAGAACTTTTTTATAAGCAATCCAACGTTTTGTTCAATAAATATATAAAAGGATTATTTTGGATTTTAATTTTCCAATAACTAGAACGAGATATATATCGTACCTCTCTGGTTTTATATATTTTTTTCTAGCATATCGTCGCTATTATATAAATTTTAATTTAAATAATTTAAGTATTCAACTGATAAAAATTTGTTGACAATCCAAATAATGCACACATCAAAAAGATTAAGTGGTCAAAATTATTTCTAAAACAAATTGGCTAACCCAAAGTAGCTTCCTCTCCATTTTTGTTTACTTATAAAATATTTCTACTCATTTAGAGGCATTAGCCAGACTATTTTCAGGATATTAAGTTAATATCTTCAAATAGAACATAAAAGGTTATTATCCTAAATGGGATGTATCAAGATTTATTTCTACATTTATAAATAACTTTTGTATCTTAGCGACTTTGTCAATAAAAATGAAGTAAAATTTTGAAGATAGTCTATAAACGCAACAAACTTCATCGTACCTAAACACTTAATCGTGAATGCCGTTTGAGACCATTTAATGGATCTGGAGTGCTTTATAATAGTCGTCTTTGTTTAGAATAGGAATTACCTACTTAATTCCATCTCTCACGGTTCGAAAAAATTCTATTCCCAAGAGTATAAGTACTCGAAACGTATCCATTTTTCATGTAATGATCGCGATGAGTTACGAATTCATAATAAGCAAATCTGGATACGCTTTCAAAAGATCACCTTACCCTTTGCCTGTTCAGACTTAGATATATATCTTTTTATGGGAATTCCAATAAATTACTGACTAACATCGTCAGTTAGTTGGCTGTAACGACACCTTAAAAGGGTTACTGCTGGTCAATTATGTGCTGCAGTTAAAACGAATACAGTAATTATCTCCTGGTAAGTATTCCACAATTGGTTCCATACGCCGTGGATCCTCTATCCTTTCCCAAACCCAATGATCATCACAGATCATCATAAACGTTATTTTTTTTACAATTCATCTTATCCTACGGCTGGTTTGCATCTGAAGCATGTCATAATTTTTCTAAAGGAAATGTTTAACTGGAAAAGGATTTGTACAGCTGCAAAAATAATTTTTCTTGGCGATTTGTGATAGTTTACGAGTAACATCGTCATGCCTAGTTATGAGTTATTAGGTCTTCATTTTGAAACGATAAACACTAATCGACCATGAGATCGAGGGCTCAGCTTAGCCGTGGTTGTCTGGTTATCAACGCCTCGTCAAAATCGACATAAATGGACTTTCGATCTGGCACTGGGCGCATGTGCAAATCGCTTGAATGAAGTAATGAAACAGCGAAGTTAAATCAGCGGGTATAAATGCTTCGTCCGTTTTAGACCGAAGCCAATTGGTCTGGAATGATCTTATTTTGCCAGATCAATTAACGGAAAGGCTAATGACTTCTTGCTCTTGCCTGGAACATCCATGTTGTATCGGTGAAAAACTGAAAATCAATTATATTGTTCCCGGAGAAATTTAAAACTTCCGGACAATTGAACCAGACAATGGTGTGCTTAATGTGAGGGCGGATGGTATACTTTTGAGAAAAACTGATCTCATTGTTACCCAGAAAGTGACCAATTTCTGACCATCGTCTGGTTGTTAGTAACCCATTCAAGCTGCCTGGGGTATGTGCTGATTGATGATATCTGACCCCTTCGATATATTCACAGAACATTTGACCATCGCCCTGGGGTTTCAGCTGAATTGAAAAATGTCAGTTAGCACGAGTTCATAGATTTATGAGAACCGATCACACGTACGCCGGTCAATTTTGCCACCCTTAAAATTGACCGGACGCCTAAAAGCAGCCGATACCTGAGGCTATCGCCCGCTATCAAAAAATTTATTAGACCATCATTTTTGTTGCTTCGGGGCCTAGGAGTGAAATTAATTCCATCGAATGAGTGCTCGCCAAGCAGATGTAAATTGATCATTAGTATTCACCTGAGAAATGCCCATGTCCGCTCGCTATCTTATCTGTGAACTGTAGGGTTAACCCGAACGAGCGTCTTGTTTGCATTGTGTGAACTCGGATGGTTAAAGGGAAACACATTCGATGATAAAGCCGCTTAGAGCGTTTTATAAATTACTAATTTATGTCCGCCTACTATGGAGCACCTGCGACCCCAAATCGACCACACTTTACAATGCCAAAGAAATTTATCTTCGCGTCTTCCTGTGTGCTGATAGTGAAATTTTAAATTCGCGGTATTACTTTCTCAGACTTTACAAAAGCCAACTTGATGTATGTATAGCAGTTCAACTTTTAATTTTAACTATATTGCTCCATTTGGTTGATATTTAATGTTAATATTTTGTAAGTTAGTAGGCTAAAAATAATTCTCTAGCCGGACACACTATCAGACAGAATAAGATCTAGCAATTAATCAATTATTACTATAATTTTGTATATCTTATATCCTGGAAATTAAATAATTTCTCTAAAAAAACAAAAATTAACTTACAGAAAACCTCCTTTAAACAATAATAATTTCTTATAACTATACCCAAATTTGGAGGACCTTTGATCTTAAAATGGATTTTTTTCAAGCTGCTTCGAATGGAGAAATCGAAGTCTCAGTAATACGAGATAGCTGAATCGATTATACTACAGATTTTAAATAAGTTATTGATTTGATTAGTTTAATTTAATATCACAACGAATGTCTAATTTATTTTGGGTAAGTTTAAATAGTAAATCAAACTAGCAATAAATATAATTGGTCTGAATAGTTTACTAAAAAAATTGGTAAATAAGTTCAATTAAGTCTTATAGACGTAGTTTACGTGCTACTATAAAATACCTTTCATATCTTATGAGATGATCAGATTTTGTTTTTCTTTTTTTTTATATATCTTAAGTGACATTTTTAATTACTTACCTATTTCCAATTCAAATTCCATACGCTCTGAAATGAGAAAAATAACACTTTAATTATACTGTCAACATCAGTTAATTTAATATCGTTACCAACTTAAATAATGTGACAACAGGTGTTCAATTAATGACACTGATAAGGGATTTCATTTTAAGTACTGCACAAATTTATTTCTAATGTTTTATTAATTTTATGCATTTGGTGCAAATGTATCTCTGTAACTTAAATGGAATGTGAATTGATAATTTTATTCAAATATATCACGTATTACGACTTAAATTAGATGCTCAGATTATAATGTTACTCGATTTTATAGCTTTATATATGTTTCACACACCTTCTTCAATTGAAAAAAAAATATGTTATATGCCCCAGCTTTTCGCTATTAATTAATTCAATACAATTTTTTTTAATAGTAGTTATGATAATTAAGAGAAGGCTTTGCGAAATCTATAATAGCTCTTGTTTCAATTTTTAAAATCGAGCAACAATTACTAAAAGTTGATATACATATATGAGAATTAGGTATGGTATAAAACTTGAAGTAGACAAAAAAAAAGCCTAAATGTCTTAATTTCCTATTCATTGATTATTCATATTCGACCACTAATGGCATATTTATATAAGGGTTAATACTAACAAAAGAAAGTTATAAGGGTATAAATTAGCATTTTAAGCATATTTAGTAAAGTACAATATTACCTATAAATAAAATATTTTAAATCCCTAAATATTAGAGAAGCATTCATTTAATGATTGTATATTGACTAATTCATGATATGCTATAATGCATCAATTAATTAATCATACGAACATTAAAATAACACACCCTAATTTAATAATTTACGTACACTGATTTAATATTCGCAAGTAAATTCTTTAAAATTTATTTTAGTTGCATGTGACATACTTTAGAATTATTTATTATAATGACAACGGCAATTCTTATTAATAATCAATGGTTAAGTGAATATATGAGTGACACTGTGCAATGAAAAACTATTCTATAAAGGCCGAAATTGACATTGGAGTTTTCTGTCATTACTGAAGAAGTTAACATTTTAAATATAATGAAGGTGAATTTAAGTACATTTTTAGGACTAATATGCCTTTCATTAGTAATATAATTTTATGACGATTTCGCAAATTTTTAGATCTGACCTCTTTATAAACGATAGCAAAATTATTTATAAAACGGCCAATTTCTAAAACCACAACTAAATTATTTTAACTTCCACAATATATTTCATCTATACTCAATTATACCACTACCCGTTTAACTCTTTGAGGCACATGATTTTGTTTTTAATTATAGTAAAAAATTAATTAATTAATTATAGTAAAATAACTTTAAAAACAAATATTAAACTGTATGAGCATGAGTAATTTGAACTTTTCGAGGTAGGTTAAAATATATCTCATCATGCATAAAAGGTTTAGAAAAAATTGGGACTGTTTTTTAACCCATCTAACGCCAAAGAGCTTAGCTATTTCATTTATAAATCACTTTCAGACATTTCCTGAGAAAAATTTAAAGTACATTTATTATATAAAAAATGTATTGCATAAATTACGACCTTTATATAGTAATCCCATTTATCCCAAGTTATTATAATTATCAGTTATATTTCTATGTGATAAAGTTCTTATTGAAAACGGGCTTTCTGTGAAAAACGTAGAAAATAGTTTTATAATAAATTTATATTTATTGTAGATCTATTCTAGGCAATTATGAAATAATTTCAAAGAAACAAAAAATTATTGAAAGAACTAGAAAAGCTAACTATGTATAGTACAAATGAAGACTATATCTGGCCAAATTGAAAGCATTTGCTGGTTTTGTTTTAATAATCTCTCTCTCTCCCTTCGAATTTTTGGCATAATTACGATATGTAAAACTTCAGCAAAAATCGAATTTTTTTTAAATATCTCTATGTTAAAGTAACCTTCAATATTTTGGCTCATTGCGAACAGCTCGTTTTACTCCAATTAAAAACAAACTTGTTCCCTTTAGATAATCAACTAAAGACAGCGTGAATCGGGACAAACAGAAGCAAAACCAGTTGGTGAGGCATAAGTTGACTTGGGAAATGAAAAGATAGCACCAAGGTGAATTGTAGTTCCATAAATTTTTATAATTTTCCCGATAGAGAAATATCACAGTATTTCCGTGGATAGTTTGCGCTGTTGAGGAATACAATAGAGCGATAACGTTTGAAATTGCTTCATAAATTTTGCACACACGCTGCCGTTTCGCGGTGGTTTTCTTAAAAAGTGGGGCAACTTAAGCCGCATCGATTTTCGGACCATATCTAATCCGCGACAGCGAAATTTGTAAGGAATTATGAGCGCATAACTTAAGGCACCAAATTATGCGCTATTCGACTTCTAATTAGCTGAAGCTGCTGCTTAATACAACCGATTATTAGCTAGAAAAGTCAAGGCTTGTGCGACATCGAGACCGTATCGAATCTATCAAGTTATCGTCGTAACCCAGGCATAGTGCGGCGGAGAATTTTAATTTTTGTGAGTGGGTGAAAATTATGTGAGTTCCGGCCAGGGGGTCCTTTTAATGACACCAGATCGTGATTAGTCACAGCTCACGGCTCTTATCACCTGAATAATTAGCAATGGTTGCTCGGTGACCCGTAAATAAGGATTATGAGAGTTTTGTTTGAGGCGCTTCTCGATATCTCTCATAAATTATGCGGAAGACGAGGTGTGCTTGTCGTGATCAGTAAAGCTTTTATCGACACTGAACATTTTATGAATAAACATTAGTTGCACGGCCGCCCGAAATATTGTCGATGAATTTATGACACCATTAGGGCATTTCGGGCCTGCACGATCATTATCGCTTTCGGGATAATGTTATAATAACAGAAATTAATTGCTGCTGTTCCGGGCCCACTGATTGCCCCGGAACGTTCTGTTTATTTTTTTTTTTTTGATTTCTATTCGTTGCAACATTTACATATCTACGAATGAAACGAGGTTATGATTTTAATAATATCGAAATATTGTGGACAGACGTCGCCCTAAGAGGCTATTAGAAAATGGGAAACGTACCAATTAGCCTGAAATAGTGAAATGATAGCGCCCACTGAGCCCATATTTGGAAATTAATAGTTTAATTGGCTCTTGATGGCATTCGAATTTCCGATTAGACAATATTTTTACTAATTTATTGATATCGTAGCGAAATTAATAGCATTTGGATTTAATAAAATGAGATGTTTTTATTATTAACACGTTCGCTATAGCGGACAAAATCGATGCCTTATTTAACATTAAATTCATATTTGACCATCATCAATGTTATCATTAGTACGGCCAGTTCAATTTTGGAATTAAGTTCCGGTAAAGAGTCAGAGTGTTTTGTATTTTTTTATTTTGTTAAATTGGAATATGGGACAGTAGGCCAAATAGCTCTAAAAATGCATAAATATTATTGATTTATTTTCCTTACTCAGATCTGAATTGCAGTTAATAAAATGTTAATTAAATTAGTAACATTTTGAATTACGAGTAGGTTTTTAACAGATTTGTATGGTAAATCAGAAGTATAATTGTAATATAACAATGAACCTAAAACGGAACATCGCACTACATTAGCTAAGAAGCTAATTACCAAAGAAACCAGTTAAGAAATGGTTTTCAATCGTTTGAATCAACTTGACACTATCTATCTAGGAGATCTTGATTTTGCTCACATTTTGTTTCCTTAAACTTTCAGTTGGATCAAGGTTTAAGGTCTCTATAAAGTAGTTTAACTAATTATTGCTCAAATGTGCTTTATTAAGATTTAACTATACGAGTAAAATTATTATATAAATAAAAACATTCGTAATTTTTCTCTTCGTTAATAAAATCTCTCTTTTATGTCAACCTTAAAATATAAACTTAAGTATTAGCATATACTACTAAATATATCATTGTATATTTAAGCCAGTTATCTACAGGGTTACTGCTGAGAGGACAAATATCAAATTACATTTTACACCTGAATGATATCAACGACAAAAGTTTACCAAGTTCGTATGTAGCATGCGACCCAATTATACATTCCCAGCACGTCTACCCGGATTCACATTCATAAAATGTAAAAACGGGAAAAAAATTTACAATTAAATGAATTTCGATAAGGTTCACAAGGAGCGGGGTTTGTGGTATCAGTGAATGACACTGAGCCTCTAATTATAAGCGAGGTGATTAGGTGCCCACCACCTGCAGTTCTATGGCAGTCGCTGCACAACTGGCGAATATTAATTATGTGCGAAAGAAGCCTTCTTCGTGGGGCACTATCGGGACCATCTCAGCCCCGACTATAGCCGGGGATCACTCTCCTGCCGGGGACTGAATATAATTAACACATAAATTTCATTGCGCAGGAGAAATACGCCTTGCCAGCAAGTTAATAAGGTCTCTTAATTATAATGAGACAAGCGAGTACACGTTTTTATCCAAATCAGATAATTCACACACAACTCACCCGAAATAGCCGTGCCAGCGCACACCGTGTGTGTCTGCCGTGGTCTCCGAGGACGCAGTTGTCTTAAAGATTTCCCTCCGCATCGAAAGAAGGAGGGCTAAGGATGGCCCCAAGTAGACGATTTTAACTAAAAATCCTGGCCTGCTCCACACGTTTCTGCTTTTCGGTCTTATTTATGGGACGATTCTCGGGATCCGATTTGGGATGAAGATTCCACCACGGAACACGGCGGATTTTTCTGGGAGATAATTTTTAATAATCGCATTTTATGCTCAAGGAGCTCATTATACATTTCAACTATGTTGAAACTTATGGGGATATATACTGAATCCTTTTTTATTTTTAAATCTTCATTCACTTTGTTTTCTTTCGCAGAAGACAATTTAGTTTTAATTCTTTTATCGCAATTTTAATTTTTTAGCATTATATCGACCTTACATTACCTTCATAATCGGGCACGAGCATGCAATGATCATTTCTACACATGTTATAATTTTTTAGTTATGATTTGATTATGTCCCCCTCTAACTTGATATTATTTTTATGTCGCCTAGAAAGGTACACTTTGACCCATTCTCTTACCATGTAGCGTAGGAGACTATGGCTCTACTAGGGATTCGAACTCACAACCTCTGGGGCGATAGTCCAGTGCGAACAACTGATCTACCAGATACCCCTAATATGGTTAATTCAAACGCAAAATTAACATCGACAGGTTTATATATGAAACTTGTACAAATTATAGCTTTATGTAAAATTTCCTAAGTCAAATTATACAAATTATTTTAGAAAATGTACCCAATCTATGAATGGCTAGGGAAATTTTAACCTAGGCATAAATTTCCATACAAAATGTTTTATGGAATAAATATTTGAATTTTTTCGATCAAGTAAAAATCATATCACCTTCTCAAGGGTATCAGCTAATTTTATAATTAATATCTAATAATTAAATACATTTTCTGTTATATATTACGAGTACTTTGGGCTTGCAGAGCGATGTTTCATGGTACCCTAGCGACCTATTTTTAAGATCGTGCACCTATTTCGGACATATTTTTGAAGCTCCGTGCCTATTACGGGCGCGTTTATGCCTGCGTATTTCTGCTTATTTTGGCGATATTTGTTCTAGACTAGGACTAGATTTAAGATAGGTGCTAGGTATTGGTTTGACCTAGCCTAAGTTTTGGGCACGTCTGTCTCTTTGAAAATATTTACTCGGGTGTTGGAACTCGGTTAGAAATTCAACACTAATTTTACTTTTTAAATAGTAAGCAGACTAAATATGGATGAATTCATATTTCTTCAATTTATTAGTACTTCAATATAAAACAAAAAATCTGAAATTTTTTTGAATCAGGTTGGCATTCCAAATACTGGAGAATAATGGAGCTATTGATTCCAATGGACTCCACCCGTTTAACTTCCCGATTCGTCTGCAGTGCGTCGCCAACCTTTACCTCGGGCACGGCGATTGTCGGGCAGTAAAAAGCTGCCGAGCCCGAGATAAGCCGGAACTGGAAGAATGAATTAAGAATGCAGGAGCCTTGCTCGCTTTATGTATTTAACTTATCGCATATTTGCATTTTCCGATATGCTCCCATCGCTCCGGTACGTTTGCACACATCTGGCCGGAGACAATGCACACTGCATTTGCAGTGCACGGCCATATATATCTAGTTGGTCTCTCACGTATGTACGTTCAATGTATGCTCCATGCCGTTGAGCCGTCCTCAAATATATGGGACAAGGAATTTCCTACATTGCGAGCTCTCATTATTTGATTTCATTTTATTGTTGGCCATGCCTCGAAGATATCTTACTCTGGTACTTTGGTGCTCCGGTACTCTGGCCATCCTCAGTCCGGAGCCGCACTTACAACTTCTGGTCCTCCCAAGACCCAAGTTGGCCAGCCGTAATCAGGGTTCTGCTCTCGTTTATTTTTCCTCATACACAGGCCTACACAGGCCTACACAGGTCTAATGCTGTTTTGTGTACTTTTTGAATTTTATTATTGCCCTGCCTCTAATAAGTTCACTTGTAGTCAGTGTCTTCCCTCTCTGATTATTTCGTTTTGGCTCTTAATTGTGTGTTGTTCATCCGGGGGCTTCACGTTTTTCCCCCGATCCATTCGTGGACCCGCTGCCCGCGACAAGCTGCCCTTTCTGTCTTTGGTCATCTTGAGCTCCGGCTACCATTCTTATTCTTGTGATACTCCGTCCCTGGATCTTCCTAGGAAACAATTTATTGAGTCCATATGAACGGAAACTTATTTTAATAGTTTTAATGAAACGCATAAATATGGTGCTGTTTAACATTTTCGCTTAGGCGAAGGGACAGCACAAAAAAAAACGCTAATTACGTTTGATGCGCTCACCTGGTGATCACTCGTTGATCGCCTTTAATTTAATTAGAACACGACTGAAGCACGATTCGCTATTTTTTTTATAAAAAGTTGTTAATTTTCTAGTTTCATCGTATACTAGGTGTTAAGTTCTATGAATTAAATCGATAATACGGTGGAAATGTTCAGTTAATTACTTTCATAATAAACCAGTAAATTAAACGATTCTTAAAAATTCCTTTAAAAGAAAACCCTGGGGAGAAGTTAGGAATAAGAAAATCTTAATGATTTCAATGAAATTTTCTAGGAGCCTTCGGTTTGATATTGGACTTGACTTTCAGCCTTAATAAGTTTTATTAATTTATTTTATTTTACAATTTTTTTTTAATTTAATTTTCTAAAAAGCAAATTCTTTATTTTCATACATTCGGGAACTGAGCCTATATGGCAAGTTCCTGTGTTATTTTTACTTTTTAACCAGAGTTTTCCATATGGGAATCGAACCCACAACCTCCGAATGGTACACTTAGAGTACATCAGAGCCAAACCGCTCAGCCAGCTTTGCAACCTGAGGCCCATTTTAAATAAGTAAAATAAAAATTCTCTTTTTGTAAGCAGACAAGAACGCATTTGTGGAGCATATAACTTTTGTTTAAAATAACAAAATAATTTTTTACATGGCTAGACCATTTCTTTTAATAAAATACGTATATTCGTGCGCAGACAAGCACGCATATGTGTACCATTTATTTTTTAAAAATACAAAAATTGCTTTGTACTATTTTAAATATTTTTATTTCTAATTTGAATTTGTATGTAAGAATAAAAATCTTTACCCGATATAGCATTGGGGTTAGTAAAATTTAGCAATTTATAGTTTAATAAGAAAGTAATATCAAAATAATCAATATTGGGACAAAGTAACCCTCCATGGCCAAAGTAATACCAATTTACGGTACATATGTGGTATGTATATAAGTTAAAGTATACAAACAAACAAAATTTCAAAATATATCAAACCTAAATAGATATGCATACCTTACAAAACCTATTAACATACAATTCAAACTTTCTAACTGAGTATTTAGTCTTACTCTTTTACCTCTATTTGCATTATAAGTTAGTTTGAGATCTAAAAAACTAATTAAATTATAAAGAAAAAAAACTTACTTTCTATATCCGTATTTAAAATTCCTTGATGTTCCCGTCGACGTAAACTCATAACTATTTGATTTTTTTCACTAAAATAATTTTCTTCACATTTCACCTTACTAAAACGAAAAGGTCGTAATTGCTTTCGTCGTGACATGTTCCATTTAATATGTAATTTTGTTATAACACTTCTTTTATATTAAAAATTCTGAAAATAATTTTAAATAATACTTAAAGGTTTAAGCGAATTTTGAATGACTGTAGTTTTATATAAAATCTTTTTAAAGTGTTATATTAAATAGAAAATTGGACAACTGAGAGTTAGAACGTTAGAACGATAAACTTAAATATTAAAATAGAAAATTGTAATCAAAATAAGCTAGAAAATGTGGCAATTTGATTGTAATTTTTAAATATTTACTGAAGAAATGAATAATTTAATTATGTGAATAATTTTTTAAGTAAATCGATTAAGTATTTCAATGAAACGCTTTATCATCTAATTTCAACTATACTAAGCATGATTTTTAGTGTTTTATTATATGAAGAAATACGTTAATTGATTTTTCAAAGAGTAGACGTATTTTTGAGAAGGTTTATCCAATTAAATTAATTTTACTTATGTAGATAATAAATTTATTTTAATTTGTTTTCGAAAACATAATTAGACTATGGATAAGGTGATTGTTTTGAATTGTTTTTTTGAAAATGAAATTATAATAAATAAGTTTGAGGCCAATCAGTTGTAATGTAAGTTCAAAGAGCTCAAATATATGTAAGCCAAACTATCTTATGTTAGCGTTTACAATTTCTTTTATTTATAAACTCATGAATACAAAATCCGATGAATTAACAAATTTTGTTGGTTTTTTTTTTAGTTTCACTGTTATTCCCATTTATTTTCATTTAGTCATATCACGTAATAGTTTGTAATAGTTTTGTGAAATTTATTTAAATGCTTTGAGGTTGATTGAATCGGCAAATAGTTGAGTAGTTTTTATACTGAAATTTAAATTTCTTCTAACATTTGCTTCATTGTTTATTATAACTAATTTCTGATATGTTAATCGATTATTCGTTAATATGAAAACAATTTGCACAATAAATGAATATTATTAACCGTATTTTATTCCCCTGATATTCTTAAAATGATCAAGTATTAAAATCCCGACGGTATATCGTTGGATAAAATCAAATGTAAATTTTCAAATGTAAAATTATTCCTGAAACATTTATTGTTTTCGTAATGAGCAAACAAAATCGAGCACGAGAAGAATTATTAAACAAAGTAATGCAATAAATATTGCATTCGTACATAAAACATGTCTAACTTGCACACACGAAATTCACATTCACATAATGTGCGAAACATGAAACATTAAAAAGGAAAATTTCGAATTTTATGCAAAAGAAAATACATCGCCGACAGATGAGGCCGGTAAGGAAAACAATCGAAAATCGATGTGTAATGTACAAAACTAAGCGGGTGAAACAAAACAAACAGACAACAAACAAAATGTAACTAATACACACTAACGCAACATCAGCTCGACAATCACACAAAACACCCGTCCTAACTTTCATCGTCAGGGTAAAAGCCCCTTCTTGTCTAGAGATAAACCGGCCGCACTTTGGCGGCTGATGCATTCTTTTAAGCATTTTTCCTTTTTGCGCCAGCCTCTTCCTCATATTTTTCCTTTTTTTTCCTTTTAAGAGATATTTTGCAAGAAAATGTTGTGGGTGGGTGTGCTGGATGTGCGCGTCCGTCTTTGAGCCAAAATGCACCCTGTCCTATGCGAGCTGTTTTCGAATATTTATTTTTTTTTTTTTTTGTTATTTAGCTCCCCGGAGATTAAGTGACCGGGGCGACCATCACCACAACCAAAAAGGGTCCATTCCGATGGACCGAGAGAAGGAATCCGGTCAAGACTGCAAACTTTCGATTTCGAAATTTTTTACATTAGGGGAGCCGGTCAGTGTCTTGGGAAGCTTTCGCTCTAAAGCTCCACTTTTATGAACGTGTATCTCAATCTGTATATCTTTTGTATCTTTTTAGCGAAGGTGTGTCCAAAACGATGGTATCGTTTCGCTCACAAAAGATATTTTCTACATATAAAATGGGTCTCAGGTGTGTATGATGCTGGTGGAGTAGCCTGGGGTAAACGTTTTTCGTAAAACAACATCTTCCCTGCGCCGAGATGTGGGTGCATTTTGTACACCGTTTCCCGCTCGAATTTTGCTCTACCGCAGGAGAAATTGCATATAGAGGATTTCTGGTTGGGTGACAAGTATGAGATTAGGCCCCCAACATGTTCCCCAGAAGTCTCATTACCTTGCAGGGGCATTGATTCATTGGGTACTTCTGTGAAAGTTTCTCGATTTCATGCGATAAATAACATATTTAGGCGCACTTCAAGTCAAATATCGAACTTATTGCTATTTCGTATTCTTTTGTAAGATATCTTTCCATGTATTCGAACTTTGGTTGAATTTTTTTACGAATTTTTTACTGTTTTGAGAAAGCCACAAGTGCAAGACGAGCTTTTAATTAAGTTACAGGTTAGATTAATTTTCTTATCTCTTTTCAATCGGTCTTTTCAAATTTTGTTTTAAATTCTTTAAAAGATATCGACATTCCTTTACGAGTATTTCCCTTTCATACCTACGAATAATTTTAGTAAAACTCTTACTTATTTGTAAGTTTAAAAAATTACACTCTAAAAAGTAGTACATAACATTTGTTTAAATTTACTAACTATATTAAAGTAGTAGTATTTTTTAATTTACCAAATATTTGTCTAATTTCTATATAAATTTCCGAAATAATAATTAATAAATTTTCATCTGAGTTATGCAGGGCACTATTATTGAAAACGTTCCAATGGCAGGAGCTTGCAAAAGCCCTTTTCGGATAACTAAGAAAGTTCCTAAAATGTTCATAAATTCATTTTAGTTACCTTTGACTTTAATTCATAATTCGATTGAATTTTTCTAATCGAATTAATTTAGCACTATGCACACAAGAAATAATTTGAGTGAAAAGTTACTTAAATTAATTTATGAACATTTTGGAAACTTTATTAAGGAATTTTTATATAAAAACGGTTTTGCTAAGCTTCTTTCGATTCAATTGAAACGTTTTCAATTATAGTTAAATATTAAATTTTGGTTTATTAACTTTAGTTTGAAATCTTTAATAGCAAAACCAAACACTGAAGGAATTGACTTAAAATAAATGTTTTAATAATGAAAATATTTTTCAAAGACTTTAGGTAAATCGACCTCTAAACTATTTAAAACTTCTCAAGGTGATACTTGAGTTTATTTATTGATTTCGTTTAATACAAGCTACATTGGTAAAAAAGCAAATTAACTTACTTATGACTAGGTAAGGGGGTCAGGGAGACAGGATAGTTGAAATCCTATTCAAGAATTATTGATTACAAATTTTCTGCTATTTCTGATGCCGATTTTCGGCTGTTATTGGTTAGAAGATATAGCAGTTTTCAATTAGAGAAGTTAAACATCAGGAGCTTCCCTACAATATCGTTACCTAGTAAATATTTCTATAATACATTTTTTGCAATTCCTGTACTCGCGTTATTTTCTATGTCACATAAACTCGCGTTAGTCCGTCAGATTGATCATAGTGCAAAAACATGTTTATTTTTAGTGATCAGCTTTATAAAACAGACCATAAAATATGAAAGAAAGAAATATTCGATAACTTCGGTCTATGAGACTAGCACGCGATTACAAGAAGCTTAAAGTAATTTTGCTGCTATATATGATCATACTTAAAAATTCTTGATTAATGTATGGAACCTTTTGTGATATAGATACACAGTACCCACATATACATTTTATGTGAAGAAGGGGTTTATAACCTTCTATTCTTTATCCTTATAATAATCCATAACCTATATACTGTAAGTATAAAAGATATTTTAATCCCTGAAAATCTGGATATCGCCAAATACTTTCAATAATCGGATCATATTAGATAAAATCTCTCTTTTAAAAAAAAGAAGGGGAATAGAAACGAGAACATCTTTTGGCGGCAAGAATTAACGGATCTTCGGATAATTTTCACATTGATCTCCTAAATTTTCTCAAAACTTCAGCAACACCGTCCGTATTTCAAAGAAAGCAATACTTTTGTCCTTTTGTCCCATTTAGTTACTCAGGGAAGAGTTGATGCATACAAATCGGCTTAAGACTTATTTGTCATCCTCGTGCACAAGTGCAGTACTCGTAAACATTTTGGGATCATTAGCAAATCTGGGACAATGCTAATTATGACAAATATTTACATGATCCTTAAAATTCCTGCAAATTTTGTAATTACAACGATCGGTACAAAAGATGAGAAATGATCCTGAACAAGTTGTAAACGGGTCGAAAAGGTATCCTGCGGTGACAGCCAAATAAATGCATGTCCCTGCAGATGCTGAACTGGGTGAATCCTTTCCTGCTAAAAGATTTTTTTTTTTGGATAAGGAAAACTGGTCAAGGGTTCAAGGCAAGTGGCTGGTGCCTCGGTTGGAGAGTTTTGTAAGAAAATATTATTTACGATCTGCACCGGTTCGGCCACACAATTGCTTTATTGGGATATGAAAAATGATTTGAGACTGTCACCTTCGAGTCAAGGTAATATTTTGCAAAACAGTAATAATTGCTAGGCCCGCCACCATGACACGATGTAATCTTTTCATCGATGGTCCTAAATCTTATACCCCCTTAGGAGCGTGAAAACTCCTCTCATATTTGCGCAAATGTAAAAGAGCATTCTTAGAATTTTTGGTAAATCCACAAACCAAAATCCTGAGTAGATCTCCTGCAAGGGACTTTCATGGTCGACACGACGCATCTTTCTTAGTGTGTCGCACTTGAAAGGATTTCTAAATGAAAAATTCATAGGATAGTGGCCATTAGTCAGATGACCAATTCGATGGACAGCGGACACAGCAAAAATGCCGAGAAATATAAGACATGTAATGAGTGCCTTTTTCGTCCTTGTTAATCGCAGGCCGTTGTCCTCTAGAATAAAATGAATCAACGAAACGATACAGGCACGATGTCCTGAATTTTTGGCGGCACATAAATAATTCCTTATCACAGGAAGACATGTCCTCACTGGCGCCTCTCGAACAAAATTGTCTCATTTCGGCGCTCATTTAATATTTTTCACTTGTCGCCGTTTTGATTTCGTTTCCTTCTCGACGTTTTTTGCCTTTTTCGTCTTTTTAGGGAAAGCATAGTCGTTAGGGGAAAAAAAATAAATTTGATGTCCTGATAACAATGACCGATTTATGTGTCAGGGACTATCTGTCGAGCCATGATTCTTGGATATCGATAAATATTGAAATTTTTGAAATGTGATCATCCATTAGATGGAACAACGATCAGCCCTTCCGTCTATTCGAACAAAAGGAGGGAAACATATCTTAAAAATACCCGGGATTCAACAAGCATAAAATTAAAAACACCTTTTGACTGACGCGGAACATTTCAGCATACCTATCAATTTCGGGAAATACTCTTTTATCTAGTGGACCATGCCTAATTAGACTAGCTACTTCGTTACACCTAGCCAAATAGGTTATAAGCGCTCACTAGATTGGGCCGATCTATCAAAAACACCAAGTCACCGAGTTATTTCACTCATTTCGATTGTTCAAACAGGAACTGTTCAAAAGCCGGTGCCGCTAAATTGACCGTAGTCATTCTCACCTGTAGTAATCGAAAATTAAAAAATGGAAATCATTTCTGCCGCATAGCGTTGTAAACGATTTTTGTAATAATTTATTTGCCCAGAAAATATCCATCATATACATTGATCGTTTTACCTTGGCCAAGTTATGCAGGGTTGGCGTATCGAATTGAATTGGACAAAAGCAGACCGTTGATGAGTCTTTATATAATAGGCAAGCTGTTTTTAAGCGACAGGTATCTATCAGATAATTACATCCTTTTTGGCGAGCAAGACCGACAAAGTGGTTAATTTTGCTTACCTATAATGCCCATTATTTTAGCTGGATCTTCCAGAAAACACATCGTAATGTTGTCTTTTAATAATTAATTTATACCTTAAAATTATTCAGAAACTAGACATTAAGTAGTTGGTTTATTTTTTGTATAATGGTCCTCGATATTTGAAGATGGCTTAAAAACTTAAGAAAGATCTTGGAAGTTGAAAATGAGTCAATTATTTATGGAAGTACCTAAATATCTAAACTTAACGTATATATTAAAATTTAATATGCTTATTTAGAGCTTGTATTTATTTATGCTATTCTCAAACATAGGTACCTATTTTACATAGTTTAATCTCAACGCCTGAAGAGTAAGTAAATATCTAACAATAAGAATCTAAAAAGAAATCAGAGCATCTCCGAAATATTTATATGCACATTAGCTGTAAAAATGTCGAATCTACTCCGTATGTTTATTCTACCGAATCCCCCCAGTGTAATAAAACAATTTTTCAGTTTTGTTTCGATAACTCCCAAAAGCTGTGGAGTTAATTTTGGGTACCGACCGAATGGGATTGGGTGAGACAATTAAAATTGTTTTGGAGACGATTTGGGTCCATTCAGTGTCTCCTCCTGGATATTGTTTGTTTGTTTGGAGCGGCTGTAATTGCCCCTGCAAAGTGGTCCTGTCGGTTAAGGGAAAATCTTACAGGAATGGTCGGAAAATCCATGGATTTAAAAATTTTTTTTTTTTTTTTTATTTAAAAATAGAAACGTTTTGACAATCAAATCGAAATTTATTAGAGCGCTGAACAGCTCTGGCTAATTGACTTTTCTCCTCAATTTCTCCGGGGGAATTCTTTGGCACATTCCAGACGTGCATCTCATGTGGTCGTTAAAGAATTTCCGTGAAAATTGTTTTGTCACCTGTTTAGCTCATTTTTTATCGGATGAGCTGAAAAAGTATTAATCCCTGGGCTCCGGCTGAGTGCTGCGATGATAGCAAAGGGAAGGGATAGATAAAAAGAGTTATACGGTTCGGGGCCTTAGCGTTCGTATGCCCTTCAATACGATGCAAGAGTATCTCTGGGGTATCATCGGCGGAACCGACGCAGCGGGTGCGTCGAAGAAACGGATGATAAATGACTCCATCACGGGGGCAAATAGACGTATGACAGGTTTCATGTTGTGACTACGCTAAGTAGTCCCCCGCACGATGATAAGTGGGTGTCATAAGAAATTAACTCCTAAAGAGTTCCAGTTTACAATTTCAACAAAGGGTAGACTGGCGTCGCATGATTGATGCAGTCCTAATGGGCGACAGTTATTAATTTTAGTGGGGCCAAAGGTGCTGGAATTAGATCGGGTAACGAATGGGTTAAGACTGGATTCGTGTTAATTATCTCTTAAGTAGCTGACGCCTGTCTGGTGATATATGCACCCACCCAACTTTATTTGTATCTTACTCGGAAGATGGTGATTTATAAGTCCATTTTCGTGAACAAAAGTGTTTGCTGTAACGAGTTCCTGATCTAATTTTAATACATATGTCTCCGGCCTACCTATAGTTCTAAAATATGCTCTATAGTCGAGTCTCAAATAGAAGTTTACTAACACCATTTTATTATATATTCAATGTCACTTTAAATCTAAATTAGGTAACATGGGAAACACTCTAAAATACAAATATAAATTTTCTTCAATTAATCTATTAGGTGGTTTTTTTAAAAATAAATATCAGCATTTTATTAAAATAAACAACATTTTATTGAAAATTCAGAAATTGCTTAATTTTTAGCAACCAAATGTTTAAAGGGGACCTTTTGGTCTAGAAATTTCAATTCAATTTTTTGTTTTTATATTTCTAAACTAAATACTTTTAAAAATTTGTTTCTTTATGAGTTATCTTTTGTATTGACAAGTTTAGTAGTGGATTTTGTATGCTACTGGTATCACAGATTAGCCATGTTTTATCATATTTTATTAGAAATTTTTATATTCTAGTCTTTAAACTCATTTATCTCAAAACGACCTTATTTTCTCGACTGACTATTTAAAAGATTGGTTGCATTTGGTATAGTTGAATTTTTATAATATACAAAAAAACGAGGAATGATTTGTGCTTAACTCTTTGAATACCAAGGAACGATATATCGCTCGCTATGTTAAATTTATAAAATTTCATTTTGACTTTTTAATAAAGGAAGTCTACTAACATATTTTTAGTATTACGTAAAATATTTAAGTACTTTAGATTAAGATTGATCGAATAGTCGTGCAACTTTGTTTACTATAAAATTACCTTGAATTTCTTGAATACGTATGAAAATTTCCACTGGTACTCAAAGGCTTAATAAATGCTGAATCATTTCTAACTACTAAATTACTCTATTAGTTAGTTAATTAATTTTTATTTAAACTCGAAAAGTTAAAAATAGATAAAGCGATTACAGTGCATCCCAATCGTCTCACTAAACTGAATTTATTCTTATTAATTTCCTTAATTTCAAAATTATTATAAAATTGATTATTTCTCAATTGGAAAAATGTATTTATATACGTGTGTGCATCTATAAAGATTTAATTTACCCTATACCACCGTAGTTGCTTTTATCAAGATAGTAGTGGAAGAGTTTTCCCCAAATTAATTAAGACCGAAGGTGGTGAAGTGAAAAGTTACAATGTCTGCATAGAAAAGTTTTATAAAGCGCGAAAAGGTTGCATCATCCGGTAATAGGTAAGGACAGACCATTGGGAAGGTGGGTTGCTTTATTTAGATAAAAGATGCCATTCCAAGCTAATTAAGCTTTAATTACGGAGATTGCTTACTAAGCCATGACCCCACCCTAACACAGACATGATTCATTAAAATACCGCCAAGAGAACTTTAACTCTTTTATGACTACCAAACGAATTCTTGCATGTTTTATTTTATCAGAAGGATAAAATGCTGCCATAAATAACATTTAAAGACGTCTTTCTCACCCCAAACCCCTTTTTCAGTTCAACTCGAAGAAAAATCCGCCAATATTCGAGCTGAACTCTAAAAAATCAAAAAGATGATGACCATCAGGCGAAAAGGCACGTACAGTTGGCAATAAAATTGCCAGAATTATTTATTGAGTTCGGATATGCGAGGCACTTATCCTCCGGAGTTTCCGTTCCGTCCGGGACGCAACCTTCATCATCGTCATATCCTGGCACATCCCGGGTACTGTAGCCAATCGATCGGGATACGTGCCCAGCGTACACCGGGTCCTGCCGTAAGCAGTCCTTCAGCTTGCTGGTCGAAGTGGATTTATACATTATTTGAGCTCCTTGGACAGATTCGATATGATATCTGAAAAATTTTTTATTTATTTATTGCCACAAATTTGTTATCTTAGTAGCTTGCTTAGCTGGCTTGCGGGGATCTTTGACGTCGGAATTGGGGGCACCACCCGTACAACAGGTCGCAATAGCCACAACTTCATATCGGACAAAATTGGATATTTCGAGCTATTTGTGATGTTTTATTTACGTACGGGAAGAGGATCAAAAGGATATTTTTCGTTGAGTGGATTTATTACCCTTGGGGTGGCGCACATTACGAGTAAAAAGTGCACAAATTGATTCCGGTAGAATTTTCTTTTAGCCCTTTTATTTCATTTTTTTTTTCTTCTCTCCGACGATATGGATTGGGAGTAAGTGGACTAGGATATGATGAGCCTTATTGACTTTTTCCCTCAAAACGAGAACCATCGCAATTCACATTAAATATTGAGGAAGTAAAATGTAAATGGCACATTTCCTGGCATCTATTAGCAATTGCTTTTGATAAAAGGGTGTTTAATTTGAACGCTTCAAGAAATATAGTCCTATACCTATGTAAAAGGATTGATTTATTTTTGGTATTTTCACTTTTATAGAGGTGATGCGCCACAAGGGTTATTAATGGCCTTATTTCGAAAAATTATAGATCATTTATAAGAAATATTTTAATTTAATTCAGAAAAACATGCATACATTGAGAAAAATTAAATTTTGAAACATAAAGTTAATCATATACTTTTAGCAAAATGTTTAATAGTTCGATTTAATACCCAAATATTGATTAAATGTCTCATAAAATTTTAATTTAATTACCCTTAAGGAAATTTGAGCTCGATTTCTACAAAAGCGTAATGGAGAAGGCTATTTGGCAGATATTATTGTATTCAATTAATAATCGGTTATAAACTAATTCTTGGTAGTGTTTTATTTAGGATATTCATGATAGGAAATTGAAGAAGGTTTGGAAGAAGTATTGGGGGAGGTAAGATATGATGGGCAAAAAAATTTAAGGTAAGAAGGCGGCAAATATTGATTTAGTTTAGGCAATACCTAAATCATTCCGTGAAAAGGTAGTAGTAACATAAAACTATACCTAAACTTTTAATAGCTAAATTATAGGTTAATAGAGAGCATTAATAGTTGTCTGTTAAGATCATAAAAACTATAGTTTTTTCTGAAGGATCACTTTTATTAGAAGATTGAAAAATTTGGTAACTAAATCTTCAATTCCTTCAACTACCTTCCAAAGTTTTTCTTTAAAAAAAAAACAAATTTTAAACCTTATCTTAATGCGGATCCACTCGTACAGAGTGAAAAGCGCGGGACATTCTTGCAATAAGGTGAAATAAACAGGTTGTTTCATAATTTTTTCCCGTTCAAAAACTGCATCAGATCGGGCTGCACAATGTGACCCGCAAGGCCATAACTCATGAATAATTTGCATCTCCTCAGCAACCATTTTTGATTCGTGCAATAACAAACCATGTAACCGGCCCACGCAAGAAATATGCTAAAAGTTGGTTTTGTTCTTGTTTTTGGGGCTATGGGGCAATTGTGGAACGACTCCCAGCCCCAATAGGCTCGAATCGAGCTCAACTGAACGCAAATCTGCCAGCCAGAGGAGTACCACACGTCCGAACCGGACAGGAGGCAGCGGGCATGTGCTGTGATATGTCGACGAGGGGATCAAAGTAGATTAGCTAACATACATCATGTTTTTGCATAAAAGTAGAAAATTATGTTTCGTTGATTCCTCCTCGTTCAGCGATGACTCTCCTGTGTGGCGCGCTCAGCTAGTGCCGTAGGCATATTTTGCATATCACCTCGGGATCCCCAGCCGTATCCGCGGGTACCCTTGGGGCCTTTGACTGAGAGCGAAATCCACCAGTTGTCCATCGCGGCTGTCTTTGCCGCGTCTGCACCGAGCAGAGGGACATATTTTATTCAAATGAGTGCTGAATTTATGCGAACGGAAATATTATATGCCTGATTTGAATTATATCTAGAGTGGTGGATCGCGAACGTTGGCTACATGCAAAAATTTGCTATGGTCGCGGCCACAATTTTACATGCATATGACAGGTCCAGGTACAAGGACACGTCGATAAAAAGTTACCTGGCCAGTCGAGATTACCGGAGAATTACAAGGAGTAAGGTGGATTCGCGATTGCGACTATAATAAATCCTTGTGGCGCGATCTGACTTATTAAAAGTCTGCGATTGAGTTACATTTTGGTGGAAATCGTCAGTGATTTTCACATTCCACTGCAAATTTGTTGGGATGCATCTTGGGTAACTCTGTCTGAGAGGCAAAAAAGACCGGCATGCCAGCAATATAATTAAAAACAAGCTTGGCTTTGCGGCAATAATTAAGAAAAGGCGAAAATGTCCAGTTGCCCGGATCTCCAAAATCTCAGGCTGGCGCCCGAAAGGAAAGGCATTTGAACTGGAATGTCTGCCGGTCCAACTAGCCCTTTTGGTGGGCGCCATCTGTCCCATAATAAATTCATTAAAACTCAATTATGATTTGCACTTTTAGCCCGCAGACTGTGCGCTATACAGAAGTACCCATGGTTCGATATTCCCCGAAAGATGAAGGAATGTTGGGTAAAAACGAACTTCCCGGCATACGTGAGCAGAATTTTATTTGAACAAAGATGAACAG
The DNA here is from genome assembly GCA_963969385.1 of Philonicus albiceps. Classification (NCBI taxonomy): domain Eukaryota; kingdom Metazoa; phylum Arthropoda; class Insecta; order Diptera; family Asilidae; genus Philonicus; species Philonicus albiceps. The sequence continues at coordinate 30,573,692 of OZ017775.1, forward strand.
ACCGCAACTGATGTCATCCATCCATCATACATATAAATTCTGGGCACCCATCCTATATCTGAAGGCAGAGTCAATAATTAATAGATGCCACTCAGGTGGTCCCATTATTTCATATTCAAAGGGAAATTCCGCAACATTTTTGGCAATCTTCCGATTCAGTTCATAATAAATTGCAAAAATAAAAAGCATTACAAGAGAGAGACAATTTTAAATCGGCTCGTTTTCAGACAATCAGCATGGGAGCAAGCTAGATGGTATAAGAACCAGACCTGATCATTATATTTCAGGAATATTAAATATCGCAAAAGAAATTCTTAATATATTTAGGCTGACTTTTTGAAATTTCATCTTCAGAAAGTGGATTATTTCCTGATAGTGATTACATTTATAAAAATTTTTATAATCTTTATACAACTAATGGTACCTGAGTTCTATTCAGGTCCAACAACATTTTCTAGAAAAGTAATTGCTAATAAAATAAGTAAAACCGTGGTTTAATACTTTGGAGTTAGGTGAGTTTAAAACAGTCTCACCACCTGGTAATACGTACATAGGATACAATTTAAGGAAAATGTTCTATGATTAAGAATAATATGGTTGGTCGAAAAATATAGAATTACGTTGGTTTATTCAAATACAGAATATGCTAAAATTAACCCTATCATACTTAATTGTAATAGGCTACAAAATATTAACGCATTAATTGGCGTTTTCTAATATTTTTTCCTTATAAGCATGTGTGGGGTTTTCAATACTTAAATTTTTCTAAGGTCTGACTCATGATTAGGAAGCTGACACATGCCCAAATCGGATTTTCCCTAAATATGTCCATAAAAATTTCAAAAGCCCATAAAACCAAATATTATTTCAGGTGATTCTCGTCAACGGCGGCGGCAACACTAAGTGATTCCAATCACGGAAACATAATTTACCGTTTTAGCGAATAAAATACAAATCAGAAGTGCACGACGCGCAAAATATGAACAATATGCTGCGGTGTTGGCGGCGAAACGGTGACTCTTGCCAAGCATGTCCGCAAACGTCCACACCACCGTGAGCGGCGTACACGGTAGCTACCGATCTGTGGGAAAAATTCGAAAAATGCCTGCGAAGGCGACAGTCCAATCGGCCCAAACGATGATAGTGTGTCATCGCGATGATCACGTCTATACCTGGTCAATGCTGTGACATGGTCTTCATACATCACCTCAAGTGTTCTAGCCATTAGCGATCGATGCAACCGGCTATGTTCAGTCTGTCCACTTTTAGTGGCGCGACCACTGGCCTGCACACCTGATTGCCAATTCAATCGGTGTCGGCACAAATATCTGCTGCGCACATTTTATTATTTATCGCGAATATCATTTTATTTTTGCATAATGTCGGTCAGTAGGTTCTCTGGTGACGGCCACGGCCGGCCCATCCAGACTGTTGGATCGGTCATCTGCCGTTCACTTCCATCGTGTTCTGTTTGCTAAATGATACGGGAACACTTCTTGGAAGGGTACAACTGTTGCATTGTGGTACCTACCTGTGTCAACTACTTCATCAACGAAATTAGGAACTTCCGTTAATGACCTTTAATGAGCACTCCAGTCAACAATAAAATGAATTTCGATGAATGCAATTAGTCGTTTGAGTTGCACGGCTGCGTGTGAAATGTCTGCGCGAAATTCTCTTTTTTATGATGGCATTATTTCGCGAGACACGCACAGCGAACACGATTAAAGGTAGCGGCAGTATACAGACAGTGTCGCTTTAAACGACAAGATGAAAACTTTTGATTAAGACAATTTTTCAGGTTTAATTCTTTAGCTAACAGTTTTAAGCCAACAGCATTTAATTTCATTGTGAAGAAGAAAGAAAAATTTCATATACGTTATGAAGAAAAGAGAACGATTATTTTCTCTACCTTAACATTGATTTTCATCCAGGATATGTAAGGTCAATTTCACTCAATAGCTAGATAAAAAGTCTCAATTTTATTTATCAAACAAAACTCTATTTTCATAAAATTAGAATTTGGTTTTAAAAGATGCAACTTAAAATTTGAATTCAATAAAATCCTGGTCATTTTTAATTAACATTAGTCTTAATTTTGGTCTATGCAATAAAGAATAACCTAATTCGGATATTCCGCTATATACAAAATAATAAATGTAAGTCTAAAAATTTAATTTAAAATTTAAGTCTTTTTGTACTGTGCAAAATTAAATGTTTTAATTTAAATTGATTTAATATCAATTTACAAGGGAATTTTTCTCTGAGTGTAGTCTATGAAAAAGCATCCCCAACAATAAAACGAACAAATTAATTTAAAACTAATTAAAGAAGCCCATATCTATCTTATCTGTATTAAATTAACTATAGTAAAAACCAACATTCAAGGCCATACATTTAGAATTTTGATTAAAATTATGATAAATGGTAAAAAGATAATTGTGAAAGAACTACGATCGCACGAATGAAACATTTAAAAATCGTAAAGTACGCCACACCTCCTTTCTAGGCCCGTTTAGATCGAGGGCTGTCAAGAGAAGGGGTGCACAGTTGACATAAATATTTCAACAAATTCATCCTTTGGGAATAAGCGCGCTTTCCTTTGACTTTGCGGGTGTCATAAAACCCAGAAAAATAAACATTTCCAGGTATGAACAGTCGAAATTATGGATTAGGTGTGAAAATATAAATTTTAATGTCGACTATCACGCGAGCTGAAAAGACACGTGTGCTTGTCCCCGGGTAAGGGTCACTGAAAGGGAACTGGCACGAATCGAATATTTTAATAGAAATTTTGTAACAGAACTGTGACGGCAGCCAAGGCTATGGGGAATTTGCATTTTTGGGTAAATGGACTCAGACATGAACTTTAATGAGAAAGTAATTTTGTGTTAGGTTTTTAGAAATTTATTTTTAGACCAAATTGTTGAACTTGTGCATAACGAATGGTATTAATTGAGGAAGAAAATATTACTCTTCTTTCGATATATAGCAATGAAATTTTCCCAATTTTCTAAAATTTTTAAGAAATTTTACACCCATCATTAGGCGACCCTTATGCAGTAATAGCGAGTAACAGTCCCTCCCGGTGTCACCACTGTACGCTCTTAAACTCTAAAAATATCCCTTTAATGACCATTTAAGTCGGGCTTCACCCTCCTGGCGCGTCGGACCCATAAATAATGTAAATCCTGACACCTAAAACTGTCATTTAACACTGCTCGGCTGCACCATCGAATGAGATCAATACCCCGGTGCAGCTCGCAAATGAGGATTTCGAGGACCAAGGGGTGTGTGCCCATTCAAATTGAACTGTCAAATGTCGCGTGCCACTTTGGCCTCCGATGAACTTATCTTTCAGTTTTTGCCTTTTTCGGCTACCCAAAATTTCCATCTCACGTATTTCGTGTAAAAATAAAATGTTATACGTTTGTTTAGATTTATTTCACCCCCGCCCTCTTCCGCAGTTCCCGCTTCTAGCCTGCATGACGTATAGCAGCACTTATAACATATAAAGACTATAGTCGGCTAAAAATAGTGACCACAGCGGCAAAGAAAGTGCCGCCACAAGAAAAATGATAGTGCGTGGTAAAATTGGATTCACCAGATGCTGCGCCGATTCTCCCTTATTTTGACGACTCCTCGAAAATGCTTTCATTTGAGAATGTGTCAATCAAAATATTTTTACAGCTCCCAAGATTTTGTTCGATATTTTTTCAGTATTTCTCGCCCCATTAATTGGTCCAAAGTATCGGATTACTCGTCCCATTTATTGAAAAACAAACTCGCGCTCCTTCAAGCTAAACCAGGAGGTGCGTAAGAGTGCCTTCGAGATTAGCGCCCATTTGTATGAATTCTGCAAAGGACATGTTAACGTCCGGAACACTGTTTCCGGATAGTGTCCCTCCCCCTTTGCAGCCCGTTCTGTCTATTGTGTCCTTTGACCCATTGTGACATTGTGTTTTGTTCAGCTATTGATCAGCACGCTTGACCTCAATCGGGCGAACAACTCAATTCGCTCATAAAGGGCCCTGCTTGCATCCAGAGAATCCAATAAATGTCATCAAATTTATTGCCGCGCTATTGTCCGTTGGGCATTTTTCAAAAACTATCACAAATCCATGAAAGGATGCTGGACAATGGCCGCTGGAATGATGAGTGGTCACAAGTTCTTCAATAGATGAGTGCCTCAAACACCAGCGGTCGCCAGATGCTCGATACAATTAAATTTTTCCGATGGTCATTTGACCCTGATGACCGGGTGCTGGGGTAGGAGGAGAGACACTCCTGCGAGATTGGATTATGGCCAGATTTAGAAATGTTTTTCGGAATTATGGGAGCTGAGGTTATCGCATTTTAAGATTAAAATTACTATGGCAATACATCTCATAAATATACAGACAAATTTAGCTTTTATAGACTAAAAACAGATTCATTCTAACTACTCAACGATATTTTGATGAATAGCATAAAGGGAAGAAAGAAAAATTGGTCATTCGTTTTTCAGAATGATACTTTTCCTCCTAGGTTTTGTCTATGTTCCCAAAATGCTTTGCTTAAAATGATGGAAAAACTTTAAATGCATAAATTGTTTCAAAATTTCATGTAACGATTGATAAAATTAAAACATTTGAATATGTTTCCTTAAGAAATACCGATCTATATTCCCCCGGGACCTACACTGATTTTAGTTTTTTATGAAAGGGCAACATATTCCCAAAATCTACGCAAAATATTGTAGTTGAAAGTCTAGATACGTTAAACAACTATCGAAATAGTTACGATATAGTCAAATTTATTTTTCTGGATGAAGTCACAGCAGCATGGTATAAATATTTGAATATACTGAACTTTTTATTGTTTATAGTTGTACACTATAAAGTAATTCTTAAGCTTATCAGTAATAGGACTCTTTAAAGTTGTATAATATTTTCGTAATTAGTGCAAGCATTATATGTTAATGTGACTACATCATATCTTGTTATCTAGATTAATTGTTAAAGTTATATTTAAGCAGTTTGTATTTACGTAAAAGTCTATTATAAATAAATTTAGTCGTGCGATCAACGGGTCATGTTTATTTTGCAGTCAGCAAGCGATACAAAAATTAAAACCATGTAGGTCGTGAACAGAAGCGACAATACTGTGACTATTAATGACTTTTCAGTCGTTAAACTCACAGGTTTTTCTTCAGAAATAAGAAATTCCATTAATATAAATTTCAATAGTCATTAGGACCAGTAGAGGTGGTATTCATACGGGTGAACCTTTTCAGAGTCACATTTTGCAGGGAAATAGAAAATATATAAGTTTCTATGTTTCAACAACAAGCAAAACTCTGCGGTACGATTGTACCAACAATTAATCGTGCTAATTATTCCCGCTTGCCGATTTCCTGCCTTTTCGCATTGTCTCTGCCATCATTTCCTGCGACGGCAGCGAACGAGTTTTGTGTTAATTATTACAAAATGTAATCATAGCAAGAAACTTGATTTCGCGCTAAGTAAAAACTCATGTAAAAATATCCCCCCCCTCTGCCCGTGTGGTCGGACGATTTTTGTTACTTTTTGCGGTGGCTCACATGCCCATCAAAGCGTGCTCAAAAGTAAATTAATTACGCGATCCAGCCGGTCGCAATCGCTGTAACCCCGACAGCAAATGAGCAATTGTTACCCACGAGACGCGATCACTTAATTTGAATTTCGTGCCTCCAAGTGTGAACTAGCTAACTCTAAGTCGGGGGCCTGTCTTCCTGGGGCTCCCTTTTAATTATTCCAATTCAATTTTGAAAGAAAATTTCTACAGAGTAGAGTGCGCTTGCGCTGAAACAAAAAAAAAAAAAAAAAAACAAAAAGTAGGCTTTAAAAAAAAAATAGAAAGGAGGGCAAACCGGAACGTGTTTGCTCTTACGATTGATGTCATAAGGAAAAACCTTTCCAACTCTGAATAAAAATTCATTTTTCATTTTGAATGCGCAATGCGCGCGACTGAGTGGTGACGGGTCTGTCTCAGAAATTAATGATCGCCACCGTTTCGACTTCCTCGATATTCGCAAATGACTTGTCGAATGCTATTTACATATGTTCTCACCCCCCAAAAACGATTGGGCTGGCACCCGGCATTCGCGGTAAAATTAAAACAAATTACAAATCCGGAAACGTTAGCATTCGAGAGTTAATCCTTTTCATGTCTTTATCCCAGTCTTGGGACGTTCGACTGAATGAAATGATTAATTGATGCAGGTACAGGAGCTGATTTTGAGCTCTGGCTTGGGGTAGTTCCAAATCTCGTACCGAGTTTTGTGATTTAAAAAGTCCTTGGCCTACAATCATTAATCAATTTTTCACCACAGGAGATTAAATTTTAAATTAAATTAAAAAAGTAAAAAAAGCAAAATGCGTAAATTATGATAAATTGATTTAAATTTAGACCAAAAACAAAATTTTTATAATAACCCTAAATCAATTTTAACAATATACCCTTAATTAGCCAATTAACTTTTAAGTATACTTTGTGATTGAGGGGTATACTCGTCATCGCTTAATTTGTACGATACAATTTAAAAATGAATATGTTTTCCAAAAAAGTTGAAAGAGTTAACTAGTTAAATAATTGAATATCTCTTTTTCTATGTATGACATATAATAAAACTGTAACGTAACCCCTATTTTATTAAAATTATAATATCAGTGGATATTATCAGCGATATGGAGGCTAAAAAACCAATTTAGAAAATTTGTCTGTCTGTCTGTATGTGCACGCTTTAGGCGGAAACTACTAGACGGATTTAAATGAAATTTGATATATCGAGTGGCTTAGGTCATGGGTACTTTTTATACCAGGAGCTGTTTTACTTGTTGATTACAAATCTAAAGTTAGATTTCAAAATTCGTTGTATCTATGATGATATTTTTGCATATGTTTGTATTATTTTTAATTTTTGTACCGATTATAAACCTCAGTTATCATATGCAGACATACGTCTTTAAAAGTATGTAAAATTTAATCTTAATCTTTAATTTATATTTTATTAAAATTCAAGATCGTTTAGCCAGTAAATTGAGCTATATTTATATAACAAAGAATCAAATCAAAATCTGCAAGTTCTATACTTGCGTTTTATTTTCTTTATAGATTTTAACTTACCATTTAACCTTCTGTGCTCCAATTTTATTTTTAGTAAATTCTTTACAATTCTAACTAACTGCATCAAATCATCTGATTTTAAAGATAGTCTTAAGTCTTTTAATTGAATATTTTGCACGCGTAAATTTAGTTGATAAAATTGCTAAGCTTTTCGAGATAATTCTCTATGAAGATGTCATTCACAAATAAAAGAAAAAAAACTATATATATATATTATATAGGACGAATATCTGTAGAAAAAAGAAAAATAGTCGCAATAATAAATAATTCATGTTAAGAGTGACCTTCGGAAATTTCCATTTCTCTCACTCTTCCGTAATAATTCAATTCAGCAAGGATCTAAAGTTCCAAAGTGAATTCATTTAACCATACAAACGAATATGTGACGAAGAGCTCTTTCTTTATTCCGATTTTACTTTCAGAAAGTATTGATCCCGATTCATCGGAATACGACGGTAGTATGCGCATTAATTTGGTTCCATTAGAGGCCATCGAATGCAGTCAGTAGTCGCGCCAGAAAAGATATGAAAGATATCACAGTATCATCCAGGGACTTTATGGTTACATAATTGCTTCCTATCTTTATTGCACAAGCGCAGCAGGAACGTCTACTTCGGATGAATCTATTTCGAAAAAAGATATGCGCGCACCGCAATTGGATACATGGGGATAAAACGTGACCGGGATTTGTTCCTAAACTGAAAAAAAAAAATAAATAAAGAAAGACGAAAAATAAATCGCCTTCGTCAATGCCGTCATAAAATTTTAGATGAGAGTCACTCTTCTTTTCTAGAAAAAAAAAATATATATTTTCCCTAAGCACGAGTGGCTTTGAAAATATTTTGATCAGGTCACCGACAAATTAATTTAATTTTATTTAGTGCGGTATCAGGAGATTTTATGTGTTTTCCCCGAAAGCGAATTGATCCTTATTTATCAATCTTGCCGGGGAAATTGGATTTGTGCTCATTTGTTTCACGACAGCTACTTATTGTGCACCCCGTGCGCATTCCATGGTATCTAAGTAGTCGCAAGACTGTAAATCAGGAACGGTCGTATAAAATTTTATAGGCTTTCTAGCTCTCCCCAGGGAACAGAGGGACACACATTGAATTTGGTAGCTTTAGTTACTTTTTAATTTTTACATCACTTCAAATGAACTCTTGGCCAGAATACTCATAAAATCGCTTCAAATTAGTTTGATTCGAAATGAATGCGGTGTCCGTTCTTAATTGTTTGCTCCCGAGAACATATATAAAGGGTATTAAAACTCAAACGTAAATCTTTCAGAGTTACTAAAGATAAAACATTCGGAGATGGATCTTTTTATATTATCAGTTCGAAAAGAAAAATATCTTTCCTTATTTTTATTTTCTTAACCATAACTAATTTCAAACCGGAGATGTTCTTACATTAAAATCTTTTTTCCTTACTAGAAATTTTATTTACCTAAAAAGGGGTAGTTATTACTAAAGCATAATTTAAACATTTCGTTATTTGAGGAATATTTTTCATAAATTCCGATCAGCAAACGTTCAGTCAGTTCAACTGATTTCAAAAAGATAATATTTTTAATCGCCCTAGGGATCATATTTTCAAAATACTATAGGAAGTAAATTAATTAAGTTATTCTTAAAATATGTAACTTAATTAAAATTATTTGAAGTAGTATTTGATTGCGTTTTTAGAATAGACTTTCGTACCAATGTCAGCTGAACCCTTATAGGATAAGTCCGACTGTTTGTCATAGAGGTTTTTCTCAAAAACGATGTAACCTAGAAGCTTAGGGGAAAGTATGGTATATTGGAAATCTGTTTTTGTTATTTCTAATGTAAATTCCATCGGTCCGTGCTTATGGTGTAGTTTAGTTAAAGGTAAATTTGAAATTTATAGATCAGAAGCGTAATTTATCTACAATCAACAAACGCGAAACGATTACTGATCTTTATAGATTATATTTTATTAGATTCGTTGTTATGTCGTATCCACACTGTTGTTTAGTTTTACCTCAGATCCTATTGAGATCCAACTTAGCAACCCCTTGATCGAAATAACACAGAACTAGTCTGCTAAATTGGAACAAAGCTCGGATCTCACATTTTGTTGATTATTGGCATATCTTATAATTATTATGTTGATTAATACTTAATGAATGCAAAGCCTAGTAATTGTCTTTTCATTTCATACAATAGACAATTGTAAAAATCTAAAAAAAATATATTTAAAAAGCATGTAAATTACCAGACTTTTCCCTATAATTTGGTAGTATGTTAGGCACTTCCGACGCGTGAAATATTGTTGAAAAGATCTACTTTCATGGATCGTAAAACAATTTTTTGGTAACTAACCAAAGATATTGTCCAAAATGTACAAAAAGGTAAAATTACGAAATAATCAGGGTTAGTAGTGTAGAGTTCCGTAGTAATTTAGCCTAACGCATGCCGTGAAATATCGACTAGCTGTGAAGTATCGAAAATGTTTATTTTCAAATATTTGCTCCATATAACTCGAAAAGTGTTCATCACACGATACTTGAAATAATTTTAATTGAAATTTTTACTGGATATATCTCCGAAGTTTCAGTTCAATATAAAATCGTCTATTGATCTAGACATACGAAAAAGAATGCAGTTTTATAAAAAATTTAAATTGTATAGTGCACAGCTGATTTCATAAAAATTAAAGGTATACATAAGTCAATTCTTAAGGTGAAAATGGCATACACAAATTAAAATCAAACAACCTTTTTTAAGCGTGCTAAATCAAATGAAATTGTGTAATAACTAAATTAAATTTATTTTACTAAGGCGTGTTATATCAAAACCGTGTATAAACAGAATTGGATGTATATAAGCTAATTTTAAGTTAGATTTACGTTTATCTCGTTTTTATTAAAATTCTCGAAAAAGTTTTGACCGTTTTAGAAAAATTTTCGAAAACATGATAATTAAAAGAACTATTGATGGATGAAGTGTTTAAGCTGCGCAATAAGTAAATTTTATAAATACAGAAAATATGCATGAATAAATCGTATGAAATGCGACACATTGTTCACATTACGATCAAAATTGTATGCATAAATTTTGGATGGCGCCAAAAATATCCGCGAAACTATTCGCTCCCGCCCCCGTTAATCATTCACTGGGATGTCAACAGTTAAAAGCTTTTATAATTTACAATGTTTGTGGCAATATTTTCGTTGATTTGCCGTGAATTCTTTGTTCGATAAACCCATACGGGGTCCCCCTTAACCTTATTAATTACGAACATAATTTTCAGAACCGTCAACAATAATTTGCGGCCGTTGCTGAGAAAGGAGCAATGGAGAACCGAACAGAGGAGCGCCCCGTTTGAGAAGAGTTGGCCCCCATCAAAAAGCCCACAGTTCAGGCCAATAAATTAAATTTAATTTGAAACATTTTTCAGCCGCAGAAAGCGCTCATTGTTCGAACATCAGCACCTCAAACAGTTGTCATCAGCGGCCGCAACGGACACTCTTCATAGCGATTTTATTTATTTCTTTCAATATTTTTTTGCCGCCCAGCTTATTTTTGAAAATGAGACAAAAATGATCGTGTGACAAAAGAAGCGGGCAAAAGGCAAACAAAAAGGGGCTCCTCCTTGGTGCACAAAAAATCGTCTCACATTATTTAAATCTTGATAATTTCTGGCTGATGACACCGGCACGACAAAACGGGCAAGCCAAGAGATGCCCCTCAACCCCGTCCCTCCCTCCCTCACCTGAACAGAAAAAAAACCCACAAGCGAGCCGGACCGATCCTCGGACAAGGACGGGACCGATCAATGGAGGAAATGTTGGGGATATAAAACGCAGGATTTATGCTGGCCGCAGCTCAAAAAGTTTGATCATTATAATAAATGCCTCATTGTCACACGTTCTCTGGCAAAAGTGAGAAGGGCTTCTCGAACGCCGCGATGCAGCGCACCCTTCGCAGGCTAAATCTTTTCCTCCGATCGGATTGATCGTGTCATCATACGTTTCATGTTTGTCTATAGCCGGGCGAGCCGTGTTTCGTTAAAATTGGATATGAACAACTAATACATCTCCGGGTGAATTTATTTTAACAGGTAAAAAGGGAACACACCTGTACGGCGTGCAGACCTGTCATTTTGGACCTCTCTGCCGCCCTACTACCGATCCAGACACCAAACCTGGAAGATCTCATCGGTCCGAAGACTGCTACTCCTGATGACATGGTGGTGTGTTTATCTGCTCGAATTCTTGTTGAGATTTATTGCTACCAAACATGAATGGGTCAGTAAAAATTGGAAATATATTTTAATTTTTTTATTTTTTTTTTTTTACCTTCGCCTTTTTTAATGATGCCCAAGCCGTGTTCGGGGGGGATTTCGGGGTTTCGGTGACATGCCTTGTTTTACTTTAATCGACCGATTTCGTTACGAGGACTTGTTTTTCCCTTACGTTTTGCTCGCTAGGTATAATAAAATTCTCCTACTAGCAAAATGTTCATATCTATCATAGTATAAAAAAAAGATTATTAATTGCCACTGCTATTCAGGCGCGTGTACCTGACTTCTCTGATGGTTTTTAAGACTTTAACATAAAATTCGCCGGGTACTATTGTCTGCTATAAACAAAAGTACAATACTTATCAATCGGGTAGTTTTTAGTAGAGCTGTTAAAATTCCAATTAATTCAAATACGAATATTCAAAATAGAATCAAACATTCCGAATGTTCGAATCCCATTTACAGACCTAAATTCAAGTTCTAAGAATAACTAATTAATATTTCAATAATTGATAAATAAAGTCATATAGTATTCTACATATAACCTTTGTATTTTACAAATTATCATTATACTATACTACTAACTGATCGAAAACTAAACACATTATCCTTTGACCCTGCTGGGGGAGGAAGTCCTGTTTTATACTAACACCTAATCTGATTCTTTAGATACCCTGAAGTATACATCCCAATACTACCAAGATTTGGGATAATCTCTCATATTATTAGTCAATAATCTGGAAAATAGGAAACATTTGGAACTCTAGGAATAATTTATGCTATATTAGCTATTGGGCTCCTAGGATTTATTGTATGAGCTCATCACATATTCACTGTAGGAATAGATTTTGATACCCCGGCTTACTTAATATCTGAAACTATAATCATAGCTGTACCTATAGGAATTAAAATCTTCAGATGATCTTAAGGGTTGTTAGATCCTGTTTGGTGGAGAAATAATAAGTGAATTATGATTATAGCTGATACAATAATAGGTAAAATAAAGTGGAAGGTAAAAAATCGTGTGAGTGTTGCGTTATTATCTACAGCAAAGCAGGGAAATCAATATTCATCAAAATTATTTTAAAATTTAGAATTTAATTCTCAAATTGCATTCTTTATTTTCGTACACTCGGGAGCTAAACCCATATGGAAACTTCATGTGTTAATTTTACTTTTTGACCAAAATCATCATTCATATGGGAATTGAACCCACAACCTCGGAATGGCACACTTAGTACATTACAGCCAAACCACTTTTCGTGAATTTATTTTAACCAAAAATAATTCATTGCTTGTAATGAAATTAATTTAGACATATAAATAAAAGTAAATATTATACCTATATATATGGTATACCTCAAAATATTATGTCAGTAACTATTTCTATAGTATGTTAAAAATTTTAAAAAATTAATGTTATAATCAAGTAAATTTCAGTTAAAATAATTTTAAATGACTACTAATTTTAGAATATTCGCAATACAAGGAAATAACATAAATGGAAATTACTAGAGGATTTTCGTACTTGACCATTTTATTTTTGTAAGATGATAGATTTATTTTTCGTTGGATAAAGCCAGTACAATAAGTTGTCTCTACAAAAGTTGTAATTTAGATCTATATCTAGAAATTCGGTGTGATTTTCTAGTTTTATTTTAAAAGAAAAAACATATTGGCTTCTCGGTGCCTTATAATCCCGATATACAAAAGGTAGATGCTTTCATTATGCCAGTTGAGATGTAAACAACAAAATTTTCAGATCTCCCTCAGATTTTAAATGTTGTCTATCAGAGATCAAAGTCCCATAAAACGTCACAGGTTCTTGAAACGATCTGTGTTCCTCCTGATTAACGCTAATATCGTAAGGAGGATGCCAACGAATATTAATTGCTACAAAATTTTCACAAATTTCAAAAATGAATCACATGAAACCTGTCCCACGGCCATCCAGTGTCCCATCAAATATATCCTCATTAGTAGGGAACACTTTAGACCGGCGTTGAGAGTCTCCTTCGATTATTAATGTCCCGCCGGAGCCGCAAAGCAACCGTAGTATGTATTGAGGTAAAATTCAAAATTTTCAAAAGTTTTTGAATGAGAATTTATGGTAATGCGGCCGGACACACAATTTTGACTGTTACAACTTGCCAGGTTTAGTGTATGCAGGGGATTCGACAGGTCATTCTTTGGTTGATTCATTTTTATTTTAACGGCCCGATGACAGGCTCCTAAAACAAAGAGATGTGTACCACGTTTCGCCCTATGGGTGCAGCATTGCGACGAAAGGGTTCGACTGCAGTCCAGCGCCTTCTCTGGCACCTTGATTCAACAAGAAAATGCCTACCAGGTAATCCAGGCAGACAAAGCGGCGTCGTTTGAGAATTTCTGGAGGCTTTTTATCGGTTTTGATTTCTTCGACAGGAATTTCAATAAATTATGAGGGACGTGTGGGTTTTTTTTTTTCTGCAGCCACAAAATAGCTCTTATGTGGAGAATTTTTAGAGAATCTCTATGTAATTGATATTTTCGGCGGCTTCAAAAGGCATCCTTAATTTTAATTAATAGGAGAGAAGATGCTTCCTTACGTTGATGAATTAAATAGTGGTGGTTAGGACCACCCTAGATGGCAATAAGATTTCCCTCGAACAGGACGAATCGGTAATTTACGAGTCTTTTGCATTTCCTCAAGTAAAATAATTGCGCCAAAAGTAGCTCTATACGAAATTTTACACCATTTTACCTACAGATGTTCGGTGCACGACAACGACCGCGATGACGACGACTGTTCGCTAAGTACGATTGTTTCCGGTAATCATCTCAACTGAGCTTGTAACTATTATTTTCGCCAATTACCTTTGGCATTCCATCAGCATGACTCTGCATATGCAAGGCCCGTAAGGCAGGCGATCGTGAAATCGCTTGACGAACTGAACACGAAAATTACAATAAACTCGGGATAATTTTCATTTATAGACTATCTGGGGATCTGACATTTAAATTATGGGAACACGGTAATTGGCACCGCCGCCAAGCAAAATCGTCTGACTCTTCTGTAGTAGGGGGTATAGCGGCGGGCAGGGGGATTTTATGAATTTTCATAGTGCGACAGCGAATGAAAAGGCTAATCCATCTGGAGGTGTTCTGGAAATGATGACTGACTTGTCTTCTGAAGACATCAATTTTAAGTGGTAAGAGGGTATCTCACTGATATACGTAACGACCGGCTGTCTTAACTTAAGTAACTTCAACTTTGGATCTTAGTACTGCAGTAATAATGATTTTAAAGAATTTTAGACTTAAGGATGTATGAAAAAGATTCGTATTCTATCGTATTCCTTGTCTAGGAAAGCCTTAACTAGGACTAGCCTTACTATAGGTACTTAGGTCAGAAGCACGTTCACACTAGTGAAATTTAACTAGGCGGTATCTGAAAATACCCCAAAGTTATTCCGCTAAAATTGAATTTCTAGCACACTATGAAAAAGTAGTTTATAACTAGCATTCTAGTGATATTCTCTGGATAATCAGGAAGTTGTTTTGTGGGTCACAATATTTATTGAAATTTCCTTTAAGTTAGCTAAAATTCTAATGATATTAGTTTTAAAATATTTAACCTCTATTAATACTACAAATTTTCTAAAATTTAAAAGTTCGAGTTCACCAAATTAAGCTGAGAAAATTCTGAAGGTAGTTACGACTTGTTTTTAAAATTGAGATTTGTCTTTATTTTGTGGTAAATTCGATCATTCCAATTTAATTTATATAATTATAAGCAGGTATTACATAAATTTAAATAGAATGGTACTCTTGAAAGAAATTCGCATAGCTCACTACATGTTCACAGTAGAGTAGTAGCTAAATTTTAGCTAGATGGGAAGCGTTCCGGAAACAAAAGCCCTTTGATCGCGGATATCTTCCGCTGAAAGTTTCCAACGAGAAAGTTCTTTCACTTTTGCCATTAAATAAATCAACATTTTTTCTGCGGTATGACTGTGCCAAACGAACAGGGCGAACGTAAATTTCCGTGGATAGTCGTACAACAATAATTTCTTCCAAAATGGCGATGATATCTAGACCTCTCCCAATTTTCCCTTTTGTGTATATTCCGGCTAGGGGGCCTCATGAATTTCCCTCTAACGAAGTAAAATGAAACAAAAGCGAAATTTCACAGTGAACGGAGCGCCATCATAGGCTGCCCCGGGGACCCAGGGCTCCACTGCAATAAGAGCTCATACTTCCTTCAATGATTAATGAATTCAAATGCGTCTGACATAAATCCCACCCACAACTCGAAATATGGCTGTGAACAGAGACCCGACCGGCACGGACACGGTCGTCCGACACGTCGAGAGTTGCACACATTCGAGCGTTAGGGCTCTGGGGCTCCATTGGGCTTTATCAGATTTAGCCCCATGTCTGTGTCGCTCTCCACTTATAATTTAATATGCGAGCGGATGCGATGGCCGGCCGAAGGGGCAGCTCGGGGTGGACACGGTATTAAATTAACGGCCAACAACAAAACATTTAAGATCCGCCTGAGCGCTCGCAGACCTTGTTGGGGGACCCGGGGACCACTCGTTTTCCTGCTCCCCATTTATGCTCCAATAAAATTTTGAATATTGCCCGGCATCTCGCGAGCTCGTGATGCCTCTGATCGGGCCAAGAGTTATAACTTAAAAAATGATTTTTTTTTTTGGTTGTTGTTGCTTACGAGCTCTAAAGTGGATGAATTTATGGCGGGACTCGTTTTGTTCCCCGATTTATCGTTCTGCTTTTTTTTTGTTTTTTAGTCGAATGGGGACTCTTGGGACCACTTGCATATACATTTTAAGACCCGCCATAGTAGGAAACAGCGGAGTCATCCAGGAAATAAATCGACGGGTCCTTATAAAAACATGAATTTCCTGTATAAGCAGAAAAGACAAACACAATCTTTTTAGATTCGTTAGGGCCTTAAGCCGCATTCACCGTCCAGCAATTCCGCTGTAGCTATTAATAAATCAGAAGATGATTAGCCTGGCTGTCAATAAAAATTAGATCAATACGTCAAGGAAAACATCCTCATTTTTGGGGGATATAGAGGAAAGAATAGAATGGACCTGGTCTGGTCAGTGCCGATAGCACATCATCATGGTCGGGGGATAGCTAATAACTGAAATGATTTTATGGGAAACTCCCGGGGGACAGATTACGTGATTGAGAGCCAACATATCGAAAAATAGCATCATTGTTCCGGGAAGCGAACACACGGCAGGAACTTAATCAAATGTCGACTTCTGGACTTGACTCAGCCAACCCAGAGCTAGAGGAATTAGATATGTTTATACCCTGGGGATCTTAGAAATAATTTCGTGATGACAGCGATACTTTGCTTAATAATTAAAGATAGGATATGTTTGGGATATTCGAACAAAAATATTACACTTATTCAATTTCTTTCTTTATATAAAAACTTATACTCTAATAAATCTCTTACAATCTTTAGAATAATATGCAGGAAAAACTGTTATGATGTTATGATAAACTTAAAAGAAATTCAATAAAATAAGTCTTTTGGATTTAAAACTTTCGAGGTGTTCTATGATAAGCTACAGATAAAGCATCACAAAAATATCCCTTTCAATTGAAAAAACAAAAGACAATTCTGTTTAAAACCAACAACGAGTACTTTCAAGGTCCATCAAGCTTACCTACAACTATACTAGACGTCCTCCTCTATCCAGTAAAAGTTTCATTTTATTATAAACGATTTTGTACTATCTTCAACTACTTTTGAGAAACACGCTTAGTGTTTTACATTTATAAATAACTTAAAACTACTTAAAATTGTAAAGACATCAAACGTTCCATTAAAAGTTAATCAAACTTAAAGAAAAAACTGATGATATTTAAACGTTATACCTACCAATTTGGAACAATTTTGGATTATAATGGCCCTTAAAATTCGAACTAAATGGCAGGTCGGGGTGTTTGCAAATGACATCAATGGGACGAAGAAGAGCCAACCCATTTAATAAAATAAGCACTAATGCGTTTACCCCAAAAAAATAAAAAGCTACCTGTCTCCGACCAGAATGGATTATAAATTGTGCCTTTTCTGCAAATTCAAAACTCATCCTTGGGACTTGCTAAAATTTTATGAACTATCGAATAACATGCAGCGTGTGTCCACCGTTCGACAAGAATCTCTTCATTCAGCGAAAAATATTTATTTAAGCGACAAAAGCCAAAAAATAATCCCCGTCGGAGATCGGGTCCATTCAGCAATCATATCGCCTCCCTCTGGTTAATAACGAAAAATGTAGAGGAGGAGCAAACGTGCGGGGGTCGGACACGTAAAACTGCAGTGCAAGCACCTCTTAATTTACATTGACATCAGCAATCCATTGACCAAAACACCGAAACCCATTAACCATTCAACGAGTGTCAATTAATTTCCGCGGAAAGCTCTACAGTAAAAAGATAAATCCGAGGGGTCCATAATGAGCCATTTTATTAAAAATTTCATTTTATCGGGGTCTTGAGCGAGGTGGGCATTAAGAAATTTTTTTGAAAATGTTGAAAAACAAGTTCTTCTGGCGACGGAGACGTGCCGTGCCGCGTCTGGCCGGTGCTGCCGGCC
Organism: Philonicus albiceps; assembly: GCA_963969385.1. Taxonomy (NCBI): domain Eukaryota; kingdom Metazoa; phylum Arthropoda; class Insecta; order Diptera; family Asilidae; genus Philonicus; species Philonicus albiceps. The sequence continues at coordinate 30,591,735 of OZ017775.1, forward strand.
GGACAAGTCGATCTTTAAGCTCGTCCTGCACCCGCGGTGCCCACGGACGGGCCTGTGCAGGCATCGAAAATGAATTATTTGGCATCGGTCAATAGCTCGTTAACTTGTCCCCGTCTTCCTCCGCACTTTATGCATTTTTTTTTTTTTTTTACAATTTTCGATCGTTTCTCATAAAATGGAAATTTGTGAAGCGTTGCTGGGGCAACAGCATTCGCCTGCTTAAAACCACGTCCCCAAGATGTTGATCCGTCGACATACAGAGCCGGGGGAGTTACAGGGGTCCCATCTGGGTCTACACTATCCAGCACGATATACCTAGGCGATGCTACAAAGGCATATCGAATCTGCTCATTAATGCATAATTTATGCACTTTTGATAGAATTTTCGCATCGGAGGGCATATTTATGGACCGGCCCCAATGTTCCAGTACCGCTGGATGCTTCAGCCAGACCGAAGAAGGTGAGAACGTGCAGTTATTAATATTTTTCCCTGCTGCGGTATTAGAGCCGCCAATTAAGAAAAAACTTGGCGCAGGAGCGCAGATCTTAATTGATAGAATAAATTTCGATTTGACAGGTTTTGGAATATATCCCAATTTTTTTTTTTAAGTTGTTTTTGTTGCGCAATGAACGAGATTAATGGGGCTGAACACGGGGTCTGGTTACTGTCGCGGTCTGTTGATAATATTTTCGCTGTGTTACATGCTTAATTAGCAGCTACATATATCCCGGGTCCCTAGTGCCTCGCTAATGTTTACACTTAATTGTAATTGCGTTGTAAATTGTAATAAAATACCCCGCACCTTCAGATGAAAGGAACTAAAAGTAAATAAAAAAAAAAAAAAAAATTAAATAAAAAATTATTGGTCAAGATCTTCTCACACAGAGCGGCGCAAAATATTCCGTGGTACACGCGCAGATTATCTTTACAGTCTTGCTGCTGAACGATGCTAACTTATGATCATGAAGATAGTCAGCCGAAAGAACTAGCTGGACGGTAAAATTTATTGGACGTTTTCAGTCCGTTATAGCAAAAATTCGGGATAATTTTCACTTTATAAACTTTTGAATTTTATCGACTTTCTGGACATTTCAAAGTATTATATTTCGTTTTAATTCGCTTTTTGCGGCTATTTGTACTTGGTCACTCAACATTTCATAAAAGAGCCAACTTAAAGGTATCATTTCTTTTTCAATGAGATAAATATACGTGATATATAGAGTACATTTCGTTTAAAATATAAATTTTTATAACAATCACAAACATTTTTAATACAATTGTTTGTGTACGAATTTAAAGATTTTCAAAGCAATGAACCTTATACAACTCAAGTTTTCAAGTTTACTAGTTTAACAAATATCCGTTCGGCAATTATTTACACCACCATTCACCATTTTTTGATATTATTTGTAAAAATGATATGCTCTATAATAAAACTACGTAACAATTTAAAAATCATATATTTTAAAGTGAGATTTTAGGAAATAAAATAAAATGAATTTGTTTTTATATAGAAGTTAAATAAAACTTGAATAAATTCATAATCTAGGGAACAAATTCTATAAAAATAATCTGCATATGCGTTGCAAAAATTCTTGAACCCTAAAATTAAATAACTTTGTGTTAAAATTGTCAACAACGTTGTAAAACTAACGACATTTATATTAAAATTTTGTTTTTCTTGACTCAAAATCAATATATTTTTTAATATGATTAAAATGGTAAAAAAATATATATATTAAAATTTAATTTCATATTGAAAAGCATCACAAACGACCACTTCAAATTATCAATCAAGTCGGGTCAATAACAAGAATTTTGATTAATACCATAGAGGCCATAAAAACGGAAACACTTTGACCAACAAAAGCTGGAAAGGGAAAAATCCAGCTGTAGTATACACCATCAGGATTTTATTATTAATTAAACATTTAAACCGCTGCCAATCACGGGGATTATGACTGATTAATTTCGTATTTTTGCCAGATATTCTCTGGGGCATATAAAATTTTTTAATTTTCTCTCTCTGATTGGTTTATCTACAAATGTTGGTCCATAAAACTCTGCCCGATAAAGCGTTAATCAAAAAATTCCAATTGTTCCATGGAAATGTAATGAAAAAAGCAAAAAGGCCTTAAAAAGGCGAAAATCAACAACAACAAACAAAAAAAAAAATAAAAAATAAAAGGATTTTAAAATTCTCATTCACCTCAAAAACAATAAAAATTGATGGCGAGGGAAAGAAAAAAGCACTCGAAATGAATAAACGCAGACAAATGGATACATCAGATCGGCAGCTGCTCCCCATGTTTTGTTTATATTCGAGGGGATAAAAAATCAATTTTTGTTGCATTTCTCGGTATTTTGGAGAAATGGTGTGGTCGTGATTGATTCTGATCCCTGTACGCAACGATGGCACTGTGGGAGACTGACCACTAGGCGGTGATCCATATCGCTTTATGAGAATTTTATTGATCCCGCAATCACAGCATCCAGGGCAACATCTCCTTTCTAAGAAATGATCATTAAGAGGTGGCCAATAAAACTCTGCTTGAGTAGGCTTTCTTACCCATTCGACTCAATTAGAGTTTGAAACTTTCCAGCCTATTATTACTACGAGGCAATAGTCAGTAAAGATAAGACCGTTTTTCGACAATTTAAACGAGGCAAATTAGGAAATTTCTGTTAAGAGCTATCAAACAGCAATAAAATTGTTTAGAGACATTAGACAGTCTATTCGTTGTACGGTTTGATTTTCCACTTCAACCACCCTGAAAGGGTGACAATTGTAAATGTGGACAATTAGTGTTCTTAAACTACCCCCATAATCTCGAATAATACCGAACAATTGAAGAATTACTTCCTTGTGTCCGAAAAACAAGTCACTAATTTGATAATGCGTTGATCAAGACCCCTTAGATAAAACCGCAAGGGAAATACATCTGCACCTTGTGGCATATCCGAATATTTTCTGGATTTGTTCCACTCAGATGTTCGGCTGCTGTATGACCAGAGAAAGGAAAATGGACAAAAGAAAAGAGTCGTAGGCGTCTAGAATTATCAATTGTTAAAGACCATTGTTCTCGACAAACTGCTGACCAGTGGTCAAGGGCAAGATGACATGGCATTCATCGCATCTGACCGTCATCGGTGACGGATGGGTCAAAACTATAACACCCCTTTCAGTAGCAGACCAATTGATTAAAATTTCTTCAGTTTGTTGACACAAACCGGGACTATTGGCAGAATTGGGTTAAATGCAGGCCTGGGAGGTTCCTCGAGTACGTTTGCCTCTCCACGGGTTCCTCTGGCTTCTTCTCTGCCCTTTTTTTTCGGTTAATTATAAAAGCGAAACCTTACCAATTCGAGTCACGTTCCAGCGATATTTTTTTTAATGGTGCGGCGAATGAATAAAATTTAGAGCGCTCCAGCACTTGAGAAAGTGACGCCGCCCGGCTATGCGCTTGAATTTACCTGAAATTTTTGGAATGTATTCCACCTTTTGTCGCTTTGTTACCTCGAATTGTTTAGGGAAAAAATGCTAATTTACTATCAGTTAGCTTAAAATTGTATTGCACTTGAGTGCTCTACTACCACCCCCTGGAATCCTAGAATCATAAAATTGAAATTCTCAGATTAATGTGGGAACACAATGATGTGGGCGTACTATCGGTGGTCTTTTAATGAATTTTATCGCTTCAGCGGTCTTTATGGGAGGACGATTGAATTATTTTTCTACTTAATTTCTTGAAAGATAAGTTTCTTATACACCATTTGATATTTAAACATTTAATTTTACTATGTGCCAAAAGCTGTATCTATCTAGATAACTTTTCTTAATCTAAGACTATCAAATTGTCGTTTAAATTTAGCATTTCTAAAAAAATTAATATAAATGCGAGGATTACTCGAACCAGTGACTTTCGAATTAGAGCTTTGCTGCTCTAACCAACTGTGTTATACGCAGCGTATATCCCTGGTACCTTCTCCAGCAATTTTTGTTGTTATTTGTTTTTTCAATAAACGAAAAATAAATCTCTCGGCAATCAGAGGCAACTTTAAAATATTTTTTAAGTGGTAAGTTTCAAGCACAATAAAATTTTATCTGCGCTGGTGTACTATCAAGTTTTTGGCTTTATTGACACAAGAGAATCTAGTGTAAATTTCCGTAACAGATTTTTATATTTTATTTCAATTTGAATAATTTTAATTTCTAAAAAACTGAACGTATCCCTTAGGAGGCGAGCAGTATATTCGAACAATTCAATTATACATTTTCGCTTAATGCAAGCTAAAAAACAATTAATGGAATACTTAAATTAAAATAAGATTCGATATGAATTAGCTTCGCAATGTTTCTAAACAAAATGGTTTGATTTTTAAAGGAAGATACCTAAAAGGTGAATAGTCCTTCTATTCTAAGAACTAAAAAAACGTTTTCGAATTTTCTTTTATCGTGTTATTTTAAAGGATTATATTTAAGTTAAAAATACCATATAGTGTCCATCATTAAGAAATTCACAGACTTATCATTTGCAGCTAATAAGAATTCTGTTTTAATATTCTAAATATTCTAGATCGTGATCAAGGTATACAAACAGAAGAGCTTTAAATATTTTTTTATAATAATTAGCTACAACCATTTGTTGATCATATAATAATCCTTCTAATCAGTAATTATTGTTCTAAAATAATTACCATTTTTGTCCAAAGATAATTTAACAATTAATAAGATCAACATGTTCAAGTACCAATTTAAACGAAATGAATCTGTTGGTTTATTTTCAAAATAAAGTTTTCGTAGCTGATTCGCCAATACCAAAATAAGTAAAACCAATATCCGATAAAGTAATTTCTCATAAAATTCATTCCCAATCGTTTTGCGGTCTTAATTGCAGCCTCACCATGATTGTTGGTGCCTAACCCGACTTCTATATGTTAGCGATTACCGTGATCGCAATCTATCAATCCAATATCAATCAAGATCACTTAACAGTTTAAAAGTTATGCAATCTACCGCTTTTCATTCCATACATTGATCACTTTTGCCTGCCAAGCCTATATAAGCGCACAATTAGCAAAATAAAACCAAGACAACTGGTAGAGTAGTAAAAATCGCGACAATCCAAAACCGTTACCCAGCAATGATCATAAAAATTACGGAATGTTCGCGGATTATGTATATGAATATGGCGGTGCAACAGCAACAGTCGGATTCTTTAGGCAATTCGACAAGAGATATATGCCCATCGATGTTGATTTGTTATGCATTTGTTTGGCGCAGAAATGCGAGTTAGCCGCAATCCAACTTAAATGGAACGATAGTTCTGTTATCGTGGTGTGGTACTTTAGTGTCGATCAATTGCGATCAATTATTTTGCGTGCGGCATACCACAACTGTCCCGGTAGCAGTTGCCCAGCTCTACAATTATAAGTTTTATGCCGGTTACATCGAGTGACATAAATTAATAACGCGATCACCAAATGAGCACTGTTCGCTTTATGACTTATCATTGATCGTGATCGTTTTCCTAAACGTGCTCATCGGACTGTATGCCCGAAGATGTCTCGGAGCGCACGCAGTTTTTGCACTGTCCCCAACAGCACGCATGCACCGAGCACTCTTATTTTATCGCTAAAGAGAGCGATCGTCATTATTCTTATTTATTGAATTATCGTCTTCTGTGCCCGATGGCGCGTACCTTTGAATTCTTCAGGTATGAGCCGCTATTGAGCTTATTATAAGGAGGACTCAAGATGCATTCTATGCGTTTTACTCTTTTTTCAATTTCTTGCTCTTCTCAGAGCCTGATTTTGCTCCCCCAGGCCGGGGATCTTGCGGTCACCGATGCCGACCACACTTGCCTACCTGCTGGTTCTGGAAGATTTACCGAAATCGGCTGAACTCCTGCTGTGATCAGTACGCTACTGTTCTAGCCCCGACGATTCTTTTCTGTCGCCTTGTTTGTGCTTTCGATAGGTTTTTGCCGCGAAAACTGTTGATATTCATAACATTTATTATATTGTAACCTGTTTGACAATCCTCCGCTTCTGTGGTTCGCGACGATTGTCGAGGTTTTTAGGATTTTGTTTTTTTTTCCAATTTTTGCAGGTCAACGGGACGAAATGGTAAGGAAGTAAGCCATCCATATAACACAGATATATGGTACCTAAATCTTTCTTCTTATATTCGTAGTTCTAGACTGTTCATGATAATTAAATTAATAAAACAACTAGATAGGAGGTATTTTTATAGGATTTTCTTTATTAATAAAGTCTTTTATTTAGAAAGGATAAAATGTTTAATTAAAACTTAGCTAATATTGGGCTAGCTTAAGCCTAATTCAAACTAATTTAAACTCTGAGTTAAAGTTAAGCTTAATAAGTTCAGATAAATTTGATATAGGCGTATGCTAGAGTCAGGCTTACGTAGCTTGAGACAGACCAAACCATATCTATATTAATTGTATCATTTTTCTATCATTCAATCGATGTTTAAGTAAACCAGTATTATTTTCAGCAATTGCAAAGTTTAATTTTTGTGACTATTTTATGGTATTGTACTTTTGTGATATAGTAACTCTTGTACAATAATTTCAATGGTATATAATCCATAATCATAATAAAATTTTACAGTACATAGTAACTGAACTGAACCTAACTGAAAGTTGGAAAATAAACTTTGCATGTCAAGATACTCTTGAGGTATTCTTTCCTAAAAACCAGCAATAATTCCGTCTAAATGTCTAAGTGGAAATTTAGTTCAGAGGCCAATCATCACAATTTCTTTTGTATTTAGTCCGCTGCTTAAAATTACACTCTAATTTTAAAGTCTCATAATGAGAGTTTAATTGAAAAACTTTTAAGATATGAAAATGGAGCTTATTGTGATAACTTAATTATTATTTGAACCTTTAAATCCCTTAAATAGACCTGAAGGACCAAAATAGAATTCGTTTGCGACTTCTTAAATCTTATTTGATATTTTAAATCCTCGAAATAGTTTCGAAGGATCAAAAAACAGTTTATTGGTAATTTCTTAATTCTCATTTGAACTTTTAGATCCTTATAGTGATAATATGCAAAAGGTCTTTTTGGACTCTTCTAAAGCGGATGTATCCTGGAGATCAAAATATGGTTTAATTTATATAGAATTTTTATAGCGTTTAATTTTTAACTACTCCTCCAAATTTTTAGTGGGATCAAAGGATTTAAAATAAAATTAAAATTTTAATAAATAAATAGAAGTACGCTAAAAATGTACACATTCTCCGGTGTATTTTAAAATGTAGTTTTTGGAACTGAGACATTCCGTAAAATCAATATGAATTTATATATTCTACTATTATTTTAAGCAACATACCCTGCAAATTTCTGTGAAACGAAGATATTTCAGTTTTAGGCACTGGGAGATAAGGTAACAAAATGCAATTAATTTAACAAATTGCCTTCGTTGAAAGTAAAAGGCGATTCCACCTGTTCCGATTGTTGGGGGCGATTTTTTGTTGTTACAGCACTCGCACGTAAAACCCGGACGCAAATAAATTGCTTTACCTCAATTCGTATAATTTATCAAAACTTTTATCCAGACAGGAGGAAAAACGACTAAAAAAAGAGAACCCCTGAGAGGATATGTGTTCTTAATTCGTGCCCAACGTCGAGTCACTACCATGAGAAATATTTTAGCGGGCAGGCGCTGTCTGCTATCTCCCAATACCCACGATTGTCTCCGAGTCATCGTTTTCTTTAAGAAATTCATTTGCATACGCCAAGGACTAGTCTTCTGAGGAGAAGAGTTCAGTTTTTGTCTCAACTTTGGATTCTTATTGTAGTAGCTGCCTGCTCGGCCTCCAGATACATTTGTTTATGTTAAAATCATCCAATTAGTAAGATTGTTATTTTGCTCCGGCGGTTTAGCGGCAACGATGAACATGTTCAGAACTGAAGCCCTCGCGATCTTACCTACTCTGATTCCCTTTTCCAACAGTCAACAGGAGCATACAACTGTGATTTATATGTCTTTGTTCTGCGGGGGTTATTTTTTAGCAATCAAAATTATTTTAAGTAAATGTATATCATTTTAATGTTGTTCACCGGTAAATGCTATTTTATATCGGTTGCTGTTCAATCTTCTTACACTTTAGAACATTATTTACCATTGTTAAATTTATTACATCTACTAATTGCTTCAAACCAATTAAAGACATTATCACGGTCACAAAAGTATTGAAAACTGTATGTCTTTTTGGTAATTACGAAGGAATTTTAGTATAGGGTGTTTCATAACTAAATAATCTAACATAAGTTACCATAATAAATTGTTTTAAGTTTTCTGAGTAGCGTTCTTTAGAAAATTTAGACCATTTCTTAAAAATGTTATATATTAAAAATATAAAAAAAACAGCATATTGAGTTACATTTAAAACTCAATCTATATTTTACTAAACGTTTTTAAACGTAATTTAATTTAATTTAATATTTATTTACACTTAACAATCACAATGCCAATTTCTTCAAGGCTCGTGAATGGAGAAATTGTCTAAGAACTGAACTAACCCCAAATCAGCCAGTCAAAGTTCTGTACTTAATTTGCCATTTACCAAACGAAACGACATTGCGGTAAGTTAGTACTTTCCTTATTTTAAGGTAACTGATAATTTCAATTTGAAATAAATTTGTTATTTGGAAAAAAGTAATTCAGTTTCCCTAGTGTTTACCAAATAATACCTTAGCTATATCTGAAATAGCATGTTGCATATATTTAACTCAATACCTAAAAATTCTACCATATACACGAAAAATCGACTACACTTCTTTCTAAAAGGGTTACATCACCCTTAGATATAAATGTTGATGGTACTTGCTTTACATGCTTTTAAAAATACTTTAAGAGTCGAACCCTAGTAGATGTTATTGGATAGAAATCTTGATTCTACCGGATAAGATCTTTTGAATTAATAATTTTGTGTGTGGAATAATTAATGCACCGATTGAAGGTAGTATACAAAACAAAAGTTTATGATTATATGACTCTGGCGCGCTACTCTTTTTTCTTTTGGGTTTTTCTTAAAACTATACTTTTTTTGAACTAGTAGAGACTATGGTTAATATTCTAAAAATTTGAGAAAGATCTCAGGTTTAGGTATAGAGAACAGAGTTTCAAATTGAGATCGAACTTGATTTTTTTATGTAAGAATTGAGACTGAGCTTTTGCTAGTTTTTTTTATAACATAATATGACCCTATATCTCGAGAAGTACTACAAAAGTGTAGGATTCTTTGATTGAATGCCTTATTTATACAGTACTATAATTAATCGTTTTATTCAATAACTTAAAGATCCTGTCGACAAAATTTTGAAAATTTGTTTGCAAACAAGAATCGAAAATAAAACTGAAACTGACAAAAAACAAACGTATCCTTTTGCGGCAACTTTATTGCGACGAAAGAGTTATTGGATGGCTCCCAGCTTCCGTTTTGATTATTTTTCGGCGGCAACGCGATACTGTGCGGCCGGTGTCAATACAAATAATCAGTTAATGCGCCACCTGCTGCGGGTATCTTGTTCCTGAGGCGATTTTAAGAAGGAGCTCAGAAAAAAAAAAAAGCGCTCGAACTCGCCACCATCCCCTAACAAGGCTACTTCTTGCACCTTTGAGGTGTCCACAGACCTGGCGCAACACCTCCCGCTGTGATAATTATTCGATCGGAACATCGCGCTTAATCGCTTATTACAATCGTTTTGTGCGTTTTCTGGAAAATTAGCATTCGCCGCTCGCCATATATCCTTCTTTCCGGTGATATTTTGAAATTTTCATTATTTGCTTACCTCCGCGGGATGGAAGTTATCGCGGGAAAAGTGCTGTTTCTTTCTGCGTCGTAAATTTTCAAAAACGAAAAAAAAAAAAAAAATTCCAGAGAATTTCATGGGCCGTCACCTTCAACCACGTGAGCTGAGTTTTGAATTCGTTTGAATTTTTACGGAATTTGAAATGAAGAAATTTTCTTGTTTATGGTAATTCTCGGGCCAGGAGGTCCTCTGATATGCGAATTATCACTCACTATCGTTCTAATGGTTTGTTATTAGAATAACGTCCAGGGACGAGAAAGATAAGCGTCCCGGTCAGGTAAAATGATCTTCTCATTCTCGTAATTAGCCATTGTGTGGGATTTATCGGCAGATTATGATAATCGTGGGGAATGATTAAGACATTCCCCCCTGGTGGCTGAAGGGCGTTGCGCACATGCATGGTACATAAATTTCATGTAAAATATTCTAAACCGTCTAGAACAACGGCCCTAGCATAATTGAAGAGAATTCGAATCAATTTTCATGCCGTCTGCAGCCTACAGCCCAGTAAATGGTGGGCTCTTCCCCACAAAAGCGAACATCTCCGCAGGGCATATTTGGAGTTGACTTGTTTATAATTTCGCACTAAATGCCCCCGTTGACAATATTTTTTTTTTTTTTTTATTTTCCGAATTTCACCGCCTCACCCACCCTAAGTTATTTATTTTTAATTTACTTCGACGTCCCATCGTCGAAGAGACCCTCAACTGCAGCCCTCAGCCTCAGGTGCTTTCCTGATTACTTTCGCGAAGGGTGACACTTATTCAACCATATTAATTTACCATAGGGAGTTGCTGTCTCGTCGACGTTTTTTGAAAATTATTGCATCTAAAACATTATTTAGAAGTAGTGTAAAGCAATTATTCTCTTAGGACGATATTGCTCTTTAAATTCCATTAATACGATAGTCTATACCTTTCTACCATAAAAGAAACATTTGATGATAATTTCTTCTTGTAGAGCCAAAAATATAATCCTAATCTAGATTTATATTTTTTCTCTGATACCAAAATTTCTAAAACAAATTCAAATAAAACAAAAATAGAAATAGCCTTAAAGTAAGACCTCAAAAAACGGTCCAAATGCAGACATTCTTTTAGATGCATCAGTTATATTATTGTTATTTTAAAAAAATACCAAAATACATATCAAATTATCATCATCACACTCATGAGTATAAAAAAGACTAGCTCAGTATTATTCTACTATATGTACTTAACCCTTAGCTCTCTCTCATACAAAATTATCTTTATTCGCTGAATGATACTCTAATAGAGATAGAATTTCTGCAATATTCGTATCTAGCTTACTGAGGTCAATTTAATGCTAGTCCACTTTGCGTCATGTTCAGCTTCCAAGCCCAAAATGTAGAGCATCCATTTCATTAATGACCTACAGCGTTATTTGATCGATTTTCGAACATTAAGATATTAAACTTGAGATTTTGCAAGGCTTGGGGTAAAATTGACTTTTAGATGCCAGATTTGAATCTGAAAAACTGATAAAATGACTCTAACTTTTACAATTAGAAAATACATATGACATATTTAGGTATGTACGGAACAAGTTGTAATTCAATTTATCCTAAATCTGTTTGAGATTTTCTAATACTAGACATTACAAGTTTTATTACCCTACCGATAGTATGGATCACACTTATTAAAATATTGCTACTACCGTAGTGAAAGGATTTTTGGAAGGAATTTTGTACTACTGAAATTCTTTTAAAATTGGGAGTATGAAATATTTTTAATGTAACAATTTTAGTAACAGTCAAAAAAATATGGGATACTTACATAGGTATGCATATGTTATGCAAAACTTGAGATTATATGAAATTGAATAGAGCGCTATTTGAATGAAGTGAACATATGTTAAACACCTACCAAGGAATTAAAGAAACCAAAAAACTATTTGATTTTTCGAGACAGGCAGACACCATCGTCGTTTGCCATTCTAAAAGAAATGGAACAAAAATTAAATCGAAGGGACAAAAGTCTAAGCAATCGAGAAAGAAATAATGCTGCCGTGCTGCAGTGGCCGTTTGTTTTCGTGTGCACTTTCATGAATTTTCCTTCCTTATTCGTCCACGGGGCAGATGCCGAGGAAGATGAACCACTTTGCTAGAGCAATCAGGACTCTTCTTGATGCTCCCCAGAAATAATAAAGGGAATAAAAACGATTCACCAGGTTCGTCCGCGCTTACAAAGCCGGCAAGAACGGCAACAACGTTGACGACGATGGGAGGTGATGGTGGTCGCCTGCTGCCATCGTGTATATTATTCATTTGGCGTGAATTGGAAACAATAATAAACAATGAGACATCGCTTTATGCTGTTCAACACAATTGGACAATTGTCACTTGCCCCGGCATGGAGATGCGAAGATTCCGATGCAAAGTGGACAAAATAAGCGAAAAATAAATTGAAATTTCGAACAAATCATGTTTTACAAGGAATTACGATACTTTTTATTTATGAAATGTCTGCAGGTTCTGATTGTTGTGCTACATTTTCAAACAATCCAGAATAACAAAATATAGGGATGGTATAAATAAGACAAATTAGCAAAACACTGTTGCAAGTACATATGTATAGCAAAAGTATTAAATTCTAGCACGTTTTTAATTATGAAATTTTAAAACAGAGTACTATAGGTCCTAACACTGCACCTTGTGGTAATCGGTGAAAAAAAGGACTTAAAAGAGTATCATAAAATGTAGTCATTTATTCTTTAAACAATTAATTGGTATCGGATAAAGAACTACTTCAAAATTGAATGTTTTTTTGAATTTGCAATTGTAGTTTCTATGATCATTTTTCTTCATTTGCACTATGAATAAAATATGGTATACTATCTTTAAAACTAAATTCGATAAGTACAATTAATTTTATTAGGTAACATAATCATTAAAAAGCTTCAAAATTCCTGTTTTGCTTTAAGAACTTTAAGATCTAGACGTTTCACAATTTATTTCTAAGTACTGATTAGACTGTTCTGCATAAAATTGCTGATAACATCTTCTTGCAACTCCACAGGTGAATTATATTGAAATGGGAAATTTAACAAACTTATATTATATAGTAGTAGTATTGCTATAAATTCTCATATAGTTGCCGTATATGAAAATAATAAAAAATATACCAAGCATATTTTAAAAATACATTTTAAGTATAACTTATTAGAGTTACAAAAAAAAAATGTTTGTAGCATAAATCTCTCGAAATCCATTTAATTTTCAATAACAAAGTCGTACAAGAAAATATAAAAATTTTTAAAATCCAAAACAACCTTATTCCCGAGATCGCGCAATTATTTGAAGATGCTGCAGTGCGTCTGGACAAGATCTTATCAGACAGCCAGTCGCCTTTGTTAGTCGCTCGTTTGACAGTAGTTGGGTTCGAATCTGTCTGCGACTGGCCAAAGCCATAAGTCAAAAACTCGTCGATAGCATGAGGCAAAAACTCAGAGCCCCGAATCAGACTTGCAATCCTTCTGAATACCCTGGACCATTGCTCGTATTCAAATTCGCCCTAATGAGACCCCGACTTAGCACAAATTTTTCGTCATGTTCTGATTTTTTCGCAAATCTTTGGCTGCAATCATTTTCTAAAAATCTGTCAGCTGGTGATTTAGAATTTTCGATGCTTATTTAAATTGGGGCCGGAACGAGAACCAGCCGGACATTGCATGGCTCACGTTCGCCTTTAATTTCGTGTCTCAGTCGGTTAGCCCTCCGTAGTCCAGGCTGCTGTAGGACCTTCATTAAAATTTTGGTCTCAACTAATAAATAAATTTTAAAGGTCCACCAGTGGCGGATAGCCGAAGACATTCGGGAATCTTTTACTCTATTTTTGGTGGGGGAAATCGAATCCCAACGAATATACAAAAAATGAAAGGAGACATCAATTTGTGAGGCTGGTCAAAATTCTGTGAATGTCCAATCAATTGAGGCGGACGATTGGCGATTGTTTGAATTATGAGTGCGACGACGATGCGGCCAAGAAGGTGGCTCAGGATGTGTGTGGTCGACATTACTTTCAGGTATCTTCCGATTCGGGCAAACGGAAAGATTTCTCATGACGAAACCGATTGTACCGCCCGGGACATATGTAAATCGGCTGAGCGCGGTTCTCGGAATTATAAGTGCATTAAGTCCTCGCCCCGCGGCGGCGACCAGACCGTAAATAAGAACCCTGTCGACGAGATAAGATCGTTTCCTCAATATTAATAACTGAAGCGACGCTTAAAAAGTCTCGACGTGTGTTATCGCCGGCCAATGAGTGCGATAACTCGCGTGTACCCCCACATATAATTTCTTGCATATTTGCGGCTAAAAATGGAAGAAACACTTTGTCCGGTGCCGCGCAGAGTCTGGCCAGGTAGATGGTCCCCCGGCTGGTTACGGGGCCGCCACGGTCCAGCCTCGACGGGATGCTGGATATTGAACTTATCATATTCCGCCAAGATGAATGCGCTGCGCGCGCAGATTTACACTTTGTGCACAGAATCCCGGTCCTACTATGCAGGTTTTTGCTGGCAATCGCGGACGCGGCTTCCAGTCCTATAAGCTGCGGTCCCGTCCACTGTATGTTTATTATTTTGATATCAACTGCTCCGTTTTCCTGTCTGCGCCTGATGGCGGTATTACTATAAAAATTCACATATAAGGGCAGCGCAAAGAGGTATCACAAAATTCATAAATCAAGCGACTAATTAATGGCAGCTAACCGGGCAAAAACAAAATTGTAAAATGGCAAGATCGGGATGAAGCGAAGCGTGTGATCTCCTAAATAAAGCGCACCATTGTGGGTACTCTGCGAATTCTGCGGGGTTTACCTATCCGCGGAGTGAGTTATAACCGCATGATCATGCTCGAGGATCAGCATGTGGGATGAGTTACATGTGTGACTATTACGGCCGCCTATATAAGGATTGGGTGAAGTTTGGATCGAGATGACAAGCGAGTGCAAAACCCCAAGATGATCTTCCAGCAAAAACTTTTATCGCTGGAATGGCTCATTGTTTGATTAAATACCGCGGATTACAAGATCAACGTTACATTGCAATTAAATGAAAACATTTAGGAAATAGAAATTTCTGAAACACTTAATCGTGACCCAAATTGAAACGGGCTCTTAGAAAATTAAATAAAAGTAGTAATTTAATTTTAACAATAGAAGATACGTTGCCTGCAATATCCAGTGGAATTTTTAAACGATTTCGAAGACAATTTCAATAGCTAAGCATTTAAAACCGAATCAAGGGGGCATGATATTAAAAATTTTATATATTTGTCTAAATAAATTTTCTGAATCGAAGCGACTGAAGCTATAAACAAGAAATTTGGTCAGTAGTTTCTTTTTGTGGCATAGACACTCTTTAATAAGGAATTTTTCCAAATGAAGAATTCATACAGATTGTTGAACTTACGTTTTGGAAATATCTTTATAAAATTAGCATATAACATTTTCAGGAAACAGTAAGTAAACGAAGTTTACTTGTAATCGATTTTTGAACAGAATTTCCGCTTTCATCCCCGTCCTTAGCTTTTTACATTAAAAATTTAGCTTTAATAATGGGCTAAAATTACTGAAACCTAGATAACCATTAATCAAAATCGAGGTCTTTTCCCTTTTTCGTTTATTTTCTAATAATTCGTATATACATATCTAGAATTTTACCACTATATCGAAAACTATAAAAATGTAAATGTAATGTAAAAACTATAAAATTGTATGTTCTATGTGTATCTTCTCTAGTAATACAAATATCTTTTTTTTAACATTACTTTAATTTTAAGTTACGTTTTTAAATAGAATGCAGGGGTTAAAAGTTTATTTTAAGTGACTTTCGTCTTGTTAAAAGCATCGATATAATTTGCTCTAATGATAACTGAAAAATCTAAGTGGATGTGAATACAAAACAAGACTGAAAGCTTAATATTTTTTTACTTTACGTAAATTAAACATTTTGAGGGATAGAATATAGTTTTTCTATAATTAAAACAAATGTATTAATTTATCTATGGGCGACATATTAAATGTAGTGTTGTCTATCAGACTAATATCGTCTCAGAAAGGTTTAAAGCAGATTTGCATTTCTAAAACAAAATCATGAAATATAAATTAGTAGAGATGTGCATTAGTTGTCACCACAAAATTAACACTGAGGTAAATATTTTAGGAATTTAAAATTAATTTTAGAAAGAAGCCTAATAATTAAATAAACAAAAATTTAATTAATTGAAAAAGGAAACATTTATTCGCCAATAATAATTTTACATATCTTGAATTCATAATCATGATCTTATGGGGATGACATTATCTAATGCTAGCAGTATTGCTGTGTGTTCGAAAACTACATAATTCGATTTTGTTTAAAACTTTTCGTTTTTGACTAATACCAGTTGTGACCATATTACTAAAACAAGTAAATAAAATATATGGAAATGAAGTTCTTGCGAATATTTCGCCTTACTTTTATAAAAAATTTCTAAAAATATGTAGACAGTCGCACGATCCCGTGCGTTATCTTTTCTTTTTGTGATGATATGTATATATGCGATATGAATCACATAAATCATGCATGCCTTTCTGAATAACTACTCCCCAGCCAGTGATTCCTATTATTTTCACACCTTTTCCATCTTCGCACAGTCAACGGCTCAAAACGTTGACGTGATTCCTGTAAACAAATCCTTTTACCCTTTTTCGGTATCTTTCCCAGAAATCAGCTCATTAAAGCAGATTTGACTCGTTTTTACAATCAACAATACTTCAGAAGCCTCGTCGCATACTTCTATGTCCCCCCCGGAGAGCCGATAAATGCCAAATTGACAATGTCAAAAATATGGTCAGCTAACACTATCGAGGGCATAAGTTATAAATCTCATATCAGATCGGCTCAGACCGCGCATACGCATGCGCGTGTGCTTGCCTATTGAGGCCGAACATTCGGATGCATCTCCGGTATTGGACTATCTACAGGACCATTGCACTAACCATTGGGCCAGAGGAGACACCGCTGAAGTAAAGTTGCGCGCGCATAAATGAATACCAAAAGCGCGATATCATCACACATTTCATGTTACTCGGTGTTCTATTGATCAGTGATCAGTGAGATCAGTTCGAGTCGATCTCCGATCATCCTACGGCTCTGGACGAGAAAACAAAACGAAAGAATTTCATATTTTATTGAATTTATTCATATATTCCAGTCCGCGGCTTATTATCTCCGGCAATATCATCGCGGAGGAGCGCAAGGAGTCCCATACCACAGAGATGGGGCATAATAATTTTAGTAACTGACCAGAGGTGCGATCGCTGCCCTCTTTCGTCCTTCTCGACAACACGTCCCATAACACCATCGAGTACAAAATTTATGATCAGTTGACTTTTTCGTTATTTATGTGTTCAAAAATACAAAAATCCCGGCGAAATTCCGACACACAAAGAACAACTATGCGCGCACCAGCACTCGGGGGGAAATCGAATGATAAAAATTTTTGAATTTTTAAAGCGCGAAAAATGTCACTTCGGCTTCGATTGTCTGGTAGTCTGGTAGTCAGCGCGAATATTTCTGGTGCGAAAATATTGCTGTCGATGCATAAAAACAAAACTGGCGGAGATGTGCGAGCCGCTTTTATTTATTTATTTTTTTTTTTTTTGTTTTCTGCAAACACCCTGCTCTCCCTTACTGTGGTCAGTTCAGAGTTTGTATTTATAAAATTGCTTGACATGAGAGCTGCCCTGGTCCTTTTTGGTTACCGTCTTTTTTTGCAACCGGATGCCTTTCAGGCTTTGTCTCTCAGTTTGGGAAGGTGAGAATTTTCGAATATTCCCAAAGATGTTTTTGCAAAATTAAACTTTAACACCTGGCGGTTCGTGATTGAATTTTGTATTTAAGATTCGATCAAGGTATACAAAATTTTATATATTTTTTTTGTTAGTACGGATTATCTAAAGAGTGCTGTAGGTACTGACTCCAATGGGATTAACAAATTTTGTTCAGTGTAAAAATCGAACGAATATGAAAAGTCCTTAATGATAAGTTAAGCCCGATTAGCCGTAGTTTATATAGACACACTTTTGGTTTAATATTTTTAATAACAACTGAGTTGAAGAACTGATAGAGTTTGTAAACATTTTCCGTAATTGAAGCCATTTCAGGCAGACGGTATTACGAAAATTTCTAGGGATATCTCAGAATATAGAAAAAACATTGGATCCTCCTCTTATTCTTGCTTACTTCATTAACTGATATACTGCACCATTGGCACCACAGCTTACAAAGCTGTCTATGGACCTCCCTAGACCTTAGACCGGCACTAGGACCTTACCTTATACACTTATGGATTTTTAGGGGGGCAAGCAAAAGAGATTTCTCGTAGCAGGCCATAGCTACATGCCTTTTTAAAATTAGCCATTTTCTAGAGTTTGACTCCCAGTGCGTCGACCTCTTAAAGCAAAATGGCTGAGTATAATTTCCACAAAAGACTAATTATAATAATCAGCAGAGCTCGAGCTCGCTCCACCATTTGTCTATTTAAAAATTACATGCCTCAGGCATTTATGTAATTATTTTCTTTGCTTTCCGAGTAAACGCTTTATGTCGTGCCGGCCCCATTCAATCTGAATAATCGTGGAAAAAGTTTACACTCACCGATGCGGAACTTCATTCTTCCCGCGGCGCGGTGGCGGACATCCCGGCCAGCCAACCAGGTCGACAGGGAAATCCACCTCAATATGTTGCCTGTGCCCATTTTCTCATTTTAACGATATTTCGACGTTAAAAATTGCCTTTTCTGGGAGATAAGATGCAAACTGTTTTGCCTTACTCCTGACTATGCACGGTAGACTCAACTTGCTTGTGCAGCACATTTGCCGCTACCGCTGCTACTACCTTTGGCGCGGGGGAGGGGTCCAAAAGGTGTGCAACATTTGATAATTTATTATCCGTGCGGCGGACGTACAATCAAAATTCACCCTAGCAGCCACCGGACGCTTTAAGGAGGATTTGCTGGGCGCAGACCCGTAACTTTATGGCAGTGGGTTATTCATTACGAGCTCCATTCAGTGAGCATAACTTGAGCCGCAGAGCGTGTTTGCCGCGCCGGCACGAAAACGCCTCCTCTGGACTTATGCTAATTTCATTTATTGAATATGTGCAACACTCAAAACTGGAGCCATTTTGAATTTCTTAATCTTAATAACAGCCCTTCACAGGTAAACTGTAGATTTACTGCCTTTTGAATAAATACACCGCCCTGTGATTGGATGGAGGCAAACTAGATACCGATCAGAATGTTACGCTTTGTTAAATAATTTGTAATTTCATTTGGGGGAGGGAAGAGTTGCTGGGTTTGTCTTGTAATTTATTATAAATTTATTAATAAGATGCAAGAGATAATTTCACCTCATAAATGGTAAAAAAAAAAAAACCGACCAGAATGAGATTCCATGAAAGGTAAAAAATTCAACGAAATATACCTAGAAATCGCTGATTTTAAATATAAGCAGAATACAAACATAAATTCAAAATAGATTGTAAAAAAAGGAATTAATCGAAAAACATTGACTTTGAAGACACATGGGTCTTTCAGTCCAAACTAAATCATGTCAAATAACCTTCTAAAAACCCAGCCATTCTTGAAAAAAAAAAATTAAAATAATTTTATTAATTAATAACTAAACAAAATCGATGCTAATTCTTTATAACTTTTGTTTTTAAATCAGAGACCGAAACGTGAATGTATTTTTAAGTGCACTATCGACTGCTGGTATGACAAAAAAAGTATGAACCTTTTCTCTTATAAAAATCATAAAATATAAATAAAATCTGATTTTTATCATAAATAGTTAAAAAACCATTAAATTTTAACTTATATTTATTCATTCAAATAATAAAAGTCAAGAAAAAGCTTTTAATTTATAGTCAAATAATAAAAACCTAAAAATGACTTTTATTTTTTAGTCACGCTATAAAAATCACAAGATAACTTCTATTTTTCAGTCAAATAAAATAAAAGTCATTTCTTTACTTTTATTTTTCAGTAAAGCAAAAAAAATGTATTATGTATTTTACGGCTTTAATTTTAAATCAAATGTCATAACTTAAATATTACCAGTGTTTTAAAGGTAAAGTGAAATGGTTGTATAATTACGGATTTTCTTTTTTAGGCTACTTATTTACTAATTACCGATTATTTGTGACTTTTATTTTAGCAGTTAGTTAGTTAGTTAAAGTTACCGTCTCTGGTAAGAGATTTTTACTTAATTAACAGGAATTCTTCACTACAGTCCGACTCTTTCAAAACAAGCCGTAGTAGTAGATACGACCCTTGAGGTCTAAACGATAAACTTTCTAGTAATCGTAC
The DNA here is from genome assembly GCA_963969385.1 of Philonicus albiceps. NCBI lineage: Eukaryota > Metazoa > Arthropoda > Insecta > Diptera > Asilidae > Philonicus > Philonicus albiceps. The sequence continues at coordinate 30,611,963 of OZ017775.1, forward strand.
AAATATTCAAAATGATGATAATTTAATAACAAAATTCACGAATATCACATGTTAAATTATGCGTTTTAATTACAGTAATTAAACAAATGCAGAAAACCTGGCAATATTTTTAAATAAAAGGACAGTTTATATGATTTTTCGTTCAGAACTAAGTCTATAATTTTTTATATATATATTTTGCTATCAACTTAGACAGTTTTTTAATCAATCAAATTAAAATTAATTTAGGGAATTTTTAAATCATACCTTATGCCCAAAAATGTTGTACTATAATCTTCTAATGAATCTAGTGATTAGTTTCTTACCTAGAGATCTTATTCGGGTTCTACAGAAACTTCTATTCGGGAAAAATAAAGCAAAGTTATTAAGGTAGTTAATGAAACAATTTTTCCGTTGTCTCTATATTGCAACTAACTGCTCGCTATTAAAATTTTAGATATATATAAAAAAAAAAAAAAATTTCAAAACCTCTTAAACTAGATCTAAAGATTTCGACGAATCGATATTATCTACAATTTTTCTTCAGTTCACGGTATGTTAGATCTGGACTGAATGCATAAACTGTTATGGTTCACGCATTATTCAGAAAATCGATTTGTCTAGCGGCTAGTTCGCGCATTTCGATGCTGAACGCGTCGATAAATGTTGTTTGGAAAACAGCAATTTTGATGGCATGTCGTATTTTGGGTTCGCGCATTTCGATACGACAATTATCGTTTTCTTCATTCCATACACACATACATACATTGGAACCTTTAATTAGTCCGATGTTTAATTGTGAGGATTTAATGTATATGTCTTTAATTCATATGTAGAATCAATAAAAATAAAATAAAATTTTAATGAGATAGAATTAATCATTAAATTGGCAGAATATATAATACGTTCCGGGTATAGGTTTATAATTTAGAACTTCTTTAGTGATGAAGTTATAAAATATAATCCTTGTTTTTATTACATATTACTTAAAAAGGTCTGGTATTACAAATTTTATTTTCAACTTGAACTGATTAGAAATGTAGCAAAATAAACTTAGAATCAAACCCTTGTTCATTCTAAGCTCTTTAAAACAGTGTATTACTGATATACGAGTACTATGACTTATCTTTTCCATTATTGCTAAGGATTAGTTTTGATAGATCTTACATGAATGGGAGTAAAACTAATACTTTATTTTTATGTCTCATAACCTACATAGCCTGTAACATTCAAAATCGGGATTTCGCTGATCTTATTTTTGGTCAATTACCTTAACCCTAATAATTACATTGAATAAAATAATTTAAAATTGAATCTAAAATATATAGAGCTTTTTTCAATAAGTGGGAAGTTCCTAAAGAATTAAAATAGTCCTAAAAATATTCACTGTATTGTGTTAAGCGTTTGTTAACCCTCTCTGAGTTTATGACCGGCCAATTGCCTAGATTTGATCAATTCTCGATTTATTATGTCCCTACAGCTACAGTAGCTTAGTAACATACAAAATATGTCGATGTTCTGAGTTGTAAACAGTTTTGTAAGAAGGGTTATTCTTATCAAAACATCAACAATTTGTTTATTAACCGAAACGACCTTTACATATGGCGATTTTTCGGAATAATTCTGCAACATATAATTGCCAGTCTTTTGCGATAAGAGAAAAAATACCCGTCTGATGCCAATTACTCAAGCTGTCCTTATTACCGCATAACAAACATCTGACCTGCCGTGCAATGCAACAGTTTAATCCGTTTACTGCCGTCCGGAAGGCAGCAAGAACGCGAAAAAGACGACGACTCCAACAATTTTTCACCAATTATTCACTTGCGCACCCGAATCTCGCATTGTTCAAGTGCGCAAGTGGCCGGGTGTGAATGAGTCGCCATCTGCAGCGGAAAGGAGCACCCTCACGACGGGGCTTGCGGCCTCCTCCTAGGTGTACTGCGTCGCGCCGCCTTTACCATCACCTCCCTTCTGACCGTGAGGTACTTCGGCCCTTCGAGGTGAATCGGAACTGTGGACCCATTGATAAGGCAATAGGGCGGCAAGGGATCGCGGGATCGCGGGATCGCGGGATCGCGGGCAATTTCTTCCCGCCAACGACCGGACAGACGAACGGACAGTGCGGCAAGAGTCAGGTAGACTTGGCGCATATGTTCGATAGCATTTTTCACGCGGCCAATAAATAATTCATTAGAAAGGCGTGAAAAAACAAACAGATCTGACCGCAGAGCTCGCGTCCGAACGCTGCCCATTTCCTAAAGACATGGAAATGGATTGCTGATAAGGGTTCCCGTGCCGGACGGCATGTGACACCCGAAGCTCCTCTCCAATTATTCCACATTGAACATATGATAAATGGCCTAAACAGGTGATAATTGTCCGGCCTTAACATAATTCCCTCGGCCGTAATCAAGATGTTCGCGGTATTAAGAATTTTTGTTGGGGTGTCCGACTCGTGCGGAGGTCCATTTATTATCAAATGTGAAATTGATAATTGTCGGCCATGGTCAGGCGCGTCATGTTTTCAGTCAACAGTGAATTATATCGTTATTATGCCCGTCGAATCGAAATTCCATAATTGATGGGAGCGTATTGTTTGGTGATTTTCCCTAAAGAGGAAGATGTCCCGAGCTGCGTGCGAGCTGAACAGAAACGATATAAAAAGGAAAAGGTGTCGGTTGCTTAGAAGACGATCTTTGGAGCAACAATGCTTTTGTGTGCCGAACATGAAATATGCCCTCGAACGCCTGAGGGAATGGCACTACTTAAAGGCAGCATTATTGTTCAATCGGCCCTTTTAACATTTTTATAGCATATTAGAAGATTTGGGAAGTGGACCATGAAAGACATACATTTCCTTCGGGTGATTTATGCATTTTAAAACTGTTTATCATATTGAAGCCATTAAGATTTATTTTACTTTTTGGACTGATACAACGAATTAAGATAAATTGGATAGTAACCAATTACTGTAATGGAGTATATCAGATATATAGGGAGACACCATAGATCAAATATTTTTTTTAAATAATTTGGTTAATTTTAATACAAGATTAACCAAATTTCAATTATACCCATTAGGAAATTCGAAAGGTTTTTTCTTTAAAATAGCATAATAATTTCATTTTTTCATTTTCTCTATGCGTTTATTGATATTGACGATTACTGACAAAACAATCCTATTCTTTAACAATTGAAACAATTTCTTAAACAGTAAAATTGTAATAAATTTCCACTTCAAAAATATCCTGTATATAAAATGAATAATATCACGAAATAATCACTTACTAGTCAATAAATGCAAAATATCATGAACTACATTTAAAAACTACTTTAACTCATCTGTATTATGCCAAGTTAGTGGTACCACAATTCCTCTGAAGCAACTTTGCATGTACCAGACTAATCCTAATAACTTTAAAACTCTATCGCATATTCAAAGTACAGAGTACAGAGTTTAATAAATTATAATGAAAACGTGTTAGGCAACATTAATTCAAAGCACGTGTTACCAAGTTCTCGTTAAAATTTCAGAAAGGTCGACTTATCTTTATTTGGTTTTGCTTACAAAAAATGATAGTAAACGTGAAATAATAAAACTAATATAAAAAATGTTCCTGTGAAAGCTTAGGTATAAAAATCTAGTCATTGGTAATTTTAGGACTATACCTAACAATTTGTAAACCGATTTTTTAAATAATTGTACATTTTTATATAATTCTAGAGTAATCCATACCAAGAGATTTCAAATAAATTCACAAAGGCTTCATTGAATGGAAAATGTTTTAAGTAAATGTAGTCCATTTTCAAAAATTTTGTGAAATGGGAATTTAATTTATAAAAAATAAAATGAAGGTAAAATATCTTGGTCAAAACAGCTTCACAAATGAACCATTATTTTGGATCAAATTTTGAATGCAAACAAATCGTTACTGTGGGTTATCCTTAAAAGATAAACATTACACTATCGCGGATTTTCTGTAGACTTTTTCGGGGTCTTCAATTCTATAGTGTATCAGTTTGACGTAACTATTATGGTTTGGTCAGTATAAAGCATATAAGCGCCCTGAGAACTGTTTCTTGATTATAAAACTATTCTAACATTAAATATGAATGCATTATACACTTAAATCTTCTACAAGAAATTCTATAAATGATAGTGTAAACCGCATCAAAACCCAACAAGTAAATTAGAGGCAATTAAGCGACAGACACAGACAGACACGGATAAGTGTGAACAAATTTAATGATTTTTTGCTTACTTTTTGGTGGGTTATTAATTTTTAAATCAAAAACCTGAGAAGTGTGAGTTGAACTCGTGTGGAGAGGGTTCCGTACAATGACCTACCATAGTTTATAGTTTTTAGTTTTTAGTTTATACTTTTTATAGGTTTTCCAGTAATTTATAAGCAAAGAACAATTTTCTGTATTCCTTTCAAAATTTTAGGCTCAGTAGTTTCGGGGATAAATAACTTTAAAACTATTTATTTATTTGCCTCCCAAAAGTGACCCTATATTCAAAATTTTGTATATTTACGTTACACGTTCGTGTTTGGGTCACAGAAATTCATATGTGTACCAAATTTCAACTTAATCGGTCCAGGAGATTCGGAGTAAATTGGCTGTGATAGACGGACAGACAGACAGTTAGACATACGAATGATCCTATAAGGGTTCCGGTTTTTCATTTGGACCTACGGAACCTTAAAAATTAGCTCCCGGTTTCAAGAAAATTAGAGTTAAAGGTAAAGACTGTATTTTGACCGTTTAAGGTTTAAATTAATGATAAAATTAGCTAATTGCTAATCTAGAAAAGTCACAATATATTGTTGATTTACGTAATTCAAGTCGAATTCAAGAAATACTTTAAATTGTTTTAAACCCTTTGTATGTATGTATAACAGGTGAATTCTCCTAATTGGCCAAAATATGGCATTGTGTACTTCATGACCCTATTTTTCTCGCAATTTTGTATTGAGCAGTGAATTTTGTCAATGGATTAAGAAAAATAAATCGGCTCTGAAGTTTTAAAGCCTACATAAACTGATCATACGGTGATTTTACATTTTCTAACAATTATCCAATTATAATGGAATATGAAATAATACGTCCCATCATTTTTATAAGTACATTAACCTTTTCCTTTTTAATGTGATTATTTGCGCAAATTTGAATTTTTATATTTCATATTAAAAAACACTACATTTTATTTGATTTCCATAAATGAATAAATCAAATGGCTAAATATACGAGTAAATCTTTAAATTAAGCACAAATGAATGATTGATGATTAATAATCATTGCTGTTTTTTATTTAAAATTTATTGTTAATGTTACTGACCTTCCTTTTCCTTTTCTTCTTTAAAAATGAGAAATTTTAAATTATTTTCTTTATGGTCACGCAAATCTCAGACAGATTCGAAGTCGTCATCGAACATGTTCCAAGTTGCAGCCAGTTCAAGTGCGATGCAACCAAATTGAGTTCCGGCGCACCGCAGCATCTGCGAATAAAAAGAAAGCGTACAAGTGAAAAGTGCCACCGGAAACTTGCGCCTTCCCGTGGTGGCCTCAGCCGAAAGCTCCTGGACGAAAGTGCGCTCCACTCGCCGGAGAAGTGCAGCTGGAATCTCTCAAGCGAGTGTGACCGGCCCCAGCAGGCTGGCATAAATTCTCCCATGCCACATTTCTATCTCGCCACTCACCTCGGAGGCGTGGTTAGCGAGCACCTGGACTTTTCCCCTCGCCTCCGCTGCTATCTTTCGAACTTGAGCTTTTTCGCGGGTTTTCTTGTGACTTCTCCTTCAGACGGAGAATCGGCCACTGTCAGAGGGGCTCGCTCCCATTTGCCACCGTGTCGCACCGTAGCCGTGGGGCCATGGGGCCATGGGGTCGGGGCCGCTCCGCACCGCCGGGTGGCAATCTTCGGGTGTGCAGCCGCAATTTGTGCGGCGACTGACTCCGGCGACCGCAAAAATGTTCGTTGGGTCCTCCGGTCGCGAATTTGATTTATTTGGCAAGTGTGCCTTCCAAATCAAAATATGCCAACTGCCTTTTTCTTGCATTTAACAACGCGACATTCGTGGCGTTTATGGGGGTAAGTACCAATTTTTATTGACTTCCACTTACAAAATGTAATTTTAATAATAAAATAAAAAATTGAATAGTTTTGTTCATACACGATTAAGTAAAAAAAACCAAAAAAATTAAAAATAACATATTAGAAAAGTTCTGTAATCCCGTCTATGCTACAATTATAAAAAAAACTCATGCAAATGCCATACAAATTGATATACAATTTATTAACAAAAATTTGAAAATGGATTTTGCAAACAAAAATTCTAAAAACCATGTTTTTTAAGTAGAAATTAAAAAAATTAAATAAAATATTAAAAATAATAAGACAAAATAAAATTAAGATAAAATCGACATATAGACTGAGCCCTGGGACCTATGAATTACTTTAATTTTACACTAGTTGCATAAAATATATATAAATAAATTGTGAGTGCCAAATTAATAAATACCTAATCTAAAAATAAATTCTTTACTAATTCAAGATATTTACTACAAGAGGAGATTAGGGTAAGATAGGGTAGTTAGGTACCACTAAAATTTTCTAAACCAAAAGTATTACGACATCGATTATATGTTGATTATAAGTGGCCAATGCGCCCCTAACAATTTTCTGAATGGCGTCGAAGTCTCGTAGATTCATGAGCTAGAAAAAGTCTCTTTTGCTCAGATCAAATTTGATTTGATCTAAATTTGACTTTGAATTCGTATGCTATGCCGATTATTTTATAAAATAAGAAAATAAGGAGTTTTTGTGACAATCTGCATTATTTTTATAGGCCATACAAATAAGATATTAAAATAACAATTAATTTTTATAATATTTACAAACAGTTTTTTCAGTATATTAACTTTCGTGTAGCATCACCCGAAGGGGAAAGACAAGATTCCTACTTACCCTATCGGATAATTTTATATATACCAAAAATTTAATTTTTATTATATTTTAGAATAGTGTTAGAAAATTATAATACTAAACCGCACCTTGCCGTTGGGGATAACCCATTTTACCCCTTGGGTGAGGCAAAAAGTTATGATGTGTTATGCCCAATATTTTAGTTATTTATTCTCAAACTGCTTAAAATATTCTCCTATTATAGCAATTAATAAGAAGACTGATACAAAGGTTTAATCATTAGTTTCTTATATACTAAACATCGAGGTTCTATTAACAATGAAACCTTAAGTACCCCGCTTTATAAAAATATAAATAACATCAGAGAAGGTTCCTCCTACTAACTAACTACTATTGCTTTCCCTTGTTCAAGTCTATTGATTTTATTTATATGTTTATTTTATAAACTTCTTATTATCGATTTGTCTATAATTTACAATTTACTGGCATATGGACATCAATTATCACGTCACACAAGAATTTTTCAAACGTTAAGGAATTGTTCATTTTGAATTTAAAATTGGGACCGAAATTGTATGTATTTCTTTAAACCTTAAACCTTAAACCTTTGATTAACAAGTTTAAAACGCCCATTTACCAAACTTCTATTAAAATTTAAAAGCTAATAGAATGCTATTTCGAGGTTAAATATGTTAACTTTTTAATTAATCAGTTTAAATAATGTGATAAAAACCAGAATAAAAAGTTTATAGTCATTTATTCTTAAGTTGATTAGAAAGATCAAATTGAACAGAACCCTTAAAATAGAGATGTATAAAATCCCTTAAACTTCATAAAGTCTATCGTTGACATTAACCCCAAGAATTCTATTTGAGCTGCCATCCCCAAAAATTGTTCTTTAGTCAATCTCCCGATGAACGCACGGCTGAGCTAATTACGAAATTTTGTTCCTACTTAAGAATGCCAATCATAACGACAAGAATTGGCCGAGACCACTTAATGTGCGTTAATTACTTCTGGGATCTCTGGGACTGGGGCTGCACTTTTTCAGTAGATGTCCGGTACCACCCCATCCTCCGATCTCGGCAAATAAAGGCGGAACCGGGCAACTAAATTATTCAGAAAAGAAGGCCAAAGCAATAAGTCAGTGAGAATTAGCCGTATCATACATCTCCCCGGGCTGTTGGTGGTGCCAATAATTAAAAATGCACCCCTAAAACACTGGCTGGAACTGCTCCAGTTCTGAATATAAATTTCGGGGCAATTTCGTTTACACGCAAAGCCTTACGACCCCTTTCCTACTCATGTATGGGTCGACTAAATAATTCCCTATAAATGAATGAGGGAAAAATGTTTATTTATGCCACCGCCACCCGAGGTATATGGCTGTCTCGACTGAGAAAATTGAGAAATCATTCGTGAAAGTTTTAAGTCGCAGCCCGTGAAGGAAAAGTTTCTTCAAAGATTAACTCGGCTGGGACCTGCGAAAGGATGCGCGCCCATGGACCCAAATAGATGATACTCCTCATTCGGGCGGTCTTTCAGCCAAAAAAGGGGCTGTGTAAGCAGCCCTAAACCGGAACAGACGCCGCCGTATAGATGTATCGTTAGGTGTCCCATTACAAGTGTCGTTGAGCAAGTTGAAGGGGTTTTGGTGTCATCAGCTTGCTTAAGTTATTCTGCGGTATCGGCCCTTTGTTTCAACCAACTTTTGCCTGGTGTTGCTGAAAAGTTTCTTCCGTTTTTAATTGCTTTCTTAATTAATCCAAGGAACAATTTTCAAGATGTTGAACAGCCCAGATTTCATCCGTTAGCAACGGACATCTACTCGGTAGATGTTAAGTTAATTTATGCGATCTGCATATTCTGAAAGATTTACGGACGAGAGCTTATGATAGTTCTCCTTTTGTACAAAGTTACTCTGATATAGACCTTATGGGTATGTGCTCTCAAACTAGAACTATAACCGAAAGTAGTTGGATAGTGAAGAGGAGAATAAAGTTAAATCAACTCAATAATTACGAGCTCGGAATTTGTCAGGCTTCATACGACGAAATTTCCGCATAGTAGGGCACATTTCATTAATAACATAAGTCTTCCTTTTACTACTTAGGAGACTATCCTGTATATTTCAAGGATGATATTTTTTTTCCAAATTATCCTCTAGAGTATTCGAAGTGAAACTTCTGATGTTATATTTTATGTTATGAATAAGAGATTTCTTTAAAAATGGATTTCGCCGCTGATTTCATTAATATCAACATTTCAATTTCAAGATAATTCCAGTTACCAATTTTCAAAAAATTTTATTACATATTATGAAAATAGTGGAGGATGTTTTTCGGCTATGTTGATTTTAAAAAAGTACCTTCAATAATTCTAAATTAATAAATTTTCTTATACAGTTTGTACAAAAAGAAATAGTTGCATCTACTTTATGCTTATTTACGGAATGTTAAAACACAAATTTAACTTAATTCATCGCTCAAATTAAATATTGAATACGCTCAAAATGTGGATCCCTAAATTAGCTAGAATTTTTATATTTTGCTCTATTTGCGCTATTATATCGGCTTCCTGATAATGCATCGATATGATTCATATCTCAAATTACTCAAAACCAAGCTCTATATACGTTAAAACCGTTTAAAATTGAAATTGTTTAATATTTGAACCTTGAAAATTTAAAATTAAAAATATATAAGCATATCTTTTTAACAACATATAGAGACCGTATGTTGAAGGAGAGAACATTAAATGCAGACTAGTTTTTTTTAATTTCGTTTTGTCAACTAATGTTGATAAAACAAGCAAAGATTGACCTTCAACAAACAAAGATTGACCTTGTTTTCATACAACGTTTAAATATGAAAAAATGTTGAAACCATTAAACAGAATTAGTTAGTAATAAAACTTACTTAATATTTAAATAAATATATTCGGAATGCTTAAACGTAGATGAAATAACCCATTTTTATATGGTTACTTTTACCTGAGAGTTAGAATTGATATTCTACCAAAGGCAAAAAAAAAACAATTCTAACTATTTCGCACTATCGTATTTCACTTTTTCATTATACCTGTGACGATCACTGACGCTTTCAGACGTTTGTGAAACCCCTCCTAGTCAAAAAAAAAAAATTTTAATCAGTCCTTACCTGATTACATAAGATGGCACATCCGCACACCAATGAAAAGAGGAAAGATAAAAATTCCCATAAATTGGGAATTCAATAATGGAAATTTTAGAGACGCATCGGAAATTGTGTTTGTCGCCAAATCGCCAAAATCATTTTGATAACATGTCAACATCACTTAGCATACGCACGCCGCCGCCAGTCACGCATTGGTATGTCGCCAACACGAGGTCATATACCATTGAAGAGGTAAAATATCCAAATTTTATTACATTTTCACTCGGCCATTCCTCTATTTGTGGTATTAAAAAATTCAGTGGCATAAAATTCGCTTACTGCGGACAAGTCACAAGTTTCCATAAATTTGGGCAAAAGTTGTGACAAAATTTCAAAACGCGCAACAGCCCCTTGGGAACCGGGGATACGAATTATATTCTACTTTTATATCGAATTCTATAAATTTGACGAATCCTACATGAGAGAAATATGCGATCCTTTAGCATTTAACGTTTCGTGTTCAAGCGACAGTTCAAGTAAATTAAGCCGGCTTACGTATGCACCGCGTTACGTGGTCACGGTGGCATGCTGCCTGGGAATTTAGAGCACATTTTACTCAAATTTAGTGAATTTTCAGGTACCGTCTATCCGGTGCAATCGTGACACCTTTGGGAATGCCAAACAGAGGCGCACATTTATTCGATTAGAATTTTAAAACGCGACGTCGTCCGTTTTATTGCCGGTTATACCGCGACTTGCATCGTTGTTGATTTTCAAAAAAAAAGAAATGTTATGTCATACTCAGTTAGAGTTATCACGTTTACTTCTTTTAATTCTATTTCACTACCATTCTGGACATATTCTCTATCTATCTTAAATCACTACCTAAAAATAGTTTTCTTATATAACTAAAATCTAAAATTGAATTAATACCTAGTTAAATTTGTTATGAGAATTAATCAGAGGTATACAGTGAATTTATTTATTCTATAAATTATGAAATTTCATTTTTAGACAAATCAATAAATAAATTACTTAATATATCATAGGTATGTTCTCGTATATCTGAAAATGTTGGCAACATTTTAAAATTGATAGAGTCATCCTCTGTTGATATTTTGCTAAGTAAAAAAGACTTGCATATTTTTTCAAAACGATTTTGATATTGTTTTTGCCCTTTATAATTCTGTTTCCTATCAAAGAATATTTCTAATTTAAAACTTCAAAATAGCAGTTTTAATACGGTTGTCCACAAATCTTAAAATTTGTTCTTATATAAAAGTATTTGATGGCTTTACTTTTAAATATGTTCTTAATGGAATTTGAGTTCATAAAAGAAGTATGTCAGGTCAAAATATTTCTTAATATTTATTACTAGCACATTTACTATTTCCTATTTTTGTTGTTAACTTTTAAGAAGCTTTTAGGTACAACTAATGTTTTAACAAAATATATCAACTCTATGCCTATAGTTTCAGCAACTAATTCGAAATGTAACCAAAACCAAACATCGGTCCTGCATGTTTTGTGCGATTTTGCGACAAAACTAGATCAATCTAGCGGCACTACATAAAATAATACGAAATTGATCAGTGACACATTCTTTTCTAGTGGAAATTGCCAAGTGTTTAATTGAATGGAAAACTAAACCGAACGCTTCTCGAAGGCCCGCAGAATATTGAGCTCGCACGTCTACCTGAAAATGTCTACCGTTCTGTGGCGTCATTCCGTGGAATAATTAATAAAGTCCCGGGGAGCGTGGCGCATACCATTCGGCAGGTAATGAGTTCATTTTTAAATCAGCCGAATCAAAACTGACCGCCGATAGTAAAAGTATAACATTTGAATGCCTTTAAGCGTAATTTTGGCAAATTTTAGCTGTTTTGAATCGCAAAATTAAATGCTAATTGCAGGACTGGCGGTGACATACAGCAAATGTTTATTTTTTTGGTTTTGGTTGATTTTATTTATTTGTTTTGCTTGTTTGCCAGCTATTGAAATTTTCAATGCTGAGTTCAGCGAGAAAAAGCAAAAGTCAGATAATTTAATAGTAGTTTTGCTGTTTATTTTCACATTATTTTGCGTTAATTAACTTTTTTAAAGCTTTATCGATATTTTTTCGGATATTTTTCGGGTTAGACCTTAGCGACCGTAATGGCGTTGCCTTTATGCTAAATAGGAGCTAAATGTTTATTCATTGTGATCGAAAGAATTTTCATTTTAATGAGTATGAAAGAAACAATTTTGAAGGTTTTTACTTTCAATGTTGTCATTTAGAAAACATATTTTGATAAAATTTATTTGAATTAATTATTTGTTCGTGCGGGTTCTTGTTAACACCATGGTTTATAAGCAAATTATTTATACACATGCATACATTTTTAATAATTTTAAAATCTTTTACTTTCCCATGTTCTCAGAATCCAGCAAAGATATTACAAACTTCTAATATTATCTCTAAATTAAAAGAAATCGGGCAAATACTGCGTTAATTATAGCCCTAGATTTTATAATTGAAACTTTTTAATTGATTTATTTGTAAACCTTACATTAAAATTTAATATCAAATAGTCAGTTTCGAATAAAAACAACATGAATGGAGTTACAATTGGCCCGTCCTTTAAATTGTTTATAAATTACAAGAAATATCATGGACGTATATCGATAATTAGAAAATTTCATATCTTTTTTAATAATGAACTTTCCATGATATTTTGACTTTAACACTAATTTAAAATTGGAGAAAAACGAAATAAGGAGTAGTCCAAAATATTTACTAATGGAAGTAGAGGAAATTTAGCGACTGATTTAATCGTAATTTACTCTATGACACGGAAAGTAATTTAATTCGAATTTGCTATAAAATCAATCAAGTTTCTAGTAGTTTTGCGTCAAAGAATTTTATATATGTGGAAATTACTCACAAAAGCAACGACTGTGACCAGGGGACAAGAATCAAGCCTGATTCCTTTGAATTAGCGCTTCGATGTTCTAACCAATTGTACTAACCGATGCCTTCTCGAGCAATTTTTGTTCTATTGAGAAGTGTGATCAATCGATCCCACATACATTTGTACTGAAATTAAATAAATTTTTTTTTATATTAGTAAAAGATTTCCTCAATCTTGAGAGACCCCCTCTGATTCTTCAGGTAATTCTACGTTCACAAAAGGCATAAACGCTTCTTCCCTAAAATTCCGGGATCTTAAATCCCATGATCATTGCGGGGTGTCATAATCCCGTCGAAAGTGTATTTATATTACTCTCCCCTTTTAGAAATTCCACTGATTGAAGGCTTTTATGGTCTCACCAAATACTATTCAATCAAAACTAAGGGAATCAGTTTTCTGTGTTATTTTCCAGCAGGAGCAATTCACCCAGGTCTCCATGACGAAGTTACATCCCCAAGGAAGAGAATGAAATGAAAAAAAAGAAAAAAAATAAATAAATAAAAAGGAAATCCATATTCAGTACATCAAGGAGCAGCACAGTGTTGGCGGCACCAGACCAGAACCATTCGAGGACACTGAAAATCTGAAGGAAAATTGAAGACAATTGAAAATATGGGGTCATGCAGAGAAGCGATGAAGGAGCACTGGAAAAAGGCTAATCCACCCGAGGGCTCCGTCAGCCGACAGCCCCTAGGATCTCAAATATTCAAATGGGACGTCATAGAGCTGAATAAACGGCGATTTGTTCTGCGATTGAGATTGATTTAAAATTTAAGCAGCTTTGTCTGCTGACTACGTGAAAGGAGGTGGCTAGGGGCTGAGCCCGGAGGCTCCTCGCTGAGGACAATAATCGATTTTGTCATTATAACCGGGAGGGGTCCTTAATAGGTACAATCTGATTCTGCTTATATTTTCGACGTTGAGTTATGCTCAATTATTCAATTCGCGCAAAACAAAAGAGGTCAGTGGAAATTCTCAATTTAATTAGAAATTGGTTTGGAGGATGTTGGGGCTTTCGGGGAGACCCACTAAGGGTTAAACTTAATGAAGACGACAAGACAATCAAACTTGTTTTTACTTGAAGGAGGATTAACAATATTTTTTTTTTCCTTAAAGTAGCATTAAATTACTTTGTAAGGCAATTGTACATTGGTTGTTTTAAAATGTTAAAAGCAAATACACCAATATAAATTAGAATTGCAGACTTTAAATTTACTACTCTTCTACTTTTGAATAAATGATTTCTGGATGATGAAATAACAATTAAAATTAGGTCTGTTTCGGCCAAGATAACATGTTGAATTCGCATCACATAGACTAAAATTACTTTTAAAAATAACACGACTTACTAGAGTCAAATAGTTTACAAGATATAGCCGACCCTAAGTTATTCTTGGACTCAGAGAACTGATCAGTAAAAACCGCAAAAAGAACTTTGCCTACGATAGTTTTTATAGTTTTATAACATCGTTGATTACAAACAGTTGTAATTGTGGAATTAACGTAATTCATATTGAGACAATATTGATTATGAATGAAATAGTAAATCGCATTACCCTCGCAACAATGTGTTTTTCGAATTACTCTTGTGAAACTGGATGGGTTCAATTTTAATGCTGAGCTCAATTTAAGAACAGCTACGGAACTATACTAAGCATGGCCGGATATGCTCTAGACCACTATTTTTTCATTCCTTTAATAAAAACTCACAGAGCCGGGTGCTGTTTTTCAAGTTTTTCTCATTGTTAAGGCTTGTAAAATAAAAATCTGTTTATTTATGCACATAATAATGCTGAAAATTAACAGAATCTTTTTTAAATATCATGAAAACATTTATAACTCTACGCATCTTCCGACATCAACAGAGTCACAAAGTTATTAAGCCTCAGACATACGGGATGATTATCACGTCTTGATATAACATGCCTCTCGAAAATGAAAATATTTAAGAAAAGCACGTGCATCTCCCACATGGCTCGTTGTTCTTCTGTTTGCCTTAAGCCGAACAGACATGCGCGACATTAGATCGCATACAGATCAAATGCATCGCCGGAGATGATAAACGTGCAACGTGTGCATCGGGATCATTTAAACATAACAAACATCTGAGGGAGTGAACTCATCACCCAGTAACCCTTCTGCTGAGCCCTTCTCATTTGGGCGACGAACTCTCGATGCACACTGTGCCACGGAAAGGATTATGAAAATGACATTCGGCAGCCATGTGAACTATCGGATAAACATGAAATGATATATGATCTAATCGGGGCGGATATTGTCGAGAAATGTTCTTTTAATTGCTACATGAAACATTTAGTGAATGGATACAGGGCTCAGAAAGGAAATCTTAAAGATTTATCGGATCTATTTAAGATCATTAGGGATAATATTTTACTATAAGGTTTATTTAATCTGAATAAGCACTATTTTTTTGAAGAATTCTAGTCTCAAGCAAGTAGAAAATAAATTAACTTCTTTTTCTAAGTCTTAACACTGCATTACGCTAAAACTAATTGATTTATTTCCTTAAAACCTTATACTTATTTAAAATATACCGATTATTTTAATAAATAACTAAAAAACTGCAAACAATAAGTAAAGGTTACTTTCGAGAAATTGAGTTATATTTAATTTAATTTTTCCAATTATATTGAATTTTAATAAAATTTCTGTTAAATTTTAATTCAAACTGAATTAAATATTTTCTTAATGAAGTTTAAATTTAGAATATTAATTAATTGCATTTTAATGAGTTCTAGTTCTTGTTAATTAAAATTTAATAAGACAACTTACGTAAAATTCAATTGCTATTCTATACGTTTGAATTTGAGGTCAACAGTATTAAATATTTCGTTTAAAATACACTGAGAGAAAAACTTTAATAATTCCAACTATTTTACATTTTATAGTTATAATTGCTATTTACTAAAAACATGATAAATACTAAAATCAATATACATTTTAATTTAATTTAAAAAGAAACTATTAAAACTGCAAGAAATAATTAACTTTACTATTCTAAAAGGTTATTTTCATTTTATAATTTAAATCTTACGATTTGAAATTGATATTTTCACATTTAAGAGTTTCAAATTTGAGTAATAGTAACAGTGGACTAATTTATTTTAAATAGTGTGATTGACTGATGGATAGGATGATCTTTGCTATAAATAGTTAATTTTGCGTACGTTTATAGTAAAATCAACAAGATTTTTCACCTACAGTGAATTTTACTACTCCTAGTTAATATGCGCAATAGGACGGGCAGCCGTAGCAGCAATTTTGAAAATAGTTTAACTTTTTATACTTATAAATTAGTGTAACATTTTACAGATTGGTTGGTATAGTGTTTAATTTAATGCCTCGTATAAAGACAGGACCGTTTATCTTCCACTATATCTTCCACTTAAACGACAATTCAGTCATGCGACTAATTTATTTGCTAGCACACGGGGCATTTTTCATCAATTTTCAAAACACAAAATATCCATTTCATCAGGAAGACGACGCGGCAATAACAACAGCCGCCGATCGGTGTTTGTACATATGTCATCTTTCAAAATAATAAATACAGGGCATCGTTGGTGCTGATAAATCGCCAAACCAACAACCCCAGCGTCTGTCATAAAACCTCACATGTCTTTGGTCCTGATAGCGGAGGGATGATCCCTGTTTTTAGGCTCTCTGTGATGTCCTCACGCTGCTTAATAATTGAAAGAGTGTTCTGAGGACGGTGGTGCTAAGATAGGCCGATGATGGTGCAGCATCCTGGTCCCGGGACTGATTCGGAGATGATTCAATGTGGTGTGCGGCATCCCTTTCATCCCTTTACCGCCCCCCCCCCCCCCACTTTCGATGCGAGCATCCAGTATTTACCATAAATTCAATTTGAGTTACAATATGGACGACAAACCGGCCAGCCCCAGCCCTTTATTTTTGTCCAGCGAGTGTGAAATTGTGCACTTGTCCTCTATCTCACGTGATGTACCATTGAAGCCATCGGATAAAGTCCTCCCGGAATTGATACATACGAAATCTGGTGGTCCTGCCGATGGTGGTAGTGGGGCTTCCGATGATGATGACGATGATGATGGTGATGTGGAACGTGTTTTCAGGACATATAGCGTACACCCCGATCCTTGTGCACAATTTGATTGAATATTATATCAGAGGTATGCGCCGGGATGGGGTGTCCTTTTGAATTGGAAGGGCCATAATCCCCTTTTTGTTTGGACTTGTCTCGTTTCACTCTAAAGCGCCAATGTTCACACAGACACAGGCTTTGTGTGCGATTTAATCGAAAGATTAAACTATTTTCGCTCGCTAGTGAATATGAGATACATCCGACTACATACGAGAAATACGTGGCAAACTCTGGATATGTGCGGTGTCGAGTTAATGATATAATTCCATCATCTAATGACGTTGATTGAACTATTCCTGCAGTGAGCTCATGCGTTACTTTGTAATTTGCACTGAATATTTGGCCTGCGGGGCTTTGGGAGATACTGATACTAGCCAAACTGACGAGCCCAACGGCTACACAATGTATCTGTTATCATCTGTGGCATAGCAGCATTTACTTTTACAATTAAAGTGTTTGACCCGCTCCATTTTAATGAAGCAATAAAACCTTTGATACTCTGGAAACTAATTCTAGTGGCTAATTTAGATAGCCTCCACAAATTAAAGTATACACAAATCTATGTTATGTAATCAATATAAAAACATTGGGAATTCGAAGAAACAATCCATCGCATAAATTTTCATATCAAAATATCATATATATACATGCCCTTTTTACTTTAAGGTACTTTCCGTTGAAATTTAAGCACTGTATACTCTAAAAATTAGATTATTTTAATTCAATCTAATTTTTAAAGTCTACAATGCCTAAATATATTAATTCAGCTAAACTTTATGCCTTGTTTTTGATTTCTAAAAATAAGTTTGGTTACTTTAAAATGTCGACGATACTAAACTACTCTAATACGAATAATTTAAGAATACATCGGCGGACTCGATTCTTTTTCTTTGAAATGCCACAAGACAATAACGCCTTTTTCGAAAAAAGCGTTTTGATCTTGCCATGTAAATCGGTAAGACAAAGGGTAAAAGGTAAAATTATGGTCTTTCAAAGACATCTCTATAAAGCGTTTTCTGGGTTCACCTCCTCCATGAGACAGGCTATTTTCGATTGAGTGTTTAGGGCGAAAGGACAAAATTTAGACTATAAGGTTTCCAAACAAACGTTGATCAGAAGAGTATGTAGAATTAACTGGCATATCCCTGTTCAGAACATCCTATAAATATACCACACAGTAGTCCTTGGTTCCTTAAATTTAAAATTCGTATTTTCTTTGAGGTATACTCATTTAATGTAAACGTAAAGATAGAAAGAATCGCATGACAACTTAAAGGTAGGACTAGAATTGTAGATAAGCTGAAATATCTATAGTCACATTTTACATTATTCCCATTCATTTTCCACACTTACCACATTTTATTGAAATTATGTCGCGCTTATTCTAGCCCGTGTTTAAATCAAAATCAATTAGGATGTCCCATTTTAATTCCCCCCATTGTCTAAATATAAACGTCCTTACCACAACCTTCCTAAGGCTTAGCAACAAATGAAATATTCAAAAATGTTCAGGTGCCGCAAAATCACAATAAAGTTTGCTCCCCTTTGTATTTTCTACCACTGTTATTGGACCCCATGATGGCAAGTAATAAGCGAACGAAAAGTCGGTTTGTCACTTTCGCCGTTCCCAAAACATCCGAAAAACAGGATCTACGACATCCGTTCCGTCCACCCGCACCCCGTCGCGACGCCATATCAGCTTTATTTTTACGTCAATTCTTATTAAGGAATATCCGCCATTGATTGATTTATTTTGCAATTATAATCATTGATTAAACTTGCACGTTGTACGGCAAAGACGATCCAAGGCGCCCCGTCCACGTCCAGGGCCCACAATCCGCAGAGGGGGATCTGGCGATATTTAAAATTCAAAGTTGCTGTCACGCTGTGTAGCTTAATAAGCTAAGCAATGCTTAGGTCGAGGGAAATTAAGGAAAGCGGATAAAAAAAAAAAAAAAGAAAAAAAAAGGACAAAGGACCTAATTTATGTCCATTTCAGTATTGATTTAGTGCTGCCACTTTTCCCGCTGGGGGAGTCCTCCCAGCCCAGTATTGAATAATTGTATCTTCCTTTTCTGGATGGCAAAGCAGCGCCTTGTCCCTCCAGAAACATCGACCAGGATCAGTGTAAGTGCTTGTAATTTCATGGATTAAAAGGTCACAGATGTCATGTCACACAATTCAAGAGTGAAACCCGGGACATAGTCGGTAACATTTCGACCCCATATACTCCCAGTCTCATATTCCGATGGATGCTATTTTTCCTTGTTTTCCCATTTTTCTTAATTTTTCTTTGCTTTTCGGTTTTACTATGTAGATATGAAGGTGACCAACACCCAGACCAATTACAATTTTATGGAGTTATTCGTACGGATAATTTGTAATCGAAGATTTATTATGCACCAGAGAGGAAAGGATCCTCCTTCCTATACATTTCCCGGAAAATCCCTGCAGAGGAGGGTTCAATACGCTTCTTTGTTTTGTTACTATATGGGGTCAAATTTATTTTACGGATATTTTTGTAATTTAGATAAAGCCAATTGATATTCAACAATAATTAATTCAAAATTACATCAATTTAAGGCATTTAACCTTTGCTTAAAATGAATCACAGATTACAATCATAAGATTAATTTAAACCAAATTTGAAATTTTAAGCTTGCTTTGAGTTTGGAACTCGGTTATGAAAGACTCTAAGTTTTGCCTCTGATTATTTATAAATCTTTTATAATGCCTACTTTAATTTTTTCTAAAGCTAAGAACAATATTTTTATAGGCTTATGATATTTTTAAGTTTTATACCGAATAAACTGAACTGAACTATCTCTAAAGAAATGTTAGTAAAAAATTAAAAGGTAAAATAGTTGCTGTAAAGAATTTTAATCTACGCTACTATTATAATAAACTACGATACGCAAGGTAGGGAAGGCAGAGGTCTTAATCTTGGTATCACGATGGATCCTAACTAGCAGCTAGTTGTTAGTGGCTACTTATTTTCTATAATTTCGATGACCGCCCTGGCCAGAGCCCCCTCAGCGGCTGGAGCTCTATGCCGTTGCCTTACTCGGGCCTGACTGGATATCCTTTTCCGAGTAAGGATAATTTATGAGGAAAAAAAGATATCTAATATTTGAAGAAAATTGATTACCTATCCATCGCAGCGGAACGGTTAATCAAATTGCAAATGATTTGCGAACTATAAACGCTTTGTCAAGGGATCATTATTCACTGACAATGCACCACACCCAGAATGCAACCCAAAAATTAGCCATAATAGCATTAGATCCCTTCACAATATCCGCTGGATGAACAAAAGGACCAAAGACCCCAGAGCCTGGTCGTTTAGCCAAAAAACTAAGTGATTCATCGTCCTATCTATTTCACTTACCAATTTCCTTGTTTGCACGCATATGTCATCTTTCGGAAGATGAGCTGCCACTTGTTTACGCTCACCAGGATACACCAGTCAGGCAGGTTGTTATCCCCTTTCCCTGACGGTTGGACGCATCCAATCTCAGCTAGACAATGAACTTTTACCATCTCAACAGAGCCCCCTTCCTAATTTAGGAGATTCACCAGAATTTATAACACGTTTTCAGGGAGCACCATATCTTTTGTATCTGATTTAATCCCTTTCTATGGATTTCATAGTTTAGTACTCCTGGAATATGCCTGCTGAATGGGGAAACGTTCAGCTTGTGACAAAGCAGGTTTTTCTCATGTTCGCGTATTATGCCATAAATTCAATTTATGGGAGAGGATAAGGATTTACATACCCTTTTTATTCCTGTAAGTGTCCTCTTGCCCTTGCACGCGTCTATTGAGTGTGAAATTGTACACTTGTTTAGGTATGCTTTATGCCCGGGTGTCATTTTTACCAACAGCTAGGGGGGACAGATTTATTTTTTTGATAAATTACGGATTAAAATACATTGCCATTGGGGTGTGTAGGATAGGTGTTTTCTTTTAATTATACCATTCCGTTTGAAAAACCAATTGGACGGTATATGGGCACATGAAACTCATCCAAAATATGGTCCTTCATGTAAGGTAAAAAATTAAAAATAAAAATAAAAACATTGACAGGATCATCTAAAAGCTGTTGACTTATTTATTTTTCAGGATTCGATCTGCATTTAATCCGCGCAGAGAGATGTTTCGCGCTTTAATTAAATTCCAATCATTTTTAGCAAATCATTTTAATCAGTAGTCGGAAAACGTAACATGTTGTAAACATCACGTCAATCCGGGCATACCCAGAATCAGTCAGTCTCTTACTATGGGATGAATTCATGCCGGGAAAGCCTGCTGCTGGGAGCGACAGAAAAACAAAAAAAAAAAAAAATAAATAAAAATCGGGGTAGGGAAAAAAATAAAAAATCCTCCACAGCAGTAGCACTGATCCACCGACACACTCACAAAGTGCAAATTAATTTGAAACACTTTGTCCTCGTCCTGTCTGGCGAATATATATCCATACCCTTGCCCTCCCCTCTCTCCCATCCTAACCCCCCCAAAAAAAAACTGGGATGCTCGGAAGCTGCGGAAGCTGCATCAGTTTTGATTTTGCCGGAGCCGGGCGTTTTTGCACGAAGAACTGGATTTCATTGCGATGAATTTTTCAATATGTGAAAAATTCACAGGATGAAAAAAATTGAAAAATCCTCAGAATAAATGCCGAAGTTCTGACTATGGAAAGATATGGAAAAGTATGCTATACTCTACCGGTGCCAGGATCGCGAGCATTGGGTACCGGTAAAACAAATGCAATACCAGAGGAGGAGTGCAGTATGCACAAAAGGAAGAAAACAGGAAAAAAATTGCCGATACATGGAATGCACATTTTTCCCGTATTTGCTTTGATTTTATTATATCCTGACATGCACTACGGATTGAATAAATTTTTTACGTCTGTTTATCCTTTTGTTTGAGTTTTCAGACAACAGACATTCAATCAGATACGAGCGGAGCCCGCTCATGCAGATTGAGTCGAAGAGTAGTACGGGAGGGATTCCTGGCGCTCCCTCCGGGCACCCAGTGCCAGTCGATGTTCCAACAAATATACTGTCCGATTGCATGAAGGATATGCAACATATGCATCAGTAACCCACAACCCCGCAGATGCTTGCGCTATTCACTGGGAATAAAAAATTTTTATTTTACTCTTCCCGACGCCCCCCTCCCCCCTTCATCCCTACGACACTTTCTCCTCTCCCCCCGCTGTATAGTGGCAAAAAGCCATCCATTCGGAGCCAAGAAGAGATCCAGCGACAATTTCGGGAATGGGTCCCGGAATCACTGTTTTTGCATTCTGCACTTTTCCAATTTTTTTTTTGCCAGAGCATATCACGCTGCAATTTATTTACAAACATCGCCGAATCAAATTGAATATGTTCATCGGCAGTTTATTTTTGACTGTCAATTTGAACGAGTACTTTTTGGGGATGGCCCGCGATGCACCTCCAAATGGATTTCGGACGGGATGTTATTGTTTCGGAATCTTCGACAATTTGTTACCCATTTGCACACCCGGAGACCGAAAAAAAAATGCACTTCTTGGAAGTTAGTTTACATTGCGAACAACATTTGCTATAAGTGCTATACTTGAGAAATAAATAACTCACCTTACTATTGGAAAACATCCACTTATTGGTTGAAATTGAATTGTATCTTAACATGCAAAGTACCTACGAGTACATAATTTTTTTCTTTACATTTTTCTAAAGGTCCCTGTCAAATCCAATACTATTAAACCACCAAACCACCCAATTTTATTATGTTTTATATAGTTTCAGGTGTACAATTGAAAGAGTTAAATCTTATACAGAAAGAACAATTTTCTTATCTTTTTTAGTATTACTAATGGAAAAAATACCGACCTATATTACATTTATTACCTACCTAAAAATCAAAATTTATAGAAATTACAAGAAAAAAGTTGAATTTACCAGACATTTACGTATTTTCTACAGCGAAACCTGTTGCTTCTCGATTAATTCTGTTAATTCTACCGTAAAACTCTTTGGGTTAACAATTGGTTTACAATTCAATGGATAAACAACATCGAAAATATTCGATTGTGAAAAATTTTAATGAATTGTTTTCATTCTTTATAAAATATACTGCAATGCAACCCAATACAAATCTTTAAGTCAATATTTTAGGAATAAAATATAAGCAGAGATGCCTTGAAGCTCCTTTCTCATCCTTTTTTCTTCAGTATTTTTGGCTTATAAAAGTAATTTTGCATCATCCCAAAATACTGTTTCGAGTTTTTCCAACATGCGTTCGTAAAAGTATTCAGGAGTTCGTAAAATATTATCCACGTATTAGTAAAATTAAAAAATTAAATGAAGTTAATGCTTGATTTAAAAATTCATAACTTTAACTTATCGATATTCATAGGGCAGTGAATATGCTTTAGAAAACCCCTGAAATTAATACTGAATTGAAGTTTCTTTACAAAAAAAAAAACTATCTTAAACCCTCATTTTTATATATACACGATAAAATCTGCATTTACACTAAAATTAAACAAATTAATAATAATGCTAGACAATGTTGAATAACGACCCATCTGAAAAATATAAAATTACTCTTAAAAAGGTATGCCCTACTAAATGGTCTTCAAGAAATTACTCTTTATTCGCTATAAAAGAAAAAGTTATGCAATTAGTAACGAAAGCTTTACTAAATCAAAATTCATTCAACGAACCAAATGAATGGAAATATCTAGCAAGAGAGCAGGATTTTGATATTGATCCTTTTTTAGCAATTAATTTTTTGAATATGTATTAGTTGTTTTTGTTATTATTTTCAAATATATTTTCTTTATGGGAGTGTTTTTCTATATTTTTTAAAAAATGGTTTTCTCAAGAAACTTTTATACGGGGCCCCTTCAAAACCTGGCTATGCCACATGTACTTAATTTAATAATAGAATTTATTTTAAAACTTCCAAATTAATGACATCACTATCTTAGATCCCTAAAGAAAACCACCCTCAAACGAAAATGCTAAAACCATTCATCTCACAAAACCTAATTAAAATTTATAAATGTCTCGAAAACAAACAAGTCACTGCCAATAAAGTCATTTTGAAAATGCCATCCCTTCACCGTATCAGGCAGTGTTCCCCTCCCGTCATAGTAACGACCAATTACTTATCTCCTGATCCATGAAATCCCTTGATCCAGCACGACGCATAATCAAATTTTAGATGATATGCAAAAATTAATGAAATTAACATAAAGCCGTGAAATTGTGAAATTATTAAAATGTGACACCCTTGCCTTCCCTTAGATGGGCTTATTAACCCACCGCTGAGCTCCTGAGGGTGTTAGACGTTTAGGGATTTCTTCCCCCATGGCTCTTTGTAAGGATTTTACGTAATGTGAGTGTTTAATGGGTCCATGCATAACGCCCGACTCACGTGAGGTAATACGAGCCGACAGGCAGGGCTAATCGTTCTGTAATGCAAAAATTAAGATGTTATAAAATCGTCCTTTATTATGTTGCTAATCATTTGTTCGCGGGAGGTCACAGAGGGTGAGTAGTCCATTCAATTCATAAGCAATCGCCCCAAGCAACATTTTGTGTTTGCGTAAGAGCACACTCCAGGCCAATAAATCTTCCCTTTTTCGCGAAACGCTACAAATGCGCCGCATAAAAGTGAAAAAAAATAAATAACATACGCATAACGCACATAAATATCAGAGACCAATGTGACATCAATAAATATATCGAGGCAACTGGACATATCAGATTCAGGAATCCGCCGCGAATTTCCAAAAGAATCTATAAAATGCCTCATTTGGCCGATTACCGCACGCATTGCTGCGACACTCCGATCATACATGTCACTCCATATCGTGATCGTTTATTACAAAGTGATCAACGCGCGCCTCGGGTCCAGCTCGTGGTTCGGACCGTTCGCGTCCCGGCCGCATAGTATCTTCCTAATTTGGGCTCGACAGCGCGGACTCGTTCATCTCGCGACTTGGCGCAATTAATAAAGTCAAACGTGGCTGCTGCAGCTGATCATTAACTTGTTGCATTTCTAAATTAGTGCCACGATCTGCGGTCAGTCTTGTGCCCATTCAGCGGCTACGTCCGATTTGGTGTATACGATCCACGGATGAAGCAGGCAGCTTCTTGCGGTGTCCGTGTGGTCACCTCTAAGAAGGCATCCAGGCCGTAATTAATTGGCAAACTATAACACTGCCCATATCATAATAAATTGGCAAGGCGGCGCTGTACCCCTCGGTTTTTTGAAGATTTTCTTGCGATTTTGACGGGAAAATTATCGCACGAGGGCATACTGTGGCCTCGTCTAGACAAAATCTGTCAGATCTTCAAAAATGCATTGCTCTAAGGGATAGCGCCCTAATAAGATTGTGATTAGGTACACCGTTAGCAATTTTAGTATCATACCGCAAATTTACCATAATTATTGATTTCAGTAAATGCTTGAAACATACTGGGAACCCATAATTATTTTATCATTTCACTTTTCATTTATTATCTCAGCAACGTCGAAAAACTACATGATCTTATCATTTTAAAAATTTCAAATTGTTATCTTTTAACCCTTAATTTATATTGCACGATAGGACTCAGAGCGTTTAGTAAAAACGTTCAAGTTTAATAAAATAAACGAAGAGAGTAATGAGTGCGCAAAAACTGTTGCCGCTTTTACTTTATTAATTACTAAGATGAAATTTTGAAATTTCGACAGGAAAGTAAGTAACACCAGTTCAGGAACAATATAAGTCAATTTTTAAAACTTTAAACTTGATAGTCAGTCAACATCTAGAACAGCTCGACCGATAATTTTAAATTTTTAACTGCTTTTTCTTGCCATAATTATTTTGCCTGTAATCGAAGATTTCTTTTTGATCAAAATTGAATTTTTGGGGCGTAGTTTTTCGTTACAAATTAATTTTTTTCTTTCTAGTGCTAGTGGTATTATCATAAAATAGTTGTCTTTATAATTTTAGCAATTGTAAATATGGCTATTCTAAATAGTCGAGTTTATAAAAATAGTAAGTTTTAATAATTTCTCTTTACATTCAACTGAAATGAAAATTTATTGCACTATTTATAAATTTGTTTAGTAAATGGCAAGTATATCTATATAAAATAGTTAAAGTTATTTAAGTTTTTCTCTGAATGATATTTGCAATATTTTAGTACTATTGAACTGATTTGAAAATGTTGCTAACATGTCTCAATTCTTTAAAGTCAATAAAAGCTTAGTTTTTAAAAAGATGTTAGCTCTACCTTAATATCTTAATTTTAACATATGTAGTTTTTCAAAAATGAAACTCAAATAAAGTCAAATCGAAAATTAGACCTTCAAAACATAGGAGATATCAATTAATTGTGTGATAAGTAAAACATTCAAATACCCTTAAGTGAAGGCAGCATAAAAGATATAACAAAATTTAATTTGAAGTCAAACAAGCTTCGAACATAACCCCCCCTCCCCCTTCATTTTCTAAAATACCAAAATCCGAATATCGAGCATTTCTAACTATTTTGCTGGAAGAACAAAAACCGAGTGTCACTCAATGACGAGAGAAAATCTCTAGCTAGAAAAAAGGAGCGAAACACGAATTACAGCCGTACAACACAGTGTTCATGAAACGGCATCCAATTCTCATAACGATTCCTTCAAGAATTAATGTAACTGGCAATGATACCAGATCCAGATGACCTCAGCAAAATTTCATCCCTTTCCCTACACCAAACCAAACTCCGGGAACAAGTTGTGAACGACATTGCGGGAGCTCTTCTACCCAGCGGGGGTTGGTAGTTCCAGGGAAGGCGGACCATCCCCCGAAGTGGGGGGGGGGGAGCCAACAAAAATACATTTGAGCATTTGACTGTAGCGGACGTGACTAGATCAGATCTGGACGTGAAGGAGAATCGAAGAAAGAAAAACTGTTTATTATAAAAGTTATCCATCCACCCCCCCTGAAAGAAGAAGGGGGGGTTGGTTCATCGGGTAGTCCATTCGCTACCCCGGTCAGTGGAAAGCTCCGGCCTCCACATGGATGGTGTGCTCCTTTTACATTTGTTTATGTACCGACTCCTCTGACTTGACCACTCGGACCCACTATAACTACTATGGAGTGCTCAGTTGAGCGTTTTCGATTTTTGTATTTCTTTTTTTTTTTTTTGTTTTTCTTCTTTTTCATATCGCCCTATGTATCCATCGGCCAGGGCAGTTCATAACGGACTGGTAGCCCTCTGATACATATATTTCCCTGTCATATAACACACCTAGGGCCGCGCCGTGTGTAGGTATGGTTATCTGCCGCACATCGTTGTTGCCGCTGTTATTGTTGTGGGGCGTAGTGGAGCAGCAGGCCCTTTTCCGACTCTCGCCGGGTCCCTTATACAATACAGCACTAACTCTCTACTTAAGGTTTTCGGCGAACACTGAAACACTAAAAAAAAATTCACCACCCGCCCTACCATCCTCTAACACCCTTCTACCCCTACAACCTCCCCTCTCCCCTACGTAAGGGTGAAATGCCCTTACGTTCGCTCCGTGACTGAAATATCTATAAAACCCCTTTTGCTTCGAGTTCAGAGTATTTTTGTATTTTTTTTTTTCTACTTTAGAGCCTTACGGCGGCAAGCTTCAGTGCTACATTGTCGACAGAAAAGGATAGCCCTATATGGCCAGCATGTGATAGAGGATGAAAGAAAAGCAATGGCGCAAAAAACGTACAAAGGCAAGAAAAATTGGAAAAACTTCGCTCGAACAGCAACAACATACCGCCCGGCAAGATATAGCATAAGCATAAAGTTCGCCAGTCATATATCTGTGCGGGTAGGGCTGGCAAGAGAGTGTGCCGGGAATAAACAATGGCAAAATACAATATTTTACTTTTGAAGGATAAATTCACCCTCCCACCCGGGGCCGCAGGGTGCTACTATCCCCCGGTCGAGTGTGTTTTATCGTTTCCATTTTTGCAGAAATATTTTTCTTCTGCTCGTTGACGTATGCGTGTGCTTATCTCTCCGAATCCTGTACATATACAAACACAAAAATAAATTCCATCACGAGAATGAAGGGCGAAAAGGGTATAGAGCCCCCCCCCCCTTCTCCGGCACCCCCCTCCCCGTCCTGGTGTCGGACAGGAGCAGTCAGAAGGTGGACTGCATTGGTCATGCGGTCCATAGGCTTCCTCTGGGTATCTGATAGGAAAAATAAATATGAATAAATGGTTTCTTCGTTTGTTCTTTTCCTCCAGACACTCTCGTTCCTCCGAAAATTTAAGGGCTCCTCAATGTGGTTGTAGCCCTTGAAGCTATGGCGAATGGTTATATTGCTCTGACCATGCGCCTCTCCGGTATTCATAAATGATAACGGACACTACAACCCTTTTCAATTTTTTATCGCTACAACTTGAACAGAATGACTTCATATCTTTTGGGGTAGCCTTTCCTTTCACCAGATTGCTCTCAGGGTGATGGCAGAAAGTTTCAAGTGCTCTTTCACACAATTTTGGGTAGGGGGGGGGGGGGGAGCGGTGGTGGTGGGAAAGGGTCAATATATTTTCGTTTTGCGAGCTCCTTCAGTTTTTATTGGTTTGCATAAAATTTTATTTTAACGACTGAGTATTTTGGCGAAAGCTGTTTTCTTTTCACAAATTCAATTCGTTTCAAACTCATCAGGGACAAACTAAAAGAAGTATTCAGTTGTAGAAAAGTTGTGGTGGAAATAGCAATTTAGTTAGAATTTTTGGAGCATATCTCAAGATAGGTTTTTGGGGTTCAATTCAATAAACAAGTCATGTATATAAAATGCAAAAATGTGTCTTCTGTTTATAATTTGAAATTGTCATCAATTATAATTTTAAATTATAAATAAAACACACATTATCACATTTATTCTTAATATTACCATTACCAATTATCCATTAAAATATTTTTGTTTCGTATAAAACACTCTATTAACATATTAACGCTCAAAAGTATATTTTTTCGCGACTATGCTTAAACGATGTGCACAGGATCACCTGCAAAAGGGATTAGCTTAAACCTGCTGGACCCCATATTTTTTTATTTAATTTAATTGTTAAACAATTCATTTAATCAACCAAAATGGATATTTAGAAAACTACTTAAAGATCTGATTCAATGATGATCCATTTCAGTGTTTAAATTGATTAAAATAATTTTAATCGCCATATTGAACATATAACAATTCTTTTACGACATTTAGAAATCTTATACTTTATACACATAAAAAATAGCCTATATGATAAGTAGCAGATGTAGACGAAAACCGAAAAAGATCGAATCAAGTGTTTAGACGTGTTTGAGAAACAAACATCCAAAAAACAAACCTTCGATTTTATATATATGCATCTTTAGGATACCTAAGATAGGGACAGAGATTCAAAATTAGTGGTCTCTAAGTACTAAATTTCCCTTAAATTTGTTTACTTTCAAAATTTGAAGCCCGCATCCTATATTTCCTTATGTTCTATCTAAAGATGTACTCTAGAAATGTGCCACATTTCAAATTTTAAATCTGTTGAATCATTTTACCGTGATTAAGTAACAAACATCCAAACACACAACACTTCGCATTTGTAATATTACTAAGATTAAGATAAACTATAAATTATAATGACATTATATACCTATGATAGTAAAAATGTGGTGTGTAATTTGAAGAATTTTCAGGGTTTTTCATCCAATTGTACACTTAACTTTCCACTCTCAAAATCACAATTTAAAAGTTTATGACCTTGCATAAACTCGTACTATTAAATATCATTTATCACGTTATTTTAAGGCATTACTGTAGGTTTATAATAAAGAACGCTTTGAAAGTAGAAACTTTGCAATTTCTAATAATATATTGGGGTCTAAATTAAATATTTTTGTGATATTACAAAATATATAGGTCATATTGTATCTTTCGAAAAGCTTAAAACATCGTTTTTGTTTTCCCATAATTCCATCATTATTGAAGTTTTTGTATACTTGTATATATGTACAAAATAAAACGTATTAATCAATTAATCTAAACAGCATAGTTGTAATTTTGTATAATATATAAATTTATAATAACTTTGAGTATATACTGCATAGTGTAGATACATCGACAAAGTAAATCCCTTCCCTTTCTATGAAATTGTTTTATTGACTTTGGATAAAAGATGTCCCATCGTTCAATGTGTGTAGAACAGAGATGGACATAGAATGACCATAAAAATTTCTTTCGACCAAACGGGAACGTATCACAGCGAAATAATCATCGTCAGTACCTCTCCAGGCGAATCCAGGACGAGCTCCACCCTAGGGTGATAAATTGCGGTCAATAATTCATATGAGATATATCTTCCCGCCAGATAGAACCAGATACGGCCCTCTTCATGTTTACTTCTGGTCATTCCCGAACGTATCTTATCCCCGGTCAGCTCCTTCGTCCCGTATCAAATTCACAGAATGGATGCCCCGACATTTATTATTGGTCCAGAGGAAAAATTTTTGTCTGTCCATTGCGCAACCCTTTCACCTCTGGCGGGGAAAGGATACGGATGTCCAGCCAAAAGGAGCTGTATGTATTGGATAAGCGCGGCAAAAAGATGATATCCTTTGTGATGGGATGTGGGTCCTTTTACGGGGTTTTTGGAGGGATTTGGGGGACTCAACAAAATTCCGGCTAATTTTTATTTTAGCAGTGATTTTATCGATTAATTTATATATCGCCCGACTGATGGTGCCTTCTCGGCGCTGACCCACAATTCCCTTCGAACTTCACCTGCAGTTGGGCACGAACAAGTAAATACCGGAAGCGATTAATTCCACTTGAATTAACATACCAAAAGGCAATTAAATTCTGAAAATTACTTATTACACGCAAGACATGACTTTCAGTGATCTAACGAGCCCACCGGAGCGTCCCTTATCCTTAGCTAAAATGCCTCCCGTCCCTTGGGCGATGGGCGAACACAATTGATTCTCGAGTGCAAGGAGCTCATCACAGGTAATTGATTGGGGAAGTGGGATCGGGCCGCAGCCCCGAGCGGGTAACCGCTGATATATAGATAATGAAAACAAGGGCAAAGGACTCACGCGTGCCATAGTTTAGGCGTAACAAATTGCTGTGAGCAGGTAATTAGCGTCAGAAGTCAACCGCAGACATGAGGCTAGAAAATCGGCGCAAAAAGGGGTGGCGTACACGCCAGCGTGGTTATAGACGCAAAATGTAAATCACAACATAATTTCACCTTATTCAAAAAATTTTCAGACGTTCTATACGAGAAGATAAGTCGCGGAGCGGCTCTAATTTACCGCGGCCTATCGCATAACCACCACCACCACCACTACCACCATGACTACCGTCAGACCAGGCTTGGTGAAAATTTAAGGGAAAACTTTTCCCGACTACCCTATGCCATTATGCCGTTGGCGAAAAAAAAAAACTTTTTTCCTCGTCTACGTTTGTTGTTGGTGTTGCACCTTAATTGCTTTTTACATTAATTTCATTCTACGCCGAAAGTGCTTTACGCTAAGTGGTACTGATATAATTTCTTTCTGGGTCTCCTGCAATATCCCCCCCGCCAGGCTGATATATCGCCTAGGACGGCCCCGGGGCCCGAGACAGATCTACCTGCAATTCTAGCGCAGTAGAGTTATAATTAATAAAGGATTTTATTATCTTGATACAGTAATTAATTACCATTGCAAGGAGCTGCCTTGCCGCCGAGACGGGCAATTACGGCGATAGGCAAACATGCAAAAAGAAACCGGGCTCATGGTTTTAACGGGCTCAACGGGCGGGAGAAGGAGTGGCAAACTTTAGTTAGTTGACATACTATTTGTTAGCCGTAAACAAACAAAAAAAAAAAAAAAACAAAAAAATAGAAATAATACGAACGAAGCAATTATTCGCAGATAAGACAAAATTAAACTATTGCAGCAAAACAAAAACCATAATTACCTTACTTTTGTTATGTGTAGAGATATATGTTACCATAACTAAAGTTTCATCCCCTAATCATTAGACTTTGCCGATTAGGCAACGTAAATTAAAATTTATCCGGAAAATCTATTGTATAAATCAAACACTAGCAATATTTCTACGTTTAGAAAGATACCTCAGTTGTGAAAGTCTCAATCTACTTTCGTAAGAAGGAAGATTCAAATAATACTGAAATTTGCAAAAACCAAATATAATAGATAATTTTGGTAACTCAGAACTTTTATAAAAATCATCCGATTTTAAATTTTCAATAACAAATACATTCGTTTCTAAGAAATTTCCAACATATCTTTTATTAGTATTTAAAACTTATCACTGTTACTGCTACGTATTTACTAGACGTAGTTCTAGTATCAGAGGAGTATTTTTCAATAAATTTCTTTCCAATTATTTCTCTAAGCTCTACCATATATCAGTGATGAGCTGTATTTCCAATATGAAAAAACGCGTTTAGAAAAATAGTGTTTAGTCTTCATCATTGTCTTGTCTACACTTTAGTCAAAATTACCTAAATTTCGAATTTCTTCTAAGATAATTTTAAAATATTGCTAAATTCGTTTAGACGATATACGAATTATTGTATTCAATCACAAAATACATACCTACATATACTATATATAAAAATATTTCTACTTCGCCTACTATTGAAAATATCGTAAGTGTATAAAAGAATACATTTTCGGTACTTAAATTAGACTCAGTAAAATTTCCATCCCATTTTATAGAGAAAGATAGTGATCAAGTTTATACTATGGACAGTTTACTTTCTTATACCCAAATGTTTATTAATAATTTCAGAAAATACGAAAATGTTATCAATTATAAACATTTTAGAGTTTACAGAGTTTACAATTTAAACTTAAATAAACCCTATAAGAAACTGAGAATGCATTAGGATCTGTATTTATTTTCACTTCAGAAAGATAATGAAATATTTGCCCTGAATCAAATTCTACTGCAGAGAAGTTCGGTACAGGGTAAATTTACTTTAGAGCAGCCAAACCGAAAGGATATCTTAAGTCTTGTGCCCTTTGCCCAAGGAACGATTCGCATACATAGACAGAATATTGAATTGAAACATTATTTTCCTTTCCATCTTAGTATTCTTGCTATAAGGTAAGGTTGTTTATGTTTGTTTATGTTTGGACATGCACTTGACAAAATAAACATTCCATCCGGATCTTGACCACTAAATGAATTTAACTTTGAAACCTTCAATGTGAAATCTTAGGAACGGTTATGAAAGGACAAATCATTTTATCTCATTTGACTGAGTAGATAGAAATTACCGAATAAATATTATAATTTTATTTTAAAACCGTATATGATCTTACTACAAACTTTAAGTAGAAAATAAATAAGAATTAATTAACACTATTAAGATATTGTATATAAATTAAACCATAGTATGATTCCCAGGATGGTAATAAATCCGTTTTAGAAGACTTAATTAGGAGTTAATTAAAATTTGCTAAATCTCTGATATATAAAGGTCATCAATGTCCCGATTTTAAAATGAAATATTAAGTCTAATTTGATCCTGAAGATCCTAACGTAAGATATCTGGGGTCACATTTTAATTCTAATAAAATCTAATATGGTTAATATCCAAAAACTCTTAAATAAGAGACTGATTTTTAAAAATTACAATTATTATGGTGATAGTGAAATATTCAATGAAATACGAGTACTATAAACGATTTTTCTATTATAACATTTTGGACTTAAACCACTTTCAAAATAAATGCCTCATATGTGTACAAACTCAAAATATTATCCCTATTCCAGTTACAGATTTTATACCTGCATATATTCCTATAAAAATTGGAGTTTGCTTGCAGTTATGTAGCTATGCCGCCAGTACACACTAAGGAATTTGAATAATCATAAAAATTTTATTGTAATTTATGTGTTTGATTTACTTGATCGTAAAAAAATATTTTTGAATGATCTAATGATCCAAAATTAGAGTTTATTGTTCAGCGACGGACTGAATACAAAAGAAATTGGGATCTATTGTCTTTAAAAAGAACTAAAATTTCTACTCCAGCTTTGTTTTTCTTTATAAAAAGTAATAATGAAAAAGATGCCAGTAAGTCACAAAGATTCTAGTCATTTGTGGTGGTTGTTTTAAATATCAAGAAACATCGTAAGTGCTTAAAGCCAAAAAGATAATGGTCCTGACGGTCATTCGCCTCCTTTTAAAGAAGTCTGAATATGATCGCAATAGCCATTGAAATGACTACCGATCGGCGCTGCCTCAAAGAGGGACATAAATCTAGTAACAGATATCTCATCATTTTTATCCTTCGATCGATGACAATCTTCTGCGCTGGATATGTGCGCACCAAAGCGCGATCAACTTTAAATGTGAGATCTCCACGGAACGTTATTATCAAAAAGATAAAAAGGGCATCACGAGAATGTCATTAATGGTCACCGCAGACGATATTTAAAATGACAACAAGTTTCCAAAGATGGAACTGATTAAGTCTCAGAAATATTATAAATGTGATAACGGCAGGTATTTGAATGAACTTTATGAGCGCTGTTAATCACGGCATCTACATGATCGCGGATGGATGCTGGAATTTTTAGGGCCCCTCATGAGAGACTCGACTGGTCGATGTTAAATCAAAGAGGCAATCGGAATGCCGAGATTTGCTCGACTGTTTTCAGCATTTTGCTGGTCTCTTGCTTTTGTTTCGATGATTTTATTTATTTTTTTTTTTTGTTTTTATTTATTTTTTTTTGCTATCACAGTCCTTGATCTCCTGGCAAGCGAGTCCGCCACCTCGGCCTCACCACCGGGCAATAGCACTCACCTTGGAAGCATTTAATCGTGTTTAACACCCAATGGTAATGAAAACTCTTCGACCGATGAAATTCATCCAATCGAAGCGCGACACGAGACAGGATTCGGCTCGCGGAGGCCCTACTACGATCGCGAGAAAAGCGAGAAGCAATTATACCGGTGGGACAATTTATGACGTACAATGTTCCGAAGTCTTGTTTATCTCCAGCACCTTTTATATACGCGCATATGAAAATCATAAACTTGGCCGTGTGACATCCGAGCAACGAATATGCATTTTAATAAAATACGCTAAAAGGCCTATAAATCACCTTCTGTCCGGCGATTGCTGGATGTGTGGACATCGCCGTGGAAGACCATCAGACTCTGATCACGCATTTTCTCCTGATAGCCAGGGATTTTTTTTTTAGTATCTGGACCATGCATATTTTACATGATTTTGGAATAATTACGAAGATTTCGGTTGTAAATTAAACCAACGCTCTGATAGTACTGATTATGCGCTAATTTTTCTTAATAAATACTCATGTTACAAGGAATTAAATATTTTAACGTAGTCAATTCAAAATCAATAAGAACTTTCCTTCTACTAACAATTATCATGATACCTCTACCAAAATTATTATTAATTATGCATATCAACTACTTAAAAAGCTGTAAGGAATAATTAGCCATGGGTCTAACATTTTTGTTATAATTGTAATATTAAACTACCTCGCTTATGAAAGAAGAAAATCTCCATACAACGTGGAGTAGTTACCTATAACTGAAAAAAATTAAAAAGAACACATCTTTTAATTCATATATAGACGGATTTTTTATATGCATACTATTTGTATTTTTCAATATTAGTTTTATCTCAGTCTTATCAGTCGAAATATGTGCCGTACTAGGTTATCATGCCAATTTCACAGGAAATGCACTCGTGGTCCTAAAATAGGCGTTTCCGCACTAAAAGAGCCACATTTCTGAAACGCCCTTTAATTCTACTATGCAACTGCACCGAAAAAATACTTAAAAATAAAAGCAAAAATATTTTTCCGATTTTCGCGAAAATGGCAAGGGGTTAGCCCATGATTTTTTTAGACCGAAAAATCGAGTTGTTGGATACCTTGCCGGATATGCTTGATTTAGGGCTCAAATAAAAGGGCTAACCCTCAGCTGTCCAAAACAAGCAACCTCAGCCAAATCGGAGTTAAATTCGCCGAGTTATCAAACTTTTACCTGATGAGAGGCGAATTTTATATAGAAAAAAAGCCCTTTTTGGGGAAAAGCTCTGCCCTGGCCTTAAAATAAATTCGTAATTTCTGAAATTTTTCCCATACTACGGGAACATGTTGCCCTTTCATAAAAATATAAAATCAGGATAGGCCGCAGGGGAATATTTCGAGTCACAGGGTGTAAAAGTTGATAGTTTTGATTTTGGAGACGAAAAAGCCCCAATTTCACAGGAAATGCACTCGTGATCCTAAAATAGGCGTTTCCGCGCTAAAAGGACAGTTCTGAAACGCCCTTTAATTCTACTAAGCAACTGCAACTGCACGCTTATATCCTCTTTATATATATATAAACAGGTCCGCTTAAAATTTTAGTTATGAACAGTAAATAACTTTTTGATATTCGTTATAGTTCTATTTTCTGTAAGTACTTCTTAAGACTAGCTGGATATCTTACTTAATATAAAAGAAAGAAATGTTCCTCTGGCAAATAAATTTATTAACAACATAAACAAATAGTACTAGCAGCATTGTGAATTACCAGCGCCAGTTAAATTATTTTAATAAGTATATTGATTTTGACTACTTTTATTAATTCGTTAGTATTATACGATTTCTTGTTAATATACTTTGTTTACTTTGTTTTTTTACTTTAACAATGATAAATTGAATTTCTGTAAAGATATTAACTTTAACGCAAATTGCTTCTGAAAGGTGACATTATTTCACCCTTCGCGAACCCTCCTCACGAGACCCATCGCTATGATGACTTTGAAATTTCATATAATAATCTCCTGGGGTGTTGTGACCCCAAAAGCGGTGTAAATTTTAAACCATAATTTGTTTAAAACACTTCTCCGCTTACACGAAAGGGGTTGTTTGATTTATTTAACGCCGAAACAATCGCGTTTCGTGCCGCCATCGTTTCTACCCTATATAGTGCGAATTGACTATATCTTCATCTGAATCCTGGGATGTCATTATAAATGCGACTGTCCCAGGGCAGGGACATTTTTATAAGCACAATATGAATGTGTTTACTTAACAGCCCTTCTCTTGTTTTCACTGCCACCCTCGTGCGGGTGAATCAAGGGTTGGGAGATATTCACTGCCCCGGGACAGAAATAAAAAAAAAAAAAAAAGAGGAAAAAATCACTTTGTAAATTGTTGACATAAAAAACGCGAAAGCAAAGTAAGGGGGAACATAAATAAATAATAATGGAACAAGTGGCATCTGTCAGGGCAACAAAGTGTGAAATTATGGAACAAAAAGCCCCGGAGGACCATCTCCGTCTGCTTGTTTTTTTTTTTTTTCTTTTGGGTGAAAATTTTTGATTTGTTCTCCTCATGGTCTGCCGAGGGTGTGTAGCTTTATTTGATATGCTCTTCAATTTAGTGAGAAACTGTCAGCAGATTTTATTTTCACTTAATATTACTTGAACGCTACGTCTGCGATTGCTTCACAGGCGATCTTAGTGAAATTAAAAATTCATGAGTAATCCTTTCAGTCATACCACGAATTCTTGAAATGCCACATTCAGCGATCATCGTCTGCATTAACGTTAAATTTAGAGATAAATGCGTCCTGACCTGTTGACCCTAATGAGATAATTTATAGCAGAAAATGCAGACACTGCTCCTTTAGCCATTTAGTGGTATAGGACAGGCTAATGAATATTTTTGGACTTTATTTTCTGCATAATGCCATCCATGTAAACACTTTTCGTCGACAGCATACAACGTGCAGAATACTCTGAATGAAATTGAAATTTAAACTATGCAAAAATGCAAAAGGAATCGATGAGTGTGAAGAGAGAGATTTATTTTTGGATTTGCTTAAATGCTAAACAATTTACAAAGTAACTATCTGAAATTGTCGGAGTTTAAAGATGTTTACTTTTAACGAAAGAGCACAGTTTGAACTGGTTTAAAATATGGGCTTACGAAAATATGGTTTTATATATGAAAAATATAACGAAAACTTATTCATGCAGACACAATACCCTGACGGCCAAATCTAATTAATAAATCCCTAAATATTCGTACTCAAGATAAAAATAATAATTAATAAAATGAAACATATTTAACAATATCGGAAAAAGCAATAAAATATTCATCAATGTTTATTAAAGTATTAGAGGTTGGTTAATTTGTACTAATCTTATCATTTGTAGCTAATAAGAATTATTTTTTAATGCCACACTCGTTTAATTTTCGATTACAATCTGTAGAAACATGGGTAACGAATAACAAGAAATATCTTGTCGAATTTCTATAGAATTGATTTTCAACAAATTTTATATAACAATTCAATAGAATGTTATATGATGTATACTTTTAAATATTTTGCTTTTAAAAATTAAACATTATTATTAAATTATTAATATTTATTAATACATTAATTGAAATATACTTCAACATATGAAATTTAAATGTTAGTTTAGCTCAATTAACTCTCGTTTTCGATGTGTTTTCTTAATGTTATTTCATATATCACCAAAGTATGATATTTTAAATTTTTTAACCCGATTTTTCTTGAAAATGAAAGCTGATTAAGCACTTTTATTAACGAAATCATAATCTACGAAGAAAACTCTATAGAAATAATTCCCCAGTTCTTAGGGTAAAAATTTGTGTTCACCAATATTATTTGATATTGAATCAACAAGCTTGAAATTGAATATGAATCATGTGGTAGTAGAATGTATTTTAGAAAGCCTTAGCAACAAACAGAATTATTTACCAATAGCTAAATAGAACGTTCGCAGAAAATTGCTTATTTAATGGCCCTCATAGAATACAAAATATTCAGTTTCTCCCTCACGATTTAATTTATATTAGAAATCGGATGCTGCTGGATACAGTAAAATTATTCAGGTCCACTTGATCGATTCCCGGACGTTTTGTTCTTCCGGCATAATTTTCCCATTTATCCTTGAATTGCAAGTCATTTCTCTTCATCCATATTACTCTGAATTGTAAAATTGCAAACACTGCCGAGGCACAATTACAGTCGAGGCTAGGCGGGCAGGCGAACGGGGAAGGACGAAAGAAAAAAAAAAAAAGGAAAGAAATATTTCAACAATTTAGAGGGACCTGCACAATTGTACAGCTTTTGCAGGGAAGCACAATTCCAGCAAAACAATAATTACCTCCTCTCGAATGATTAATTTCTCAACAACCCTCGATTATTTCCTCCTCTTCTGTCTCATCATTTCGCTTCCTCCTGGAAAGGGAATCGCTTTTGTGTATGAAAATTGGACCTTCGTAATGAGAATTGCTCAGATGCCCGAGTGTCGTTGGTACACCCGCCCCGCACCGTTCTATTCTGCATGTTGCAGAATTGTATCCTTGTGGAAAACAGTAAAATTTTCGAGAATTGTAATGTCCGAAAACTGGAGGCAATGAAAATTATTCGTTTT
Source organism: Philonicus albiceps (assembly GCA_963969385.1). Classification (NCBI taxonomy): domain Eukaryota; kingdom Metazoa; phylum Arthropoda; class Insecta; order Diptera; family Asilidae; genus Philonicus; species Philonicus albiceps. The sequence goes on from OZ017775.1 coordinate 30,651,571, forward strand.
TTTTCGCTCTTAGTTTGTTTTTTTTTTTTTTTTCTTATTCATCTTAGGATAGAGGGTTGGGGGTGTTGAATTCGTTCGTCTTCAGCACTTTGTATCACTCCAATTTCCTCCTTATTTAATTAAGCTCGGAGGGTAGCTGGACGACAAAAGATTTTCCGGACTTAAGGAGGGGCAAATTAAAGTCACTCCATGTTTCAATACAAGAGGTGTCCATACAATTAATTGTATTTGCAAATGATTTTGAAAAAGTTTTCTTTATAAAAAGTAACCGAAATCTATTCTATCTTTATGGTACTTAGTACCTACTAGACCTACAAGATTATGTGCCTTGAATTCCGAAAGGTAATATAACACTTTTGAGTTGTTAGGTGTATTTACACAATGATAGTATTGCTTTATACTGTTAAATATTACTTAGTTATAGCACATAGTGGCAACACATATAATACTTTCCCTACAGTTTAATAACTTGTATCCTTTTTTTATTTCAAATAATTTATAAGAGATATCCATTTTACTAAAAGTTGGCACAAATTTCTCACATTTAAATAGTTTAGATATATCCCTTTTCTTAAATTAATCTATACATATTACTGCAACTGTAGGGAACTATTGAATTTTTATAAAAGTCCCCAGCTCTATAATTTATTAAAGGTAGTAAAAAAAATAAACAATACTAGCCCTAACCAATAACCAATATGGAAATTTAATACGAATTTCATGTTTTCGTTTTTACCTCAAACAGTATCCTTACGAAAATTTAACTAACTAATTTTGATAGTGCGAAAACATGTGAAGAATCGTAATCTGTACCAGCGAACAAATGTTTTTGAATTTAAAATTTGTGTTGAAGGCATAAAAACTATCATTACCACTATCACTAGGGGTTCTTAGTTTTCAAATTATGTAAAAATTTTTTTACTCATTTCAATGTAATTTTAAAAATTGAAACTATAGAAAATTACTTTAATTATTAGGAAAAACCGAGTATTCAAGTTATTAATCCAGTTAGTGAAAACTGCAATTTTGTACGAATATGAAGAAAGTTAATATTTTATCCATCCAACCTTACATTTTAAAATGTGTATAACTCACCGGGACATACTTTCGATACAACTTTGTACTTATACAATCTAAAAATGCTACACTACTTTAACATATTTAGTAATAATTTCCTCAGGAGATTTGATTCTCATTCATTCAAGCAAGCCCATTAAAATTGGCTTTAAGGTTCTCAAAATATTCTTGGGATTTAACGATTTTGGTATACGAGTATTTTATAGAATAAGGGTTTTCGGTTGCGAGAAATCGATCTAGCTAGGCTACATATAAAAATTCAAAATTTAAATGACGAGTTTCTTAAATTTTACATGTATTTCAATTGATTTTCATAATTTTTATCAGAGAATCGCTGATTTAAAATCCGTTTGACTCGTCGCCACGATTAAAAACAAAACTACTCAGTCGATTGCTCTGATTTTTCAATATGCTGCTGTACACATTTATTACTGTAAAACCGAAATAAGATTAAAAAGGTCAGTACACAATGTTTTAACTTCAAATATCGGTTTTTTTAAAAACAAAAACCTCCACAATTTTGATATTTTTAATTCATTAATTTCAATTAATTTTAAGAATTTTATAGTAGAAAGATCCCTTGTCTAAGCTTGATATATGGAGATATCCAGAATGTCTGTTTGTATTAAATAAGTTTAAACGAAACATAAAAGGTATTGGACTAGTAAAGCATTACTCTTCAGTTGATATTACCGGTAACATTAATGCGCTAATAACGTAGAAAAGCTGTTCAACTCGACTCGACTGCGTAGTACCATTTAATGTAGCAAAGCTCCAATTTTCCAATTAAACGACCGAAATTCGAGCATATGACCAGCTAATGGTTGTCCAATTATATTCGCCCTCTTGAGCAGGCAAGAGATATTTCGTTTGCAGGATGCTCGCAGTAATTGAGCGCTTATCAAATTTAATATCTGCCAACAACCCCTCCTCAATCGCCTCACACATGCAGCAATTTGTAAGTAGTGCTGGCGGGGGGGGGGGGGGGGGGGGGCGTATATATCTACGGATTGTGCCAGAAGAGATCAGGAAAATCAATTTGACACGCATTGACAATTTGACAGTCCTAACAAGGAAACGAATTTTCTAAGTGCGGAGAAGTTTTCCTCCGAACTAAGCCCCAGCATCTCGGCCATTTGTTTCGCACACGGACAATGGCCCACCGTGGAGTATAGGGGGCTACCGTTGGCCGTCAAAGTTTCCTCGGACGAACCATTTCCATCGTCCGGACCTTAAGCAAATTTACCATTTTGCTAGAGAGAAACTTATGGCACTGTATCTCTGCCACGCTCATCCGGCCAGAAAAGATATAGCCGTCCGAGCGCTGGAATTTTTGTTTACTCCATAGAATTTATGTTAGTCCTAAAACTTTTCTCCCAGGCGATTCTTTTCATGTCCAGCGCCATTGCAATGTGTGCAGAATTCTGCCGGTTCCGGAGCCGTGTCGGCTAGGATAGGCAAAAAACAAAAAAAAAACAAAAAAAAAAAAAAAGGAAAAACTAAAATAAAAATAGCAAAATCCGTCTCACCCCATTTTTTATGCACCTTTGCTATACTGCAACAGTTTTCCACGAAGTTGAACTTTTTGAGAGTCATAAATTATTTGCTCAGCTCCAATTCCTGTTGGGCTCGGCCTCCTGGCCGATACCGACCTGCGCGCCCCAAAGCTGCAGCCCCCCCTTGGGGAAACAAAAGTCGCGATGTACTGCAACTTGTTATTTTACGGTACAGTTGAAATCGTCGCAGTATTTGCAAATTATTGCATAATAAAACAGGGGCGATATCGTAATTTCCGGAACTCCGGATCCTTCACGGCGACACTGCCTTAAGTATGCGCTCACAGATGGAAACTTCATGATTAATACTCTCTGGCGAATATTTAAATGCCATCTGGGGCTGCATTCGGGATGGCAAAACATAAGTTTACGTCGGTACTCCAGGAATTGGAGGAGTTGTCCTCGTTCTAGGTCGGTTGTAATTTTCGAAAGAATTCTCCTTTTTTTTTTTTTGAGGTTTATGGGCAAGTTGAGGTTGAAGAGCAGAACATAATTTTTTCAATATAAATAAAACTGAAATTGTTACGAAATTGATTGTATATACTACAAATGAATTTAGGTCATAGCCTAAAGTACAAATCTTAAACTGATAGTAAAGCCTAAATTGGTGAAGTGTATTTCTATAAATATATCGAAATGTGTAATAGAAAACATATGCCATATACTCATTATTGCTTCTACTAGTCACCCTGTAATTAACGAAACTAAAATTATAATAGACCATCCAAGCTTTTATTCGAGCAACCAACTACTCCCCCCACACTATCAATTATTGTAATTTTGTAGTCTTCTTCAAACCCAAAATTTGAGCTATAAGACTGACTACATTTTGCGATGAATCACATGCAGGGCATGCTAGATTGACTGTAATTCCATTACGAAATATGTTGATTGTGACAGAAAAGGTCTTAACTCATTATGGGTTCATAGCCCATATAGAATAAATTGAATTTATGTGAGAGCCCACACGTCTGCGTTGATGGCCCAAATTGAATGACTGTATGGGAACTCATATTTGCATTTATAGCGCTCAATGAGTTAAAACCATATTTACAATTGTTTCCATCATTCCCTTAATAAGCAAATAAAATGTATTATAAATATTTTTGTTAACTTATCGATAGTGATAAGCATGCATCTATACAAGCAACAAGTGAACTCACTTTATACCTAAAAACTTTAAATAATCTTAATCTAAACTATTAAACATTACGAGGGTCGAAAAATTGTTATAAACAAAATATCAACCCCTAAATGGTAAAGAAACTTTACGTATACCCCCAAAAATAAGATCAGCTCCTGCTCCAGTGTTTTTAGAACTATATCACTGCGGTCTAATCACTGTGATTTTAATAAGCGTTTTGAAATAAAATACTTTCCAAAGCTAAGATTTGCAGTAATGCTATAGTAACTTATTTACCATTTAATTAGGATATACTCTTTTTTTGTAGTTTTGTAAATAAAAGGTATAAAATAATTCAAAATATATAAGATAATCATATACGAAAATATTGTCTAGAGAATTACTATTTTTGTTAAGTTTAAAAGAAGCAACTAGGGTGTTTTACTTACTTTTCAAAGCTGTTGTATCTTAAGGTAATTAATGCAGTTTCAGTTCATGAATTAAACTCATCGACCTTTCTTCCCCGGAGCTTAATCATCCTCATCTTGCGTGACAGGTAAAATTTAAGATTGAAACAAGACTTGCATGCTAAGCATTTGCATTTTCTTGGTAAAGTATTTTTATGTACTTTTGTGAGATTGTAATTCTTCGGTTAAATCCTTGAAGACATTGAAGAGCCTTATCTCCGGGTCGAAATCCCGTAATGCGGGACAGATTAATTCAGCGAAACAAATCCTCTGTGCAGTTTATCGCAGCCGAGTCCGCGTAATCAGCACCAAGAAACTGCTGATATCTTTCCTAATCCCCGAATTTGTGATCTAAATGAGCCCCCTAAAATCTCATCACGTGTCTATTTTAACGATTCTTTTATAGCATTTTGAATGGAACACGTTCGGTGACTAGGCCTGGGCCCCATAATTGAACCGCAACTTGGGAAGGAGACGTGCACCGAAAATAACTCTTTTGCCGTGTTTCGTAAGCGCAAGAATCATCATAAAACGGAGCCCCGGGCCCAGCGGACCTCGTATTTATTGCGGTTAATACGTGATCGTTAAACCTTTGACAGATTTGTAATGACTCGACTAATTTCTCCGGCAATCCCTTTTGGGCTCTGGTGGTGTTTTGATCATCGCCGTCACCGATGCCGGGACATTCTAATGAATTCTAATTATAAATCCTGTAACAAATGCTGGGGCAAGGAGTTCTGAAGTCCTTTGACTTATGGGGTGTCCCGCTTTCATCGGTACACATTTACCGGATGGGGTGAAATTGTCGTTTAATCCCGAACATATGTAAACATGCATCAAATTTACTGATATCTCGTCTGGGAATGGCAAAATTATGCGGGAAAAAATTCCCAATTCAACAAAAAATGACTACCATGGAGTGTGCCTCGGATTACCAGATATTAGGCAGGGTGTCATATCTCAAAGAAGCGTGCACAAGATCAAAAGTTTAGGGGCAAATCACTGCACACACAGGGTGCCTTGTTATATTTAAGGGATGAATGCGAAGATGCGCATATTTATTTCTTAGAGTACCAAATGCGGGATCCTGCACCGAACAAAATCCAGCGATTTATTTCGGCTATTGCCGACATTGAAAATTTTACTTGAACCCTCTAATTTAAACCGATAAAAATGGATCTACCCATCCCAGGTTTAGGGAACAGAAAGAAGGCAAATTTTTTCCAGAAAAAAAAGATAGAGCAAAAGCGCCAATGTCCTCGTCCCCAAAGCTCAGGATGAAATCACAATGGAAATTCACGGATTTTTCGTATGCTTCAATATCTTTTTGTGTATTATTTGGGAAGCACGAGAAAAACATAACAAGGTCCTACCATATACAGGGTATGTGCCACGAGACGAGTATATGTACGCAATAAAAATGAAATTGGATCCACATTTTTCCAGAGAGTCCCAGAGTAGAGCGGTGGGATTGTGCCCTTCATGCTCAATGTTTATGGTTGAAAAAGAAAAAACAAAAAAAACTGGTCCATTGGAGGAAATATTGAAGGAAAATGGTTTCAGCAAACGTATAAGAGGATAAAAACAATAAAAATAAAAAGCTACCATACATGTGCGTGCGTATGTTTATCGCAGCCGTCGGGGATAATGTTCACATGTTTTTGCTGTAGATTGACAGGAAAATTGCTGTCATTGATGATGATTGGGAGATTTTTTTTTTATTTCTGGCATCTTTTCCCAATTTCCAATAAAATCCTTATGTAAACCCCCGCCTGGTATCTGCTCGGATTAAAGCCGCCTTCCCTGGCTAGCTAGCAATGCTGAGAAACTTTTGTACTCAAAGTAATGGCACTATAATTTCCTTCATGGAGAGATCTCTATTTCAAAAATTTTACAGGGATAGTAAACGGTTTAGCTTTTCCTTTTGTATGTTAGTTTTTTAAGAGTAGAACCCACAATCAATGTAATAAGACATTGTCATTCTGAAGCCACTTTAATGCGTTCATTGCTTCCCTTCCATCCATCTATAAATATTTAATAAATGTAAGTTAAGTATGCCAGTAGTCGGCTATTTTTCATTGTACATAGAAGAACAATAAAATGGAATACTAATCTCAGGCCATAAAATTCTAAAAACTTATTTAAATGTTCTTAACCGTAGATAACTAAACATTCGTATAATAGACTACCGCACCCTGTCAGTTTTACAAATTTGAGATGTTCTCGTATACTTTTAATATCCGGCAAGATTATAAAAGCTAATCTTCTCCCGATTTCTATATTTTAATTAAAATGTTATTAGCTTAATTCTAAAGATTAAGATAAAGTTTAATTTGCTTGAAATAAAGAAAGAAAATATAAAAATTTACAGTCGAGTTATTAGTTACAGAGTAACACTGATTTAAGTTTAGTTATCTAGAGTTAAAATACGTCACTAAGTCACTTTAGTTTGTGAGTTTAGTAGAATGCCTCAAAATATTCCCCTAGACTTCGCAAGCTCTTCATAAGTCTAATAAGTGCATTTCGTAATTGTTTATTGCTAGTTAGCAGAGTGACAAAAACGGTAGGTTTAACACTACTTGTCTTTATTAATTGTATTAACCCTTTGAACTGCAATTTATTTTCGGCAGCACTGCTGTATAGCACCAATTTATACAAATTACAATCAAACTTCTACTAAAAACATGCAAACAACTATACCAAAACAATAGACTCGCTATTACTTACATATACTGCTAAAAAGTTTATAATAGTCAAACAATAATTCCTAGGGTGTGCAGCTCATTATTGTTAGTTTGCTCCAGAAAATTAATGACGAGCTGGACTCATCATATCAATTCAAAGAGTTAATTGGTTTAAAACTAAATAGAAGAACGAATTACATATAAAGGTTTTAAAGGCGGTATATATTATACCTTTTATATACTTTAGCTAAATTATGCCTAGGTATTACAAAATATCAAATTTTTAGTTGTAAAAAACAGTTCAATTTTTAATTTGCAAAAAGTATAGGTTTTTATTAAAATGTCTCTAAATTAACTGAATTTATTCCCTTATTTAAAACCGACTTATCATTCAAAATTCTCCCAAAACAGATTTAAAGTTCGGCAAAATAAAATTGCAGACTTAGTGCACTACAAACTTAATAAACGCCGGTATTAAAATAGATTTAAATAAGAATGGATCAAATAAATGAAATCTCTTAGAAATGAACAGTAAACGATGAGTTCTTATATTTAAATTTTATTCTTAACACTAAATAGACTAAAATTTTAGTCCAATTTAGGATTCTTACCTAAAAATTAAATAAATAGTACCTCTAACAACAACATAAACTTTTAACTATTTTCAAATTAACGCTCTTATTATTATTTCATCCCCTTGGCAAGTTTACTATCCTTTAGAAATACTTTCATGCTTATATAGTAGTGTGTCAAATTATTCTTTCTGTTTTATTTATTATTACTTATGACTTTGATTAAAACAAAAATTGTTATACACCCTCTTTTTTGCTTCCAGCATCTAATGAAAAAATTAAGCAATCGCAATAAACACTCAGCTTTGACGAATATCAGAATTAAGAGTTTTTAAATGTGAATAATTTTTCACGTGAATTAAACCTCAGAATATACAGATTAAATTTCTAACAACTCCAGACAATACCTTTTCACAAGTTTCACACGAAAACGATTAATTACGTGAAAAGTTTATTTATATACAAAATGAAAAATTATTTCCGATCAAGTTTTTTTTTCCTTTTCAAATCAGATAAAGACAAATAATACTCAATTTCAAAAGAGTTAAATAAAAAAAAGCAAATAACACCAGAGGCCAACGCCTTTAGTGGAATACAAACAAAAGTTTGCAAAATTTCGTATGGATCAACTGGTTCTTATTATTTAAGTAGCAAAAATTCTTTAATACAAAGAGTAGTAATTTATTTAAAAATACCTTTTTGTGGCATTTTTAGGTTACCAATAATCCATTAATCACTACCAAGTGATATAGAATGTAAGCTAATGACACATTCAAATTTCTATATAAGTAAATTATAAATACAATGAACTTATGTTAACAAAAAAATATAAATGTTTAAAACTATCTCCAAAAGCAGACTCATTTATATTATATTTGAAAAATTTCATGTATAGTTAACTGATCATTTATTTTTTTATTCTTAAAATTACGAATGTATTATAATTTTAATGTAGGAAAATATTTCACAACGTATTCATGTCAAACCAGAATGCTCATAAAAACAAAACTGACAGAAACGAGACCTAAATATCTCGGATTACACTAGTCAAGAAAACATTTATTTATATTTTTGTTTTTTTTTTCTTTTTCGAAGAATTAACAGATAATTTCTATAGAATTTTTTTTTCCTATGGATTATGAATTTGATTTAAAAATGTACAAAAGGCTGTATTTTTGGTAATTTATGAAAAGTCAATAACGGATTGATTCAGAGGCTTTAAGCTTTATATTCAAATACAAAACGTTTTTTTTTCCATAAACCGATTATATCACACTATAGATGATAAATGAAGATCATAGCAGATGCTCACTTAAAACTATTCGCTAAGATGCTACAATAAATGTTTTGACCTTTTTTTTAAAAAACTGTTTAAAAACGCGATACGACCACAATAAGATAGTAATTATAAATTATAAATTTCTGAGACACATTGATGCATTAAACATGAAATAATATGTCTATTAGGTCAAGTCATTTATTTTGATTTCATTAAGTATTTAATTTCATTTAGTGTTTCATCAAATAACAATTGATTGTGATACATTCAAACTTTCCATGGTAGAGGTATAGCAACCTCTAGTTAATTGACGTGGATTTTGCTCCAATAATGCCTGTCATTAAAGTCGCAAGGACATCTCGTTCTCAGTTTGTCTTTTAAGGTCATATCTCCAGTACGAAATTTTACAAACCAAATAGTTATTAGTCCTTCATCATATACACTGCATATATTTTAAGCTGTCACCGTAGTACTATTGCATTGTTTAAATTCCCAAAGCAGAACAAATATGCACTTTTTTACTCTCCATTTCAGAGATTAAGAAAAACAGTTTAATGTAACGTGCAATATATAAAACAATTGATAGAATACCAACTAAATTCTCATCTATATGGCGAATATAAAAACTCTTTCATCCCGATAACCCATAGTGGGTATATAACGTAAAATAAATCTACTTAGTCGCATTGGAAGTTACTTATGACTCGACCTTATATATGTGCATTTGATTTTGGTATTTATACGTAATAAAATGTATAATAAATTTTATAAAAATATATTAACTAAAAAAAATATTGTCATTTTAAAGTAAAATAAAATGTGTTACATTTAACTACCGAATTTTACAAATTACCAACTTTTTATTTTATTATCAAATACCATTTCTTCCTTCAGTAAGTTTAAGTGTTTGTGGTCATTACGTTATATTCACCACAAACCTTTTAAAAAATACCATGAAAACAGAAAGTTTCAAACTAAATAGCATAAAAGATTTTATTGTAAAGATTGGATTAGGTATAAAGACTATTTTATTCCTATTTCTATCACGTAGATCCATACATTGGCGTATTGGAGTTTCAAGATTTATTAAAACGAACTGAATTTAATAAATTGCAAAAGAAAGTTGAAAGCATCGTTTTACGAAAAGTACGGTTTATAAGCCATAACCCTTTATCTAGGAAGGGAATACCAATTGAATTGATATATTTTACATAATCTCTTCAGCTTGAAACTTTCTATGGTGCCCCCGTTTACCATTTTTACATGTACCATCCCCCAATATAGCTACCGAGCAGGAAGGGTAAAGCCCTTCAAAACGAAAAAGAAAGCGGAAACAATTTTCCACCATATTGAATTCGATAAATCCTCAACCGAGAAGAAATATGTTTCATGTATATCCTCTCGGATAACAGAAATGAAAGGAGGAAAGCACAAGCTCTAGCACCAGGTTCAGTAAGAAGACGCAGGCGTTCATATCAAATCAAAAACCCAAGCATAAAACCCGTCCGTGTCCCTGTGCACACCCACAGCCCCTACATCTACAGATAAGATACCCGGCAGAGTTGTGCACGTCGGAGGGTGGAAAATACAATAAAATAAAATTTGATATCAAAATTTACGATAAGCAATATCGCATCGCTACGCCGCTCGCATTCGCAAAATATTTACCCTCGGTGGGGGCGAAACGACCCCGACAATGCTGCTCCCCCACTAAGGGGACTCTCTTGTTTGATACCGGGTGTGGGGGTGCGTCAACCTTAAAAATTTCGGGCTTTGTGCTCCAATCTTTGTTGTGGATGCAGGGGAGAAAAAAAAATAAAAAAAAAAAAAGAGAAGAGGAAAAAAACTGCTCACCCGTATACCCGCCGTGACAGAAATATTCCAGCCGCCCCGGGTTTGTTGATGACCCGCTAACTGGCTGTGTGGGTCTAACCCGGCTGCCATGTTCTCTTCCCGCGCTAGCGAATATCAAACTTCTATCTCCCCTTTATTTTTGCCCCTTTTTGTTAATATTATTTCAGCCCCATCCACCACAAAACGGTGACGTTGTTCATCTCATAGTGCCAAATGAAGGAGCAAAACGCCCCCAACATGAGTCCAGAGGATTCCTCGACTCCTGGATGAAAGTTGCGACTTGCCCTGCAGGATAAAAATTTATTTTATGTGCAAGACAGGGCTCGGTCGAGGCGATAATAAAAGCGACACAACAAAAAAAAAATGTGACACAGGTTGGTATACACCGGGGTGATCAGAGGAGTTTTTCTTCGAGTCGTGAACTGCTTCATACCAGGGGGATAGAGGGATTATCCATGTTGGCGGCTACCTCGGGATTGCATAAAATTAAGATAACACAGATGCGTGTATACCTGGCCCCGGAGGACTCAATTTCTCCGGGTAATTGCGAGGAAAATACGAGCTCTAATGGCTCCGCCGCGACGCCTCTCGCTTACTGATGATAGAAATAATCTGTCTGGACTGTGAACGTAAAAAAAAAATATATATATATATTTTTTTAATTTAATTAAATTAAAAAGGGGCTTCAAAAAGAATTAAACTGCTCAAATAGTACTTAACAATTTCATAGTCTTAAAAAACTGTAGATTTTACTCAACACAGTACAAGAAGGAAAACTGAGGATAAAATTAAACGTATTTTAACTTAATATGTAATACGTATCTTCCCTCTTTACTTCTGAATTTCTTTTGCCTTCTTATCGCCTTCACTAACCCTATATAATTAGCCCCTGTCCTCTATTAGTCTATATTTATTGTCTTAGTCTAGTTTAATTTAAGTATTCTCTTAATGTTTGTAGCTTTTATTAAGCGAATAAATAAATAAAAGGCAAAATGTTAACGGTCAAAACAAAAAGGAACCTTTTTAAAAATAAAACTATAATACGAATAAGTAAAGAAATTCAGAATAGGTAAAATTTAGAAACAAATGTCCTTAAAATATTTTTTTGGGCTTAAATTTAGACTTCCTAGTCCTAGCCCTTAGTACAATTGTTGTTATTTTTACTACGATATGTTGGATAAAATTATACAAATTTCTTAAACCAAATTATTTGTAAATTACTTTGCAAGAATTTTATAAATACATAAATAAATTGGATTTGGTCTCAATAGAATTGAAAATAAGTAAGGAAGAGCCATCCAAAATCGTATACTCGCGTAAAACCGTATGGTATAGTTATCTTCTTTATTAATTCAAATTTCGCACAAGTGTAATGAATTAAATATCGTTTTTATCTTTTATTTTTAAATGTGCGGATCTACATAATTTATTAAATAATAAAACTTTAAATAGTGAGGTTTACCCAACCTACTGAAAAGTGATGAGTTGAATATTTTAAAGTATGTCCATTTACTTTATATTGACATTGTTTATGCTAGTAAATCTAATTTCCATTCAATAGTATTCAATGAGAATTAGATCATAGTGCCCCTAGGGTATGGAATAAAACCGGCCATATACAATTTCGACCCGTAAACCTTTTTATATTAATTGCTTCTATTTTTATTTTATTAACTTAACAAAGATGCCACGAAACTATTATAATAAAGAAAAACTACATATAATACTTACAATACGTAAAGCTTGGACCTAGAAACAATAGAAGAAGCGTTATTAGGAGTATACCTGATAGAAGTATGGGTTACTTAAAAGTAGCTAAAACGCGTATGGAATATCAAAATCTCAAAATATCGAAGCAATGGTGATTTAATTTTGTCTTTAAGCAAAGGTTTAGAATATCAGAATTTAGAATTTCAGCCCAGAGTTTTTAGTTACATCGGTCTACACCCAACATTTAGGTATATAAGGTCTGTACCATTCCTAATTACTAATAAAACTAAAATTTTATGTAAAACTACTTACTACCTAAAGTTTTAAGGAAATTAAGTAATCTATGACCGTGATTCAAATCATATAGTTTTTGTGAAATTTACAATTTAAAAGTAGATGGAACAAAACCCTCAAAATCCGATGTATAATCGCACTAAACGGCATAATAAAGCAAAATAAGTATGTAGGTCTATTGACAATTATCAAACCCAATTACTATTTAAGAGCTAACTATAACTATAGGTACTATTAATAAAATATATTGTGCGCAATATAACAAAAAAAAATAGAGTCCATTTAGATTTATGAATAATTTGCGAATGTGTTCACCTATCCACCTTTGAGCCATCAATATTCGTTTTCGATAAGCGAAACGTTCGAAATCAACCCTCTTCTACGGTGATGGATGGAACGTAAAGGAGTAAAGTAATAAATTTTTCAAAAAAAAAAAGAACTTTGGACATCTGGATGGGTGATGTAGAATTATCCTGGGCACATCTCCTGCATTGATATCCTTCCATTATTCTTATCCATACCTATATAAGATTGAAAGGGTCCGAGTCTACTTCAAACATTCATATATTATTCCCTCTAATCTGGACATGTCCACTTTTGGGTCATAAAGGAATACAAGCCATATACCCATATCGGGGCACAAACCCCAGTTAGATGGCCACTTCAGTTTAAAGGTTTTCCAGCACTGTCGACCTATCTCGGTTATATTTTACGTCAAACAAATGTGTACACAGCCAAAATTATAAACACTAGCACTAGGAACTGGAGATGGTAGCCGGCTAGAGCCAATTGTGCTAGATATGTTTACTTTAGTTTCATGAATATTTTATTGCTAATTTTCGCCTGCAAACGAGCTTATATTCGGGAATCGGTCCCGGCCCTGTATGTACGAATGTGCGGATTGACAGTAAAATGTGTATAGGTGCCCCTTGCGGGAGGGCGAACAGGGCCTCGTTGGCTCCCCTTCCGGATGATGCTACATATAGGGCCATAGCATACCGATCCCGCCCCAGGCTAATACCCGTATATATTCATAGATGTATGAATGGACCAAGAGAAAATTGTGTTCTGGCCAAAGAAGCTTCATGGGAGGTATTTGCGGCTGATTGCCATATTTTATTAAATCTCTCTTGTGCATTCATAGGGCCGGGACCCTGGACCCGGGCGACAAGCTTTTGCGAAGTTATCCTTGCGGAAAATATAATCGCCTCCATGCGCCCCTTATCTCATGTCCCCCGGGTACGTTCGCAGACTGTGGCATGGCCAGGGATTAGACCCGCCTTTACACTCGCCGCAAAGAAATAATAAAAAGTTTACAAAAGGCAGAAACATTCAGGTGGAAGAAAAATAAAAGAGTCGAACCAAGAATAAGAAAAAGTAGAATCTGGGGGTAGTCTACAGTACGTGGCTGCTCCTTTCTATTCAATAAGTTCGCTGAAGCAAAAGAAATCCTGGCAACCACATGTACATCCAAAATTGAAGATTGCTGAAAGTTTTTGAGCAGCATTTTGCGGGTAATCCAGATGAATTCCTGGAAGACTTATATACTGCTAAGCGTACCAACCAGGCACCGTCGCCCACCCCCCCTTCCACCACCCCCGAAGGCTTCCTCAGTCGTACTTCTTTGCCAATAGCCCTCAGCTCGGCAGATATACCTCAAAGGCAGCAGAGATCTGCTATTGGGATAAGATGGAAAACCAAAGGAACGTGGTCAAAGGAATCAAAAAAATTTTATGAAAGGAAGATGCAATAGAAATCGCAGAGAGGTAAGTTCCAGCTGAAAGGAATTGTTCAAATACTAGAAATCGGGTTCAACGTATGGACGAGATTAAACTTATTCGATGAGGTTGATTGCAGAATTTCAAGAGCTTATCGGGATAATATTGATGGGGGGCCCCAGGTTCCTGTAGCCAGCCACCGGGATGGGAGCTGGTATTTTTGGATGGTATTGGAAGGAGATCTCTCTCTCTCTCTCTCTTACACTCAACGGATAAGCGAATTCACCGATGAAGCTGGATTTCGGTTATTTTTTAATTGGAAGGTATGTCCTGAATTTCAACGAGATAAAACCACTAACTTTTCAGGTTTGCCAATTTTTTTTGTCTTCCATTGCAACAACGTCTTTTTAGGCAATTGTTTGAAATTTCAGTAGCCTTACTCTTTCTTCGTTTTCTTCTTAGTTCTTTAAGACTTGCAGAAATTTAACTTAAATGAGGTCAAACGAAACTTTTCACATTTTTACTTTACTATATCCAATTCCAAATTTTTGGACTATAAAGGGAGCTATCAAGTTGAGTGCTTCCACAGTATTAATAACGTATTGATTGATAATTTTAGATTTTCTAAACTTTTTGATTTAGTCTATCTATTCATATAAATATAACATAAGTTAAAAGGATGCAATTTTTAATCTAAAATGTACTGACTGTAGTGTCAGCGTCTGTTTTAACGGCTTCGTATTAGATGAGGTAGTGCACAGGTAGATTTTAAGTAAATTTCTGTCTTTAGTCTTTAAGTAATCCTAGTAGCGGGCATCAATAAGTTTCTTATCGAATCGTGAGTTATGGTCTTGAATTCATACAAAACTCCCATAGAAAAATGCACTTTCAGTTTTTTCTCGAATTTTCCAATTTTTCAAGAAACTTTTTTAATTCTTTTTTTCCTAAAACCTTATTCGGACTATTATGAACAATTTTACAAAAAAAATTAGCCAAATCGGTTTAGCCGTTCTCATTTGATTTGCTTACAAATGAACAGCATTTAATTTTTTTATTTGTATAGATATTCGAAAATATGAAAAAACAATTTATCGTTTTATTGCCTATCTTGTCTAGACTAAAGGAAAATATATAGCCGATGTAATCAAAATTTATTAGACATAGCATAAAATTTAACATCGAAAAACAATTAGTTGCCCAATTCTTCACTCCTTCCAGTTATTAATCAAGGGAAGAAGGACATGAACTGGGCCGTTCCTTACATCGCACCCCAAAAAAAGAAAAAAAAAGTAGAAGAAACTCTATATCGCCCAGAAATTCTATTGTCGTCCCCATAAAACACAATCGCCCCCAATGTATGACGGTCAAAAGGAAGATTGCTGAAACAATTTAACAAAATCGTGGAAAAGTAGCGAGCGAGGTATCGATCGCACCGCCAGAAGGAGTGTATCCGAAGGATATAAATAAAACGTAAAAACTTCAAATACACAAAACTACAATTTATCACGGCATACTTGCACCGGGCAGCGTACACCATACAAATACATGAACACCATGGCGAATATACTTTACGACAAGGCAATAAACTTTTGCAGAAAATAAATTTACGACCTCTGTTCTTAATTTTCCTCATTTCCCGGTGAAACATATTTCCACCTCTAGAAGCATTCAGTTGGGTGGCACTGCCCGGGACTCGGACCCCGACCCATTCCGGCCAAATTGTGGCCGGGTCAGGGCATTTTCACGTACATCGTCTCAGCTCGACCGTAGATGTGGCCTCCGGTAGATAGTATGGCACGATTTTACCCTATACCCCCCCCCCCCCCCTCTAGCTCCCCACCCTCGCTTTGGTGTGCCCACCCGCACAGCCGATATCCAGAGACGGACATGACTACCCATCAACCTTCTACTCATATAAGGGTTCGGAGGGTTCGCGCACATATCAGAAAATGTAGCGGAGCAATTCCGTACCACACGGGTTATTGCGGGTGGTATAAAGTTGTGGGGTCTACGAAGGCATCCGTTTCTGATATCGAAGTATTTACATTGATGGTGCCTTATTCTCCACTCGATGCGGAAGGGCAATGCGATTGTATTCGTGGGTAATTTTTCCTCTTTTTTCTTTTTTTTTGTTATTATTGTCCATTTTTCTCCTCGATATCCACTTTCTCGTCTCACATTTTTCCGCCTGCTGAACATTGCTAAGGGTGGTGCCTGAAACCATTCGAAGGGAAAAAAGAAAGGGCTCTCAATGGTGATTATGTTATTCTTGTCCCTTCCCTTGTATCACTAGACAAAGGCCAGGACAAGGAAAAATAAATAATTTTTTTTTCGTTTTTCCATATTAAATTCGAACCTTATTTCGCAATTATACTCTACTTTGGGAAGGTAGTAGTTCTCAGTTAACAACTGGAAGTACACATTCCTTCGGTTTTCAAAATGGTTTTTCATTACCCTTAAGTAGAAATAAAGTTGATATTAAGATTATTTTGTTACCTACTAGCTGAAGATGTAGCAATTAACAAATTATTGATAAAACCTTCTTTATGTATAGCTACAGAAATCCCTTGTTTAACGCAGATAATTAAATTCCACAAAGACTTACATTACATACAAAAGTGAGAGTCACAAAAATCCTGATATTATCATTAAAATATCAAAAATCATCGTCGCGTAGTGTTGGAAATCGTCAATTTTGAGGTAATATAAAAATAATAATAACAAATTAAGTACAAAAGTCGATATTTCGGTACTCGAACCAACAAAATCGTATATATCATCCACAGATTTTTAAAGTTTCTAATTCAAATAGCTTGATTTGCTTTGATGTTAGAAAACTTAAAATTTATATCTCAATTTACAAGTATTAACTGCTTAAAACAGTCAATATCATCAGTCGGAGCAAATAAACTAAGAGAAATATTAAAACTCACTCTATATCAACCATTTTCAAAGTATTTCAACTTTTTAACAACATCCTCCAATCATATTTTCTCTAGCATATAAAGAAAATACGCTCCTCCCCGTTCATTTAAAACCATAAATTCTGAGCATATGAAAACGTTTCATAAAATCACCAACCATAACGATATGAAATATTACATAACTTTCCCCAAAAAGGTTTCAACCCTCTTTGTGTGGCTGAAATTGCTCGATTTGGCCTAGGGTTGAGCACCCATCGTCCTTTGTTCATTCTGTAACCTTTTTGAGGATGTATAGGTGCCATGAGCTTTTCTATCGGGCGAGGGTGTTTCAGGAATCAAATCGCCGGATATTTTGTTCTGCTCAACCACCCCCTACAAAGTATATTCAACCAATCAAACGTGAGCATTGCATTCAATATCTGAAACGCATTGCCAATTTTTTTTTGATAGTATATCCTGTTTCGGGGTATCGATTTGCGGTTATTACATCTTAAATTATTCAGAAGGATTGGGAATATTTTGATAAATTTGTATTTTAACGAACTAGTTAAGAAAAATTACAATTACGGAGATTTTAAATTCGTAATGAGACGTATATTTTTGTTTAGGACCAATATCCCTTTATTGTACAAAATGCAATTCAAGGACAAAACAAATAATAACTTTAATAATTTATAATAAAAAGTTATCTACTTTTCTCTAAATGAATTCCTTGAACCATGCTCTAGAGAAGTAAACTAATGTCTATAAAGGCGAACAACTCGTACCTCTTAGTAGATTATAGCCATTGGACCCTAACGGGAGCTATCGGGGCTATAACTATAGTATCAGGTCTTGTTAAATGATTCCATCAATACAGTGCAACCTTAATAATTATAGGAACACTAATCACAATCCTAACAATATACCAATGATGACGAGATATTTACCGGAAAGGTACATTTCAGGTACTTCGGTGGTGCTTTACGGAAAAATATTATTTTCCAAAGTAGTAAGCTAAGTTATAAATCATAATATTGAAATATAGCAATACCACATGTCTAAAGATATGCACCACTATGCGCCAAACGATTCTTTAAAGTGTCCTTCCGAACATTTGTTCCGACACTTTACTCCGATGTATTAAAATTTGAAATTACATTACACTTATTTATTTAATAATTTTTAACAGAGAATTAACAAGTGATATATCGTTGAATGAGCCATAGAGTTTAGTTTCGAATGAACTATAATTTGTGGCCCGACAATAACGTTGACATGATTTTTTCTTATTTTAGTAAGTCTATTTTTCTCTCAAAGAAAAAAAGATTTCTATATCTGAACTAACGTTGATCAAAACAATTAAAATAATCCACTTATTGGTGCACATATTTCCGAGACACCCTGTACAACAATTTTCGTAAACTACTTCTAAAAGAAATTTTAACTTTGAATTTTTGATAATGAGGTGACGAGAGAATAAATTTTGTCTAGTACATGTGCCAAATTGCTCAAGAAATCATAAAGTGACTTTATTTATCTACTTATTTTATAGGGTATTTTAAATAGCCGTATGTCCACATATAATTTAAAAGTTAAACAACATAACCACCTCTAAAGAGAGTTTCTTTATTGTCACAAAAGCAAAAAGAAAATAGAAAACTTTCCAAAAACTTAAGCATTAATTGTTTTATATCTAAATTAGCTTAGTATAATATATAATATTATAATTATTATAATAATAGTTCATAAATTAAGCATAAAGAATGAATTAACTACTTATTCTAAACATAAATAGCAAATAATCCAACTATGGACTAATATAACAAAATCTTCTCTAAAGTGAAAAGTGCCATGAACCCATAATGAACTAGACTGTGTTCTACAAGTAAACCTATGTGTTTTTGACCCCTATTCAATTGTAAAGTATAATTCTCAACTAAGCTTAAACTAAATATGTAACTGATTAAAACTTATCATACACAAAACAACCATCTTTGGTTTACCCAGCTGTATAGCGATATTTCGGCGGACACATGTTTACACAACTTTTAAATTTGATTTAGTGGGTAGGGTACTCGTAGTAGTACCTATAAGGGTCCATTGGTGCTGGGGCACTGGGCTTTACAGGTCGAATAACGTAGGTGTTTCTTCTGTAAATTGTAAAAATATTCAGTATTTGAATTAAGGTGGTATACTAATTTTCATTTTAAATATAACTCACCTATTGTGTTCGCCAGCATGAACTTGAAAACTCGTTTCTTCGTGATGATCATGTGAGAAGAGTTTCTTTAAAGCGATTATACTTGCGATAGTTAGGGCTACTTTGCTAATGACTAAAGCCTTGCCAGCAATTGCAGCTAAGGCTTTAAGTCCGATTGGTCCAGCAATTCCCATTGCAGTTAGTAAGGCAGCGACAACATATTTTACGACATATTTATCACCTTTTTTATTACCTCCACCACCACCACCTCTTCCTCTACCCTCATTCATATCGATCCTTAAGACATGGGTTCTCAAAAATTTATCTAATCTATCTAGAAGCGTTCTATCTAAAGGCGATAGACTGTTCATAGTCCTTGCTCCAGTCAATGCAATAATGCTTTCTTTTTCAGTTGAATTTTGCTTCACCAGAATAAGTCCATCGACGATTTTTACGGTATCCTTAAAAAGAAATATAAAATTTAGATTTTATTTTAGACACTAAAATCGAAAATGCCCACCTGATCGATAGCTTTTGTAACCGCTGATAGTGCCTTTCCCTTTAGACATCCTGTGAAATCGTTCGTATCCTGACAATCTTCGTAGACCCTTTGGACAACAGCAAACTCTGGACCAAACCAGCTCTTATCAGGAAAGGACACAATCGATGTAATTAATCCGGCTAAGATAAGAATACCCAGGTGCAATTTTGTGTGCATTTTACTCTGCTACTATCCGACTTGATAGAAAGATGCTTTTTCACTGCAACGAATTCAATTCACAGATTCATTTATAAGGAGCTCTCAATGCTCTGCTTCCATCCATTCGATCTTTCTACGGCAAAATCAGTCTAGTGTAAATTTTTGGCGTGATACGATGCATATGAGAAATTTACTTTTCTAGCTGCATCTAAAGAATTTTCCATCCATCTTCGAATCGCTGACATGATTTCGGTACAGCACAAACAGCCTCACCATCCCGCTAACATAGGTACACCGCTTGCACTTTTTCTGTTCGGTGGCGATGTGTAACCGCAAAAAAAAAATATTAAATGTTAATGAGCTGTAAAGACTAGCAAAGTGCAGGATATGTTTGTAAAATGGATAATAATTGCTGTTAAAGATGCCTATTAATTCTAAAACTTTACCGGTCAATGATATGCAATAATGCAACTTTATGAGGGTTTTAACAGTTTTCGATCTCAGTATTCATAACTATGGATTAAATTTAATTCATCTTAAGAGAAATTTTTACAGTATAAATTTGTTTTACAAATCCTCAGAAACTTTATGATATGTTTATACTCGTGGTATACGAATCGCAAAATCTTTCTTGCACAGAAAGACTAATTTTCTAATTAAATTCGCAAAACATGCTATTATAACTTTACAAATGAACTGTTTTGACGATCTACTATTCCACTTGACCGCAGATAAAATTACGTGGAAAAAAGATAATCAAATTTCCGCACAATTACGCTCGATGAAGTTCTGAAGACTTTCTTTCCATGCTTCTTGAATGCTTTTTAAATGTAAACACACACATACACGGTAAAATTATGAAATTATATTCTAATTGCGATGCACAACGAGAGCAGTGGGTGAAGCAAAAGTTTTTTTACACATTTCTTCTATATGACCTTTTTAATTAAAATTAATAAATTATTTTTAATGGACTATAAACAGAAAATTCATTAATAAAATATTTATATGAAGTTTTTCAGACTCGAGTATGGCCAGTAAAATTTCAAATAAGACCTTAATAAAAATTCACGAAAGTTTTAACCTTTGGTAAATAATTTCATAGGTAAAAGCTACATATGAACGGTTCATAGGCCAAATTTTAAAATAAGGTTTTAAATCAAATTTGTGTTGTTTCTTCAGTGTTCTCCACTTTTTGCTTGTAGACCTAATCGATTTGGCCTCTGAACCGCTCATATCTTGGTATTTTGATATATTTTCTTCCTTAACCCTTTTTGTGCCGGGCAAAAAAAAAAGGTACCTATGCGAGAATAACCGGCCGAATTTCACGATTTTACTAGAGTTTCGAAAAAGGCTCATAAAAACCAAATATTTACATAATTCAAAAAGTAGTGTATTAAGGACGAAATAGAGAACAAAACAAAGATACTAATTTTACTAAATTTATTTAAAATTATATAAATAAAAAAGGTATTAAAGTATAATAAAGAAAGTAAAAGTTGAGTTCTCTCTTACAAAACGTATTTGCACATACGACCGGCGACAATCGGTGTTTATGCGTTTAGCTTCAAACGATAGGAAGGCAGTATTGGTTCTTGAAAAGGTATCATATTAAGTTTCAAATGACCAACAAATGGTCTTTAATGCCAAAACCCCACTAGTGAAGTTAACGATCCGCTAGTAGAAGATCCTTCACAGAAGAGATCAGCCGAGCTCAGGAACTCCCTGCTGAAGGTCCCTCTTCTAATCCTAGCTAGGACCGTACAGTCACACTAAATGTCCTCTAGACAAAGTCGATATTCCGACTCAACAGACAGACCTATTTTATGTAAGTGATATCTAGTGCCCCACATTAGTGGCCAGATAACTAGCCCACCAGCAACCTAAGATCGCTTTTGCTCAGGGTGGTGTAGTTGGAGTATATGTCGGGTGTAACAAGCTCTTAGGCTTAGGCTTAGGGTCATAATCCCCTAGTAAGTGTAGGCGAGGTAGTTAAAAATATCTAACTTTTCTCTAATATCAAAAAGTTAAAAATCTTTAAAATTTCGAAGAGGTAATTGTAATCGTTTATAATTAGTCTAGGGTAATCAAGAGAATTTTATTTAAAAAATACACATATATAAATCTAATAGATCATAGTAAACCCCATTACTTAGGACCCTATTGCGAATATCGTAATTTTTGCGATTAAGAGTTGATCTTACGAATTGAAAAGAGCTTTTCATAAGATCGACTCTTAGTCGCAGAAATAACGATATTCGCAATTGGAGCCTTAGTAGGGATGTCAATAGAGAATTTTTAAAAAATTTTATATCTTATTTAGTGGTAATTAAAACAAAAATCCAAAAATGTAAGTCTTTTTTACAAATTTTCAAATAAGATGCAAAAATTCGTAATTCACCTAACTGCTGAGACTGTCTAATCAATTGAGGAATTAAATAACGTAAAAATCAGATAAGGTCTCAGTCTCGTTTAGTGTTAAACCCTTCCACAAGCTGTAATTAATGCGAATTTAAATTCTTTTATAATTTTTAATCGTCTAAACTAGAAATAAAATTTATTTTGCACCATTTTCATTCTAGGAAAATTTGATAAAAATGTCGATTTAAAAGCTATTTAAATTTTCACCTATAAGAAGAATAATTGCTTTTACTTTTTCTTTTAATTTATTTAAAAGAATTTGTCCCTTTGCACTGAGAATGTTTGCGAAAATGTTAAACATTTTTATTTTTCAAATTCATTCCGTCGTCGTAAATTTTTTAAATTGAAGAAATTAAACTCGCCACCTAGTGTATTTTAAGTAAAACACAACACTTTTACTTATAAAATAAGGCGCCACCTGAATGTCAATGTCAAGTAAAAATTCATATTCATTTACAAAATCAGATGTATGTGACAGTTCACTTTTCAGGTGCCCCAATCATGGTGGAGGAGGAGGAATTCCATTTAAATTTCCGAGCCAAAGATCCGGGCTGCGTACGGTACGGAAATTTTATCAACTATTACTCGTTTAATCCCGCTGAAAATAGAATTAAACTACTTCCTCCAGAATTATGGCACGAAGAGTACAATTCAACGGATCCTTACACAGTTCTGGACGTTGGTTGCAACTCAGGAGCCCTAACTCAGCTCCTGTACGAGTTTTTGGCAAAATACACATCCAGGAAAGTGCATGTACTTGGCGTGGATATTGATCCGATTTTAATACAAAGAGCGATTGAGGAAAATAAGTTTCCGGACCGAGTTTCCTACAAGTGCCTGAATGTGATGAGCGATAAAAATGCGATCGTGAGTAGCTTCCTTCAAGGATTTGAAGTGGATAGATTCGATGCAGTTTTCTGCTTTTCGGTTACGATGTGGATTCATCTAAATGAGGGCGATGAAGGCTTGAAGAAGTTCCTGTCGAAATGTGCCAGTTTGAGTCGTCTGCTTGTGATAGAGCCACAGCCGTGGAAGTGCTACCAAACGGCGGTGAAGCGTCTTAAAAAGGGCAAAGAAATGTTCCCGCTGTTTAAACATCTTCAATGGAGGTTAAAAGTAGAAGCCGACATCCAACAGTACCTAGAAGTCGAGCTGCAACAGCAGAAAGTGTACGAAACAGAACCGACCAAATGGAAAAGGAAAATCTGCTTTTACCGAGACAGTTCCAGCCAATAGTTACGTTTAATACTCATTTGTACATTTATACAGTAATAAAAAAAGAAAAAAAGAAACAAAAATTCGTTTCGTCAATTGATTCGTCCAATTCTGATTCCTACCGCCCTAAAAGTAGAAGTCGTCATCCGCCTGATTTCATCCGGCCACCTCCTCTCCAGTAAACTCCAATTTAACATCGGATGAGAGTCCCTCAACATCGACCTCATTCTCTTGTGTGTTGAGTCGGTTAAGGGTCATCATAACATCCGCCGATTTGGCCCCCATCAATCCTGTGGTATTCTCCACCACCACCTGTTCAGTCTGCTTCATTTGCTGGACGGGAGTCTGTTGCTGGATCGTTTGCACAACAGTCTGATGCTGTACGGGGATCTGTTTCACTGGTATTCCGGCATCTTCGAAAGCCTTCTTTTTCAGAGTTTGTCGAATTTGTGAACTAAAATTTTATAAGGAGACCGTAAAGAGTTTAAATTTCTGCAATTTTTGGAGAACAGATGAAGAAAAGAGGGGATGCTTACACGGTCCGATTTTTGATACGCAAACTGATTTTATTGAGATCTTCTGAGAACCGGTTAATCGACTGGTGGAGCATGTCGATTTCTTCATCTGTCCATTTGCTCCTTAAAAAATGAATTGAAGTCGTGAGTGCAAAGTGCGGGCGGTTGGAATTTATTTTTTTTTATATTCTAGAAAATTTCACTTACCCGGAGGGGGAATCACCGGTTGGATGGAGCTGCATCGTGAGTTCTCCTAAACGATTGAACGCCTGGCCCGCCGCTGTAAATATTTCACCCACCTGGAAAAGAAATCGCGCTGAAATTATTTTAATAACGCCTTCTGTGAGGCAGTTAAAAATAAACTGATAAAGAACGCTTAATAATTTTATTTCCAGCCACCAAAATGGCTCAATAACACTCCCAAGGATTCTTTTGTGTCTGGGCAACGTTTCCCACTCACTTTTGTTGCGGAATTCATCGTTGTTACTGCGATTTTTTTCAAATAAATTAGCTCGCTAAAATACTTAAAAGACAAACGTCAAAACTGTCTGTGATTTATTGTTTGGGAAATTCCTTCAGTTGTCAAGCGCACAACGAATCGGAGACAATTACCAATGGTTTAAGGATTAAATGAAAATAGACCTCATTCAGGCAGTTATTCTTAAACTGCATCAATGACACCAACCCGTTCTTTTCAAAAAAAGGAAAATTTGAGATTTTCGGCTCACTTTTTATTAACGAACCAAATTTAAAAATTATAAAATATTTAAAAAAATATTCATTTTTAATAAATAACCAAAATGTTTTCAAGTTTAGATCATTTTTAGAATATCAAATAAGAACAAAACCACGCTTGCACAAAACCTTTTAAACCGAGACTCCAACTTAAGCTTAACTCGAATTAGCTTAAGCCAAGGTCTAACAGGAATAAATGTAGGTCAGTCGATAACTCTTACTCTAATGCGAGAAAAGGGAACGCAAAACACCCGATTCATTGGACCGGTCTGATTAGGAGCTATACGAACTCCATCCTATGCGGTTGGGAGGAAAAGGAAAAATCACCGCTCTGGCTAAACCAACCTGGGTGGGGGGACTCAAACATTCAAAAAGATTCTTCAAGCCCACTTGGAAAAGAGCAGAAAATCTTCTTTCGCTCGACAAAATCATTACGGACCTATACACGTTCAATTACCACCTTAAAAAGTTAGGCATTGTGGATGATACCTGTCGCTTCTGCCTCGAAGAGGAATAGACAGCTGAACACGTTACTCTGTGAATGCCTAGCCCTTTGCTGCCCATAGAATGATACATTTCGGTGGCTCCATTGTAACCCCATTTGTTGTATCGAAAACGGAACCCCAGGACACGATAGCCTTCGAACAAAAGGTCTCAAACTAGATGGGGAATAGATCAAGTACGGTACGCAAAAACGATCTCATTAAGAGTTACGTTGCTTACGAGGGAAACATCTCGAGTCCACACAGCACATATAATAAAAGTTGTTTTTAGTTAAAACTATTTTCGATTTGATTGTAAATTTAGATTAATAAAATTAATACGAGATAATTTTTATGGTGAGTAATAAAAGAAATGCATTAATGCATTAATTTGTTTAATGATTATTAAATAAAAAGAGAATAAAAGCTTATTTGACCGGTTACTGATTTAGTTTCAGGTAAGTAAGTTAGCAAATAAAATACCAGCCAGATAAATCTTTCTGATAGTATCTTTGATTCATTACTAAAGTTTCTAACAAAATATCTTACAGCTAAGTTTTAGTGAGGGCGGGAACTGTGGAGTAAACAAAAAATAAAATTACATTAATACGTTACTACTTAATTATATCGGTTAAATATCGTCAGTTTATTGTGTCTCTTTAATATTCTGCGTTTTCTTCACCTGTAAATATGAGAAGTTCTTTTGAGACAATTTGTTTTTGTTTTTTTTTAACATTGAATGAATTAAATTGGGCTAGGTTTGGATCATTCGCATGTACCTGGTGAGTTTGTTTTAATATAAGTGCGGTCTGTAGGGCTTCTAACCCTTAGAAATCAAGGTATCTCGTAAAAACCAAACTAAAATCCCTCTCTGTTTAGAATCTGACAAAAAAGAGGTATTTAATTTTACGTTCTTAAATTATTTACAATTGTTTTCTATTGTTTTGTGATATATTTTTATAACTTTAAACACGATTTTCTGTTTTGGGCCAAAGATTTACACATTATGAGGTGAATTTCTAATTAATGGTTTCAAAATTAGAAGCCTCTGATAGACAACAATAGCGTTCGGTTGGACCTCACGGTACGAAACCCTAAAAACGTAAAAACTTATACTGAATTGCCTGTTTTGATACAACCAACATTTTTCACAATTCAAGTAGGATTAGGAAGTAAATTGAAATTATTTTCATGATCATTTTGAACAGTTTTACCTGATAATAAAAATATAACAATCACTTGATCGGGCTGTTAGTTTAACACGAGATTTAACCCCTAAACAAAGTAATAAGATAAATAGAAATTTACATGCTGCCTAGAGGTCGAAAGTAATAGAATAATTGCATTAATTGGACATTAAACTAAAAGAAAATAAGTATTATCGACAAGAAAGAACTAATAAAAACTGAATTCCAGGGACCAATTCATTTATTTATTTTTTTTTTTTGTTTTGAATCAGAAACAGAAGAAATACTTCAAATTATCATCACTTTAGGTCTTACAGTGTAATTCATCATTCGTCTCCTACCTTAAGTTCCTCCTCAATAGAATTTAAGCAATTTATCTAAACATTCGCACTTAACCAACGATCAGAGTTCCCTCGTCGGGGAACACATAAGCGGGCACCTCCAAGTTTAAGGGGGCCGGACCTTTCCGAATGCGTCCGGAGGCATCGTAGTGAGACCCGTGGCAGGGACAGTAATAGCCCCCGAAATCTCCAGCATTAGCGATTGGTACACATCCCAAATGGGTGCAGACACCGATGACGACCAGCCACTCCGATTTCTGGACGCGTTCCTGTAGAATAAAACAAGTTAAATTTTATAAATTGTAATTTTTAGCAAAATGGGCCAAAATTTAATTTACATCATCGTGTTGGGGGTCCCGAAGAGTTCCAACTGGAACAGATTTTTCTGTTGAAATTTCGGATGCAGTCCTGTGGCGAATGAAGAGGGGTTTGCCTCGCCACTTGAATGTCATCGATTTTCCCTCGGGGATGTCGGACAATTTAATTTCAATCTTGGCCAAGGCCAAGACATCGGCTGAAGCGCTCATTGAGCTGACAAACTGTGTTACAAGTGCTTTAGCGGCATAAGCGCCTCCAACGGCTCCAGCACCGACAACCATGTAAGAGAAGGCTTTCCTCTCCTCAGCGGAATCATTTTTTCTGGAGGGCCGCTGGACAGAATCCCGACGGTAGGCGGAAAAATCGGGCACCTGCAGGTCCGTGTGAGCACTGCGAATTTGTGTGGCAGCTGGAAGATAACAAAAGGAGACTTAAGCGACAAGCAGACATAACCTCAGAGTTACATAATCAAGGAATTACTGAAATTATGCAATTATTCATTGTAGCTGCACGAAAAAAGAGATATTCACTTGTCAGACCAGAAGATACTTTAATCGGCCCTTTTAGGCTCGAATGCTCTAGTGGTTTGCTTACTGAGACCGCCTTCTGCTGACCTGGGACTGATGCGATCACTGGCTTCAGGGCATTCGAAACTACTGTGCTGGTGCCCCTCAGATACACCCTGGATGCAGCGTTAATCATTTTGGTTCGGTGTTATTTTTTAATGCGTTTCAACAGAGAATTTAAGTTTAATTTAGAAATAATTCGTCCGCACGTAACACAGCTGACTTCTTTGGAAATCGAACCTTCGCTGTCACACCAACTGCGATTGACAGCAAATGACAGTTGTTGAAAACATGGATGAAGTACCGAAAAGTCAAATTCGTGCAGCGTTTTCCTTCATACAAAACAAAGCTTGCAATTTTATCCGGTAGATGGCTAATTGATAAATCAACACTGGAGGATAAATTCAGCTTCATTCTTTAAGTGAAATTTTGAATTATTCCGGGGATTTCTGGTTTAACGAATTTTGTTAACTATTTAGTAAATAGGTGTAATTTAGTGCAGTGTGCCTATTTCAAGCTTTTTTCTGATTGTGGTAAAATAATAAAAATGTTATTAAAATTGCAATTTACACAGAATCCCTTTTTATGGGATTTCAATAAATTTTTACACCACAACTTAAATTCGTAAAGAAAAGCTGTCGGATTGCAGTTATAATTGCTCTAAAATTGCAAATTCTTATTTTAATTTTATTGCAAAGAAAAACAAATTCATGAAAACTCGTTTTCATCAAAATCAAATCATGTAAACATCCGGGTGTCGGTGGACTTTGATCAATTTTGCTTGTAAAATTACGAATGCTTCTAGATAGGGAAATGTTTTGTTTTTAATAAATAATACTGAAATTTTTATTCACTGTATGATATGAGATACAAATTCAGTTTTAGGATAGCTAACCGTGGGATCGATTACACTTCTCAGAACAAAAATTGCTCAAAAAGCATCGGCGGCAAGTAGCCACGGGTAACTCAATTGGTTAGAGCAGCGAAGCGCTAATTCGAAGGACATTGGTTCGATTCCTGTCCCTTCATCAAAGTTGTTTCCTTTTCCCACATACAATCCTAAATCAGGATGAAAAACAAATTATAAGTCAAAACTAGAGCTACCCGGTGCAATCAACAGAAGTTGGGAACAACCATTTTTATAAGCTAAAGTAGTCTTAGCTACAATTAATTTAGGACTAATCTAAACTTGGAACAACACTCAAACATTTTACGGAAAGCATCTTCTAGTAGAGCTAATAAACTTTCTTTTTTATAAAAGGAAAAACTTACAGAGGTGGCTTTTAATTAGGTTACACTGTTGCCTCGACCATCAGGTAAGCAAATTTAAAGAAATTTTTTCTGTAGATTATGAATTCAAAAATGAAAATGTTCCAGTACATCACGTTTTCGAAAAACGTACTATTGAAAACTGAAAAATGTTATATTTTGACAATATTTATTAAATTATTATTAAAATGTCCTTACGGAATAAATTTTTCATGAATCTTTCCCTATAAGGCCTAAGAAGTAAAGGAACTGAGTTAGGGAATGGCCAAAATACTGCGTTTGTTTTTTAACTTTTCATTCTCATGCTTCTTAAAATCCTAACGTGATAGAATATGGTTATTTTTATAATTTATAATCTGCGAAAAAATCCTATCAAACGCATTTACAATATTCTCAGGGAAAGACAAAAAACATAAAATATACAGAACAGTGTAAAGTTAAAATAAGTTCTGCTTTCGCACTATTGAAACTGATTTCATATACTTACTAAACACTTATATGATTCTTTTTATTATGATTTCATCCATTATTGCTACTATTAAACCTTCATTAATTTTTCCTGACAAAAACCTTTTAGTTATTTTTATTTCATGAGTGTTTGCATTAAATTTTTTTTTTAAATTCGTATATTACTAAAACAAATTCTATCAAACTAAGATCATCGTGACCTAATATTTGAAAATCGACAAACATTTCATTCCGGATATCCAGCCACGTTGTAATGGTGACCAATCTTCTAAAAGCGAATCAACTGAATC
This sequence comes from Philonicus albiceps, assembly GCA_963969385.1. Lineage (NCBI taxonomy): Eukaryota > Metazoa > Arthropoda > Insecta > Diptera > Asilidae > Philonicus > Philonicus albiceps. The sequence goes on from OZ017775.1 coordinate 30,681,518, forward strand.
CGAGATCCTCAGATTGAAAGTTCTCCCAAAATTGATTACTTCTGCCGTCGTAATCCTTTCACAGAAGGGGGTGAATCAAGGGAATCCATATTTTGCCTGACGTAATCCCCACCAAAGGCTGGACCCGAAAACTTTAAAGCGGGCACATTCCTCCGGAATCCTACAGACCCAAAAACTATGGCCCGTTTACTGGAAAATACGTTACACGACCGGAGGACTACCGAAGCGGCAAGAAGACGTCGACGTTGGCAAGGAGGGCCAGGCCGGAGATAAAATTCTCTTAAATTTGATGATATCAGGGCGGATGGCTCTTCACGTCTTCCTTTTTCGTTTTTCGATAAAGCTGAATCACAGCTCAAGATGTTTAGCCCTGAGGCGCCAAAAAGCTATCTCGAGTGCGATCAGCCGCTGCCGGGATGTGTCTTTAACCTTTTCTGGGCCCGGCTTGGCTCGGGTGCTACGGTGCCTTGGTGCCTCGGTGCCTGGACCAATGCTGCGGGGGCCGAAGTTTATTAAATTGAAAAACAAAAAAAAAAAAAAATCGGAAACGAATATACAAAATTTATGGGAGCGTCGTCCGCTTTTTATTGTTTCATCCTGTGTACACTTCAAAGGATGCTGCGGGGTTTCGCCTGTAACGGCCCTTGGCGTTGTGGGGCCGGGCCTAGCCAGAGAAGCCCTTTGAAGTCCTTCACCAATGGAATTTAAGCCCTCAAGTACTATGCGAGCTAAACGTCTGCAATTATCGGCGCAGTTCGGGAAGCGCTCCGTGAAAAGTCGCTTAGGCCACACCACAGCATCCCATCCTTCCGTAGCATCCTCCATCATCTCCACCATCTCCACCCTTAGGGTTGCCCTAAGTGAAACCGCTCATTAGGGTTCGTTTCCTCTTTTTTCACTAGATCTCCACGAAACTATAGTAGGAGAAAATGGAAGGGGGAGAGGGGGGCATTAAAGTTTAGCACGCACAGTGTTTGGAAGGGATGGTGGGGGTGCAAAAATTCGAAGAACTTTTGAACCGCCGTTCAAGATTCCGCCCTAGTGCCCACCCACTATCCTACCAACCCATGACCGCCCGCACATCCCCAAAAACCAGCATCGTCAGCTATTGCTGCGCCAGCGAAGCGGAGCGTACGACTGGAACTAAAAACGCAAGAGCCCCAGTTCCTCGTGCTCCACTTCACACGCATATTAATTTTATGGATTTTCTATTTAAAATATCCCCAGTCCCCCAGACCATCGCTAACTCACCCACCGCCGCCCACTGCCCCTTGCACTGGAATGGCTTCTCTTCTTCGGTGTTCGTCTTGCAGCGCCTCCTGAACCTCCGGAGCCTCCTGAGCCCGCTGAGGGTTGCTTCCCTTTTACTGTACTGGTTTTCGGAGGGGGTTCTCCTCTTTTTTTTTTTTTTTTTTGTATGTACAGGAGCTCTGCCTCCGCTGAATGACATTTGCGTGTATATAAGCCATCCTGTCGTCCTAGTAGCTGTAACTTGCACGCCAAATTTGTACATAAACTGATAAATCCAGGACACATGCAACTTTCCCGAAAGTTGCCTACACCTTCCGCATGGAGTTTAAGATGTGTTGGAATGAGATCCCGAAGGTGGAAGGGTGGAAGTCGATCTGGTGGGACACCATCCTACAAGTTTCCACCCCCCGCCTCCGAGCAACTGAAGAGGGCACATGCTGCTACTAAGATAGGCCCCAAACACGCACTTGCACACGAACATCCCTCCCTGACCCCTTCCCGCAGAAGATGGCCCAACTCCCAGGGATTTGTGCACCGAAAAGGGATTGAAAATTAAAAATTCTATGCCTATATTCTCACAGTGTGTGCGACTGCTTTCGTTGAGAGCACGTGAAAGTTTTCGCCTGCCTTTCGCTTTCTCTTTTCACTTTCACTAGCGCACTACGCACTTTTTGGGGGATGATGTTGCCCCAGACCACAAATCCCAAAAATGTTGCCCAAATGCACACGAACTTACGAAAACCATCTCCAGATGTGAAACTGGAGTTGGGAGTCGGAGTCCGGGATTCGGGGATTCGGGGATTCGGGAGCGCCACGATGGGGCACTGTGACGGCATCATGTGGTGCAAGCGGAAAGGGAATGTATATAAAATTGAGTTTTTAATAAGCTGCACCCAGGGTTGCCGCATTGTCGCAACTCTCCAGGATTTATTATTATTATTTTTTTTTTTTATACAATTCATCTACTTTCATACCCCAAAGCATAGGGAATCTTTTGAAGATTTTAGCTTTTCGGAAGATTTTTTTTGCTAATTAGGATTTAATATCTCCTCATTAGCAGGCATGTATCACACCCACTTTTAAAGTAAATTTAGAAAAATAGAGGGGTATAAATCTAACAAAGGCACCTATTCAACTTACATAAAAACAAGCCTTAAAGACCACATTTTAAATTTTCTTTCGCCTATAATTAAGTACCTTTCCAGAATCAAACGCAAAATATAAAATTTCAAAATCTGCAAAATCTCAAAGGTCAACATATCAAGAGTTGATGATAAGAACCATTTCTAAATGAAACTTTTATAATTATTTTATAATAAATTGAAATTCTTATGATAGAAGTCGATTTTCCTTTAGAGGCGCGTAGCATAATCGAATAAAACACATCCTCATCCTTGCAGATTCTAAATTAAAAAATTTAACTCTTGGATATATTTTAATTATTTATAGACATATAATACAAGGCATATTAACTTGGTAACTTAGTTAAGGCTCTGTTCAGAAGCACTCTCAAAGTAAAAACCACTTTGTGGAGTTAATACTTAGCTGAAGAGCAAATAGTCGTTACATTTCTCAGTGGACAATATTCGCTTTTTTGTATGTCTATAAAACAGCTTCATCTCAATGATTTTACTGAAGACATCGAACCCCATTTTAATCCCTAAGATAATACGCTACGTCTCGTTTAGAACGATTCGGGAATTATCGACTAGATAAATAGAAACTCCATTTAGGCCCTCTATGTATTTAACTCCATACTGGCATAGGTATGAAAATCTTTAAATTTCATTTCTACTCTATGTACTTTCCAAAAGATAATTTCTACATTGAAAGAAACCTCGTTTAATTTTTACTAGAATTTTTATAAAATTAGATCCTGCTTTAGCTGTATGTCTTACAGTCTAGGAAGATTCAATAGGAGACATAAATTGAGCAGTTTTCTTTGTTAACTAGTTGAACCAACAAAACCAGAGTAAAACAAAATTTAAATTAACATTATAAAAAAATTGAAGAAACAAGAAGTCAAGAATAACAGCAATAAGTTTATTATTTTGTGTTTTATCGTATAGGCACCACAATTCTAAAAGGTTTCGTGTACTTTCCATAGTTCATAAAAAAGATTAGATTGTGGAAAGGAAAGGCATTTTTAAAAATTCAGAAAATTTATGTAAGGACCGATTCTTATTTGGAATTTTAGCTTTAGATTCTAAAAGAACATAGCTAAAAATAACTGATTATAAATGTTTCGCAAAAATTTGAATTCTTTTTGTTTAGTATAATGCAGTGCAGTGCAGTTAAGGTTACAAGTCATATTCGCATTTTACCCGTTTTTACAGCGCTGCTTTACTATCTATCTGAAACGCAGGGGATAATTCAAAAATAAACCCTAATCGGTAACTTATGCTTAGAGGTTGTTAACGTTACAATTCCAAATCAAGGGATCTAATAACACCTACTAGTGCTTCCCTTAATTATCAAATGATAAGTGTTTCTCCTCACCTCTGCACACCTATTTAGTACCAGTTCTCTTTTATTCTATTTTTATTTCCTAAAGGTATATCCCTTGTATATTGATTTTCTGCAATTAATTTGCACTAGAAAAGCCAGGAAATCCCACACGGTAGAGCACACCTAGGATTTTCTTCGGCCGTACACCCTCAGAGCTCTTTGCTCCCGCATACCTTTTCAGGGTAGGTCCTTATGTGCGTGCAATACCCTGGCAACCCTATATGCTTGCAATAACCTGGATGGCGCCCACACCTCCCCCAACATTAATGTCATCGCAGGAAAACAAATCACTTTCACTTCGAAAAAAAATGCACACCCTGTGAGTGTGTTTGCATTTCGAAAGCGAAAGTGAGCCTTGTCCGCGCCAGAAAGGGACGGTGACGGGAGCGAAGGAGCCGGTCGCTGCCTTGGCAAGGACACTGGATAATTTAAAAGTGAAAGCTTGCACTAACCCGCACGCACCCCATCCCCCCCGCACTTGTAAGGGTTTGTGTGTGTGTGTGTGTGTGTTTGTGGGTGTAGGTGAAATCCCTTTCTAGTGGGCCCGGAGCGCAGGCGCGTCCCTTTCACTTTCGGTCGCTGCTTTCCGGCTTCCTTTCCTCTGGTTGCTCGCCCTTTTGTTTTTGTGTAGCTCATAAGATTTCGTTGCAAGGACGTTCAAAAGGGGGATAATGCCTGGGCGATGATAGAAGAAGGAAGCAGTGAAAGTGCCCTGGGATGTGCACAAAAACCATGGGAAATTTGCTGGGTACCGCACAGCATCCCGGCTGGGCTGGAAAGAGATAAGCAGAGATCTTTCAGGGCACTGGGGATTATGTTGATTCGGCAAACGCAATTTTCACCCCTTTCCACGGATCGTTCGGGCGGGCTGCGATTTTTTGGGTGGCCCTATGTACGCCCGAGGTGCGACAGCCACTCTCTCTCCTCTAGATGGATGGATGCATCTGTGCGTATTTTCTGTGTCGTTGCTGCGATATTCCGATCCCGATGGCCCGGAAAGTATAAAGAAATAAAAAAAACACGAAAAAACCCCCGAAATGCGGAGCTAGCGCAGTTTTTTTTTCCTGGGCAATCCCCAGGATTTATTGGCACAGCAGCCCTACGTGACTGAATTGCATTATGAACTTTCCCCGGCTGTTTAATTTTTTCTCATTTAAAATGCAAAAACTCCTTATTCATTGATTTCATTAACGACACCGCGCTCTGGGGGGTTGGGCTTTGGCTAACTTGACTAGGACTTCTCGGTGGCGGTTCGAGCAAAACAATTCAAAAGTGGTAAGACGAGGGGGAAGAGGAAATTCTAACATCAGCTTAGAAAGAAAGTCGTGGTTTTTGTGGGGATATTCCACAAATTGACTTTAAAGAGGGGAGTCACAAGGCATTAAAGATACTCCACTCGTGCATTTAAAAAAGAAAATTTAAATAGGTAACGAAAAGGGGGGATTTAATTAAAGAATAGCAAAAGTCAAGTTATAGATGAAGAAATTTAGTGCAATTACTACTTTTTAATACATTTTTTTCAGTTCAACACCTTTTGAAGAAATTTCTATAGGAAAATATTTTTTCTTTCCCCGAATAAACTCAACTGTAACTGCAACTGAAGAAATGTTGATTGTATTAAAATAGTTGCTGTAATAACTTTTTATAATCAACAACAGTCTAAATAAAGTCACTAGAAACGAATTGAGATTAGTTGTGATAGCTAAAAAGGTTTAAAGAAAAATTTCATTATTTGGACAACATATTTTTGAAACCGTAGACAAAAAGTTGCTCTAACTAGCGCATTATTATACTACGAATTAAAAGAATATGTTGATACAACAAAAGTTAAATTAAGTTAAGACATTTTGTTTACGAAACAATTTCATAACAGGAAATAAATTCGTGAAATTTTCACTCAAAATAATTCACATCTTCACATATGTTTTTAAAACAATTCCTAAGTTGAGAACTCCTGTTGGAGTGCGCAAGGGGGAGTATAGAAAAGCCATTGGGTAGCTTACGTCCAACATACCCCTCCTCAACCTGTATGCAGGGCAAATGCGGACTGGATAACTGCTATCCTTCCCTATATTTTAGAAGAAATAGTGCAATTTATTCGTGGTTCAGCAATAGTTGATATTTTAATTACATCAAGCATATTTTAGTATCTGTAACAATCGTACGAAAGAAGGTAATATAGTTGTTACTTCAACAATTTGTTGCAGTCATTACAAATATTGTTTTTGTTACGGCAACTTAATAAAATTAATATCATTTCCCTATTTCACTAAACAATTTTAGTTCGATATAGAAAAACACATAAAATGTTCTGAAATTCGATTAGTTATAAAACTAATAACATATAAAGTAAATAAACGGAAAACAAGCATACATAACGAAATATGTAAAGATTGCTAAGGGAAGACATCGTACTCATTGTAGGTAGAACTAACAAGCTAGCCAAATTTTTACTTGTACGACTTGTGCGAATGCAGCACCAATCCCTTGATTTAACAACGTTGCCTAGCTTAGCAATACTCGTAATTATACATAGGTAGTATAATAATAATATACTCAATATATAGGGTGATTAATATAAAAAAATAGTACTTGCAAAAAATATAAATCCTTTAAATTTACGATGAACTAAAACTTTTAAAATTACTGAATCTAAATATAAAAATGGACGATACTTGCTTATTTACGTGTATTGTATTTATATTGTTTTATATTACATTCACAATCCACAAGAACATAAATGTGGTAGTAGGTATTTTTGTATTTATATTTAATTTTGAATTAAATAGCATAATGACATGTCGTGTTGGTGGCGTTTCTTTTCAAAACTCATCAAAAAGTACTTTGAGTTCCTTCAACGCCTGACTGCCTCCAACAGAGTTCACTCTGCTGGGTACCAAGAAGTTGCGATATTTGAAGGAAATGAGGTTGCTGATAAACTAGCTACAGTGAGGGTCCATAATTTTTGTACCAGAATTCCTGAATTCAATTGGTTGGTAGTTGATAGGCTAGACACTTTTGGCATCGTGGGTTAAGGTATCGCTTACGTAAAATACATAGTTAAAATGAAATTAAAAGCTGTTTACGACTAGAATATGATGAAACTAAGGCTAACTTGTTTTATTGTTCTATTTCAACACGAACAGGAAAAAGGATCTCAAATAAGGAGGTTTTAGTAAAAACTTCTGGTAGTCCCGACTTAAATCTCTGCTCCTCGGTACGTAACGTAATTGGTATCAAGTGTGCAAGAGTAACGCAGCAGTTACGAGTATATTAGATACGGATTTTGATGAAACTTTATAGGAACATTCGTTTAGGGGGGATGCAAAAAAAATTGTTCAGTCGCACATTAGTCACTTCTAAGTCCACACGAACATTCGTACAAGGTTTAATCAAAATCGGGGAAGAGACCTCAAACTCAATTTGTTCCGTGGTACTGTACATTGCCTTAAATACAGTTTCCGGATCGTTTTCGCTATTCCCACAAAAACTTTATTTTCGCCACTATCTAGTTTCAACAGTAATGGCAAAAACGTAACAATTCTAGGAATAAATTAAACATAACGTAAAGAAAATTTTTAAGATATTTAGTAATAAATTTGTTACTACTCTAGATCATCAATTAGAACTTTAAAATTGAATTGATGGTTCTATAATTTTTCGTTTTTTAAAATATAGTATGGGAGTTTTATTATATTTATATGTTCTATTGAATCATAATAGCTTAAATACAATCGTTCTTATACATATATACAATTTTTTCTTTATTTATCAATGTATAAAAAAAACTTAATAGTACCAGGGTATAAAAACTGATTGTTCTTTATGTTGACGAACATTTCTGATTCATACGTAATTAAGGTGTGCAGGTGTCTTCTGAAATAAAGCGCAGTTGAAACTGAAAAATGTGTATAAAAACAGGTGTCCGAAACATTTTAATTTAGAAAATATAATGAATGTCAAGGGCATTGTCTTCATGGGAAACAGAAACGTGCATCTAGCACGGTTTGAATTACGTAAAATAAAATTAGCCTCTGAATTAATATGATTCGGACAGTAAACAAGCTACACGCGCAGTAAATTGCAAAAAGTGACTAACAACTAACAAGCAGCTCCCCCGTATAACCTTCAACCCAAGACCAATGCACTTTGCACACCATTAGAATTCAGCTGGCATTTCCGACGAAAATTAACGCCTCAAAAGGTAAAGTTATCAAAATAATCAACGAAATGGATATAAGCGAATAGCACACAACTGCAAACCAGTTCTAATGTGCACTCGCCGAAAGAGTTACATTCGGACCTCAACACCTGGGAAAAGCTGTGCTCTAAGCGTTCACCTTGAAAAAGTTCAGCTGCTATTCAAGAAAAAAAAAAACCGAGTTTAAAAGAATAGTTAAGAAAAAAAAATTCGTTCCAGAATAAAAAAAAGGGGTAAAGTGAACAAACGCACATAGAGACACGGATTAGAATTTAGAATTAGAGAATTGTGCGCAGTGCTGCACAACCACAGCAGCGCAAGAGTCTTAGCCAAAAACAAAGACAAAAACTGGCGAAACTTTTAAAGAAACCTCAGCGTATCTAACGAGCATCGGTTACTCTATCTACGAAGTCGAGGACCGGCCGTGAATGCGGTTCATGGCTCTCCCCACGAATCGCGCATCAGGTTCTAATTCATCTGGGAATCCGTGCGATCGTGGCTAACGTCGAATTCTAAGCGCTCTCTACCACATTCCGAAATGCGATGGACTGCCGAAAACTGAAAAGTATCGCAATCGGGGCATATGTGAATTTTATGGAAATGTGTGGGTGCAGTCGAGCCCGGACCTAGCAAACAAAATATAATTTATTTATTTATTTATTTATTTATTTATTTCATTAGCCAACAGACAACCGCCCTGACTGTACAATAGAATATACAAAAAACAATCTTAAAATGCAACAAAATAATAACAAATCTACAATAGAAAATAAAATAAAAAACACAATTTCACGATTGCTTCACACGCTTAGAACGAACGCAGCTTGGCTTGTAATTTAACAACCCAATGTTTGTTAACACATTTAATTACAAGGGAATGACATCAGCATAGCGTAATTGACTTTTAACGGTGGTGCAATGAACGTAAGATCATAATTAAGACTTAGGCGTAGAAATAGAAGTTGCAAAATACCAATAGTACTTAAATAAGAAACAGTCGTTAGATTCAAACGTGAAACTAGAATACCAGAGCCGTCTTATCCAATAGGCACAGTAGGCACTATGTCTATAGTCTACGGACCCACATTAGACATTTGAGGATAGTCTTTAAAAAAATTCTTAGCCACTGAAATATAGGGCATACGAATTACATAGTCTCTGTTAAACTTTAAAACTCCTAATTATTTCTAAAACTTAATGTGTATTAGCTCAGATAACAAAAATATTGTTAATATATTAACAATTGAACATTAAATTAAAAGAGCTTGTCTATGTAAGAATAAAAAGAGCATCATTATAAAGCTTTTTAAAAAAAAATAACTCTATACTGAGAATGGTGTTTTTACTGAACGTAGAGTTTGGAACTCTGGATTTTAAATCGAACCCCTATATTCCAAACCGAACCTTGGGAACTTATTTAGTCGATCTTTTAAAGTATATTCAATTTTTTTTTAGATTTGTGATTCATTGTGTAAACAAATTAGAATTTTTCGAACTTCAAATTCTTAAATAATGGCATGGCACCTGAGCCCGAATCACCTAATTAGATATAGATAAAAACTTATCGTTCTTGCTTCATGGAATTCGACATATCGAGGAAATCGTGCCAAATGCTCGATGATGTCAGCTCGATATGCCATTTGGTATCGAATATGTGGATTTGAGTTATTAAAATACCACAGAAAATTGCATTGTAGGGGATATTAACTGATTAACTGGTATTTTATGGAATTTGAATACTTTAATAGTTAAATTGTTCTTTATTAACCATTAATACCCAATAAATTGGACTAAACTAGCAGATATACACAATAATAAAATTTTAATTTAAAAAAAACAAATTTGAGGAATCATTACTTTAAAGTTAAATAATTTAAGGGTTCCGTCCGATGCACCCTTAAAATCAACACCATTATCATCACAATTCGCCTAAACAATGGTGTAACAATATCTTAAAAAAAAAATTATTGAACAAATTACAGGTTTTCCAAATGGTCTAGTTTTCATTTCCAGTGGTTTTTCGATAATAAACCGAGTATCATCTTACATGAAGCTAATCTATGCTATTCGAGCTAACGATATCGTTCCTACTCTTCGATTGTACGACTAACGAAGATCGAATTACATAATTCGAGCCCTGAATTGAAGGTTTTCCTTGCGCCACTCTCATTTAATATTTAAAAGCTATCATAACAATAATAAAAATCTTCTTCGATTTGAACTTTTCTTATAATACATGTATGCCTGTTATGCTCAAATATTTATCGGAAGTTCTACACATTATTTTATAAAATTAAGGAAGGGTCTGCAATGTTTTTTTTTTAAACATTTAATACTTTGGACAAATAAAAAAGTTGAATATAGTGAAATCTGTACTAAAAGTTGCAATTGAATATACTTTGCAGATTGTGTATCTGTCTAGGTGTAAGCAACTAAATAGACTTAGTATATTTTTTGTTGTCCTATAGAATAGTCTCTATAATTAGGTTTTCAATTACAATACAAATTTTGGTCATAGTTGGTTATTTAAACAGAAATTCTTAAAAACAGCTTTCTTTTAATTTCTTAAGATATCTTTCGCGTAGAATACAATCGAGTAACGCTAAGATTTTTAATTACTTGATACACACATTAATAATGCTACATCCAAATTCAGATTTATTAAAATAAGCTACATTATAAATTGAAGTGAAATAAAATCGACCTAGGATTGTATTTAATTAAAATTAATAAATAAGAATATCGTAACACTGGGCGTGTCGCATTTAATTCAAAATTTTGTTTGTGAAGTTGAAATTTTTTAAAATATACTCGTATATTAGTTATATACATCATACCAATCGAAAAGGTAAAATGTAAAGAGTTTTAAGTCTCTACTCACTTTATATAGTTTTAAATTGCCTAAAATCTACCCATGGGAGAAAGAGAGATCATTGAAAAGATGGTAGACCTTGTTTTGAACAAACTGGCTAACGAGTCATGTTGATATCTACGCCTAATGTATACTACCTGAGGAAAACAGTTGCACCAAACAACTTCAAAATAAATAATTAAGGAAAGAGCCGCGGTAGAAAAGAAATATAATAAATCAAAGTGAAGGTATATGGTGTGGTCTCCTTCTGCATTGTATAGTACATAAAGCGCAGCAGTCCCAGCCTGGACTCGTGTTCCTCCTGTAAATTGTTCAACAGCAGGAGCAGTTGAAAAACCCGAGCCCAACTCTAAAAGCCTCTCTAAATCAAAACTCCCACCCGGAATGCGGGCGAGTTTATAGCACACCATAGAGACCCCCGGGTTCGGTTCGGTTCGGTAGCCTAGCCGCCCTGGATCCATTGTGTGCTTATATATGGCTGGGAACTGTGAACTGGGAACTGGGAACTGGTAACTGGTAACTGGGAAAGGCCCGGCCAGGAGCTTAAAACTTTTGCAGCAAAGTTTCGCTCAACTTGTGCCGCGCTATTACGACGTACCTGTGTCAGCAGCGGGGTATTTACTTGTTCCGGACCAACACAGCCGGGGTGGGTATGTAATGCATATAATGAAAGCGGCTTCGATCTCTGCGTGCACACACATAGGTGTAATTTATTGATTTATAGCGTGCTGTAGCGCAGGCACGGCACAGAACAGAGCACAGCCAGCATCACCAGAACCAGAGGCACGGCATGTAATTAGTCCATCGAATCTAGCTCCGAGTTTAAACCAACCCAAAATTAAATTCGCCGTACGCCGCATCCCTGATCTAATTAACAGAGATAAAAGGGGATGAAGCCTGAAAAACAGGGCACGCACATTGCGTCAGAGCGTCAGAAGGATGTTTATTTAAGTTCCAGCCCGGAGCCCTCTGGAGGTTTTCGGGTGGTTTTGCACTTTATGTGTTCATATTTTTGCTGCAGAGGACAGGGCGAAATGGGGTGTGCTCCTGCTTCACATCACTGAATAAGGGCGGGTGGTTTCAGGTTTTCTAACTTCTAGTGCTGCATATCAATGGAATGTGCTGCATGGAACCCTTTCTCAGTCGTTATCGCCTTAATAGAAAGTTTTATGCTCGGCCGGTTTTCTTTTTTTTCCATGGGGAAGGGAAAATGTTTATTTTCTCTTATGCACCCTAAAGAGGTTCAGCCCACCCTCTACCTCTACCACTACCAGAGGGTTTACGTACGTTTTCATCTTCATATCTTTTTTAAACCTTAAATATACCCAGGATAGACGACTGTGCCGCTTTAAAACAAGTTGAAATATTGCCATCAAATTGCTCCGATATGTCCCTTGTTTGCGACATCCCCATCTAAAAGTTTTTGGCCAGGAGACATGTAACGAATCTGGGTTACTCGTTTTGATTGTAATTTTATGTAAAGTGCCCTGCTCAATTGCCTCAGAAGTGGATTTGCTTATCTTCCTGCTTGAAGGGTCAAACTTTCGAGGAATTGGATTAATTTTTACTTTTGACACACTTTAAAGGGATTTAGGCGCTTTCCTTTTGCGCACTTACAATTTTCTCTAAGTTTATCATTCAAGGCTGTAGATTTAGACTGTTGTTTTCATAATATAAAACAGGAAACTACCATGATCATTTACCCTTTTTGGGGCTTCAAGGTTTTATGCATTATACCCACAAAATATTTGCAAAAGGGTATACCAGACTTTCTTTTTCAGATTGCGAAGGGCAGAAGTATTTTAAATCTCTTTGTATATTTTTTACCATGACCTAATAAAATTATCCTTAGTCCTGATTAAAACCTTATAATCGGTAAAATTTATAACATTTATAATAAGGACATTAATACAAGTTTTCCGTTTCGATACAATTTATACTATGACAAACAAATAAAGTCAAACTAATCAATCAAATTTACTAATTTAAAATAAATGTGGGATCTATGGTTAGGGAGCATCGTAGTGTCAATTCGAAGGATGCAGGTTCGAGTCCTGCCCCCTGCTCAAAGTCGTAGCTTTTTTCGAATAATTCCCAGATAAATTTGTGGAATTTAGATAGTGTACGCAACAAATCTAATAGCAATTTACTCTCTTAACTCTTCTTTAAAAGATATCCTTATTGTATGTGTATTTTTTCGATGTCTCTATGTACAATAAAACTCAACTTTTCATTTTAGTAAACTGAAACCAAAAAATATATAGAATATTCCAAAAGTGTAGGTATATTTTGCCTATAATTTTTTTGCTCCCATTCGATAATTTTAAAAAACTTTTTAATACAATAAAGTTGCTTTAACAGCACAAATTCCATCCTTATATAGTATGAGGAAATTGCCAAACGATTTTTAAACAGGAAGCCAATTATAAGAAAGAACTCTTTGTCAATTTAACGAACCCATTGTTCTAGTTCAAGTCTATACAACTTTTAATTGAATAGTTCAATTCCCCGTTAAATCTATAGACCATGTAAAAGGGTAACAACGACCCTTTCTAGTTGTAGTAGATGCGAGAGACCACTTCCATCAACAAAATCTACTTGCGATGCTCATCCAATTAAGGTGCTATCCAGCAGAAATTAGTCATTTTGTGCGAACTCACGGGTGGCAGCTTTCCTATGAGACTATGTCTTCCATACCGAACGCCTCGAAACGTGACCTTGGAAGCAGGTTCGTTTAGAACTTTTTGCAGCCTAAGATACTATTCGACATGGATATACACGCAATTAAAATGAGCTTTGCCAGAAGTGAATATGCACGTTGTATGTATGGCATTGACATTCTCAAAAACCCATAGATACTTAGACATTTTCTAGCGCTGACGCATTTGCATGGAAATTTGTCAATTTACAGAAGAAGCTATTTCATTTAAGCGGATCTTGCTTTCCGATACCAAAATGTGTTTAGGAATTTTCTATTTTGTCCCACTGGCATATTCTTAAAGTGCAGAATATTTACTCATTCAGTTTAGTTGCCAGCGTATTGATTTTATATGACTGGACAGCTTTATTTTATTGTCCACAAATCCTCGTTTCACAAATATCGATAGAAGAATAAATAACGATACTTCTACAAGAATGGTATGTGATTTATATCTGCAGCCTCTTGCAAAAGTATTACTTTTGAATTTTAAGATTAGAACTGATAAATCGTTATCAAAAATATTACTAATTAATACGGAGACATTTTATAATAAGATTCTTTACGCCATATTGTGAAAAATAATTAAATTATTTAAAAAATATCGATTATGAGGGTATTAATATCTTACACGGACCTATAGAGTGTTCATTTGTTACTCTATTCAATTGTTTGAATGATTAGAATAAAAATAAATAAATAAATTTCAAATTTTAACACTAGAACTATTCTGCCTGTAATTTCAATTTAATATGATTTCAAATATTAATTGGTAATTATAAATACAAAAATGTCTTCGAATATGTCGTAATTCTAAATCTTATTAAGCTTTGGTATAAATCTGAATAGACTTTACAAAAATGTATAATAAATTGAAGGAAAATATTGAGTTCCAATAAATTTGACTGGTCTCGGTAGTTCTAGTGTTAACTATAATTAATGCAATATGAAAAAATAATGTATAAATATAAAATATAATGACTTATTGTATACGATAACTTTTTCGAGGATATTTTGTATAATATAAAAATGTTATTGATTGAAGCATCTTCTAGTTCGGATCAGGTAGTGCTTACCCAATAAGATTTAAAAAACTAAAGATACTATTTACATAATAGCAAATGAGTGTGATACCCTCCTTTGTGGGCATTTAACGTAATTTATGGTGTTTTAGTTTATTAAAATGTAAGTTTTTTTATTTAAATAAGAAAAAAGTATAACAAAATCGTAAATTGAAGATAAAATTCAATTGCATGCATGTAACCAAAAATCATATGATCCCTTTATTGATATTTGGCATATATTAAAAGTGAATTCGTTTTTAAATGTTTAAATTGATTATCGGTTCAAAGTACACCCCTCTTGGGTTAGGCCTTTTTTTTTTGTGACTTAAAGCTAAATCAGAATCCCCAATAAGAGCAAAAAATTTGATAAGAATCTCCTCGTTTGCATCGATAGAGTCTCCCAAAGCAGCTCGTTTACATCGTGTAAAATCGAACAATAGCAACAGGCCGATAATCGATAAAACTCGCAACCTTTTTTGGTATTAAAACACGTGCTCCTGCGCAGAATATTAATCATGCAAAATTCTGCGTGTGAGTAGCGTTCTAGACCCGCGAGTTTGGTCCGATTACGTAACGTGCGGCCGCCGCTGAGCCTCCGCTGTAACGAACTTGAACTGCTCCAATAAAAGAAAACTGCGCGCTTACATCATGCATCGCCGGCCTAATTGGACTGGACAGGCCGAAACAGAAGGGGCTCCGGTGCGGGCTGCGCCCCAAAACGCGACATTTGTCGCCTGTAATCGCGGAATTTCTGGGCAGGCCACATTTCGTCAGCTCTTTATAGTGTTGCGATAATTTGAATAAAAATTTCCGTTTGCTCCGAGAAGGCTCACACCGACAGCCCGGGCGCAGTGGCTAGAGCAGCGCTAGAAGAGCGCTAGAAATGTATCCTTGAACTGGGTCATCAGCACTTCCTCCTTCTTGACTACATTTCGGGCCGCGGCGTAGAGTGCGAGTTTATCTGTGGGGGGGGGAGGGGGACCATAGTATGAGTGGGGCTGTACACTTCTCGGCCTCCGAACGGATCCATGCGTGCGTCCCCGAGCTTTCCGGGGGAGGGGGAGGGAGGGGGCCTTTTTCCTCCAACCAGTTGGTCACACATTCAAATCGAAATGAGCCCCACTGCATTTGTCCGGTCCGATAGATTCGCGGGGTTGCGGGGATCAATTTGATAGTCACCTTACCTCAACTCGACTATGCCTTCGAGCTGGTCTTTTCGGGCTCCGACTGATGCCATCGCAGTATGACATAATTTGAGGCATTCTAATATTCTTGGAGGCTTTCGATCGTGTGCGTGAGTTGTTTTCAGCTTCTTTTTTTTTTCAATTATTTCGCTTAATTGCGATACCGTCCATTTATCTGCTAATGTTTTTTCATTTTTCCAGATTTGTATTTTTTTTTCGAAATAAATTGTTTTCGACAAATCAAATGGGCCGCATAGTCCAGTAGCAAGGCACTTAAACGTTTTTACTTTAAACAACATTTTGAAGTCCTGATTTTTAGATATCCCTCATTTCTGTATACAACATTCATATGATAAATCGAAATAGTTTGTTACTCAATATTGTTTAAACGCTTATTTCGATTTTTATTCAACTTTTGCCTAAAGGTTATACACATTCCAATTTAACATATAGAATTATTTTTATTGGATTGGGAATATAAGATTTCAAAATAATGACCACAGTTCTTTGCAGTCAAAAAATTTTAAAGAAAATAAGAATTAAAAATTGGTTGAGCCACGAATCATTTATTAGTGGATTCAACTACCTGTACAGAAGGTATCAAGAGTTAATACATGGAGATTGGAATTTTGTCGCAATAGGTTTTGAGGGAAATCGTCGTCAAATCGAATGAAGTAATTTATAAGATTAAAATCATTGAAGGGCAATATATACCGGATACATTAACTCTTAAAGTAATTGCGTTTATAACGCACTTCTCGTTTATGATAAAAATACGATCTTAATCCCTAATCCCTAATATACGCTTGATTTATAATACCAAGTGTGAAGTATAAACGAAGGCAAATTCAAATGCAAATACGATCTTAATCCCTAATCCCTACATATGCTTAATTTATAATACCAAGTGTGAAGTATAAGCGAAGGCAAATTCTACAACAATATTATGTCTGTCTGTTTTCTTGCTTCAAGTTCAACGTTTTCCGTCAGTTTGAGGTGTAAACAATCGTATAAAAACCAACTTTCAGTCTCTTTTCCGTCTAATTTTGTCACCCGGAAAATAAATTGAAAATTTTTCATCAGAAAGCTTACGTTTTTGCTTTACTATTTGTTATTAAGTTTTAAAAGTAATTGTAAAATAGCATCTATGATAAGCAATTTCTCTCTGACTGTCTGTTAAAGCTTATTACGAGTGTAATACAGAATTAAAAAAATTATAGTCCTTAATCACTGCTATCCTTTTTACTAAACATATGATCTGTCTTCTTTGGTTTGTTACGATATTCTTCAAATATACTTTTGAATCAGTATGTATAGGTATATTTTACGATACCAGAGTTAAAATACCTACCACGAACCGAAAAATTGGACCATTAAATTCTCTTTGCGTATCGCGTTACAATTGATATTTAAAAACAAAAATCGATAAAATTACTGGCACGAAAATAGCATTAAATAAAACTATAGAGCAAAACAGTGGTCTAAAAACGATCTTAAAAACTTGTATGCTAGATTTATAGAACTCGCAACAAAAAAAAAAGGAAAAAAGACGTGAAACGCGGGCAAGAACTAATTTGTTATTAAGTCAGGTTGAAAGAGCTTTTTTTCACTTTTTTTTTCGCTTCTTTTATGTTTCTTTGTCCAAATTTTTTCCCCTTCTACCTTTCACTTTCCTTGAACTCGACATCGATAAAATCGCCCAGGTTAATTGCTCAAATAGAAGCTGCAAATTGATAGAAACATTTTAATTCATTAAATTTACCTGACAAACATTTGAATTCCGTTCATCAACATGAATTTGATTCTTCCTCAGGAGGGTGTCGTTGCCCCTTATTTTTCGGTGCAACGAACTGCACCGTAAAACAAAAAAAAAAAAAACAATTTATTGAACCAAACTCAAATGGATCGCCACAAAGCGAAGATATCCGGCCAACCTAAAATTTTTCTTCACCGAAATTCCAACCATCGAATGACCCTCAACGCGGTCACTGCCTCCTACTCCGGTTAGGAGCATCTATCTTTATTTGATGCCGAGCGCTATTGCGAAAGTTAGAAGTCACTCAGTCCCGCAGCAAAGCAAAGCAAAAAAAAAAAAAAAATCGAACGGCGCGTGCAAAAGCCGCTTGCAAAACATTTTCTAGAGCTGGGAGAGGATGACATGCAGCGGATCCATCAGAGCATCATCCATCCCAAAATACATACTTATGCGCGGCCCCCATAAGCTTGAATCAAACAATCCCAAGCTCCAAATGTTTGCGGGGTTTTTCGCGTTTTTTCTTCCCCCCGATCTGGAGCCGGCAACGCGGGGGACAGCCAGTCAAGCAGGCTAAGGAATCCACGCAGCGCTTGCTAGATGCCTAGATCCACAAGATATCTAGGGAACAAGGCATCTTGCAAGATCGAGACTTTTCTGCCCCACGGGTACCTCCATAAAGTGCAAGAGCATGGCCATAATAAAAAAAAAACAAAAAAAAAAATAATAATAGATAAAAAAATGAATTAGAAAGAAAAAGGCAGCCCCAAAATGTTCCCATAAATGGCCGCTGACTAAACAGCAAATAGCCTTCCGCGCGAAACTAGTTCGTGCGGCAGGGTCAATAATCTCGTGCATGGTTTATTGCACGCGTAAAAAGCTCATCTTGGCACTCTGTTTGCGTGCATTGTGGTGCGGCTGCAAAATCGCGGTACAGCGATCCTCTTGCCGTTGTATAGGTGGGGCCGAACACCGCAGAAATTCTCGCGATTAGCGATCAAAACCTCGAAAGGTGGTAACTACACCTGGCATTCGTCTCAAGTGCAAAGCCCCGATAGCTTTAAGTGCTCCTACAAAGAGGAAAAATAATATCCGAATACATTTTTGGCCTCGAATGAATAGAAGAGCTTATTGCTAGACTGTAGAAAACTAATGGGGATTGCCTGTTAGCTTGTAAATCTTCTAAATGCTATCTTCTCGCGATCATCAGATCACACCTGAATAATCTAAGACATATTGCACTTTACGATTAGCAACCAACGTTACGGATTCTTCCTATAGCCTTGAATACCTGAAAGAAGGTTGCCTTTTCTTGCAGTAGCAATAAGTTCGACAATCGCCAGATTCGTGGTGTGGTCATAGAAGACTGAAGATGTTTTTGACATGGATGGGTGGACCGATTGTCTTCTCTCGCTTTTTGTTTTTCCTATTTTTAGAGAAGCTAATGTACGATCTTTTCAAATCACCTCCCGAATTGATTGTTTTCATGGTTTCAATGGGCTTTTTGTGGTTTTGTTTTGGTTTCAACTTAGCTTAGACGAAAATATATTTTGTGCATTTTTGTGTTATTTTCAAATATTCAGAAGAAAGATAAATATGACGCATACTAGCGCTGTTGTGGAGAGATGTATGAAATTAGTATTCGAATTATAGTAAAATAATTTAATAAGTTCAATAGAATCCAATTCTGTCTTCTGTTTTATTGCTGAATAATTCTTCTTCTTACATTGAATTTATTCTCTTTTAATTACTTTAAAATGTATAGTCGGACTCTGATAATTTCTTCAACCCTTGGCGCAATTCAGTAGTCGTTTATAGAATAATAACCTTAAGCAAGTAACCCTCAGTCGATTAATTCTTCCGCTTAAATTATAATCGGGAGCAAGTCCTTTAATAACTCCAGGACTTGCTCGACTGTCGTCAGTCCCTTAATACTTCTCCAATGAATCGGAACACTGCGAAAAACTTTCAGCCAAATTTAAGTTGTGGTAGATGGAGGTCGAACAAAGCCCAGGGACTTTCCGGACAAGGCAGAGGATAATCACATCCTAAGAAAACAAAAAGGACTTTTTGGAGGTAGTAAAAAAGTGGAAACCGAGGCGTCAGCAGCTCCAGAGCAAACAGACCACAAAAGCTTCCTTCCTTCCTGGAACGAAAGTGCAAAACTTGTACAAATTATCCCATACCCCCCCGTAGCTTCAGTTTCATCGGGTCCTAGGTCCTGGAGGAGTTGGCCGGGCACGTGATAGATTCCCGCTCCGGGGGAACATCTTCTGGCCAAGCCAACCGCCGAAATCCGTCTTTTGGGAATTCGTTGACCAAGTTCCCATGCACGACTAGGGGTCTGTCCGAAAAGAAAGGCGATAAATCTTTGAAAAATACTCAGAGATGTCCGAATAATTTAAAGTTGAGAGAGGCTATAGATCGAGTTTGAGGAGGAGATTTTGGTTAAAAGCTAAAGTCTGGGGCCCTTTTTTCAAAGTATTCCAAAAGATAAAAGTAGGCTGGATTAGGGGCGACCAGGATTATCGCACCTCTACGCGCCCCAAAAGCACTTCAATTCATGAAAGGTAACAACTTTCACTGAATAGAAAGATTTTTCTTGAAATCCGGAAGGACAACTACTCTTAGTGCATTGTGCGCTGTATCAGTCGCAGGTCGGCTGTCAGGGGCCCTATTCTAAGCAACCCCATTCCAGAACATGTCTAATTTCCGTCATGTACCCGACCGTGTCCTTGTCTCACAAAATTTCTAACAAAGTTAGCCAGAAACTTCGCCGTTTTTGCCGTCCCCTACTGTTCTATGTCGCTGCCTGGAAATCGAGTCTCCCAGCCCAAGCTAAACCTACCTTGGCTCATTTCAAAATAAAAACAAGAAAACTTTCTTGGGATATTTGCTTTCATCCCCATTTCGCCCGGGAAGCCTAGAGGATCGGATCGCTGGTCCCGGTACTCGAACTAGGACAAAAGTGTCCCTCTACCCATCCCCACCCACAGCGTCCTGTTTTCGTCGTTTGTAGGATCAAGTGGCCCGGCTCAGTTGCGTTCAGTTTATTAAACAGGGAACATGCCGCACTTTTGGGTATGGGGGACGGGAACGGGGAGCCATTGAGGGAAAAAAAAAACCGGGAAGAATGAAACAAATTCTCGCAGGGTTGGTGCCCTTCTGCTAGTTGTTCGAGCGTGATTAAGTTGCCTTTCCTCCTGCAGCACACTGTTCCGAATTGATGCAAGTGGAATGGGAGGGGGGAGGATGGTTCACCTCATTGCCCCCACCAACCGACCAATTCCTCGAATTGCTTGGTCCTTTTGCGTTTAAAGTTTGATTAAACCGTAGGTTCGGAACTCAAGGAATTGATTTCCTTGATGAATCCCCCTTAATTCAATTAATTACTGCCGACATTTGTCACGATCAAGATTATCGGACAAGTGGCTCGTGCGTTGCATAAAGTTTTCCTTTGAAAAAAATCCTTGTGGTGTCCTAATCGTTGGATATTTATGGGAAGAATTTGAGGGTACTGCTAACCAAATTAATAGAAAAGACTGGAAAGCATGTATTTGATGTTAATTTAAAATAAAACGATATTGTTAAATATCGGAATTTCAGAGAAATAAGTCAAATTACAGATTTGTAAATCAATATATGCGTTGAAATTACTTTATCCAAAAATGCGTTATGTTTTTTTGAAATCATTTGATTTATTTTGAATGCATACTATCGAGATATTAAAACCAAATTCATTTTGAGAGCAATTTTGTTCTTATTCTTATGTCTTGGATAAAATTGGATTATTCAGCTAGTGGTGTATCTAGCTGAATAGTCCGATTTCATCCAAGGCATTAAAAACACAATTTAATTAAAGACTTTTCAAGTACTTAAGTCTGATATTTCCAATACTAGAAACTGCGGAAGTGATATAAAACTACATCTAATGGATTTTTTATGTATTATTAAATATTATTAAATAAAAATTCTTACAGTATATTTTTATTTTAAAACAATTGTTAGTAATGTTCCTATTTTTATCAATGCAATAGAATCAAAATTGGTGAAAATTTCAAAGAATTTTTGAAGACGATAGAAATAGGTTTTACACCTCCAGTGTTATTTGAAATTAAAAATTAGGGTAGTATTTCATTTAAATCGATGCTAAATTTAGAATCTAAACTTGACTCGTACCATTTAAATAAAATGAATTCTATACTTTCTTTGATGATTTAAAGTGATAGAATTTCCTGATGTTATCTCAACTTAATATTCTCAAAGTTAAATGTATAAATTTAATTTATCAACTTTGTCTACAGAAATAATGCACGAGAATCTCATTTGCAAGATGACCTTTAGAACGAGAAAATCTCCTGAACTTCAAAATCATTTAATCTACGTCTTAAAAGTGCAACGACCCTCCCAAGCTAAAATACATAAAGATTGCAATTTTGGTTTCGCGAACAACGAACGACACATTTGCAAATTCGACTCATCACCGGTGTCGAACGAATTTTAACCCCACGAATGCGATTACCCAACAATTTTCTGGAGAAATCGCATTCACCCCGGCCGGCAACAAAATGTGAAAATGTTGACGTAGGTAGCGAATGAGTTCGTTGCCCGTAATAAAAAGAAATCCAAATCCCCATGCAATGTGAATGCACTCTGAAGTGGAAAAGGCCGTTCGGGCTCGGTGTCGAGCTTTTTTTTTTTTCGCGCCTCACAGATAAGGCTGCTATTTTTGGGTGCAGACGTAATGCAAGTCAGAGCTTGGCGCAATTTTTTCGATCTGAACCAGGTCAGTACGACTTCCTTTGAATGGAGGCATGGGAAATGTTTCTGGCACTCCTTAATTATGCCTTGAGTCGTTCGTTATTTCGGATAAGAAGGGAACCCCTTTCGAACCAAATTCTTCAGGTTCCGTTGACAAAGAGTCCCTGTCCCCGGAACAAAACGACTCCGTTGACTCAAATGAGGCCCGATGCAAGAATCGCATCGGGTCGTTACTCTGTGCCGCCGTGAAGCTTTGTTTGCGGCAAGCTAACCCCAAAACGAACCAAGCGGGCGGTTGTCATGCGCTTCGGTAATGACCGCAAAGATTGAGGTGCATTGAACTTGAAATTTAGCACTTTGGCGTCTTTGTCGTGTCTTCTTTTATTTGCACCTCAGTGCTCGGCGTGCACCTCACTCAAAATAAAATTAACAAAGCCACTTTGACCGCTGTGCACCCGTTGCCTTGAGCTGCAGAAAAATGATGAGCGCGTGGACCAAAAGAATTCGCGATGACGAGATTTGGAGGCGGCATTATTTCATTCAACTAATTCACTTGTTATCATTTTTTATGATCAAATTTCGTCTTTTACATTCTTTTTCCCAAATAGTTTTCTTAAGACGAACTACCTAACTGTAATGGATTAATAAATCGATTTGTATTTATCCACATATTCCTAAAATGTACATATATGCCTACCTAATCTATACTATCAAAAATATCCCTGATTTTCCAAAATGGAATAATTTGAATTTGAGTACCCCTGAAGAGGTTCATTTCTTTTTTATTTATTTTAATGTAGTTCCATACCTTAGTCATCAAAATCTATGAAGTCTATTAAATAGGTGCATATGTATCACAAATAATACCTTTTATATAATTTGTGCCGTACAAAGTTTTAATAGAACCAAACCAAACTGATTTTCTTAATGATCTTCTGCATAAAAATTATGGTAAACAAATTTTCGTATCAATTTGAAGAATATAATAAAACTTTATTATAAATAGCACTAGAAATGTTCAAAAGAGAGCATTATCTTATACTTTCTATTGCTTCTAATCTTTTAAAGACGGTTCTATTATTTTCAAAAGCAATTTTGTACAATATTTGAATTTTAAAAATTGAACAATGAATTTAAAATTAACGAGTCGATTAAAACTAAGCTTAAAACTGTGACTCTGTTGTTTATCTGATTCACAACAATTCTAAATTACGCACAATATGAACAATAACCACGATAAAGATAAATTTAAAAAACTACTAAACCTTAAATAATAACCATATTTTTTGTGGGTTACGTCTGGTCGATTAGTTCAGCTGTAATTATTTATAACTTCTATACTTCTCGATATTTCCAAGAAAAGCTTTTAAAAAAATGTATGTAAAATAAAAATTAATATTTTATACTTACAATTAATGCGATATACAAAATTTTAAATGTTGAGATATTTGAAATTCATAATATTCCTGATATTAGATTTTGATAATCAATTCTTGAAGTCGGTATGACGAAAATTGTGCAGTGACGTCGTTAAAATTGGTAAACAAATTCAAAGTTCTGCCATATTACGTAGATATCCAAGACTGTCTTAAGATATGTACGTATATATAGAGTAAATAATGGTGTTATACTTCATCTAAACAGCTGTGTAGCAATATCTGAAAAATGTTATTATGAGAGCGTGCCAGTATAGCATCACTTTCCTAACGGATGTCGTAACGTTGTAGTTCAAACTATTCAGTACCAATAATCAAGTATGTCATACATGTGCGGTGTAGCACCACATGTGGATCTTGTAATTCATAGAATGAGTCTATTCAACTGATATTGATAAATCAGGTATTAAAATAAGAAGAAGTCATTACATTGAACTTAAATAAATGATGTCATGTCCTTCTGAAAACAAAACAAAACACATAAGCTATAATACCTAATTAATTAAACACTTCTATTCTAACATTTTATCAATTTGAACTAAGTGAAGACAGGGATATAGTACAACATTGCTGTTTTTCTGCCTTCTACAATACTTCAGATATTATTTTTAAAAATTGTTTAAGATCACGTTTTTTTAATACTATCCACACTTAAGAGCTTAGCTAGAAAATTTGTTTAAAAAGGTTTAAAAATCAACGACTTACCGGCTTACTTAATTATTCAATATTTTCTTCAACTAATCCGAATATACATTACTCTGCTTAAGTTATGAAATCTCAGAGGAATTTAAAAAGTAATCTATAGTTAGTTGTAGGAACCTACTTTGAAGTATATACGATATTTTTTATTATTAATATATAGTAAAAGATTCTAATACTATTTTTATTATATCGAGTATAAAAGGTAGTTAACTTAAAAAACAATTGATCCAAACATGACATACAAATGAGACATATTTGTATAAATTGTATTGTCATAATAACATCCTCGAAAGGTATCATGTTGCCAATAAAAAACACGACATAATTCACACAAAATAACTTTTAATGAATTGTAATTTCATAAACGACATATTTTCTTTTTCTACTGCATTTATATCTACTACTAATCAATACATAAAACGTATAAATACGTGAATTTTAAATTTTCTATTTGCCCACATCCTGACTTTTTTATGGGGGAAATGCAAATAAACCTCCAAAAAAATGTCAACGTAAATCTCCTCCAATAAGAAGTCGAAGATATTTATGAACCTTTTGGGCACCATATCCCAACCATACTTGACATATTTATGAACAAATTGACCTCAGCCTTGACAGAGACAAACGAAATAACGTTTAACCCATCCAAGTTCTATCAAAAATATAAAATGCCCCTAAGGTCGCTGGCAACTCGTTTGCGTAGGGTTTTTGGAATGCTCTCAAAATAAAAAGCTGCACTTGCTAAAGGTTACGTCAGCCCAGAAGAAAATTAATTATTTCCGCGGTGATGTAATCCGGTGTCATTCAAATTATTCAATTTGTAACCGATAGTCGTGCATTTGCCTGATAATTTGTTATGATGGGAAAGGGCTTTTGGGAAGAGAAGGGCCCCCAAAACGAAGGTCATTTAGTCAGAGTTGTTATTCATGAATTGTATTGCTTTTGTTTTTCTTTTAATTTTTAGTTGAAACTATACAAACGGACATTCGAACCAAGTTTATTTGGTTTCTAAAAATTTATTAAATTTATTCGATTAGAAGCAGTACACCTTTCGTTTTAACTTTTAAATGGATTTTGTGCTAAAAACAAGGTATTTCCTAACAAACCACACATATTGTCCGTATAATCGAAGCGCATTTGCGAATTTTTGGGGCCACTGTCGAAGTCTAGCCAGTCAAAAAGGTGAGTGAAAAAAGCACATTGGACACGTGCCGTATGCAAAAGGGGGCAGCGAAAACTAAAAAAAATATAAAAAAAAAAAAAAATGAAAAATAGAAGAGACCACGAAAACTATGAAAAACAGGTTGATGAACTCCCACGGTGGCATTTTGCAGAGTTTACCGGACAGTGGTCATTTGTATGCGTTTCCTCAAAATAAATTCCCAATTTTATTTGATATAAACAAATTCAGTCGAAGTTGTCTCCCCAAAAATAACCAACCGTCTCAAACGGAGCAAAAATTTTGGTCTTTGATGTTGTTTACTAGCTAGCAAGAGGTGCGGCTAATCTAAGAGTCAAATGCTGTGTCGTCCCTCATGATATTATAGAAAAATCCGCGAAACAAGATTCGCCACCAAAAAATCGTTCGTTGTCGTCTTTTAGTTGCGACCAAAGTATTTTGGTTTGCAGAAATGCGTGCGTTGACGAAGTGCGTTCAGAGCGAATTTATTCTTAGCGACGGAGTGTAATTTGCATGAGACCAGTCTTGTTTTATTGGCTATTTCAGTCGGATGATGTGATTATGCTAGATCGCCGCACAAGATTATGCCATTTGTAAAACAATAGAAATCTAACCAATAGAAGTTGACTTTGACATTGATCAACGTAAGCATTTTGGACCATTTGAAATTTTAAGCAGTAGATTTTAAAGTTTAGACAATGTCTAAATAGAAAATAGCAAGGATTCTTAGAGTAGTTGACATTCGGGAAGGTCAAGTAGAGAAAGTTCATTAGCAGTCTAGCTGTAGCCCATTAGCGAAATCGTAGACTAGCACCTATGTATAGTATAATCGAACACATCGACGCCATTCATAATTAGTCAAAGTAGACAACACCATATACTTCTCGTTTAAAATTGAATGCATGAAAATGTCTACGATTATGTGCTCCAGTTAATCGTTAGAACTACAAAAGGAGGCAATTTTCGAGTACTTCCTAATCAATAGCTTGTTATCTTGGGAACGCAGTTTACGCATTAGTGTCTCAGTGAACCCACACATAAATATACACCCACACAGGGTTGATATTTGCCTGCAGTAGCACTTGAAAGTTTTTCAATGTCATCAGACACGAGGCGACTTTAAATCTGAAAGTTATTAGAAAAATAGAAATAAAATGCGAACGCAAAAAAAACAGAGTCCGAGTATTTTGAGATAAGATTACGCATCGTTACATTCACATATATTTTTTTTTTTCTATTTTATTGTGACTATAGAACGCAGCTATTTTTCAAAAGTATAATATTTTTTTTTTCTTCAAAATTTCCATGTCTCAGCGTCCCCTTTCTGCAACCGTGGGGCACCTTATTTTTCTCGCTTGAATTGTTAAATAATCTTAGACCCAACATAATGTCAACGCTCGAGACGCAACCTTGCAAATAGTCTCCAAGACACGTGGTTAATTTAAGCGCGATATAGACAGACAGTTTTGTCGTCGTTGTCTGTGATTTCTTCATCTCATTTCGGCTCATTTGAACCGCTTTTGTTTTTTTGTTTTTTTTTTGAGAATTAATTTTGATCTTTGGAATATGTACCAGGTATGATTGTATTTTCAAATAGTCAAAAACGAACAAAATTCAAATTTTATTTTATCTGAGTGTGTGCAACTATTTGGAGTGTTAGACGGAAGGGGAATTTATGTTATCTTGGATTTATGTATGATTAATGCATGAAGATTTTAAATGCTTCTAGGTACTTGATTGCAGCAGTAAGCTTATCGTTTATTGTTTTACTTGATATACCAAAAACTGGCGGACTGGCTGCGTTAGAAATTGCGTTTTAGATTCTCATAAATTTAATTTTTATAAGAAAAAAACAATAATTTTTCATTTATGACCGAATAACTTTTATTTTGATTGCATTACTAAGCAATTTTAAACATTGTCATGCACTCTTAGATCATCCTGAAGAATTTTTTATAAAATTATTCTCAAAAAGCATAAAAACGAAAAAGTATATTTTAAATATTAATTAATGTTAAAGATAGCAAAACATATTCGTTGAATGTTATGTCATAAACATACTTTTATACGGTAACTTAAGTAAAATAAAACAGTTTTTGACAAAAATAATAGTTACTTTTGTATAATTTAAACAATGTCCTGCGTATAAGCAGAAAATTGAAAAACTATTGTTTCAGACTATTCAAAAATCATTTTCGAAAATCATTTAAACCATTAGGATATTGTCAAACAAACAACAAGTTAAAGTGGTACAAATTATCACCAAATCTTATCATTTATATGCCGACTTGTTTTCAAAAAGCAAATGAATGAACAATGTCGGATTAAGATTGACTTTTAATGTAACTAACAAACAATTTTAATATTCAGTTCTGACTGTTCAGTTTTTACTATTTACAGTTCAGAAATCAGAAATCCTTTTAAAACTCGTATAATTTTGTACTGGGTACTAAAAAATTATACCTTAAGATTTAAGATAATAGTCAATCGCGAACATCTAAAAAACCCTGGTTGTTCTCTTAAAATAAAGCGCCCTATTATTGAAAACGTTCCAATCGAATCGAAATAAGTTTCCAAAACACCTCTTTGGCTAAAAATTCATTAAATGATAATGAAATAGGGACCAAAGTTTAATATCTCTACCTATAAAAAATTGTATGCTCGCAAAAAATATGTTTTACTATGTTAGACTTAATTTTGAAGAATCCCGATAATGATTTTTTTTTAAACAAATAGTCCATCTCCACTACCGCGTCAAAATACTTTTTCTTGCTTTTGATAGACTAAAGTTTGATATCTCATCTTCATGTTAAAATTACACTTCCTTTCAAAAAAAAGTTTTTGGTCATCGCAGACCTACTTTTTACCTACTTTTTCGAGTACCGTGATAACGTTTTTTACTAAAAAATATGAGATATTATCACAAACTTTTACTTTGCTTTTGAGACCTCTTATATGGATGCACTGGAAAAGGCAATGAATGAATTAAAAGAGTCTTATGCAATTTATTTATATTGAAAATATTAATTAATGAAAAGGCTTCCATAGTACAAAACATGTTTTTACAGTTAGATATATTAAAGAGGTATTATTTACTATAAATAGGGTATATTTGAAATCATACAAAATACACAGTATCATTGTTCTGACATAATTTACTTATAAAAGCTTAAACTTTTAAATTTTAGGTGTTTTGTAACGTACTCTTTACTGTCATGGAAGCTCGGATTATGAGACCTTAAACTCAATTTACACTAAAATTACTCCCAAGACCTCAACTAAAAATTTGGGTGGAATATAATTATTTCCTACTTATGCATTTGTTGGGGTATTTAGATTTCAGAAAGTGTAACATCTAAAAACATAAAGATTAAGAAGTTACTTTGTTAAAATTATTAATAGTCATTAAAGGCTATTTCCATTCCGCAAAATTTCGAATGCGTAATATATTTTGGTATTCATCTATTTAGGTGTTTTCCGGAATTTTTAATGAATATATATATAAAAGAAAAAAGCCGGAAAAGACCTAAATTGAACTTTAACTTGTAAACATGTTTACAGTGAAACTGCAACAATTTATTTCAGGAAAAATTCTAATAAGGTCAGATCTAAGTGGCTGCGTCGCAGCGATTAAAACCGCTTAATCAGCTGCATGGAATCATCCTAATTTTTAATTTCCTTCACGTGCTCACCGACTATCGGAGTTCAGCTTTCGATTTCAATTTCATTGTCAAGTATGACGAAGCAGCTATCCACCGCAATCGAGTCTATTGCACCTTATTTATTTATTTTTTTTTTTTTACTTTGCTTTTTATATTAGCTATAGGTTTTTCTTCATTTTATTCCGAATTCCCCCAAAGTTGAATGTCCGACGAAATTATTTATATTCAAACAAAAATTGCCGCGCGTGTGGTGCTATCAAAATGCAAAAGTTCATTTATCGCAGCAAAAGAAAAAAATTCAGTTGAATTCATTTGCTGCTGCGGCTTTTTTTCTCACTCTTTTCTCAAATATTTTTTTGCTGGTGGTGTTGTTGATGTTGTTTATTTTTTGGTTGCTTAACGAAAATATTCGCAAGCTTATCTTCAGTTTATCTTTTGTATGCGAGCGCACTTACCAATTCAACTCTGCACCGCGCTCACCTTGCATTCGGGGATATCGCACCCAAAACGCCCCGATAGCAGCTGTTGGCGGCCAATGAACCGATCTGAAATAGGTAAAAAATAAATATAAAAATATAGGAAAAAAAAAATTTGATATATTTCATTTTCCCGCGTAATCAAAAAGTTATTGCCACCTCTGTTCACAATTCACATGCACAAAATGTGGGCTTTGTGTGATGCAATTTGTGTTTATCTTCTGGAGCAACGACTTCTTCCTAACGTCGAACGAAGTCTCATGAACTTCCAATTTTATATTCGGCGGACGAGAAGAGTCTTTTGTTTGCTCAATTTAACGCATAATTTAATACATTTCGCGAACGTTTCCCATTAAAATCATTCCTTGTTCGATATCGAAATAATGCTAAGACATTTCAAAGGCTTTATTTGCTGGGCACCAAAATATCGTAGGATCGATGAAATTATGACAACATCTCTCAATATACCACTTAATCACAAGTGCTTAACACTCATAGCATAATTGATTATTCAGGCGAACGTCCCACCAAAGCTTATAAGACAAATTTTATATATAAAATAAAATAAGCGTTAACTGATGCGTTCCCGAATCGAAATTACCGGAGCATATCATTTGCAATAGCTAACAAAAATACAAGTAAAGCCTAACCCACTGTATTTAATATTATACTATCGTAAATTTAATTCAATCGATAGAGTAATACTTTCTTACATGTTTTTGAAAACCATTTCAAAATTTGTCAATTTATAAAAGTAACAGGCTCTCTTTTCTACTGCTTTTGAACCTTCCCATTTCATATAAATCTACTCTTTAAACCACAAAAAACTGACAACAAAACATATTTATATTTTAATTTTACTATACCTATCTTCGAAAAACAAGATTTCCAGTATTCCAACAAACAAACAAAATTAGTATCATATTTTCTAGAATTGATCATATCTCTCAAAAATATTTCTAATTAATGTATGAATGCAATTTTTAAGAGTATCATGACCTCTTTAGTTAATATCGCGGTGAACCACGATTTTCTGTTTTGATGACTTTCATGCATATCTTCTAAATTTCGATTATATCAATGAAAATCACGCAATTTTAATTACTCCGAAAAATATTATGAATTTTTGTTATAGGGTTATCATTTTGGTTGACCTGATAAATACAACTATGTATGTAAAATGGAATCATGCAGACCTTTATTGCACTCAAATAAATAGTGGAAAATTTTATGAGTAAGAGAAAAAAGTAGGTTTTTTTAGAATTTGCAGTAAATTATGGAGTTTCATAAAACGCACTATCCAGCTAGATATTAAACTTTAGTTTAAAACCTTCTTTCACGAAGAAACCTTTTGGTTTTAGTACATATGTTTCTACCTAAAAATAACATTTTCAGCGCGAATATCTTAAGGGGGTCTATGGGAGTAAATTTCAAAGGTTGAATAAAAAGAAAATAAAAATTACATTTACCTAGTACTCATTTTTACGGAATTTTTATAAGAAATTTTTGTATCAAAAAATTGAAAATTCAAAGAATTATGAAGCTCTATATTAAGCCATTAAATCAATAAAAAATTCTTGAAAATATCAAAAAATGTTTCTTTGAGAAAAACGCATTTAAATTTTAGAGTAACTTAGGGCAGTGTAATTCTCTCGTGTTCAAATCGTTATAACTTTATAAATCTTGAACATTTTAAAATGTCTTTTACACAAAGTCTATACTTTAAATTTCTACTCTAGGATACCCCTTAAAAAGGCACTTAAATATGTGTGTAATCACGATAATATTCTCAGACGAGTATTCTTTTTTTAATTGAAAACCTATAAACATAAATTAATATCCCTAAACTGTCTCTTTTTTAAAATCATTATAAAGAATGAACACATCTTTCTAAAAATTGATTCGAATAAATAAGCATACAGAATGTACAGACAATTATTGAAATATTTGATTTAGATTCGACTTTTTATAAATAAGCTATTTTCGAAATACGATGCATTTGTCCTTTTTAAAAAGCTCTAAATATCGATAAAATGGGTGGGGAGCGTTCAGAAAACGAGTGAATAAATGAATGATGGTTCTACTTTGATCCTAATGGGGACTAAAGCCCAATAACCTTCTATTCATGAAGTAAATGCAACGATTTAGTTCCCTTCCTGGAAAAATCGTCATAAATAAGAGCCATGCGAAAATTTTCCATTTCCGAACATGGTGCAGAGCTGATAAGCCATTTAGTCGTTCCCCTGGGTGGTAGTAATCCGCTAGAAATAAGCTTAGCCGAATTTTCTAGAAATTTATTGGATTTCGGGTGCCAAAAATAGCCCCGGGGCTTTTGCAATGCACAAGCCTATGACCTTTCTAAGTCCGGTGTGCAGCAGTGTGCGTATGCAAATATTTGTTCCACTGCGAGCATAGGCCCCGGTCCCGGGCGCTTTCCATAGTGTGTGCATGGTGCGATTGCTTGTTGTTAGTGCTCCGTGCACGGGGCCACTAACCTTCTAGCCTTGACTGCTCCAACTTACAGTCCGAAGAGCCCCGAAATATTTATCTCCGCCGATAGACACAAGTGCCAATTTTTTTTTTCCTGAGTATCACGCACACTCGCGTTGCGTTTTCTTCAAGAGGCGTTAGATAAAGCTTACGAAAAGTCCACGGAAATGACTTATGCGATTTTGGGGCTCAACTGGGACCGCCAGTGTTTTTTCGGGGACAACACACACCCAAATCGACTGACACAGAGCACCACGGCACACGGTGCTATAAATCGCTCCTATGAGCGAGGTGCCCCGGCGGCACCGAATTTCTTTATTGGATCCAGCCCGCGAACCCTCCACCCCGTCCCGGCCACTAGCACGCACCCAACGAACGTCCGCAAGCGTCGTTATCAAAACAAATTACACAACCACTGGGCAGCATAATTCTTATGTTGCTCGCATGTGACTTTTCTCCGAATCACCATGCCGGGCCGAATTTGAATATCCCGCAGCCCCAGGTCGCGGCTGGCCGTTTGGCGCATTCTTCATTTTCTTTTTTTATTTTATTTTACGTAGTTTCAGACTCGCTTCATAGATTTATTGAGTTCCCTCGGCTGTTACTATTTTTTGTTATTTTTCTTAC
The DNA here is from genome assembly GCA_963969385.1 of Philonicus albiceps. Classification (NCBI taxonomy): domain Eukaryota; kingdom Metazoa; phylum Arthropoda; class Insecta; order Diptera; family Asilidae; genus Philonicus; species Philonicus albiceps. The sequence goes on from OZ017775.1 coordinate 30,714,383, forward strand.
TTTGTTTACAAATCACACGCAGCAACAAAACCACCACGATGCGTGCGACCAGCAGCTAAAAGGTTCAACGTGCGTGTTTCTGACTGCTCCCGATTTCCCTCCACCTCTTAATTTTGTCCTTCCTTAAATTTAATAGATTTTGTTCTTTTTCATTTTTTTTTTTTCGTTTCGACGCATGCACTATTTTTTAACACTTCAACATATTTTTAGTGTTTTCAAGCTTTAAATCGTAGCACCGGGTTGTGTAGGAGTTTTTTTTTCAGTATTTTTATCTCAATGGAGGAATGTAATCTAGTGATAAAATTGAGGTTACAACGCCGTGTTTATGCTGTGGGTGGAAATATTTTTATACCAAAATCCAAATAGCACTTTGTCCTCTATTGTTAGGGAAGTTGAATTTTCTGATTGACAAATTGCGATTTTAACTCTGACAAAATTTTGATAAAATCAGTTTAGTATTTTTCTTGTTAAAATCGTTTATTAGCCTGAATAGAGAACTAAAACTATTTGGAGAATTAAATTGGCAAACATACACATGTAGGCGAAAATTGATTTATTTTTTTCAAATATCTGACGTACTCCTTGAGTTTGTCATAACGTAACAGATTCAACGCGAAAAAAGGACAATGGTAGCTCAGTTAGTTAGAGCATCAAAGCGCCAACTCGAAGAACACAGGTTCGATCCCTATTTTGCATAAAGAATAAAAGTAAACATTTTAGTTTAATATTGCATAAGGTCGGTACTGTACCAAAAATTTCAAATAGACTGCATAGTTTTGCGCAAAATCTTTATTTTGTAAGAATGGATACTACTCGTATTTATAAAATTCAACAGAAAATTATTCAATAGTCAATCTTCTAAATGAGAGTATCACCTATCGAACAGTGAAAAACTTTGTTAGTTCGGTTCAGTACCTTCTGAGATTACCCCCAACAAACTCATCAACTTAACCTCTTTATTAGTTAGTTAAATTATGTAGATGTAAAGCTTGTAGATAAAATATTCGATATTTTCTTATTCAAAAGATCTTTATCTTTTATAAATGTTGCTAGGGTTAAAATAAAACCACAAAACCTGATGCAATAATGCTATAAATTGCAATAAATCATGCTCGAAATTTAAAGGAAACCTTTTACACTCACACAACCCGCAAGGAATCCTTCTAAAGAAGATATATATAAAAAAAAAAAAAAAAAGCGTCAGACTCTCTTTTGCAATTCTATTGAGTGAGCATTAGACTTTTATTCCCGAGACTTTAATTATCCAACTCCACGAGCCTGGTATATTTTGAACACTTTTGAGGGTCACTTTAGAACTGCAGCAGACTATAGACGAATAATCATTATTTATGTGTCCCCCTATCAACAGTCATCATCTCAAAAATAAGGTTGTCTGCAGCACACATGACGGCTGTACTTGAACTTCCTTAAAAGCCAGACATTGCGCAGTTCCAGGTCGAATGCGGCGGCCTCTTTGTTGACCGCCAATTTAGCATGATTTTGTTTATTTTAATATGTTTCAGTAGTTTGAGGTCATCGAATTAAAATCTAACTACCTTAGAAACACATACGTTTAGTAACTAAATATGCCTATTCTTATTTGTGACTGAAAAATTCAAATTATTTTATTTATGTGTATTACTAATAACAACTAACATTTTTAGAATAAAATCGCTCTAGATTCTTTAGTATACAAAAAAAAAATTTTATTCATTCTAAAGAGTAAATCGTAATGTGTGTTGCATAGTTTTGCATTTTTTTACAATTTTAACTATGTTTTTATTGGGCATTACTTTCTCGGAATTGAAGTTTTAAGTACATTGCGAAAAACTTAAAATTAGTTTACTATTTATGAGGAAGTACGAAACTCTATTAATGAATAAAAATGAAATTGCTATAGGTAAATTATACTGCTATAATACTTTTGGCATGCACCTGAATTGTGACCTACCTATGGACACATTTGAATATATTTTTTTTTAGTTGTAATTAATCGATTAAATTAACATTAGAATAATAAAATGTGATTACTAAGCAGATCACATTTGTGACCTAAATATCAGAAAAGGAAAAGACAACGCATGCATTGGTTCATTTAGAAAATACTCGTAAAATATTAGGTCTCAGTTTTTAATTGCTTATAACAGAATAGGGCAAATACTAAGAATATAGTACAACTTGGAAGAAATAGAAGAAGATAATAAGTAAGCAATCGTATCACATATTTACAATATTACAGCTGCGATTGTATCATTTCAAGTCGTACTCTTATATTTACTTTGATAGAGAATAATAATAAAATATGCCAAATGGTTAATCAGACTTCAAAATGTATATGGCCATTTTTATAGAAAATGAACATTACCGATAACCATAACTAGATGATATAAATCTCCAATAGTTAACAATTTACTTACAAAATAACCTTAAGCACCATCATTGGTTTACTTTCACACATTACTGTAATTATAAAACTATTTTTTTAATTATAATTATAATAAATGAACGTATAGTTTATAATGCTATTCCATTTATAACTACTTTCCCCTATATTTAGAAAGATGTTTGAATAGAAAACGTCTTCAAACAATTTTATAAATCCAATGTTTACATCGAAGCCACGTTTCTTTTACCTTATATTTTTTATGTATGGTACTTATCAAATCATTTCAAAATTATTGCTACTAATCTTTATCCACCTTAAAAATCCAGCTTTGTATGACATAATTGGTTATTTTAAAACAGCAAATTTAGTAAAAATTCAAAAAAACAATTTCGATAGACAACACTTGGAACAATAACTGGTGTGTTTGCAAACATGTTTTCCATACGAAGCCGTTTTAATCGTTTGCAATTGCTTCAGAAATTTAAGAGTTTCATCTTTATATTCAAAATTATCTGATTAGATTATTATCTAAAAGGCTTTTTATTTATATAGAAAAAATTTCAATTAATTCTCCAATTCTCGAAAGTGTGTATCAAATATCCTAAACCTACATTAAACTCCTTTTTTTTAGCATTATATTCATATACGGGACTATGTTTTACACTCGAAATACTCAATTTATAATCAAATGAGAGTAATTTTAAAATAGAGAAATATAAATCGGAGGTCAGTGCCCGTATTTGGTATTCCGATTTGATTAATAGCAACAAAGAAAAACATATTTTCAATTTATGTGATATTTTCATTTCGATTAAGTACACACGATGAAACAACAATAGTAGAAAGTAAAAACAATTTACGATTTAATAACTTGCTTTGTGAAATTTGCGTAATATTAATAACTTAATAGCACACATTCAGTTTAAAATTGTTAGAATTACTACTGAAAAGAAAGGATTTTTTGAATTGAAATTGACCATACTGTTTCATAAATAATTTTTATTTCTTTGTCTAAATCTTAGTAAATGATGGTAATACTAAGACATAATAGTTTATTTTCTAAGCAAAAACTTTTGATATTTAGGTCCCTATAAAGTTCAACCTTTCTTGGTTTACAAAGTTATGAAACCTCTTGATTTGTATTGATTACAGGAAACGTTTGGCTTGAACCAAAAGAGAATGAAGTGTAAAAAACAAGGTAAGGTAAAAAATTAAGACGTTTTCTTCATTAACGACTGTAATAAAAAAAAACTACAGATTTAACGAAAACAGGATTTAATTTCAATATTAAGAACACCTATACTAAAACGGTCCCTATTGATACTCGTAGTTTAATTTTCATTAAAAATAATCAAGGAAAAACACCTGCCATTGCAGATTGATCATAAGATCTCCTGTGGTGATATGCCACAAACTTGATCGCCCTCTTGGCATGATGAAGCACGTAATTAGCCAAGTAGCTTACATCGAAAAAAAACATTCTATTTCACAAAGTGAGTTTACTTTGAGTAATTTTTGTATTTATCTCAATTTCTTTGGTAATTTTCAATTATGACAGGTTTACAATTCGGTTTAGCTCTACAGTATGTACCTAAAACCTCCCATAGAACACCTTCTTCCTGTATAATGGTAAAAACTACTTCAAAAAGAAATTTATTAATATTAAAAAACTTATTTTTAATACAAATATTTAGTTTAATTTTCTTAGAAAATAGTAGATGCCCATTATGACCCTATAGCCCTTACGATTCTAAATAACTGGGTTCTAAAAGAGCAGACTCGTTCTTCAATATTACCTAATCGCTCTACTTAAGAATTTGAGTGTATGTGAATTGACTACTTGAGTTTTAGGCGGACCCATCATTTGACCGGATTCAATTAAATGGAAGGTATTAACCTAATTTAACGTTTTATTATTCGTTATTATTTAGTGCCCCCCACAAGTACTCTACTGGTTTTAAATCTGGCGACTATGCGAGTTAGTTCAATATGTAAAATCCTTTTTCTTGAACCCAATCTTTCAGCAAATCTACAGCAACATAAGACCCATATTAGAACCGATCCATTTTTTATTTTTATTACTTGCTAGACTTGGGATTAGAAAGATTGGACATTTAACCGGTGAAGGACCGTACTCTAGAATGATGAATACAGTTTTTATTATTTTATTTTTGAGAGACGTTGATGGACAACTCATTTTCTCATTTTTATATACTGAGAAAAATGAAATACGTTAATTTAATAAAAACATTGCACTTGATTCAATTCTTCCAATCTCGAAAATTCATGAAATTGAATAGATTTTCTTTAGTTTAAGAACGAAATGTATGGAAAATGCACTTCATTAAATCAATAAACACTTACACTTTATTACGAAAACGTATGTTTTTAAAACCTAATACAAGAAAATGAACAAAATCAATAAATAGTAGAATTATTAGAAAAAATGCTATATATGTATGAAATTAATTAAAATCTGTATTTATTGATTTAATAAATCTTACAGTCTCAAAAACTTTAAGAAAATTATTAATAATTTAAGAATATTCCTCATGAAGGCAACAAACTTTGGCATGATTGGTTCTGATGTGGTTATGCCGTTCAGAAGTTTTAGGTTTGATTTCCCTGATAACAAAGTAAAATTTGTTTTAAATCCTTATATTGAAGTTAATTTTTAGGGGCTAATATTCTTTAACCCTTTGCACTATAATTGTTTTCCTAGTTTGTTCTCGGCCAACTCTGATTTAAGTTTTATCGTTTTGATATCACATGTTAGGTATGAAGTAATTCCGAAGCATTTTTTGAATAAAACTGCTTCCCAATAATTTGCTTTATATATGAAGTAACCAGAGGTAACTTAAGAGTACTAGGGAAAAATAGTTTTGTCACACCAGATATGACTTCATAGTGCAAAGGGTTTTTCATTACTTTTACGAATTTACAGTGTAGTGTACCTAACTATTAAATTAAGGTCTATATTAATTAAAAGTGGTTTAATCATAAATAAAACACCATTTGTTTTTAGAAGAGATAAAATTATAAAAAAATAAGAGAGTTGCAATTCCACATGATCGAATTTGTTGTTGTTGGAAAGTTAAGATAATTAGGGTTGGTCCTGTATTTAGTATCCTGTCGGATGTCTATTATAAAAACCGCATCCACCGGGAATTTGTGGGTTATTTGAAAAATCTCCATATACCCGAAAAATGGTCAACTTTTTCCAGTCCCCAGGGTGCCGTCAAGACCCTAAAGAAAAAAAAAAAAAATTTGTCTTCGTCCGAATCTTTAAAGGTTTCTTTCGGTTGTTTGCAAAGAAATCCCCACTCCCCCACCCCCCTACTCCATCCCATTCGCGCCCACGCAGCGGCAGTGTGTCTTAGCGCGTCTCAACACATCCCGGATTATGCAATGTGCCGCCCACACTCTCCACCAACTTATCGTCCTTTTGCCCGCTCGCTTCGGGTTTATGTGCTATTTGCAACGAGGTCTCGATGTTTTCCGTTTATTTAGCGCTCCTTTTGCGCTGGAAGGCACTTTATTCGGGGGCGCATAAATCATGGCCCGCACATAGCTCAGATTTGGCTCCTTTGTTTCTTGAAAACCAGAAGTGCGTGCGTGCCTGGACTGTGATTTATGTGATGGGCCGCTCGCTCTTTGCGGTGCGTACGCTATGCAAACGGGTTTTCTTCGGTAAGGAAATTTTCACTTTCCCGCCCGAACAAAACGTCACTTGAATTGGTAAAACTCGCGCGACGGTTTATTTGCACACTGAACGACTCAAAAAGGCACCAAAAGCATGCAAAATTAGACGACCCAACGGTCGCTGGGAAATTTCGGAAGGGAGTGGTAAGGGCAAAGGGCTGGCATGTAGGTCTCGTATGCGTGCCCAAAATACATTTTAAGTGAAACATAAGGAGGAAAAATCTCAGAAAAAGGGTTGCCACACGCAATTCATACAATTTGTTGCGATGCGATAACGTCCAGGTAAATCAATGCCCTTAGGCACGAGGTGAAGAAAAAAATAAATAAATAAAATAATGTTGCGATAGTGCGAACAGTTCGCGTTGATAAAGATTTTCACGAGCCGGATTCAACCAACGTATTGGGAATTTAGTTGCACAGGTGTGGCCCGCTCCATTGTATTACATTTTCGGCGCACCATTTTACGCCTCAAAATTTTTATTCCCCCAAAAGAGACGCGCAACGCAAAGCTTCCAATTCGCCAATGCATGAGCCATCAAAGCGCGCGCGCTCACACTATCAAAGTAAAATTTTTATCTATGTATCCCACATCTATCTATCTGGCTAAAAAAAATTTGTTAGATCAGCCGCAGAACCCACAGATTGGCTGGCCGGGCGGCGCGGATCGAAACGATTGCACATCGCGCGCACAGGCCTTATAAGCGGGTGGCGCGAAAATCGCGCGTCGTCCACCGTAGCCCTGATCGTAACCTTGAAATTTGCTGCGACGCAAACTCTGGCCGCACCGCGCGCGACCTGCCAACCTTAGCGCGATCCCACTCAGGCGCGGGCAAGATCGCTAGAAAATTCGTTAGACGAATTTAACCCGTCCCGGCGGGCAGGCGGTTCGCGGATCACGGATCAGCGGCTGCTGCTGCTGCTGCTGTGCTGCATTCGCTGGTTGTAGCCAAATTTCATCGATCGTGGGACAAATTTTTTTTTCGTTTTTTTTTTTTAAATATCGATCGCGAACCCGTTGATTTTTGGTAGAAAATTACGAATCGAATCGGATATTTCGAAGCGATCGTACTACACCCGAGGGCCGAACAAAACTATCCTCGTACGTCGTGGGGCAGCGAACTGCAGCCCCGAAAGGCGCTCTTTCACCTGCAGTTATGGGCAGCAGCGCCACAATGAAGTTCTGCTGCCATCTTTCGTCTTTTTCAGCTGCAATTAGCTGCTCGCCGTCACCGGTTGCATTCGATCGGGTTGGGTTGCAGCACCGGATGGGCCGATCACAACTGTGAACCAACCCTATAAATGCACGCAATGCACTTTAAATGTCTTACCGAGCTGGGGCTCAATCCTTTGAAATATTGAAGAAATTTTCATTTTAATTATATCTTTTATTTGAGCTTGTAGGCGAATTTTCTTTCTAAATATTGCAAAAAGATTTTTTTATTAAGATACCAACGAAATTTTATTTATTTAGTCACTATCTGTTACTATTTGAATAGCTAAAGACCTCTGGACTGCAGAATGTTAACTTAATTTTATTTTAAGATAAAGCTTTTTTAAATATTTAAATCCCGACACTACATGCAGTAAGTAATCAAAAATTCCAAATGGAAATTTTATGTTTCTCGCTTATAAAAATGTCTAAAATATTTTTGAATGACATCATAGAATAATAACCAAGGATAAGGAAAGTAGATACAGTAGTTGCACTATCTAATAAAATTATGATCTATTGATTCAAGTCCTAAACTAAGGGCTAAGAGTACAAGAAAAAAGACCAATACCATCATAGTTTTCCTCTGGCCTAGCTTGCTCATCACTAGAAACCAGGTACAATTTTAATCTAGGTATAAGTCACTAAGATTGCTCGGTTATTTTTTACAAAATCAAAATGAGTAGGACAGCAGATTGATTACCTAAGCTTTACATCCCTCAGTTATGAGATGATAACGATAAGTAGAAAGGTAGAAATTGTGTCCTTAAAATTTGATTGAATTAACAAGATGAGTTGATGAGCATGAGAATTAGTTTGTATGAGCTGTTGGTAGAGGTGGGTTACTTATTAAATCCAGTCCAATTTTCAAAATTCTGGATCAAAAAAGGTGCTAATAGTGTTGGTAGGCTATTCCGGCCATTATAACAGAAATCGAATTGCATGGAGTTTTGCGTTATTAGAACAGAGGAATCTTACATCTTTCTACAATAGAAAATTGACTTTATAACCCTTTCGCTACTATCGGTGACTATAGTCACAAAACGCCACCTCTACACGATGGGTGACTATAGTCACCGGCTCAAAAACGCCGCCTCTATACGATGGATGATGGATGACTATAGTCACTGGCCAAAAGACGCTATCGTGTATAGGTGGCATCTACAAAATTGAGGGGGTCAAGTCAAATGCAATAGACTCGTTTTTCCAATTATGAACCCGTATTATTTTGCTTTTGAAAACTAATGAATTTTTGAGACAAACGCTTTGGCCCTGAATCCTGCATACTGCGAGCGTTTAATGTGCGCACTTTCGGCAAGGAGCTCCGTTCCACGCGAAACACTTTTCATTGAGTCCCGCCGTAGCGAAAGAGTTAAGATGGATATCTCCCTTATTTTAAAAATTCAATTTTCTATTGCAAAAAGATGTATTTTTTATCTTATTCGTCAAGAGCAATTTACAAGCATTGTATTTTAGAGTATCCTTTCTTTTTGGCATATGTTCGTCGTCGGGGTCGCTAAATTGTAGGAATCGAAGGGGTAAAACAATTAAAAGATACATTTTGTTTCAAAGTAAAGCAATCAGTTAAATCAATGATCTTGACTTTATTCTTCAAGGTCAAACTAATTTAAAGAGTAAAAACTATAATCGAAAAATTATCTTACTTTCCCATTAGTTTTTCAAGTCGTAGGGGTACAGCTCTGAGGGTACTTAAGGAAACTACGCAAAAGTTAGTTAAGTTTAGTCTAAAATTTTTTAGGCGATTTTAGTTAGACTTAAGATTTGTGCAGATTTGACAGACTTTAAAGAAATTGGACGCAAAGTCTTAATGAGAGACTAAGGCTATTATTGCTATTCCTTTATTTTAGTTCGTTTAGTTAGTTATTACAAAAAACCCTTAGAAGTCCTAATGGATTTTAAAAATAAATCATTTTAACGTTGCTAGCAAATAAGAACCTTGCATCAATTTTTCAATAACAAAATTTCATTTATTTTACATAAAAGCGATATTTTGCCTAAACCTTTTATGTTTTCGGTAACGGAAGAATTTGCATAAGTTTCGTAATAATTGCGTAGAATGTGGTTATGCAAGAGAACTGCGTATTAACCGCAATCGTAATAATTCTTGGAAACTTAGCAGCTCCATTTGGGTGTAGGCAGATGCTGGACGAGGAGTTGCCATCGCGTTGTTGACAACCGCGAAAACTACAGTGATGGCCTTAAAAAATTCATCGTAAGGAACCGCATATACTTCGGCGTAGTGGAGCTTAATAAGAGGCCACTCCAGCGTTAGCAGATAAATTTAATAAATACTTCCTGCGTCAAAAAACATTCCTAGTCAATAATCCGTCCTAACCCGGAGTTCCCGGAAGGGGACTGGGGTACTGGGGGTTGGGGGGCGAATCCTTGATGTTTCCTGTAGGTCTCTAATAAAAAAAATGTCAAAAACAACAGCCGCAAGCAAAAGCCCCGGGAGAGATTTGTGTGGCGCCATCGGTCTTCCCGAGTCCCGGAGACTTGAGCCTTTCAATCCGCCTCCTTCGGCTACAGTTGGATTCATTTAAGCCGGCTCGCACACAGCCATCCAATAGCAACCTCCTTTCCGTCGAAAACGTTTTTCTCTAGCCTCGTCCTTTGATTTTATTGTCTCGAAACGATTTGAATGCGCTGATAATAACAATAAAGGACAACAGCAAATAGGCTGGAACTTGAAAAGTTTCTCTAGCGTCTACACATCTCCGCATTTTCGCATCTTCGCATCTTCGCTACTTTGTTACTTTTCTAAGGATATGTGGCACAGCGGTGTAATACCGCCGCGTTCCGCGAAAGAATGCCGCCGCCGTTTCAACTGAAAACTTTTTGCAACTTCTTATCCAGCGGTGGGAGGAAAGCATTTTTTTTTTTCTTTTTTTTCTATCTTCCTGATTCTTTTTTATCGCCTTGGCAACTTATATAATGCGACATGGGCAGTTTTGGGGAGGAGGACTACTCAAATGGAAAATTTAATAAGAATTGACACAATTGAGAGCAATGAAACATTTTGCGGGATTAATCGACACAATCCGCCCATGAATTGTTTTTAGTCGGTAATCTAAAACAAAAAAAGAGAAATATTTGCATTCCTAAAAAATTGCGAACAAAATGTAAAACTTTTAGGAAAATAAGCCAATTCTTTGGCGGGCTTAGAAGAAGTGGGCAAGTAACTTTTCAGCGTGTAGTACTATTTGCGTAATTTAAATTCAGAGCAATATTTGAATATGCATTTTGAAAATCATTCAATTAACAAGTTTAAAACTTAAATTATTGTTGATTGGTTAGTTGATTTTTATTTAATTCTTATATCTAGGGGTCTCTGGTAGTTCAGTTTTTAGAGCGCTGTCCTAAAGTCCCAGAAGCTGTGGGTTCGAATTCTACGAATTACCACGGTCTCTTGCGCTACATGGGCCAAAATTGGCCTAAGTGTGCCTTTCTAGACAACCACAGAAACTTAACCTAACCCATATCTAAGATAGTATCAAACTATACAGGATATAAAAGAAAAATTTTCGTTTTATATTATTGAGTAATGAAAAATCATACAAATCATACCGGGATTAACTTAATACATATAGCTTAAAACTATGTAATAATATATTTTATTTTTATTTATTCTTTAAATTACTTTGACCTTAAAGAATAAAGTCAAGGTCATTACCTGAACGATAATAGATTAACCCTCTATATACACTTATTACAGAAAAACCTTCTGAATTGCATACATACATACATAACATATAGAGGGTATTGCGGAACTAGGAGTATATGAACGAGATTATACCAATTGATTCTATAAGGTCTTTTGATCAACACTTGTTCAGAGTATACCTCACACCGCACAAGAATTGTATAACTCCTTTCAGAATTTGAAGGAAAATTTGCCGCATATCCAACTCTATAAAAACAATCGGTTCACAAATTAAGATATTGGTCTACAAACTTTGGAAATTATAATTTTTAGAACCCGAAATTTTCACCTTCAATAGAAATTTCTTCCCAAACAAATTTATGCAATAAAATATTACAAATTCGATGTGGAAATGACAAATTTATTTTTTCAAATAACATTAAACGTTATATCAATGATGATTTTAACGAATTCTCATTTATTATCCTAGACTGTCCTTAAAAGGTCCAATTCTCTCAATAGACAAAATATTTTCTACTACGATTTTAAGTGGTAAGGATGGATTTTAATGGTAAGGGGATTACTCGATTACCATACCCCCGTTCATATATGTGATTTCGAAACACCCTGTATATGGTAAAACAACTTATATAGATTTATTTACTGAGTAATAGCTATTTATCGTATAAAACATTTTGCATAACAATTACTCACATATTTTACCAAGCTTCCACAGTTATTAATAAATTCATCTTAAAAATATTCTTATTATTTCCCTATAAAAATCGTGGAAGAATTATAGGAATTTATTTTTTGAATCCTTTGAAGTAGATACTTAGGAGCTATTTTAAGCCCAAAAAGAAGGTGTAGTGCAGGCGTTAGTTATGTAAAATGTTTATTTTTAAATATAAACTTAGATATTATCCCTTAAATTATTAAGAACTCACACTACCTTAGTTTTATCAAGCATTTAATATAAAGGGATATTTGTTATAGTTTTAAATTTAACTTTCCTTAAACTATTTTTAATGTATCTTCTTAATTGGATATTAATGATTAAGATTATTAAATGAATTACAAAAAATACACATACGTTCTAAAAAATTGAAGCGATTTCTCTTATAAATGAATTTGTAATCTCTTTAATTTAAAAATAGAAATCAAAACGAATCAATCAAAATTCGAATTTATTTAAAATGGGAAGGATATTTTAAATCGAATTGATTCATATTGATTATTTTTGGTATACATCAAAAGATAACTCTTAATATTTTTAAATAATACTGCATATGAATATAAAGTAAGACTATAACGAAAAAATATATTATCGGAATATGTTTCTTTTCCTTTTCTTGAAATTATTCTAATCAATCAGATGATGTACATGAATCAATAGGCCTAGAAATATTAAATTTCTTTATATACCATTTTCATGGTAACAAGCTAATTAGATCTGTTAAAAATATGAAAATTAACAACAGATCATTCGTATTTAAAAAAAAATAATAGATAGAGTAAAAGTTAGAAATTTGGACTCGATGGATACGCGTAATGTAATCATGGTTTTCTTAAACCGATCATACTCTTTTAACAAATTTTGAATCAATTTTTAAATGAAAATATTGCAGCCATTTGTCTGTCGTTATTATTTAAGTTAAGCGAATAAAAATGGGATTTTGGTAAAATACGATTTCTTGCAAAAGATCTAACAAATTTGATTTTCTCATAAAAATAAGTTACTTTTATAAAAACAAAAAAAAAAAAAAAACCTTCACCTTCTTCAGAATTACCCTGTATTGTACTTGTGGAAAAAAGAAAAGGTGTGTAATTACCAACTAAATTGTATTGAAGGCATTTTCTGTGGAAAGTTAACGCGGAAATTGGGGAAATTTTTAGCGCACGACAGGACATTACCTTTCGGTTAATTACAGACTATCACCGGTAGACCTTGTGATAGTTCGCCAATCAGAAATTCCCTTAGGAAAATTAGGACCGCTCACCGCCTAATTCCCTAGAAATGGTCACACAAACGGTACTGCTGCCGGATAGGATGTCCATGAAACGGTCATAGTATCGCATCACACGTCCAGCGGATCATTTGCATAAATAACGAATAACCTAGTTAAGGGTGGTAGCTACAGGGTGGGACGTAAACTTGTTGAATATATTTACACATAAAAAATTTATCGAAATATTTCTGAACTTAAGGACGAAGAGGCGTAAAATTCGCGCTAAAGTTTGGGTGCTCCGCTGACCATTGGATATATAGGGGGAAGGGGTGGCATCGAAGGCCAGTTACCGCGTCACACATATACAATTTGGTCCCTTCCCTTGGACAAAAAATTTATTTCATTCGGCCAAAATTCAATTTGGGGAAAGGTGCGGACCCGAACCGATTCCAGGTGGTATAAAAACTGAAACTTTTTATGACTGTTGTGCGTTACTAGCTGCTATTTGGGTGGCCACCAGCAGCTAGCTTTCCGGTTGCATGCCTTCGCCACGCAACGAGATATTTTTCTTTAAACAAAAATAAAATATATATAAATATATAAATATATATATAACGAAACATTTTCGCTTCTGCGAATATTGTGGCGATAAAACGAAGGATATTACCGCGATGGTAGCGGCGATAGGACCCTTTGCTTATGATTGCTCCTATTCACCTTTGTTTCTTGCCCTTTTGGGGGTATCTTGGAGAAAATATGCCGCAAAGTAAATACGGTCTTCCGATTGAGGCAATTAGGACCCACCGGAGGCCCTACCAGAAAGTTCCCTTAATACTTTTGGCATGGGACGCGATAATTTCTTCATTGATAACTTAATTTGAGGCCATCACCGGTGGGAAAGGCATACCCGAAACTATCGGGGTCAGAGGAGATGCTCCTCTTAGAAGTTCACATCCAACCTACGCAGTAGTTAATTGACGGAATAAAAGTTCATTTTTCGAAAGTCACAACGAATATAAAAAGTTTTCTTATTACAGATGATACGATGGTAGTTCGGATAGTTGGATTCGATATAAATTTAGTATTATTCCATCACATTCGATTTTTTCATAAATATAGGACTAAAAACCTATAATTTGGCTATTTTTTAAATGAACTACTAGTACAGCTCGAAGTCTTAATCCAAAAGCAAAATTTTAATTCAACACTATACTTTTAAAATTTGTGTCTGAGCGTAATATTCTCCTCCTTCCTTCTTATACCATGGGATCTGTAGCTCCTTAATACGAAATATTTTTAAAATTTATCATTTTACCGAGATAGCGAGGCACGTTTACTACGGTGGAATCAGGTACAAAACTCATGCGGTAACTTCCACTTCGATAGCAATAACTTTGATTATTACTACAATTTTTACTTATACTTTTAAATGCGCAATCTTTAGACACTATGGAAATACAAAATACCCGGAAATACCCCTTAAATTATTTCACCTGTGTTATGATTATGCTGATTAAAACTGGTTTTACAAAATACAATTTTAAATTAGACAATTACATTAAAATTCTGTAGAAGCACCAACGAACATCGACAGTGAATGATTGTAAAAACTGAACAAGATGTTAATTTAAATTTTCTTATACTCATTTTCTTAAAAAATCGATTAACTCTTGTAAATTGTTGTACGAGTACATTAGAAGCCAAGAGCATTGTTCGTAGAATTATTAATGGTAGAATAGAGTATAAATTTATTAATATTAGTATCAAACTATGCTTTAAAAGACCGTATCTTTTTAGTGCAGTTACTTAGAAATTTATGCTTGTACAGAACAGATGAATACTTACCTACAAGAAAATGATCCTATTATAATTATAACCCTTATGGTCTGCGAGGTAAGGACCCCTAAAAAGAAATAACGAAATATAAATTAATAAATAAAATATAAATAATAATCAATTAGAATATTGTGGCTTAGTTTTCTCGGTCTTACAATCGATAGTTAAGCTATTCCAAAGTTTTACAGCAGTGTTTTGATATTAGGAAGATATTTAAATTTAGATATTAAAATGTTATTCATCCTCGTAAACTACAAAAATGTAACAAATTTTTGAGGATTACGAAGAATTCTAAATAAATATACCATACAAAATTAATAAACTCTGTTTTATGGGAACTTTATTCTGTATTCGTTCTAACGATTTAAAGTTTAATGACTGACCTTTAAAAGTGGTTTTCTCAAATATTTTATATAAAAATGAAAAAAATAAAAATAAGATCACTTCTCGAAGTAGCATAAAAGCTTCAGTTTCATGCAATTTAACTAAATGAGTAAGCGGTTAGAATATTAAAGGCCGTTCTACAAGTCCGCAACACTTCTACGGTCTGAGGCACCTTAAGAACTCGTAAAGTGATCGCACCATAATTTAAGTTCTTGTAAAATTCCAAGAAATTTTTCATCTTTACACCTGCCGCCGTCGAACAAGTTTTTCGGTGTAAGCTTTACATTTCTTGGTCAATCGTGACGGCAAGCATACGATCATAAAATTTGAAAGGGAAATTACTGCCACCGCGTAGCGATCTCACATCGCAATCATTGCTCTGAAATTTTCTCCCAAAAGATTTATATTTTGTAATACTCTTGAACTTGCGACTAATCTTGACGGTCGCCAACCTCCGATCCCCGTCGCGTCAGCACCTACAACAATTTTACGATCGTGCCTATTTTTACCATATAGAGACAGATCGACGTAGTGAGAAAAAGTTTAAATTCATAGTAGGTAAACCTGGTGTCCCTTTTCAAGGTTAGTTACTGGAATTGTTTTTATTTAATTTATGATACTACGGCGTTTTTTTTTTGTTTTTAGACATTACGATGTTAGTTTTTCAATTTGTAATGTTGCGCAAAAGGAACTTGGAGCATATACCGGATTAGAATAGAAATTAAGACAAGTCTCGGTTAGGATTTTCTCGTTCACCTTGATTTGCAGTTTACATATGTTGCTTCTGTAACAGTCACAATGTCAAGAACTGGCTGAATACCAAAAAAAAAAAAAAATATATATGTATTATATGGTAACGCTTTTTGATGCTGCTATTATTGATTTACAGACGAAGCAAAGACATTTATTATAACAGGACTAGATTCTGCTTCTGCTTAATCAGAACAAATATTCGAAATAAAGCTCTCTGAATTATAAAACCTTAACTTATATGAAATTCTAGATATTAACATACATACACCATTAAAATTTGTATGCAAAATTCTAGACTATAAATTAGTAGAACAGACTTACATTCGATTTGTAAATTTTAGTAAAATTTTCCAAAATAATACCCAGACGTATTTATAATTATTTTTTAATTAAAACTCGTAACTCTTAACAACAATTAGAATTATATGTTGCTAAAATGTTTATACGCAAGTACGCACTGTTCTGCAATTATTTGGTCTGAGATAATAACATTAGAAATATTTTATTTTCGTTTAATTTTGCTGATAATTGTTGAAGTGATTTCAACATTTTCTAACAATAAGCTATTATCACGTCTTGATATGATGCAGGTGATTGGTAATACCAAGAGTTATATTTATGTATAAAGTCATCTTTTAAATATTTATATCTTGAGTCAACAATTTTAAATTCATTCGATTAAGAGAGAAGGGACTCAATTGATCAAAACACTTTTAAGATATGGCAATCTAATGACTCACTCCATTCTATACTTCTTTCTTTTTAAATGAAATAAAATATAGCCAATGTCTTAATCGTAAAACATTTTCAATTTCACTATTATTATAAGTAACGTAAAACAAAGGTACCCAATATTAATTGTGAGAATTATCGAAAATTAACAACCTGACTAAGAGCAGGGCTCCAACCTGCTTTCTTTGAATTTGCGCTTCAATGCTCTAACCAACTGAGCTATGGTAGCCAAATCTCTTCGAATAATCCTAAGTTTTGGTGAGAAGTGCAAGTATGGAAATATATCTAATATTTTTTTCATTAAATTTACTATTACAGAATGAACATTTTTTACATTGTAAGAAAATGCACATTCTGCGCAATTTAACTCTATTTTTTGTAAGTATGCAATAGTCAAGGGTAAATGATTGGCCGGTTAGAACTTAAAACATATATTAAGCTAAATTATAAATTTCTGTAAATAATTGCGCCAAAAGCAAACCCGTAATTTCTTTATCACATTTCATTCATAATGTCTTTCTTGATGAATTTAAATTGATTTTTGTAAGTGTAAATAAATTTTTGGTATGTAATTAAGTTTGGTTTTCTACGTCTCTTTCTGTTCCCTTCTTTGAAAAATTAAAAGACCGCCTTAAGTTCGTCCTTGGAGACGTACTATTCAAATAACTTTCAACGAAAG
This sequence comes from Philonicus albiceps, assembly GCA_963969385.1. Lineage (NCBI taxonomy): Eukaryota > Metazoa > Arthropoda > Insecta > Diptera > Asilidae > Philonicus > Philonicus albiceps. The sequence goes on from OZ017775.1 coordinate 30,731,678, forward strand.
CGCCAACAAATTGTGTGGGTCGGCCCACGTGCACGAGCTGTATTTTGTTAAACCAGATACGCACTCTGCGTAGCAAAGTAGATTCGACGAAGTTAAGCGAATCGACAAGGGACTAGCATTAAAATTAAACCATGGAAGGGATTTAAGGGACATTCTCGAAAATTGGCAAGCATTTCAAGTATCTCATCTAAGCAGAACTAGTGGCCCTATTTAGCAGCAGAAAACACGCAATAGAACCGGGAAACACTTTACTAATTCCCCCCGCAGATTATACAATAATTTTTAAATTTTTATCCACAATCTAAAGGGGGAAATTGTAAAGTTCTCGGAGAATTGCGATTAACAGCCCGTGGCGCATTCATTATTTTTAGTTTTGTGCAAATTACCGCGCAAAAATTAATTTAATGACCTTGGCAGGCCAGCAGGCTGCGGACCAGCACGGATTGGGAGCAAAATATTTGAAAATCAAAACAAAGCGCCCGGCTAATGGCGGTCATTACGCACCGAGGAGGTGGTTATTAAATAGAAAATCCAACGTGAAAAAGTAATTCCTAGCCGCAGCAGTGGCCACAAATTAATTTATGCCCAGGCCTAGCGAATCTTCCAAGAAAAGATATTTCTCCCCCACGAAAATTCCAGGGCATCATCCCCTCAGGAGTCAAAATCTGGTTACTACTACTTCTTCTTCTTCTACTACTGAGAATCAGCTGAGAAAAAAGGCTCACAAACCCAAGGAGCTGCCAAGAAGGAATTTGTTTTTCTTTCGTTCCAACGCTACTTGCGAGTGGATGCACAAAAACAGCTTACCACCCTTCTGCAGAGGGCTTTATGGTATCAGTCCCAGTTCCCAATCTTCCAGCCCTCATCCCTGAGGCTCACCACCTTAATTATTACGCAATGACTGCTAAGTGGGGTTCCTTACTTCAAGATTCAGAACGAATCTTCGCCTATCTTCGTCTCTACATCCACCTTCACCACCACTCCCCCCCATCTCTACCATTACCCGCTGGTAGATTTTGGATTTCTGCGAAGCGGTACATGGTTGTGCCGTGTTTTACTTAAGAAAATTTTCTTTCGCTTTCTTACTTTTCGCCTTCCGTGGATGTTCTCACTTGGCTAATGTAGCTTCATCTGCGACCCTTTCTCTCCCGCCCCCCTAACCCTCCGCCAGAGCACTCATTCGCGAGTAATTGGTGAACGCCTCTGTTCCGATGTGCCGCTCTGGCCAAAAAGTCGGGGAAAAATTACTTCGAAAAATCTTCGCTCTGCGGTTTTTCTATTTACCTTCACATGTTGCTGCCGCTGCAATAGGGTTCAATGACACCCAAAAGTGCGTGCTTCTTTGTTTTGATACTGCTTTTTTTTCTTCTTAATACGGAAGGGGGTTTCTTTCAAATTAGAGAACTTCAGGTAAAAAATCACTCGCTGTTTTTTTGGGAATCTTTCAAAAATCTGAAAGGGTTGAGAAGACTTCTTGGATCTCACGTACGGTGTCAGATATTAGAAAGATTCCATAATTGTTAAAATTTCGCCCCTATCCATTAATACCTAAAAGGAAAAAAGAAAGAAGTAGAAGAGTAGTTTTAGAAAAATAGAAGTAGTTTTCCTTCTTCTCAAAGATCGACAGCTGGTTGTTTTTTTTTCTTCTAAATGGTTTAAGTTAGTTCTAAACAATATTTAATTTTCGGATATCCTTATAGTCTTGGAAAGATCGATCGTATTTCTCATAGGAACAAAAATTGCTCGAAAGGCTTCAACATCAAAGACCACGGGAACTCAGTTGGTTAGAGCATCGAAGCTCCCTTTCGAAAGTTACCTGTACAAGCCGTAGCCCTTGATCAAATTCGTTGCTTTTCCGATTAATTCCTTCATAAATGCATATAATAAATTCTTTTAGATTATATTACAATGGCTTATTAATCGCATACGTAGATATTTTAAACTATTCACTAATCACTGCTTACCTACCTACCCTTAAATGCATAATTCAACAGATCTAAATAACTAAATTTTTGATTTTAAATGAAATACTTAAATTTATCATATAAGTTAAATAACATACCCTAAATTCTTATTTTACGCTGTAAATACGTTTTAGAAAATACCGTGTAAAAAACGATTTGGTGTAATAAAAATAGCAGCCAAATAACCACAAACTAAGAAATTGAAAACTGTGATAATGATAAAAACAACATAATTTTATTAGCTATCACCATCGGATGTATTTATGTGCATATTCCTTAATGAAATATATCCTGCCTTAAATATGCATATGTATGTAAAAAAATTGCAGTCAAACGACATTTTTAACCATGTTAATGAAATTGTGTAAACGAAAATTGAATTTATATTTCTCTACCGTCGTATTTCACAACCGTATTAAAACAGATTTGAGTGTAATCTCCTTTAATTATAATTTATTACAAATTTTTATGAAAACCAGTCATTAATTTTTACTATTTCAAATAAAAAATGTCCAAACCTATTAAGGGAGACCAATTTGAAGGTCATGTCGCTTTCTTAGAAATTCAAAGAGGCAATATATCGTACTGTAGCTATAGTAAATGATGAAATTGTTCTACAAAAGATATATCAATTGCTTAGATTTTGAGATTTGTTTATAATTAAATAATAAATATTTTAATCATAAAATAATTTAATCAAACGGAGAAATAAAAAAATTAAAAAAACAGGATATAGTCCTGTTAACTGCTCATTTATTAGGTATTGAGGTAATTTATTACAAAAATGCATATTTTTACCTATTACACCTAAACATGCCTTATTTTGAAAATGTACAACTTCGAGAGTTTTTAAAGCGCAATAATGTTTTTTTTTTAAATAAAAACAAATCAATTTTAATTAAGTACTAAACTGAATAAGTATGAATAACTTCAAATATTCGAGATGGATTAAAAAAACCGAGTTGATTAGTTGATTTTTATATTATGAAATAGAAAAATTGGACATTCGTTGTTTGGCAGTTATGCAGTAGAGTACGACAAATGATAAGTTTTATTAGCAACAAAATTGGATGAAGACTGAATTAACGAAGAATATTTAAACCAAGAATATTATGAAATTTTCTACGTTAGGTTAGGTTGCAGCCACACCAACCCAGATAGGCACACCTTAAGCAATTTTTTGTTGGCCTATTGTGTTACCATGTAACGCAGAAGAGCATAGTTGTGCTAGTTATTCGGAACCCACTACTTCTGGGACGGTAGTACAGCACACTAACAATTAAACTACCAGAGGCCCCATGAATTTTTCGAACTCACCAATAATAACAATTTCTAAGACATAATTCGTTATTTTGAAGCTCAGTACTGATGAAATGTGGTAATTTTTTATTGGAACATTTAACTGCATTATTCCCACTGCAGAGAACGGATTTTTTAGTTTACTTAGTTATAAAATTCTACAGGAATCAGAAAAGCAACAATTGAACTATATTTTTAGCAACATTTTTGAATAATAGACAAAACTACAAATTAGAGAATGAATAAGAAAAATGTTCCCTTGTTCTCAATAGACATTAATTATAAATAGAGCAGAGCAAAGTCTTAAGTACAAAAACCATGCACTCAGTCAAAGATGAAAAAAGTGAACTAGACGACATTTAAACAAAATTCTAATTTCAGATGATGTCACATTCAAAAAATAAACCCATCTGGTGCGACCTACGCAAAGGGCTGGGGCACCAAAATCGCGCTCGAATTTCGTAGCCTTGGATCTTTGAAGCGTGACGTTGCGTCTAGTTGCTAGTGGTTAGCATCAAACTGGCACAATGCCACTAAATTTAAAATTGACCAATGCCTCGGCCTGGGCATTTTTATCGCTAGAATCGAAAGTGTTCTGCCTGCGGAAGAAGGGCCCCCCCCCTTCCCCCAGACCCCAAGTTTTTTTTGCTAAATCTGATAACGAGCGGTGCACACTCGATCAATAGGGCCCACGGCCGGTAAGATAATTCATCAAAAAGCGATTACCTCATTGCTTGGCTCGAATTAACGCTGCATTGCTGCGAGTGCGTGGCCGCGAAGGGCCCCCTTCCACGCTTCTGCTGCTGCTGCTGCTGCTGTCGTCGTCGTCGTCCGCCCGCCTTTTGTGCGCGTCGCCCATTACGGCAAGAACGATGCCCCGCACATAAAAGGGCCTGCGTCGTGAATTTGGAACAGCCGAAAAAAACGAGGCCACGCACGAAAATTGAAAATAGGTCACGGAACGCATTCTGCTAGCATCTACCCTCTCCCCCCGTGCGCTGCCCGTTGGGCTACGACGGGAAGTAATACAAACGACAAACACAACTGCAACCGAGAGGGACCACGAACTAGGGCATATATGCCGCGCAGAAGGGTCGCCGATAAAGAGGCACAACTTGGCGATTTAATGACGCGTGAGCATAATTTCCAAAATGAGTCTCCTCCTCTTCCCCTGAGCCTAGCGAGCGCGGCACACATGTCCCTCGCCCTATAGCTGTAGTCATTGCGCCGCGCGGATCGTTTTGCGTTGCGTCAATTCCAAATGTTGAAGCGTTGCACAACGACGCGGCCGCTACTGCTGCTGCTGCTGCTGCTGCTGCTGCATCGTTGAGCGCGTGAATAATTGCCCAAGAAGGGCGGTATAGAAGTCGGCGGGGCCAAAATATTTCGCAAGACACTGCGTTGTTGTGATGACACGCTGTTCTTGGTCGAGTTCTAGCCGAGGGGGAGAATGGGTCTCGGGTATTGTGGTAATCATCGAAAATTTGGCCTACATTTCAGGGGCGTAATCGCACATTATATTTTAGTCTTAATTCCTGCACTTGTGAATCTCCCCTTTTTAGGTTTTAAGGGATGGAGGGAGAATGAAAGGTGTCCCCCCCTTAAATTACATGACACAAGTGCTCTACGTGTGCCATGAATGCTTAACAAGGACTCAAGATGGCAAGGCAATGGGGGGGAAATAATTGAAGGCAATTAAAGACGTTGACTCGTTTTCAGTAAAATTGAGACATCCATACAATCGGTGGATATGCTCTGGGTTGTATACGATAAAACGAGGTAAGGGTTACCCTACAGTACCAGTCCTTTAAAGTTAGATGATACGGACCAAATGATGGTTTACTGAGTAGATTTTAAGTTAACGAAATCACTTTTAGATTTTAGAATGTCATTAAGTTAATCGTAACAGCTACTGCTTCTTTTAATCCATAATTCGACTTGCAGTTTAACCTTTAACCTTTATTTTCACTTTATTAACACATTACATGCGGGTATATGATTTTTAGCACTCTATTATTATCCAAATAAAGGGGTACCAACGCTTGTAGGTCTACTCAGTTTTAGAAATATTAAGAGTTCTAAGTTATTCTCGTTGAACTTTACTCTTGCCCAAGGAATGTAAACTTGAGGATATTTTTCCCAATTTTAGGGGGAACAAAACATAGGAATTTTTTAGGGGTTTCAAATTTTTAGGGCATTTTAAAAATGCTCCAAAATATTTTAAATTATGATTTAAATTTAATTGTGGAACTTTTTCCCTCCTGAACTTCTGTTTGTCCTTTGTCTTCTTATTTTCTTCACTAAACCTAATTATTTGTGCATCTGTTCCCTTAAAGCTTATAGTTATTTTCCTAGTTTACCTTAGTTTAGGTACTCTTGTATTAACCGAATAAATAAATAAATAAACCTGCCTAACTCCCCCTACACTTACTGTCCCTTAATTCTCTTCTTTTGGTTGTTTATTTGCATGTCCCTATTTCTCCTTATTGTAGCTAGTTTTAAGTGTTATTTCAGTGTTAATTTGAAGTTCTATTGTACCTTACATTAACCGAAATGAATGCATATCCAATTTATAATAGTAAAAAATAAATTACGCAGCAAGTTATCTATTGAAATGCTATAAAGTGCTATGATGATCCGATTTTCTTTACAACAGGATTGCAGATCATGTAAAACATTTAATCTATTTAAAAAAAAGTGTTGGATTTAATTAATAGCCGCATGTATGATTTTAAAAGTTCTTAAATTCCAATCGAAACAGAAGTACGAACTTACCAGGGATTTTAGGGGTATTTCAACCTGTTCTTAGGGGTAAAGTATTTTACGAGTTGGTAATCTTTTCTGTGTCGTTTTATTGTCAAATTCAAAGTCCTCTAGTTTAGACTACCAACCGTGGGAAAAATTTGCTAACAAAGTTTGAATAGCAACTAACTACGCAGTAAGCTGGAGTAGGAAAAATATCTTTTACAACTGGCTAACATGTACCTGTTTCCAATTTCAAATAATTACTGACCTTACAAGTCCGCGCCCTAACAGTCCCGCATTAGCTGCATAGAACAACCAATTTCCAGGGCTCCAAGAAACTGGAACAGTTTTCACCCTCCAGCCCTTAGCAGTCCTGATCTAATTCAATTTTTTTACGTTAAAAATTTAAGTGGAAAGTTGTGCGGTTTGTACCACGGAAAAAAGTAAATAAATAAATGTCTAAATCCTTAAAAAGAAGAAAGTCAAGGTATCTAACCTAAAAACAAAAAAAAAAAAAAAAAACATACTTATAATTTTCCGGAAACGCCAGTGTAAGCACAAACAGCGCACGCACACAAACCCAGCTGGAACACTCGGGCTCGGGTTCTTGGGTTCTTGACGACCCAACCAAACAGAAAATAAAAAGCAAGCCGAACCCGAACCTCTTACGCTTCTAGTTCTCGTCTTATCTACGAAACGGCGAAGAAAACAAAAAACAAAGAAGCCAAGCTAGCGGCCGAAAAAATTGCCAGTGCGTTTTTATGTTGCTGCGTTCCATTCCAAGAGAAAAAATATTGCTCCCACCACCCACTGTGTGCCGTTTATTTTATTTATTTTTTTTTTCTAATCGCACGCATACGACAAAAACATTTTTACAGCACACAATGAAAAGCTCTGCAGCAAAAATTTTAAAAGGAAAACACAAACTGATTGCCGGTGTGTGTGTGGTAGTGGTGTGCGGTTAGTTACGGGGCCAGGCAGAAGCAAATCAGCAAGCAACCGAATTCTGCAATGGCCGGCCCGGCTTTTCAGTGGGAAGCTACGCAGCGCACGCAGTTATAGCACGCACCGACCGAAAAGCTCATACAGACGCACCGTGAACGGGGCGCGCTATGTACTCCGGTTTGCACACGGCTGACTGTTTCGTTTACTGTGTGCGTGGTAAATTTTCTTTTTCGAAACTTATAGCACTAAAACGATACTGATAAGACAGAGAGGGCGAAATGCTATTTACTGCATGTAGAGGGAGAAGGTGAGTTCTAAGCTTTCTTGCACTACGATCTCTTCCGTCATTAGGGTGGAACTAGGCTCTCTTAATCGTTCTCAATTGAGAACAGAGCGACTTATTCTGGGATTTTGGCGTGGGGATGCAAGCTCGCTTGTATGGCACCACGTGTGCGCACTATAAACGCAATCGACGCACTCTTCGTGCTTTGCTGGCTCTGCTTTCTGCTTTCCGGTTCGATGCGTTGGACGTCAGCCTAACGATGCTGTCCAGTGATAGGCTAGAAGGGGAGGGGGAGCGCGGTGGCAAATATCAAGGTTCCCTGCCTGCTGCCACTGTACGGCTCGGTGTGTGGATGTTCGAATTTTCGGGTTTTTTTTTTTTTTTTAATGGAGCACCGGGACAGGGAGTAGTAGCCCTTTCGCACTCAGAATCACGGAATATAGAAATCAGCGGTCGGGTATGCGTAAATTGGGGATGTGTCGGTGCGTGCCGATACTCGACTCGCATCTTTTCGGACTGGAGAGCTTCAAAAGTGTACTGATGACATAATAGAAAAGTTGCAAGAGGGGTGCGGCGGGACGGGTAGGGCAGTCGTTGATAAGTTGGCCTAGTGCGAGAACTGGACAAGAACAAGAACTGATTTGATGGCTTTTTTTAATTTTCTTGTTTTTTTTTTTTCTCTTCCGCACAGCACGGAACCTGTCGTTTGCAGAAAATTTTCAGCCGCAAGATGGAGGCTAGCTAAGATGCCTCTAATTTTGTTTAGAATTGCAGGTGCGCCGTTCTTATTGGCCATTTCTACTTTGCGAAAGATGTGAACAAATTTCTCAAGCGGGCAAGTCATGGGTACACGGAAGTGTTTTATAGAAACGGAAAAAAATGTGGGATTCACGGAAGGAAAGGGTTTACAAAGGTTTGTTTTCTTCTTTCTTCCTTTTTTTTTTTGTACTGTAAGGAAAGGGTCGTTGGCGGATGTAAAACTCATCTCCAAACTATCAATTTTATGTGTGAATTTGGTGGATAAACACGTGTTTCCTATCGCTTTAAAGACTGCTAGCTAAATTGCGCAACCATATCTCTGATTAGCGTCATATAAGACACAAGTATCCCAGTATTAAAAATGTTGGTAGTCATAATTCTAAGAGATTTCTAGCGAAATTGCTATTAACTACCAATTTATTACGGACCGGCACTTCGAGTACAACCCAATACCATTCCTGTTATTATCTCAACAAGTTAATAACAAATCTACTGCTGCTTCCTTAATTGTTTTTGTGTTAATTTCACTGTGTAATAAAAAGTTATATACCAATACTTGCTTCTGGTTGTTTACCTGCGCATTTATTCACGCAAAGTATGTAATTTTTATTTTATATTTTTCTTTTAAACTTATCATTCGCACCTTATTAGCAATGACATCTTTTTTTTATTTAAGTTTAAATCGGCAGTTATCTCTGCATTTGTTGCTTAAAGTTTATTATCATTTTTGGATTAAACATTTTATATTATTTAGTAGAAAAGTAAATTCATTTCTTCCTTAATCACATATGGATTAATTTTATTTCTTAATCAAATTATTTATTTTGTTTGCTTTCAGAGTGGAACACGGAAAAAGTTATACATCAGAAAGACGAGACTTAATACAAAATCTTAAAAAGCAATTCGTCAGCGTAGACTACACCAATCAAGGAATTTAATTTATAAGTGAGTATCAGTGCCATTCGGAGAAAACTCATAGTACAGGAAAAGTATCATTTTTGAAAAAGCAAATTAGTAGATGTAAGCAAAAAGATGCAATTTGTTAAAAAACATCTAAAATAATATGCCCCTAATACTGAATACAATCCTAAATATACCAGCCGTAAAACGACCTGCACTATCTCCTGACCTCAATTCCAATTTAAAATCATTGTACAAACCTCAAAAAAGTTGTTTATTCGCAAAACAGAAAACAAATAATGAATTTTGAGCGGTGCTGAAGTGATCCTAGAAAACTATACCTGTACTATGAATCGTTAGAGCATAGCAAAAAAAATGTGTAAACAAATAATGCGATTTTGTTTTACTTAAATTAAAATTTTTTTAAATAATTGTTGATATAATTCAGGTCTATATAACTGGTATTTTTTTTTATTGTCAGTTATTTAACCGTTGTATACGTGGAACTGTAACTTTTTTTCAGTACTTACTGTAAAGATAAGCTTCAATTGTAATTTAATTTGTTATCATCGTCATTAGATTGAAATTTCAGCGGTGAAAGAGCGCTTACCACGGCAAAAAGAAAAACAACTACCAAAGAAGCCATACCCAAGAAGTGGCTAACGAACGACACAAAAATTCCTCCATACCTCACCGGCTGCCCGATTGAGCAGGAATGAGGCGAGGCGATACAATCCACGGACTACGACGCACAACAGCACAGCACAGCACACCACCAGTGAGCGCTGAGCAGAGTAGACAAACGAAGAGAGGAGAATGCCAAAAAGGCATCCGAGAAAGAGAGCTAGAAAACCCGTTCGGAACGAGACTGCAAAAGCTCCGCCAACCATCGAGCCATGGTGTGCGCCGAGATTCTGCAGTTCGCCCGGTGGATGGCTTTTCCTCCCAAGAGGCCCACTGCTGCCGCCGCTGCTGCTGCTGCTGCTGCTGCTGCTTCTATTGCTGTTGGTGGTGCTTCGCGGTATTTTGCCGCGCACACACATACACAGGGGAACGGTGTGCATGATGATTGCGCGCATCAAAAACGATGGGGTACCTGCAAAAGTGTGTAAGTTGCCGCAATGCAACTGTGTGTGCGATTGCCGAAATTTTTGGCATTGAACTTTTTTTTTGTTCTGCTGCTGCTGCCACTTTTTCGTTTTATTTGCTTTGGTTGGGAATTGTTTGTGTGTGTGTGTGTATATGTGGGGGCTTTTTATACGTTCGCGCGGAACTCTGGCATTGCGGCCACAATTCACACAGATGCAACTGCTGCTGGCAGAAATCTATGGATGTATGCGTGTGCATGCAAAAAGCATAGAAAACAAGACCCACCACCACTTTAAGGGGGAGATATTGTCAAAAAAAAAACAAAAAAAAATTTTTTTTTGGCCCATGTACACATTAGAACTCGTTTTTTTCGCTCATCGTACGGCAAAAGGCAAAACCGACAAGGGGAGGAGGGGAACACCAATACACCGTACCGCCTCGCGCGTTCTAAGCTTTTTCGCTATGTAGAGATAGGGTCCGGGGTGGCGCAGCGGTGGCGGCGGTGGCTAGTTGGGCTTCGTCGGGATGGAAAACGATATATATATAAAATTTTTTTTTTTATTTTATTTTATTTTATGCTCGTTAATTGTGTTCAGTTTTCTACTACTAGCTTAAGCGCCGTATGCCCGGAGAGCGTAAATACGCGCGCCCGCCACACTGTACATGTGCACGAGAGTGTTATATTCATTCACACGCATTTTATGCTATCGCCCCATCCTGGTCTATCGCATTTTCGGCAGTGCTGGGCCAAAAACGCAGCTCTCTAAATTCATGTTTGTCTATTCGGCCCTAGGTTTTGGAGGTGCTTGGAGCGTGCACTTGAAACAATTTTTATTAAATCGCAAGGCAAAAAAGTTAGACTTTTAAAACATTTTTACTGAATTCAAAAAAAAAAATTTTTCGTTTTTTTCTGTTCGATTCTTGAGCTGCTGCAATCAACTTCCTTGCAAGTAAACAAATTGGCCCTAGTCCACCCAACTACAACCACCATCACCATTACCACCCTCCGAGTCCGTTTGCCAAATATTTTTTTTTTTTACCCAGAACCGATAATGGGAGCCAACCCCAACGATTCTGACAAGGAGATTAAAAAATAAAATAAAATAAATAAATAAAAACAGAAGTGCATTTTAAAAAAACAAAAGTTATTTATTTATGTATTTCGGGGAAAAAAAAAAAAACAAAAAAGTGTTTCTAAACTCGCCGAATGGTTGCAAAGTTGCGCACAGTTGCTCGATAGTTGCCCGAAGTTGTTCACAATTTTTGATGACCGTTCCCGGAAACTGCATCGAACTGTTTCTCTCGCGAAGTGCTGCCTGTTTGAAGTGATTTTATTTTGGTCCGTTTTTAAATTTGTTTTTCGGTTTATTTTTATAAAATTTTTAAAAAATGAACTCGTTTAAAAATTCCACTACATAATAATTATATAATTATTATTATTTTTTATTTAATATAAAAAGTGAGTGCGTCAGAACGGAAAGAAATATACCGAAAAACAAAAATCGGTGTAGCAGGTCCACCACTCTGCTCGAAAAGCTCCTCGGCCAGGACTCAGGGAGCATTTTGCAGAAGTTAGACACAAATTTCTTGAGGAAAATAAGACAAAACAAAATAAAATAAAAATATAAATAGATTTTGCACTAAACAGCCGCTACTGCAAGTATAAATTAATAAAAATTTTAAAAATTCCTAACCTGCGAGAAAAGTTAAGAAGTGAATTTTCCTCCAGTGACATGTTCCCAACAATTCGCGAAAATAGTTGCTGCCCCGAAATTTGTACATCAAAGGCGGTAGTGCAGCGCGGCTGAGTGTGTATTTCTGTTTTTTTTTTTCGCCTTTTTCCCCCCCGTCTCTTCCTTTTTTTGCGAATTTGTTTATTTTTATGACAATTTCCCAAGAAGAAAAGTGAGTTATAGCTGAGGAAATGTTTTTAAATTCTTTTTTTTTTGTATAAAACAAACTTTAAAATCCCTGATGATGGAAAAATTGAATTTCGAAAAAGTTTTTCTAGTGTACACGTGAACTGTTTTAACCGAAAATTTATTGTGACACCGGGGAATTTTGTGATTGATTGAAGAAATTAATTATTTATTTATTTTTTTTTTGTATTTGTGATTGCCAAAGAGCTCTTAATTTGTTATTGTGGTCGCAACTAATTTAGAAAAAAAACTGCCTCTGGGATTGCAACTAAAGTGAAGACAAATTCAATTCACAATTATTTTTGGAGTACTGTCCGAGGATTCTTTTTAGTGAACAGTTTTAAAACAAAACAAAAAAATAAATTTATATTTAAATGTTACGAATAATGCCGGCGTAGGTATGTATTTTGTTTGGTATGAAAATTACAACTATTCTCGCTTTCAATGCTTCAATCGATTGTTGTGTAAATTTACTAGAAAAATTTTGTTAAAATGCGAATTCGAATAGAACCGCCAAATCCACTGTATCAATCGTAAGCCCTTGTACCCCTTTTACAAGCCGGGATCTCTTGATCTTGTTGCTGTTGAAGTTCGCTATTTACTAAACTCTTTTATACAAAGTGAATGAAGGATTCTCAAATTTATTTCCATAATACAGCGGATATTCTAAATATTTAGTGCAATAATTAGGTTTAGGTCATCATAGTTCTAAGATTGGAACAAGAGACCTCTCCGATTTTTACGAAAATTTGTAGAAACATTCTTTTCGGCTTAAAATTAACGAATATGTAAACATTTTTTGTCGGATGCATCTACTTTCGAAAATAAATTTCGTTTCGTTTTTTACGTAGTTTTTTTTATATTGCGAGTTTCTACAAATTATCGTTCGAATTTTTAACTTTATATTCCATATATTCACTATTCACTACACAATTTACACTTTTTCATATTTTGAAGATCGCAAATATATGAAAACAAGCAAAAATTATGCATTAACTCTGATGTTTACCTCACCCTCTTAAGGCTCCAGATGACGGACTTGGAGACAACTTGATAACAAATTACATTACAAGTTCCCCCTTCAATCTTTACAGCACCGTTCACAAAATAAAAAAAATACAATTACATATTCGTTAATTTTAAGTCGAAAAGAATGTTTCTATAAATTTTTGTAGAAATTGGAAAGGTTTCCGGATTCTTAACTTAAGCCCTAAGACTTAGGAAGGGTTTTTCAATATAATTTCTTATTATCCTAGTTACTTATTGTGTACTACTTAAATTCCCAATATATTCTCTCTAAGCAATGGAAAAAAAAACTAAAGTATCGCTTATTAATTGCTCTAATTTCAGTTTTCAAAATACAAAACATTAATTCGCAAGTTCTAATTCAAATAAAAAATTAAAAGGTTTTGACAACATTCCATGAAATTAGTTTTACTTTTAATGATCGTGCATTCGATTCACGAAGTTTTTATATTTATAGCATTTTAGAAATAAGAGTAATAGCTGAATACAATTTACACGTATTCCTGAGTTTGTTTTTGTTATTTTACGCCACTGATCAAGCAAATGATTCTTTTATTAATTCGATATGCCTCATTGTTGTATAATTTTATGTTTATGTTGACTAGTGACAACAATTCAAGGCATGGCATTTTGTAAGATCGGTCGGATAAACATTTCAAAACAAAGTGATCTGCAAGTTCTCTAGATCAGTGATCTCCAAGCTTTTATGACTGCGTACCTTTATGATGGAAATAATCATAAATTGTAACCCTAATTTTGTATATATAGCAAAGGTAGCGGTTTTAATACTGATTACAGAATTTTTAGTTATAAAATTCCTTAAAAAAAAGATTTTTTCAATTATAATTTTGTGCGCACGAGAAGGACATAGGTTAGGTTAGGTTGCTGTGGCTGCCTAGAAAGGCACACTTAGGCCAATTTTGGCCCATTGGAGACCATGGTTATTCGTGGGATTCGAACCCACAGCCTCTGGGATGGTAGGACAGCGCGCTAACAACTGAACTATCAGACGCCCCGAGAAGGACATAAAGTGTTTTGAAAAGAAATATGGCATACCCGCTCTGCTCTAGATCATTGTCTCAAAACCTAGAACGGAATTAATTTTAGTAACAATAGCTAGTTTCGTCAATGTAAAGCTTGAATTTGAGTCTGCTATCAAGTAAAACTTTATTCTTAAATTTACGGTATGTGGCCAACTAATTAGCTCTTAGCTCTTAGAATTTAATGAAATTTTATGGAAACATTCTTTTTAGCTTAAAACTAAGGAATATGAAAACAAATTTTGAGCGGCAACTTCTATTTTAAGAACAAATTAATTTTGAAATCTTTGTAAAATTAAATTTTCTCACAAATTTCGCTAAAATTCTTACTAAAAATGTTCACTAATCATAAAACAGCACTATTTTGCACTTATGTAGTACAAATTTACACTTACCTATCATAAAAGTTCTAAATTAGTTAAACACGATTTTGTTTACTTCCTCCTCCCAAAAATTGTAAACGATAAATGACATTAACATTTCCGATGTTGTGATGTTTAAGCTATTCAATTTAAGTTACATAGAATTAATATTTAGGTTAAATGAAATTGTTTCAGTTAGTTTTTGTATTCATTAAAAACACGAATGCGTGCTGGTCTCTATGAGAAATGTTAATTAATTAATGGTTGACATATCATGAGGTTTTTTTCTGTAACAAATTTTCCTTAATCATCATGTTAAATTAAATATTCTTTTTCTCATAAAATAAACTAAAAGGTATTTCAAGATGTTTAGATAGTACAAAACAAAATCTGAACTCTTAATTAATTAATTCTGTAAACACGAAAATATTCCTTTTTGTATTATAAAACAACAGTCTTAATCATCGCAACAACGAAATGTTATATGTCATTTGGAATTTATAACCGAAATCGTGTTTAACTAATTTTTCTTTTATTTACAGAACTTTTGTGATATATAAAATTTAAATTACTGGTAAACAAGTACGACGTAATGTTGTTTTAAGTTTAGTCGATCTTTAAGAATTATAGTAAAATTTGCAAGAAAATAGGATGAACTTTAGGAGGAGGTTCAAAGAGAAATTCCATCCTTCTTGTATTTCAAAAAGGTTGAGGTATCTTTCTTCGATTATGTTGTGTAGAAATCCTCATGCAAAATATCCTCAAACTATGGCACGCTTCTATTATAAAAAATCCAAATAGATACATTAGAATATTAACGGTCTGAAATGTTAACTAAAAACATTTTAGTGCAGATGCATATTCGGTATTTCATTTTTAAAAAGAAACCTGGTCATCCACTGTAGTGACAATCTTACTTTTAGTAATAAATAGTCGAAAATCAAATAATGTTTCGATATTTAGAATTCTGTACCTGAAATTGCAAAACTACAATTGATTGTTGTTAATATTCGACTTAAAATTGATAAATAAATTAATACAATGGGTTACAATAGGAAGTAAAACAAATCACATACCCTTAACCCTGGGACTACACGGATTGTCTAGATCATATAATTTTTTTTAAACTGAAATACCTCAGATTACGTTTCCGTTTAAAAATGTTCTGGGGTCTTGGTCTGGGTGCTTGATAGTCCCAAAGTTCTGTAAGGAAATGTATAGTCTTAGATTCTATTAAATTAAATAAAAATAATCATAAAACATCTTTGTTATCGTACACCAATAATAATGGATTTTAAAAATTCGAATACATACCGAAGTCTGTTATTACAACAGGAATATTTAAAATTTAAATGATGAGAATCTGACTTAAATTACTATTAATTATTAAATACAGTCTTAATTAACATAAGAAAGTAAAATACTAAAAGATTACATTTATTTGCCACTTCTTTTAATGTTTTGACGGTCAAGACTTGATGTTGTTTCAGACATCACAACTGCCTCGAACGATATGTTAGCGTCGACTGACCGATCAAGATGAAATTCATAATTTACAAATAAAAAATAAAAAACCGTATTATTGTTTGAAAAAGAAAAAAGAAAAAAACCTGATTCATTGATGAACTCGAAATTTCTCTATCACTAGATTTTCGGATCCACGTATACTTGTTACACTGTTAAATAATTCTTATGATCGGAGAACGAAAACCGATATTTAGTGATAAGGCCACTGCCCTGAATTTGTTAGCTTTTTCAAAAAAATGTTACAATCAGCATGACTTGAATTGGTTACATAACTTATATATATATATAATACATATGATAGTATTAGGTATATCAAAACTATATAAGTTTTAAATTTTGAAATACTTAAATCCAAGGCATATTGGAATTAATTAAATTTTTGATTTAGAAGAAAGTTAGACATTTAGATTGGAGATGTCAATGTCTCAAGTAAGTAAACAAATTCTGCTCTTAGTGACATAGTCGAGGATACCGAGATCACGTTGTTAAAACGTACGTGAAAAAGGTAAACGTAACTCATCTTTGTTAGCACAATTGTAGACTATTTACTAAGTCCTGTTGTATTGTACATAGTTTCTTTTACTAGTACTTGTGATATTTTATGTCATTAACTTTCTGTTTTAATTTTATACAAAATACAATTTACTTTTCAACCAATTCAGTCGACTGGCTCATACCCAGATAGTTTTATCAGTCCGACTGAATTATCATTGATAAATGTTACAGGATTTTCGAAAAACAAATTAAAATCAGATATTCAATATTTTGCTATATCACTAAGACAGTATTTAATTTTCTTTGGCACGTGTATTCAAATGTATGTTCCTTTGTTACCATCCGAAATCCTAGTTAAAATTATTTTGAGAAACGTAGTTTCATCCATAGTCTTGCAAACGATTTGGATATCTAGAAGTAGTTAAGAACACAAATTGAATTAAATGATATTGAATTTTTTTTTAAGGTTTCCACAAAATATCTCTTAGTGCAGTATAAAATTTTTGAGCGTATTCATTGTCGAAAGACAAAACAACAAAATTTTATTTACGTAATTGCTTTTCATTTGTTATTCTGTTTTTCATGTTGCAGTTGAATAATTGTAAACATAATGAAAGAAATGACGGCATAACTACAAGGTTTTGTTATAGTCCTGTATGTATAGCGTCACATTGATACGTCTGATTATTGTGTCTAGGTACGTCTAACCCAAAAAATATTGAAAATATTTACCAAAATTTGTCAAAAATCTTTAATCAGTCGAAATATGCAAATACTTTATGACGCGTAAAAGTTCTGGCATTACTAAATGAAGCAGTGAGCAGTAAGCTTAACTCGCTTTACTCAGGTGCTGAAATTCAACATTTAACAAATAGTGGTTTTGGCGCATATAATATGCAATTTTTCTTTGTATTACTTTTGGCGGGATAAAAGGAAACATTTTAAATTGTTTTTTTTTTTTTTTTTTTTTTTTTTTAAATACAATAGATAGATTAATCAATAGTAACAAAAAAACAATGCGTTTTACAACACAAAGTTGAAAGAAATCAACAAAACCTTGAAAACAGACTTACAGTCGAAAAAAGCTAAATAAAATGTTCTGGTATATTGTTTTTGATAAAATATAAAAGGATTGTTTAATACTTCACATTATTTGAAATTTTGGCTATATCTGTTAAATAAAAAATATTGAGTAGCGTTCAATATCGAAATACACTTATTTTCCATGTAGCAAAAAGAAAAATGTGTTTTAAAACAACCCTTATATAGGCAAATTCTTAATCTTTATTAAAATGTTATAGTGCGTCATTGGACGCATTTTTAAAATGTCATGTGAACAGTATGTAAATATTTCAATTTCTGTAAAGAAATAATAAATTTTAAAAGTACTATCCAAAGAATTGATTGGGGCCGTAAAATTACCATCGTATATTCATTGAAATCTTCCAAACATAAATAAATGAAAGAGTGATTGAATTACGCATAAATTTAATGGGTAATGGTACCTCTTTAGTATATATGGACGGTTTGTTAATTCTAAAAATAAAAAATATATAAAATTTTCCCGCCAAAATCATGTTAACTCCTTCAATTCTTCAGATAGCTTTTTTTTTGTATCTTGTTGAAAATGTGTGAAATCGTTAGCACAGAAATTTCAATCTAAATGGAATTGATGAGTTTTACTTGAATTTTATTTACAATTGTATTTTGAATTTAATTTGTCACGTCACCGTTTTATTTTCTCTGGCATTTTTAAAACTCTCCCAATTCACTTTCGATTTTTTTTAATTAAATTCTGTACTAAAATAGGAAGCTTCCCTATACAATTTGTGTGTAACTTTAGAGGTATGAAGCAGATGGCTTTAAAAATTTGAAGATTTGTTATCTATGATGTCTTCAAAAAATTAAATTATCAAACAAAAAAAGAATGAAGCATTGAAAGAATATTGTGGAAATTACAGCATTGAAAGAGGTATAATTTGACTTACTCAGAATTAATACTAATTTTATACAAGTACCAATTAAAGGTATTCTTCACATGGTCTTCACTTTTTGCAATCCTACATTAAGGCGACAAAATTAAAATAGAGAAAATTTACTATATGTTTTGTATGTAACTATTTTTCAATTTTAAATGTGTTTTATATTTCTTTTTGCAGAGGATTAACATGTTTTCATTAAAAATTTTACATAAAAACTGTGTGAGCTGTTAAGTTAGTGGAAGCACTTAATTCTTTCCTAAAAAAATATAAAGGTGAACTTCAAACAAAAATATTTAAAATGACCAGTAAAGTAAAAGGACTTTTGTGAAATATCTGAAAGTAGCATTAAGACTTTGATTATATTTTCTAAATAGTGCGAAAGGAAGAAGTCTTCAAGTTTTATTTTTTTTTTATTATTTTTTTTTTTTATTTTAAATGAGTGTTTCAGACTTGATGGGTCATAAAAGTACTATCCAGAATTTAACACAAAGCAAAAGGACAAAAGCGAAAAACACTTAAAAAAAAAATGGTTTGAAATTTTTAAAAATTATATCAACCGCCCCGTTAACGTACAAAATTCTTTTTTCGAAAACTCATTCTGAACGGAAATTTCTTCAAAATTTGTGGTTCGACTAGAAGAAGAAAAAATAATAATAATAAAAAAAGGTGATCGTTTGGATTTTATTAAAAAAAATAATAAAAATAATTACTATCAACTGCCGGCAAATCTCAGGCAAGCATTTTAATGCAAAAATATTTACGCTATTTTGATTGAATAATTTCAGAAGCGTATCACCTTCGGGTAAAATTCATAAAATTTCGTAATTAAAACGAACGGAGGTGTGTAAAAGTTAAAGGGGGGCCGTTGTGAAGAAGAGTTCCGAGTTCTTCGTCAAATTAAGCGGTTCTTTTTCAAAATTGTTCGTTTCGATCGAATTTCAATTGATAAAAAATAATAAAAATAAATTTCGTTTCGGTCAATTTATTCTGGAAGTAACGTTTGTGTTTAAAAGTGAAGATATTTAAGGAAAGTGGTGTTTAAAGAGATCAACCATTTCGAAAAGGTACGGTCACAGCAAAAAGGAGTCACGAGGAGATTCATCATTGTCAGAGTAAAATTCTGAGGCGGTAAAACATCGAGTCCTTTAAAGGTAAGATAAAAATTTGAAGATTTTTACACATTTTTACAATTACTATTAAAATATAGTATTAGTTTCAAATCGTAGGAAAAAATTCTCTTTTGAATAGGGACAGTTTTGGAATACTTGTTATATTTTTTACTAAACTATTTTGATTTATTCTCTGATATTCGCTGATGTTTCATTCATTTTGCTAAATTAGACTATTCGATTTGTTTCATAAATTAAACTCTAAACACTTAAATTTGCTGTCAAAGCAAAGGGACATATCGCTCATTATAAGCCGTAGTTAGTGCGAGAGAAAAATCCTGCTTCCTCGAAGAGCTATAACCAGAACCGACAAGCCAAACTCTGTTACCCTGCAATCGATGGTAAAAACAACTTTGGAGATAATGCGATACTTTTCCAGGATGTGGAACTTTATGAGTTTAATCCTATTTTCATAAGGCGGTAGAATGAGGGGGTTTGTTCCATGGAAAACTCCGGAGAGCAAAACGGACAAATCGGTGTTGAATAACTTTCAAGCGATTAATGTAGACGGTATAGAAAGGTGATCAAGATCGCATACTCCAAAATAGGCCTCACAAAAGTGTAGTATAAAATCGTGTTCATCAAACTCTTTACTCTATCTCTTAATAAAACCTAGAGTATAGCTAGTTTTACTGTCTATCGCATTAATGTGAGCGTCAAAAATAAAACTGACTACTCTATCATATACCCGGATCTTTGGATTTGTCAAATCGAGTCAAAACACAATCATTGATTATATAGTCAAAGTTGATTGATGACCTTTTACTAGAAAATGTTATCATCGTACATGCATACATCTCTGATCAAAATACTACAAACTATGTTCGAAAATGCTAAAATGGTTAGGTACTATGTAATACTATTAACTTAATGCTTAAAGTACGATTTTAAATATGTTTTGACGATTCTTAACAAAAAACAATGAATTGTTATGTTACCAAGAAATGTAATTTTGAAGAGTCACGCAAATAAAATGTATGGTATAGGAGTTGATTAGGAGTAGAAATGAAGAAATGTTAATTCATTTAATAGTCTTTTTATTAAAATTGTTAATCATACAATGAATGAATGAAATTGTTGAACAGTTGTTCAGTAACTTAGTGACTATCGTTAGTAAGAATCATTACTAACATCAAATCATTCAATAGTCAGATAGTACGTTTTGTTAGGTCGTTATTTTGAATTATAGTAGAATTTGAGTTTCGAGGACAGTAGTTTAGAAAATTTTGGTATAAGTTTTCAATAACACAATCTTACTGAAGTAGCTCATCTCCTTTTAAAGTAAAAGAGAAGGATAACGCAAAATAAAGTGTTAGAAACTGACGCAATCGTTGTGTTTCCCAAAAAATTAATTCTAATCGAAAATGACGAACAGATTCTCAAAACAAAAAAGCAGTAAAATTCACCGCAGTATGATTATCATACGAAAAACATTCAGATGACTTTAAACTTGAGCCACTTCTTGTAAAATGATTTCCGATCAAAACAAAAAATTTATGCGCGCCGAAAAATCTACTTTGGTTTGTTCGATCGCCAAAAAAAAAAAAAAAAAAAAAATAGCATGCATAGATCAGAGCGGGTTTTTGGGGGAATTTTTTTTTTTTTTTAAATAAAATCGAAGCTGAACCACAACTAGCCCGCACCTCACTCCCTCCCGTATACTGCACACAACATCTGCGGAATCTACAATAGAAGCAGCGCGGGCAGTGAAGCAGCAACAGACTATCGGAGGCTTAAATGAACGAAGAAAACCCATAAAAATCAGCATATTACGTCATGCCACATATTTATTCTCGCATATCGATCAAAATGTCTCTCTGGCTTGACGATCGTGTGTATGTGCAATGCGAAGATAACGAAACAGTTCGCAGATAGCGAAAGAAGAAGAAAATATAAAATTGTTAGATGAAGACATCGTCGAGCATAAAAATTAAGAAGAACGCGCTTTTGCATACGCACTTTTTTGAACTTAACGAAGCAACTAATACAGAAAATATGTACTAGATATATATATATTTTTTTCCCGGACTGACCCCAAACAATCTATGCGGGCGATTCGGTTAAATATTTCGCCTTGAACGTCTCAGCTTAATCGTTTTCGTTAATAAAATTGCAAAACGACCAAAAATTTGGGCACGCACGCACACAGAGACTAATGAAGAAACGGCCAAAAATACACGCAGCCGAAAAAAAATAAATGTTAAGCGGAGAGGCAAATAAAAGTGCGTCTAATGCGCGATCGCACTATCAAAGTCCATCGTCTCTGCTTGCCGCATCAATTTGCCGCTACAGACGATAGTGTGTGGGTATCTTCGTATCATTCACTTCGGGACTGCGGAAAATGCGTCCCGTGCGCGTAAAATGCGGCAACGACGACGACGACGACGACGGCGGCAGTGATACGATGGGAAAAAGTGCGTAAGCTTGGACAAAGCTCAACAAAATTGAAGATACATCTAACGCTCTTTCACACAGAGATAGGCGACAAAATGTCCAAAGACGGGCCGCCCGAGTCACAGAGGTTTCCGACCTGCCAATAGCAGCAAGTGAAGAAACTTGCGAGGAACAGAACTAGTCGATTCATAATTTTGATAAGATTTTTTTCTTCGCTCTTTTTTATTTTGTTTTTTAATATATGCTCTCATGCCGTTTTTTTTTTTTTTTATCGCGTCTATTTTATGTAAAGCGAAATTGGCCACAACTGCTTCGATGGGGTGGCTACTTGCCCGCGAAAACATCGTTGCCAATTTTTGGGCAGCGGTTTTCGATGACTATCACAACCAGGAACTATCCGCCACTTAACGCACGTGGTTTTAATCGCATTTTCAAGGATTTATGAGGGCCGTTTATATTATTAATTTATTTTTATTTTTTTGCCTTTATACATTTTCGGCATTGGAACGGTATGATGTCTCGCCAAATGGTTGGAGACAAACAAATTAAGATGCTTCACCACGTGCTGAGTTTTCACTTGCAGGTGAAAGAATTTGCATGAAGTGCAGACGGAACGGATTTTGTATAAAACCAGTTGTTAGAAGTCTCTTTTGGCTAGCATGACTTGAAATCGATACTAGATACCTTTTTTTTTCATTATAGAGCAAAACATTCAACAGGATGTATGTTTTCCCGCTCACTTTAATGCTTTTCTCTTATTTTAATCAAATAGACCCATTTAAATTCAAGTTTAAATCTTAATTGAGTTGACAACTTTTACTATGTCATTTTAGTATTAATAATGTGATATTATAAGACCAAGATATCTGCAATTTTGATGCAAAATAGTTCGCCCATCCGGTTTTTGAATGACTGACTTTTAAAACAACAAAATATTTTATTTAATGGGATAATGAAGAATTCAATGTTATATTTAGTTATAAGCTTATTATATGCAGTTTTTAACAAAATTCATTAAAAATGAACAACTTAAATAAAAGACGAATAGTCGAAATTTAGTATTATCGATTTGAAAGAGCAATTCCACCATATTCTTGATAGGTTGTAAGCATATCTGTCTTTTACATTTTCTCCATAAAAAATTTAATAAAGTAATAATTGGTCCTACTATAACCATTACCATTACAAGTAATGATTTTTTTTAATTACCTATACAATTACTGCAATGGTGGTTCAATTACTTCATTTTAATTAATTACTAATGAAGCTTTTATTCCTATTAAAAATTGCAATTCTGCATTATTTTTGTTTCCTGTGAAAAATATCATTTATTTTGAAAAAAATTAATATTATGTATTGTTTTAAATACTTGTATTAAATCTTGAATCTTCAATAATAAGACTATAATCATAAACAATTACTTTTCTAATGTGTTCACTCAGAATTTTACAAAGAGCCATTTTATTTTAACTTACTTTAGCCAAAGTCTTCACTTTAATAAGCCACATTTTGTAAACTGATGATAACATAAACCCTAGAACTTAGTAAACAGAATGACTCTTAAGATACATGAGAATAGTTCTTATTATAAAATGATCATAGTAGGGTAACTACTTTGTTTTTGCTTTTTAACGTTTTTGTTGTAAATGTGATAAGATTTGTTTTTATCCTAAAATAATAAGATATATGAAATATCAAGTAAAAGAATATACCGGCCGTCAAAAGACCTATTGTCCTAAATTTATGTTTATGAGGTTCTTCTTTTACGTAGCATTCAAAACGGCTTGATAGATTTTAATAAAGCAAATATGACGGCCGACAAATTGTAATTTAAAAGATCCCAAAAGCTTGGACTATTCTGTATCTAATAGGGTTTCATAGGATTTTAACATTTTGAAATGTTATTCTTCGAAATTTTTGTATCGAGAGATAGACTATAGAATCGATTGGAGTATTTTGGGAACTTTTTGGAATTTTATTAATATTGTTATGGTAATGTAAAATTGACTATTGTTTCATTTTGGTGTTAAAAAACAAAAAACAATGAAATTCCTCATAGAACACTGAGGAGAAGAGAAACAATGCATTCAATTTGTCGCCAGAACGGTTTCAATTAATAACCTTTTTCAAGAAAAGAAAAGTTTTTCTCTGAAAACAGAAAGAAAAAGAGAAAAGAAAAATTTTTTAAATCCATTGCTGCATGCAAAACTTGCGGCAAGTCAAAGCATCGACTATCACGCATTTTGAGAAGGAGATATACCGCGATTAAATGCCTGCTCCATCGTACCATTAAAATCTAAATCAAAATCAAAATCAGCGACTCCAAGAAAAACTCCCATTAAAGTATCACAGCCAAAAAATGAGCATAACAAATTCTAGTCCCCCTTTCCCGCACCCGCCATTGGAATCCACTGCTGCATTTGATTCTCAGTCTAGAAAACCACTGGAGAGTGTCCAAATCGCACGTGCTGGAAAAAGTATGAAAATTGCATTGCCGTTGTCGACGTCGACGTCGACGTTACCAAAATTGTTTTCGTTAGGTGCCTTCATCAACGAAAAATGGGTACACGTGTAAGCACAGCAATTGCCGCGAACCCCCTTTAAAGTTAGGCTCAGTGCGGCACAAAAATCTAATTAGACACTTCTCAAAATGCCCTGAAAGGGCTTAATGTCGACTGTTTCGGTGGCTCATCGGAACCTGAATTCATTTTGAGAAGGAAATGAAAACAGTCGGCAGTGCATACACCCATTTCCCTAACCCTCCCTCTGAAACCGCTCCAGAATGGTAGTTGTCTACTTCTAGGCCACGATTTGACTATACCTGTGCAGTGTATGCAATAGAAATATAGACTGACAATGACGAGATTTTTTAATTACGGGAAGAGAACTTTTCTGGAAATGCAGCAGCCCGGCAAGTTATTAAATTGCCAGGGAATGCAGGGAACCCTGGGGAGGGACGCTAATGAATGCGAAGGTCTGCACTCGACTCGCCTATTTTGGACATTTCAAAGCAATTTCCGATTCAGAAAGATGCGATGGATGGACGATAGGCTTGCCCCGTCGGCCCCGGGACCCCAGCTGAGGTATCTTCGCTATATACAAAAAAAAATTTTTTTTATTTCTTGGGGCGCCTTTCTTCTACTGCGTCGACCGACGCGAACTCCAAGGCGATGGATACACCGCTCTTTGCTAATTGCATTCCCATCAGTGAGCACTCAAGGTGCTACTTACTGAATTTAGCATCACGTTGGCCATTGTAAGGTCTTAACGGTACTTTTTTTTCTGAAACGTGCTTCATGCTTCTTCCGATGCAAGTTTTTCGGCCCTTGAATGTTTTCAATTGAAGAAGAACAGAGGTGAGAAGGTGTTAATGATAGTTTTTTTTTTGTTTTTATTTGCTCTTTGAAAAAGTTGAACGTTTATTACAAAAAAAACGAATTCTTATCTTACATAACTAGCTCTAACCCGGTACTATTTAGTTAGAGACTTCTTAAATGCTCAAGTTTAGAAGTGTTAGAAGCTAGTTCTAAACTAATTTTAATCGCTGAATTATGTGGTCGCCATATTGGATTCTCCATCTTGAAATTCTATTCTATATGAATTCTCAAATTTATTTAAATATTTAAAATTATTGACCTTAAGTCGTGAAAAAATTATCTAATTTCCATTAGTCCATTGTAACTTTTTCCATAAAACTATATAAAATTATTGAGAAAATTCATCATTTCCCCTATTTACATTTTTGACGCGCCAAAACGAATTATCATCGACTTGAATGAAGTTCGTAGAATCTGTGTGTCATGCATGGAATGAATTGAAGTTCGAGTGAAGTATCCTTCGACGGATTTTTATTTGGCTATTTCCCCGCGTACCTAGAGTATAAAGGTGAACTTTAGGAAAGGAAATTGCACAGGGTAACAAGAGTTCTATGGTAGTTCAGTTGTTAGCGTGCTGTCCTACCGTCCCAGAGGTTTTGGGTTCGAATCCTGCGGTACGTGGTAACACAATGGACAAAAATTGGCCTAAGTGTACCTTTCTAGGCAGTCACAGCAACCTAACCTAAATTAACTTAACAGGGTGACAAGTATAAAATACATAAAATTGTAGGTATATCTTCTGCATAGGGTGAGTCGTAAAATAATACTAAGATCTCAAAAATATTGATTAGGACA
The DNA here is from genome assembly GCA_963969385.1 of Philonicus albiceps. Lineage (NCBI taxonomy): Eukaryota > Metazoa > Arthropoda > Insecta > Diptera > Asilidae > Philonicus > Philonicus albiceps. The sequence continues at coordinate 30,757,748 of OZ017775.1, forward strand.
GAAGTAGTAATTTGGGTATATGTTTGACTGTACTTTATAGGCGTATAGTTATAAATTGATGAACAATGACTTAATTATCTTAATAAAGATTTCACTATTCGAAAGACGCATACGCTTTTGGCTTTGACACGTGCGTACACCATACAAAAAATCCCAAGAATTAGGTGAAGTGCACGTGTTGCATAATACAAAAATTACGCAAAATCACATACGCCAGGCGATAAGAACTCGCTTTTCTGTTTTCCTTAAGTCACCTCCGCCCTCTGCACCACACTTCCTGGTCGTATTACATAAACACACACAGGCATAAACTCTCTGATATCAGCCAAACACTCGATGGGTGCATTTTGCGTTCCCCAAAATTTTATCAGAATAAGTGCGAAGTGCTTTTCTTTTTTTTTTTTTTTTATTATCAGCGCATTTCGAGGATCATAACGACCAAAATGCGATCAAAAAAGAAAAAAAGAATGATTTAGCCAACTGACACACATTTTGGCCCATATTCTCCGATTAATTTTTGTTTTTTGTTTTCTATTTAGCAGCCTTATCATTTTTTATTATTGCACCGTGGATCGTCATTTTATTTTCGACGCTGTATTTCTACGAGTTTTGTTTCAACAAATCCCCATCCTCCACCCCGATCGTCAACAAATTTTTATGTATGCATGCGCGCAACCATAAAATGTTTACTCCTTGGCTCTGCGTGAAATTGAAATTCTATGACTTCTTTTTTTTTACCCCAAAATGCTTTATTTTTTTGTTTATATTCTTTGCGATTTCGCGGCTTGCGAGGCGATTAATTGCACTCTGAAAGCACAGTAAGAAAATAAAAAAATATAGGAAAGCAAAAGCTTCAGAAGAAGATTGCAGTTTTTTGCTAGATTGTGTAAGGAAAAAAAATGACGCAGTTTTATCACTCAAGGACTTTTCACGTTTAGGGGGAAAAGATGTAAACACGTTTAGTCAGCAAAACATGAATATAAGAAAACGAAGGCATTTTCCGCTTCTTGCAGTAATAAACAACTTTTGTACATTGGTTTTATTGCTTAAACAAGCACAAATCAGAATTTAATTAAATGCAACAGTGTGAATTCAGCGGGTTTAGTATTTTAGAATGTCTTAATTAAAAACAATTATTATTATAATATCAGAATTAGAAAATTGGGGGATTGATATCAAAAACATGCACTGAAACTGAGAAGATAAATTCCCAAAAGACTATGTATAAATTGCTCTATTGCTAGTGTACGTAAATTCCCATATTAATTTTATTGAGAATGTTCAGTTTTCTTTCTAATCTTAATTATGTTTTGAATTTTGAACTTGTTATAGTTGTTGCCCCATTCACTGTTCGTCAGGCCACTGCACTGCAGTGTCAATCACCTTTAAGTCCGAACATTCAAGTTCAGTACTGAGGGGGGATTAAAAGTGCATGCAATCCCATCCCCCAGCCCTCAGGGTCGCTTGGTTTCATTGTGTACCCAACACGAATAAGTCGCGTCATTCAGCGAAAACGAAAGTGGTCCCACCACCCACCCAACCCCCTTTCGTTCAAACAGCAACTAAGGGGGAGTGCAGACAGCGAATCTATTTCGAGCTCAACCAGATACAAATCTACGTTTCTACAGAGCCGGAAACGAGTTTCAAACTAAAGGGCATTTTCTGGCAACGGCTAACCTATCTGCAGGAGCTTTGGAAAGTTTCTTCTTGCTGCAACCTCGCGTGAACCTGCTGCAGGAGCAGCAGACCTTTTTACCCTCAAGGGTTCCGACTTTATAGTCTTGGATGCGCTATAGGTAGAAGGTACGATGACGGAGGTGGGATTGGATTTTATAGTGGCGCTCACACACAGCCGTAATGCAGTCAAGTTAATCCCTGTAGCTCTCCGGCGAATGTCCCGGAGGAGGAGGAGGACGGGCTTCTAATTTTATATGCAACGACAGTGAAAGTTTAGTGCGCACTCGAATTGGTTGGTGGCACTGGGTGGTCTTCATTGATTTACTACCACAGAGAAGTGCGGCGACCGGGCGGGTGACCCGGCAAAAAACTGGATGGAAAGAGGGAGCGACTGACTTATGCAATAGCAGCAAAAGCTCTCCACATAATCCGTGGGTTCGTCTTATTCCGCTGCAGACGCGCAAAACTTTTCCAAACTCGCGAGGGAGTTATATGACATTCTGAATTCCCATCCCCTTGTTGCAGTGGTTTGCTTGCGAATTTTCAGTTTTCAGCCCCCTCTTCACCTCTTTCCTAATATATATATATTTTTTTTTTCCTGTTCACTTTTTGTGTTATTTCATTTCAGCGAGTTTCCTGGACGAATAAAATGAAAGTGAAAACATTTCCAGACGCTCCTCCACACTGCAGATGTTTTATGATTACAGTGTGTTTTTTTTTTCTTTATCCTCCATAGCACTGCTACGCCCCCCCATTCCTCTACTAGGCTGGATTTATCGTGTTAACTGACGTCGCAGCTTTGTTCCATTTTTTTGGGCTTTTCCATCAGCCCATCCACCACCCCACGTGTGTAGGTAGGCAGTAGGGTTCATAGGCACAGGAAGGCATAGTCATTCATTAAGTTTTTCGGTCTAGTCTGGCCACCCTGCCAATTCCCATCTACCCCCACCTGGCCGGGTTTTGGGGGGCGGGTGGAGGGTGGAGGCTCTTTCATTTCAATCGGGTTGACTGGCTGCTTTGCCGCCCAGAAGGCAAGCACAACAGACTTTGGGTTTTGTGCAGTCTTAAAAATGAAGAAAATTAAAAAAAGAATCCGGCAGGCCAGGTCTCCCCCATCCGGCCACCACCCCCTTGGACAAAATGAGCCCCAAAAAACAAAGAAGCACAAAAGCAAACCGAGTCTCACAGTCTGGCCGTTAGCTGGGCTCCCTTTTCGTTTAACGAAATTGGAACCTGCCGATGAATGCGTCATTGGATGAAATCAAAAATTTGGCAAACAAACGAGCCTTTTTTTTTGTGCCCTCTGATTTTTTCATCCCCCCATCCCACGACCATTCTAACGGCACCGAATTGCTTGCATGTGCAGCTCTCAGCAACCCTTCTCCCGGGGGCGAATTTCCTCCCGAAAACTTTCTTCACCCATCCCATTAGCCGTCTGGGTGACTCAATGCAACGAACATGGTGCACGGAACTTCTCCAGACGCCTCGATCCACCCCCGTCGCTGGTCTTGCAATTTTTTGCTACGATCCATCACATGCCCCATCTCCCCTCCTCCCCCGTCCCATCACGATCGAGCCTTGATATTGAAAAGCTGCACCCAGAACTTGAACTTGAAATTTGTTTCGACTGTTCGCCGGCTTATTCACTTTTATTGTACTTTACGTATCTTTTATTTTTTTGCGCCAAAAATATCCGCTTCGACCTACTGCAGCTAACCCATCAAATTAAAATGTCTCTCCCCCGCTGCACATTTCACAACAGAAAAATAAATAAATTTTTATTTTTTTTTTATCGCAGCGTGTGCAGCACTCTCCCGCATTTCTCGACTGCAAAACATTCTAAAATGTTTTTTTTTTCCAGTCGATTTTTGTAGATTTTTGGTTTGAGGTGACTTTTTAAAAGCGACTCAGATTTGCCGGGACGCCTGCATGGCAATGAGTCACAAGGGAGCTTTTGCAAGAGGGTTTTTATTTTTTGGTTTTATTGCAATTTTTTTTTTATGCAGATTGCGAATTGGCTTCTTTTTTTTTTTGTTTTTTGTATTTATTTTTTCTGTCCCAACCGATATTTCACCGAGAACACTGTGCAGCGGATTTAATGCGACGAAATTTTTGAGGGTGCTCAAATGCACAAACAAATGGGTAACCTTGGGGCGCTTTTGTTCCTTTTACCTCCTTTTATATATTTTTTTTTTGACGGACTAAATTCTTGCATTTAAGCCGGAATATTAATTCTAAATGTCGTAATGAATGGTCAACTTAAAATGGACTTTAGTTGTCTTAATACGCCAATTTTAATGTAATACAAATATTAAGAAATTTTGCGGACAGTGGTTGAGATTAGCAAGATTTGTTTTTTGGGTCTATTTAGTCTAGATAGGGTTTTATTTCGTTGCTTTCACTGCATATTTACTATAACTCAGCTGATATCTGATAGTATGAGCCAAATTTACTTTTTCTCTCTTTTTACCTATATTTTTCCGGTATTTAAGAAGATTTCTACTAAACTTAAATTAAAAGAAAAAATATTAATTAGAAAACAAAATGCCAGATGCCATAAATTCTGGTTACTTTAGTCCTGAGGGTTACTTTGTTTCAATACTGATTTTTCTGATAGTACTTTCCTATCACACTAACAATTCCTAAACCTTACTTACCTCAATGCTATATCAGGTTAAGACGTTTATTCTTAAATATAAATTCTAATTAGTTGGAACAAAATTATTTAAAATAGCCCAGAGGTAAAGTAACTCTAGTCGATGGTAGTAGAAAAACAATTAGTTTATTTTTCCAATTTTCTTTGCCTTTAGAGGGGTGAGATTCAAAGAGATAAAAATAATCCTTATTCAAACCCTAGAGGGAAGTATTACATTCATTAATCATTAAAATTGGTTGACTAGTTTTTGAGTTATTATGGCAGAAAATTTGATTTACATAATTTTAAAGTTCATCTATAAAACCATGATAACTTTACTAAATTTTAAAAATTTTGCAAATTTCTTAAGGAAAACTATTCAGGATCATATGATAAAATCGATCCTTTTAAAAATTTTAAATTAGAAGACTTGTGACGTAGACACAAATTTATGTTTTATGTAAAGAAAAATTCCAACATTTTAAGAGTTTAAATGACAATTTTACAAATTGTTGGTAATAATTTAAAAGTTCAAATAAAGCCAAATAAAGTCTGATAGATGTTATTATATTTTTATTTAAATATCAGCTAATCTTAAAAGTTGTATTCAAATTAATTACAAATTTATGTTGAATTTATACTGAACTTTTTTTTTATTGTTTTTATATCCGAGATTTAAAATATTACTATAATTTTTGAACCATAAAACCAATTTAAATAAATTAAAGTCTAAAACGTAAAGAAATAAGTGGACTATAAATTTGTGAAAATTCAATTTAAATCCATTCAATAGTACCTGAGATTAGGTGATACACAAATACGAACAGACGTTACAATTTACATGTATAATTGATTACAATTGAAACTGAAATTGAGTCAAATTTAAATTGATTTAGAATTGTCATTAACGTAGTCCCTGTCACTTTATATTGTCCTTCAAATAATTCAAATTGTGGCATCGCAATATATTTTGCGTTTTAAACAGGTGTGTTAGGTCATATAAGAAATTTAAATATTTGGACAGAAAATCAAGATAAATGAGGCGCAGTCACTTAAAATTCGTTTTGATCCCCACCAACAATATGAAAAAATTGCAATTCGCATTTATGGAATATCCCCCCGCCCATTTTTGCAAATTTAAGGAAATAATGTAATAACCCCCCTCCATATCTTACCCCTGAAAGACCGCCAAAAAAGCCTTTCGTGCAATTCGTGCAAATCGCACCCGGAAATGACCATCATTTAAATTTCAAAAGAACCAAAGTTCACTGTGAGTAGCTGTGCAATTAATTACAATTACCACAAAAGTGCCCCGGTGTCAAAAAGCGGTATTCGTCTTCTTGAGAAATGACGCGAAAACGCGCACGATGCAACCAATAAAAGCTTGCGTCGCACGAGGATATATAAAAAAAAAAAAGACGAAAAATGAAAAAATCCACAAAAATAACCGCCATGCAACAGAATGCCCGCCCGGTCATCGCGTTTTGGTGTTGCTGCTGCTGCAGCAGATAAAAAACGAAAATACGAAATTGTGTGACATTGAAAATTTTGTTGCACCTTTTTGCCGCCATCGGGGGGATTCCCCCTGTATCCCTCCCCCGACGAGAACTTTTGGATCAGTATCTTGTATATCTCCCTGTCTTCGCTACGGTGGCCTTCTATCGCCCCGATAAATTTTGGCGGTTGAATCATTACCGGGAATTGAGCCCCACAAATACCCCTCTAAAAAGTCAGCTGCGCAGTTGGTAACCAGCCGAACGAACGGTGCTGGTGGTGCGCATGCGCCAAGAACTTAAACTCTTCGCTTTGCCTTGTGCAGCACGCTGCAAATTCTTTAAGATTGATATTAAGGAAAAAAAGAGATTAAAATAATGGTGGCTAACACAATTGCAACGATATTTGTATAAATACACAAAAGCGCAGCTCACCACCACATTGGCAGATGGTAGGCCAATCGGCATGCAAAAATCGTTCCAATTCTCTTTTTGGGGCGAATTTCGCGGTCAAACATATCACACCGCCGTCGTAATAGTCACGTTCCGCCGTTTTACGGGTCCGTTCCTCCGCTGCCGACCGATATCCCCGATGCAGCAGCGGGGAGAAATGCACCAGCGTATAAATGGCTCGGTGGATCCGGCGGCTACGGAATCTCCCCATTGGGGCCCCACCGCAAAAAGTTCATGTAAAAAACAAAAAAAGCCGCGCTTTAATCGCACCGCAGCAAGTGGGATGCGCGTTGAAAGCGAAAGTGAGACAAAATGCTGCACATCCGCTGCGAATTTGCGCGAAATGCAGCAAAGTTGCATTCAATTATCGGTGAGGTGCTGGAGAGGGGCCCCCAGAAATATGCTGGTGGGGAGGGCACCATATCTGGGCGCCCCGCCCCAACCGCAGTTTTTTTTCTTTTTTTTTTTTTCTTTATAGCTTCTCTTGTGCAAGTTGCACGCGTTCTGCCAATTTCGTTTTGCGCGTTTTGCTTTTTCTCAAGGTTTGTTTTTCGTTTAGCGCTGATCCGCGCCGTTTTCCTGGTTGGCGCGTTTTATTTTGAATTTAATTTTTTTTTTTGTTTTTTTCTTATTCTTCCCGCATTCGCATTCTCACGGTATTGCATAACACCTCCTCGCGGACGCTGCGTTACGGATGCTGCCAAATGTGGGGGAGAGGAGCAGTATAGTGCGGCCGCAACTGTTGATGTGCAGCGCGCAGCAACTTTGCCCCGATTTTTGCGGTACCAGTCGCCTTGGCCTCTGATGCGCGGCGATTTTGCAATTATTCACCGTCAGGCAGGTGTGTTGGAGGTGATAAGGTGAAGTAATGCAAATTCAATGCGAATTAGGTGGAGCTCCGAATTTGGTTGTCGGGCTGCTCTCATTCCGGATGCGATGATCCGAGGCGTTTTCGCCGTCTTTTCGCTGTAATTACATTCAACTGGGGAAAGGTGAGGTGAAATTTTATTTTTTATTTTTTTTAAGTCTTGATTAGGCTCGTGCTGGTGGTGATTACCACCTTTCCTGATGAGGAGACATCATGCATCAGCGCGCTGATTTGTCAAATTTTCTAGAACGAACGTGATTGGTTGCAGAAAATTGCTACAAGGGTGGGAAAATGCTGTTGCTTAACACATTCAGTTCCGGAATATGCCCGGGAACCTCATTTTGGACTGGAGTATGTCCCGGCACATTTGCCTCCTATAGAGAGACTCTATTAACTTTGTTTATAAGATAAGAGTTAAAAAAGGAATGCATCCCTGAAGGTTGAATTAAATATCAGGTTCAGCTGGTTGTGTTAACATCATTAACACTAAAAAATCGTCATATAGAATGAATGTAGATTGTTTAAGAATTCTGGATAAAAAAAAATACATCCAAGTATATATCGGGGTCACTTTTAATTCAAACATTGTCCTCTAACTGTCTTAAGTTTAACCCTTACTAGATATCATCCAAATAAATTACGTTAAGGATATCATGGATTAATTTTCACGCCAGTATATTTTTTAAGTATAATAACCACCATTGAATGCAATTAAAAATATTATTAGCATTATTAAATGTTGTATTTCATGATAGCGTTATTTTTATACCAACCTTATAAATGTAGAAAATATCACTGTTAAAAAGCATTAGGATTTTCTAAAATTTGAAAAGAGCAAATTGCCAGAGGTGAAATTTCTCCCATGGTACCCTTTAAGTGTTAAAGAACGACCTTACCTTAACCTTTCTTTATTAACACAGTAAATAGAAATTTCGAATGTTATTTAGTTTATTTTTGCCAGCCAATAAAAAAAGGACATCTTTCGTTTACATTAACACAAAAATAATATACGGGACTAATTCTCTATTACATTTTCTATCAAACTTTATAAATAGTTTCATAGTATTAACACATATTAAAAAGTTAAGCATTACATAAATTTGTAAGTAAAAAGTTATGGTTACAAAAACGTCTTCATAAATTTTTATAATTTCTTAAAAGAAAAAAATATCATGGGGTCATTCTGATCCCAAATGCGCTAGTGAGTTTTATATACGGAGAGAAAAAATTACCGACAAGATTGTCGCAACATGAAAATTACTAATAAAACAAAACCTTAAACTAACCATGCAATTTGTTAATTTAGAGATATCTTTAATTTTTGGTTTTTCTTTCCTTTTTATGATAAATATTATTAATTTTTGTTTCTATTATTCATTTAATAATTTCTGAGAAGAATGTAAATTTTTACAAGTAAAGACTTCCCTGATAATACAGCATGATTATCTGGAATTTTTAACCCTTAAACCCTTATGAACTTTCGATGAATGTACAACGATACTTGAATTTCTTTCATGAAAGGACGACTGAACCTAAATTCGTAGAATTAACTTGAATGGTAGTTGAAAAAAATTAGATTTAATATGATATAATTTTTGTTAGCATCATTTTTCTATTTTGTTACCGTAGTAACATTTTTTTACTTCAACAGATTAAGCTTTGTTCAAAGTTTTCTGGTTTTTTAAGTTATAATTTAATCAATCTTTATATCCTTTCATATTTATAATATACTCGTAAACGAAGAAAGTATTGTAGTTGTTTAATAGCTGATTATATACGAGTATATGTCTTGAAATCTATGGGCATTATAGGGATTTTTTTAGGGTAATTTTTAAATCTGTCGTATGATTTTGATTATTTTGATGCACCTTTTAAAATCATTAAAATTTCTCTGGTATTATTACATTAAATATGAATGTATTATACACCTAATCTTTCCTTAAGAAATTCTCCAAATAATGATGAAAATTGCATCGAAATTCATCAATTAGTTTAGAAGTACTAAGTGAACATACAAACAGACATAAGTTTGATTTTGGTTTATACTACTTAGAGATTATTTAACGATATTTTAAATCTAAAGAATTCTGTCTAGTAATTTAAACTAAATGTGTATAATTAGGTCCTATTTTTAAATCTGTGTCTTCTAAGTCTAACTAAATACAATTAAGCATCTTCCAGAAAAATCCCCAAAAATCGAAAAATTGTCAAAGAACGAATGAAAATTGTGCTGACGTATAATTTAGACATTTTCCATTTCAATTTCTAGCTCGATAAAAAATAAAAATTGCACCAAATTTTCTTGGAATCGAAAATTGTTTCCCTGATTATCCCCGCAAGGTCTATTAATCTGTCGCCGGAATACATGGGGTTTTCTTAAATTTCATACTTCAACTACTGAGCGTGTCACGAGAAAATCTCGAGAAAAAATACAAAAAAAAAAAAAAAGTCATAAAGCGTGTTAGAGGAGAAAGGGGAGCGATGGCTGTCAGGAATTTTGATGGATAAATCACCCGCAGCTATCATTAAAAGAGAAAACGTTTAAAAAGTCCTGTGCCATAGAGAAAAGGTATAGGGCCTATGGGGAGGGCCTAGTATAGAACGGCTGGGAGGGGGGTAGGAAAAACTACGTCGCAACTGTGTAGATGCCCTCCTGACGGACGGATGGATGGTTGGATGGTTTGGTTGGACGGATGGTTGGATGGATGAATGGATGGGTGAATTATGCAGTGGAGCGGAGCGGTGACTCCGTTCGAAAGTACTTTTCATTGTAAAGCAATAGCCTGGCAACCGTGTCCCGCTCCTCTGACCCTCCCGAGGGCTCCAATCTCCATTCCGTCCGTCACCCCGCTTTCCACTTTCGGAGGATCGATAAATGGCATACCTCGTTTAAAACTAAACTTGCGCCTCGATTGCGTTTGTGTGCGTAGAAAATGCGTACAGTGCCCCGAACTCTGTACAAGAAAAGGGACTTGGTCGGTAGCTGCGGGAGCTGGAGAATTGCCCTCTGCTGCTGCTGCTGCTGCTGCTGTCGTTGCCATTCCCATTCCCATTGCCTGCGCATTTTCCTATTTTCAATCCCAGCAAAATTGCTCCCGGCTTCGAAAATCCCAGTGCACACAAATCCATAGAAAGGGCGATGTCGATGCGTACACCAGAAGCAGCCCAGGTCTCTGGGACCAGAACCAGGACCCATCATCATCCCTTGCTAGAGCTGCATGTACAGCACAATACGCATAAAACTTTCTCGTTTGTACGCTATAGCAAAACGGGGGCGGGGGGTAAAGGGAGCAGAGCCCGAGGGCGATCAGGGTGTGCACGCATTTTGTGCGAATCCACCCTTAATGGTATTTGTGTCACTTTTTTATCTGCCGAGCCCGAGCAAAAGCCCTACATCGAGCCCCGAAGTGCGTTTACCTATCGGAGCGCCTGGCTGCCAGTGTGTGCAGGCCACCACCAGCACTGAACTAGTTTTCATTTGTCCTCTTTAAAATCTTGCAGAACTCGAAGGGCTCGGGAGGGCTACAGGGAGGATTTGGGGAGGGGGGGTACTATCGGTGGAATGGTAGAACAAAATTTTTGGATCAATACTGCCACATTTGTTCGAAAATGCACTCTCTAGCTGGCCTGCATGCGTGCTAAGGGCTGTTCTATTATCCCTTTTGCCCCATCCCCCTTTATAAGGGTCGAACGCAAGGGGTGAGCTGTGTAAAAATGTTTTCGGGCATGTGCGTACACTTCACTGCCCGGTGCGCTCCTTGTAATTTCCAGGCCGAGGCCCGTGGCAACTGAGGAAGGGATGCACTTAATTTCTTGTTTTTTTTTTTTTTAGCTGATACTTGTCAAGAGCAGCACGTGCAATTTACTAGGCTAGAAGCACCCTGCCGGCCTGAAGCCCAGCTCCAAGGGCTAGGCTAGGGGAGAACACTCCTCGTACACGTTTTACATTTATTATTTTTTTTTTTTTATATTTTTTAAGCGGATTTTCTCTGGCAGAGTGCTAATTACCATAACAGGGATTAAAGAAATTTTAATTGATTTCACCGTTGGTAAAGTGGGTTGAGAATCTTCGCGCTCTATCCAGAGATAAAATTGGACAGAAATTCGGAAGTAATTTCTAAAATTTCTGCACGCTTCGTGCTCGAGTGCTATGGACATAAAAAAATTTTTTTTTCGCTATATTTAAGCAAAAATTATAATTGACCTCAGTTAAGAGGGCCTTAAGACGTTTTTGAATGATTCTAAATTGGTAACAAATTATCACTTTACTCACTTATTAGCGTCACACGCTTTTGTCTTTGCTGGAAAAACACAATACAGTGTAACCCAAAAAACCATTGCCTTGAATTTATTAGCTTTTAGAAATTATTCGTATAGATCTTTATAGTCGGCAAGACAGCTTAACGATAGCTTTGTGGATTCGATTCCCAGCAGAGTCCCTGGTAAAAATGGTAATGGGTCAAAAATGGTTTAAGTGTGTTTTCCTATTGACAAACCACATCAACCTAACCAGATCTAGACTAATTATCTTAGAAGATATTGCATACTAATTCCAATTTTTAAGGTTTAAAAGCCATTATTTGTTTTATCCCAAAGACTTACCATGTTTCTATCACTAAAATAATATAAATTTTTTATATAAACTGCAATTATTGGGCCAAACTATTGTTAATCATTATTCAAAACTAACAACTTAAATAGATAAATATGGTATAGCTCGAAATATTATCAAAAATACCCCCTACCCAAATTTTTAATGAATGTGAATTGTGAACACGATAGACGTCGTATTTCTTAATAGATTTTGATAAAACTTTGCCTATGCATTTATTAGGCTAATATCACGCATAAGTTCATAAATGAGAAGAATTGGTGAAGAGTAGGGGACAGAGGCTATCTTAACTTATGAAAAATAGTTTGGACCTGTATATCTTTCATATGTCTTAATTATAATCGACCAAGCTTGGTTTATACATTCAACATACATCACGGCTTTCTAAATCATATATTAAAGTGGTGGTGTTTGGTCAAGGGAATGAGAAACTACATCCATTTAAAACCATATTAAGTTTCAATACTTCAGTTAGATTTAAAGTTAACGTCTTCAAAAGTTATTTAGTCAATGTACCGCAGATATGATATAATAAGCGAGTAATACGAATTATTTTCTCAGTAGTGTATTACACGTTTATTTTTCTAAAATCTTTTAATTAGTTTCAACAAAAACATAATGCTACCTTTCCTTAAATTTTATACTACTCCAGAGAAAAATTCCGAACTGCAGCTACACGTACCGAATATCATAAATTAGAGCCCAATGTCACATAAAACATCCCCCAAAACTGTTCCCGGGATATCTTGCCGCAATCGTGCCGCGCACGTCGTTAATTATTCACCCCCTCATTATAAAATATGTCAAGTTGCACCGCCGCCCCTGATTTTCGAAAAACACAACACCCCCATAGATTCCCTGTCCACTACCACACCACCGCAACCCACCCGCCCACTCATCCTCATTTTCCACCAACTACAACAGCAGGCACGTTGACGTACGTGTGTTTACTCCAAAGCTCCGTGGAGTTTTCACTTTTATCGTTGGGAGTACATGATGCATGTCATCAGTCGTAACTCCAGTGGCAGCGATCGCCCCGCCCCCGCACTTTTCCCGCTCAAATTTTTTCCCTTTTCTTTTTCTTTTTATTGTATACATATTTTTTTTTTTTTTTTTTTTTGTATATTTCGCCTGCTGTTGGTCTTGGAGCGCAAAGAGGACAAAAATGAGCCAGCCCAGGCGCCTTACACTTTTCCACGACATTTTCCACGTGGCAAAGATAAGACATAACGAGACTCGTTTACTTAAGTCTGAATGAAAATTTTCTGCAAAGGAAAGGAAAATTCATGGGCCGCTGCTGTTTGCTGCTCTGCTGCCGCTCCAGCTGCAGGGCGTTCGAAGGAAAGCAGCAGCCGTGTCGTGGCAGTTTTCACTTTCGTTAGCCCAAAATTATATACCTAAGGGTTCGGTGGGTTCGTGCTGTTTGCTCTGCTCATTTCGGGCGTTCGGTCTCTTGCTCCCCAGGATTCTTGGAATTGTGGTAGGGAGAGGGTTTTTGGATGATGAAGCGTATCAAGGGTTCGGTGGGGTTCTGCTGAGAGCAGCAGAAAGAGCTGCCTCGCCGGAAAATGCGTTTACCTTTAAGAGAAGAGAAGCTTTAATATCGCTCCAAGCGTTTACAACCACAAACGTGCGTTAGAATAGCTATAAAATATATAAAGCATATAGATTGGTTTAACTTGAGAAAGAAGAGGGGAGGAGGAGGATGAGCGAGGGTAGGGGATCCTTTCTCCTGGGGAAAGTTGAGGTTCGGTACACAGAGCTGTATTGTGTGTGCATGGCGATGTGTTTTCCAAGGGAAAAGAGTGAAAGTGCTCTTGACATCGCCCTAGGCCATCGCAATTCCCTCTCCTCCCAGATCCAAGAACCCTAGTTCCTGGTGCCGGAACTGTGTTGGCTGTTGGCAGTGGCAGCAGCGGGCGGTCGGACGGGGTGTATCCAACTGGGGACGGCAGGCAATTTCATCTGCCCCATAGTCACCCTATGATTTTTCATCCACCACCTTGTATATATGTCACTCGAAATGGGTTCCTTTGCTGCCTTGCTGCCATCAGGGTTTGCTTGGTGCTGTCGTTGTTGTTTTTGCTTCGCTGGCCAAACCAAACCGCCCTTGGAGCCACCCTAGGGATGGGGTGCATGCAGCATACCCGCTGTTGGCGCGCTTACGTCATTTATTTTCGTTTTACCACCCCGCCCCTCCGGGGGATACCATTGCCTGCTGCCGCCTGTCACTTGCTCTGCCAGTGCTCCTGATGTTTCCTTGTCACTGGAGTTTGGGATATTTCTTCTCTAGCACTTTGCTGTGACCCCCCCCATACCATTTACATCCTGTTCGACCCTATGGACCCTATACCTCTCTCTGAAGGCGGCCTCTGTTGCTGTTTTTCGAGAAAGCGAGGTGTTGTATCGTGTGCATAAAATTTCCACCTTTTCCTGCGCCCCAGGAGGCAAAAGGAGTAGGGGTATAGAATGGTCCGCATGCAGAGGGTCGGATGGACTGCGACCACGTTTCAAGCAGCATCCTCCCCAGGTAAAAGACGAGATGAAATTCGAGCTCAGATGATGGAGTGGCGCAGGTGGTCTTACCATCGTCCGGACCAGGAACCTTGCAATTGGCAGGGGTGGAGTGTTGGCGAAGAGGTGGAAGGTAGACGTAAGCAGCTTCACCGCGGAGTTGTACCATTATACTATGATAACTGTATATAGGCATAGTGTGCACGGCATGTTTTCGGAACATTAAAACTGACGTCTCGAAGTTTATGGAAAATTTTAAAGAAAAATGAGCCTCACTGTGCCTGTCTTCCTGCCAGAGAGTGTACTCTGGGAGTTTTCTGGAAGTTTACAGATAAAATATACCCTCCCCCATCCACAAAAATCCTCCCACACCACTCAGCTCGTCAGCGCCTCGTTGTTTTTCAAGGTAACAAAGAGGTTTCTCCCAAAAGTTTTTCTTTACGACAACGGTGTAAGTTTGAAGGCGTTACAAACCCATCTGCTGTGCCCCATGCTCAATCCCATCCCCCTTTTCCTTACCCTACCCTACCCTTGGGAATGATGACGACGTCGGCGGCCGGTCGAAAGACGCCAAGATGGAGTAAATTTGTGATATATTTGTCGGGTAAATTAAATTTTTTCATGCAGAAAACCTCATACACGCCAACGTGCCCCTTTGTCCGAGTTCGGCATGGCATGCTACTCCTTTTGTTGTTCTTATGTTGCTCGCATGGGAAAACAAACTGGCGAATTATTGAGGCTGGGTATAGCATAAATCTGAATTTCCCTTTGTAGAGCAAAAGAATGTTGGACCTAGTTTTGGTCCATAAATTCAATTTATTTGTAATCGGAAGTGTTTTGAAAAGGTTTTTAAAGCGTTATTCGATGTTATTTGCGTTACTTTTAAAATATTCTTGGTTTTTAGTTCATTTTCATTACATATTTTCATAATTTTAATGTCTCACTTTGGTTATTTAAGTTCACATAGTTGTTGACCTAAATTCTTACTTATCTTCTTATACAGTTTTATAAAAATTTTGGTTTTAAAGTTAATGGCTAATTCCTATTTTAATTTTATTCCACATATCGTCTATGTTTCTATCTTTCTGTTTTGTCTGCAGTATTCTCTTTTGGTTCACGATAAATTTGAAACGAACAAATGCATCAATTTTGAGTAGATGGGGATTTCCGTAGTCGCTGATTTCAAATCGGTTATTGAAATTTACGAATTTAAAATGTTATATTTTTAAAAAATTATAAATCAAATCTGATGCATTTGTACCTGGTTTCCTCGCTTGAAAAATTATAATTTTATTTTATAATACGAGTAGAATAGTCAACAGAATACTTAAAAATCTCGAATTCTAAAATAAATCAATAATTTCCAAGATCTTAGTAATAATTCTCATTTAAAAAATGTAGGCATTGTAAAAGGTACAGTTAAAAGTGTAGCCTATTGGAGTATCTAACATACTAAAACCTCTTTCATGCCCGTCTGTTTGATGAAGGTTTTGATGTATGAACCCTTATAAGAAAGAACTTTCAGACGAAATACTGAGAAACGTCTTAAAAATTCCTTACGATTTAAGTCCTTTCAAAAGCATACATGGCTACTGCATCTTCGCATCATATATCGAAAATATTTTTAACATTTTGAAAGATACATCCCTCCAATACTTTTCTTTTTTTTTTTTCCTGTTGAAATAATAGGTATGAATGAATAAAGTCGGGAAAGGTCTTTCCATAACTTTCTCAACTTTCCCGACAGGTAGGGTAATAATAAAGTAGGCAAGAAGAATAACATTTACCAGTCAGAAGAAAAAAAAATGGATTTCTCTCTTTTATCAAAGAAAGAAATTTTCCTGACCTTGAACTTAATTCCCTCAGCCCCAGACTCGTTCGTGTCATCAGCCATTGGCAGGTGGTAGTGGGAAAATTCAACTCACCCCCTTAGACCATCTACACCCCTCCCCCATTCTCCCCTCCTCCCCCCGAACAACAATGTAGCGAAAGTGAAAGTAAAAGTTGTGTTCGACGCTCGCGTTTTCCACACGTTAAAAAGGTTCGGACATGGAAATTTTTTGCGACCCCAAGCACTATAAACTGCTTGGCGGCACGAGATCCACAATTTGTTGGATTGCATGCTTAAAAGCGCTACATTTTTTTTCTTTTTTCCAATACTTAATTCACATGCGAAAAGGACGTCCTTTCTTGTCCCGAATGCGGGGGCGTGTATAAGGAGGGAGGGTTCCTTGCAAAAAGGAACGCTAAAAAGGGATGAACAAAAAAAAAAGGTTTTCGCAAAGCTATAGGGCACGAATACATCTCTCATTCCCCTGGGAAGGGCTGCTAGGCGAAGAAGCAACTGCAAAAACCGCCTCAGGAGCGGGGGGTGTAACTTCAAAGAGAGTTGTGCAATCGATTAAGATGTCGGAACTCGTGCAGGAATGAGACACCGGAGGGCGTAGATAAGGAACTATGTGCGGGCTTAAGGCAAATACCCTTTTCTGAAATGGTACGAGGCAAAACTGAATAGTTTTGGGGGTCATAGGCGGGGGAGGAGTTGGCGGTTTCCTTTCCAGGAAAAATGTCTACTCCACTTGGAAATTACGACTTTAATTACTTGTGTTGATTAAAACGGAAAGGGATTTCCTTGTTTGTGGCCAGGGTGATCCTCCCTGGGAGGGGAAGGATCGAGATAAAATAGGCGTTCCTCGGTATATCGCAATTAATTTCAGTGCACTTTTTCCTCACGGGAGGAAGGGGATAAAACAAAACTTTAAATTAATTTGTAGCTGTTGTAGCTTACGTGCTGAAAGCCGCTTTTATATTTAAGCTAGAGAATTTGTTGTCAGGACTACTACAGGGTAGTGCAATACATTTTGGGATACTACCATAAAAGTCCATCCATAAAAACTGATGAAAGATATAAACAAAACGGTCAGACATTTAACGTAAATCGGTTTCAGCGTATTATATAAACTCTGTAATTTTCAACTTTTTACAAAACCAACAAAGGGGGGGAGGTTTGGAATTGACAAAAATCTTAATCCCTAAAAACATACGAATAATTGGCTTTGTTTTAGGTATTTCGATAAATTATAATGAAATATCTACTACTGCACACACTGAGAAAAATCAGAATTGGAAAATTACCCTTATAACAAAATAAGAAAACAAAATTCAGTTATGAAAACCTGCCTAATAATTTATAGAAAACAAACCCATTTTTTTAGAGCTATTAATATAAAAAGTTTAACTAAATTCACCCAATTTTTCTTCGTTACAATTCACACTTGGAATTTCAGTAAATCATTTATTAACATCAGCTTGCAACCACTTATTATGAGAGATTGTGTGGCATATGAGATTGGTGAGGTATACATATAAGATCGGTTCAGATTCTCTAATAGAAATACTCTTAATTTTTTCTTACTTCAATAGACTAGCGTTACAATCACAAATCCCATTTGGTATGCTAAACAAATGTTAATTTGACACCCTTCGTCTGAAATGATTGGTGGAATTTACTATCTTATGGTACAATTATACCATATATGGCTAGCTTAAGCCTTCCAATCATCGGAAGACACAGTAAAGATTTATTAAAATAACATATTTGTCCTATTATTCAAAAAGTTGTATAATAATAATTAATATAAAGCCGGAAACAGCCGCCTTAAGCATATTTTTAAAAAGTCAGATTATACCAATAGAAGGTAGATATAAAATAAGAAATTAAATATACAAATGTATATGATTTAATTTCAAAAGACATAACACATGAAAAATTCATGCTATAAATCATCCAAATTTCATTCATTCATTTTTACATTTATTTTGTCTCAAACAAATAAACATTTCAAATGTATTACAATTATGATGATAATCAAATCCACATTAAAATGCCCTGAGGCAAATGAAACTGAGGTTTTTATACATGGAGGTTTTATTTTTGCTTGTTTTCTCTTATTTATAATATATCTTCGTTTTTTCATATACTCAGTACAATAGATGCTTTTATCAAGCTGTATGTTATTCGTGATAAATTTCAAATCAAAGTAAAATCTTTTTTTCCGTTCTGGATTTTAATCCAGAAATGCGATTTTTCATAAAAATAGATTTTAATTTTGCGAAGTAATTTACAATTATACAATACAAAAATATCTTACTAATGTTTTGTATGCATATTCTTCTTGCTTAATCGTTTCATTTAAAAAGAAATGGGGGTCTTATCATACCTTTAAAAGTATACAATCGCCCCAAAAAAAGGGGGCTCATCCCAAGATCAGTTCGTTCTGAAAGGCCATTTTTTAATGGCCACCTGCATTAGGGACCGATATATCATTGATGATTCGATAACAAATCTCAATCAGCCGTCAGGAGGAAGTCAAGTAAAGTAACATGTCTGTGACGGTAGCGCTCGTTATCGCATATGGAAAAGACAGGATTACCAAGGGGAAAAACGTCGATTTGACCCAATCGAACCATCCTCGAACATGGCCATTACCCATATAGGGGGGATGGATTGCCACCGCCCCCGGTCATGGTATGGTGCTAAAACCAAATGAGTCCAGGACCATTTCCAGACCGGGACGTAGACACCTCTGCCGGCATATCCCGGTGAATATCTTTCTAGCTTAGGCTAGACGGCAAGTTAAATATATCCGGAGAATTGCGGACTGTCAAATTCCATTCGAAAGGTAGGAATGGGTGTCTCTCCAAAAATACGAAATAAGTCTGATTGTGCTGGAACGTAACCGGAGGACAGCTTGAAGGATAGCGCTCATGTGTTCAATTAACCGCTGAAGCGGTTCAATATTTCTATCTGAAAGGGCAAACAGCTGAGATGGGGGCATAGGTGGGTTTTGTTCGATTAGTCATCAGAGCAGAAGGAGTCTATACACTGAAGGAGTAGGTGCCCTAAATTTAAATTTTTTTTTCCAACCTACAGTCGTATCGCTCCAAAGTTGGAAAAGTACATCATCCGTGCCGAAAATGTAGAGAGGTAGGTTCTAACATCATCCCCCTGGAATTGGAGCCAACATTCAGAGGATGTTCCATCACTCTCTCAGTTCGACGTGGCATGAAAAGAAAAAAAAAAATTGGCAGTCATCGGAGGGTAAGAGTAAGAAATTATGACGGTACGTGGCCGGAGGTTGCATGAAGCCCACCTCTCAGTGCTCCTTGTACCGTAAAAAATAGCCAACTTGCGTTCGCGTTCTACTACGGCGCAATTTTCAATTGAAAGGAGGATGCCTTTATTTATGAGGACCGGGGTCCACCCGTTCGCTGGTGTTGTTACCCTCGTTGTATCGCTCGAGTGGCGAAAAAATTTCCAACCCTTAGATTTTGTGAGGGTAGGAGGTGAGTGGATATTCCGCCCGATTCAGGGCTCTTTGTCGGGCAAGGAGTCATTTATGAGGGTGTCCTGACTGACTTTACTATCCGCGTAAGGGTTATGTGGTATGCAAACAATATCGCCACACGAATATCGCAGCTCCAACTCAACCCATCACATAACGTCTTCAACGGGGTAATGTTCGGATATTTTTTTTCTACTGGATATGGATCAGGGAGGCTGCTCCATACGTGGTGGAGCCCGCACACACGTTTTGGCCCTTTTTATTTATTATTTTTTTTTTTTTTGTTTGTTTGTTTGCTAGAAACATCCTGGTCTTGATGATGACTACAAGGTTTGAGTTTTAAACATTTATGCTGTTTAGAGCTAGATATGAATCCCCAACTTCTAGTATATATGGTCCAGGCCCCCCGCCTTTATATGCTCCTATACTTCAGCCTACAGGAGAGAGGCATTGGTTTAATTAGAAAATTTGTGTGTTTTCCATAAATTCCACTTTTTCTACTCATATGAAAGACTGCCGCGACTTTTTGGGGATGGTTCATAGTGCCCATGGGGTGGCACTTCCATTAGAACGTAAAAACGCGAATGTGGCGGAGGCGGAAAAATGGCCCGTAAAGGTATTGAGCTTTGGATTTTTGAGGCTTTTTCGAGGATGAGTTTTCAATTTTGCTGTCGATATTATTTTTGGACATGCTGGTTGTTCCTTTTTTTTTTACATTTTCACCACTTTTTCCAGAATTTTGTGGATTTTTGCGAAACAAAGAAATAACCAATGGGGAGTTGAGCCCTATACGGCACAGTGTGGTTTCAGTTAATGGGAGTCAATCTTATTGATGGCGATTGGCTCACACATGGGATATGGGGATGCTTTTTTAAAAATATCTTTTTCATATGTGATATGTATGGAGCTATAGAATCAGAAATAATTTATTTGATTGGTTTTGGTGTACGTTTCCATTTTTGATACATAGTCTAGAGGGGATTTACCTATGTACTATATCTACTAAAAATTAATTTTATTCACTAAAGTAAACTAAACTACTAAATATATTTCTTTCTTTTTTCAGGTAAGAATCAAAAGCATCAAGCCATTATATACCTATGTTGATTAAAACCACCAGATGTATTGTATGTAAGTATTGCAATATGTATGTACATATGTAATTGATTGTATTAAAAATTTACTTAATACATAAACATAAAAACACATTTCTTGCATATTATTTTGAATAGTTCTGCAGCTAAATCTAGTCTTTATGTAAATTTTTCAAAAGTTTCTTTACTATCAAATATAAGGGCATTTAATTTATGTCTATTATCATGCCAAGTGAATCATATTAAATACATCCATATGTATGTTATATGACCTTTAAATTTCTGGTTTTATTTAATTGTTTATTTTACATAAAATGTTAATAAAACCCTTAATATAGACACAACTGATTAATAATAAAAATAACATCACTTCAATAGCAAGTCATAACAAATTTTACTCATATCAATTAACATTAACAGCGTAAAGAATTTCTCATACCATTTAATATCAATTTATTGAGAGCAATTTCACAAAATCAAAATTTTCGTTATCAATAGAAATGGAAGTGTATGTATTTTGATATAAAAGATTTTATATTTTAATATTAACTAATAACAAGTTCAAGATCACGGCATTCATAAATAAGAGACCTGTCGGCTTATAGTAAAAAAAAGCTTTTTTTCATGTCGTAAATTTCTGTTTCTTATTGATGAACGGAATAGTAAAATATGTACATATATTGGGGAAGATAACACTTTTATGTTTCGCTTAATCTTCTCTGCTTTTTGATTTTGTTTGAAGTTGTTTAGAATAGTTTTTTATTTTTTTTTATTTTTACATACAAAAAAGCCCTTGTGATTCCACATATTTTACAAAAAAAAAAATTCTTTAAAATGGTATTATAACTATTTTACTTTTAACGTTCGTTTCGAAGTTCATATTTAAAATTTACGACACTTGGTGGTACACAAAAGGTGCACTTCGTTCGATTGCAACAGAGTTTTTCGTTTGAAGGTAATTCAATTGTAAATACATGCAGAATTTACATATTTTAAAACTGCAAATAAAAAATTCGAAGGCTTTTTTAACAAGTTGCTTAATTTTATAATGTTCTCGATTTAAATCAAATTCTTAAGAGGGTTTTCTATTCCAGAGGATTGAATTTCAAAGTATTAGTAACTAGAACTAGAAATTTATTAAAGGAGTTATTTACTTTTTTAAAAAATAATTATAATAATGTCAACTTAGCAATTTCCAAGGTAGGAACGATAGAGCAACATCTATTTAAGGTAGATACCAAATTTGAATTTATCAACTACTTTTAAAATGGTAGTTTTAAGAAAAACTTCTTAAAATCATTCTAACTTTGTCATTTTGTAAAATTTTAAAATTTTCTTTAGAAATCATATTTTTAAAAGTCTATAGAAAATAGGGAAACAAATTATTCGATATTTTAAAATTTCTAGACTATAATACCGCCTTAAGAGTACGTATTTTAAGAAATTGCGAATTGATAGCATTTTTATAGTGGTCTTCTCCCTAAAATTATTATCTTTAGTACATATTTTAATATGAGCTAAACTTTAGTTTAGTAAAGCTAATAAAAGAAGTTTAAGTTTACTTTTGCTTAACTAGATCTTGCCAACTTATTTTCTTATAGTAGATATTAACATATAAAAAGGGGATTTGAAATCTACTATACTAGACTCCTTCCTTCTTTAAGGATAATTGTAATCGGTAAACATAGATGTATAAATTAATATATAAAAGTTTTGTTTCGTAAATAACGTAAAGGAGTAATTGAGCTCAGTTTAAATTTACTTATCGAAAATATGACTAAATAAGCTGAACCTTACGCTTTCCGTAGAGCTTAAAGTCACACAATGAAATCGATTCTAAAAAATATATACGTAGTTTGTTTGGCTGATCAGTGACTACAGTCTGGTGCCCATGCCACAGATGCCACGATCGTGTGATCCGAAAGCCATTCCCAATATAGGTTAAAAAAAAGTCTATATGTGAAGTATAAGCGGAAGGAAATTCTGTAGTAATATTATAAATATAACATTTCTACTTTAATACATCAAAGTACATAGATAAAATCTGGAAAACAAAAAACATTCTTATACCTATGGGTCTAATTAATAACTTTTCCTTTTTGAATTCAGTTTAAAGGTCGTTTTATGTAGGAGGTGAATTAAAGGCAATTTTTTTTTAAGGTACTTTACAAAATGAACTGACGTCATTTGTTATATGTTCGCTCGCACCCACTACACCGCAATGAACTTAATAATTTTACCACAGCCCCTAAAATACTTTAAAACTCGTGCCTCACCCACTTAAAGCACTCAAAGGAGACCATTTCCACAGTTTGAGTTTTTGGGAGAAGTACCTAAGAAAATCGCTAGGCCCCCTCAGTGAAACTTGGCTGTTTCAAACCCCATTTAGCATGATTCGAAACATTTATATCTGTTCTGAGCCCCGTGACACACAACTACAACGAATCGTGGGTTCTATGGCAACGCAGCTAGGCGCTCCATCCTCCCCCTCCCCCCCACCATATTTCCATGACCTCCACCGCCACAGGAGCCCCCGCAAGTGACAACTAAAATTAAATTTTACGCAAAATTTCAATCAAGTGAAAAGCTCCCGAAATTAATTTCGCTTCGTTTTTGTTTATTGTGATGAGGAGGACCATGAAATTTTTAGCGTAGCAAAGTGGTGGAGTGCTGGCACAGAAACCGCGAAACGGGAACGCACAGGAAGCGTCACCATTCCCCAGGAAAGGAGACGGAGAAGATGACAAGAACGTGATAGAATCCGATGTAGCAACAGGAACCAGAGCGATTCCGTGAAATGGGCCGCTGCCTCAAGATTATCACGATAGGGTTGAGGAAGTCTTTGCCTTGAGAGAGGATTCATTAATGAGCCCTTTGACAGTGCCAAAAAGGTTGCTAAATTGCGTCGGAATCGACTATAATGAGTGCCTCTCTGCAGGTCCACCGGTCTAAAATGAGGAGTTTAACGATTTTAAATGTTTGCTCTGCCCCCTCCCCTGCCTTTTTTAGATAGAAATTGCAATTCCGTCAAGTCTTCCCTCTCGATGGTAATGCCGCTTGGAGCCACTTATAATGCCCCATTTACCTAAGGTCAGCCGACCACCCCCACCTTAGAGTGCTCTTCATTAGCCCATCATTTAGGGTAACCAGTTTGCACCTTAATTACAACGCTTTTCCCGGTATCAGCTGATTCAAATCTCAATTGGTCTCACACTCGGGCGGACTTAAGGGCCGATGGTGGCTAAAACTATTTACGCGCCTTGTCAACAGCCGGCCTACCTTTTTAGTGTCGCCTGCGAGGGGTAATTGGCCGATAATTGCATGGAAAAGATACGGACGAATGGGCGAACCGAGGAATTACGTAACCTTCAGGGAATTTTCATAGCGAAGAACACCCGCAAGGGCTGTGGAGCTAGTGTGCTGAAATAAATGCTGATCGACATCTTCTGTATTCATTTATTTTCTGTTTATTTTTAGAAGATAGTGTAGAGATAAATTTCATAGAAGTACTATTTATTATAGTCGTCGTTAAGACAAGATTTCGCAAAATGAACAATGCTAAAGCTCATGCCGTAGACCGTGGACTTAAAGAAAACACCTTACCCAACTATGTATACAGGGTGATACGTAAAAATGTATTTCAGCAGATGTTAATCGATTTTCTAAAATGCCCTGATCAACGTTTGTGCCGACACCCCCCTCTAAAATCACTTCTTTACCCATTTTCTTTTTTCAATTGAAATATTTTTTGAAATGCACTTACTTAAAAGTTCCTGCCAAGGATATTGCCCCTAAAAGGTCTGGAGGCACCCCGAATAACTCAATCTGTTTACTACGGAGTAAACTAAGCAGGTTCAAAGTAGAAAATTTGAAAATAAAAGTTAAAAACTAAAATTCGACTATTCAAAAACTTAAAAAAGCAGAAAATATTGTAGAGGAAGCTCAAAATTCTGATTCAATAACTGATGTATTGGATTTAAAATAGTTGTAGTCGAACGCCTTCCTTTAGATTCGGTCAAAGTTTTGTCTTTCTTCTTTGATATCAAATAAAACGACTCAAATAAAAATTTATTTGCAAAAATACAATAAGTTGTAGTAGCAGGACTTAGTATGATGGAAAAAACACATTCACATACATCTAAAGGTTTAAGATCTCTTTTTGATCCCAATGAAATTTAGTATTAATGACTAAAATCATCTAAGGAGTTCATATGAAGCGTGACGGTATTTTAAAATTTCATGCTTATAATCTAAATTTAAAAATATACAAAAAATTTAACACATTACATATGAGTACTTTTTCCCAAAAGGTATCGTACTATTGTTCTGTGATTGTTGAAGTTACAATATGACAATAATAACGCCAAAATTGGCTATGATCGCTTTTCGTCGTAACCCTTCATATGTTAATCTAGAATTCGTTTTCTATTTCGTTCATTTTGGATTGTCAAGAAAAAAGCGTACTTGTTATCTCTATCACCTTATATCAAGTGATCCTTTGTAAAACGTATTTAGATTTAAGAACTATTGAGAAAAGTACAAAGAGCTGATTTGCCCAGCAACTCTTAACACATTTAATTGACTCGGACCTAAAAATATCCAAACTATTTCTCTATATGTCCGTCCGTTAAATTGTTCATCGCTGGGTTATTAAGGCTGTATAGTTTTATAAGGCCAACCACATCTGTACCCTATATTTAGTTAATAAATTGAAGTGGATCTCATGGTTAACCAAATATAGCAAGAAATCGTTAGAGCTGGAACAAGAGAACAAATAGCCAGATCATGGAAATCTGTTTGTCATCGCAGAACAAGATCATGCAATTGGACTACTCAGCAAAAACGTCAATGACGCTTCCGCCTTGTTTTTTTTTTTTTTTTTTATCAATTGTCTAGATTTTGTAACATACCTTAAAACAACAACATAAATGAAAAAACAAAAAACTTGAAAAATAGAAACAAAAAAACTGAACCTAAAGGGCAATTAAAGCAAACTTGAAATGTCCGAAAGGTTAAAATGCAATTACACCGGACCTATTGAAGCCCTTTCAAGGCGAATCAATCATTTAAAATGCTAAAAAATTCATTCCAAGCTTAAAGTCACGGTCGCACGCCTTTCGAACGTCTCAAAAGATCATAGAAGGGAATTTGTGTGATTGCAACAACTTGAATGTTACCTCGAAGGGCAAATTAATTTTGATGCTCCGTTTGGAGAGCGACAAACGAATAATAAAAAAAAAAAAAGATATGCCTTTGCAGAGTTTTAAAACTGATAAAATAGAACTGTGTCACACCGCACCGATAGTCACCATATCTCGCCCATCTGAACGGTCCGAACATAGCCCTTTTTGGGGTCCACGATCGTCTCGCGCGGCGTCGTAGATTTCGTAAAAGTCAAGTCAAATATACTTGACCGAAAAACTTTGGCCGATATGCTGAGGCCACGGAAAAAAAAAAGGTTCATTGCATTTCTCGAAATCAAATAAAAATGAACGCAATGAAAGGGAGCCTGTAGTAGTGAGGAAAAGTGAATTAGACACTGATCACAGACGGGGACCCAAACGAAAAGCTTCGTACGCAGCTAATTTGCATACAGTTCCCCTTAAGGCGGTTCGAAAGGCGACCCTAAGACGCAGCCGGTCGCATGTTATTCGCAGCACGATCATCGGCGGCAACGCAGCGACATTTCGTCATCGGCGCGCACTTCGAGGAAGCCGGCAAGGCGCATGCGCAAGTGTTTTAAGTGGCGGATCGCAACCGATTGACGCGAAGGGGGATCTCGTACCATTCGAGCATATTGCGCAATTCTCACATCGCATCCGAAAATGTCACTCTCGCGTTTGTGCGAACTGAGCCGACCTGCACGAGGTGAATTGCATTAGATCGACGATGCTAAGTGGCTAAAAATGAAAAAAGTCAAGTAATGGGCCCGCAAAGCAAAAGAAGAAGAAGAAGAAGAAGAAAAAAAAATTGTTTTTCATGGCTAACCGCACCCCGAGAGCGGGGCAATTTCCAAAATGATTTACGCTCGTGTGCAGTTTGTACGGGGTTTTTGGTGAATTATTAATGAATTAGCGGCACCAGATGCAGACGCTTTTTGCACCTTTACTAATAATTCAATTAGATGACCTCGGATAGCGTTTTTCATAGCTCTATGGGAAAGGTAATTTTAACGCCGTTTCATCGACGTAGTGTGCCGAATTTTGCAAATTTTTATTTTCAAAAATTTTAAACAATTCGAAATTATATACATAATATTTTCAACGGTTCAGGGTCAGGAAATAAAAGAATAAATGCGTGCTTGTCAGCAGATTAGTAAATTTAGTTAGTTAGTTAGTTAGTTTGTCTTCTTTTCGAAATACTTTTGGTATGAGTAAGTAGAGCTGGCCTAAAAATTATAGAATAATTATATTGAAATAATCGATTAATATAAGCGTATTATTAATAGTCAGTGGAACATGAATCAGTTTACAAAAATGAAATGTTTTAGTCTACTTAGACTATACTCGTATACTCTAATAAATTTATGCGTATATCTAACAATAACTTTAGATATAAATTTTGTTTAGTTCGATCATCACGTCTGAATATTTCTTACAACATTCTTCGAGACGTTTTGCTGCCGTAAAAATCAAAATAGTCGCCGAAAGCGAAAAGTCCAATAGCAGACAAATGCCCTAATAAAAATTAACCGTCGTCGCTTCGTTTTCTCACCATCTCATGGTACCGCCATCAAATCAATCCACTGACTTCGGTTCGAAGAAACTCTAAGCTATTCTGTTTCCTATCAGAGAGGGTTGCGGGGGCGGGACACGACACGTATGCCGGGACCGGCAAATAATTTTCTTTTATCACCATCAATTTTCAATCATCAGAGCAACCTTAAGCCCTCTTGAAAGGAATTTCGTCTAAAAATGGAGACAACAGTGAGATTGTTTCCATTCTGGCGGTTTTTGTTGTGGGTGGTACCGGTGTGAGGGGAGCGTAGGGAATAACTTGTAACCCAGAAAAGGTTCTAAAGAAAAGGAGTATTCGCCTAGGATGCGTTGGGCGGGGGCGGAGGGGGCAGATTGCGCGCGAAATGTGTGTGTGCGTGCATAAGCCACCCTCGGCCACTTTCGTCTCAAAGAAAGCAAGGATTACATAAGTTCAAAGTGAAGGCGAAAGTTTTTTCAGGGCTTTTGTTTGTTTTTCGTTGAGCTCCCTGTAAAAGACATTGGGGATGGGGATGGGGATGCGCATAGCTTTCAGGAGCGCTTCACTGTCTTCGGGCTTCGTCACTGTCGTCTTCGTCCCTCATCTTTGGGGAGGGGAGGGGCGATATAGTGAAAGTTATCTCCACAGAAAGCCGGAGAAAGTCCCGAAAGGGACGGATTCGAGAGGTTTTGGGGGGAGGGGGGCAAACACGATGGGAGCTGGAAAATTGCAAAGTAAAAAGAAAATTGCAAGAATTTTGGTATGGGGTAAGGGGATGGGAGGCGTTCCCTGGATCTGTCCTAGGAAATAAAACAGAGCACGAAGCAGGAAGAGCGTGTCTGTGGCACAGAGTATGGGTTTATTGTGAATCCGAAAGCAGAAGAGAAAGTGGGACAACATTTTCGAGTGAATTTCATTGCGTGGTTAAGTATATGGGTTCAAGGATATACCTAGGATAAGCGATAGACCTGCGATGAAAGTTTGGAGAGGTTTAGGAACGAACTGAGGGGGCGGGCAGGAGTTCGGTGCGTGCCTTTCCTGTCAAGTGAGTGTCATTTACACTTTTTTTTTTTTTTTTGGAAAATTGTAGTTGAAATGTATTGGACATCTTCTAAAGTGTGGCAAGGTATTTCTTTATTGATGCTACTTAAAAACCTTTTGAAGGAATAAGAGATATAAAAAGAAAAGTTGCCACAAAACGTAGCTTAGAGGGGTATGGTATAAGTGGGATTAAAGTTAATAATACTAGACCCAAAGTAACATTGATATACATTTGGAAAATGCATTTTTGTCGATTCTAAAAAATTAAGAAAATAATCATTCAGTAGTATACAGTTTACGATAGCAATATTCATTTTTTTGTTGTTGAATTCTTTACAAAAGCAAATAGGATTTTCCGTAAACTTTTCGTTATCGTCCGTTTTGAAAACAAACACTTGGTAAATGCGTTTGAATTACTTCTAAATATTGGGAATAAGTCCAATTTATATAGATATACCAATTTAAACTATGGTCACTTCGAACCCTTCACCAGAATACTGCACATAGTCAACAACTCTGTCGCCTTTGATTTCCATCTCACTAAAACCTCCCTTAAGCACGCCCTATACTTGCCCAATTACACACCCTACAATGAACCACTCTATCTTCCCCGCCCCCTGATCTATTCATAAGTTAATTACCTTTTTTACCAGTGTAGCTTGTATTAAGCGAAGTAAATTGTGAAAATCTGTCTACTAATTCATAATAAGCGACCTCAAAATCTTTATATCACCTTATTTTCCAAAATCCACTTAGTAGTAGACAACTTTCAGCACTAATAGGTTAAATTAACGTTAGTTTTATTCTCTTACGAGGCCGCAAATGACGTACTTTTTTCTTATTTAAACCAGTTTACATCGTCAAACTTGTTTAACGTTGTAATCTCTCAAGAACTAGCTAAGAAAAATCGATTCAAATTCGAATTAACTAACAAAATTTTATTTATAAGTTCAACTCATTTTCATTCGTTTAGTAAATCACTCACATTACTCAAGTACTGAACAATGAAAAATTATTATTAATATTTTGTGATTTCGGTGATAGATCTGAATAAATTTTAACATAATATCACTAACAGAATAGCGTATTTATTTATCGAATAAACCGACGGTTTTTGTTTTGTGTATAAAACGATTTCTATTATATTTTTGAGATGCTAAAGCATCGATTAACCAAATTTCAAAAATTTACAATGGTCCACAGCCATAAGACACTTAATTAAATTAGTTAACGAAGTATTTGCAAGTAAAATGCAATCTCCAAGATTTATTCTGATTCCCAATTTTAATTCCAAAATAATTTATAAAAGTTGTATTGAGTCCGCATAAATATAGAGTAAAAATTGTTTACACTATTTAGGCTATTAGCCTATATTTGTTTGAATAGATGTATTTTTCAGATGCAAGGTTTTCCTTTAAACAGGTTGCTATTTAACATGTTAAAGTACAATCCGAGCTATGGAAACGTAAATGAAACTCCAAAAAGTATTAAGAATCAAAAGCAAATTATCTCCCAGTAAACATTTCCTCTGTTATAACCCTCATTTAGGTATAATACAAAAGAGAACGTGTTCGTAATAAAGACCTCTAAACATAAATGATTTACCCTATTGCGAAAACTATGATTAAATCATTTTCCCACCGTCTTATCGTAAGATCGGTATAAAAAAAAAATAGCCTCGAAAACCCTAAACTTTGCACGCATCTTTAGTAGTGGGATCCTTTTTTTTTATGCAAATCCTGAACTAGCTTTCAAGTGCTGGGCTAAAGAAAGTGCGAGAATCCTGTTCATTCTATTTTGGTCTACATAGAAAAAAATAAGTTCATAGAATCCTACAAAAACATGTTGATGGAGGAAGGGGGCTGCTCTTTTTATGCTTATCCATAGAGCCTATCAAGTTTATCTATCTATTGTCCTTCCTCCCCATAAAAAACGCGTAAAAAAAAAAACTTTTCCTTTTGTGGGGTGACCGAATACACTTTGAAATTTAGATTGAATGGAATTTCGGGGCTCCTGTGCAGATGTTTTGGTTCGATGTGCCTGCAATTGCGTCTCCTGGAAGGATAAATAAAGGGTTATTTTTATAGAAAGATGCACTGCCCGCCTGCTGAGCCTCCCTTACCCGAAAGATATTCGAAAAGTGGTAGATGCTTCTTGGGTATCTGCCGAATTTGAGATGCGTCTTAAAAAGCGCACGTGAAAGCCGCAACCGAAGTCTTCTCTTCCAAAAGAGATGTATGCGTGCAGCGTTATTTTATTATTATTGTTTTTTTTTTTAAGGCACCTTAAAAGACAGAAGGTAAAAATTCTTAAGGCGGAAGACTTCGAACCGAATAGACGGAGCATTTCTTGCTTTGTCCGCGCATGAGTCAACCCTTCCTCTCTTTGTTCTGCATTTACAAAATTTCTGGTCGCCCAGGTACTGTGCGACGCATTCGTCACAAGACCATTGTGCGTGATTTAACCTAAAAATTGTTCGTAGTATAGTCTTTTTTTTTTATTTACCTGTATTTGTTCTCAGCAAATAGAAATCTTCCCAACTTCATGTTTTTATGTTCATGTTTTCAACGCAACCCGGATGCAGCGAACGGTAGATGGAAACGCAAAAGTTGCACGCACCATGAACTAAATGCGCAGGTAAGTCGTTGCGTGAACGAAAGATTTCGATGCGCTACATGCGCGAGTGAGTTTACGGTGCACTGCGCAAGTTCATTTCCCCTCACTCCGCGATTTACGATGGGATCATTAGACCCTTAGTTTTAACATGCGACTTCTTAGCATTCCTTCTCTTACCTTTTCGGTTGCACAGCGATTGGTTTCATTAAGTCTACTCCTCCCGTGAAGACAGGTAACCCACCTTAAGGTAATTTTGTACCGTTAGAACAAGTGCAATGCAGTTCTTTTGTTCGAAGGTAGATTGTCTTTGGGATACAAAAAATAGGCGTCATCCCATCATTTAGAAATCTCATTTTTTGTTTTTAGACTATAATAGCTGTGGTGGGATGAACTGTGCTCCATCAAAATTACCGACATCACTCATGGTACACTTGCAATAGTTATAAAAAAATATGAAGTTATAACATCTTTTTTGTAATGGTTTTAATGACATTAGGTACTAACTCTTAAATTTTCTTGTACTTAGAAAGTCCAAGATGTGCAATTTTCACATGATCGTTTCTTTGACCTCACTTTTGTATAAACACAACTAATGACTTATGCAGTCGTTTTAAATTTTTTAAGAGGTAACTAAGATACGGTACGAGTTAAATATAAAATTACTATCATAGCTACAGCCAGAATTCAAATAACTTCTTTTCGAAATTTGGAAAAAACATGTATTTATATATGAATCCAATCCAATTATCCAATTATACTTTTAAAATTGAATACGTTTTGGAATATACTTAGTAAACCTTTTCTTTTTACGGAAAGAACTAAACTATCAAAAAAGTAAAAAACAGGTTTAAACTGTTTTAAAAGTAAAAAGGGAGATTAGTACTTAAAATTTCATATAATAGTTCTATCATAGTTAAAATTTTTAGTACGAATCGATTATTATATCCTATTTATATATTTTTTATAATAAGCACAAAACTTTGCTAACAGATATAGAGCAAAAAGCGGTCATATAAAGAGACGATATGTTAAAAGAAATTAATGTTAAATTAAAATGAACTATTAGAACTACTAGAAGATCAAACTATTTATAAAATATTTAGTTTAACAATAACAGCAACAATTATTTGTATTATTAGATCTCTCTAAACTGTAGTACGACTAGTGCAACTAGTCATGTGAAAAAATTTAAATAAATAAAAAAGCAAGCGTTAATGTAATACAAAATTAATATTAAAGATTTCATTTTAAAAAATTTGGAAGTTTTGAATTGAAATAAATTTATTTAAAGTTTAAAATTCTTTTATATACCTTCCATGAATGATGCTGCTTTAGTTTAATGATATCAGTTCCTATAGTATCACTAGGTGCATTAATTATTCAGTCAAATGCTAATAAATTTAGTGTTTAGATCTTGGTAAATGTAGTTAAAACAATTTTAATTGAATAAGTGATATCTTTTGATGTTTTGATCTTGTACTAATCTGTTTTAATTCCTAGTATTTGATAATATTTAATATTAAGTTTTTAGGTTCTTAGGTTCTTTTAATTTTGTATTTGAAACATTATTCAATTATAATAAAATAGAACATTTTAATAATTTTTTGAATTATTAATTTTTATAGCGTTATTGTATGACAAATATTAGAGTAAATTATTTTTGATAAATTTGAATTTTTAACTGGTTTTAAATTAGTTTTTATTTTAAATATTAAAAAAATAATTGTACCTTTAGAATACGTTTTAAGCAGGCAAATTTTATATAGTTTGATATTTAGATCCACCATAATTGGGGAAAAATTTGGTGCCACCACTGAAAGATTACTAACAGCTGAATAAGTTTAAAAAGGATCATTTTCACCTGCAGATGGCGCTGAGATCGTTAGTAATATATGGTTTAGTACGCTACTATATATTTCCTAGTATTATTACCCAAGGCCAACACAAAATTCCTTATAATATGATTTTGCGAAAAAGGCAAGAGTCTTTGTTGTACCATCATTGAGTCAAGTCGAATTGTGGAACAAGTTTAAAAGTTTCATGTTGAAATAAATTTAATGTTGGACTTAAAATTTTTTTAAGCGCCTACTAAAGACAATTGCAATTCTTATTGTAGTCTAAAAACTAAACCACTATCTGCCTGTATACCTCTGTATTTTTGTGGCGTATCGCGCGTTGCAGTGACTTATGTGATTGACGGTTTAAAAATTTTTATTCATCTTCATGGTACGATTAAATCACACCTCCTACTTTCTTGGGGGCAATCAAATACCTCTACTGCGCCCTGCGGCAAGTGCCCCAAAGAAAGGCCTCAATTTGCGAGGTGTAAGTATGCATTTTTTGGAGGTACTCTCGAATTCGACCTAGTCACCGTGACGAAGCAATTTCTTCAATTCTTTCGGGTTCAATTCGCGCGTGCTACCTACCCACAAAGATTGTTGACTTCACACCAAAAAATATAGTCCAAAATATATAAAAAGACATACAGTGTACGAATCTCGTGTGGTTCCATTTGAACAAATCTTCTAACTGCAGCCAGTTACCTAAGTTTCTAGATTGGTCAAAATGGTTAGCCACTCTTTCTTCAACCGGGGGCCTCCTCATGGGATTTTCAACTGTTGTGTGCATTAGCGATTCGATGGGAATAGAGTCGAAAAATAAACAATGGAACCTTCAAGTTCACCGCAATTACTCCGCAGCAATACAACTCACCTGGCAATATAAAATGAGGAAAAAACCTTCCCAAATTACGTTTTTCTACTCTGCGGAAGAATTATGTAATTTTCAGTTCATTTCAGGGATTGTGGAATAAATCTCTCGCGTGAAATGGTCACTACTTTTTAGAATGGTGGGACTGTGATCTTATGGTTCCGTCTTAGAACAATTTGAAAATTTTAATCATACCTAAAATCGTGTAATTAGGTCAAAGAAAATTCAATAAACCCCAATGTATGTATTTATGTATGTATTCAGGTATAAAGTCGAATCCAATCAATTTAAAATTAGGTAGTAAGCTGTTCTTAAGTCGTACAATTATAAAACTTTTAACCTAAATAAATTTTTGTTCTTATATTCAGTATCATCTAGAATATTTCTTTTAAAGTTAATTTTTCTTTTTTAAACCTGTGGCATCCCCATACATCACTCTGAATTAGGTAATTCCATTTTTTCTGTATCAGTAAACTAATTAGAAATAGATCAACCAAAATTCCTACTGATCGTAAAACTGATCAATTCGAACTAAGCTAAAGAATGCGTTGAGTGTGTGGTAAGCAACATTATCTTGAAAAAAATATGATTTTAAAATGATAATAATCAGTATATTGAAATAAACATAAATAAGTCAAAATATAGAAAATGCTGCACTAGTCTAGTTTTATATATAAGCACAAAATTGTATAGAACATAATGCGATTTTTCTCAAACGACTTCTACTAAAGAGCTGTCCGTAATTTCTTAAAATTTTGATATTGAGTGAAATTAATTTTATTTAAAATTTGATTAATGTTATGTACATTGTATAATGACTTTGTACTTTTATTTAATTCGTTACAATAGCGATACCTCTACGATAGAATGTAAGTTATAATCCTAACCAATATTTGAAATCGAGAAGCTCAATTAGGATAACCATTGCCTAAACTAAATCGATAGTTGATGCGTGTTTCCATTCGATATCAATTCCTAATTCCTAATACTAAATAATAAATAATTTAATAAAAATTTTGTATTTTTATATTTCGAACAAGGTCACCTAAAGAACGTTTAAATAAACCTCTTAAATCCTTCGAATGCAACATAATTCTGTCGATGGATTTCCAAGAATCTATGAAACATAATCCTCAGCGGCTCATCTAGTTTAGCCCTTTTTGTTATCGAGTGCACAAAAATACACCCAGGATGCATCGATCAACCGGACGATATCGGCTTCATTAATGGGTCCGCGAAAAAAGACGCGAACAGACCCCAAAAAAATAGTAAAGAGAACCGCCAAAAAAAAAAAAAAAAGATAAAAATCTGGCAAAGCAACAACTTTCCTTTCCTGGGAACTATCGAACCGGTGGCGCATCAAGGAACAAGAAGCATCAAATTATAAAATTCTCCCCGATTAGCCAAATTCTAGGAAAACGCATCCAACAGCATCCCTTGATGTTTCTTTTTCTGCATTTTTCTGAACCCTCCCGGCCGCGAAGCCTGAGTTATGTCGTGGATCGGTGAGAGTTTGTTTTGTCCGATTTATTTTTATTTTTTTGAAGCCCGTATGTGGGCCGGAGAGATTAATATTAGCCTCGGTTGCATAGTGGCTGTTAGCTGAACCATGCGATCTCCTTTTCTTTTCTTTTTTTTGTTTTTATATATTAACCTTCATGGTAAAATCTAAAAGGAATACAAAAGACTCCTGTCGGTTGCGCCGTTAGAGGTGCATCCAAAATTCTATGAATTTGGGATCGAAAATTCCTCTCGAATGAATCGCTGCCGGTTATGCTCTTAAAAGTATCAATTTATATTTTTATAATTTCCTTTTTTTCCAGATTAAATTGTACCTATTTTGCTTATTGTTAGTAATTTAAAATATAATTTAAAAAAATGTTTTCTTTTTATCTTTTCAGGGTCCGACAAATTGCAATTGGAAATCATTCAAAATTTCGCAAAAAAATAAAAAGGGCTCGAATCGTCATCGTTTCGGGATAATTCAGGACGCAAACGCTATTGAATTATTTACGATAAAAAAAAATCTTGAAATTTTCGATTCGAAATTACGGAAAAAAAATATAATTTTCGCCGCAAACATGGACCCACAGCAGCAGTTTTGTCTAAAATGGAACAGCTACTCCTCAAATCTGGCAATGACATTCTCCAATTTGTTCAAATCGGAATTGTTGGCTGATGTTACATTGTCGTGTAATGGTAAGTTATTTTTAATTATAAACTTAAATTATTTTACATATAAATATTACGTAATATGTGAACAAAAAGTTCATTTGGTTTAATTATGACTTTAAATTTAAGTTTCGCTTTTTAATGGAAGTAATTATTTAAAGTCTCTAAAAAAAAATGCCTACTTAATAAATTACCACTGGGATTAAACCCTTATTAATTTTAATAGCGAACATGATCATACACCTTCATACTTACTACACGGAGCAAATTTCAGTCATAGTGATTTTGTCGAACGACATGTACACTGTACAGTGTCCCTTAAAATATTTAATTTCCATTAATTTTTGAAACTTTAAAACTCCAAATAACGATAGAAAATACCACTGACAAAGATAAGTTTTATTAGAAACAGTATAAAGTCTATAGACATTAAATTTTTACAGACTAGAAAAATAAGAAATTCTATTCTTATTCCCAGAATAATTATTTTATTGTACTTCTAAAAATTTCCCAAGGTATACCTATACCTCATAATAACCGTAGTTAGTTCGGTGTGACGGCACCTTATTACTCTTTCCGGTTTATAAAAATGAAGATAGTAGTTCCGAAGAATTAACTTTATAGCATAAAATGTCTTTTATAAACATAGTACCCCCAACCTCTCTTCTAATATGCAGATTAGACAAGACTAGTGCACAGCAAATTTTGTACGAAGGCATATTTTTACCACAATGTGAATTTTTGGCAAGAGAAAATCTTGTAAATGTTTGTTTTTTTTTTTTTGTAAATTTACAATGCAATTTGCAATTTCAAAATAGACCTAACCTTTGTGCTCTATAATGTGACTAGTGTAAATTTTTCCTTTATTCGATGTGAACTAAAGAATAACTTAATATCAAACCAGACACCTAAATCCTTAATTATAGACACTCGAGTAATAGAAATACTATCAAATTTATAATCAAAATCTATAGGAGATACCTTTCGATGAAATTACATAACTTTACATTTAGAAATATTCAGTGAAAGGGCATTGTACCTAGCTAAGCTCAGCCATAAATGAAAATTTTCCATTTTCTCGAAAACGAATACAATCTGTACTGAATGGTTTTAAGAATATGCAGATATAGTGGCACTCGAGATTGTTCAACCACACTAGGTGTTTTATCTAGTCAGTCTAGACATCGCAAAATTTCCTATGTCATGTTGTGATAAAAGAAAAACGGACAAGCACCAGTAGAATTTGCACCTTGAGGGTTTCGTGCCATTATATTACCTTACCCTACCTAGTTAATAAGTAGTTACCATTTAAATTGAATCATTTATCACGTAATAAGTCTATTATTTTGACTTATTTATATGAAAAATACATCCTTCAACTGCATATGTAAAGTTTGTAATAAATAGCAAAAAAAATATATGTACACTTGTTTTTTTTTATGTGATATAACTACGTTGACTTAAAACCTTGATTTTTTTACAACTCCAAGGGACTGTAGTCTTAAGTATTTGATACTAATTTCGATACCTTCACGCGTTCTTGAGAAAAAGGGTCTTGACAGACAGACGAACAACGAAGTGATCCTATAAAGGTTCACAGAACCCAAAAAAAAAACAAATGGAGTAGTACATTTCATTAATTTTATGACTCGTATCGTAAACCACTCTCACGTAGATAGAGAAAATTGAATTCTTGCAGTTTTCTGCTGTTTTCTTCAAGATAACAGTTAAGATAACAAATTTTTGTCCTGATATTCCTGGACTACTACATATAGAAATGCGAAAGAGAGAAAATTGAAAATTTCTATTGCAATAGCTTTAAAACAGAGTGTATTAAATGTTTGTACCTCAAAAGGGTATGTGTACCTTAAAATTTTGTATTCAAATAAAATGTTGATGTTGCGACAATCGATTGAAGTGAAGTAATTAATAAAATTACATGTTTCAGTTGCGTCGACTCAAACTTGTTCCTCTAGCAGCGAATGAGCCCTTTAGGGATTTTTCCAATCTATTACCACCGAGAAGGAACTCGAGATTGATTAATTATTTTGTAACATAATAGCAGCTTTCGTTTGCTATGTATCGCTATCTTAAGCGGGGGAGCATTGTCAAGAGAATTACATAAATTACCAGCTCCAATTATAAAGGAGCACTCGACATTGTCACCCGCTACTTTTAACTGGATCCGTTGAGATCCGGAGTTAATTATTAAAATATCTACTTCTAATTTTTCTGTCATTTAATCCCATAAGAGTAGATTTTTGGGTTGGGATCCACCCGTAATAAACAATTAACATCAGGGACACTTGATGTGCGTAAAATGATGTTGCCTGTCCGGGCTGGGCGCGAATCTGTCCCATTTTCCAGTCCAAAGAGTGCACAGCATATCCCAGCCGGCCTATTTTGAATTTAGGCTA
Source organism: Philonicus albiceps (assembly GCA_963969385.1). NCBI lineage: Eukaryota > Metazoa > Arthropoda > Insecta > Diptera > Asilidae > Philonicus > Philonicus albiceps. The sequence goes on from OZ017775.1 coordinate 30,796,090, forward strand.
AAATCTCAGGGAATTAGCATTATCCTTGGGACCCTAAGTGCGTCCTTTCCTCCCCCATTACTCCGCAGCTGAGCTGCGTGTTTTTGCGCGTGTGTGTGTGTATGTATGTATGTATGTATGTGTGAGTGTGTGGTAGACCGATAAGGAAGTCCTTCGCCTTTTTAATCCTTCGCTGTGAGCTTTACGCACAAAAAAAAGCTTTGCTAGAGTTCCGTTTTGCATACACAATACATTTGGAAAGGGAGATGAGAATGTTCGCGCGTGAGTACACCCCTAAGCCACAGCTACACTGAGCCGCCCGGCTGGGCCTTACTTGGGTCCTTTGCATACATAAATTACCGTAAGCTCCATTTTCCGGGATTATTTGAATAGCTTTCACTGTTCCTCGGATCTGGCACGGTGCGGCGATAGCGTGTCGTTTGGGTGTACTTGTAAATGGGGATGTGTACGGGTGTTCCAGGACGAGGCATATTTTTTTTGTTTTTGTTTACAGACTATTTATGCAAGGACATCTCTGTCCCGTGCATGTGCGATACCCCAGCCTCCCCGCAACATACCATGGAAAAGCGAAAGTGAAGCCGGAGCCCTATCAGGTCCTTGCAGGGCCCTTCAGCCCGTCTAAGTGCCAACGATATCATGAAATTGTCGGTTGAGTTGGCAGTATCGTAAATTTTCATAAAAAGGATATTTCCTTCTGGTGCCTGCGTCCCGGCGACAAAGAAAGGAAAGGAGATGAATACGCCGCCGTTTTTATGCAAGACGACTCTAGCGAATGGAGTTTTTTGGATGGATGGTGGTGATGGTGGCAATATCGCCCGAAAATGTGCATTTTCGCTTTCTAACTTCCCTTGCAAGGGAAAATATCCTTTTGATCTTAGCGCGGAGCACACATCCGCGGCGAGACGAAGGATGCTCCCCTACCTCCCTTTATTTTTTCATTCTTTCTTCCATAATTTTGCCGCACAAGTCGACGTGGCTAATTTTCGCATGAAATTTTAAACAGCTCCTCTCAACTTGAAAGGATGTTAGTCCTCGGGTGATAATCAGAAGGGCGGAATGGGATGAGATTGCAAAGGAAAAAAAAGAAACGATGAAAAGGATCAAGCAAACGGAACCGCAAAAACCTAGCAGTCGACTGTTATTGTCCTTTATTTATTTTTTTTTTTATTTTATTTTCAACGTGGCAAAACGCCATGCATTTTTGGTCCTTTTGGGTCAAGATGCAGGTCCTTACGAGTGCAGAGGAGTCTTAATTAAAAAGGCAAACGGTGGGCTTTTCTCATCTAAAATGTAAGGTACCCCTTATACACCAGTCGAAGGGCTGGAGAACGTCTGGGTTCTGTATTAAATCCTTCCCGAAAAAATATTTTCTGTGGAGGAAACAAATTTTTGGATGAAACGAATGTTTTTATTTTCTGTTTGTTTCCTTTTAATTTTTGCCTGGATGCTGGCTTAATTACGACAACGGTTCGGGAGAAAAATGCATTAAAACCATGTCATGCCGAAAATCCTTTCAATCCTCCTGAAAGTGTGGGGGAATATTTTTTTTTTCAAAATTTTAAATATTGTCAATGACAATGGTTTCTTTTTGAGATGCGGCGCGGCATTAATTAAACGCGTTTATAGGTAGATTTGTTTTTAAATAAACCACCAAAGTTAGAGGATATAAAACGATAGGAGTATGCATTTTTTAGTTATACACATTTAGGGGAATATTGTAGAAAATAACGATAATAATACAGGTCAACAATATTTTAAACCAGAAACTTGATTTGTAAAACGAATCCGACCGATTTGCACTATATGCCCGTATAAAAAGCTCTTTAACGCAAAGGTTAAACGTTTATATAAAGTAAATTTTGCTTAGAAAGAAGTTTTCAGACAAATTTTAATTAATGACTGATTACAATACAAATTCAAAAACGAGTAACATAAATTCGTTAACCAGCTCTGAAAGTAAACCAAAGCTGGTTTTTTATAAATCTTCAATTGTACTCGTTTAATAACTACGAAAATTTGCGATTTACCAACCGATAGATATTAGAATTTGTCGTACAGATTACGAATCTGAGAACGTTACTCCCATTTTCGAGAAAATTTAGGCTAACATTTTAAAAATACCCTTTTTTGGGTAACTTTGAAAAATCTGTAAAAAGTAGAATAATATCCTTTTGGACCGCATTTTGCTTCATCCCTAAATTTTTAAAGATACCTCTTAAGTCTGAACCAAATACTTAGATTTTTTCGAAATTTTTTTTTTCAAGAGCCTCCTTTAGTTTTCATTTATTTTGTACTGTACGAAATTAGATAACCGCCGAAAAGCATATAAAATGCAAGATACCTGATAGAATTAAAATACTGATTTGACTCTAGTAATGCAAATCAGTTAAATGATAACTGCCAGTTACTAATTTTGAAAAATCGCGGTCATCACAATTTCAAAAAACGAAAGTTTAGAAAGTATGTATGCATTGTGTTAAGGATTTCGTTTGCAAAAATCGTCGTTTTCTTAGAAATTAAATTAAATTTAAAACATTAGGGTATGCCAAAAAAGCATATTATGACATCTTTTTATTTATAAATTTAAATCTGTGCTGCATTTCCCTTGCTCTTGGAACATATCCAGATTTTTGCAAATATAAGACGAAAATGTCGTGGGTAGTGAAGTAATTTTTTCATACACATATTTTATATAATTTAGGAATTTTTAAAATAAACAAATTTTTTTTTTTTTTAAATTGCAATGCAGCTCATAAATTTCGGAATAAAAGTAAAACTTTTCGTTGGGTGGGTCAGGGGTCTAAAAACGATTCATGAATATGGGAATGAGCCATTGAAAATATCCAAAAAAAGCGAAAGTGATTTTATTCCGGAATTTCCAAATTTATGAACTGTCCGCCGCTGCATCAGAGGCACCAGAAGCAGCAGCAGCAGCAGCATCAACGGCATCGTAAACATTCAAGAAAAGATCTTCGTTTCTTCGAAGCTTTTTCTTCGGCTTGTTTTTCTCAGCGGAACCAGTCCCGCGGACTCGGCTAATCCGTTGGATGGCACTTATATATATTTTTTTTTTTTTGGGAGGTCGAGTCTGGTCGGCGACGATGCTATGCAATTCCGCAATTGATTAATACTATTAGAAGCAGGAAGGTCGGCGTTAAAAATGCGCCATTTAATTTGCATGTAGTCGTGGCCCACATTTTTTGGGGGCGAAAATAGGCCAAATGCTAGTGTTTTTTTCGGCGTCGTCGCATTTATTTTTCGTTATTTTTACGTTCTGTGCTAACAGCGAGAGCTTAATATGTTACTTTTTTTTTTTGATTTGGATCATTCCACAGAATGTGGGTGTGCGTGCATTAGATTAGATCCACATTTGTGTGTTGAATGCGACGCATAGGCACGCGGAAAAAAAAAAAAAAACTGCCAGAATGCCATTAACAAAATTTTTGGCGGCGGCGCTTTTTTTTTTTCGGGCTGATTTTAGGTGGATGCGGTCGATGATTACTTCACCGCGTTTTGGGATATATGACGCATTGCATTTTGCGCAAACAATGGCAATCCGTAGCGGTGGCCTGGAAGAACTGCGTGTCGTCGGGGAAGGTAAGGGATAGGAACGATTGCGTGATTCTGTTAAATAATGCAGTTTCTGTTTGCCTCCGCTAAATTTAGGGCAGCCTATCGTAAAACGTAACGCTAATGCTTTTTCAGGTTGATTACATTGCGAGTGTGCGTTAAATTATGGGAAATGCCATGAAAATGAATATTTGTGGCATTTTTCGGAGGATATAAGACGTTTTATTGCTGCTATTTTGTTAGCAAAAAACCTTCTTTCAACTCCTTTTTATATAAGAACCATGTTGTGGACATGATTTAAAATATACGTTACTTTTGACATACATAACTTAGGTTTAATTGTCGGCAATTAGGTTATTTTCCAAATATTTGCATAAGTAAGAAAAAGGACAGGTTGTAAAGAAGAATCTAAAAAAAGCCTAGTTCCTAAACATCTCCTATAAATTAACAATTTTTTGTAAATGGTAATTGAATTTGATCTTTATAATTGTATATCTAAAATATAATCCAAAAAGTAAGACAACAAATAAATATGGGATCGGTCGAACACACTTATCCGAATAAAAATTGCTCGAAAAGGCATCAGCAACGATGCCACCACGGGTAGCACAATTAGTTAGAGAGCATCAAAGCGTCAATTCGAAGGATGCAGATTCGAACCTTGTCTCCTAGTCAAAGTCGTAGCTTTTTTTACAGATATTTCCACATAAATGAGCACTATGCCCGAAAATTTCTCGTAAAATTTAAGGAAAATCCCTACACTAAAGATATTTCAATCCTTTTTAAGAAAATAACACTGAATATTGTCGATTTCTTCAATTTATCAGAACAAATGCGTGCTTGTCACTGTTAAGTTATTTACCTTTAATGGAAACTTTTTATGTCACAGGATATATATCTTCTGTGAGACGAGCTAAAAACTTAATCATCATTATACATTTTAAATTTGATAAAGACGTATTGAAAAATTATGTATTCTTTAATATTACCCTTAGGTAGGGATCTAACGTTCATTAGTTGATTTTATACATTAAATATGAACTTTCTTATAACTCCTAGACCTATAAATAAACGTAAAATTTTAAACACATATTTTCCAGTAGTTGTAGTTGTGTACTTAACTCTTAAATGAGTAGGTTAAAATTCTATACCCATTTTTCTTTTTTAAGTTTTACTAGTCCGGGTTTATATACATATATTACAATATATATGTGTATATACCTAACAAATACTTTATTTAACTCAAAGTAAAAAGGCGTTTGTCGTAACCGTCATCTACATGAAATTGGAGGAAAAATAAAAACGAATTTTAGTCCTCCTCTGCCACGATGAAGCTCGAGGGTAGCATTTATCATTTTCGAAAACTCTACACCCGTTCTATTCTTGTCCTTGCCGCGGATGTTTGTATTTCGGAATAATGAAAACTGATACTTAATCCCTGTTCCTCTTACCCCTCTCCATTAGTTGGTGAGTTATGCTCTGAGCCATAGCACAATGAACAGAAACGGGGATGAATCTAGAGGACCGCAAAGAGGGTGTATAGGCGGATATGTGGGGATCGTACAGTCTCTAAACCGCACATGTTATCAGTCCGCCATCCCTCAGCCCTTATACCTTCTAAACCCTTTCACTTTGACAGATTAAAACAAAATATATGTAGGGAGGGGCTCCGCCCCCACACTTTCGTTGATTTCGTTCAGTTTTCAACATCAGACAGAATTTTTTGGTATTTCGCTGGGAAAATACTTTTTAGATTATCACATCCTACCACATATATCTATATATATATATTTATATATTTCTATATATATATATGTTCCGGGAGGAGTGCTATAGTCGTTCATCGGGACCGATGATGGTTCAGCGGACGACGACTGCCTCCTCCAGGATCCAGAATTCAGATCAAAAGGGACGGAAGGTTCGCCTGAGTGAAGAACACCCATACGAGCCGAACTCGATTCCCAGCACACATTTCCGCCCTCAAGCATGACTCTGTGCCGAGATGAATAAGAGTCCGCGACCCAACAACTTTTGTTATCCTTCGGTGGATATCATGGAAAAAGGGTTGTACCATAAACATTTCGGGGAAACGTGGTATAACAAAACAGAGGCGCCCCCGTTACCGTTCCCACCCATTCCTATTGCGCGGGGATTTGATCACAATGAGGCGAGCCGAAGCGCGACATACTAAAATACATACAGTGTGTACATCCTCTCACTTATGTTATATATGAATGTAATACTTTGAATGATATGACATACCTCTGTATATCTCGTCGTTGAAAATCGAAAACAATCAGAAAACCCCATTTTCGTTTATCCACTGTCTCGCAGGACCGCACCAAGAACTCATATACCAGATGAATGATACTTCACAAAGCTGAACCGGAGCAAACAAAAATTGAAAGTGTCCCCAAATCCCCCAACCTTATGATCAACTTCCTCGCTGGGTGGCAACTTTCATATTCATACAATCGAGCCTCCGAATTCAGTCATTTTCATTGACAATCAAACATTTTTGATTGGAAATCGAAAAAGTTTTTGTTGAAAAATTCCTAGAGACTGGACAATATCCTCCTCTGAATACCTGCGATGTTTGGCGGCAATTACCATAGCAGGATTTAGTGAGGAAACAAAAAAAAAAAAATAGTACTAGACAACCATGAGTCAGTTTCTAGTTCAAACAAAAGAAAGGATCGGGGAAATGTCAACTGCTCTGATATTTATAGAAAATTAATCCTTCTCCTTTCATAATGCCGGGGGGTGATTAATTGGAAAAATAAACATTGTATCGCTTGTAACTGATTCATATAAAGAGAGCTTTAAATAAAAAAGGGTGAAGGGAATATAGTTGAAGTTTTCGAATTTTGTTATATATAAACTTTTATCACATGAATCTTAACACGTGTTTCACGGGTCAACTAGATTGCTATACCCTAAATTTTAATATTGTAACTATTGACTAGTGGCTCTAATTTTAGTGCAACCTTTTCCTACCCTGGATTACAAAGTTTATTTACTTTAAGGATTTATTTATATGTATGTGGTATAGAGAGATAAATCAGACATGCAAAATATACCCAACCCGAACTTGTACGGACTCAAATTCAACTCATATAGCCAAAATAAACAAACACATGGTCATTGTCAACTATTTGGTTTATGTAATTTTAATATTTAAAATTTTATTTACTCTTTTCTAACTTTATGGAATTATATCTTATAATAAATAAAAGCCCTTGCTTGATACTTAAACCACAACAAACCATGAATGAAACAGGAAAATAATAGTAAGAGAGATGACTAATTTCTAACGTTTTCGAATTACGAAAATTGAATCTACGTCTCTATCTAAATGTAGCATGTGTAATGTAAGATAATTAACCTTCTATTCTCCAAAAAAAGGCACTACTAATCAAAAATACCCTCTTATTCCTTATCCATTCCGCATTTCGAGTTCCCAATTTCATACTCCTTTGAGCACGTATCGCCCAGACGCCCAAGTTCATCCATATGCGTGTGTCTAACTTATGAATTGGTCTATAAAATTCCTTCAAAACTAGCTATTGAAATTCTACAGGTGAATTATATTGAGTAAAAATTTAAAAAAATTTCTTTCTACATATCTATGGTATGCTACATTCGGTTGAGTAATTTTAACACATAAATATCATGTGAGACTATAATGAAATTTATGCATTTTAAATACCTCACACAGGGTGTGTAAAATTTGTATAATTCCCAATTAGGGTGTTATTAAAATTCACACATTTTTCGTATAGTGTGCTGACAAGATAAAAGTAGAATGTTATTCACATAATTTCAAACTTTTACTAGTACATAGGGCTTCTACTGAAACTATTTTCTTTGAGTAAATGCTTGATTTATATTCGCTTTGCCTATAGTTACACTAGCTGAAAAACAATTGGAATTTTGACAATGAAGTATAGAAGCGATTTAATGTTACTTTTCATAAACTTTTAACCGTCAAATATATTTGAAATGGACATCATTAGTAATGTCCTACGTAAAATAGTAACACTCAAATAAAAGACGTAGAAAATGAATTGCCATTTTTCGGATCCGTTTTCTACTACAGAGGAAAAAAAAAGGGCATTTTCTCACGTCCTTGTAGGCAATTAGAGATTCCTTTAAAGATCAATTTTAGAAAATTCCGACAACTGTCACCGAGGTGCTCGAGGAAAATAGAAAATACGAAAGTAATCTCTTGAATGGTATTTTTTCTTTATTTTCCCACAATTTAAGGGCACATTCACATTGCCATGATGAGCCATGTCATTTCAGCCGTAAACATAAAAATAAGTCGTACCCGCAGTCGACTCAAGGATACATCTAGGGGTTTTCTTAGTAAAAAAAAAAAAAGAAGTAAAGTTGCCCGCCTACCTTCTAGAGGAGCGGGAAAATTGCTCCTTTTTCCATCCTAGCCGAAAAAAAAAAAATAAATAAATAAAAACATCCACACGAACGCCAACAATTGCAGCAACAAAAGAATTTTCTTATTCCTTCCACCAGAAATTTTACGATTTACATCGTTTACATTTAAGGGATGCCCGGCTCTTCCAACTTCTTCCCGAATATAGGGGGAGGGAGGGAGGGGAGGCATCAGGGCACCCAGCCCGGTTCAGGGGCAGTATGTGTGTAGGTATGTGGGTCCCACGTACATAACCTCCAATGTTACATTGAGAAGGTCCGGGATATTCAAGACGGAGTGAATATCGCGTCGGGAGGAGCAATCAAAGAAAAACATCCCACACCTCCGGCCCGGGTCCCGTAAGGGATACAACTCTCAAGATGGGAATACACCCGGCTTGTGCGGGCTTTTCCCATACACCCCCGAGACAGCCGGGGTGGGCGAGACAGGCAAAACAAACGACTTTTTTTTTTTTTTTCTCTGTTGGGGGAGGATGTCATAAAATGAATGAATGGATCATCACGAGACACACTAACCTTCTTTTCTTTCTTAATTTTATTTTCATAACCTCCCCTCGGATGGTGGTGTGTGCGGGGATTTTATGAGGTGGCGAAAATTCATTCCCGCCATCCCCGCCCATATCCATCCACCTACCCGGAGGAGAGATTTTTAAATTCACTTTAAGGCGATAAAGTTCGATCGATAGATTTTTCTTGAAGATGTTGTCGCGTACTTAGCAAGCCATTCATGCGAGTGCTTTAAGACGATGTCGATGTGTGACGGAGCTGAAAATTATGGCAAAACATAAAAATGAGCGATTATGACTATTGGTTACATTTCAGATCCTATGCGTCAGCTCTTATTGGGTAAACATGATTTTATCTGGGATTTTGCGAATACAGAGAAATTGCCGAAATTATCAAGGTTGGAAGCAACAAGAATAGGTCCAGTAGAACTGCTAACAAGTTGTTGCTTAGAAGTAGTCAATGAAACGGATATAATTAAAATGACGCCGATATTGACAGTATGAAATTTGAGCTATTTTGCCATCTTCCAATAATAGATTAGGCCGTATAAGATATAAGGGCAATATTTAAACCTTTTAAAACTATATAATGCTTCTGGTATACATTCTAAAGATGAACACTTTACAGTGTCTTCACCTTCAAGCCTTAAAATCAGTATTGATTTAAGCAATACCAACGGCGTTCCCTTTCTATATAAAAATAAATGAAATAATATTAAGTTTTTGAAACTAAAAAAGTAAAATTACTTTCCTGACCTTCCTATCAGCAAACTGCCTTATTAAGTATTTTTTAAATTAAATATTAACAACAAAGGAATTAATAGCAATAGAGGTGACCTAATGTAAACTTTCCAGAATTGTTTACTAGAGCACACAGAAAAAGAACATTTGTTCAATCCTTTTGTAATTAAAAATCACTACTTTGACTAATAAATTTTGGATATTAAAACAATTGTTTACTCTAATTTAGAGAGACACAATATTTCAGTTGGTAACGTGACCTGTTGACTACAAGCTAGCTACACAGCTAAGGTTGTAGGTTCGATTACCACCCTGTTGACTACAAGCCAGCTACACAGCTAAGGTTGTAGGTTCGATTACCACCCTGTTGACTACAAGCCAGCTACACAGCTAAGGTTGTAGGTTCGATTACCACTAAACTTAATTTTTAATCATAGAATTTTTTATCACTAAAATAATAAATTTGATTGTATCACTGAAAACCATAGAAAGATTTCTGGTATATCATAGCCAATTGTCTACAATTTCACCACATATGCTATAGTTTTTTTGATCTGGCATTTTTTCTTTGAATTTAACTCGTGTCTTTAAATTGTGTGTTAAACTAAACATTCATTAACAAAATAAAAAAAGGATTTACTCTCACTTAAAATTCTAGCTACGTAAACTAATAAGTCTTTAAATTTGTTTAAAATACTAAAAATTTTCTAGCCTTTATCGTTTACACTCTGAGACATACTTATAATGATCAAATATCAAAAAATGCCCTCTTAAATTATTTTTCAAAACAGTTTTCATAAAGTTTTAAAATAAAAATGTTTTTTCTGTGAATCGATGACATGAAACAGGCCAAAAACATTCGTTAAAGATAAAGTAAACTTCTCAATGCATACCTTAGACATCGTTTATTTGGATAGTTAAGAATTCTAATATTTGGATACAACAGTATTGACGTCAATACATATAATAGTCATAGCATTTAAAAAATTTACTAATATCAATATCGATAGTGATACGACAAGCTTTGCAAATATGAAATCAATTTTTATTTATGATAGTCAAAGGTTGAAATACGCAACTACAAACCATACAAAGGGTATGTTTATACTTTTATAGTATTAAAAAATATTAATAATAAACCAAATATTAGTATAATTTATTGTAATGTAAAAAATTATGCTTACTAAGTCGCAATTTCTTTATTTTTAAAAACATCATTCTGAAAATTGTAAAACAGTAAAGTTATAATCATAGCTGAATTATTTTAAACACTTTATTTTTTACGATAATACATGGACAATGGGGAAAAGGTTTAAGAATTCTCTAATAATTCTAATTAATTTGATACAAAATAACTTAGGCTTAGCAAAATGAGTACTCATAAAAATAGAGAATTATAAACTGCTAATAACATAAATTTTTTACCATTGTCCCATTTGCTAAATACTTCTTTCAGTGCAAATTCCCTAAAAGTTAATGTTTTATTTCATTCCATAGTATTTTTAATGATCTCAGATTTCAAAAATCAAGATGTATCATTAAATTAAGAAATTTATTAAGATGATTTTCTCATATAAATACGAAAAGGGCTAAAAATATTCGAATTTAAGATTTCTAACGACAACTGCTTATTCTCAAAAAAAATAAAATTGAAAATATTAATTAAATTCAACTACTGTTCTGTACAAAATTAGTTATTCTGACTTCACCTGTACACACTGTACCTGCACTAATAGAGTTTTTAACTTGAGAACGACTGTCGAAGGCCACATGTGGTTCTTCCAACAAATGAAATATTGACGAATCGTAGGCATTTGCGTGTCAATTTTAATTCGACTATTCAATTTTCTATGCATTATAAAAAATTTAAAGGATTTTTAATTCATAATAACAAAGCAGCAATTACACATTAAAAACTATGAAATCGATGACGAAAATTGTAAGGGTCATTGTTCGAAAGGGTTTCATAAAGTTCAACTATTTTTTTTTTAAGGGTAATCAAACATTGTACGCATCAAACAGAAATATGTGTGTACGTTAACGCATAGGATATGTTTACATACCTCCCATGGAAACTTGATTTAATTACGTACTAGTCAGGCACATCGGTGATGGCAGTACTTATCCCAAGTGAAATTAATTTGTCACAAAATTTTACTAGCGTTGCGTGTTCTGAATGATTAATTAAATTAGCATTTGCTCCGAGTGCGATTTTTTCCTCATTTCTGATTACGATGTTAGGTCAGCGGGAGTTCTTGTCGATTTCGCGATATTACGCGTTTTTGTGAGTTCATTGACAAATACTGTTTGGTTTTTAGTTAAGGAACCTATTTTTTTCTTTTTAGAAACAAGCAATACAGGATATAACTTAATTTCAGGAATTATTAGAGCCACTCTTAATTGCTGTTAATGTACCATTTACTCACTTGTATCTAAGTCGGTTCGGTTATGCTAATAAACTGGTTTAGGTTCATATGCGTATAGTACCTATATTTAGAAATAAACTTAAAACATTAGAGAGTGAGTTTAGAAAGTAGCCAAATAAGGTAGCTAAGCTTCAAGCAGAATTTTCTATGAATCCCCCAATAATTTTAGGAGTTTATTAAAATAAAAAAAAAATATATGGAAGACGTATCAAAAAGTTATAACAAGTATCGTTCGATAATAGTTAGTGTACCAAATAGGTCTAGTTAAATTTACCTGTTTTTATTTTAAAGCCTCTTTTAAGTTTTAAAGTCATAATAAATAGGACTATCTAAAATTCAAAATAAAAATCATTAAAACTAAGCTTTACGTAATTTTATTAATTTGATTTATCTGCAGAACCCTATTACATGTGCTCTCTAACACGCGCTTGGCCTGGTTTCCTTTGGATATTTTAGTGTGGAGCAGAAATTGTAATAAGAGAGGGTATCACATCTGTGTCTTAATATCAAAACAATTTGTTCATGAGCTTAAATCAAATGTTTAAAAAAAAACTATAGTGATGCGCAATATCGGTTTACTACTCTTACAAGGTATACAAAGTACAACTAACAAAGTTATCCATCATATTTGAAAGTATGAAAATACTGAGTACTGATTACTGATATGAAATTTTTGCAATTCTCAGACAATAATGGTTTTCCTGTAGGATATTTTGAATCGATACACACCTTACATGTTGTGACTATGTGACGTTAATTAAAGATCAGTCCTTTTTCTCTCAATTTAACCAACTTGTTTTGTAATTTGTCATCTTATAAAAATATTAACTTATATCCGTATAATGCTTTTAATCTCCGGACTTTGTGAAGTATTTCTAAGGCTATGCCTTTTTACCATATGTTTTGAAATAAGCCCAAAACTTTAGCTCTTTGATGCAAGAATCAAGTCTATCATAATCTTGGACTTAGTCTTGTTTTCCTTATCAGGAATGCCCGAAAATACCAGCGTTATGTTATAACGAATTTTATTTACGTATAACTGAAAATATTCTTGCTATTTAAAATATTAAAAATTAGGTTTTAAGCGGACGTATTTTCTCAATATTTCTGTTGATTTCAAAAAAAGAATTTTGGTGAAAAGGCGACAATAATAGCCTCATAGCCTCGTCAGGGCTTCCGTCCTTAAGCTTCTGTTTACCAGTAGAGTGCCAGAAGAAAAAAGAAAAAAAAAGTCCCTAGAAATACTACCGGGGGCCCCGCTGGCGTGTAGTCAAGCAACAAGTTAAGCCTCCATAGAAACGACTATCGAATGTCGAAAAGTTTCCTCTGTGTCCTAAGTCTTAATATTTTTTTCGCTGAAGTAGCAAATACTGTCGTTCGGGTTCTTCTACTTTTGCCGGTATTTCGCCAGGGCAAGAGGAAGTTCACGTTTCACGACTTCAAGATATGCCTCCTGTTGTCTTCTTTTCTGTAATTCCATCTTCCACCCAAACCCCACGTCTACCCCGGGGCGTATATCCACGCACCCGTTCCAAAAAAAAAAAAAAAAAAATATATGGGGAAATCCCAACCACACCGCCACCCCCCAATGGTATTGTTATTTTCACCCTTATGTTTTTCACAGATTTGATGGGACTGCACGTTTCCATCGTCATGGCAAAATAGCGTCTTTGTGTCGACCTGTCACTCTCCTTCGGGAAGAACTCCCCGAACAACAAGTGTTCCCCGGTGGTTCAAGGTCTCTCTCCTCAGGTTGTTTTATTTCTTCGCCTTTCATTTCGATTTCGCATTATTACACGTACTCTCGCTTTTCGTCCCGGCTGCCTCACTTGAGCTTTGCACGGGGTATCCGGCGTCGGCTCCACCAAGGGCCCCATCATCGGTTTCCCTGGCTCCGTTCGCCACTTATTTCAGCCACCCCCTATCCCCCGTTCCCGACTCCGTCCACGTCGCTATGGTGGAGGATGTCGTGATGAGGCAGCAGACCCATAACTTTAAGAATATTGTGTAACGCCTCAATCAATAGGATTATGACATATTTTTCATTTGGCGATGGTGTTGGGGTAGGTTCCCGAAATCTCCTGCTCGCCCAGAGAGGATTATTGTGACTCCTAATTTCATCTGGGATTCAGAAGCGGTACGTTTCGGCGCGCTATCATGGTTTATCCTTATTAGAGACCCATTTTGATTGACGACATGATTAAGTCATTTTATATGGTTACTCATGTGCAAGTTAATGACATCCTCAGCGCCAAACTGCTCCATTTGCCACAGTGATAAGGGAATTATTGCGAGAATATGTAGAGTGAATGCATTGTATGTTATAAAAGGGTCCATTATTCCGGTATTTGGATATATTGAATTCGACCTCTACAACACTTTATACCGGGAATCCTCTTCAGTTCCAGCTTTGATTAATTTTATCGTGTCAAAAGAGCATTTTTGCAATTCTACCATATTTACTCTATGAATAGCACCAGATTTCCTTTTTATAAGTATTTTAACATATATCCTATACAGCTTTCATACATATTTCCTTTTATCACCGAAATCAAGCTAAAAGATTTCTGTTTTCGGTTCAAAGAATATCGTGAGCTGTATTTGAAAAGCATTGTTTAAAATTTTAGGAATTCACTAGAATTCAACGGGTTTGAAATAAAGCTAATTAATGATGGGAGTAAGTATAATGTAGGTATGTGGGGATTATTCGCAAAAACAACAATTTTGATCAGGGGAACGATTCGAGTCTGCGACTTTTGAATTTGACACTTCACTGCTCTAACCAACTAAGTTACTCGAATATCCCAGGCTTTACTAAACCATTTTAAATCAGATGTCTATTACAATAGAACAAGAAAATGCTCTACCTAAACATATATCGTACTCGTATACTTTTAAGTGTAAATATCTCAAAAAATTTATTTATAATCCTTATCATTTGCATAGGTTTTAATCATTAAAAGTGTTGTTTTGTTTTAAAATATTAAATTAAAAATTTTTGTTACAATCTGATTTTATAATCTTCACGAGATCTTCTCACAATAAAGTACTCGATTTGGATCTTTAATTGTTTTAATTAAACGTGATCATTTGAGCATTCCAAAAGTTGAATCATAACAACCCCTCAAGAAACAAAAACTATTAAAAATCCAAAAATAAGTTTTGAAATATCTGGCGTAAGACACCAGCTAAACAACCGAAGAAAAGTTGGAAAAAGATTTTTTTTTTTTGAATAAACTCAAAACTGCAGGGTGATTAATACAAATACCATTTTTAAATTTATTAAGCTAATGAAAGGCAGGCATCGATAAAATTAAGAGAGGCCTCTACACGAAAACGAACTAAACTTTGACCGCCAAAACGTACAAAGTACAAATTATGCAATTTTTATAAACTCGTTGAATTTTAAACCTTTTAAAGAAGTTTCATGGTTGCAATAATTTAAAATCATTATTTACTACGTGTTGAATGACAATGCAAAAATACAAAATCAGAATAAATCCATGTTTGAACAGAAAAAAATTTGAATTTAATTGCAGAGTTCATATTACAAGACTTCCCACCAGTATTTTAAGAATATTAAGATCGATATTTCGAGGTAACACTCTACTGGGCGCGCAAATTTTAATTTCGATATATGCAGGTTTCGGCATGTATTTAAAAAATATAAAAAACTAATAAAAATATCTGATTTTGTTATCCATTTTCGCACAATTATGAATAATATGAAAGTACACATTGCTTTAATATAATAACAAAAAATTACTCCTCTACAATTGGAAAATATAAAGTAGAGATTGAACAAAGGACAAGTTTGTCGATAGACAAACTTTGAAAGGAAAACTCTCTAAAGGTATTTAGGTATAGCGGTTTATCGCGAGAGTCGATATCAATCGAATCGAATCGACTCGACTCGATTTTTTTCGATTCTATGGGGGAAAGTCATGGTATTGTGTAAAGTGATCAGCTCTTCCAATATTAAAATAGCAACTTTCCATGGAAATTGTTAAATTAACGCTAGTTTAAAGTGAATTAGGAGAAATACAGGATTCGATTCGTACGAGAACGATAGCAAAATTGCATTTAAACGAGGAGTCTTAAGTGAAATTTTAATCGTAGGTCCGATAAAGACTCAATTTTGAAAAGTATAAGGCTATTTACAATGAGGACATGAACAAGAAGACTAAAATTGTCCTAAGGAAGAATCTGGTCAGTCGGGATGCAGCTGATATGGCTCAATTTTTAAAGCTGAGAATCATTGTTTAACACGTTAAAACTAATGATTTTAATTCAGCTATAAAGCTATCATTTACGTCAACGTGCTAAACTATGTTTAACGCCATATGAGGGGTTCTTCCACAATAAGTACAGCTTATAGACGTGTACTCCCACAGTACAAACTTATAGACGTAAATCGATTCTTAGTAGAATTTCGTGATAAGGCTCATTTGTATAAATAAAATCGCAAAATATATTTAGAGATCATATTGCACATGACGTCGTTTTAAGTGGGTTTCACCGAATAGTTGTTTAACCAGAAATAATCAAAACAATTTTTTTATTATTTGAATGCATTCATTTGCCACTACCTTCGTCTTTAAGGAAATCATCGTCAGAAGACACTTTCGTAACATCTTTGAAAGTGCTTCAAACAAACAAAATTTTGTGCAGCGATGATCCATACGCTTACGAATGCCGAACGTGTAAAAAAAAAAACCCTGCCCCGTCTCGCCCTGAGTTCACGGCAATGGCTTCATCCATTATCCATTTATATGCTACGAAATTGCGAAAAAGCTCTTGTTAGAAAAACGAAGAAAAAAATAAATAGAATTGTTTTATTTTTTTTTCGCCTGCAGTCAACTCTACGCTCTAATGGAGTCATCGTAAATTTTTGATGTTCTACTGTTGCCTTATTCAAGCAGCAAAACAGCCCAAAATACATTTGCATTAGCAACAATTCCGCCCCTTCTGCCCGCCTAATTTGAATTTTTTTTCATGTGCGCTCACACTGCAGCGCAAAATGCCAGAACAAAAGAGCGTGAACGAAACAACAAAAAAGCGTTCGTTCGGTTTGCTGTTTCACCGAAAAAAAAAATGGGTCACAAGCAAACAAACTGGAAAAAGATATATAGAGAAAAAAAAATATATATGCGCCTTCCAAAAAGCCCGCTGACGGAGGCTATCTTAACATCTATGCTATCTACACCGTCTCTACGGCTACGTCGTCGTCGTCGTCGTCGACTCGTCGAGCCTCATGAGCAATACTGCATTTTCGGCGAGTTGTTTAGAATTGAATTAAACGAAAGTTCCAAGATACCCGAATAATGGCGCGAATTAAAAATCGCAAGCTTCACAGCTTCTAGAGTCTCTAAAGTCGCGACATTCGATATGTGGCGCCCGCGAGCTCACGTAATCGATCCTCCTGTGCTGTAATTGCTTCGCTAGCGCGAAATGGAGCACTTGCGCATGGTGCAGCGGAGCCTGGAGCTGCTGGTTTGCGGAAGATCTGCAATCAGAAGAAAAACCTGATTAGATAAGGTCAACCCATTTGGCATTGTTTAAATTTCAGCAAAATTTTTATGTGATCGTGATCAAAGCAGCGCGCATTGCGCATTCGCTTCTATGCTGTTTATGCTCGGCGATGATATATATATATATATATTTTTTTTTTGCTCATTTAGCTTTTCAGCAGCCCGCCGCCTGACCTTGAACACTTTTTAAAGTTTGTTTAGCAAACAACAGCAGCACTGATTGGATCTGGATTTCTGCTGGTGCATAAATCTTTTGAGTAATTCATTCACGATCAATAAACGTTCTATTCTAAGAGTTAGCAAAAAAAATATATATATATATAAATATTTTAGAATAGTTTGTTGCGCACTCATTTTAATCATGACTATACTTTTTTTTTCTCTTCTATCCTTTCAGGAACAGTATTTAAGGCCCACAAACTTATATTGGCCGCATGTTCGAAAAAATTCGCCGAACTTTTTGAGACAGCGCCAATTGTAAATGGACAGCAGTGCTGTGTTATATTGGAGGCTACTTCACCAGAGAATATGTCCGCTCTGCTGGAGTTTATGTATAAAGGTGAAGTTCACGTGTCACAAGAGGCTCTAAACAGTTTTCTCAAATCAGCAGAAAACCTTCAGGTAAGTCGATTTACTCTTACATATTGGCAAACGAAACTTCTTATTAAATGCGTGCTTGTCTGCAAACAAATATTAAGATTTTTTTTTATCTTTAATATGTTAAGGTTGTTATTAGATCCAAAGAAATATACCCGAGCAAATGTTCACAGATTTGTAGAGGACAGATACGTACATTAAAGTTCTCGTTTTTTATACTTTATGCTATCCTTTAAGTTTGTTAACATAAAAAGTAATAAAATAGGTATCATGACTTTAAAATTTTCGAAACATTTAAGCGTAAAATTCTTCTGAGCTTACTTCAAAAATATTTTCAAAAATTTATAATTAGGGATAGGACATCGCTATCGAACTCGAAAGTTAAAATCTCTATTCTATCTATCTATTTTTAGTATTTTCATTCAGTAAAAATGAATTTAGAGAATAATTTATTTGTAATTTTTAAAACAAATAGGTAAAGGGTCTATCAACGGAGCATGGCCGATTGGCAGCTGCACAGTCCCAATCACATGAATCACAATTGGACTCGCCGCCAGGAAGAAGGCAGCAGCGGAACAGCATGTCCGGTAATTCAGGGAATTCGCACAGTGGGACTGGCAATAGTGGTCATTTAGGTTTAAGCAGTTTAAAGCAGGAATGCGACTCATTAATGCATCCAAGCAGCTCAGGTTTAGGCGGTATCTCACCGTATATCCCGCCAATGTATAGGCCGTTATCGTTTGATCCACCCCGAAAAAGACACCTGAGAAGTCCTTTTGCCGAACAGGAGGCTCGAGGCAGTGTTTTAAGGGATGGATCAAAGGGGAGTGCCGAAAGCGCTAGCCCAATCAATAAACCGTATAGGTAAGATAAGACGCCTTCTCATATTTTGATTTCAAGAATAATTTTACTTAGACCTTCAAGCAGTACCTCATCAAATGCCCCAACAGAAGCCGACACAATGCAATCCGAAAGAGCCTCACCGCAGTCAAGGTATACACCATTCTAAAAAAAAAAACCCTAATTTCATATCCCTCCAGATCAGAGACTATGGTCTACTGCTTCAACAAGTGTGACACGTAATTTTTCAGTAATTTATAATTTTTGTTTTATATTCAGCAGATACGAAAATCACAGCCCACCAAGTACAACAGCCGGCACCACTGGGAACGGAACCAGCGGCGGCTGCCAGGATCGGACGGAACGCACTGAGAACGCAGAGCGCAACAACGGAAGTACAAATGAGGCCAACGATGACGACAAGGACGAAAGGGAATCAAATGATGTAAGGATAGATAACGAAAGCAGTGATAAAGGTTTTGCGTCTAAGGTATTATTGTTTTTGTTATTTTTGTTTAGACAAGTGCTTTATGTTTGTTTCCTCAATTTTGATGAACCTCTTTCGGCCCCCCAACCCCAAACCTCAAGTTTTGTGTTTCAGTTATTGGCGTGATTTTGGCAATAACGTTTTAAAACTTTACAGTTCAATGGTTTCAAGCTTGTTATGATCATACCTTTAAAATAATTTTTTTAAAAATAAAATTGACCTTAAAGAAACTTCGATAATTCTACCTTCTTTTAATTGCAGATATTTTTATTCACTTAAAAATCGTAAGATGCTGGAAATGAAAACAGCTCTACGTTATTTTGAACCTCCTTAATTTGTTGGGTTTAGCATAATGTTTTTCTATTCCAATTATCTTGAGTTTATTACAGCTTAAGGATTCGAGTTTGGGATTTGTGTAAATCTATCTGAAGCCTCCCTATGTGTTTTGCCGTCTCAATGTTAAAGCAGATCATTTTTAAACAAATTTTTCATAAACTAATAGAAATACCAAACAAAACACATTTTGAACAGCTTTTTCTGAAATTAGAGTTTTTAGATTGGTTATTCGTTTTATGTTTAATTTCCTACACTACTAGGAATGAACTAATAAAATAAATTACTTTTAATTATACTAAAACTCATATATAAATTACACTAGTCGCAGATCATATGATAGACTTTTATTTTGAGGGTACAATACTTATGATATATGAAAGAAAAAATTTGGATTAAAAAGGATAAAAATCCGGTTTTGGTACATTTCTTAAATTCATTTATAAATAATCGAAATGACATACAAATTTTAAAGTACTCAGTTAATTTTGAGGCAAATCGTATTTTTATGGAGACTGTTTACGGTTAAAGGTTTCATTTGAATCACAATATCATTTCTAATAACGATTCTAAAAATTTTTAAATAGGTTTAACAGTTTTTACATAACTTTGACATAAACGTACATTGATCAGTTTTAGTAGTACCCCCTATTTATAATTCGTTAAAAAAACTATCAATATTTTCTGAAAAAGACCTTAATACGCTTTATTCTTTGAGATTTTCTCCAGGTAATGGAAATCTATAAAAAGTTATGAAGGTTTTCTAGACGACGCTTAAACATACCCATGTCAAAAACAATCCAAAGTTTTCGGATGACCCATACTTTATTTTATAAGCTAGAAACCAACCTTTGTATAGCTTGGCTTAAGTCAGTGTAAAATTATATAAATAAATGCAGGATATACTCGTATAACTTTTGAGACAAAAAAAAAATCTTTGAATTGTAAAGTTTTTAAATAGTTGCAATGGAAAGTGATCTCGAATAATTTGCGGATTGGCATAAAAAAAACACACACACACAAAAGAACAGAAAGAAAATGAAATCGACGCAAAACTTTCAAAATTATAAATACAAATTTGGAAATTCGTCCATAAAGAACTAATAAAGTTTGAAAAAAATCGAAAAAAAAAAATATATACTTTAATACCTTTGCCATTCCCCCCTCAAAAAATATAGACTGGAGCCGAAGATCTGCGAGTTAAAATGGAAATGGACTATTCACCCCAACCACCGACATCGAATACAGCCCCAGCCACGCCTACAGCACTGGTGGACTTTAAGGCAGAGGCTGGGGGACTGCCCGGAGGATTGGCCGCCTCGATCGCCCCAGCCGACATGTTGAACGTGTGGAATGCAACAAAGCTGAACAACAAGAACAGCGGGACGGTGAATACAGCAGATGGTAGTAATGAGAGCTGGTGATAAAGGATAGAACCCTTTTCTAATTACATTCCTTTTTTTTTATTTTAATATTGCAGGAAAGAAACTAAAGTGCCTGTACTGCGACCGGTTGTATGGATATGAGACAAATTTACGTGCCCACATTCGGCAACGTCACCAAGGTATACGAGTACCATGCCCGTTCTGTTCAAGGACGTTCACCCGCAATAACACAGTACGACGACACATCGCTCGCGAGCATAAGCACGAGATCGGTATAAATCAATTGCAGGGACAAAACCATAGCCAATAGAAATTCTGTTTCGTTCATGCGCAGAGTTCTTTTTAGTTCTTTTAAAGCAATTCTATAGAAGCAAATGTTTCAACTTCGACTAGAGAAGAAATTGTTTTTGTTACCATTGTCAATAGGCGCCAGCCACCCCTCTCCCCTCTTCCCCCCTCCCTCCACGTCAACGTCATGTTAATATTTGTACAGAGGACGTGAGACATAAACGGCGCACAATAGCAACATGCAGAGAATATTTTTGTTAAGTTTTATTTTTTTAAATGAGAATGAAAACACGCAGATAAAATGTAATAACAATCAAATTTGTTTCCTGTAAATGAGCGTAAGTGATTTTTTAAATATTGTTTATATCTGACTGAAAATGGTTTTCAGGGTGCTATTTAAAATATTTTAAAATGAAATAAAGAGAAATGAAAGAAAAACAAAAAACATAAAAAAAAAGAAAATACGATGAATTAAAATAAAAAAAAATAGTAATCAAAACGAAAATAGAAGAAGAAGAAAAATAAAAGATATTTACACTTTGTAAAATAGTTAAAACTCAATCATAGTTGAAAGGAGTATGAACGTTTTTGAATGGTTAGCAATGCAAACAATAGTCCACCCTTTATTTATAATTCCACATACACAAAAATCTTTTATTGTTTTTATTTTATTTTTATTTTTTTATTTTACACTTTAATTTACACTCTACACTTATCACTTATTTACAAAACGTTTCAAACAAGGCAACCACCTTTGATCCCTTAAACACAAAAACAGCTTATCTTCACCACAAGTGTCATTACGATATTTAATAATTGTGAATATTTATTGCTATTGAATTTAATGGTACAGACCTGATCTGTAGCAACAGAATAAATGCAATACGGTTTGTTATCAGAGAAGTGTCCCTAATCGATTCAAAAATAAGAAAAAACCGCATTTACTTCTGTATATCGCTTTGGGGCCCTCTTAAGGGTCCCTTAAGCTGATGGTAAACGAGTAAACGCAGTAAATAAAACAAAATAATAATTTTTAAAACGGAGATATAAATAAATAATGATTTAAAAATAAAAAAAAGAAAAAAAAATGAAAAAAAAACACAGTAAACTCAAGTACCTGCATCACAACTCTTATAATATTAAAATAATAATAAAATAGTAATAATAGTAATAGTAATGAAAAATATGATAATACGTAGGAATATAAAACATAGCGCATAGTAAAGGCCGTTTCTTATTTTTCATACGTTTACTTGGAAATAAGAAATCAGCGGAGAGAAACGATTAAAATATTATTAAAATGGGTGTAAACAAATAGTAGGTAAAAAAAATAAATACCTGAAAAAGAAGCATAATAATAAAGTAAATATATTGAGTAATCGAGATAAAAAAAAATATGAAAGAAAGGTAAAAACTTCTTCACCAACACGTACAAAATATCAAGTGCTTATGGAAATGACAAAATCATAAATAGTGAGAAATAATACTTTTAAAACTCGCTTCTTCCTCTTTAGTTCGAATTTTTAATTTTTATTAATATCAACTATTTCCAAAACAAAAATAAAACAGGACATACAACCCCTATCCCTTTAAGTTTTATACAAAAATAACTTTAACTGATAAAATTTCAGCTCAATTTCACAGACTCTAAAACGATTACTTAAAAAGCTTGTCATAGTTTAAAAAGAAAACATATTTATCATTTTGGAGAGTATGGGATCAATTTAAAATTGAAATACTGCGTTTTCCCCTAAAATCGTTAATCCTTAGGTGGTATCGATATTTTTAATTACGAGTACATTGGTCGTATCGAGGGTCCAAAAGTATCAAATAAATCGTCTTTTTTGATTTAATAAAAGTAAATGTTTTTTTTTTATATATTTTAAAATAACAGACCTTTTCGAATAGAAAAAATCAATTGTTATTAACTTTATAATAAATCTTATAACATTTATCACTTATTCTTAGGGCCTCTGGTAGTTCAGTTGTTAGCCCGCTGTCCTACCGTCCCAGAGGTTGTGGAATCGAATCCCACGAATAACCATGGTCTCCTGCGCTACTTGATAAACACAATGGGCCAAAATTAGACTAAGTGTGCCTTTCTAGGCAGCCACAGCACCCTAGCCTAGCCTATCCTAACCTAACCCTAACCTTAACTAACTTATCACTTGTTATTATTATAGCCTTTGACTCGAGACAACAATAAATGATTGCGGTGAATTCCATTTAGATCCCACGATACCCATGACACACAGTTACTAGATACCATCGTACTATAAAATGAAATTAATTCGGTAATTCTATGACTAGAAGAGAAATTCCCCAAAGACAATCTTAAACGAATATTCAAAAAAAAACGAATAGGTAGTAATTTTGTAAATTCTCCTAAATTTTAATAATAATAATTTGGAAATAGTTGATGTAAAAGTTGTTTATTTATTTATTTTTTTTTTTTTTTGTATAATGTATAACAAAAAAATTTATCGGTTATCATCAAGTGGAAGACAAAATAAAATGAAATAATAATAAAAATACGTTCATTAAATCAGCAATAACTAAGAAAAAGCAATAAAACTGTTATAAATCGAACTAAAGAATTATATAAAAAAAAATACATTTAACGTAAAATCCGGGTGCCTATCAATAATGGTTTATTGCAAAACGACCAAGAAAAAACAAAAACAAATAATAATAATAATAAATATCTACATTTACATTACAAAAAAAAAAAATTTTTTGTCATTATTTTTACAATAGCAGAACAGAAAGCAGAGAAAACTATAAAATTTATTTCTGGACCAATCAAAAACGTTCAAAAGAATTGTTACATTGAAACAGAAATTTTTTTTTTTTTTACAAAAGAAAAAACAAGAAAAAATAAAAGATAAATAATAAATGAATAATAAAAACAAAGACACACACAAAAATACAAATCTCTAGGACACCTTCAAAACAATTTTCTGGCTAATTTTATTTAAAAATAAATAAAAAAGAAAAAATGTGTAAGAAATAAATCGATAAGGAAAGTTGAAAAATTTTTTTCAAAAAACAAAAAAATCTAAGTAGATTAGTTAAATAAACTTTCCTATTTGATTTCTTTCATTTCATAATTAATTAAATAATGTTGTGTACTGTAAAACATGTGAAGAATGTGGGGAAAAATATTTTTTTTTTTTTGAATTGAAAAATTGTAAATAAACAATAAAAAAAGAATAATTAAGCTCAGAATTTAGTGCAACGAAATCGTACTGAGAAAAAAACAAAAAAACAAAACAATACAGCAAAACTCAATATCAAATTGAAAATATACAAGAAATAAAAGGACTTATACAAAATAAATAAATTATAAGCGGCTACTATTTCTTATAAATTTAAGAAATACGTAATCGATGAATTAATTACAAAAGTTACCGAAACAGAGTCGAAACTTGATTTATTTTCTTAGAAGTTTACATAGAAACCAAAATTTTCAAATATAAATGAAATAAATAAAGTCAAAAACAAGAAAAGAAAAAAAATGAAAAAAATATTATATAATAAACAAGACAGACAAAAGCAAAAAGAGAAACGAACAGTTACCATAGTAATGATACTATACTTATAATAAATAGAAAATAGTGACCAACGTAAATCTTAATATAAAAGAAAAAACATAATTGCACAACAAATTTTCCTGCAAAGTATTCAAAAACTGATGAATATTTTAAATACAATTTACAATAGATTGAAATGAAACTACGAGAGTTATATCAAGTCCAAATCAAAAATAAATAAATAAATAAATTAACTACAACACTACCTACCAACTTATCTACCTACAGCAACAATACATATAATGAAATAGTTAACAGAAAAGTTTATTTTTTATTTTCCTGTTTGCTCACTCTTTGCAATAGTGATACGTAATATTTACGAAAAATAAATATAAAAAAAAAAAGAAGAAAAATACCTATACATATTTTAATGAGTTACTTTTTAAGCCAGTTATTGTATAATATTTTATTTTACCATATACACATATACAGAAAGATTGTTTATTTATTTATTACAGATATTGATTTTGTGTTTTTTTATAAAACATTTTACAGTTCCCACTAAATAGTAGCTTAAAATGTTCTTGGAATTGATTTTTGGGTGAGTTATTTATAATTCATATTGTTACTAACTATTACTTGTTTTATTACTACTACTACTACTACTATTACGACAGCTCCTATTGTATACATAAACATATTTTGTTTTTTTTGGCACATATTCAAAATAAAAGTCGAACTGAAAGAGGTGGATTAAGGCTTAACACGTTCAATCTGCTGTGGACCACCCCGGTGGTTCATAGGCATTGCATTCATCTGGAGGCGTGGACCACCGGTGGTTCACATCTGATTTACTCCATCTGTCGGCGTAAACTACCGGTAGTTCATAGGCATTGAATTCATCTGGCGGCGTACACCACCGGTGGTTCAAAGGCATTGGATTCATCTGGCGGCGTGGACCACCGGTGGTTCACAGGCATTGGATTCATCTGGCGCCGCACAACACCAGTGGTTCACAGGCAATGGACTCATCTGGTGGCGTGGACCATCGGTGGTTCACATATATTGGGTGTGAGTAAAAGTTCGTGGCGTTTTTTTTTAGTAATATTCAACTGGTTTTCTTATATAGTGCAAAAATGAATTTATTTAAACCAAATATGCTCAATTATTATCGACAATGTTTCCCCATTTTTCGGATAGAACCATGCCATCGGTGTAGAACTTCTGTGGTTTTCACAGGCAATTTTTCATTATTTATCTCCATTTTCAAACGCAAACAATAATTTCGATGTTTACACACTCAAAGTAACGCTTAAATTGTCACCTTTCCAACGAACATTTAGTGGCGTCGCTGCGGTCTGTGTTTTCTGAGTTATTTGAAATTGATATTGAATATATGGCATATTGGGAAAAACGCCACAAACTTTTTCCCACACCCAATAAATGAAAATGTAAAACAAGCACCGCTAGAAGAATAAAAAACTTCTCATCTCGTACACGCCGATCATAAAGACATCGAAAAAGTGCGCCTGGTTGAACGTGTTAAATAACAAAAATGTTATGATGATTATTATGTTTTTTTGTTATTAGAAAGAAGACCTCTAAGTAGATTTTCATTACCATTACAATTACCATTACTGTAATAGTAATGATTATGTTAAATCATAATTTTCATCATAACTATTTTATGTATCTTTAGCTGATATCCTAAACTTTTGGAACAGTGTTATAAATAAAAATGTTATTTTCCGGATCTGTTTTATAAACGGAAAATTACACAAATTAAAATCTATTTACTGATAAGGAAATATCGATAATTTATCCAAAAATCAATTTCACAATTCAACACAAATACAGGGTGATATATATTAAAATAAAAAAATTAATAAATAAATGAAAACTTAACTAAAACAAAAATCAAATCAAACAAACAGAAAAGAAGCGCTAAAAGGAATTTCTTTTATTTTTTTATTTCTTTTTTGTTTTTTTTTTTTTTTAAATAGAACCACAAGCACAATGACCAAAATTCGCTCAGATGTTGTTACAGAGATAATCCAAAAAAAAAAAAATAAAGAAAACTACCCCGTAATATAAAACACTATAAAAGTAGTAAAAACAATTAATTTATTTCTACAGTAAATAATCATGTGAAAATAGAATTCAGCCCAGTTTTTCTGTGATCAGCACGAAAAAGTCAATTACAAAAAAAAAAAAAGAAATATTTATAATTATATTTATTTTTTTTTTGTTTTTATTAATTTGATTAAAAGCAACCTCTAAACAGAGTAAAATCTGTGTGATGTGGAGGGTCAGCCAACTTTTTCGTGTGTTTATTATTTTTCTTTTTTTTTTTTTAACTATTAAAGGTAATATTTAATAATAACTAAAAAAAAACAGTAAATATATATTTTTTTTATTATTATTATACTTAGGTTCGCTTATCAGCAAAACTTGTAATAAACGTTTAAAGTTCCGGGTATTCTTTTCGCACATACAGTGAAAGATAAATGTACGTTTTTTTTCTTTCTGTAAGAATCACACACATACACCCAAATCTATATATATTTAACAAAAAAATAAATAAATAAAAAAACACTTACGATTAAGTTTATATCGTATGTTAAGTGTATGATAATTTGTTTGTAAAATTTTAAGTATGTATCTGACATCTTTCTTCCTATGTTTCAAAAACTCTAATTTTAGCACATTTTAGTTAGTTTTAGTTTTAGTTTTTAAGGTGTACATTAAAACCTTTTGTTATATGTGGTATAATCTCACCGTGAGTGAGATAAATAACGACTTTGAACAGGTGCCCTCCTGAGAGTCTGAATTACACCTTAATATTAAAATCGGGCCACTGTTTAAAGTCGTAAATATACAAGAGAACCATTATACAATCAGGTGACGAAATAAATAAATTACATTTAGTTATTATAGTAAAGTAAAACTAAAAAAAAAAAATATATCAAAATAAAAATAGTCATATTTCTAGCCAGGAAAATGAATACCTCATTTATATAAAAAAAAAATTTCATTATTATTTTTGATGCATTTTACAAAAGTTTCATAGAAGATACAAAATAAAAAGACAGTACTGCAATAGTAACAGAACTACCTCAGACAATAGACTTGTTTTACAATAGTATTGTTTTATAACTTATTCTCTTTACACTATTTATACGCTGTTATTTATAGCTACGTTTTTTTTTTTTGTTTTTTTAGTTTCTGGAAATACATTATTTTATTATTTTGCTTTTTATTTTTATTAATTTAAATTACATGAAACACTTTTTTTTTTGATAGAGACAGAAAGGGAACAGAGCGCGCGGTTCGAAAATAAAACGCATCTCGATATGAAACAATTTGAACGTATATTTTTCTTTTTCTTTTTCTTTTTCTTTTTTGATAAAAAAGCACTCATAAAAATAATTTGTATAAATAAATACTTTCAAAATTAAGGTAAAAAAAAAAATGTCTACACAAAAAAGACCTCATGTAAAATGGTGACAATTTCTATTCATGTAAATAATATTTAGGCTATGTTTAGGAAGTAAAACAATCGTCAAAAGAAAACAAAAAACATTAACGAAATTTGACAAGAAAAAAAGAATTTCAAAAAAAAATATATATATATATATAAAAAAAATTAAATTGTATTTAGGCTATTTCTACTTTATAAAGGTAAAACAAAAAAGGATTGTGGTGAAGTTGTAAGAAAAAAAAAACAAAACAAAAAACACAATGTTTGGATATACGAGTAAATTACTTAACAGAAATCTAAAAACAACAAATTATAAAAATTTTCCTTTTTGATAAAATACAGAAAAGAGCTCCTTTCGTTTTATTTTTTTTTTTTTCATTTCAAAATTCTGTATAAAATTCATATAAATTATTAAAAGTAATATTTAGATAGGGTTTTGTACATATTCAAGAAAGCGAATATAGCGCAAAAAACAAAAAAAAGGGGCTACATTTTCATATTAATTTTTATATGTAAACTAAAATATACCAGAAATAAAAAAAAATAAAAAAATACGTTTTATGAAAAAAAAAACAAAAAAAAAATTAAATACTTCTAGGTAAAGTAATTTCAGAAAATCTTTCGGGGTGAATATGTAAAAAAAAAAAACCATAATTTATAACAAAATTTAAATATTTTCTTTTCTAGTAAAATTTTCGTTTTCTCTCTATTTACAAAATTTTAAAAAAACAAAAAGGAAATGCTTAAAAACATTTTGGCTTTATCATATATTTGGGTTTTAAATTGTATTAGGGTTTTCTTGTTGACCACTTAAACTTTATTTTAATACTTTAATTGAAGTAATTTAGACAGTAAAATCGTTTAACACGTTCGCGCCGGCGCTATGAAATGTGACATACAAATGTAAGCCACCGGGATGGGTGTATGTCACCTTATGTGCTAAAAAACATTTAAATATTCAAAATTTTCTAAATTTACAATCATTGCAAGGTATTTTTTTAAAAAAAAAAACTAAGTATAACAAAATTTTAAATACAAAAAAAACCCCTACTACGTTTAACACTATACCGTCCGTACGTCTCATCGGGATTTTTTCTTTGCTACTACTACCGGTAGAGTTGAGATCATTTCACTCGAGGTTTTCGGTAGATCGTTAAATTATCAAGTTTTACTAATCAACATGGTCAGTTTTCATAAATTTCGAGGATTACTTAAACAGACCAGGCAAGTGATATATTAGCGTTTGTTACTGGGCCTTTGTGTGATAGTTTTCGCGTTACACCAACGTAGTATCACCTGGACGGCATAGTGTTAGCCCTTATCGGACGTTAGATTTTTAGACGTCGTGATATAAGTCACTAAGTTGCTTCGCTGATGCATAACTAACAAGGCAATCGTACCCATATTTTATAGGTAGCGAATTTCGATAAGATCCGCAGCGATAAAATAATGCTGTCACGTAAAAAGTGACTTACGATCGATAAGGGTTAAAACTTGAATTAGAAGTGGATAGCGAAATTAGAAAGGTTAAGAAAGGCATCAAGAATTCCAGATATATAAAAATAACATAAAAATTTCAAAAATGGTTTAAACAATACGGAAAATTTAAAAGTTTCTATATAAAATTTTTAATATTTTAATAGCAATTTTTGAACGGTGTAATTTTTGTTGTTAATTTTTTTTTCTATGGTAGGTACATCATAAATTTGTGCAAAAAAAAGAAAAAACTGGAAAGAAGGAGGAAAATGTTAAGTAATTTCTGGTAAATGAGAAAAAATTCTTTATAAGTTTTTTTTTTTTGTTGTTTTTCGTTTTTTTTTTTTTAAAAAAATATAATAAAAATAAAAAAAGAAAGAATACAAAAGTTATTAAAGAAATTAAACGTTTAGGCCACAAAATTTGACTCATCAGAGTGGAGTCATTAAATAAATTGAAAATTTAACACTTTAGGTAAATCGTAAAATTATATTTAATAAAAAGAGAAAATTCTACAACTAGAATGTTTTCGGCAAACAAAAAAAAAAAATTATACATATATAAATATATTTTTTTTTCTTTGAATTAAATTAAAAAATTAAAAAAAAAACAAAAAAACACTGTCGCCATTTTGCTTATAACAAATGAGTAAAAAAAAAAATGAAATCAATGATACAATTGAATTAAGGAATACTTCTTAGAGAAATATTTGTTATACCTTATGTACGTATTTTAGTTACTGTTCGTTTTTTTTTTAAATACTTATTTTGATTTTAAACTTTTTGCTGCAAAAAAACAAAAACAAAAATAAAATTTTATCAGTTTTTGATAAAAAATATTTTTCATTTTTAAAAATTTCATTATTATTTTCTTTTTTGTTTAAGTTTGTTTTATATTTGGAAATTTATTTTGTCTTCTTTATTATTACGAATAAACGATGAGAGGTAATTTTAGGTGCGTAGATTTATGTGTTATATGTGAATAAAAATTATTTAGTGTTAGGATAACATTCAAAGGAAAGAGAGAAAAAAATAAACAATTAAAAATTTAATTACGACAAAATTTAAATAATTACCAATTATACCAATTATGCAATTTAATTGACACATTCTTCTGTTATACTTTTCATTATTTCTTTTCAATTTTTTGTTTATTTCTTTTTTTTTGTATTTTTTTTATTTAAAAACACTTTTTTTGATTTTCAGATATTTGCTAGAATTAAAAAATGCAGTGTACTATCAAGAAAAATTAAAATTTTTATATTTTGGTAACATATTACAACGATTTTGTTTTTAGTTATCTTTATATAAAATTTTCTGGTAATACTCATTTCCTTCCAATTAATCTGAAAATCAAAATTCTAATTATATATTTTTTATTTTTTGTTTTGCTCAAAATAAACTCAACGGCAGAAGTTTACAATAAAATTGAAATAAAGTAAAGTAAAAAAAATTAATAAATATATATAAAATAAAAAAAACTCAACTAGTCAGATGTGCAACACACAGGTACAATGGAAGCTACATTTAAAAAAAAAAATAAATAAAAAGAAAAAAATTTATATATATATGGAAAAGGTCCTAAATTTTAAAGAGGAAATACTTTTCAAAAAAGAAAAAAACTAAAAATAATTGTGTTAATATGATTTTTAAAATTAAACATTTTCTTTGATAAACCACAGTGTAAAACACTGTTTTTTTTTTTTTTTTTTTTTTGTTTAAAACTACTATAGGCATAAAACGAGTACGATAAAAAAAAATATTTCAGTTCAAAACTGCATTATATTAATAAAGTAAAAATAAAAAAAAAAATACGTGAATAGTGTAAAACAAAGAAATGTGTAAATTATGTTTATGTTTTTGTTTTCCTCCTAAGTTTTTTTCGCCTTAATGTTAAAATGAGACAAAATTTTTTTGTAATAAAGAAAATACAGAAAAACAAAAAAAAAAAAATAAAAATATATTATAATATAAAAACAAAAAGTATGTCTAAAAAAAATTTAAAAATTGGCTTAGTTGTTAATTTACTTATGTCTAAATGTAGCAATTTTATGTTAAATTTAATTTTGAACGAGAGAAGCACAGTTGAAGTGTAAAACCGCTGAAATTCTTTCTGTCTGTTTAACTTTATTTGTTCATATTTTTACGTTTATAAAAAAAAAGATATATGTATATATATATTTTTTTTTAATAAGTAGCCACAAGAGAAAGTACTTTTATAATTTCAAGAAAATGTATAAAAGAAATATGAAAACTCAGCACCTCAAAACTATGTAAACACAAACAAAACATCAAACTTTCATATCCCCACTTTTAAATTATTTAAAAAAAAATAAAAAAAAACATTTATATATATATACTATATATATATATAAAATAAACATAAAAAATACAATATCTAATTTATAAGTTAAAACAGTAACAAGAGAATTGTTTTGTACATAGCGAAAAGCAATTGTTTAATAAAAACAATGCAACAGCAACCAAAAGAGTAAACACGCCTTAATTCCATAGTACAGGTTACTTATATATTCTAAATACAGTTAATTTTCACAATTTTGTATCTATAGTACACCTAATGAAACGATAAACAAATTCTAGTCCAATGCAAAACTACTACTTCTACTACTACATATATATAAAAATATAAAAGAAAAAGCGTACTTCAATTTGCAAAGCTAAAGCTTAAAGTCCGATACATATTGACATAAAAATAAATATATATAATATATTTTTTTTTGTATATACATCTGCTACAGGTAGATTTGTTACCGATATCCTACTACTGCGTACCACACACATCATCAATTGTTAAATCGATTGACCTATAGGCTCGAATAGTTGTTGCTTATATCATGTAATAATTTTATAAATAAGTTTATTATTTTTATTTGTTTTTTGTTGTATCTATTCTCATTTTATTGTATTACTATTGTTGGGTATTATTTTCTAATTTCTCCGCAAAAACGGTCCAACTGTTAGCTTTGCAAATTGAAATGGAAAATAGATTTTTACAATAGTTCCGTATAGTTGAAGCAATAGTTGTTATAATAAAGATTATTTTTTTAAAAAGAAAAACTTCACTTTTTGTTTTTGGTTGTATGATTTATTTATTTTTTTTTGTTATATTTGGGGATTTGTAAAAAAGAAAAAAAAATTTTTTTTACTCTCTTAAACATTTATTTTTCAGGTTTTCGTTGGTGATTTTTTATTTTTCATAGTATTGTAGTTGCAGTTTAATAATTTGACGAAAAGTTTTGATCAAAATGTTTTGTTTCAAAATTATTTTGGTATACCTATCTATAAATTGTAGACTGAATGGTTTTACGGAAGTATACCACATTTTTTGTTTGTTTAATCTAACCCGTTTTTTTTTTGAAAGGACATTGAATAAGGCTAGAAAAATTACACTTTAGGTAAATGTCTGTGTAAAAGACAACCTTCTTTCAAACATCAAAATTATAGAGTTATTATAATTTGATACTATTTAATTTGGTGTTAAATCGTATAAAACTATCAAAATTTGAATTTACACTATCATGATAAATTTTTCTACAGAAGTATATGTAAAATTTCTCTCTAGTTCAGTGTGAATTTTACAGAGTGTATCGAAAAATGTTTTTATTATTAACCCTTAATGGTTGAAAGTTTCCGCTTCGGGGACATAGCATTTATACCATAGAAAACGAAAGGATCCTATACGGGAACATGAAAGGGACTGCTTCGAGAAATATCAACTTATAAAAATTAATTTCATTTAAAAAATTATAAATCAACTAAATATGAGCCGTTTATTTTGAGAGTAGTAAATCCAAAATGTCATAAGGACGATTTTATTTGGACTTGGAAAATAAACAGGTCATATACAGAATTTATATCTAAATAAGCCAATTTTTTATTCCTATGAGCGTTTTAGAATTTCACCTAAATTTTCTGTTGTCTTATGGGCGAGTATTACAAATAAAATGCTCTCAGCCGTTAAGGGTTAAAATATTCAAAATAGCCACATTTTCAAAACAGCCACAATATTGAAAAGTTTAAGTCATTTTAAAACTATAAAGTCCATTTTTATAGTCGAAATTTCGATAGTGTAACATTAAATTTTTGTTTGAAAAACATCGTTATTTATAGTGTAGAATATTTAACCACAAGACCCCCCATGCAGTAAGTTAGTTTTCCAATTTAAAAGATCGATAACAAAAGAAAAACATTTCATTTTTATTCTGTATTGAATTTTTTTTTTGATTTTATTATCCGCACAGACATAATTTGAAAAGGTCCTAAGTCTAAAGATAAAGTAAAACAAACAGATTTAATAATTCAATTATAATTAGAAATTTGTTTTCATATGAAATTCTAGTAAACTTTCAAAAATGAGATAGGGTTGATTCAAAAAACGTTAAATTTTTTTAAAAATTTTTAACGCAAAACAAAAAGTATAGAAACAATAAATCCACATAATTCGAATGCATTTTAAAACGTATGACTTAAATCAAGTGAAATTCTATACGTTTTTGAATCCACCCATAATTTTAACAAATCCCCAAAATCATACAAGACAACATACAGTGAGAATAGTTGCAATATATAAAAAAAAAATAAAAATGTATTGGATTTTGGATTCAATCAATGACTGAAAAATTCCTAAAATATAACAAATGACCATCAATAGCCATTACAATTAAACCTATCACCTCCAATTAAAATAGGTTAATAGAAACAAACAAAAACTGACTAATTGAGCTTACAATATAAAAGTAAAATGTTGTTAAAATTACTATTTTTTAGTAACTCTGTAGAATTGTAGTCGTAATATCTCAAATTCTGTAAAAATACCCATAAAACTGAGAAAAACAAATTGTGGTTTATGCGTGAATGATTCCCTATTTTTTGTTTTTTGATTTATGGTTTTAAAACAGGAATTCAGTTTAAGTGGGCACTTAAGCTATGATTTTAACTTGTTTTTTAAAGTTACATTTATAATTTGTTGTCAATATTTTCATTTAATTTTGAAATAATAATAAAAATTTGTTTATAACTTGTTTTCTCACCATAGGCATTACGTGTATAGATTTGTTTGTTATCGATGCAGCCGTAAGTACATCTGAGAGTACATAATGGAATTATATACATTATATATTAAGCGATTAAGCGATTGTAATTATACAAAATAACGATAAGCGCACAAAATCAATCTCAGGAAGTTATACTGTTTTAATACAATTCCAAGATGTGGAATTAAATCCAATCATCCATCATCCTGGGTAAGATTTGGTTTATGTTTTTGTTTTTATTTTTATTTTATTATTATTCTTTGTTTTTAAATATATTTCTTTTCTTTTTGTTTTTGTTTCTTTTTTATTAATATCATAATATCTCTCTCGATGAAGAGCTCAAACTTTGTAAAATTTTTGGAGAACTTTTACAACAAAATGCTACCTCAACTACGCTAGGAGTAATTAATAAGCGTATTTTACGCCTTAATTACGTTAATTACACTCGTAACTTTATGTTACGAAATGTTTTATTATTTTCTAATTTTTATGGACTATTCTTAAATATACATAAAGTTTTTTTTTTTTTTAATTTTTTTATTTTAATTAATTTTCCTATTTTTACAACTGTTTTTAAGGTTATCTCTTGTAAAGTTTATTTGTATAAAATGTTATTTATTGTAAAAGCATGTTTCTTGTTTTTATTTCATTTACATATCCTTCCCAATTGTATTTACCTACCGTACAGAGATTAATTTTAAAGATTTTTTTCTAAACATTAAACGTTTACAGCATTATTTTATTTTTCTAGCTAAAATACACCGGATTTACAAAAAGTGTTTTATAAACCGTATTAGGGAATTTTTTTTATACTGGTTGTGTTATTGGGCTACTACATTTTATTTTAATATTGTAAAATAATGCAGTTTTTTTAAACAAACCCATGCATTATTTTTAAAACCCTTTCATTATTAAAAATCTAAAAACTGGAACAAACTTTTTGAATACCAAGAACGATTTGTCTTTTAGGTCTTTTGGTTAAACTTTAGCTAACTCTACGTCTGGACTATTAGGGGATCATTAAAATTAAACTGTGGTATTTTTATTAACAAATTTTGTATATTTTTTACTTTTATTTCGAAAGGCTTCACTGGGTTTTTATTGAATTTTCCCCAAATTGTAATATTCCTAATTTTTCTTTCTGGTTAAGTCACACGTAGATAAAATAACACAGATGAATGAATTTCAAATTCCAGCACTGAATGTAAACCCTTCTTACCTTGTAAAACATTGTCAATTTTGAAATAACTAACTAAATAAATAAAAATATTTCGGTTTATGACCATTTTCAAACCAAACTGAATATCTATCCAGATCGGAAGTGTTATCAGCTGCCATTTGATTTTGTTTAACTCTTTGAGGCACACGATTTTAAAGAAAACTTGATACCCAAGTTCCATAAATTTTCCTTTATATTAACAATAAGACTTCTATAAATTAAAAAGGAAAGAAATAGGTTAACCTCTTTTGATATAGGGGGGGGGGGGGGGGGGGGTATTTCCTTACAAAATTTGTTAACTATTTTCCCAGTATACCTCGTATAGTTTTGCTTACTTTACTGTTTATCCGATAAAAATTGCACTAATTCAAAATAAATTACGTGAACTATGGAAGGGTTTTCGGCAACTTTTTGTTTGTTGCAACAACATTTAACAAAATGTTTTGCTGGATTTTTATTCAACATTAAATTATTAATTTTTATTTAATACAAATGAAATTCTTATCATTTTACGTTGATTTTTGTTTTTCCGTAAAATTTACTGTGGGACCGGTTTGTATTCCATTCGACGTCACCGCTTGATTTTTTTTTAAATTACACATCCAGTGAGGGTACTTTTAAAAATAAATTCTACAGCTAAACTGATTAAATTTCGATTTCGCGTCCACTAAGGAGAGTGTATATTTCTTAAACTCATCCAATATAAACAAAACAAAAATTTTGAAACTATCATTTAAAATGCAGTTTTTTCTATTAAAATTTTTATTATTTAAAAAAAAAAAGGCCCACTTCTTGCCGTATGTTTAACATGTGTGTAAATATAAAAATTATGTGTTTAATGTGTAAATGCGATCCATGTTTGATGTTTGTTGAAAGCAAATTAATTTTGTATGATAAAAATAAGCTAGTGGCTAAAAATTATAAATTTTTAATAAATGCATTTCAGTTCAAAATTTCAAACTGAAATCAAAAACCCGTCCATGAAACTCTCATCTTTTTTCAGTTTATATTTCGTATTCATTTAATTAATATTATTTTTTAAAATTTTATTTATTTATTTTATTTCAAGGATTAAAAAAAAAGCAAAAAACTAAATAAATGAAAATGGAAAGAACCCAAAAATACGTATACTTGATGAATGTATATAAAAAAATAAAAAATTTCTAAATTTTAGTAACTAAATTAAAATAACTTTTAGATGATAAGTGTAACACAGTTCAGAACAGAGACAAAATTGATTAGTTAAGTTTCAAATTTAGGGCATAGGAAAACAAAAGAAAAGTAACGTGTATACTTACTAAAAATTAAAACAAAAACAAAATTAATAAGTCGAAAATTTCAATTTCTCTAAGAAATTATAAACGATTTTCTTTTAGTTATAGCATTTCTTTTCGATTATTTTAAGTGTTCCACTAAAGGAAAGCTCTCAGTCTAAATAAAAACAAACAAACAAAATAAAACTTTCCAGTTTTGTCGACCGTTTTTAATTGAGAACAAAAAAAAAATAAATAAAATAATAAAATAAATCGAAAAATTTGGTGTTTTAAGGAAATCTATGTATACCCTGTAAAATGATAAGAGTCGTAAAAAAAAAAAAACAATTCTTTCGATGTAACTTACGCATAAGAAGGAAATTCCATCAAAGCATTCACGAAATTTTTGTACAATAAACATAGTATAAAAATAAATTAAACATAAAACTGGAGTATTTTGGGTAAGCATTCTATGGATATTTAAGATGTTGAAAATATTTTCGGAACACCATCAACAAAGTACAAACTACAGATTAAGTCGCATTGAGCATGTGTTAATTGTAAGAATTCAAAATTAAATTTTTCGCTTAAGAGTCTATGAGTCTATATATTAAATAGAGCAAAAAAAAAAAGGGAATATACAACCATTTTGGAAGTACAAAATTTCAGGGTTTTTTTAGAAAAATAAAAAAGAAAAAAAAAAAATACAAAAAAATAAAAAAACGAAAAACACAAAAAATCGACAAGCAAAACTTTAACACATAGGGAGAGTATAAGGCGCCAAAAAATTTGTATAAAACTTTTGGAACCCATATTTTAAGATTTAAACATTTTACTTAAAAACTAAACAAAAATTTAAATTACAAATTTAACGTGACATCGGTGGAGAAAGCATACGTAAATATTGAGTGCTGGCAAGTAGCCAATTCATTCATACCTTTTGTGCAATATTTCTTTTCAATTTTGTGCATTTGTTTTGTTTTTTTTTTCGAAAATTTTACTTCGTTACTTTTTATTTAAAATTTTTATGTAGAAAAAATATTTTAGGTGAAAAGTAGGAAAATTTTTGAAAATTTAATTGGAATGGATAACAAATGTTCTGAACTGGATGATTTTTTTTTCTATATAGAGAGAGAGAGAGAGGACACTTTTCGGGATATGTGAATTTTTGTAGGATTTCGGAAATTATAACGATTGATAAGAGGTTATTGTAAATTTATTCATAAATTTCGCTTTATTTTGCTATATGCATTACATTATAATTTTTGTTAATCAATTTCGTTATATTTTTATAAATTTCTTTTAACACTTTGATGCATCTTGGATTGGAAAAAGTGTAAACGTACACTAAAAATGTTCATTTTAAAGATATCCATATAAAGTTTTAGTGTCTATAGTTCTTTAACACCTGACACTATAAAATAAAATCTTCAAATTAAAAGTTGTCATACGTAACTTTAACATGTAGTTAAGGAAAACCCCTTTATTAAAAGAAACCTTTAAAAAAATATCCACCAGTATTTCATTATGAGTTAATTTGCTCAACAAAAATTAGTTAAATTTTAAAGTTATTCTTAATTGAAGAGTTTTTATAAAAAATTACCTTCAAATTAAAATTTTAACATTTTCCAAGTCCCCGAAAAACCCTTCAGTAGAGTAAAGATACCCAGTAACGAGCACTTTTAACTTTTCTGTACTCGCGCTATTTTCTACGTCCACATAAACTCGTGTCGGTTCATCAGATCGATAACTTTTATATAAAAGATAGATGTTTTAATTAATAGAACTAAATATATTGCAAAAACAAGCTGATTTTTAATAATTAGCTTTACCATAAAATACGAAAGAAAGAAATATTCGATAACGTCGATATGCAACACCAACACGCGAATACAGAAAAGGTTAAGAAATCATCTGACTTTACAAAATTTATGATATGCAATTAAAACTGGAATTTGTTATTAAATTAAAAGAGGAAAATTAACGAATAAACTTAAATCAGTAACGAGCATCCCAAATGAACCAATAATCCAAAAGCATGAACCACAGAGTTATTTTTGAAACCCCTATAGCATTTATATGAATTTTCTGATCGTAACTAAAATTTAATGCGAATCGATCGATTCAGTGGTATTCGAGGAATTTTTGATTCACAGCGATACAACATTTCGAGTAGTATGCCGCCCCAATGGTGGCTCGAATTTTGGTTTCAAATTTATCCAGAGTCTTAGGTTTTTTTGAAATAAACCTGTGATTTAATATAGCCCCACAGAAAATAGTTTATTAATGTTAAATCACACTATCTTGGCGGATAGCTGTAAGGGCCATTTCTCGAAATTAATAACTCAACGAACCTTAAATGCAATAAATCCATTGTAACCACCCCTGTGTGTCAAATTGCGCTGTCTTGTTGGAAATAAATGTCGTCCGCGTCAATATCATAAAAAATTGGTTAATAGCGAATGATAGCGCTCTTCATTCACAATTACGGCTCGTCCTTTTTCATTTTTGAAGAAGTATTGTCTGATGATGCCACCGTACTATAAACCGCACCAAAACAACGATTTTCTCCGAATATAATTGAGATTCATGAACCACTTGAAGGTTTTGACTTCCACCAATAACGACAATTTCGTTTATTAACAAAGCCGTTCAGCTAAAAATGTTCCTCATCATATTTTACACGAAATAATCTTTGAGTAGCAACAAAATTTTACGAATTTTGATATGAATGTTGTTGAACAAAACGTTGTTGTAATATGAATTAGTTCATGGTGAAATGGCAAACCTTACTGAACACAACTGACACTAGATATCAAAAATTCATCCATAAACCTTGTTGGTATGAACTATCAAATTCAAATCATCCATATTGGTAAAGCCTTTAGTTGCAATTGATGATACTTCCTTTAAACAGCTAAAACTTTGTCAATTGTTGACCGATTCTTATAAAACTTACAGAAAATATTCTTAAGATGTACTAAGGGGATATGTAAAATTCCAAAGGTCTAATTTTTGGATCTAGAGTACTAGGTAAAAGTAATACTTCGAAACTTACGTTCAACCTTTAAATTTAAATTAAATAAATATCGTTAAATTCAATATCCATCAAAGTGTTTAGAAATTGTCTTTTATAAATGTTTAATTTAATAATTTAGCAATTATCTTATTCGATTTTATAACTCTTAAGTAATTGAGATATGTA
Source organism: Philonicus albiceps (assembly GCA_963969385.1). Lineage (NCBI taxonomy): Eukaryota > Metazoa > Arthropoda > Insecta > Diptera > Asilidae > Philonicus > Philonicus albiceps. The sequence continues at coordinate 30,836,466 of OZ017775.1, forward strand.
TTTATAGAAAACATATTATGTCTGTGATTTTACATTATTGTATGAATAATACTAACTGAAATTAAGTGAAGACGAAATCAAGGGAAGAAGACCTGAAAGATGAAATTTCTGGAAGATTTCGACACTCTGTAAAAAAACAAAAAAAAATATAAAAATGAAACACAACAAAGATACGAAAGGAAGGAAGCAGCATCGGTGTGAAGTCCAAAAACCCCTCCGGAGAAATGGCGGGGAAACGAACGAGGTACACGTTAAAAAAAAAAAAAAATCTAGTAGAAGTTTTATCTGTCAATAAAGAGCACAACATTCACTGTACGATTACTTTATAAAGGAAAAGTAATTTAATTAGCAGAGAAACAAAAGAGAAGATCTTTATTATAAAAAAAATTTTTAAGCAAAATAACTAAATTTGAAAATGTCAACAATACAAAAAAAAAAAAAATAAAATATAAAAGGTGAAGTATCTTTTCGACGGAGATGACATATAGAGGATATATATAAGTTAAAAAATTATATATATATTTACATATACACTATATATATATATTGAAAAGAAACTATAGAATATTATGGAGATGAAACTAACTTATATTATTAACTCGCTACGGTAAGCTAGAGTTAAAGTGAGAGCGGCGCGCATATGCGCAATATACGAAGGCATCTCTTCTTTTGCATTTCGGATAAAAAAAACAAAAAAAAAATATTATTTTACATCCAAAAGGTTACCATGTAAGAAAATTGTAATTATTATTGATCTTTGTCATTTATTTTCATCCAAATATAATTTAACGATTACCTAGAAACAAGTCGATTCTCACGAAATTTCAATACGACGATAAACTACCACACTCACACACATGATTTAAAGATTTTAAGGAAAACCATGAATTTAAATTTAAGTAAAGGAAAAAGAAAAACAATTTAATAAATAAATTTAAATTATTAATGAAAAAGGCTAAGCTAATTATGTAAAGTGTAATCCTGATTGATGGACAAAATTCACAAAATAAAATAAATTTGTTGCTAAATAAAGAAAAATTTAATGGCTTTTCATTTATATTTACCAAAAGTAACCTATATAGTTCAGTTGTTAGCGCGCTGTCCTACCGTCCCAGAGGCTGTGGGTTCGAATCCCACGAATAACCATGGTCTCCTGCGCTACGTGGTAACACAATGGGCCAAAATTGGCCTAAGTGTGCCTTTCTAGGCAGCCACAGCAACCAACCAACCAACCTATATAGTGGGGGGTATGAGCGTTCTAAATAATATGCGGATTGAATTTTTCAACAATAACACTTAAGACAAAATTTGTAGAGAATTTACTTAAAAAGAATCAAAAACGATCTACCAAGTTTGACCATTCTGAGACCAGAAACACTAACTTAAAGTTTTATAATAAAACTTAACGTAGAGGTTGCCACTTAATTTAAACACAAAATAAAATTTCTACTTTAGAAACCCGTACAGCGATGTTTATCAAAGATCTCGCAGGAAAAGCAGTGTTTATCCAAAAGATATCAGAAAGTCTAAATTTTCAAGACATTAGTTAGAATAATTAGAAACTAAAATGATATCTTTATTTTTCAAAATCGTTTCTAATTTAAAAACGAATTCGTATAGCTTTTGAAATAAGACACGCTGCGATGCTAGGCATTTGAAATTTATCTAAAATCTAAAGAAATAGACAATTACGCCTGTTATTTGACGATTTAGAAATTTCAGAATGTGAAACTATAAGAAATAATGTTTAATAACACAGACGAATAAGGATCAGCTAACAAAAACTACAATTGTCTTTTACAACGTATTTTTCTATGCTGAATCCGAATCCGGCCGTAGAATTGGAAAGACATCTTGAAAAATAACACAGGGGCGATCCATATGGTGGACAGTTCGACCATAAATATTCTTTTCTGCCTAAACTCTACTAGTGCAGTAAGCGATCTGCTACCTTAAGAAAAGCTAGAAGGTCCTTCAGCTGGGCTCAGGAACTCCCTCCCTCTTCTAGTCCTAGCTAAGGCCGGTTAGTCACACAAGATGTAAGCTGTGGTTTCGTCGTCCTCTAGACATAGTCGACATTCCATCACAGACCGATTTTATGTAGGTGTGATATTTTAACCCTTAGTGGCACCTGAGATTGCTTTTAGTCAGGATGGTGGTGTTGGAGTATATGTTTGATGTAACAAACTCTTTGGCTAGCATTGTCGAGGTATTTACTGACTTTTAACCCATTTTTAAACTACAGCTAATAGTCGAGGACCAGCCAATACTGCAGTAGGGTTCAGTGGCTTGGTACCTAGATGAAGATCCTTCTCTAGCCAATTCATCGGAGACTTCATTTCCTTCAACGTCAGAGTGCCCCTGTACCCAAACGAATGTAACACTGTTTGAAACAGCCAGACCCTGAAGAGAGTAGAAGCATTCTTTGACGAATTTTGAAGGAAATAGCTATGATGAGGGTACCCTGAGAGCCACTTGGCTGTCTGAAATTATATTAATTCCGGCGCCCTTAAGTCCTTTACTAAGGTTAAGGAGGGCACAAGTTTCGGTGGCATGGATTTCGGTCTGGAAAACGCTGGGTCTCTTGCCCATTGCAATCAAAACCTTAGTGTTGGGTCCATACATACCAGCTCTAGTGTCGTGCTTCGTTTTTTGAGCTATCCTTGCTACACGAATGTTGGAATGGGACTCTCACAATTTCAATTCCCGGTTTCAGGGATAAGAATTTTGAATTTCCACCCGAAGCATGTAATCCGATATGATGCGGTCCCTTCCTTGTGCTTGGAAAGTGCTAGTGCCTAGATACCCTTTGTAAAATCAAACATTTTAGAAAAGGATAGTATTCTTTATCCAGAGTCGGAGGTTGATAATGGCTTTTGTGGAGTATTTCTGTTCTGCTTTAGTTTTAAGTAGAACTCGTAACGTCCTCAGTGTAAATTTAGGTCCAATAAAAGTTTCTGAAAAGAACAAATGTTAGTTCTTTTCGTATATCTAAAATAATGTTGTATTTCATTATTCAAATTAAATCAAAGGTTAAACTAAATACATTTGACGCTGTTTTTATAAAATTTCATATCTCTGCTTTGAATTGATCTGATAAAATCCAAATCGAAGCAAAGACTTCTTTAATTCTGAATAGACGAAAAAACACTCAGCTAACTTCTTTAAAATAAAGTGGAAATAATAAAGTGGACCTTTATTAGTTAGCTACCTAGTGAAAATCCTGAAAATACTTGAAGTTGTATAGGTGATAAAGGTCGAATCATTTTTATTTATTGCTTGCGGTTTCTTAAATCTGCAAAAATTCCATTGAGCAGTAACGAGTCGGAATAATTAAAAAAATTTTAAGATATTTTACCTTAAGAACCGAAGAAGAAGAAATGCCGATCCGCGAATTACATGGATAATTTTTTCTTGAATTTATCTTTACATTGAATAAAGTTTCTTAATTATGTGGTTTATTTAAAAAAGATCATAAACCCATATAAAATTTTTTACGTTAAAAATTATTTGAAAATTGCGCCAATTCCCATGTGCAGTCCACTGTAGGAGCGTAGTAGAATAGTGCTGACATCTATCTGACACTAGAAATCTGTTTTAAAATTACTCAGTATAGCAGGCTCTGCTGGCTTCAGCTCTTTTTGATTTTACACTGATTAACAAAACATTCTTAAGGCAATTTAAAAATAAAGAAAATTCAAGGTGATCCCACGAATAAGCTTCGGAAATCGCTGCTTAAATTTTGAACACACCCGCTGGAGCTTTGACAATTGGGAAAATCTGGGGGGAGGGTTGGCATCGTTCGTCGCGGCTGTCAAACGACAAACAGTCTTGGAAAAACAATAAACAGAAGCAGAGGGCGACTACATCGCAGCGGAGCTCTATCGACTGTTCCGAGTGTTTTGAGTTTTCTCGCGACCGCAAGCGGTTCTATTCCGAGTAAACCGCAATTTGACTTTCAGTCAATTCAGCGACACCAGAGATTAACGAACCGGACGCCGGGTGGAATTCCCTGTCCCGCTTGTGCCGCGAGTTATTGTCAATCAATTGGCAGCGGATTTAATTATTAAATCAGCTGTTCGCTCCCCTCAACGGCCCGGTATCTTTTATTGGATTGGGGCCAGTTGCCGCGAAGTCGCCGAACCGATCATCCAGTTAAAGTGCTGTGCCCCCGCCTCCTCAGATGAGTCATTGGCGCGCTGAAGACGTTCTGTTTCCAGGGATTTAAAGCATTTTTATTATTTAGTTTTGGTTGGAACACAACGCATCCCAGTGGGACTCCCGCCGATTTTTGTTGGTTTGTTTGTTTGTTTGTTTTATTAGTGCGAAAGTGCTCTCAACCTGGACATTTTGTGTGCACACATTCGGACTGGTTTCATGCTAACGGCGCAACTTACCTGCTCATTCTTCTATGACAGTTACATCCAGAGCCAGCAAAATTTCCTGCAGCTACTCAGCGAGTTTACCTTTGTCGACCGACAGCACGTTTTCCGAACGTTATCCGCAATGTCGACGGCTTTCCTAACAGCGATCGCAGTCATCCTGTGCATCCTCTTCAGGATCCTGAACGTGAACAGCCAACCGCTGAAGCCCAGCGTCTGGGGCTTTGATGAGACATTCCTTGATTGCATCTACAAAATTGCCCCCATCCTGAGGGAACCGTAAGTACCCACTTTTTTGTTGTTTTTTTTTTGCCCCTCAGCTTGTACCCCTTCCCACTGACTCGTTTGAAAAGATGCTTCATAAAATCTTCCAGTTGAATCTCACACTTTCTCTTGCATTTTGGTCTCCAACGCCCCAGCTGATTGTGAGGAGAAGAAACTGAGCCGGTGCCCGCCTGCCTGACTCGGGGCTTCGCCCTACTGTGGAATTTCTGGTTGGTTTGGCACACGTCCAGAATAGCCACGTTGGATGGCAAATTGTTTCATCGAATAATGTGCCATCACTGGTCGGAAATAGCTGAGACAGTGTCATTCTGTGCAGTGGAATTCCACTAAAATGCACTTTAATCTTCCAAGGTACCCCGGTGGTTATAGCAGCGCCTAATAACGCTCATGACTCAGTCTCAAATCGTCTTACTCTTGTTTGTTAGAGCCCCATGCCCGCGGCGAGTGACTGGGATTCCGTCCTTCAGCCTCAGCACTATGGAAAGCTGTTCACTATTTGCTCTTTCGTTTTTTTTTTTTAGATCAGATACACTGAGTCAACTAGTTGCGCAACAGATAAGTAACCGCGATCGGCAATTGCTCTCTTGATAAAAAAATTCCGCGTTATTTACTTACAACGCTTCACTTTAAAAAAATATTTCCCTTGTAGTTCTTAAGAATCTAGAAAATTTCTAAGAAACTAACTAAACTTAACCCTTGAGAAAAGAAAAATTTCCCGGCCGGGCCCAATCAAACAAGTAAACAAATTTTGTCGTTTCTTTATCAGAGGTTTTCTTAAAGTGCTAACAAAATTCCGTCACTAGCTGCGCATCAACAAAGTCTAATAAGCGGGGGCATCGAAATAAATCTTCTCCAGCTGAAATGCAAAAGTATCTCTTGTTAATTTGTTTTTCCAGCTACATAAAAACCTATTGAATGAAATGAGCTTAAGTCGCAATCAAAGCAGGCATGAGTGGGATCTTGTTAGAATTTTTATAGAAAATTTAAATTCTATAGCATCATCTTCAAGGCGTTCAATTCAAAAGATGTGGAAGATTTCAATGCTTTTACATACGCCTCCAATCACATGTGTTATAAAATTACAAATAATTCTCTTAAAAATTTATCTAAATTATAAAACTAGAAATTTTTGTACTATGTGTGATGATCCAACATGAATCGTGCATATCCCATGGGAAATAATTTAATAATTTTTATTGCATTTGTTGGCCAGGTTTCAGGAAACCCCGTAAACTGGTTTTTAAAATTGAACTAAAAAGGTAAGATAGCATTAAATCATTCTTTTTATAAAAATGTTAAACTTTTGATCTATTTAAAGAATAGTAGCAGTAAAATGGCTAGAATACTTTTCTGGCTTAAGTTAAGCAAATGTTTTAAAAAAAAGAATAAATTTAGATATTGATTTCGAAGCTCTTTTAAAAAATCACACAAATAGCTCTCAAACTATAGATGAAATAAAGAGAAAGGCTTACTAATTTCAAAGAAAAACTGTTACTTAATTCAAATTCAGATTTCTTTAAAAAACAAATAAACACCACAAGTTTAATCATTTTTAAATTTTAATTTAAAGATGTCTGTTACTTGATTTTAAATAAGCAAATGTAATTAAATTTTTTTCATAGATTCACATCATAAAATTCTGATCCAGAACGGCGACGTTTATTTAAAATTAAATTGAATTCTGCAGCTATTTCCCCATTTACCATTTACCGCACGAAAGAACATCCGGTAAGTTTATGGTTTTAGTAGCTTATCACATGTTTTTCCGTGCGGTAAATGGCAAATTAAACACGGAACATTGGCATATGTGATCTAGTTAAATTGAGATTGATTCGGTTTCTAGGCAGTTTTGTCCTCCGCAAATTGTTGATATATCGCATAGCTAATAAAAGCTTAAATTAATTAATAACTATTTTTTTTTAAAACATAAAAATTCAAAGGACATTTTATTTGACTGTGTTTTGTAAGACTAAATGTAGACTACACCCAAATTCGGTTTTCTAAGAAATATCACCATACTTTTCTATATTCATTCATTTACCATCCATTCTATGTGGCCCAATATTTTAAATACCTAGATTTATATAAATTCTTAATAGAAATGAGAATTTTGTGGAGGATCATCAATCTGCGCTTGATCATAAAATTACGTAGAATAAAACAGTGTAAAGGTCGCTGTCCGATTTTTCTTTATAGGCTCTCAAGGAAAGTCTTAGTTTGCAAACTTTTTAAATATTTCGCGAACTCTGACTCGATTTTTGATAACGAATAAGCAAATAAAATTCTGATGATCTTTGAACTTCTCAGAATCTAACTACAGCAATTTTGCAATTATGAAATCTACTCAACGAAGAATTTATGCTTTATCTGCAAAATAGTAAAATAAAAGTTTTTATTTGATTTATTAAAGTGAAATGACCTAACAATATGAATAAATTTTGCAATTCGTGTCGGGTATTTAATGCGGTTCTTATTTTATTTATTTTTGAATAGTGCTATAATTGCAAGTTAGTCTTTTCGTATTTATTTTCATTATCATCTTAGCGTAGAAAGACTAGAATGAGTCTAACGATACGCTAATTAATTTGTTTTCTGTCTAGACTCTAGATTAAATATAATTTAATATTTAAATAATGTTTTAAGGTCGTTTTCCTGCTATATTTTATTATTTTATTCATTCATCGTAAATTTTACACTATCATCGTGACGGCGAAAGAATTAAATGATAAAGTTTTATTCATAGTTGGGGATTTACTTTTTGTTTAACTTTAATTTTTTATAATGATATGCAGTGCTGAAGTGCTGAAAGAGTCACTTTACACTTTAAAAGCTACGATGAAGGGTTAAATTATCACTTGCACCAAACAAGTAAAGATAAACCTCAAATTAACGAACCGTGATGAGCTTGAATATTCCCAGATGAAAGTGGGGTTTTTTAACACGTGGCTTTCATTTAATTTATTTTTAGAATTAAATTGAAATAAAAAAAGTTTTTATGGTAAGTATAATACAAGAGATTTTTATATATAAAATTTAAATACTGAAAGGACGATACAAAAATACTAGAATTAGTTGAAAATTTTATTCATAGGATCAATGCAATCTAAAACGAACTTCGATTTCTCTTTTATTACCTGAATAATTTCAAGTTTGTTTTCTATTCAAATTGGTTTTGTGACTGTGCCTCTCCTCTGGATGGAGATTTCATTTAATGATTCTTTGTTTATTTCTTAGAATATCGTTAAGCGAAGTAAACAAACTTAAATTCTTTCCTCAATTTAAAAATGTTAAGGACGGATCAGCGAATCTATAAATCTATAAAAAGCCTTTTTTTAAAATCTGTTTGTTATCATTTATTTCGAAATTACTTTTCCTTCAACGTAAAATTAATGAATCTGAAAACGTTAGATCAATTTTAGTGGTATAGAAAATTTATAGGGTGTAAAGTTTTACATTAAATCTAAATACGTCTGAAAAATAATTTTAATGAATTTGAAAGAAAGTTAATTATAGAAGTAATTTTCAGTCTATATTCTGAAACAAAAATGTGGGGTAAAGAAAAGGTACTTGGGTGATAAGAAAATTAAACAGTGGACTTGTTCTTTCGGTCGTTTATTTGGGACTGCCTTCTTATTTACAATGGTAAGCCTTCGAGCTCAATCCCCTAAAACTAAAGCTTAACGCATATATGTGACTATTTCATGCACGAATTGAGTAACTAGCCAGCAAACATTTAAAGCACCTACTAACAAAAAATTTTAACCAGTATATTTAGTGCCAGTCTGAAATTTAGCATTAATATTCCATTAATTTAAAATCACCATTGTATTCCATTATGAGATTTAATAAAATTTATATTAAACCATCCCGAAGGTATATTCTTTTAACCAAAAAAAGAATAATCAAAATCGGTTCACAAAAGGTGGAAATATCGCGTAACACACATACAAACAATTTTTGAGAATCGAACCGAATTGAGAAAACCTCAATTACACAAGTGCTAACCTATTTAAATCATTTTCATCATTAAAAATTATAAGTTTATCTTATAAATTTGTAACGTGGCTTATATTAAAATGTAAAAAATTATAATAGGGGTTATTGCGGAATCCGTCAGGGGGTATGTGAATGCGAATTTCATACATTGAACGCGAATTTCAGAATCGAAATGTATGAAATCCACATTCGGATTCCCGTCCAGCAGATTCAGCAATAAGAAATGAAGGATTTAATTTTCGTTTTATAGAAATATTTCTGCTGGCCATAGTGTAATTAATTAAAGTGTATATCTCGATATAATTTTCATAAACAAATGGGATTTTAATTTTATAAATTACGTTAAAATTTAAAGCTCAAACATTATTGCCTTAAACTCATTTCATAATGCATTTCCAGGAAAATGCATCTCAATTTAAAATTAATCAATAAATGTGATGACGGTGGAAGAATAAAACTTCACAAGAAAATTGCTAGATATTTACCACAATTCTCTTGAAATATCATTGCAACCAGTCGGAAAAGAAAAATGATAAATAATTATTTAAGTACGTTATCTGTTGGAAATTTGTGATTATCGTAAGAACGGTTTAAACATCGTCTAGAAATGCAACAGTAAATAAATTTTCTTCGCGAGTCGTTATGAAGACAAATGTTATTTTATTTTGGTTTTAATTAAAATTACGCTACCACAGCACGGGTATCAGTAACATTTTAATTAAAGCGTCTCAACAATGAAATGCGACCGCAATTTGTCGATGTGTAACGTCGCCCAGTTTAAAGACACAAAATTCACACAGAATATTTCTTAACCGCGATACTCTTATTATGAGTCACTGCTTTTGAATGCTTAACAAGAAAGTAAAGAAAATAATTAATATCGGTATTGTTTGGTCATCTGGTTCAGGAAATATTAGCAATATTAATAAAACTTATCTAGAGATTATGTCACCTTCTACTTTCGTTATCAAGGTGCTTTGGTAACGAAAATTAGATAGTGAAAAGGCTCTTGACACCTTCGCTTTTTTTTTATTTGGGAGTTCTTCTAAAAATACAAATATTTGCCCCGCGATAATAGTTCGATAATGGAAAAATATGGTGATTGAAAATACAACAATCCCGCCTTTCGGGTTGCGTGTCTTCATAACTCCTTTCGAATCACGGAAACGGAAATTTTCTATGGTATCCGGTGCCGCCTGATGTTTTTCCATCTTCTCCGCATTACCTAAATTATACCTGGGCGAAAGAATCTTCCTAAATGGTATTTATGTGTTCTATCTTTTTGAATTGGCATAGATTATCTCATACCGAAATGACATCATTCACTAGACCCTCATCCGACCTTGTCCCCACCGCCGTCGCATCATTGGACTCGACAGTCCGTGAAGAGATTTTTAATCAACTGTAATTGCACACAAATTGCATTTAACCAACCAGGCAACCGCGATACACTCTGTCCTGTGTGTTCTTCGTAAAATTTTTAGTAATCTTCGCCTAAACGTTCCCAAGGTTAGTTTTGACCGGCTAAAAAATATACAAAATCGCCGAATCCATGGGGTTTGGGCATAATGGCGAATAAGAAGAAATTAAAACCGGTCTTTTGTCGGCTCACACCTGTTGGGTGAGTCGCTTTTGAACTAAAATCAGTAAAAACATTTCTTTGCGTTAAATTGAGTTAGCGACGGATTCGTCACCGCAAAAGATCCGATTCGATTTGCTCAATTAACCTTTGAACTTGTTTAGATAATTCATAAGTCTTGTTTATTATTGCGGACAGCTCATGTCGCGGTATTTTTCGTTAACCTTTGTTTTTTTTAGATAGATGAGCCCGCAAATGTCTTGATTGTTTTTTTTTGTAATAACCTTTATTATTTTCTTCTTCCACCCACTCCACAGTATGCCACTGTGGCAGAGCGTTCATGTTGAACGGTAACCTTAACATTGGACATGATGTCTATTTTGAAGATTCTTATTTTACTTTTCTCATTTTTTTTCCCCCCATTTTTCTACTGTTCAGTATAATGAGCAACAGGCCATTTAACGACCTCCGCGTGCCAACGGACTCTTATATTACATACAATTTGGCTGCTATTTTCGCATGATTAATGAGCAGAGTCATTTGGCTTTCAAATTTTCCATGTGGTGTTACACCTTTTAGGAAATGATTAATTGTTGATTTATAATTTCAGGTAATTACTCAAATAATAATAATTCAAAATAAGGGAAAGGATGCAATTCTGACAAAAAACATTAGTGGAACTTTGCGAACTATTTATTTATATGAAACCAATTTCAGTTCAAAATTGTTTTGACTATGCCTAAAATACTAACTGATAATTAATCACAGCAGAGTAAATTGCTGACAAGCACGCATTTGTTGCTTTAAATCAAAATCGGTGGCATGTCTAGCGCCAGTTGTACTCGTATTATTCTAAAACATCGAAAAAATTACTTTCTTTGGATAGTTGTAATAAAAATTTCATAAAGTTTGGAGGAATAGTTTTAGAGTGAAGAGACTTTATAGTCGTCTATTCTTGTAGAAATATTTAAAATTTTATTTATTATTTAAATGCATAACCGCCAAAGTAAATTAATTAGATAATCACGTCGGATGGTATTAATTTAATGTTTTTCGATTAAAATAAATCACACTATTAAGGGAAAATATTCAATATACGTATGATGGGGAATGCAACAATGCGAAAATAACCATATTACCTAATTGTGGAGCTGGAAGTAAGTTTAATGGAGTTATTAAATAAAATATCGTTTTATTGTTCGGTGGTCTACAGTAATTTGGTTAAAGCACTCTTAATCCTCTTTTATGAAGAATCGTATAGAGAGAAAATAACACAAAAGTGTTTATTGTTTTCACACGTATATTGAACTGAATTAATAAAAAGTGGATATTAATTTAAAATTTCAAAAAGTATAAATAAAAAGTCAGCCGTACAATGAGGAGGTTTAAGATAAGTTTTAGCTTTAAATTAATAAAGTCATTTTACTTTCATTCACAATTTCACCTTTTGCTGATATCATTCTTCTATCATGCAGTAGCAATTTAATCTTACGTCAGCAAAAACGAAATTGTTTTAAAAAAAAAAGATAATGTAATCTGTAACTTGTCCAACACACTTAGGGTGTTAATTCAGCAATCTGTTGAAAATTAAAAAAATATTAATTACGTACAATAAGAAAACTATTTTAGTGTAAGGCAAAGAATAGTGTGATATTGTTTTATATGCATATTCTCTTATAACTTCGTATATTCTAGAATAAGAGGACTGATAATATGATTCAAAATTCTGTTTTTGAAAATGTTAAGTCGCAAAGGCCATTCAGTTTATTTAAAGGGCCATTCCGGCCGATTTAAGGTGTTTATTTGGAAATATTTAAATAGTAACAATTAATTATAATTATTGAGAATAGCAAAAAGAAGTGGTTATTTAATAGTACAATATTGATAAACATCGCAAATGTATTTGGTAGCAACTGTTATGTTATTACTCTTGTAAAATTTAAAAATCGTACAATGCCAGATGTACCTCTTCTGATATTTGCCATTTCGCTATAAATTGCAAAAATTTAAGATTTATTTATTTACGAGTAAAGACATTCCTCTAGCCTTAAAATGTCTTGGTACGACTTTGAAGTACACAATGAGGTGATATATGACAAACGAATGCGATAGGCACAGAAACGACATTACTTTCCGGTCTACCTAATATATGACCGGTTCTATAGAAAATTCTATTCTCTATATTACTCATAACGATTTTTATAATATCTCCAACAATTAACGAATTACTACGAATAAAACCTTAAGTGCCAACATTGGTTCACTTTTATACGTTACTATTACCATATGATTTAAACTTACTAGATTTTGTTGAATCGGTATGTGGCCTATATTTGCATCTCTATTTCTATTTCTCTCATCTCTCAATACTCATCATAGTATTGCTTTATTTTAATACCGCTTTCTTTTACTATAAGTTTTGGATTTTTGTGTATTAAATAAAATGATTTCGTCTATTTTCTACTGTACAAATGTAAAGAACAGGCATCCATAGTCGGAATTGTTCTTTATCAAGGTTGCAACAAGTTAAAATTCAATAAAATAAGATAAGATATTAACGTACTGCAATTGTTTCGTAAAGTCATAAGGAAATATAACAAACAAAAGATAATACAATGACTTCTATCTATGGTTTTTCTTATACCCATCTAGGTGCAATTTTGGTAATCGTCTGTTTTTTATTTTCAAATGCATTACTCATTTGTGTACTTACTTACTTACGCAATATGCTCTGGATATCTTATCACGATTTAAGCCAGCTAGCAAATTCAAAGAACTGTCTGCCATAAGCCACAAACACTTATGATGTAGATGTTAAAATAAAATAGAAAAAACTCATACATTTTACTTTACTTTAATGCTCCCAAGACAATTCAAATAGGGTAAAACATTATTTTTCATTTTATGGGTTAATGTGTTTCATAGAATGGAAATGTATGAATCCATCAAAAAAGTTTTCTAAATGAAAAATTGAAAATTAAGAGAAAAGTCCTTAGTTTTAAATGAAGTATTTACCACAATTTGCGGCAACATTAAAAAGCAACTGAACCCTTCTTGATTATGAGACAAAAGTTTTCCTGAAACAGCAAAATTCTAACAATACAACAGGGAACCCTTTTAACGTTCCACCCTCACTTTACTGAAATACAAATGTTAATAAAAGTCGTGTTTTATAATCTCGCAGACAAATGCAGTTGCATCGACGACAATGGAAAACGTATAGCAATCTTAATCGCGCTGAAAAAAAAAAAATTATATTTCCTTTGAATGTTCCACTGCTGTCCTCATAAATAAGGCACAAGAGAGTTTTAAAATAAAAGTGTATGCCGGAAATTGTAATGGGGGAGAAAATTGTCTCGTCTGCAAAATGTTCGAATCGGAAAATGATAGAGTGACTGTCGCATTAGAGTGCAAAGTCTATCGATAATCGAAGAAAACTTGAAGAATCACAAGACCGCTTCTTCACGCACAGTTTCGATGGAAAGTTATAAGTGTGGTATGGTGAGGTGTTTCGAAGAAAAATGGCACAAATTGCTTGAAGTACTACATACACTAAATTTTACGTCCGTCTAGTCGAGGCCGGAGTTAGAGATAATGCTCCAATTATACGGCAAGAAAATTACCTAAAAGGCCAATGGAGGGACATTTCTCTTGCGAGACTATAAAAGTCTGGAGCTCCCTTGCTGGAGAACAGATGGTGGTGTCTAGAGGCAGAGTTTATGGAATTTCGCACGCTCGTAAAACTATCCATTTGGACGTGGATGTGCTGATAGCCATCAAAAGCCCTTTAAGGAGATGGACATTTGCCCCTAAAATGCAACATAAAGAGAAGTGGAGAGACGGTCTATTGTTACTTAATGATGGTTTTTGGTAAATAAAAGGTCTTTATAAAGTACGACAGTTTAAAAATATTTCTATTCCACCTTTTTTGCACACGAGCAATGGTTTTCATAGAGCGTAAAGAAAAAATCTACTTTCAAATAAACAGAGAAGGGTCGATTTTACAACTTTTGCGAACTCGTTACAGCGAAAAATTCGTTTGCGGCTGCTGCTTGCTCGCAACAACTTCGTAAAAGTCATAAAATCGTCTCTCTTGGTACCGAAATCGTAAAACTCTCTGTTCTGAGTTTTAATTTTTTTGAAAAGCATTGGCAAGATCCACGACGGGAATTCTCGCTCGTGTGCATCCAGGTTTTATGTATGCAGAATGAATCTAAAATCAAATTAAGCCCAATTATAATGGTAATGGGATATATGCTTCGATATCGACAATTAGCGCTAACATTTAAAATATTAACGATACTTCATAAAATGTAGAAAGCCCTATATTTTTGAGTTTAAAAATTTTTAATTTAATTTTTTCAGAGTTCTCTTCCCTGCTGTATGTTGTAATACGTTTATTATTTTTAAAAAGTTATTAAAATGGTTGATTCAACTCGAAATATTAAAACTATTTTTAATTTGTTCGGAAAACAGTCGGATATAATTCTTCTCACTTTAAACTGATATACGAAAATATACGAAGATTTTCTAAATGCTAGATAAAGGAAGAAACGGAAATCATACCAAAAACAGACGTACATTTTTCAAATATTGGACTAGGAGGAGGGAAAGGAGCTATAGAGATGGACATTTATAAAATTACGAAAAATATATTTCCGATTTCTGATTTCAGTTTAAGTTTCGTTTATAAATTTTCGTTTTTCCGTTCACTAATTCAGGCTACTTTCCGACAATTTTAATACTGCCCTTTAAAATCGACGTTTTTATTTTTTACCGGTAAGTCCAATATTTGAAAAATATCCGTCTGATTGTCGTTTCTTTGTAACATATCGTCGTAGATCCTGAAAACGGAGTCGTAATTTAAATAGGAAATAATTATCTAGAAAATTCAACAAATTATCACTTATTTTTTATGTACCATACGTGTATAAAATTAGATTACTCTTCAAGGATGTTATCCATAATTTGTTAACAGAAATCGAAAACCAGTTATTACATGCATGTGAAAGAAAGCAATTGTGTTTTTTGTTTTTTTACTTCTTATAAGACTAATTTCCGGATAAATCCTCTTAGATATTCAAATTGATAACAATCAATCTTTGAATATTTAACTTTTGGCCAATTATATGAGTGAATCGATAAATTTAAATAATTAAATAGAATTTGATAGAAAGTTTTCGAAATTGGAAATTATTCATAGACAAAATACTCTCATCATGATTGTCGTATTTTACTTTTAATTAGTCTGTCAGTTGAGTCTATAAATTATTCTGATGTTCTTAGTTAGTCTTTATAATTGATGTCCTTGTAAAACGATTTCGGTTCTCATAGAAAGCTTCATATTGCGTTTTTTATTTTTATTTTTTTTTTTTTAAATGAATGATATACAAACCTTAAGACCTATTCAAACTCTGTGTGATTGCGGTTGTCACAATTTAAATCCCCATTTTGTTCAAATAATCCAAAATTTAGATCCCCATATTGTGTGTAAGTGAAAAGTAAGCCTCTGGAAATTTTGTAAACTCGCATTCTTTAAATTCTCTAATTCCTGAAACCCTGTTAACTAAATGAAAGGAATATAAATGTCCTCTTTCCAATTCATTGAATTCTTCGAATTGCCTCTCAAAAGGTTTAGAAATGAAAGCCCCCTTAAAATTTCTTACAAAAAAAAAAAAAACTTGACCGTCTTTAACAATGTTTGAAAAGGCTTCGAATGGAACGTTCATATGGTGGTAGAATGAATATTTTAGTAACAGAATTTCTCGATAATTTGAATAAGACATTTACCTTGAAGCTAAACAGCTTGAGATATTACGAAGTTCTAACTGCGGGGATGATCAATAATTAATATGTTCAGTGTGACGGATGCTGTTTGGATCCAGGATACCCCGCAGGTATGCTTGCATAATTATAAAGTTCATAAACTTTAGAAATTACATGGATGTGAATGTCACCAAAAAGGTCCTCTCATACATCTGAGCAATGGAATGGCTTCATTCATTCCTTCATTCGTTGAAGGTCTTTAAGTCCTTGTGAGTTTCGTAGGTGTTAAAAATGCCTTAAGCATGGAAGCTTGCAGGTATTTGAAAATACCCTGCAAACTTCCTTGTTTAAGGCGCTTTTCAAATAAGTAACAATTCAAACTTGAGGGAATTTAAATACATTCAAATAAGATTTAAATTAAACTCTATTGCGTAGAAAAATATAATTGGTTTAAATATAACCGCACAGTACCCAAGGGCGTATTTAATTTACACGGCAGCTTTATAAGGGTCGAAAAAATAGAATCAAATAAGTGAACCAGGAGAAGGAAGTATGAGAAACAGAAATCTGACTTACTATATTACTCGGGTATAATTTAATAATAATTAACGGTGTGGTCTTCTTTTTCTCAAACAGCTACGCTTTTTAAGAGTAACAAATCCCCTGTAATTGGCTCATTCTTACTTTACCGGAAGATCAACAAATACCAAATTTGCGTTGCTCATAAAAACCAAATCCATCATTTGTCCTAACTAAAATAAACTGCCCTCCACATAAAACTACTCTTGTGACATGTTTGTGACCTCTTCTTCCTCATTTATCCATATAAGGAAGGATTTATCGGGGAAGATACATCAAGCCCGAAAGTTCGCACAAAACCTCTAAAACAAGCTCATTACTGAACGACAAAAGCAGCTCAGCGGGGCGAAAAAGGAGAGCTCAAATGAATAGATTTGCTCCACAATGTTTGGTCAATAAAAATGCAAATTGGAACTCTTTCGGATTATGGAAATTTTAACCCTTCCTGCCGCTAAATCGTTTATCCTCGGATATAAAGGAACTGACGTGATTTTGTCGAAAGTAAAGGATACACCCCTACCTTATTGGGTGAATCTCATTATTTAAGGAGCTGCCTCTAAAATTTTTAAAGATTATTTTCAAAAAAAAATTTAGAATTCAATTGCCCTTGAATTGATAAACGATAACCGGAAAAAAAAGGTTAAGTTTGTATGTCACGTAACATCTTTTATCAGTTGTAATCCTATTTTATATGGAAAATTTGTAAGGATTTCAATGGAAATTGTAAAATTATAAGTTAAAAACAAATACAAAATACAAAATGGAATTGAGGGTAGATAGATAGATGCTGGGTGCGTAAAAAATAAATTTATAGTTCATTAATTATTTATAATTTGGGGCTCCTGAAAAATAGAAGGATATAGAAATGTCGCTGTAAGCAAAATTTACTTCTTACTTAAATTTTGAGTTTTTGTATTACGCGAAAGAGACACAATTGAAAAAATGAATAAATGAGAAAATACTGCCAATTTGTACAACCGGTCTATCTGAACCTTACAGAAGCACTTTTTGGATAACAATTTTGTAAAATTCTTCAAAATTCATTTTAGTTACCTTTACTTTTAATTTGTTTTGTCACACAAAATGGAAAACCAATCCCAATTCAACCAGTCATGGAAAAGCGTACCACGTTGGTCTTTCCCCATATGCATGATATCGTTAATAACCACCCTCTTTTTTTCCTATAGGAGCCGAGATATTTGCATTTAAAATTTTGGAACTAGATTTTGTTTAAACTTTTACAAATTAATGACTAAAAATTGAATATACGGTCACGATTTTTAAAATAACAAATCGCATTATACCTAAAGGATTATTTTGCAAAGAGTTTACCCTTTTAATTTAAAATGGTGATAACAAAATTTGTGCTAATCCAAGCATAATATTAGCATTATCCAATTTACCGATTAAATTAAGTCATATTGGCTAGGATTTTGGAGCCATGGGCAAAATACAACACTTGCCCAAATTAAGGGACCTCATAAAAGCCCAAATTAGCCTCCGGAACCCAACTAACCCAACATCCTTGAGCAAGGATTTAAGTAAACTCGAGGCGATGCGAACTCGTAAATTAATTGGCGGAATATTTACTTTACCCGGAGAGTCCAACAGGTGCGATTAAAGGTTGACAACGTGACACTTATTTGCGAATTATTTCGTATGACGGAATAAAATCAATCGCATTTCATACATTCGCCGGTTTAACGCTCGCAATTTTATGAGTCGGAGGTAAATTACAATAAATTCATTGGAGGTGATAGAACGCTAAAGCACCCTGTAAATAGAGGAGAGTGGCTATAAACTCCGACGGGAGGATATCCTTTCCCCTGGGAGCTGGGACACTAGCACTTAGCTTTAATTAAATTTTGGAAGTATCTAAAGATCGATACTTCCGCTAGCCTAAAGGGGGATCGCCTGGGGGAGCTTCGAAAAAGTAAAACAATTTTCTCGTCAGAAAGTTCCTTTTCCTCCGGAAAAGTTGATATGATGCGGACCGGCACTTTTATCCCAGCTTAATTAGTAATTAAGTCGCTGATTGTTTATGACTTGTTTATCCCCCCGAAACCCAACGTCTTACCGAGCGTCGGCAACCAAGGACGGGGTTCTATTAAAAGTTCCACGAAGAAACCCGTCTAGTGGAAATTTGATTTTCAAACATTTCGCAGTAAAATTACAACAACATCATCTGGGCCTCTAGACGTGACCTTCGGAACACTCCCCATCTAAACGATTCGGAAAAAAAAAATTTATATAAAATATGACAAGATTTTGGTATCTATTAAAATTTGTTTGAAGCATCGTGTCTTCAAAAACGGTATAATAAAATGCAAAATATTGAAATCTGGGAACGGCTAAACGACGAATTCCGCAGGAAACGCGTGCGGAAAGGTTTACTGGTGCCGTGAGTTATGTACAAAACGTAAATTGATTCCAAACAGGGAACGGGTTAGGAAAATAAACACCCTGCGGGAGGAGTTTATTTAGCGGCAGATCGAAATAACAAATCCAGTGCCTGGATGCAGTCTGGAGTTTGTACAAGTCTTTGCTTCGTGTTGTTATCATTGAAATGGGTAAACTTTTTCATGTTGTGCTCTGAAGCGTGATGATCAGATCTCAATATGCGTTGCTTTTTATGCAATTTCCTTTCAGAATATACTTTTTGTAAAAACTATCATTGAAATGAATTTTCTTCCAATAAAAACTGGAACAACCTTTTCCAAGTTCAATAAAAATGTTTTTCTTCTCTTTGCGTATTTAAAAATAAAGTGTAATACTTAACAAGGATAGGTACTATTTAAAAATTATTTAAAGTTTTGTAGTATTTCACATTTCTTATTCCACACTATACACTTTTGCCAATACAGTTGAACACAACTAGAATTGAGGTTTTCTAGTTAACAGTCTAGTGAATTGAAAATTCCTAGAATTTTAAGTAAGACATTTCCCAAATTGGCTCCTTGAGATTAAACATTGTAAATTTTGTTATATTTTATACCTGATTCATGCTTCAATTTAAAGATAAAATTATTTAAAGAAGAGTTGTTACTCTAAATTATTGTTACTACTTAAAATCGCAGTTTCTCGTCTAATGCAGTAGAAAATGACGATATTGCCTTCACAAAATTTCAGTATTTCATTATTTTAAGTAAAACTAATATCTAAACTAATGCTAGGTTACGATTTTGTCCATGTTTCGAAAATGTTTTGGTCAAAGTTTTTTGAAAACCTTTTTATAAGACAAATGCGTGCTTGTCACTGTCGATAAATTGAATAAAATATTTATCTTAATTTCGTTAATTTAAAAGGTTTATGAAGAATTTTTTAGAATGAAAAGATGGATACATTTAACATTAAAATCAATTTAATGTATGCACACACTTTCTCTAGAAAATGAGTAAAATATTATACCAGAATTAATCTGGTTGAAATTTCCTGGAAAAGACTTTTACCATAACATAAGATTGAGTTGTGTAAAGCCAGAAAATAAAGGGTATGTTAAAATTTTTCTCAGTAAGAAATAATTTTATTTTATACCTCTGTTCTTTAATCGAACAAGTTTTAATTACGTTATACATTTTTATCTGTAATTTACAACTTCATTAATTTATATGCACCTGATTAACATTATTTATGAAACTGGTGACTTACGTCAAAGGTAGTTATGTATAAGTGAAATTATACTTTAAAATTTTAAACGTATGTAAATCAGTTTATAGTACGATTCTCACCAAACCCAAGGTCAGTGTTGACGAACAATAAAAAAGTTAAATTACATTGAAAACGTTAGAAAAAGGGGTATAACTCTATTTTTCCTCTCATGAATTAATATCTAATATTTCGATTATTAATAAATTGATTCTAATTGGAATTACAATTACGGAAGTAGTAGATGTAGATTACGACTTTATTGGATACCAAAAGCATCGGTGGTTCAGTGGTAGAATGCTCGCCTGCCACGCGGGCGGCCCGGGTTCGATTCCCGGCCGATGCATAAAGTAGTTTTTGTTTTATTTCTTTTAATTAAAAATCTTTTTAACTATATCAGATTCAAATTTTACTCGAGAATATATTTAACTTTGTTAAAAAACACTCGTTTCATTATTTTAATTCCTCACAAATCACGTCCATAAAAAATATTTTCCTAGAAATCGTCATTAAATAAAACAGACAAAGGTCGTTGTTATTTAAACAAAGTATAAATGAAGCTGGCACGCACGATGAACACCAAATAAATTATCTCACTTAATGAATGCACGTAAAATGTGGTAAACAAAATTAATCTGTAAGAAAATTTGAAATAATGAAATGTGCTAACGAGCACCTTCTCAACTCTCGAGATCTATCTTTTTGCAATTTCTCGAATGGCACAAGTGTAGAAATCTTCTCTGTCTTCACAACTGATAGAATTTATCTTCGTCTCCTGCTTATCCAAACTGGAGGCATCTTAAGATGTATTCGATATCACTTGCTCTTTGCTTTTGGACTTACTATTGCCTGACTTCGAGATTTGTTCAGCTATTTTTTTTTTTGTTTTTATCCTATAGTCTCATTCTAGAGTCATTTGCAACTGAATATTGATAAGTAAGGATCACATTAATCCTCCTTAAGGAGATAAAGAGTTGAATATGTTCGTGACGGATTCGCTTGAGTGGATCCAATCGATAATCCTCATTAGGGTCATCTGCTAAATGTTATGTGGCGCGGGGGCGTGTCAGGCGGACGGATATAAATGAGCCTTTCGTCAGTCGAAAGGCTATTATTACTGTTCAATATTTTTGCCTTTAGACGATTATGGCAGATAAGGCGCCATAGAAAACTGCATTAATCAGCGGAAATTTAATTTACGTTAATGAGCTCCTTTAATCATTCTAAGTATGCTAGAACCTGGAATCGAGGTGCTTGAATTATTAATGAATAACTGGCGTAAGGGTGGTGTAGACGTCACTCTGAAAAACCATGGATACGTCAGGAGTGTATGTTTACTAACAGCACAAAAACCTGACCTGAACTACGCTGAAATTGGGTCATTTTATGCATCCTTTAAAGAAACACAAAGTATAAGAGTTGGGTGGGTGCATTAATTTAATTGCACCCGAACTGGATACTATCGTAATGGGTTACATCAATTTTTAAATATAATTAGGTCCTTTAATGAGGAGGCACATAAGTTGAATAGAGATTAATACTAAAATTTGTATTAGGTATATGAATTTAAAATATCTAACCACTGATTTCAGGCATTAACACTGACCTTTTTAATTAATTTATTTTCTTATACTAGATACAGATAGGTATAGGAGTTTGTGGAATCGTAGGTCTACAACCATATAACAAAATAAAATAAAAAAATCAAAGACTATTTATTTATTATCTTTAAGATTCAGAGTTGGCTTAAAATATATTTTGAGAGATACTTTCCTCTTTAAAAACCACTCTTTTTAAAAGAATACTAAACTTTTCCCAGTCTACTACTTCTACAAGTGTATGAAACAAAAAGCTTTATAGTGCAATAAATCAAATTTAATGTATTTTATTGAATCGTAAAAAGTATGGGGTGCGGAAATTGTTGTCCGGTCCTACACAAAAATAAATTAGAAAAGAAATTGATTTATTTATTATTAAGTTACCTGAGAGATAAGGTAAATCCATATATATATATATATATTTTGGTATGTTAGGTAACATAAAGCGTAAGTAGTTAGATATGTTGTGATATGCTCGAATCCAATCCAATGTATGATTGAATCTAACCTTTTTTCTCAAGCAGTTACGACTTATCAATAAAGAATTAAAAAAATATTAAAATTCCAATTGATATAGGAAACAGGAATGATTTTTTAAGGAATTAGAAAAATATTAATTAACTAACTAACTAGTCGCATGGAGTCCATTGAATCCTAAACAATTTTATGTTTTTCATAATTCGACAAATACTTGGCATAAACGGCTGTATCTTCTTTAAATTGTGATGCTGTACTTTAAGTTTCTAATAAATATGAGCGTTTATCTATATTATGTTTGTTTCATTTTTGCGAATGAAATATGGGGCCTCTTTGGACACATATACCCATTAATCCGATTAGGGGGGTGATACATATATCGATTGGATCCCATCCAATTAATAGTGTAATGATTCTGACCCGACTAGCTAAAGGTTAATGATTCTACTATTAACATTAGAACTATCAAAATTAGTCAATTTGAATGGTACTCAATTCCTTCCTACATTATGCCAAAGTTGAGAATTACGACATATTCAAAAACCTTTTTCCATTAATATTTCATTTTCAATTTATTCAAATTTGAAAGCGTATTAAATTAGAGGTGCAGGTTGTTAAATTTACAGACTTGCGCGCCGGTAGTTCTAGTGTTACTAGAATAGTTAAGAAGAAAAAAAAAGTTAAATTACTGAATGTAGAAATTGTTGTCCAGCTCCCACAAGGATCATACCTAATACAACTTCGTATGGACTTAATTTCGGGATATGTACATAGATATTCCATTACTATAGATATAAATTTGGAGTTTCCCTTATTTTTAGGTAGTTTTTATCTTCATTTAAAGGGAGAATAGGGCACTCCTCATTTCTATTCTATCCTTGTTAAATCTTTGGGTATTGATCAATATTTAAAAGAATTTTTGGCAGTAATATTTGATACTGTGTGAAATCTATCCTTTCCGAAAGTTGTAGTTATTGCAGCCAAGCAAGACCGCCAAATAGGGCAAAACAAAAATTACTTCCTTCCGTTAAAAAAAAAAAATTATTTTGTTTGCCTTGCCCATTGCTTCGTTAAATTGTCTAGAGAATTTTTGGCATTTAGCCAGAAGTAAATATTTTTTTTACGAAAATGTAATAATTCGTTTGCCTTTATAAAGGCAGAAAAACAAGAAGCTCAACTTTATTAAGAACTCGAAGAAGTACCACCCTCCCACGAAAAGAATGTAAAAATAAAAAAACAAAAAAAAAATTAAAATCAATTGTTAAACTTGTTGGCGCATTTCTCGAGAGTTTCTCTCAAGTTCTCGTGATAAGGGACAAAGTCACTTTTAAGGATCCCATCGCCTCAATCTGCGAGGATTTTTAGCAATTGTTACAATCTAAAGGAGACATTTCGTTACGGATAGAGAAGCTGATTCGGCATTTAGACAAGAAATTTTGCTTGAGCAACGAGGTCAAAAACTTGCAGCATGTTACCACCCGCAAAAACCCTTGTCTTTCAGTCCATTCGATGATATTACAAAATAACACAGAAGTTATTCCCCCCTCTTGCGAGGGAAAGAAAAGAATTCCACACTTTTCTTTTTTGTGGTTTCCAATTCGCGCAATGAACGAGGTCGGTGACACCAGGCCTGTTGTTTGCTCTCTGATGCAAGAAAAGCGCACTATCGATCCACGGCCCCAGCGAAAAAAAAAAACAAAATGCAGCCCCAATGGTCATCAACTTTTGCTGCAATTTAGCTCGATTGCTATTTTTAATGCAAGAAATGTCTTCACACTTCTTTTCTTAGTTACTTTCTAGCCAACTCCAGGCCAGCTAATTTCCTCACATGAGTGAGCTTGAAACGGTCTTAATTTCATCGCGACCGCGGCGGCAGCAGCGATAGTAAAACTTTTCTAGGGTAACTATGTTCGCCCCGTTGCAATAAATCGCCCCTCAAAATCCCGCGAAATGTGCTGCGAACGCTATAAATTGTCATTAATTTGATGTACTGGCGACTTTTTCGCGGACGTAGTGAAATTATGAAACCGTTCCCCGAGTACCTTGGGCGCCCAGAACTACTTCATTCTGAGATTATTTCGTGGAAGGACGCTTTTTATTGGGGATTTTTCAAGGGTGTGCCTCTCAAGGACTTAGGACAAATTACTACCGGCTTTTTCGGATAAATTAAAATTATACCGGAAACGTGCGAGCACGATTCATTTTTATAAGCAAAACAAAAATTATTTAAGGCAAATTAAGCGAATAAAAATGCGATTCTTACACTGGAAAATTTTTTAGAAAAGTAATCGAAATAGGGATAGTAATAATTTATAAGTTGAGACACTATAAACTTAGGGCCACTGCGTTCTTTCAATTTTGATTATTTTTTTATATATATCGATCCTTCTACCTGAACTCATCAACTTATCACTATCATTAGTAGGATAAATTTAGCCTAAATTCAAATAACTATCAGTGTATCCGATCAGATATATATAAATGTGAATATACTCGTTATGGGGATTATTAGTATCGCTGCCGGCTACCAGAACTTCTATTTTTGTTCTAATCGGTTAGTCGAATTCAAATTTGGTACAAAAAGGGTAGCTTTTCGGTATGTGTTTCGAGTCAATATCCTCCAAAAATCCTTTATTCGAGTTTTATAAAAGTCTCTAGATACAGATCCGCTATATAACATATTTGTGCAGTCATTATAGTAAATAATTATCCGAAAAAGCAT
This sequence comes from Philonicus albiceps, assembly GCA_963969385.1. Taxonomy (NCBI): domain Eukaryota; kingdom Metazoa; phylum Arthropoda; class Insecta; order Diptera; family Asilidae; genus Philonicus; species Philonicus albiceps. The sequence continues at coordinate 30,861,495 of OZ017775.1, forward strand.
TAACTTTTTCCAGGGGACAAATATCTAATCAGTGATCTACGAATTGGCGCTTCACTGCTCTAACCAGCTGAGCTACCCGTAACCATTTGCCGCATATTCCTTTCAAAGAATTTTTGTTCTGATGAGAATTTGCAATGGACCGATTCCAAATTTTATATAGATACCTGCGAATCATTCCTGTAGGAATTAAATAACAGTGCAATTCCAATTTTTATTTATATGGTGAATTTCTTACATTTCTTACACTTTAGACTAAAATTCGAATTAAAGAAAGGTTCATTAAAAATTATACCTTAGCGAATAGAAAATTTAGAATTTTTAAAAAAATATAACCATATTCTGTACTAAAGTTAAGGATTTCCTTTTAACTTAGAGGAAATTATTTTACAATCATTGGATAGGATTAAAACTATACTAGCGCAGTAGTGGTAGTTTTAATGAGTTTTTAATTAATTGAGGAGTAATAGCAAAACTAAAATACTTGTCTTTGTAACAAATTATGTCCTGGCTACAGTATCAGTCTAATATCATACTACAGGACTGTGGTGGACGATGCTATTCAGATTCTCTTCTTTATTGGTTTCATTTCACTGGAATCTCTTTAATTACCCAAGCAAAGACGAACCAAAAGTGGCTTTCTACAGCAGACGAAGGACACTCGAAAGGTAAGAAGGCTGAGGTACAAGTACAAAATGAGGCAATTTCTACCTCAGTTATTGCTTTTGGCAACCGGGTCCATAATTCAATCAACATCCTCGAAAACGTGCCTAAGATTTTATTGCCTCCCCTTGTTAAGTACAAGCCGGTCTCTCGCTGGAGCCAATTATAATCGGAATCTGGATCCTGTTGGGGGCGTGAGGGAGCATAGGCTCACAACAACCTGTCAAGGGACCTGTCCCTTCTTCCTTAAGAAGTTTTGCAGACAGATTGCATTCCTAATCGCTTCAACAAGGATCACATTCTCATCACGCAGGAGATTTAAGCAGTAGTAATTGCTTTACTCCCGTCGTCGCAGTACGAAGTAAAATTGATTTCTTATTTCGCTCAAGATGTTCATTTAGTGTCGATTAAATTAAAAATCACACTCCCACCGATGGGCTTTTGATCAAAGGCAACTCTAACGAGGCTAAGGCGCTTTTTAATTAATTTTCTCGTTTGCAATTTAAGGCAATTCACCGCAGGAATTCTCCTTTTATATCGCCCATTCAGGGAAACTAGGGCTCCGCCTGCAATGGGGTTCGTTACTGGGTAGAATCACTTCGGTTATAGTCCCTTTGATGCGATCCCCCCAAAAGCTATTCCATCTGCTGTGTGGCATAGTACGCCATAGTGCTTTCTAGCTCCTAGAGGAGGTAAACGAGCTGGGTCTAAAAATAAAATAGCAGAATGTGTTTATTCTCCAAAGTAATGCTGAAAGTGAAATTAATGTTCCCGTCGTCTTGTCCCGAATGAGTTACATCAGAGGAATCTCCATCACGTCGACGTAAGATTTCCAAGTTGCCATTTATTTTGTCTCAGAAATTTAACAAATCCTCCGGAGTTGAGTGACAACCATTGATAAGGTTTTATGGACTCCACTACTCAAATATATGCTCGGTTTTGAGTTGAGGGAAAACTTCTTAATAAAACTTTTAAATTTAAAATATCTCCTCCGCGCAGCTTTTCCCATGCTAGTCCTGTTAGCGTTCTAAGAATACATAAAACTCTTCCCTTTCCTTGAAAACTAATAAATCACTCATAAGACTCCTTTCATCGCCTCTGAAAACAGCATTAAAACACGAAAATTGTTTTCTGCAGTAGACATGAGCTATTGATTTTTATATTGAGGTAAACCTACAAAATCTGTCGACCTCAATCGATTGTTAGACCACAAAAGAATTTTTTTTTTCTTACCCTGCAGGAGAATATGAAAATTAACCTTTAGAAAATACCTGAAAGCTTTCAATTTGTAATTTTCATTACAAATTCAGAAGTCTTTTGTTTTATAATTCAAAAGGTGGACAGTGGTTGACACTGCAAAGGGTAGGACTCTTTTAAACAAATCAAAAGGATATTTGAAGTTGTTTGGTTGTGTCACCAACGTTTGAATGGGAAAAGAGAAAATTGAATTGACTCCAGTGTCAGACTATCCTACGCACAGTGGACTGTTGACCATTTCTGATAAATAAGTCAACTATGAATTCGCTCAATTTAAAAGCAGAATGAAAGCGAAATGTTTTTCTAATTAAAGTTAGGTATCTAAAATTAAATGTTAAATAATATAAAAATTGTATCATTGCATGGTGGAATTTTTAGACCATTAATCCAAGATATGTATAGTGGAAAAATCGCTAATATTTAAAAATTAACTAGGTTTTTTGTTCGCAGAACCCAAGACTATTTTATCGATATAGCACGTGGGTTCTCTATCATTAAGAGATAAATGGCTAATCCTTATAAATGACTTAGTTAAATTCTAAGTACATGTTATAACGAAAGCTAATTAATTTACTAATTTCGTTATAGAATCAATTTTGACTGAAAGTTCACATTTAGAAACAATTACAAAGGCAAAACACTTGGTGGAACTGGATATTAATTGAAGCAATTAAGCAAAATAGGCTTCTTCGTTTCCACATTGCTGCCATGAATGAATTATGTTTAAGGATGGTGTTCGTCTATTAAAATAATATGAATATAATAATAATCATTTATTTTAATATATAAGCATACCCTTAAAAAGTATTTCAATGATCCAATTAGTGTCCACTTCCATTAAGTGTTTCGTCTTTGAAGTTGTTTCTAAGCATAGCTTTAAGAATTTTTCGTCTATCAAATCGCTTTACGAATTAAAAATTCAGAGATATGTAAACAATTTTTATAAATATCTATGAGTTATCAATGTATATTAACAGAAAGAAAAATTCTACTGATATTTTAAGTAGTCTTGAAATCGATATTTTATATAAGAGTTAAAGAAAATTGAGAAAGGATATTGATTGTAGTGTAAATTAAACAGTTTAAACTAACGTTTATCAATTTACTTCTGCAATTTATTAATTATGTAAAAGTCCAACTCCGAGTTCAAGTTTAATTTCCTTGAAAGTTTCCAAACTAAAAACGTTAGCGAATCGTTATTATTTGAAAGTTAAATATTTAAATTGAAATTGAATTGGCATAGGATCACTAGAGTCCTTCTTTCCGGCAGGTCACAAGGAATCATTTGCAGTAGTCTGAATATAGAAAGCTATGAATATTCATTAAGAATTCTGATAGTCGAGTAACAAAATATCATTAATATTCATTCAAAAATTCGTAGTATATCCTTAAACGTAACAATTCATTACCGGTTCGATTTCCTAAAAGTTATACGATCCGTATGCATACATGCCGATAACTTTTATTCTCTCTAGGGAAATATTTTTGTAAGTATGCCTGGAGTCTGGGAAACTCCGTTGCATGCTATTACAAAATTTGCATGCAATAAAGTTAATGCATTTTTTTATCGTCAGAAAACGACCAGCTATTGATTTAAATTCAAGGTCAAGCTAAAATCACCCTTCCAAAGTAAAGAAAATTTATTATATAGGTGCATTTCCCCACCGAGAAACCCCTCTTCCGATGACCCTCACTTTACTATCTAAAAGTATCGAACAGAATAAATTTATTGCACCAAAAATAGGGGCAGCTGCTGGGCGGCAATTTGAATGTATATTAATCAAAATGAAAGGTTTCGACCTCCCCCAAAGAGCTTAAATTAGTTAGAAATGGAAATTCGATATTTCCACTTTTACTGCATACCGCCTGAATCTTTGGGCATGGATCGGTTGCAGGTGAGACTTCACCTTTAAATTCGAATAATGGCCATAAAACCTTTGCGGTTGATCTGAGGTAGGGCGTCCCTACTGAAGAAGACAACGTATTTATGCGAATTTATCGCTCCAGGTGAATGAAGAAATGTCGTGCACGCAACCTTTGATGGTATCCCCGATGGGGGAATTGACTTGGTAGGCTCTCTGTTGGACGACAAAAGGTCGGTTGCCATCCGCAGTTTGATAATGAGGAGGTCACGTGCAGAAATATCATGTCCAGCCCCAAGCAACTCTATCGAGAATTCCGTATCTGATCGAAAATAATTAATTCGCAGACACAATTTGCAGAGGTTAGATAATTTTTTGTTTTTCTCATTTTTCATTTTTGGACAATGGTAGAAGAGAAATTTTATCTAAATTTTTAAAACTCTATAAAATTTTTATTAATTAACATTTTTTCCCGTGAAAACTTACTTAAAATAAAGTTCAATATTTTAATTTAATAGTAATCTTAATACGTAGAAGCTGAAAAGCTTTAGAATCACTTATAGTACAATTTAACTTACTTAACTCTTTGAGGCACATGATTTTAAAGAAAATTGTATACCCAAGTTGCACAGATTATTTTTTCAGTTATAATAAAATAACTTTAAAAGCAAATATTAAACTGTATGCGCATGAGTAATTTGAACTTTTCTCTGTGGGTTCAAATATATCCCACCATGCATAAAACGCTAAGCAAAAAGTGGAACTGTTTTTAACCCACCTTGAGTTGAAACAACGTGTGGGAAACATGATACCCTTTCTGTGCCTAAAATGAGAATCTCGTATCAGACACATGATGTCTTGTTCTGACCAAAAGTGAGAAGCTCGTATCAAACACCTGATTGTGTTTTACGCGATAATTTTTTATTGTTTTTTGCTATTATTTGTTGCAGTTGCAATATACACATTTTGTGGTTTTATTAAAGAGTAAATATCCACTGGTTTGAGCAAAATTTGGCCTGTGATGAAACTTGCTTCTGGTCACGGCGCTTAAGAAAATCTTTTATCGAAAGTGGCACACACAATCGTCGCTCAATTTATAAGGCAAGGGGTTAAGAAACATTTTCAGAAAAATTCTCAAAATAAACGTATTAAAGACAAATAACTTATTCGGTTTCTTAACAGTGACAAGCACGCATTTGTTATCTGAAATTACCATGTGGATAAATCGAAAGTTTTCTTTTAATTTTTTTTTATTTTCAGGACTCTTTCATCACTCTTTGAGTATTTGAAGTAGAATATCTCACCAAATGCGCTGTATATTATCAAAAAACCAAATACTCTATGCCTTTTAAGAAATTATAATTTATTATTTCTTATGTACATCGAAAAATCAGTGTACGATTTGCTACTTTTAAAGAAAATTAACTCAGAAAGTGCAAGTGAGTGCTAAGAATTTCCTGTAAATTCGATTTTCTTACGTCTCTAACAGAATGTGACTAGTCTACAAACATCTAAACTTATTTCAAAATCATAGGAAAATACGTAAATATCGATTTTGTTGAACCAGTCACACTAGCGATTTCCCTGGAGGAAATCAACGCCAGAAATTGGCATAGTCGCAATCCATTTAGTAAACATCTCCCGGTGCACACACGCAATCAGTAACTGCTGCACCCACATCTCGTTGACACATTGCAAGGTCACGCAACCGTTCCCATTTAGCAATTAGTAGCAATCACTCAAATGAAAAATAGAAACAGTTCCCAGGAGAAAGGCGCTAACCAAGGAAAAAATTTTATTCCTAGAAAAGACTCTCAATTGATTTTTTTCGATTCAACTAGGTGAGGAGGCTGGTCAGCTGAGAGGGGCGCATTAGTGGCACTTTTACCTGCTCAACCCACTAAAATCCATGTGTAATTATGGACAACATGCAGAAGGGCATTCATTTTTTATGGGGCTCCGTAAAATCGCCCGTAATTTTAAGCGTTTGGGGCGTAGTAGTTTCGTGTTCGCCGGCCTAGAAAATGCCACTGCCCGTCGTCTATCTTAGCAGAGCCAGTATCCCCCTCCGGCATGAAATTATTTTTATCAAAGCCCCACGGAGACCGGCTCACGATAGCTGTTGCAATTTCTGGTCTTGTTGCATGAAAATTTTCTCCTGTGAAAAGAATGCATTTCTGATTACACTCCCAACGGTCCTCGTCGCTGCCAACCACCCACCCACCCATACCCAATTGCTTTCTAGGTAATTACGACTTTTCCCGGTGTTTTCTTTTCTATGGGATTCTCCCGGGAAACCTGGGAGATGGAAAAGTATAGTCAGTGAATTCGTATTTATCAAAACGTACCTGGCCTTTAGGGGAGCATGAATCGTAACCAGAAAATGGACTTTGATGCTACCTTCAGGTGGTCACCAAAAGCCGGTCGATCGGAGGAAAGTGATTGCTTGAAATGATTGCCTTTAGCTGAGGGACAAGAGTGGGGCGTTGGTAAGACGTTCGTCTTATCGATTTCAGTTGAAGACCCGCTGCAGGCTTTGCTTGTCTTATTGGACGAACGAGCGTCTTACACTGAGCCCCAGAGCCCTAAAGAACTTCCTATAGGGCCAGAAGGAAATATCGTGAAGTTCAAGGTAATCCCAAGAAACGCTGAAACGAATTTACCGAATTTATGTTAACCAAACTCTGCTTCCTAGAAAGGTATAGAATAGAAAACTTCAATACTCATGCCCATATTATGACTAGAGGCTTATTTGTGACGCATAACGGCTGACATGGTAAATATCGCAGCAATTAAGCTAAATATTACCTGGGGACCCAAACTTGAGCGGGATGATCCTATCGACGAAGTTTCGATTACTTATGACAGCGGTGGGTTTGAGTAATACGAGTATACCTTGAATATCTGAGAAGTGTTTTAATATTGAAAATTTACTCAACATTTTGTAAAAAAAGATATGATCACATATTTTTTTATCAAAGTTCTATGAACTGAGGTTCATTTTTTGCGATTTATTTTGATTTTATAGTTTGGAGTAGGATATTTGTTTGGCTCGAATGAAACGTAATTGAGAAGACTAATTTTCGACCACCATCAATTTATTAGGGGAAACATTCGATAAGCGTATAATTTTGCGTAATGAACCTGTGAACTGGCCTCCATGATCGTGTGATCTTACACCTATGGATTACTTTCTTTTTGGGGATATATAAAGTTACTCGTCTACGCTGATAAACCGCAGACGTTAGACCCCACTTGGAAGTCAACATTCGCGGCACTATAGCCGATATACTGCCCTAGTTGTTTGTCGAGAATTGAAATTGTGGCGCCCATATGCCCGAAATCATATTTAAATAATAATGACATAAAAACATCATTTAAATAAAGCCAACACCATGGCCATTAACATTATTTTTACGTGTTGTATAGTTACGAATTTTTCATGAATATTTTAAAATGTCTAGAATTTGGCACTATCCAATATTGAATTATTAATTTTTCTAAGATTTTGTTTTGTGTGTTTGAATCTATAATTGATTTTTATGCCAAACTTGATTATTTAGGCCCTATCTTTTCATCTCTAAGGTACAACAAACATACCTATCCTTTAATATCCCACTTCGAAACCTTTGTTGCTAAAATATTGTCATATTTGAAAATATCCTTCCTTCGCAACGTGATAATAGCTGTGCTTTTTGATCTGGATCTGGAATTTTGTACTGAATTAAATTTTTTAAAATGTTACATATAGAAAAATTTTTAAAAGTTATAAAGAATGGTTTTTGCCCATCGAAAGTTCAAGTTGTTAACTGAAAATTATTATTTGAGAAAGTTTTTAATACAAAGTGAACTAAAACAAATTTTACTAGAACTAACCATTCCAAAATTTCAATTTGGTGTGAAATCTATAAATCGAAAAAAGTACAACTAATGTAATAATTCTTCGATAAACATAAATTGCTAAATTATTGGCTGATGTATCAAAGTTTTTGTTGTCTAAGTTAAAAATCCATAAACTTTACGAAAAAGTGACTTTGTCTTCGATCTTTACTCTACTTGTTAGAGTTTTGGGTGACATGTGGTTGGAGAGGACGTGCATCATGTGCGCCCCGTATATCCATTTATCTGGAAAATTTTTAACGAAGTTAGGATGTCCCCGAATGTAATAAAAGCCTCTTGCCTTTAGAAAATTCATATATGTATAAAAATATGATATATGTTTCTAGAATATAGGAGTCTTTGAAGTGGCAATTAAGAGGACTTCTTCCCAAAAGTTACAGGTTACTTTTGGATGTAGAGAGTTCATCGCCCCGAAAATATCACAGCGTTGTTGATTCTGAAAAGCTAGAAATGAAAAGAACAGGATAAAATGAATACACACTCTCCCAGATTTATGATTTGAATATGTTACGGAGGGTTGAAATTCAGCCCAAAATTTATGGAAATATATTTTATTACATTCTACATACAGCCTGAAGGTATATTCCAACAGTATTAAGAATTTCGATGATATAGGCACTTTACCTTAAAATACTCATCTTCTAATATATCATCATCAATTTTCGTCATATGGCAGATTTATTCCATTTTGTATTGAGATTTTTGAAATTTAATTGATTATAATTTAAGAAATTTATGCTGAGATACTTCTTAGAAATTTTCTTTTATATTAAAGTGAAGGTAAAACTCTACATCCACCTGACACTGGGTCCCGAGCGTTTTATTATTATTTAATTTCGCATTCAGGATGTGACTATAGCAATTAATTTTCTAACTTAAGAAAGATTTTCCTGGCAGTGAGCACTCCCTTTTAAAGCATAAGAAGGAAAATTTAGTGATATAACTCAAGACAAAGGACCACTTCTTTCTGTAGAGGAAAGTTCGCATAGTATTCACAGGCACACAACGCCGTCTTGCCACCTCGAGTGCAATTCAAAACGCAGAAGAAAAGGGTTACGAGTAGACGAGAGATGTTGAAGAAAGAGCGGAATCTGAATGCTTTTTCGCCGACATCGCAAAATCAATATGATCCACGACTGTGGGACGAGATGGACTCAAATCTATTTTTGAATTTACGACACCAATTGCCTTTTGTTGTACCCCCAAGGCGCCTTTATCGATTCAATCAGGGGTAAAAGACAGATTACATCATGTTACAATGAAGGTGGCTTATTGCCAGATTTTAACTAAGACCTAAACCCCATTTTTACTGATTTTATTGACATACATTTTAATAGAATACACTTTTAAGAAAATTGTAAGCCCCCTGGGTATTACAAAAACTCATACAATTGATGAAGTTGTATCTTGGGTAAAAATTTTAAACGTGTATTTTTTTTTTCGAAACATCTTTTTTTTACACTTTAACTTCGTGGTTATGTAAATATGTATGTTTTGTCAAATTTCTTATCAGAATTCAGAATTACTCGAAGGCATTGATCAACTGGCCACAGTTCAGTAGTCAGAGCACTGAAGCGAAAATCTGAAAGACGTCGGTTTGATTCAAGTCTGTGTATTTGTGTATCTTATTTTTGTCTATCATAACTTTAAAAAAATTTATATTAATACCCATGGCATATATATAGGTAGGTATGATAGTTTTAGAAACTTGTCGTTTACAATTTTATGAAAAAATGCAAAAATGTTCGCAATAATCCAAGACAAGCACGCACTTTTATTTTTGTATAATTACAGACAGAATAAATAGTTTCCGTTTAACTACTTTATTTTTATATATTTTTCCAGACTTATTTCGAGAAGGATTATTTCTGATTTAAGATTCTTTTAATTTTTGAAATTACAAATGACCGATAGAAGTTATTTTTGCATTTTCGTTGCATTAACTTTAATACAATTTAAACCAAAACCTTTTCTTTTAAATGAGCTAAGCATTAAAATTGGTATTCTCCTCTTAACTTAAATGAATAACAAAAATTATATTTAAATAACTTTGGCGGAAATGTTACAATTTTTACAAAAGTACTCCAATTTATTAAGATTTGTAATTTTTTTTAATTTAAATTAAATTTAATAGCGTTTCGTACCACAAATAAATAAATTGCTAATTTTAAGGGGTCAGAAATTAGACTGTATTTTTAGTCAAATCAGGTATGATATAAAACATGATTTTACGGTTTTATACATACATACAGGGTAATTCGGCAAGACCAACCGATTCTTTGAAGTCTCCCGATTAACGATTCTCTGGTTGCAAACAAAGTAATTCATTTAGAGGTAAAATTTCGAAAGAACGAAGAAAGGAAGTCAATTTTCAACCTAAATTTTTACGAATTTTAATTTTGAACCTTTCTAGATTTTATAGTAGTCGGCGGATTAGGTTATGCGAAAGGCTTTAGAGCGTATTCTTTCGAAAGAATTTTTCTTTATTATTCTGCAATGTCCTTGGTAGGGACTTAGGGCAGTTTGATTTTAGGGGTGTGTCGGAACAAACGTGGATCAGTACACTTCAGGGATTCAATTTGTTTTTTTCGAATCATCCTGCAATATTCTTCAATAGCTAAACTATCGATCCATTAAAGTAGGTTCCTCCTTCAGGCGAGAACCCATCGTATTCATTAAAATGCAGCCCCCATTGCGACTAAAACTGCAATAGTCCTTCTGCCCAGTTAAGGGTCGAACTTTTACACCCTTTCCGTTTAAACTTCTTCAATTTTCACCGAAACCGACTCGCATTAAAGCAACCCCTGTTTGTGCTCTTTTCCAGGTACGTCCCGACAAGACTGTGGGGCTTCAGCGGTCATGTGCAGACAGTAATTCACAGCATCGTCGGGAGGGTGAAGTGCCCTTGGCCCTTAGGAGAGCGGGTCTACCTATCGCTCCACGACGGATCAACGCTCACCTACGACTTGTATCAGCCGCTTAATGAACACGAAGGTAAGTGACATTTTCCTCCTTTTTATTTTATTTTTGTTGTTTTTTTATTATTTTCATCAGTTTCCTCCCATCACCCGGATAAAATTACTTTACAACTTAGAAAACTGCTTTGAAATTATCAAGCGCTTGTTGCAAGTTTTTACAAGTGGAAACAAAACGTCTTTGGTTAGTGGACTGCCTGCGAAAATGTTTTCGTTTAAATAAAATTGATTAAGACTTCACTGCCAACTTTCTGAACTTGATGGTATTTTTTTCGGTTGGTCGAGTTAAAAAGATGTTTGAACATTTTCCGCAATCTCAAAACTTTTGTAATTTTACCCCTAAAAGTTCAACGAAGGATAATAGGTAAAAGATATTATACAATCATTTTACGATGGGCAAAATTGTTCCTGCGGAAAATTCAGAAAATTTATTAACCGTATCACAAATCGGTTTTATCGGATTTTTGAACTAATGACGAAAGTAGGCATAGGTAGGTATGAATTACAAATTTTAACCACTTAGGTGGTTTCATTAATTTAACATTAATACGTATTAACAAATTTAATTAAAGAGTTAATAATGAAAATACTTACCTATATCAAATTTTCGATTTAAAGCAATTCTTTCATTTTAAAATCACGAATAGCAACAAAGAAGTTTTTCATTCAATAGCGTACTATCACTAAAAACAAAATCAAACTAACACTGCATATGGAACTTGACTATGCAAATATCAATTGCACTATCAACTGAATGACAATAGTACCTATTATTTGACTTATATAACAGACGCAAGAGTGATCTCATGAATTTCAAATTTTCATCTTAAAAATTGAGGAACTATTAGACTAACTAGAGGAAAAAGATGCAGTGTTCTTGTTATTTTTGGCTCAATACCTACTACCCTGATCATCATTTTGAAATTTTAAGTTTGGAAACCTAGAAGATCAGAAGGAGGAAAAATTTGAAAGTCGTATAATATTCCAGTTTTTTGAAGGGGGTATAACTCAGCCCTCATTAATAATTTAAAAAAATATATATTTCATGATTTTCGATCATCGAAATATGTGCATGTCGTAATGGTCTAACATTCTGGTAGATTTCAATTTCCTATGTTACGTAGTTTTCGAGAAAAAGCTTTGTGACAGACAAACGGATGCACGAGTGCACTCTAAACAAACTTTCAATGGTCATAAAATAAAAAAAAGGCCTCTTTTAAACATACACTCCTCCTACACTATCATATTTAAATCAAATAATGGATGGCTCGTGATACAGTGAACAGTGATAGTTTATTCATTTGCACTATCAGTGAACAATCAATCATCACATTTGATAGCACTGAGGATTAGTTATAGTGGCAGTGTAATAACCAATGTCCTATACATTTACTGAAAAACGCCCATCTCTGCCCCGAAACGACTGAAATCAATTTTATTTCAATTTGCAACGAGTAATAAGGAATAATTAATATTTATAATTGAAAATCGTCTACCAAAGCTTTATAAATCGGGTTTTCAATTTCAGTCACAAATTGATTAATTACTTTAAATAATAAATTACATCACTTAATTTAACTTAAAAAGGTATATGTTAATTTTAAATTATGCTTACATATTTTTTTTTATTATTTGTAATTAATACACTGAGTAAAATTTTAAATATTAACAGTTTTCTTGCGAGATTTCAAAGAAAGATTATCCCACTTTATCTTAAATGAAAATAATTTCCAAGCGCTATTTTGCAGTCGTAAATAAAATGCTGCATACAATTTGAGCTTAATTATGCCATGCGATGCCTTTTTAACTCAAGCTGCGCGGACCAATTTTATGATCTTGATTATCTCATTATTTATTTATAATAGCTGAATTCAGTTCGTAGTAAGCAAATTATAAAAATTTTTATAGGGTGATTTTTATACAGACATAAATTTCTATCCTCATAATTAGCATACAATGACGGTATGGTGTTTTCAAATTTTAATTAGTCGAATTAATTTAAGTGTACAATGGAACAAACCAAGACAGTTACGAGTAGACATGCAATTCTTAATCTGGGATTTGAAAACTCTCAGGAATTTTATAGAAGATCCGCGAAATTCATAAAGTGTAGCTATATTAATTAGACTGTATTTATAGAGTCATTATAAAAGCTGTTTAAAGTTTTGATAGCCACAGTGGTTATATTACACAATAGGTCTGTTCGATTAGAGAAACTGCCAAGCCCTAGAGTTCTGCAGGGCGCCCTGTGGCGCACCAAGTTATCCAGGTTTTTATGCTGGAATAAAATGGAGCTGTCAAGTATTAAAATACAACTGCTAGCGGCATTTGAAAGACAATTATGTAAAAATATGAAGAATTTATTGATTTATTACTAAGACATTTTTAAATAAATTGTATAAAGTAAAAGCTATAAACAAATCATTTTAAACACTTTTATTTACTGAAAATGAACTCACTCCGTATCAAAATCGCAAACTTCTTCTTTAGAAGCCTTCGATCAGAGCCACAGTTTGTTCTGGATTTTTGTAGCAATTGTCGTCAGTGCGCCATAGTGCGCACTGTGGCTTCATAGATATCTTTTTAACAACTTTCTTATCGAACAGACTTAATTTCCCCTGATCAATAGTCACTAGGTTTATAGAATATGATTTTTTAGCCACTCGACTAGTGGCTATTTCTGAAATTAGTATAATTGGGACCTTTATTCAAAGTACATTTCATATTATGATGATAAACTTTATCCAGCGCACTAGCCACTAGAACTGAAAAGGGTAACAAGGAAGGTATACTGTAAATTAAGTCCACAAGTTAAACGGCTGAGAAAGAATAAAACCGAGCAAGGAAGTCCATTAAATAAAATTAAACAGTCCTACAGCAAGTTGCAGAGGTTTTATTAAACGGAGATTCTCTTTTCTTTTCAAATTTGCTTCTCCCGCATTTTAAGTAGATTTGAAAAAAAAAAACCGACATTCTTTTTCCATTTCAGACGATATCACAGTTGCTATTTGCCCGGGAATCGGGAACTCGTCGGAGAGTGTCTACATCCGGACCTTCGTCCACTATGCTCAATGTCATGGATACAGGTGTGCCGTACTGAATCATATCGGTGCCCTTCCTAGCGTGCAAGTGACTTCATCGCGAATATTTACCTATGGTAAATACAAAATTTAAGTTCATCATCATTTTTATTTAATTAATAAAATTCTATCGATTTATTTTAATCGAAATCAGGACACACAGGAGATTTTACCGAAATGGTCGAGAGTCTAGTCAAAAAATATCCGTCCAGCAATATTGTAGCAGTTGGTTTCAGCTTAGGTGGTAATTTAGTTACTAAGTACATGGGGGAGAAGTTTACAAGGCCGGCGAACGTAATTGGCGGCGTCTCAATATGTCAGGGCTACAACGCTGTAGAGTAAGTGTTGACCTCTCCCCTCTCCCGTCGAGTTTTCGGATGCTTTAAAATGCTATTGAATTAATTTCTGGTACTTCCAGGGGGACCAAATGGCTGCTTAACTGGCAGAACTTTAGACGATTTTATCTGTACGTGATGACAGAGAATGTTAAGAACATTATCATGAAACACAGGCACATATTGCTCTCGGAGGAGGTGAAATCAAGGTATAATTTGAATGAACGAGAAATTGTTGCTGCTGCGACCCTTCCCGAACTGGATGAGGCCTACACCAGAAGAATACACAACTTCACCTCAGTTAACGAACTTTACAAGTGGAGCTCCTCTGTCAACTATTTGGACGGGATCGAAAAACCGATGATCTTTATAAATGCACGAGATGATCCCCTCGTACCCGAGAATCTTCTGAAGCCCATCAAGGATTACTCAGGTGAGTCCTACATTCATACAATGGAGAATAACTTACTCAGCTTAAACTCCGACAATCAGTCTAATTGCCTTAAGTTGCGAACAAATTTGCTCCAGATAGCGCGAACAGCACCCACGTGAGGGTATGAACTGATAGTCCAGTTACGTCATTAACACTTTGAGACCACACCACGTTTAGAATATGCTAGAACTAAATTTTCCTACGATGTTTTTATCAGTTAATCCCTGTCCTCAAGCTGTAAGCGGTCTTCTTATCAGTGGCCATGACTCACACCTTTTCCCAAAGGTGGATGTACCTTTCTAGTACAAATAGAACGATATCAATAAAATTATTGCATTCAACTTTCTTAGACTTTGAGTCTATTGCAAATTCTAAAAAGTTCCCATAGAGATTTTAAAGAATTTACTTATTTCTAAGCTTTCTGTTAATTAGCACACTTATGGGAAAAGTAAATAAAGAGTGATAATTATTAGTTGACTCAAAATATTTTTCCTTGAATCGTTACAACAGAATTAAAGGAAGGCAAACTTGGATTTTATCATTAAGGGTGACTTACATTTTTAGCCATATTTTTAATAAACAAAAACAGTAACAGAATGTAAATTTGATTTCTTGTTACCCTGACCTGGAGAGTATCATGCAAAACTCCAGTCTCTGACCATACTGACCAGACGTGACTATACGTTTTTTTATAAAATTATTTTGAGAAAGTAATAACTTACCGCACGCTTATTCGTGTGGTAAATAGCAAATCTAATTCAGAGTTTTAATTAGATGAATTTGGGTGGGTCCAATTCCCAGAAAAGTCCTTCCTGTGCCATCTCTTGATATTTAAAAATTAAAACATTACGGATAAGTACAGCAGAAAAAAACACGTGTATATTTTATGGGATAAACCGCTGAGATTTGTCTGATAAAATTTAAAAATAATTCTTGATAACGCCCTATAAATTGGAAGCACTTGATTGTGATATTTATTGCTCATAAAAACTTAATTATTGGTAAATCCTCCGAATGAGAGCTGAAAAAATGTGCTCCCGGAAGATCTGGCATTGTGCCAAGAAAATGAGCTTATCTAATATTCTGGAGCCCACGCTTCTCAGTTAACCCGAAGCCTGGAAAATTGTTTCGGTACAAGACGTTATGTAATTTTTTTTCTTCTGCCCCAGAAAACAGCACGAACAAGGGGTTCGGAAGCAAGAATGGATATTTTAAATGTATCGAAGAATCAAGATTATAAAAGAAGCAATATTTCTAAATATTTATCGAAAGTTTTGCATTTCTATAATGACCTATGCTGCTTTTCGGCAACTTTAAACCTAAATATACTTGAGATTTATGTCACCTCTCTGATTTAAAAATGATCTCTTTTGAAACCCATTTAATAATATTCGAATAATGGAAAAAAGTGGTGAACCTTTTTAAGGTAAGGTTTTTAGAAAGGATATAACTACCTAAGTTAATTTTAGAAAATTTATATATCATATTTCGTGGAGATAAGGAGATAGGGTACCTCTTTATCGTCGACTGTCGGACTATTATAAATTTCCTAAATTAGCAATAAAATATTTATTTATTTAGTTTTTTTTTGTATTTCTAAACGAATTATATTAGACTTATTTTGTACTAACAATATCGCAGTTATATATAAACAAAATTCATATAAATTTCACAGAAAGAAACAAACAAAGTCACTTTATGTTTCAATCAATATCAAGTGTTAGATTTCCAATGATAGCTATCATATCAAATTCGGATAGAATTCCCCTGAAATACCTTGTGAAAATTAACTAAATATATTTCGACACGTAATCTGATAATAAACATGAATTGCACTGATATTTTACTTCATTCAATAGAATTTAAATTGAGTTGTTTACATATTACGACTATTACATTACTCTACTTCCAAACCCAAAACATGATTTAACCCTTTGACCGCTGAATTATGTGAAGCTAAACGTGTACTCTGGACTGACTACGTTTTACGACGAATCACACGCAGGGCTGTCTGGTTTTTACGATGGAGCGCATGTTGGATTGAAAAATATGTTGATTGTGATAAAAAAAAAAGCCTTAACCCTTTGAGCGTTATAAACTCAGGCGTTATAGGTCATATTGGGGCAAATTGAATGGCTAAGTGAGAACCCATATTTGCGTTCTTTCCCCAAATGGTTGTGTGGGCACCCATATATGTCTTCATAGCGCTCAAAGGGTTAAGATATCTTAAAATGAAATTCTACGAACAGTACCTATAAAATATTTGAATCAAATTAGAAATGTTTAGCTTATCATTTAAATTATATTCTTAATGTTTTTGCTGTACACTTAAAAACGTGCATATCGAAGAGTTTCATATATTTAACTATTTTCCCACAAAACAAATATTTTGCGGTTACTACGAGTGACTACAAACCCAAGAATAATAACAAAAACGCTTTAAAGGTTCAAACGGAAACCTAAAATTGAGTCATTTAAATTTAAATTACATTGATTAATAATTTTAAAAAGGAATATCATTTTAAAACTTTCCAATCCAAATTGAGGAGGAAGAGCATATTGGACATAGAATCCAAAAAATATAAGTTCAACTTTTGTAGTTTAATCGATTGCCAAAACTGGTTTTAATGAAATTTTTTATATATATTATGAATGTGTTACATACCCATATATTATCTGATTTGAGCCAAACTTAAGCTAAGGTTGAGTTAGACTTAGCATTTTAGTTTGTAGTATTACAGTAGAAGAACTACTATTACTTAAATCAAATTATTAATAGTACGGGTGAGGTAGGAAATATTTTAAATTAATTTTTAGTAATATTAATAATAATAATACTTAATATGCTTACTTTTTTGTCTTTTCAGCGAAGCGGTCTAAAGTTGCATACGTTGAAGTAGCACACGGTGGCCACTTGGGATTCTACGAGGGTGGTCTAATTTATCCGAATCCAGTAACATGGCTCGATCGAGCACTCGTAGCTCTAGTCGGTTCAATAGCATTAAGCCACAATGACCAGTCACAAAAGAAGATCTCACTAGCGATATGAAGGAGATGTTTTCAGCAAACACCTTTCAAATTTACACACCATAAAATCGAGCATTTAACAATGTTTCATGCAGCTTGAGACAACTGCGTAATCTTAGGAGAAAATAGCTTCATATTTTTTATTTTCTTTTTTTTTTTTTTAAGTAGAACTGACAACATTTTCTTTCAAACAGCGCTCAAACTAAATATTTTCTTTAGTAAACACATATAGAGCTAAAGGGGAATTCTGGATATCAAGATAAATTTAAAGAAATCATAAATCGTCAGGATTTTCTTAATCATCTTACAGCAGCCCGCTCTAAAAGAGTAGTAAAAAAGAGTAGTAAGAAAATAATGGTTCACCGCTTATTTCCAGGTATTCAGCCACCAGAGGCCTCCTTAGTTAAGGCAGTTATTGCAATTAATCTGTTCATTTTTTGTGAGGATCCCTTCTTTGTTCTGTCTCAATTCGTTTGTTAATAAAAAAAAAAAAAGAAAAAACAAAAAAAGGCCTTCAAAGATGAATATTTTTCCACGTTAGATGATACATGAGCATAAATGAGATGTAGGCTATTTATTTATTTACAAAACATAGGAGTTTTTATTCCAATTTTTTATAATAAATAAAGCAGGCAGCAAGCAACATTATTAAAAAAGTTGTTGAAAACGTAGATGTTAAGGCATTTATAGTAAGTAACTTTGTAATAAACTGTGTGAGACACCGGCTATGATTGTCGAGGATATAATGAATCAAAACGACGACGATTACGATGCAGTTGTTATAAGAAATTTTTACTGGGGCTCGTTACCCATTTCCTTTTAAGTGTAGATGATTAATCCACAGGTCCCACACTGCCTTATGTGTTATTTGTCTAGCAGTTCTGTACGACCAGTAAGACATTCCGAATTGTCCCCTTAGTATAATAATAGGACGCATATCTTAATATAGTTTCGTATTATCGTTATATGAACTGAGTTTTTTCTTGTTTACTGAATTTACTGAATGTTTAACCCCATCCACCCCCACTGTTTACGCACGGACCTCAAACATTTAAGGTGTTTTGCCATTGTAACGACATACGAAATATTTACAGAACTGCCCAATAACAGCTACGCTATTAAATATAATTCCACGTCACAGTCGATTCCATTTAATGCAGATTTATTGTAATTTTTTGTAAACATAGTACGCTGAATTTGATCTCGTCGAAAGAACTTTTGTATCGTTTGTTGACATTGTAAAATTCCGAGACATTTTCCTGTATTAGTTAAGTGTTTATTTATTTGTTAAAAAATTTCATTTTTTTTTTTATATTAATAAAAAGAAAATTACTTAACTGCTTATCCTGTTGTTATTTTCATTCATTTCATAATTAATCCTTTTCAAATACATTTTTATTTTCTGTAACTCTAGCCTCCCAACCAAATTATTCAAGATTAAATTCGTCGGTGACGGGTGGGACATTTTTTATACATTATTTAACAAAAATTCACATATTCCTAGATATATTTTATGATAAGGTAAAGTAAAAAATGTGAATACCCGTTAAATTAATAGATTTACATGGGTGACGGGTGGGACACAAATTATCGATCTTTCTTTATATTTTCCTTGATTTTAAATTAAAATTCAGATCAAATATGACGAATGCACAATTGCATAAGAAATGGTTAAATTATTTTGTTATTACTTCTATACCTATTCGTGGAAAAAAACAGACTTATGCAATGGAAAAATTCAATTTATTTTGGCTGGATGCTTTTTTCAAATCACTGTAAATTTAAAAGTAGCTTACCTCTGTTAAATGCCCTTGCAATGATCTCAAGCTAATTTAATTCGCTAACCACAACTTGTCGACTTCGACATAAAAATTTACCAATAGTGCTTAGAGTGAAAAATCAATGAGAATTTTTTTTTTTCTATTTGTATATTTCGGACTACTAACGAGCAAATCTATTTTCTTGTTTTTCCTGATAGTGCATTTGTTTTCTCTCTTTCTGTTGATAAATAAAATTTAAACAAAAATTCTACACAGCATCGATTTGCCAAATTTCGCATGCACGCGTACCCCTTTCAGCGCTGTGACACTCAGAAACCTAAAAACCGCATAGAAATCAATGGAAAATCGTCCGTTTTTTTTTTATATCTCAGGTTCTGGACATCGGTACTTAAAATATTTCTTCGGGCCGTGTCCTGTTTTTATTTTCCCTGAAAAGCTTGGCATGTTTTCATAGCCTGGGCAAATTTTCAGCAATTAGAAATAATGCTTAGGGCCAGGGCAGCATTTTTCCTTGTAAAGGGCCCTCTTTCCCTAGGTAAAAACGCGTCCCAATCAGTTAAAAATTCATAACTCGTGCGCACGCAACTTCGGCCGCATGCAAGTTATTGGCCTCGGATTACAAAAACGAAACTACTAACAAGATAGTCTAAATTTCAAGCATAAAATTGTTAACAATACTTAAAACGGATAAAATTTTCTCCATCTTTGATTGCTCCCAGCGTGATCAACAGGTTCACCGAAGCACTCCTCAACCGCCTCGGAAACTTCCCTCTCACACAAGCCTAGGCAGGGCCTTTTGTTGGACCCTTCTTCCTCAGGCACCTCAACCTGTTCCTCAATTTTCGCCAGTGTCAGATTATCGTAGAGGCTTTCAGCCTGCCTGCTAGAGTCGGAGTCCATCCCGGACGATTCTTTGGCCGCGTTAATTTCAGTGTCTGAATGAACCATGGCTTCGTGGAGGATGGATTCATCCGAGCTGCGATCTTCCTGGGGCGCCATCTTTCGTTGCTGCTTCTCGTCAAAGCTTAAAGAGGAGTCTTCTGAAACCGCTTCGGACTCGAAGATCACCTGCCCGTTCTGGATGATGAGCGTAGGCTCTTTTTTGGTGTAGCCACCGTACAATTCCATGAGGGTTGCGCGAGAGAGGTCCAAACCGTCCAGACCCGGGAATCGGGTCTTCGCTCTGTTCGCATCGTGCTCCTTTTTCCGCAATGCCTTCCGCTTGAGGTGAGCCACAACTTCCTCCTCAGTGCGCTCATTCGGTCCGCTTTGATCCGAAGAAAACGAGCTGCTGCTAGATTTTCGCCTCCTGCGCTGAATTATCTGCCGGCACTTGTTTGTAAATCCGCCGATCACCTCGGATATTAGAGCCATCGCTGCAATTAAGTACCCCGCTCCCATCAGCAAAAACATCCCTTCCGTGTCGGCGGTGGTTAGTTGACGCTCCTCCTGGATGATCTCACGCAGGGCGTGTCCAGAGCTCGCCTGGAGCAACTTTCCGGTTACAGATCTTTGCATTTTCCAGGATACCTCGTTCTGCAGCTTCAACATGAGTCCGCTTTGCTGAATACGCAAAATGTACTCGTTGATTCGCTTCGCGTAAACTGAATTTCGTGGGAATGTAAAGGCCACTTGGAACGGAGCGAAGCACTCCTCGCTAAGATGAAGGGCGGATCGCTTGCTTATTACTCTGGTGGTAAAAGAATATTTTTTTAATAATCCCACAATTAGGTATAAATATTCATACTCATTTGTGAAATTCGATTGGACCAGGTATTCCAATTGAGCCCGAGATCCGAGGAAGGCGTAATTCCAGAAGAACGACTGCGTAACATTCCCCACACCTTCTTCAATTGTCCCGACAAATTCCATTTTTTTGTACAATTTCGCTGTTGATGCATGGGTGGAGTTCGCAAACCATTTCTCCCAGCCACCTCTATCTATAATAAAGAAAATGCTTTCATTTATCTCTTATTAGTCTCTACTATTCAAAGGTAAGTGCTCTATTTACTTTTAAGTTTAAAAAGTTAGTAATTAGGGACACTAACAGCAGTTTGCTGCTGATATTGTAGGGCGTAGCAAAACATTTACGATAACTAAGCAAACTGCCCAAAATTAAAATTCTACAACATTTCTTTAACAAAAATATTTTTAACGTAAAAAACTTGATCAGCTTAATTTCTTAAATTTTATTTTGAGAACCGCTCTGAAATTTTTTTTAAACTATGATACAATAGTGGTCCGAAAATGGTACCTTATGGTACACCAGAATTTTTATTGCCTTATTACCTTTGGCATATTTCATTATACTAAAATCATAATAATAAAATCAAACAAATGGAGCTACTGTGCTAATTAAACATTATTCAACTTACCTAAAGTTCCAACTCTGAAGAAGAGTCCAAGGAGATCATTCACAGAATCGACTGTATCAGGGAAAGCTGGCAACGTAACAAAAGCGATAATCGATCCTGTATAGCAGGCGGTGATGATAATTGTGAAAAGCCAATAGAAACCAATAAGAAGACGTGTAGAAAATTTCTGGGAGTTGCTCCAGGCGAACTTCCCGCTAAAGGTTATGCTGTTCGTGAACGTACCGAAAACGTACCAAAACATGTTTTCGAGCTCTCCCCAATTGCCGAGCAGATGGGACAAGGATAGTCGATCGGTGTAGGCCAGAGGAAAGACACCAAGAAGATAAACCGCAGTTAGAGCTACCCAAACGGGCCACTGAAATGGACCCATGATGGCTCGATATCTGAAATTTGATTTATTGGGTAAGTAGACTGACTATCGTAATTAACGAATCCAAACGTAGATACAAAGAAATAATTCGTTGTTATTAAAAGGTTAGTACTTAACTAACTTCTAACTTTCCAGCAGTTCTTTTATATTGGAATTAATTCATACTGATTCTTCTCTTAATAAAATTCATACAACAAAAATCTCAAAGCACTAGTACATCTAGTCTTGAAAGTAGGAGATTTTTACTGATTTCAAATCAACCACAATATTCTCATTCACAAGGAACCAATTTTTGGCTTCCCTCCTACTAAGTAATTTGTTTCATTTTAAAATATTGTCCATTATTCGCTAGACTTACTTTGGTAAAGCCTTCGATGCAAGAGTGATGAATGCGGCACAGTCCCTCGAATGACCTGCGGACATATCAATGCTCGTCAGTCGGTCTAGCGTGATGTATGCTCCCGCCATTCCAATGTCTGCTCGCCCAAGTTCGACTTCTTCCCTGACTGCTTCTCCAGA
The DNA here is from genome assembly GCA_963969385.1 of Philonicus albiceps. Taxonomy (NCBI): domain Eukaryota; kingdom Metazoa; phylum Arthropoda; class Insecta; order Diptera; family Asilidae; genus Philonicus; species Philonicus albiceps. The sequence goes on from OZ017775.1 coordinate 30,884,069, forward strand.
CCTAGATATTTACCTCCTGCTAAATTTAGGTCTCCCTTTACATACGTTTTCTTAAACTTACCCCAAATAGGCAGTGTTTCGTGGCTCTACAATTTCGTAGGAGAAGTTCAACTTCATTGAAATGAGTTTTATAAGACGATATTCCACCCCCTCCCAAATTATGTTACTCGTCCCCGTCTTATCGATGGTTCTAGTACGGAAAATAAATGGAGGCTGATTTACGGCTGATATAAGGAAGCGATGACCTGAAAATCCAGTCGCAAATTTTGGAGGGAACAAGTTCACATGAGGCCGAGAGAGTTTTCCCCGGATCCAACTTGTTAGAACTACAGGTGAATTTGAACCTAAACCGTCTGCGTACAACTTGTGAGTGTACATCACGTGCGGACGTTCCTAAAGTGGTATATCGTTGGGATGTAAAAGTAGTCAATTATGGACTTACAACAGTAATTTAAAAAGTTTTGTTTGTCTCACACCCCCTGAATAGTTTATCTAAGTGTATAGTTTAAAAATTAAATAGAAACAATTTGGAGCGAAAAATATTTTCATTAACTAGTTAACTAGTAGTTATTTATTATAGCGAGGGAGGGCGCAAATTCCTCCCCCCCTGGGACTAGAGCCTATCATTGGTGTAAACTCTGCAACGCTGAAAAATTGGATAACTCGACAAGTGGGTTGAACCCACGGGCAGAGATGGTTCAGTATATCAACTTTTAGATTTCTTAGTCGCCCAAACAGGAACACTGCCAAACTCTTGCTTAGTTTAGGTAGGAATAATTGCAGGATGTTGGTAAGGACGATTATGGGACACAACACATTTGGCAAGCACTTAGCTACCTTAGGGATCATCAGCAATAGCGAACGGTCTCCTCTCTTGTAATATTGGGATTTTTTCGCTTTCAATCGACGATATCCCTATCCCTAGTGTATTACACTGCTTTTTCCCAGCATCCTTCATATACATTTTTAGGTAATTACTAAAATATTACCATAGGTTTCTAGTTTTACTTAGTAACCAACTTTACTTACCCTTTTCGGATCTGCTGTAAGTGATTCTCCGATAACGAGGAGATTTACGATATTCGATGAAGCCTCCGAGGATAGAAAGTCCCTCAACTTCCATTGGGAGGATCTCGCGACCACAATAACTCTATTCTCCGTCTGAGGTCCGATGATGCTCCTGGTCATTTGCGGATCAGAGGTGAAAATGATGTAGCTCCTGCAAGTGTTGTCCCCTTCCTCAATGAGCCTTTTATTTTCCAACTTGAAATCTTGTCCAATTTTTCCGTGATAGAAAGTGAGCGGAAATTTCTGAATATGCTAATTACAGACGATAAATTTGTATGAGACAAAATCTTACCCTAAACAGATTTTGTAGTATAAAATTTTCGGAATTTTCCACATAAGTGTCGTAGAGCACAAACGGAGGACACTTATCCAAATACTCCATGGCAATTTTACTTAATAGTGAAATTAAGGAAATCGACTGATCAAATAGTGCCGAACTGATCCCAAATTTTGTATCCCAAACATCACTTTTCGTTTTCGGATTACCGCGAAACGTCGGGTCTACAGATCTTTTTTGCACTCGACTATACTCCTTCATAAAATTCTCGTCCAATCCACGCATTTTCGCGAGACCATTTTTTTCACATAAGTGGCACTCTTTCGCAGCGAAGGTAATATGCAGGAGTAAAAGAAGCAGCCCCAGAGGCAACTCCATGGTTGGAATCGGACTGAAAACCTTGGTGGTAAGACTACCGGAAAATAGACCAGGTTGAGGAAATATTGAAGAAATGAGGTGCGTGTATTATTGAAACCAATCGGAGATTATTAGCGGAACACCTGCGATAATTGAAAAATGAAAGTCAAGTGCAGCCCTAGGTTATTTTTGGGTTGAACACTCGGAGTATTGCTCCAGTGGCTTTTATACGAAACAACTATTTTTTATATTGATATAGGTCTGTCTGGCATTTTTAGAATATTTTTATCTTTAATAATTCTTTGCAATTTATTTTATTTATTCTTCAACGCTCAAAAGGAATAGGAACCTAAAATAGAGAGAATATGAAAAGTTGTTTAGGCAAATTCGGATCTGCTAAAGCAAGTAGCCTTTAGCCGATACAATAAGTATTAGACCCTTCCTGCTTACTTAACCTAAAAACGTTTGTCTCAATAACTTTAGTAGGAAGTCAATAGATTTTGCTATTGTAATGGTTAAATATTTAGAAAAATTATTAATTAATTAAACAACGGGGTCAAGTAAATAAAAGTTCAGTTGTTCAATTAGACTGTTTTTATTCATAAATATAAAAAATAATAAAACATGAGAAAGATATCGCAGAGAACCTGACTAATGTATAATAACTTGGTATGATTCGAGCAGAACATTCGGCTTGCGTCTTAGGTCTACGAATTCAATCCGGAACGAGTAAAATTATGAGAATAGAACGAAATACACGATATAAGGCTGACAATTAGCGAATGTGAAGTGAGATTAAATTAAAATACGCGGATAAAACCGAGAATGAATTGAAACATGTTTTGATCTTTCGGCGGCTTATTCCTTGGTGGCTCTACTCCTAAGTAGCGCCGTTTCGTTTCTAAAGTAACATGATAAAATGAAATTGAATACATTGAACCACTCTTGTAAGCAACAAGTGATCGTCACACACTAAAGGCGGTTTCAAGCCCCGGGGGAAACCGTAAAGTGCTGTGTATTTTTCTTAAGTACCTAAATTCAGGCAGTGGCAACTCCGATTGCAACACCGCCCAAGAACGCTGTTAAGAAAATATGGAGTTCGTTCAGCTTAGGACCGTTTTCATCACCGATCAGCTTCGTGTACCATTTCTTTGCCTTCTTCTTTTGACCCTTGAGGATATCTTCGGCTCGATCCATTTTCCGATCGATGAAACGCTCCGTCTGCAAAAAGGAAATTTGGAAAATCTCACTAATTTTGGCGACTCTTCGGACATACTTTTGAGAGTAATTTTTTCTTGTTTTCTCTGCCATTTTCTAGTTGTATTTAAATATTCTTTGCTTGGACTTCTTCTGACGCGATTTAAATTGTAGTCATGAGCTAGTTTTAGTCAAATCAAAACCACAACGAATAATATGATTGCATTTTTTTCGGCCCTAACAGAAAATTAGTAAAGAGCAACCAAATTGCGCCGGATGTTATTTTAATTCATAAAACTTTTATAAAATTTTTACCTACAAGCGAAAATGAGAATGAATAAAAATATTGCGATCGTTCAAAATCTCGAATTCAAGTTCTTTTGAAAATCAATTCTATTTTATTAAGAATTTAAAATTTCGAGTGATATGCGATTACGTTTCCTGCGTCTTAAACTGTTTTACGATAATCCTATAAAGTTAAATAATCCGTCTGTTCGTAGAAGAAAGACTAACAAGAAAATCTGTGCAAAATTCATACCGCTTACTTTTAACTAAACCGACACAAATATTAAAGCTACCATCCTTTAAACTAAAACCTTTCGCATAAGAGCGACATTAATCCAATATAATAAAATAAATCTCGATTGTTGCAATCAAATTCCCATATTTTTCTATTTTTATTGAAAAAATAGCTTCGAGAGCTATACAAAATTAAAAATAATGCATAACAAAAGGCCTAAAATCATTAATATACAGCGACTTTGGTGCATTTCGTAATTATAAACTATATTTTAGAAAAAGCTATCATATCGTGCGGGTCAATCCCCTTTAGGCACACCCAATCCCGATGAATAGTCCCCCAATAAATGCAGTCACAAACAGTGTGTTTTCTTTCGCTAAATTAGCAGCCTAGGAAAATATTATGGGTCGTATTTCTTTAATATTTCATTTAATTAATAAACCGAAATTTCCTATCTTTACCTTATCCATCCAGCTGGGTGCCTCGCCAGTGACTGCTTCTTCCACTTTGTCGCTAACTCGGTCCAGCTTGCTTGAGACTTTCGACCAATCAACCGAAATGTAGCCCTGCGTGTGTGCGACTTCGACGAGGATTATTGACCCTCCGATGGCAAATGCGGCTATTTTACCTACTTTCATTGTAGTGTAGCCGGTTACCCTGTTGTGTAAAGATCTTATCTTAATACTTACTTCTAAATAGGAATCTTAGAATTAAAAATAATTAGTCTTTCGGCACGTACGAAGTAAGTCTTAGTTGTGCGATAAAAGATGAAACTTTCTCTATCCGATAAATAACTTGATTTCTTCCTTGAAAATTAAAGGCATCCTATAAGTGAAAAATTCATCTGAGACTAAAACTGAGACTCCTGAAATATTACAATCCACATGTCGAAATTTAAATCTGGACAACTTTTAAATAAACCCAAGTTTCAAATTATAATTTCTATAAAGGTCTTTTCCTAGCGTTTCCTAGAATTGCGTGAGGCGGTATCATCGATTAACATTTTTACATGGTAAAAAGCTCTGAATTTCTTTGTTTTAGCGTTGTTTTTCACACCGCTTTATGGATTGTAACAAATTAACACCAAGCAGCTGGCTGGATAGAAAATTCTGAAATCGCTACCGCACGGTATATGAATATTAAGCAAGACGAAGAAACACGAAGGCCTGTTTGATTAATAACAAATCCAGGGCTCATTTCTGGATAAGTTTCTATTTTAGAATAAATGCCTTTTAAAACAGAAAAATGTAGTTTTACTTGCATAAAATATTCAAATGAATCCAGCGACCTAGACCTCGCCGGCAGCGAAGCATTGATCACTTTATCTGACTGATCCAAGGCTATTTCTGATTTCACCTGCTTTTGTCAGTTTGTTCTAAAAGCTCGGCTCTTGGGGCCACCTGCTAGATCGCAGCACCCAACCCCGTACGTGCCAAAAATAGCGAAATATCTCGAGGAAATGATGCGGATCCGTGACATCACCGCACCAACAATGCATGTTGCTTACCATCCCGAAATGGCCCCAATGACGATCTGAGTGCCGGCCGACTTCTTGCTGATGTCGCCGAGTACTCCGCCTAGGAACTTTGAAGCCTGGTTCGACATCTTTTCGAGTTCTTTGTTTTCTAGGTCCTTCTTCGATTTTGTCCAGTCGCTCATAATATCTGGAAGAAGAGGAAAAAAAACACGAAAAGGGCTTCCTTCAGTCGCTGTTTGTAATTTTTTTTACGTAACTCAACCGCGATTCGGAGGTTCACACTGGCACCGGACCTCGCAATCAATTTTTTTTTGTAGGAATGACTCTTATTCAAAACGATGAGATGCTACGTGTTAAATCACTTTTAAATTTAGAATATTTGTCAGGCCGAAAAACAAATGAAGGCACCGATTTAAGCCGACAAAAGCCCCGTCGCTCATGTGACACAGGGCCCAGCGCCTACTGTGTGGGCCCGGATTTTGAAAGAAGCACGGACAAAATAAATGTTTAGAAATGTTCATATTTACCCCTTCTTCGCCTGAAGAACTTTGCTACCCTCGAGTTCTTGAACTTAGTCCTGAAATTCGCAATTTTTCCAGCAGAATTCTGCACTTACAAAACCGTACAAGAGAAACGGACCTGTTTTTTGCAATTTGTCAATTTTCGGAACTAATCGGATTTCTTCGGGTGATGTGGTGAATTTGAGCAATTGTGGTTGATATCTTTGTTATCAGTTGGTCCAATTTTCGGGAAATTTCTATATTATTTTATTATTAGACTTAATAATTATCTCGAAATAATATAATTCGATGCATTTCTAAAACATATATGCAAAATTTCTGTAATAATAATTTTTATAAAATGAAATGAATAAAATGAAGTTGTTCCCATTTGTGCCATTAATCCACCCCGAATTACGTCAGAGCGGTCTACCAACAGCTTAGTGTAAAAATTTCAATATGGCGGGACGTGTCTTTTTAAAATAATGAAAACTAGTTTGTTTACTTATTTTTAGTGTTGCGAATTTCCGAACATATTTACAAGCGCAATTCCGCGACGAGTGCGTCCGAAACGGTTGTGAACGGCATAAAGTGAATTATCTCGTGCAATGGAGCCGGATAGCGACGATCTCAACCTGACAACGCAGGAGCTCCAGGTTCTGTCAGAATTGGACAGGTTTGACATTTCTCAAAATTTTGTCATGCCGCCCGCTGGTGACATTTTCATTGATGCGGCGTTTTTCTCCTTCGTCCCCGAATGCATGCTACAATCCAATCACCCGCAAGGAGTTTACTTCTCGCATAATGAAAACAATTCCCTTCAATTTTACTCCACAGCCGACAATTTGGGTTCCTCAAGCTAACCTCACCCGAACATGCGAAGACGCGCGCGATTGTGCTTAAAGCTGTCAAATATTTGGAGCGAATGCTTATCCAGGCCCAGAAGCAAAAGGAGCGCCAAAAATTGCGGCAGCCAAAGCCCGGCGAGCAGAATTCGGCCGGCTCCGATGCAAATTTCAAGATCAAAACCGAAAATATTGATGTCGAAATGGAGGAGAAGGCGTCCGACCTCCAGCGCGGCACCACCAACAGTCTCGGGGACCCCGTGGTCAAAGTTGAAATCGAGGACGTCGAAATGAAGGATTTGAGCCACGAGAACAACAATGAGACCGTCGAGGCCGAGAAGCAGATTAACATCGATCCCAGGACGTACTGCAAGCTTGGGCACTTTCACCTGCTGCTGGAGGACTATCAGAAAGGTGGGGAGTGTGGTGCATTCCGACTGTAACCGTTGCTTACTCTCCATTTCGTCTCTAGCTCTTTCTGCTTACCAAAAATATTTCAATCTAAGGCCTGACCACTGGAAGGATAAGCCATTTCTCTACGGACTGGGAATGGTCTACTTTCACTACAATGCCTACAAGTGGTGAGTACTACCAAAACCTTTTTTTATGCTACAGCTCCACACATTGGAGATGTGGCTTTTGGATTTTAAAATTTTTTCCGAAGCAAATTGCCGTCAACAGTGTTTCTAAATTGTAATGCATAAAAAAGAAGAATAGAGAAAGTTAATAAAAAATTAGGCTTATCGCACTATAGTCAAAACGGCTTGGAAACAGTCGACAGTCATACCAAATACGTTCGATTAAAGTTAGGAAAACCAAAGCAATTTTAGTTATCGAGTTAAACGATTCTACCTAACGCAATTTAAATTGCATTTATTCCAATTAGTCGCTTTCCAATCATATGCATAACTATCTAAATTCCGGGTGTGAAAAAAAAATATGGAGTAGAAGGGAAACTTTTCAATCACCCTGTTGATAGTACTTCACTATTTTTATAATAACACACATCTTTTTAAGCCATAGAGTTTCCAAGATTTTGGCTAATTTTGCAAAAGCAAAATTTTTTTTAATAATTGGAATCTGGAAATTAACATTACTGATTTATTCGCAATAAAACTTTACATGGAAAACTTACACCTATCAATTATTTTATCAAATATATTATAATTACTTTGACAAAAATAACATTTCTAATTTAAAAGGCTCTATATATTTAAGGATGCCGTTGAATCACCCTGTGTTATGATGTACGACTTGCAGAATATTCCAAAGCAAACCTTACCCGAATATTTTTATCCATCGCTGTTTTTATCCAATCCTTGATCAGAACCTGGAGTGGTTTTGGCTTATTCTGACAGAGGTCGGTGTTTTAATTTATGCAGGGGTTTCCAATAGAAATTACCAGAAACGACGATTTTAATATAGGGTGATAATAAAGAACCCAACGTTATATTCAAATAATTTAATATAACAAAATATAGAGTAGTGTGATAGTACAAAAAAATTAAAATATTTAACTACGTTGGGTTTTTTTTTTTTGGATATGTTAAATAATGCTCCTTTTTTTACAGGAAAAAATAAATAATTTTATTTCCTTATCCTGCTCAACGCCTGCTATTTATTATAATAAGCGCGTATATAAAAATAAGTCAAGGGGTCAGGTACAGGGTAAAGGGTAAATATTTTAAACTAATCGATTAACTAATCATTTGATTAATCGATAAAGAAATAATCGATTATCATGGGATATGATTAGTCTCGAGTAGAACGCAATACTGTAAGTATGTCACATAAAATATTCATTTAATGTTTCTTAAAATAATCAAAGAACCGTCGATAAATCAAAGGAAAATAATCATATGATTATTCGATTAATCGAATCATATTAATCGCTTATTGTATATATTTTTATTTTTCGCATCATATTATTTCATATGTAAGAAAAATTTTTCTTTTCCATATCTTACTAAGAAAGTTTTCGAAATACGCAATAAAAACAGATGATTGTCAGTTTTTGTATTGATCGATTGATCGACTCAGAAATAACAAATAAAAGCAATTAATCGAATAGTTTTGTTATGCATAGCAACCAAATGGAAAAGTTCAATTAAATCTCAAAGCACCAGGGTTTTACAAGTGAAACAACGTTTTTATTTTTTACAAAAGTTCTAGACAAAAACGAGTAGGAAGGAAAAGGAAAAACGTTCTTTATATTAAATTTAGAAATGTTTATGCACTACCTAAAGATATTTTTAGGTAGCTTATTTAATGTTTTGTGAAGTTATTTAAGCAGATGACTTTTTAAATAGTTAACAAACCTTCAACGTAAAACCTCAGTATAGCGAATTCGGAAGCGGTAATGTATAAATTGAAATTTCCCTAGGTTTATAACTAACATCTGTCAAGATGTTCTGAAATTAACGCATTTTTTTAAATAGCCCTATAAAATTCTTTTGAAAAATAACGTAAAAAATATCGTAATACATGCTACAGCAAAAAGGGTTATAAATTTGTGAACTGAAATGGCGTGACAATGAAGTGTTTTTCTTTCTTGTAACTTTAGACGTTCTTACATAAAAAACATTAAACACCCTGAGTTAGGTTTATTTACGACAGCAGAGAACAGTCGTCAGGTATGCGACCATAAATTTCTTTCTACCAATAACTTTTGAATTACGACACCAAAATGGTAACTAAAAAGTCGTTTGTCGATTATCGCGCTGCATAGCTCTCTTTAAAAAAAAAATTTCAGACGAATCCTTCAAGGATATTCCGCCGAGTTTGTCCACTTTTGGGAATGTTCTTCAGCCTTAAAAAATTTTAACTCTATGGCCATAAAACGTCTGGGAGGTTTAATTTAACGTTCCCAACCGAACTAAAACAAATACCAAAGTGGTTTTACGGTTGTCTTTTACGACTCGTTTGAAGGTAATTAACCGATACTTGCGGCGAACAAGTTGCACTTTATTGCCCTACAATCGACTTAGGATCATTTAAACACCTTCCGGAGGTACGCGTCCGACTGTATATTAAATTTAGTCCTTCCTGGAAAAGTCCAATGTTTTATCCTTCTTTCGAAATTCGTATCTGAAGAACAGAAAATTGTCTGACACGAAAACAAATAAAATGGGGGAAAGTATCTCACTTTTTCCAAATTCGCAACCAGACAAAAAAGATCGGTATTTTGTGTGCAAAAATTCATTTGGCAGAAAGGTCAATTACCGATCCGAACCGCCACCGCCTGGCTGTTGCTAATTCTGTTTACGTTTGAAAGTTGCGAATTCGCGAATTCGGCGATTTCACGTTTACCGCCTTGACGTAGGTCAGGGACGCGCCGTTTATTTTTTTTATGTTTTATTTTTTCTATTTTTTTTGGTAATCATCTCAATTTAGATTAGGTAGCTTTTTAGAAGGAAAGCCTTGACAAGGTCAATGGCTGCAAATTTTTTTGCACTTCGCAGCTTAGATCTATTATTGCCCCATTCATTCACGCTGACATGCCGCCGGTGGTGCTCCGGTATTTGTTTTGGTTTGCACACCTCAATTGTGGGAGGTTTTTCTTCTTTTTTGTTTTTTTAAATTTGCACGGCATAATTTTTTTCGGGCTTGTTCGTTGTTTGATAAAGTTGTACAGGTGTCGGTTGTATTGTCTCAATTTCTTCTGTTTAAAGAAACTAGAACAAAACACATACGTTTTTCAAAGTCTTACGAATAATCTTTGAACTGTGTGTTTTTAAATTTTACCCTACTTTAGGTTTAAGATTCATATTACTTCGCAGCCTATAAGGCACTCAAGGTACTTCAAGGTACTTGTCTGAAATTGAATTTTCTATTTTAAAGATTCCCTCCCAACCGACTTGTTTAAGGTCCAAACACATAGCTTTCGATCCGTTTCGATCAATCGGATTTTAAATCAAACCGATAACTAGGTTTCTCCAATCAAAAAATCATTTTTGTTTTTTTTTTGTTAGAAGAATTTATGTAAAGTTTGCAATACGTATGGATCGCGCTAGTAGCGTTCAAGTAAAACTCGTTATAAAATCAAAACTAATTCTTACCTCGGAATAAAATGTTAACAGAATACTTTTATGGTATAATGACGGATTTCTACGTCATTTGTAAATTGCCCCCTTAAATAGGAGGATAATTTTATAGACCTTTATTTAAAATGTGGGAAACAAATCGAATTTTAGTTTGAAAACAAATAAGAAGCCTCTTTAGAAGTTATACTCTAATCGCTGAATTTTTAGAACCTGTTATAATTAGTTAGTTTGAAAAATAGGAACAGGATAACGCGTCTGTTCGTGTGCCAAAGTTTTTAAAAAATTGGTTTGAACATGAAGACATACGTCTATTGGACTTGTTAGACTGTTAGCCGATTTCAAAACGGTTACAGAACTTAAAAAGTTCATAAATATTTGGTGGAACAACATTCAACAGAAAGTTTTTCAAAATTTAGTCTATGTCAAAATGAATATTTTTATGTTTGCGATCTTCTCACGGATTTTGATGAAATTTCGTAAAAACATTGGAATCAAACTGAACCTGTTTCATTTTCTTACTGAAATCTGATTGCAAATAAAAAATTCATTCTTTTTCTTTAAGACAAGGTCTTGGTTTAATTTTAATCTTAAGAGTTCTCTGTGTTTAAGCGAATATTTATCTCTGTATTCAAATTTTCAACTTAGTAGTGTATGCTCAAAAATATAATTTTGGTTCATTTGGCATAGATGTAAACGAAGGATCTTTATCAGTGTTTTCCAATTTGATAATTTATAAATTTTTGTCCTCGTCATTGCTTTAATTTATTTCCTACTTTCTCGAATTATTTCATAAAAAACGAAATTCTGGAATTTCTCCAAATTCGAGGCAAATAAATGTGTGCAGCCGCAGGAGTTTAATGCCGTCTAATCGGACCAACTTCAGCAACCCACACACATCCCTCGGCCTCAATGATTCCAACAATTTCTGGGAGGGACTCCCACTCTACCGTGGAAGTAGTTCAAGAACCTCAAAAATGGGCCGGCGGGCGACATAATATTTTATACCTGTCCCGTCCGTCTACGAAATTGATTAGAGCAACAAAAGTTTTCGGTTTCCCTTTCTGAATTTGCTTCTCGGTCAATTCTCTTTGCGGCCACATGAGCACCAAAAAGTGTGCGATGGCAGGAAGACGAACAGCAGCCTCACCATCTCACATGATGCCAACAGCCTGGACCAGGGCATCAACGGGGCGCTTTACCGCCACCATCCAGATGCTGGAGTGCAGAGTCCCGATCGGGCGTGACTCCGATTCCCTGGGAGCCCATTTGTGCCGCTATGGTTATATGGTGAGGAGTCTGAATGGATTTTGTAATGAAGGATGACGTCCTATTTGCCTGCTACTAGACCTGGGCCGTGTAATCCCTCCGCGCTCCGGGAACTGAGAGATGAAAAACAAGGGCCGAGCCCCGATTTAAGCACACATCTCCGGCGAAGCACCGAACTGCTGGCAGCCCAAGCGGCAACGGTTCCTCTTCCTCTTCCTCTCCCTCAGTTTTGCTACTTCTATTCCTCCTCGGCCTGGGCTGGCACTCTCATCTGACTTTCCACCTTTTGCCTAGTTTTGTTTTGGGCGAGATTTGTGCCCGATTGCTTTGCCCCTGCGCCTCAATTCTTCCCTGTCTTCCACGCCCGTCCAGCATCCGCACTCCCAGCTTATGGACCAAATTGGCCGCTTGAGGAAGGGAGGGATGCGGGCGAATCGAGAGGGCTTTTTGTTTTCATCATCATCATCATCATCATCGTCGTCTCTGTTTCTGTTTCTGTTTCTGTTCACGCGCCGTTCATCTCTGCCGTCTCTAATGATTCCTCCTCCTCGGGCTCTTCCTATTCCGCATCTTCTCCCTTTTGTGTTATTGTTTCTGTCTGCAAACGCACCTTTCTGGCCTCCTTCCCTCCTCGCCCCCGTGAAGGTTTCAACGGTGCCCGCTTATGTGGTCACGTCCGCCACTAGAAGGAGGAAAGAAATGGAGAAGAAAAGCGATTTGAGGAAAAACTAAGCAAAGTTTTCCTATTATTATTATTTATTTTTTTTTTTTTTATACGTATTCCCTTCCTCCCTAATTAGCGAACTAGCCCCGGGAAAGATGATGGTGCTCACTGTAAACAATGAACGACGTGTCAATGATCCTCTCTTTAATTAATGCACGGGAGATAAACCGGAGGAAAACAAGAGAAGAAAGAAAAAGTAAAGAAAAATAACACCCATCGGCCGCTGAGGTGATTATCGTAACGGTAACACTTTTCTTATTTACATAATGTAATTCCTGCGGAAATACATACATGCAGCACATGCACAGCTATGTATACATACTTGTTCCGATTCTGAGGAAAATTAATGCACTGTTGCCAGAAAGGGGTTTTCTGGTTTCCGATACCGAAACCGATACCACGCCGGGATACATGTGTGTGGTGTGTGTATGTGTGTATGTGTATGAATTTTCCCCCAAGGACACAATTTTGTAACTGTTTTCTACATAGTCCGGATGGTCGCTGGTACAGAAGCAGTATTGGCAACTCGCTTTTCCGGGAATTTCCTTTCAATTATTCGGTCCATCTGGACTATAGAGAAAATTTTACATCAATTTAGGCAGGATTTTGCCCTAGATTATGAATTCATAAATGAAAATACTCGACTTAAGCTTTCCAAAACTCTGTTAAGGTTCACACAAATGCTCAAATCATTTTCGATAAAAATAAAGTTGAAAAATACAAAAGACCGTATTTTCATCATATTTGAAAAATTAGCAAAAAATAGAAGTTTGTAACGTGGCTTAAATTAAAGCCTGTGTACTGTAATTAAAAAAATACCATATGCAGCTGTAAGTCAATTGAACGGGCTGTAAGGTAAACAGTCCCACAGTTTTTGGCGTTCGGTATTCTAGAAGAATGGAGTTTTGCTATTAAGTAATTTAAAAACCGTTCAACTCTTTATTTCTTACTTATATTAATTTTTTTTTTAGTTCTATACTATCCAAAATCATGAGTAATTTAACTAAAAACATAATACCCTTATCATTTCTATGAAATTAATTAACTTAAACGACATTTATAAAATTACCTTTATCTCTGGTAATTGTTACATAAATGACATTTATTTTTTGATGAGATAAGCATTTTGCCACATATCGTTAAGTGTCGATTGGAGTGGCTATTTCCTTGTGGGTCCACTATCCAGTCGTTCGGTTAATAAGATACAAAATTTAATAGCAAATTTAAAACTAAATGTTGTATACTTAAATATGCTCGTACCTATGAAATATTCATTAAATCTTAATTGTTTCGCTTAAAACGCACCTCTATTTGTTTGACAATGCAATAACTTCTCGGTTTCAATAAAATTTGGCCTGTTTCTATGTTATAATCATGCACTAAAGTTTTATTATTAACAATATCAGTTCAACTTCTTAGTGATCTGCTAGTTATAATTTAAATCCAATATTTACCACAGGTGATTAGAAAATCAATTTTTTTAAGTACTTATATTACCAGATTGTAGGTTGAGATTAAATTAAATTGTAAATGGATAGTGTAACGCTATTTTGAACTTATAGCGATAGTGATAGCAGTAGCTTTTTTGATCACTTAACATGCCTTTTGATTATTGCAGAAAAGTAGGCACAAATTTAATTTTAAATTCTGTCAGTAGAACGTTGTAATTGATAAACTTATCAGCATATCGTCTTTACATGTTCTACTTCCGCTCTTTAGGATTATTTTGCATTGCTTTTATTTTTTTTGCAATATTTACAACATATTTTTATACTTTGTGTTGCGCAAATAGAAAATGTTTTACTTCGTAATCTCTTTAAGTACTTTTTTGTTATATCTATTAATTTTTAGTTCACACAGGCAATTTGTTTATAAAACTCTAAAGCAATTGATCAGTTACAAGAAATTTTTGTTACTTTTCCCATTTAGAAACTCCATCACAATTTCACATCTGTTATAACGATCCGGTGTAATAGCAATGTTTTTAGTTTACCTGTTGAGGGAAGAGAATGAAATGTTGCTTTATCGTTTTTCTTACTTAAACTTATCAAAAATACAAATAATTATTAAAGAGATTATCTAAGAAATGTTCGATTCAAACGTTACATGATAAATTTAACCCATTTGCAGTTTGATGAAGGTATGTTTGAAAAGTTTTTTCGGGCTTCCGAAAGCATCGTGTCAGGGACCTGATGAGCCATAACTGCTTTAAAATATACCAATGCATTTTGCAAAGTTTAGTTTCTAGTAAATTGCACCCCAAAGCGATTTGACACATTTTCCTGTTTGTTCTAGACTAGCGTCTTATTTTTAATAGTTAGCGAGTGACGCACAGTGGTCTGTAATCCAAAAAAGCTGATCAAATGATGAAAACACTATTCAATTTGCAAGAAAATTTGTATATTGGGATTTTTGAGGTCACTGATAACGATTTTGACGTTAAAATTAATAAATCCAAAATGGTGAGTAAAATTCAACCTGAAAACTATTTTCATTACAATTTCGAGGTAGCTGATTACGATTACGAAGTCAAAATGAATGTGTCATTAAAAACTGAGTAAATTTACAGTGAAATATACTCACAATCCAGAAGAGGCTTGAAACAATCGGAAAGGGAAAATAAAGAAATTGATTTAATATAACCGTTTTATTATTAATATAGAGGAGAAAACAACAGAAATGCTCAAATATTGGGATTTAATACAGAAAAGTGCTCAATTCTCATCCGTCTTGAGAAGTGGATTTACCTTGTCAACACTCTTTTTCATCAAAATGATAACATTTTCCAACGACTACACGTAAGAGTTTCATAAAATTATCACCTTTTCTTTCGTGTCACAGCTCCACGAACGCATACATTAAGCGAATGGCAGCAGCATAGACGCATACAGTGTCATCGTTCCGAAATCATCGGATTCATGCCAGCAGCAAATGCATCTGTTTTTGTTATGTTGTGCTTTTTTACCCTCTTTGCCTCCTCCTCACCCGAAAGGGGATTTCGAGACGTGAGGGACAAGAACTCCGACCAAGCCAAGAGCGCACCGATGGTACTCTTTTTGAGCTCAGTTTTTAACGATCGGCCACCGCTTGCGGACGTGCTGTCCCGTTTTTCCCGTTTACTGCCTTTTTAAGGACTTATTTTGTATAAGGATAATTTTCGATTATCACTCATTAATTTATCGATTAAAAATTAATAAATAAATCGTAGAGTACTCGTAAGATTTTAGTCGCCTCCTAGGTAGGGTATATCCCGTTAATCGTCGTCTTCGGTCAGTTCAATCATCAGCGACGACCGTAGAATTTTTCTCAAAGGAAAATTTGTGTTCATTTTCTTCGACGAATGTGTGTTCGTGTGTTATGTGTGTGTTTGTGTTTCGTGTGTCATATATATATTCGCACGTAAACTTTTCGGTGTACAATATGTGTGTATGTGGTGTGTATCGCATGTAAAATTCTTTTCCTTCTCTCAGCTGAAAAAGTAGAAAAGTGAAGAAATCGTGTAGCTGTGTGTGAGCCGTGTGCACCGCGATCAACGTGAACGTGTCCGTAAGCTGGCCGTATTATTCGTAGCGCTTGCTCGCTCTCGCTTATCAGTGGCGTATGCCGAATGTGTTCATTTTCCACGTAAAACAACAATAAATATATTAAATTAAAATAAGGGAAAAAATATAATTGCAAAATATTGTCAAGAGGTCCGTTGATTTGGGGTGGCCAACAACGGATCTGCTACAACCGCTGCCGAAAATCTCGCGAATTGATCAATGCAAATGTTTTGATATCCGATCGCTGCCGCACCAGAGCAAACGCAAGTGTTTCGTAATACCGTAAATCACCGTCAACGGGAAGGACGGACGGACGGAACGCGGAGGCGCAATCGAAATAAAATCGACAACGACAAACGTCGACAACTCCACTGCCTGATGATTGTGTTCTAATTTTTTTCCTCTTTTGGGCGAATTCATGTGTTCATCGCGTTTCTCTGTTTATACACAAGGGAAATCGCCGTATTGTTCTTCTGCCAGTGCTGTTCGCCTCTTCGCCGCACGAATTAGGGGGAGAGCATCGCACGTATATTTAGAAAATAAGGGAAATATTGCGAGATAAATTCACACCACCTGAGGAGGCTGTTGGGTATACACGGGAGGGGGAAAAATTTTTACTCTTCGTATCGCCGCAAGTTGTACCGGGGCCAGCCAAAGCATTGCTGTGAACAGAGGAGAGCGTTCCTTTTTTTCGGAAAATTCACGGGGTTGCCATGAGGAATGTATGGAATTCATCTTAGCGCGCGGCGACCGTGTTGAGGCCTTGTTTTGTTTTATGGAAAACATTCGACTAAAAATAGAAAGACTGTTTACTTGAGTGTCAGTGTTGCCGCCCTGAAGTATTTTAAGCAAGGTAAGAAAATGATTAATGGGCGCTTTTCCTCAAAATATTTTATTTAGTCACATTCCTTAGCTTTGAGTTAAAGGGAATGTTTCCATGAAATTTCATTAAGTGCTGAGAAAGTTTACTAAAGTTAATTTGTTCCCCTTAGCACAATAACAATCTTGTACTATATTAAATATGTAAAAAACGCAATCCCACTGCTGGCAAATTCTTATTAAATTAAGGAAAATATCAGTGTCGCGTTAATTATGTGAAGGTAAGAATCATAAGTTAAAGTGAATTCATGTCGTAGATTTTGCAATCTTAAAACGAGACAATCAACCGAAAAAAAAGCATTTCGTACATTAATTGTTAAAATTTTAAATGAGTATTTAATTACTTTTTTAGCCTATTTACTGTTGAGTGATAAATCTTTAAATGATCTAGGAAGCTACTTCGCGAACCAGGGCAACTAAACATTTCGGCCATAGACCTTGAATATTCCAACAAGATTCAGAACTATCACGCAAAGCGATCGTCACTCAGAAATGACTGAAAAATATTGTTTCGAAATTCATTTCTTCTAAAAAATGAATGTCCAATTTTCCGGTTGATCTAGGCTATGCTGGAGACTAAAGGTAATACAAAAAAAAATGAGTTTGGACGCTCGCCTAGCATCACTTATTCTAGAATAAAACAAAACTCACATTCATGCATCGTGCGAATCATTTTTTCGTCATTAAGTCCAAATTATTCATGCAAAAGGAGGATATATCGGTCAATGTTAACTAATATTCCAGAAATTTATCATGTATTTCGACTTTTAGGTTTGAATGACATAAAAAGCTTTAAAAATGTGTCTGTTATAGCGTTTAAAATTGATAACACATCATTCCAGCCACCCTGTATGCATGGTTTATGTACACAATTTTGTCTCATTTCCAGATCCTGCCCTTATTTGTCCTATTCTTGTTATATGAAAAAAAAATAGATACCTGTGGCTCTGATCAGATACATTTGCTCTTATCCCCCTCTAGCAGTTGGTTGTTGTTAAGAGCGAATCTAAAAAAAATTTACTAGATCACAGAAAAACTCCACGTTGAGCAAATAAAATTTAAAAATTTAACTTAGTTTCTATGCCTTTCAATATAATTTAACTTCAAGTTGAGCAAATAAAGTGTTGAAAATTTAATTTAGTTTCTATGCCTTTCCATAGATAGGCACACATATTTTTCATTATTTTCGGTTTTCACACTTTACAGTTTAAACAGCTGTTGGGACAATTGTTATTGACACTTTTATTGTTAATTTCAATTATACGTGGTATGAAACATGCGTAAAAAAATTAGATTAGAATTTAGATAATTTATAAAGTTCAGTAATTCTATAAAGGTAAAAATTATAATAATTTCGTTAATCCTTTTGGTGTGTTTAACTAATATGGAGTTGACCGGAATGTGGAACTTTTAGGTAGATATTGTTAGAGGTTAATAACACATAACCGAGCTTATGTTCGTCTTAACCAAAACGACGTTGCAATAGGACTCTATATTTAGAAAGTAGGAAGGGGGCTGGTGTAACTATGAAGCTTTGGGGCTCAACGGGACAAAAATAAATGATTAAAAATTACGAATATTAATAAAATAATACAAAAACTTGTAAAATAATAAAATAAAACCAACGACAATACAATTGGAAATATTTTGTTAGCGCAAGAAATACTTAGAATTTACTATCACGGCGTCCAGCCAAATCTGCTACCGGCAACTTGAGGTTTTTGATAAGTTGTTATCAACAGTCAAATAAAGGTTGTATCACCAAAATAAAATATATATATATAATTAGTGTAAAATTTTCGGGTTCTTTGTGATGCGTTTGCCCGCCAAAAGATTACTTTTACAAGGTCAAGTCCACAAAGTGATATGTGGGGACTGAAGAGGTTAAACATGAAATGCGAATATCCAAACTGAAATCTAATCAAACATCGAAATCTGGTGGGTGAGTACTTCGAATCTCCTCGAAGCCTATCTATTAAATAAAAGAGTTATAAGATGTATGGATAAACCTTAAAGAGGTTATTATAGCCGAATATGTGTTCATAAGGTGTAACTATCAATTAGAGAAAGTTAGTTTAGCTGATTTGTAAATTTCTTTAATTACATTGCCACAAATCATCCCTAATAAGAACAGAAATTAGAAAATCTCAAATGAGAAACCACATGACTTACGGCGCCAAATTCAAACTGTCCAAATAATTCAGGCGCACACTGTCTCCAGTTTTGATCCGTTGAGCATGAATTTTGCCGCTGCCCTGAATTTGCGGGCTTTGGGGGGCTCTGTCGTCGATTTTATTCGCGAGCGCAGAGGAAAACGCTTATGAAAAGCTGAGGCCGGCACAACGAGCATAAAACGCGACGACGAAAACTGGAGCATGTAATTATTGTTCCATTAGAAAACCAAGAGTGGTGGTGCGGCGTTCCATTTAGTTGACCTATTTTTGTGATGGAAAAAAAAAAGAATACAACATAAAACTCGACTCGAAGCTTTTTTTTTTTTTTTGTCTTCATCCGTGTTTTTCGCGTAGAGCTGCTGTGTGGCGTTGTGTGTGTCCGCGCGATAACCATCACACGTCTGGAGGGAGCCACAGAGACATAGTCCCCGCGCGTCCACGATAAAAAGAATTTCTTGAGCGATAGAGGAAAATGACTTGAGATTTCCAGGCCAGCCTACAGTAAACAAGAACTCAGAAAGTGGGCAGTCGAGGTGTATGTGGTACGCGGCTGAGCCTACATGGGCGTTTTTCCACTCTTACATAACACATGCTCTGACGTGCCTTGTGCAGCGATGTTTTCTTTTTTTCCCCCCCCCTTTTTTACGCGTGATGACACCGTCACCGTTCCCCGCGAATAAAGCGGGAAGAAGATTGAGGAAATCAAGTCCCACAACTTGCGAATGATTAGCGCGAAATGGGAAGGTTGGGAAAATCTGTGGGTTTCTATCTGCTGCGCAGCGTCACGTCACTCAAATTAAAGCTAGGTACACACTACACCTCACCGGAAGTAGTGACGATGATGTGACGCGCCTCCCCACCTGAGAGCACCGCTAGAATGTGGTTTTTCTCTGAACCCCTAGCACCGGGCTTTCGCAACTAATTGTGAATCATCGGATGCTTTTAGCTGACTTGTTCCAATTCTGTGTTGATAGCGCGCGACTCCAACTCCATTCAGTTCAAGTTTACCGCGGGGCGGGAGCTTTTTTGATTTTTTTTTTTTCTTTCTTACTACGTCGGTCCAACCTTGCGGGGCTATAAATAAAACTTATCGGAGTTCATTACTTTTCTGATATTTTGTGGCGGAATAGAACTGGAGTGGAGCCCCATAGGCGGTAAGTATGTAGTCTCGACGTGCGTATACGCATAGCGTGGCATTTTCGTATTTTTTTTTTTTTTTTTATATTTATTTTTTTTCTTTTTGGAGGGATTCCAAGAGGTTGATGACACTACGCAATGCGCGTAAGGTTCGCAGTTCTTTTTTGCCTTTAAGATGGCCTGGCAGAGGTCAGTCACACGTTGATGGGTTCAGTTCTTCTGATTCGATGTGCTTAAAATTAACAATGAATCAGGCCTACTAGTGAATAAGCTTGAATCGGGCTTGTTAATGGCTTAAGAGGTATAGCGTTACTTATTGAATTTCTTGAAAATTTTTAAGAATCATTTCCTGTATAATGTAGGTGCGAGTTGTTTCGTTATTGTTTATTTTCTTTTTCCCCCTTAAGCAGCAGGTGCTCTGCCTATAGAGTAAAATTGAGGAATTTTTAAGCTTCACTGCCTCACTTTTTATGCTTTATTTTAATTTTGTAATTAATTGGCTTGATACAATGGTCTAGCGAATAATAACAGTAATTCTTCGGAGTTTCTATTTTGGTATTTAAACAGAAAGGCAGTTATTAGGTAATTTATTTAACATATTTTCTTTTCATTTTTGTTAATTTCAACATAATAAGATTCTTATTTTAATAATCGCTTAAAACTGTTAGATGACTAAGAACATAATCCCATAAAAATTTGGCCGCTAATATGTTTGTATTAACCTTTAAGCTGCATATGAGATGTATCATCACATTTCTCGATTTTAAAGATGAAATAATACACCTGCAGGGTATTCAGAAATGTGATTCATTGTCAAAATGTTTAGTTTCTTTTTATTTATAATGAGATCATCAATATTTCATAACTGCAAAAGCACCAAAAATTCTATATCCTTTGTCTGATAAAAAAAAGTGGGAAATAGTGAATAGTTAAAAATAATAGAAACTATTCTGATTGATTTTGTTCCGAAACCCCAAAAGAAAATCTATTCTACGATCCGAATGTGTCCATCGTAATTCAAAATTCTTCACAAATTCTGAAAACTGTATACCAAATTCCGAACAAGTCAGAAGTTTTAAGTAATTCAGTTTCAGAATTTAAAAATCGTCCTACTTTTTAGTTATAAAAGATCCAAAGTAGCCCATAAATATAAGTCAATATGAGAGGATTTTGTATTTAATATCACAGCAGTAAAAGACTACGTTACATCTTTTTGGGAGAATTTAAATATCGAGCTCAATAATTTGGGACCAACAATAAAAGAACTAAATCCCTGGAAAAAGGTGAAATAAATCGGGTCGTTTAAGAAGACATTTTTTCTAAATCTGTAAATGCAATTTATTAATTTAACTACACTACTTAAAATTCAGATGGATTGCACTTATCTCTTAGAACATCTCTTTGTATCTACATAAGACGAGATGAGACGCATGGGAATTCCAATCTTCTTGCAACACAATTGCTTGTCCAAAATAATCTGTTCCCTTGAATTTTGTTAAATTTTCCAATAAATTACTTCCATATGGCAGCTAGAACAGTAATTCCCTTCGAATCGTACAATTAAAATCCGAAAAGGAATAGCATTGAATGTTTGAATCCCATTTACAGGCCTAGTTTATATCGATTTTTGTAAGATTTCAGTAAAAGGCGTAAACAGACATGTATTTTAGCATGCATATAGTAGCCACTTTCCATATTTCTTCTTTGTTATTAGTGCCGTCATCTTTCTGTAACTTCATTTACTTATCAATTTACCATCATTAGCATGATACATCCCCGGAGCAATTGAATTGATTTAATTTAATAATACCCTCTTTTTATGCTAATTGCTATCAAAAATTAAGAGTCTACCGATCTCAGACAGTCATAAATTAGCAATTCTCTACACACCCTTTGAAATTTCTTAATAATTTTCCCCAAAATTACAAGAGTGGATTCAATGATTTACTTCATGTCGGCAAATTATAAAGCCATTAAATTCAAGGTGTTCATTATCTCCGGTATAGTGCAAATTGCGTCCACGTCCAGTCAGACTAGTCTGGACCAGGGCGATTTGCAAAGCTCCTTAATTGCATTAAATTGATTGAAATTCCTGTAGGACGTCGAAAAGAAACCGAGCTGCCGCGACTGCTAATCGCTGGATATCTCTAAAAAAGTTGTGCATATGTATATAAAAAAAAGGGATTCTTTTTTGGGGAATTTTCTAAAACCAAACTTAATGGGTAGGTTGTGGTTGTGGAGGGGTCATTGATTTATGCACCACGAAATTCAGCAATTCTTGGCACAGCTGCATCCATCAAGGTCATGTGCGCAAAAAATGAAAACAAAAGCCCCAAAGAGCGCCTGGGAATAGCTGCGGCGGCGGCGGCGGAGGAGACGGTGGCTCAGGTAATCGTAGCGGTGAGTGCGTCGCCGTCGTCGTCGCCGACGTCTGAGGTCGTAGAACCCAAAATGGCTTCCCATCCCGGAGATTTGGTGGAATCTCTCTCTAGTAAAGAAAATTTAAGAAATTTTTGAATGACCTGAACCGTGAAAGTATCAAATAAATTGAGTCCAGAGAAGTGGGCCGTTTTCGTGGTCGTGGTCCTCAAGTGAAAATTTTGCTTGTGACCACTGTAGCCGGATTTTTATCAAATTTTAAGCCTTTAACTCGTATCAAAAGTAAGTCCACCGATCACCGGCGACTCTTTCTTTGGGTATTTCGCGGTTTTCAGGCTCTGCCATCGCAACGTATTTCGGCTGCCAGGTCCCTTTTTCGCGTAAATCGAGCTCACCGAACCCGGGGAGGAGGCAGTGGCCTCCAGAAACGAGGATATATTTTCTGTTTCATGAAAGTCGTCCAAAATCGTCGAAATCGTCTTCGGGGCAATTAATTTCTCGATTCTATTTTGAACTGTGGACGTTCGCTCTGTGCCCAATGGCCTCTGCTTTTTGTGTGCAGCTAGTTTTGTTCGGTCTGGTCATTTTGTGCCCGAGGAAGGATCGCCTTTTCTTCGTCTTCAGGTCTTCTTTTTTACCATCCAGATCTTCCTTTTGTCTAACATAGTTCTTCGGCCCAAGATCGCTGTGGCGTGCATGTTGCATATACACGAATCCGGTTTTTGATCGCATTACACACTTCTTGCCCTTCGTTTTGGTGGCCGGGCTGTGGCCAGAACGGGGAGGCGTATAAAAATAGACATAAAACACACATTCGGTTTGACGTGAGTAGTCTCAAGACTCAACCCCGGACGACTTCGATGCCAAACTGTGAAAACTTCTTCCACCAAAGGCAGAAAAATCATTTAAAACTTTTTTTCTTGGTTTGTTGCGCCTGCTGCGATCGCACTCTTGTTGTTGAATGTTTCGCGAGGTGTGCTTTTTGTGGAAGGTGCGATGCACCTTCCTTCGCAAGCCAAAGAGGCTAGATGATGACTTGGTGGTTTCGACGAAGACTGGCCGCTACCAAGATTGGTAGTGCGCTTTAGATGCAATTTATATGCGAATAATGCGAAATGATTTGTCACAGTTCTTTATCAATTTCTGTTTTATGTCCTTAAGAGCTATTTAATGGGGAATACGACAAGACGGAATTACTTATCATCACACTTAAGGAATGTTGCCTTTATTTCCAACAATATCTAAAGTACCTTGATTTGATCGGAACGTTTTAATAAATAGTTTATATTATTGTAAAGATATACCGTCTGTACGTTTTTCTGAATCAATTCCATATGCGGATATTTAATAGTAAACATATAACTAGTTCTGGGAACTTAGCTAGAAAATATCTGAGTTGGTAATACTTAGGTATTATCATTATCAACCCGTTTTAATCTGAAACTCTGAATTAGTTAGGAGGTTTTTAGACTATTGACTTGAAACCCATCAGCAAATGTATTTAAGATGTTGTAAATTTTTGTTCTAATCGCATTGCATACTATGATTTTACATTTTGATATTGAAAATAAGTTTTTTATTGTTGGTGAACGTATTATAACTTGCTAATCAAGGATTAAGGGGATTTTCTACTTAATGAAATTTAAAAGGTATATCAATTAGTATTACCTAAAAATAGAATACTATAAAAAATTTGGCTAGATCGACTATTATTTAATAATGATAGAAGGTATTCAGTTAAAAAGTCGTTTGTGCTTTATAGTGAAAATGTTAAAGACATATCTCAGGAACGGCTAGCAGTATTAAATTGAAATTAATATCAAATATTAAAGTTTATGGCATCATAATGAAAAATATATAGAGCAAATTCAACAAAATCTAATAATCATATACGGATGGTGTTTTGATGCTGACAGACTGATTTACTGACTACCAAAATTTATACCTCTAACCGAAAATCTTAAAATTTAGAACGAAGGAAGGTCTCATAGCACAAGCATTATAAAAGGAAAAAATCCAAATTTCTAAGTACTTCTATGTGGAGTTATTAGATAATGTTATTTTGTCTTAATTTCTAAAGGAAGTTTCGAATGCAAGACACGATTTAACTTATTGCAAAAATGTCTCTATAAGGTAATTGATTTATAAAGGGGAACTTTTTAATCCATTCTTGTTTAAAAATTTGATCGTATTCTGGAAATTTAGTTAAACTTGTTAAAATAGTTTTCTAGTGATTCGTATTAAAATTCTCTTAAACAAAATTAAATTAATTCAAGATTAAGAAAGTCCGATTACTTTATTGACGTAAGTTCTAACTAACTACATGCAATGACTTAAGACTAATTGGGCGAATCATTTTGTATATTTTAGTGTGGTATTTCTTAAATTCGACAATTATTTTTGGTATTTTAAAATTGTGGTTTCCCAAAGAGTCATATTCTATGTAAATGAATTCGTAGAAAGTTTTATAAAGTTCTTTAAAAGGTCAAACATTCCCGGCGAATTGATTCAGCTAGTTTTAAAGAATCATAAATCTAAGTAGGGTTCTTAAATACGTGGATAGCCACTCGACTAGGATCTTCCACTGACCTAAATAGATCCACACTTGACCTTCATTACCATTACTACACAAAAGCTTGGGGTCCTGTTGTGGATGTGTGTGGTAAAATTCTTATCCCACACTCAGCTCCTAACTCCCAAAATGCATACATAGGAGCTCTACCAAAAGGAAATGTAATTTCCTTGATAGCTTCTTGTGAGCTGAAAAGTGGAAAGCCATTAAAGAAAAAAAAATCAATTAGTCCAATGCCACCCAAGTAGCACTGAGACTCGATTGGGAGCATTATAAATAGTACTGGATTTCAGCAAGTTTTCCACTTTCAGTTGCATGTCGGGGCCTCCGCCGACGCTGCATGGCGCATACCGTGGCATGGCATCGCATGCCTTCCGGCAAAACCAGACGAACCCAAAAGTATAGAGTCTCATTCACGAATTATATTAAGAACGTTGGCTCCTAACATCGTCGTCGACGTCGTTGTCATCGTCTCGGTGTGCCTTCCTGCCTTCAATCATCGTAAGGTTGGTGACACACCTTTCCAAGAGACAGCGAGAGTGCACCTATAACGGTGCTCGCGCGGTATACACCGCTGCTTCTGCTGTGGGTGGGTAAAGGTAAAGCGTATATTGCGAAAAATGAATGAATCATGGTTTAGAATTTCACTCGATCTCCGTCAGGCAAAGTTTGCTCCTTTGGCTGTTCCGGAATTTTTGGGTGAATACCCACTTTCGTTCGGTGGTAGGTTGGCACGTGGGTTTCGTGGGGGATTTATTATTATTATAATTTGTTTTTTTTTTTTTTATTACCGACTAGTTATCACCTGTAATGCAATTTGCCAGGCAAAAAGTTGTACAAACATTAATTGGACATTATCACGCCATAAAATGTGGAAGAGTCGGTGTGCGCTCCTCCTACCAGCTAAGAACCGAAGAGGTTCAGGTTAGCAGTGGCGGCGTACCCGTGCGGGAGGGAACGACTACGGGGCCCCAAGAAGTTGTTGCAGAATGCAATAAAGGTTGACTGAACTTTCGTTCAGGTGAGTAATAGCGTAATCGAAGAAAAACGAGATAAAGAATAATATAAAAAAATGAAAAAGCAACAAACCGTTCGTTGATGGCAAGTTACTGGAATGCCGCAGCCATAGCCTTGCGAAAGAAAGATGAAAATGAAATAAAAAGGAGGTAAGCCCCGCATCGCATCAGCTGATTCAAGTTTCTTACCTGCCCGCTCGATGCGCGCCGGTGTGTATGATGAACCCGATAAAAGGTAGTCACCCGAAGCTGGCTGCGGAACACATGTACAAGTGGGTAAAGCGGGCGCGGTGACGTTATTTATACCCCGGGGAATGCTCGCGCTCGATGATCATAAAAAACATTTAAAGCCCTGGCCGCACGGGCTGGTTGTTGTATGCGTGCGATGTCTACTTTTAAGGCAAGACCAACATCTGTCCGCCAGGTACGGACGTTGTGTTCACACCGAACCCCACTGCCGCTGCTATCCTGGTCGTCGTTGTTGTCGTCGTCGTCGTCGTCTTTCTATGCCGCTGGGAAGAATTGATTCATGGCAGTGTCGTCATGTGTCGAATTACATTACTCCAAGCAGCAACAGAGCACTTGGGGCTCTTCGATTGTGTTAATATAGTTTTATTTTTTTTCCACTATGCCGTTCGCCGCGTCCGCGGACCTGACACATGTAACACGGAACATAAACACAAAACACGTTGACGTCGTCCGCCGAGAAGAAGGTGATTTCATAGAAAACTATTTAAATTTATAGGGGAAGAACAGGGACCGGGGGGAAACTTCTATTATCGAGTTGCAGTTGGAATTTTTGAAACCGAGAAGCTTGACGATGTTTGGATTTTTCCAATTTCAGCTTCAATTCAAAACCAATAAATGGATACTAATTGACGCGGCAAACGTGAAATGCTCAAGGAGACCAGTTGCATTTTCAAATGCGCGCTATTGCGATCTCGAGGCTGACCGACGGTCATGATTCAGTGGATGCAGCTATTGCAGCTACTGGAAAAGATATATTCAATCGACAATAAAATGTCTTTTCGATTGCTGCAATTAGGTCTTAATTAGTGGCAATCTACAGTCCGAACATCGATTTTCGTTTGCCTTGAGATTCAGGAATAACAAGGAAAATGAATTGGCTGGTGGTTATTAAAGCTAACTATACTTTATAGACTCTTCATAAATATCTTAATGTAATACTGGTTTTGCTTGGTTATGATATAATTAAACTATAAAAGAGAGTTATTTTTATTAGTTTCCCTCTAAAAGAGTTTTAGAAATCGTATTAAAAGTGGATTTAAGACATTTTTTTGAATTCAACTGAAATATAAGTATAGGTTGTAAGTTATATGATCAATTATATAAAACTAACTATTCCAAATAGCCTTTCCTTAGGTAAATAGTAACTGAATTTAACAATTCAGGTATAAAACAAATTTTGTTCCAGAGTAGAAGAAGGTGTCCAAAGTGCAAAGCTCTAAGCACCTTTTGCACGAATAAGCTTACATTTAAAATTAATAGTGTTTTTATAAAACAAATCATGTACTATAATACAAACAATATTCATATATTTCTATGTGATCGCGTTCTCCAAAACAACTCTAATGATTTCTATAAAATTTACAAGGTTTTCGGAGCGAAAAATCAACCTAATTAAGTCTAGTTTTCTGCGAGTTTTCACGAGCAAAAAACTAATCTTGTCTTGCCCTAGTAAAAGATTGGAAAATTTATACAAGTTAGCGTCTACCTCTGTAGCTTATCTAGCTAAACTTTTCATATCTGCCCCGAGTAAACCTCGACCGCCCAGATTACTATTTATGAAATGAGTAGGGGCTACCATCATTTCTACAATTTCATCAATCCTCAACTAAAAAAAATTAAACTGAAGGTTTTAAAGAGCAGGAAACGATCACAAAATAGCTTGAATCAGTGAACAAGAGAAGGAAATTAGCCGGAAAATAGACTGAAATCAGAAGGGAATATATTTTATTTATTTATATTTTTCATTCAGTCTACTGTCTCTGTCACTTTTTCAACCAATGTTTGGAAAATGTTCGCCTATTTTCGGTCTGATTTCAATCACTCAATACATTTTCCTTCTGTTTTCAACTTTCAGTTTCTTTTCCTTCTAATTCTGTCGCCCGGTTCAACATAGAGATGAATAATTAAGAAAAGATTTTATTAGCATAACTGTCATTAAATGTCTCAGTTCTGCTCAAAATAGAAGTTTGCAGTTAAACTCCTTTACATGCAGATGATTATTAACTAATTGCATACGTTAAACATAAATGCATTTCCTGTCTTTTCATATTGCTCGTCGTTTACGCCTTTACTTGACAATTTGTGGTTGCAAGTATTCGCTAAGTAATGGGCACATTTATAATTCCCGGAAAACTAACAATTTCCTAAGAATTTCCTATAAATAACTACACTTGATTACTGCAGCAATGGGATCCGTTTAGTCACACAAACATTGTCTTTCTGGAGAGGATACGAAATGGTCTGTTCCTATTGTATAACATGATGCTCCTGGAATTTGGAAAAGCCACAAGTCAAGCCGATTGAAAATTATAATGCGACTTGGTGCAATCTAATGCAATTAATTAAAAGTAATGAAGTAGTAATTGAATAAGGTTTGTGTTGCGGTTAATGAATCAGTTTGCTGTTTTGTAAATGAATCAGACTTGGTGGAACTACACGGAGTTTACATTTAGGGATTTCTAAATTCAATCTTACGGTTGCGGTACAGAATTGATTACGATAAACCTCACGGAAGTCTGTTTCTTAATTGTAGATAGATTTATAAGAGCTTCCAATGATTCTTGAAAACCATTCAAAACACTGTTTTTACAGCCTATAAAAAATTCATCCAGAATCCTTTAAATATTTCGTTTAAATTAAAATGTTTTTTTTTAAAAACATAACAGGGAGAAACGCAGTAATTTATTCACGAAAAATAAAAACTAAAGATCTACAAATGGATCCCTGCGGGATATCAGAATTCAACTAATTTTAGTCATTCAAATCCCGATTAATGCAGATATATACAGTAAAATTCTAAGATGTAAATTTCGAATTGGGTAGAATGAAATATGCAAACTATTTGTAATGTTAAGCCTTATTGTCGTTAGGATCAAAAGCTATTAAGGAATATATACATATTATTGGAAATTAATATTCTCATAAAATTGAATAGGTATGTGTAATATATATGGCTTTTTTTTTAATAAAATACGTATGCAAATTACCAAAAGCCCTGATTTCATGCCAGACACTCTGTAAATGATCTCTTGCTAAAGTTCGAAAACAAAGTAAAAGTTAAGAGACAATCTGCACTGGACTTCTGAAGCCAACCATTAAACTGATTTTACGAATTATTTGCGCGAATCATTAACACATTTCGGGCGTTTATTTGCCGAACCATTAATCAAGGGATAGAGCAAATAATCCTTTCATCTCCAGGAAGTGAAAACAAGCGCACCGTCCCGAGTGCGTGCACAAAGTTTAAATCTCATGCCTACCCCTACCCCTCGCCGTCGTCCCGTTCGGGTTTGATTAATGCTCGGCAATGGGCAATTCCTCATTTTCGCAAAATAAACGATTTTCATTTTAAGCGTTTAATAGATAAACGGGAAGTAATCCCATCGTGTGATGATGTACACTGCTTCGTTCCATGTTTAAAAATGTTAAACATTTCTGTTCTTTTAAATTTATAATCTAAGTAGAAGTCATTAGAGATAAAGTGTAAATTTCTTAAAGGCTTTAATTGGTATGCAATTTATATAATTAACAATTTAGAAATGAGGAAATCGTTATCTTGTATTGATCATTTATCATATGAGCAGATCATTAAATTAAGAGGGTGCAGACTTTAGAAGTTATGCTACATAATAATTTCAAAAATGACATCTTATTTTACAATAGAAAGAAGTTCGATTTTAATGAAAGTACTCCTCCAATTTCTCCTGAAATGAAAATAGCTCAGATATTATCTGAGCTTGGCAAGTATACTCGTCATGGAAAAGTGGGAATGCTTTGTATTGTGACGAGTATACTCGTCGTACATAAAAGAAAGTACTTGTCATTCTTATAATTGTAAGTTTAGTTTAAAATAACGTATGAGTTCGTATAGAGGTGACGGTATAAAATTAGTATACAAAATATTTTAAAAACATCAAATTAAACTGAAAAATTCTCTGGTCTGAAATTTTTCTTTTATATCTTCTAATGGATATTGTCCTTCGGGCTGAGATTGAGTTGTTAAAGGGATCAGAAAAAGTCCTTACCCACTCAAGGAGAAACTTTTCACTTTAATCTGACGAAAAGAGCTATTTAGTTTGCCCATTAAGCTCCTTCTTCCGCGTCTTTGTCGTATCGATTTTCTGAACCAGTCCCTTAACCAACGGACGAACGCAAAGATTCTAGGGGCTAAGAAATGTATCTAATTATTCAAACTTCCGGCGATTAGACCGAGTGCAGAGCTGAGTTCGTGTATCATGGAATCAGGCCGACAAAGAAGCCCCATTACACGGATCTGTGTGCCCCATTCGAGGCGGTCACCGTGGCACGTAGGCAGTGCGGAGCTTTCTCGGGCTCTAGATTCCCAGGCAAAGGAACAGGGCCAGGGAAATCGAAGACGAGCACAGCTCCTACCGACTGTGGCCGCCAGCTGAACTCTATTGGATTGGAATCCAATGGAATTTCTCGGTCCCCAGAAATGCCGAAACTGTGCGTTTAGAAGGAAGCAGAGGTGCGCGTGCGCCCGGCCGGAGGGCCCCACATCCGTCGACGGCTGGCGGCGACACCGAAAACCGAAGCCCCAGTCCCCCCAGAATGGTGTTCTGCAGTGTGTTTTGTCTGGCTCTGTCAGCGGCAGTTGGGCCTCCAACCCTAACGTCTACGAGCAATCTCGGGTCTTTTTGTTTAGCCGGGCTGCTCCTCCTGCCGCTGCGGCGCTCTGATAAATGTGTCGCTGTTCGCTGTTCGCTGGTTACATATTTGGCCGGATTGGACCGGTGGAGCCCACCGAGCCACAGCAGAAGCGGGCAGACGAGCCCCACACAAGCCCCCGGTCTCTGGACCTCTGTTGTGGATATTGCTCCGGTGAAGAGCTTCGGAGCAATGCCTGGGGCCGTTGCCCTTTCGTAGATAGAACCCAAACCACTGGTGCTTCTGCCGGCTGGTGCTAGTGCTGCGCTGTTTCGGAGAAGTAGCGCGCGGTGCGGAGCGCCGCCGTGGCCCCAGTTCCGTTCGCAGAGGCTCGACAGTGGCACAGCCCTGGTCGCTCTGATTTCTCTATTGCTCCTCTTCAGCGGATGGGTCTAAAAAAGATCTGCTTTGTTGGACTTGAACGCCTCTTTCTTGGACTTGTGTCTTTTCGAGTTCTTTGGCGTGAGGGGGGACCAACCGAGGCAATTACAAGACGGCCCTCAGCCGATGGAGCAGATTGCTGAATAATCGCGAGCTGCGTCCGTAATGTGTGTGAATTTAATTAGGCGGAATTCACAGAGCGCATATAGCAACTTTTCTCTGGGAGTTTCGTCTTTTGCCTATTTCTGTCTAGTTCTTTACTTAACACTCGCTGAAAGTATTTTCTTGCTATTTTCCCTTGAACTGAGGAATTATTCATAAATTACACTTCTCGGAATAGAAACCCATTTAGGGCTCTTGTACTGCTTTTTAACTGAATTCGTTTATTGCACATCCTACGTGATGTGGTGAACGTATTGCCGAATATGTGACACGTCGAACCATATCACCATACACGCGAAGCAATGGGCGGATGAGAAAAATTAGATATTTTAAAAATTATATTGAAAAAAAAATTATATTTTTGTACTTAATGTAGAAATCTTGGCACTTTAAAAAAAAAATCATTATATGCGTGAAAGACGTGTGGGCAAATGAGTTATCTTGGTGAAATTTTTTGACGTTATTTTAAGTGAATGTCTTGTATTCAACAAAAGTAAAAATATATTATAAAAAGATAGCCTTTTATTTAAATAGAGAGGAATAATAGCTACTTTTCAAGTCTAAATAATGTGTGAAAATAGCTTTAGGTAATTATTTATTCAAATACAAAACGAAAAAATAACATTTTCACTTAATATTTCAGTGGTATTGATTTCATTCTTGAAACTTAATGGCAATTCATTAAAGAGTTTTAATTCATTATTATAACTTTTAAAATTTATAAAATTGATAAAGGTTCAAGTTTCCCCCAGAATTACTTTCCACAGCTTTTTTTTTATAATGTTTCATTAATAGATGAAATATGGGCTTATGTGTTTTTGAACTCAAGGGCTGATCCAGCAATTTTGTTAACAAATACAAGATGACCTTGAACTTTCTAAATTCAATATTTAATACCAATTTATATTAATTACAGTTTTAGGAAAACTCTAAAGAAAATTTGTCATATTAATAATAATAATGTATCAGTTGCAAATCTTCAGTTGTTTGAAAACTCTTGACTGTTGATTGTTGACAATTAGGCTTCTCCTATATGAAAACATTTCAACCCTAACCGCAGGGAACTCATTTTAGTTGCAAAACGGTTAGGGCAAATTTTCATTTCCGACCAGAATTTGATTTATTTAGCCACCCTTCGTTCAACTTTTGTTTACAAATCAACGTATCCCAGCGGGAACGTTAATGAAGTCGATTTTGAAACGTTGTCGAACCAGAAAATGTCTCATTCCAATTGTGGTAAGTAATCTGTGATAGAGGTAAACTCAATTTTTTTTTATATACCTTTCGTCTGTTTCGTCTAACGGTATTTAATAACAAACCCTGGAAAAGTTGAAACGAAGAGAGCGCATGTACCTTTTTCCTGGATTCGAATCGGAAATCGCCTTTCAAGAAAACAAGTTTCCGCAATTCTAAAGTCGCACTGGGGGTTCTAAATATTTACAGTGCCTAGAGGGTCTTAGAACCGACCGCCAAAGAGGGAAGAAGACCTTTACTTTACGCTGTGCCACTGTATATAATAAATTTATATAATCCGACTTCAATCACGTGAACACCATTATGATGGAAATGAGGTTCCCAGGCGCTCTGCTTCTGGTGGATGCATAAAACACGGGGGCATCCATAAAAATCGACAGAGTCATAACATAAACCGATGTCGATTGTGTCGATATTACGGTGTGGCGTGCGGAATCAGGCTCTAGAATTGCGGGGCGATGATGGCACGGTGAATCGCACGTGATGCTTTTTATGGCGATTACATGGATCGCGGTGGTGACGTAAAGGCGCAATCGCCATGACCACCAAGAGAATTCAGTTCAGCAGAGTGTAGAACGGGGAGAAAATTGTGTAATCGGTGGGAAAACGAGGAATAGCACGAGACGGGACGATGTGCGGAGCCCCTGTGCGCCGGGAGGGGGAAAGAAGCCCCCTCGCCTTAACCATTTCCTATTTACTTAGAACGCGCTTGATTCATGTTCCTACCGTGCCGTTTCGACGCTTTCGAGAGAAAGAGCCGAACAAAAGTTGTGCGATGGATGCGTTGGGGCGGGATGGATTGTGCCAGGGCGGATATGCGATGTGCTGCACACGCGTTGCTCTGGAGAGCGTTCCGAGCGCGGTGAGTACACCGAACGTGCACTAAAATTATTGTAAACCTCCCTCCCCCTTCTCGATTCGACGCGTGTTGACGAGGAGACTTGAAAAACGGTCTACGTGATAACCAGTTTCAGCTCAATGGAAGCTCGGTGCTCTGCTGAATTCGCTGCTGTGAGAGGCATATTTCACTTGATTTTCGCACAATAGAATGCGACTGCCGCAGCCGCCACTAATGCAACCAATGCAACGGCCGGCAGTGCACTTCACATTGAGACACGGACAAAGTCCCGCCACCCGATGCAGATCATTGTCGTGATAATTTTTAATATCAATGGTCCAACACTTAAGATATATGCAAAACACAAAACGGGGAAAAAAGTTTCATACGACAATGGCTCGATGGAAAGGGCAATGCAATCTAATGGATTGGGGTCTAGAAACTGGAGCCTTCTAATTCACCTTAATTACTACTTGTCGGTGCATGCCACCCTCCAGCTAAATAGACAGTGTTGCCATATCTATACGAG
This sequence comes from Philonicus albiceps, assembly GCA_963969385.1. Classification (NCBI taxonomy): domain Eukaryota; kingdom Metazoa; phylum Arthropoda; class Insecta; order Diptera; family Asilidae; genus Philonicus; species Philonicus albiceps. Next base: position 30,918,123 of record OZ017775.1, read on the forward strand.
TACAATGTCCAACGAATTAATAACGGTCGAATATTTACGACCAATCTAGAGGGCTTTGCTAATAAAGTCTAGACAGTAGACTTAAACAAGACAGGTTGCCTACAAAGATTTATAGAGACTTATGGGCTATGTGCCCGAAGGGGGGGGTCCAGTATTCATGAAAAATTGCCCCAAAATATGGTTTACAGATCGGTCGTGTCCAAAATCTGTATATGTATAGGCGAATTTTCAAGAATTCATAATGGGGTGGGAGTGGTGGAATTCGCATTTTAAGCCCGCTAATAAGCCAATTTGTGGAAAAACAGCTTGCGTTTCAAGTTTTATGAGATAACACGTTTTAATAAACCAAAAATTTATTATGCTTAGGGCTGGCGTAGAATACATGAATAAAATCGTGATAGCGACTGCTATTCAGTTTTACAATTTCCTAACAATAAACAAAAATAAAGTTTGAATTTTTCACTATGGGAAAATTGCCAATAATAGTCGCTTTGGCGCCTCATTCATTCTTTATATGCTACATCTCGCAGGATTCAGGGATTATGTAAGAAGTGTCACGAATAGATCTTAGGAATGTTTCGGGTGCGGTTCCTTACTACTCTTCAGTGGTTTTTGATTAGGTAATATGAATTTCACAGTTTTCAGCTTACTGTCTTTACTTTTTTTTTATATATATAAGTAGAACATCTGCTTTAAAAGTTCATGAATCTAGATATCTTTTACAGGTTACTTATATTTCACAAAAGCTAATTCTCTTTCTCTATCGCTCTTTTATAGTCTAGAAGCCTAGGTGTTAATGTTGTCTTGACCTAGGCTTGACTTAACTGTGACTAACTTTTGGTCAGAGCTGAGTTAGAATTAATTAATCAATTCCTTGGAAATGTAATTTGTAATTGATATATTGAATTCCTATTTAGGTAAATTATGATTGATACGCTGAATTCCTTTTAAAAATTCCAATACCACGTATTGTAATTGATAATAATCAACTACTTACTAATAAACTTTAATTATTCGACAATTCCAGTATAAGGTTTTGAATTTATGATTTTGCTCAATTCTAAAAAGGAATTTTTGTCAACGTGCTCATCAATTAGTTACTATTTGAGGAATTAAATTTTGTTGTCTAAGAACTGGTTCCCAAAAGAGAATTAGAATTAGCTTTTGGAATCATCATCATCATCAAATTCCTCATAATGGTATTGGATTATTTTAATTGTCTGTTTTTGCCGAAAATGTTATTAAATTTGTTCTCCCATTTTTCTATATCAAAACATATTTTTTATGTAAACATTTATTTATTTATTTAAAATTATATACAATAGGTTAATCTATATTCGAGTTTTAAGTCCATATGGCGCTTATGTAAACATAGACAATTTTTCTATCATTATGTTTCCATGCGGGCTTGAATTTGGGTCAAATAAGAGTTAGTGTCATGGAAATCAGTGGTTTTGTTAAGCTTACTAAAACTCCGAGTTCAGCTGTAAAATTCTAGCAATCTTTGATCTTGGTCTCAGTCTTGCAGTCTTGGTCTTGATCTTGACACCGTAAGAATAGCATTGTACGAAGAAAACCAAGATCGAAATAACTAGCATATTTACACTTTATGAATTTCGCCAAAGTACCTCTTCTAAAATCGCGATAAAAAATTAATTATAATAGTAAAAATATCATCTACATATTGTAGCCCTGCTCCCAATTCAGGTATGAATTGATTAATTTGGGGCAACTTTTATGATTGGATACAATCAACAAATGTGGTTTTTAATGTGTTTTTTATTTGCAAAGGTGGGACAAGTGATAAACAATTGAATTAAATATTTAATTAGTAAAGTATGGATGAATAAGCTAAATTTGCGTTAAGGCTAGCATAATTGTGGGACGTTTTAAGGCAAATTTTCAAGTTACATTAACTTTAAAATGTTTTTGAAATTAACAATTGTATGAATTGTTGAAGTTTATGAAAGACATTGACTTATTAAAGATGTTTTTGTGTATTCGTTCAAATATAAATAACTGAATGACAATTTTCTGTTGACTTTCTTTGATGTTAGCAAAATGTTTTTGAATTTATGGTGGCCTAGTTTGTTTTATTCTCATAAACACCTCGAGTGGTCTCCCGCCGATTATTATCTTTTATCTGTTACTGACGACATTAGAGCAACTTCTGTTATGAGGGGTACTCCACTCCTGTAGTAGTCCACACTTCATTGTTATGTGCGCGAAGCCAATTGTCAGCATAAATTGGATGAAAAGTAGCGTAAAGAAAAAGAAAAGGAATGCTTATGTAAGAAAGTAGTTTATTCAAATTTGAAAGGGGATGTTACTCGAGGAAAGGACCATTAGTGTTCTGTACTTTAAACCAGCATCCCCCAGCTATGATTCTCCATGACACAAATTTTGAAGTGATACTCGCTCCTCTGCACGGAATAGAGTTCAGGCGACAATTAAAACGCGAAGAAGGAGAAAAATGTCGCGATAACAAAAGGTTTGCCAAGGAGCGCTCTCACCTGTTTTAAGGTTTTTTGTTCACTGCCGTTGTAGTCATCGTCTTCGTCTTCTGCTGCTGTTGCTGCTGCTGCTGCTGCTGACTGCCTAGTTGCTTACTTTATGCTTAGAGCGCTACGCGGCAACTCCACTGTAAAGAAATATTTTCGCAGGGTATTGTGTTGCACTCAGTCACGATCCAGGGGAAAAAAAAGTTGGAAGCCCCAAGAACACCCACCCACCACATCGCAGCCGTTGTCGCCGTGACGATTTTCGTGGAAGGAAACTATGAAACGTTTCCAATTCAAATTCACAGGTATGGGTAACTGGCTGCGAGGCATCTTGAGTTCGCAACGATGAGCTAATTTTTAACGTGAGACTTTTGATTGCCCCTGTGGTGCATGGGATGCAAGCAAAAAGGATTTTCAAAGCAAGTCAGTTGCACAAAGCAACCATTTTTCTTCCGGATAATAGCCACCGCCCTTTCACTGTGCACGACGCACAAAGTAGCCAAAGATTAACTTTGCTAGACTGTTCTAGCCACAATAATGCACTTTTATTTTACCCAATTGTTCTGTCTTTTATGTGTACGGAAACATCGCAAAACTTATGTTTAGTAATGCTTGTTCTGTGAATGAGAATAAATTAACTTTTTCTCAGCAAATGATTAAAATTCAGAAAAGAAAAATTCATTCACTTATAGAAAACACGAATTTAATAATGTGAGAGTTTTTGATAAAAAAGCTAGACATAAAATGTGCCCCAATAAATTTTCGATAATTTCGATACAAATGATTTTCACTGGACATTTCTGTTTTTAATTCATTTCATTTTATATAATGATGAACTAAACAAGACCAAGGCCTATGATAGCCTTGATTTTGCATCATTGGACTTAGTCTTGGGCTTGGTCTCGTTTGCAAGATTCACGTCTCGAATGGTGTCTAGTCTGTCTTAGTCTAGAGTTTTCAAGATGGCGCTTCAAAAGACTAATCTTTTTGAGGTTAGGGATTAAAAGGGGATATTTTTTCTAAATGGCACGGAACTATAAAATGGTGTTATATATTTCCTCAAATTTAATTTTGACCCTCAATTATAGTCTAGGACGTAAGTGTGCACAGCGCGGATATGCTTTAGTGTACGTATAATAGACGTTTCCGAATGGTAGCATCACGGGTGCGTTTTAATCCGGCCAAAAGAGCCATGTTGCTTTGTTCGGCTGACAGGTGGTATTATATGTTTTTTTTAAGGTTTTTTTTTTGCTACCGTGCGACCATTAAAAATCAAACCTTCACCCGGGCCTTTTTCCTAAACAAAGCGCACTTGGTAGCTGCCACCGTCGTTGCCGTTGTCTTCGCCGCCGCCTCCAACGCCGTCCTTGCCGCACATGTTCACATTCTAAGCGCGGATACTTCGAATTCTCCTCTTCTAAAGGAGTCCTTCCCTGCAGAGCTCCCATTCAATTTCCACATCCTTTACTCTCCCTGCGGAAGGTGCTTTATCCGGGAGAAGGAGCAGTCGGCCGGCCGAACGACCGTCTGGGCTGATTCAATTGTCGGATGAATTTATCCGGGGTGGGAATCGGGTCTGGGACTAGTTTGGGTTAGATACAAGGGGGTTTAAAAAATTCAGCAGCCAGTGCACGATCAATACCTACCTAATCTTCTTCGTCTTGGATACCCCCTCATGCAGCCCTTGCTCTAAAGATAGATTTTTTTTTTTGTTATAACATCACCCTTCATGGATTTGGATTTGCTCCACCCCACCGTAAAAGTAAAATGCGAAAAAGGAAGAGGCGCACTCACACTGCAGTGTCGGCAGCGGCGGCGGCGACGACTTATCCTGTTCCGCAAATTGTTAATGACTTGATTACTTTTATTTATTACTCGCGTGATGTGGGCCATTCCACTCACCATATGATGGGAAATATTTTCAAATGGCGTTTTGCTGCATGAAGAAAATGCCCTTCTTTTTGCCATTAACACACTTTTTCCTTTATTCAGATTGCTTCCGCTATTAAAAGAATATGCCCCGGTCTATCCGTTGTGACGTAACAACCGGTTGCCGGTATTGGGTTACGTGTGACTGAAAATTTTTATCGGATGCATATGACCCTCGAAGACGTGCGTGATATTTAATCCGTGCATCCAGGGACACGTCCGTAATATCTATCCACTTTCTAATGTCCGCGCGACGAACTCAGTCTGTCCAGGGATTGGATTTTGGTGGCTCTTGGACGCTATGTAGGGCGGATGGTAGCCCTTCCTCTTCACCTCTTTGTGTCTTGGGACTTGTTCTTTGAAACTAATCCTTAAAAATCAATGGCCGAAGACCGGCTTTGGGAACTGTTTCAGAGTGCAGATGGTCCGTTTTTATGGTGTACAAAGGGCGTTTAATGGATTTCGAATTTTAATGCAGACCGCCAGCAATCCAAAGGAAATCTTCACTTAAACAGGGGAGGTCGATGTGAAAATTTATAATAATTTTATGAAATAGGATTAGTATCGGATGACGGATTTTCTATTTAGCCACAGCTGCCAATGTAAATGGTGAGACACTACCCCCTTATTAAGCCCCCCGTTTTCCCAATATTCATGAGTCTTGAACACCCATTTAATTTTCCGCTTGTGATATTATCAATATAATTTAATTAATTGATTCAAATAATTGTCCTTAATACCGCATAAAGTGTGAAATTATAAACACTATAAATACTTAATTTGCTTAAATTGTTATTGGAAATTAATTTCTGAATATCTGTTGCGTGTTATACATGAAATAAAAATGCTAAACTTTATTTCCTATACTAAATTATTTGCTATTTTTTACAATAATATCGTGAAGCTAATGAAAATTTGGAATAAAGTAGGTACCACACCCCAATATTTTAATCAAGATAAATTATTACATGATTTTTACCAAAAATAGAAAAAGATGGAAACGGAAACTATTCCATGACCCTTCGTTGGACAAACAATTTCCGTTTAACATTCTATGTCCGCAGAGGGAAGCAGTCAAAAGCTTTTATACTGCTTCCATCTAGCTTCTCTGATGTGTGAAATCTTTTGGAGAACTTTCATACTGCTGCCAGCTTGCTTATAGCAAGGATTTTAAATTAGGAAAGGCGTTATTTTAATTAAAATCCAACTTAACGATACAGAAAATTGTCTCACGTTACTAAAACCTAAACCAAAATGTTTCTTTGTTTTATCAATTAAAATTCGGAAAAAGTCTATTCGCAGCGGAAATTCATTTCGCTAATTTTTTAGCTACTTTCCTTGGAATTAACTGAAAAGCAACTACGTTTTTCACCTACAAAAATTACTGATTCCATCAGTCTCCCCTAGAAAGGCCTAGCCAAATTTCTTTGACTATCATTAAAATAGGAATGATAGGAAATTACTTTTAAAAGAAATCTTGACTAATGTTCAAAGTTTTAATGGGGCATTATAAGGATTTAGTAGAACTTTTCACTTTTTTGTTCTGATTTGTGATAAGCTAGCCTGAATAGTTTCCCTGGGCTCGATAGTAACCTTGTCCGTTTTTCGCTTTCTAGCAAGTGAACTTGAGCGACACTAAAGAAAACGAACTGTAGTATGTCAGCTGTTTTTGTATTTACCTGGCTAGAAGATAAACTTGATAGAATCTTCCAACTGTTGCTATTTTTTTTTTTACCCCCTGAAATCATCACTGTTTTCTGCTTATTCCGCAGTCGAGTGCGCAATATTTGAAAAGAACGTTGACACGATGACCAAAAATGTAAATAAAAACGAGTTCCCATGAATAGCGCCTTTTTAGAGGTTTTTATCTCTGTTTGGCCGGGACTTGGATTGAATTGGAATCTTTTGTCACCCAGGAAAACACGGAAGTTGCCAACTGTTGCTGTTGTGTTTCATTGCGTTGCATTTCCTTTGATCAATAACCCCACCGAATCGACTTCGCGTTTCGGTGTCTTGTCTTTATCTTAGCGCAGTTCAATAACTCCTTACAGACTTTGTCCCCTGCAAGAGAATCGCAGTGTGCAGCGGGATCCAATGATTGTGGTGCGGCCGCCTTTTGTTGTTTCCGCGGGCTGTGATTTTTTGATTTTTCTTAATCGCGCGCAGTCTCTTCGAGGAATCTAATTTTTGTTTGTTCTCTTTAATTACGAGTAAGAAAGCGGCATATACCCCTTTCTCGTCCGATGAACTACCACCGTCTGTTGTGGCTGTGAGATTGTCGCTCGAAAACGTACACCTCGCCTAGAGGCAATGAAAATTACAAAATAATTAAAGGCTTGCGGAACAGCTGGTGGCGGCTATAAATTTTATCCATTTACATACTCGTCGCAAAGTGGCGGGAGCGAGCGAGTGGAGGAGTGCACAACGATCGCACAATACTCAACCCACTGGCTGGTGGCAATTGGCCGCGCGGTTGCGTAACTTCGATTTCCTGCCCGCCGCAGAATCTGCTGTTGCGGCAGGTCAGTGTTTTATGGGGCCACCAGCTCCAGCTCATCTAGTGCTCCGCTTCGATCTGCCCCGGCGGCGTCGGCGGCACAATCGACGTCACAAGACAATTTCCTCTGTTTGTATTTGCTCTACTTATCAGACCCCAGCGGGCTGTTCCTAATTCTTAAAAATAACAAAATTCTTTCGGCACTAAGTAAACACATCAACGTCTTGCGTGGGACTCAGAAAATTTTATTTATTTTTTTATCAAACAGGAACGCTACCGGGGCTAAACTGAGTGTAGGAGAGCAATGATCCGAATGGATCTTGCGAGGTGTGGCCGTGCACCTGGTCTTCTATTTTTGAACCTCATTCAACCGAAACACGGTTGAATCGCTCTGATCTACTCAAATCTTATTCACAGCGAGAATCTTTCATTATCTAATAAATTTGACCGGTAGATGGTGTTCCTTTAATCCAAACACACAGGTAAAGGACCTTAAGAAGGGCTTTTGTGCACGTTCCCCGCTCGACATGTGTTTGGATATTTTTTCCGAATAACAAGATATTTCGAGCAGGTGAAGATCAATTTAAAAAAAAAAAAAAAACACAATCCCCCGAAAGGACCATTCCTTGGAGCGCTGTCAGACTAAAAAAAATCAGCTGCAGATGTTCGTCTACGGAGGTACTCGAAAGGACAGATGCATGCGCTCGGAAGTGGTCTTTATCCCTTAAACGGGCGGTAGGTGCAGGCTCCTTGTCAGACTCGTCTTCAGGCATGTCCTCAGGCTGAGGGATTAGCCCTAGCACATGGATGGTTATTTTTAAAATTCTAATTGGACGACCTGAGCGATCTTCTCTTCTTTTTATCTTATTTTTAAGAAAGGAAGAAGAAGAAAAGAAATGCAGCAACAGCCCTTAAATTTCAATAATTCCTCGAAAATTACCGAATCTCAGGCTCAAAACTCCTCCTTCAGTTCTGAGGTGGTGCTCTCACGAAGGTCACGGGTGTTTTCTTTTTGGCGCGCGATTCACTTCAAGATGATCGTGTCGTCGGTGCGAGCATTTATATGAAGTACGCTATTATTGCGATTTACGGTGCAGATCTAATTGATATGAGTCATTATCATGTAATCGGACTCATTTGAATTGTAAAAGTAATGATGACCCTCGCTAAGGTCAGCCGTATTTTGATTTCGTTTTAACTGTGTTGTGACGGCAATTTTACATTATTTGCGGATGCATTCAATTTACGGAAGTTGGAAGTTGAAAATTGTTTATTAAGGTGAATATAATTTATGGAGTTGATGCGTATTTATAAAAACTAAAAAAGAAACATCATAAACTTAATAAGCATATTTCGTATACGAAGTTTCCTATTAAAATTTTTATTGACAATAAAGCACTTGTAGATTAATGTTAATATCTTTTTTTTTTCCAATAAACCACATATTTATGCGTGCTTGTCTAAATGAAAATTTACTGTAAGCACTCATTTGAGCTTAAAGTTAATACATCAGAATTTTTATTTTCATTAGTTTTAAATCTGCTTCGAAAAATAGTTGTTCGTCATATTTTCATAGCAGTCGCATGAAATTTACATTTATTGGATGCCATTTGAAGCTTCCGAATAAAACGTACTCTATGTCCTATTCCAAGATATATTCTATCTGTGTGTTAAATTTCACTCAAATCCGTTGAGACGTTTTGGTGTAATTGAGTGACAAACATTCAAACACACAAACTTTCAACAGCTAGTAAATAAACGGGTGATAATGGACTAAAAAAGGCCTAAATGGACTAGCCACATCAACCTAACCTAATCTATACTAATTATCTTAGAAATTATAATAAACAACTTTTATTCTTTAAGATGTTTTTCCAAAAGAGCTATTTCCTATTTATTTCTAACAAATCAATCGAAACTTTAAATTTTATGATTTTATAACAACCATCAGATTTATTTTAATATCAATTTAATACGTCTCACATATCAATGCAACACTCCTTAGACTATAAATAATTATTTATAGCTTAAACGATAACTAAAAGTGGGTATATTTCGAACGAAGTATTTTCGTGATTTTATAGGGACATTTCATTTTTTAACGAGATTTTGAATGGCAGCTACCTAATTTTAAAATTAATGAAGCACGCAACTCTTTCCTTAAGTTTATTTAAAGTTTACTAGAATTTTTCTTAGCATTCAAAAGAAGTTAATGAGAAAGCGCCTATTTCAGAAACTAAGAAAAACACACCTAGACTTTTGAGTGTAGTCTTCGTGTTTAAAATTTATTCTATTGGAAAAATAACAAATTCAAATCGCATGCTGACATAAGCACAGAATTTTGAATGAAGTCTTTGTGTTTCAAGCTCGTTTTACTTAAATCTAAATTGCATACTGTCGTAAGCATATTTTGGAGGATATTTGATATCGGTGAGATCGTAAAAGGTACGCTCCTGTTGTGAAAAAACAAAGAATCAATTCTTCGAAGCCCAAAAAAAATCGATGTGACTAACAAGAAATTGAGACATTGATATTACGCAATAATAAAATTACCACAACGATTGGATAATTTACTAAAAGATCGAAGGAAATAATAAAAATGCATTTAGTCCTTCCGGAAGTGATAACCCTTCTTCTTCAAGAAATTGCTCGTACATGCAAATATGTATGCAAAAAAAAGAACGAAAGCAAGTTTTGTTAGCGGACGAATAAAAAAATTCCCGTCCGAGCCCAAGACGTCTCAATACGGAGCGGGTTCCAATGACCTGATTGATTGCATAATGCATAAAGTCCGCGATTAACGCGGAATTGAAGTACAATTTAAGGAAATCGCAGACGAGACATGATTGTTGGGATATAAAAACGGCCTTTGGCTCGAACAGTGCTCCGGTGGCCACTGATTTCAGTTTAATCGGATTACAGTGAGTTCGAAATGGGGAAAAATAAAATTGCATATTCAAAACAAAAAAAGAAAAAGCCAAGAATTTGTAATTTTTTTTATAAGAATAATGTTCTTTCTCACGAAAAGGTAAGTCTTCTCTTACGTTTGAGTGGTGTCCCCTTTTTTCGCAACAGGAGGAAATGCGCTGTTTAAAGTGACAAATTCACGATAGCCATCGGTCAGCAGCACGCACTCAGCCGGAAGAGAAACTTCTACCGGGGGCCTGTGTGCGGCTATCGAACGCAATCTACAATTAATAAAAATTAAAAAAAAAAAAAACAAAAATGTTTAATGACAATTACATCCGTCATTTGAGTGCATATTAATTGAAGCCGCTGGGCTGGGAGAAAACTGCACTCTCGCGGTGCACCGCCTTTACGCGGGGCGAATAGGTACAAAATCGCCTTAAGCGTGCATCGATGTCGTGCGAATTTTTGCACCGACAACGGATGGTTGAGGGGAATTACGTGGGGCTGGTCGCGTTAATGGATTTTCTCACAGCAAAAAAAAAAAGGCCTTTGATTAACGGCGAGATGATTAATTTGTGACACAATTAGCAGGTAAACTTGAGCGACTCCGAGATGTGGAGCACCCCGGCTACTGCTGGGTGTACTCTCGTATGCAATTTAAAAGATTGCCTTTTTTTTTCGTTGAACACTTTTTGGATGGTTGCCGCAAAGGTGCGCTCAGCGCACGCATTTTATCGCAGCCAACCAACCTCGGTGTAATTCGCAGTGGTGTAGATTGCATATCAATCTCATAATCTTTATCGCTAGGTCGGTCCCCCTTCTTTGCTGATATCGTTTTCACATGATAGGCGTTTCTGGGAAAAAAAAAAATGTAATCGATTATTTTTTTACTGCAAGCTGTTAGAGGAGCTATTTTTGGAATTATTTCGTTGCAAAAAGAGATTCATTTGTGTGTGAATGAGGTCAATAGGATCACAGGGAAAGCTGCTGAATCTATGGCAATATTCGTGGAATAGAGCAGCCATTTACCTCGAAAAACATTAATTAAATGTAGGGCTTTTAATCAATATATTAATCAAAAGAAAACACACATATTTATTTTCGTTGTCCATTAACCTTTTAACCCCAAACGCGCAAAAACAGGGATGTCATAAAATTTACCATTTACCATTACTGCAATAGTAATTCTGGTTCAATTATTCTTCATTGTAATTAATATTTAATAAGTAGTGAAGCATTTATTATTGGTTTTAGGTCCTCTAAAAAATTCTTATTTTTCATGCAACCATTCATAATTCAAAAATTATTTTATTACTGTCAATAACAATGAAAGAAGTAATCATTACTAATTTGATTCATTTTTTTTACAAGGATCCTTTTCTTAATACCAATTGATAGTAGAATTATAAATTTTAACATTGTATTTTAAAAATACATACGTTTTTAAAAATTAGAAATATTTTTGTTTTTTCTACTAAATAAACAAAATTTAGACTGTTTAAGTAAGCCAATAAAATTTGTTACCTAAATATACCTAAACTATTAAATTTACACTTCCTCATAAATTGTTTGAGTCCTAAAATTCAAACCCATGTAATAAACGATTTTTTTAAATTTCTATTCTATCTAAACTTACAGAAAAACACACGTATAAATTTCTTAACTTGGAAAAGTGCAAAATACACAAGTTCTTGGTTTATAAAATGTTAATTTTTTTTTATTATTATTTCCTACTTCTGTGGGAACGATAATAATTCATTTCAACTAACAAGGGGCGTAAAACCGTCATTTGATAGCATAACCGGCTCAACAAGCAAATTTGTGTGCATGCATGCAAATGACGTGTACGTGAATGAGTTCCCGTTTTTTTTCTTTTTGCATTTTTATCCTTTTCTAATTAAATCATAAATTAGTAGGCGGCTCTACCTGTGAACCCTTTTCACCATATGGTTTTTTTTATGTTTCCGCAATATTTCCTCAACTCTCAATTCTATCGATTCTAGTCATATGTAAATACCACGTCACGTCACTGCACGTATCCAAAGACTGCGTGACGCGCCATAAATCAGCGGAGAACTATTAATTTATGCAAATCACAATTATTAGCATTCCTTGAGAAAGTTCAGTACATGAAAAAATGCTTATAAAAAAGATACCTGTTCGCGGGCGACGCGCGCCACCGCCACTACCGCCTCGATCACCTTCATCATCGAATCCGGTACATACGGTGTGGTGTGGTTGCATAATCTAAGAATCTTTCATTTCGCAATCTCCTCAACGATGGAGCAGCCGCTGCAACTGCAATTGCAACTGCAACTGCCGTGCAAGGGGCTCACAATAAGAATAATAGCGTTTCAGTGTCAATTCCTCTTCGTAATGATAAGATCTCTTTGCTTTTAAGACTTTCTTCACTTCATAAATTATGAAATTTTTTTTTTCTCCCTCCAAATTGTGCTCCGGGTGACTTAAAGTCGTCCCCCCAAGAAATATCGCAACAACCACCGGTCACTGGAACTCCTAATAATCCATGTATCTGCATATTTTCATTTCAGGTCGATTAAGGCATTTCAACAGTTGCTGTATGTTTGTCCAGACTTCTCACGTGCCAATGAAGCTCATCTGCGCCTTGGATTTATGTTCAAAGTGAATGGTGACTTTGAGGCATCATTGAAACACCTGCAACTTGCATTGCTTGACTCAGCGCCGAGCACCTTTACGAAGCTCCAAAGTAAGTAGTATCTTTTTAATGTTTAGTTGCTTTACTTTGCGATTTTTGCTTTATTTTCTATCTCACTCTACTCTTTTCTTAAGAAGCAGTATTTTTACAATTTTACGAGTATATTCCTTTACGGTTCTTTGTGGAATCTGCTAAACGAGGTCAATTCCTTGCTTTTTAGTTAAGTCAGCATTATCGTTTTTTTTATTAAGTCATCAGTGTGACACTTTTCCGTGAATCTTACATACCTAAAGTACGAGATCATCATTTAAATAAACTTTAGATCAGCGATTTTGCACAACAGAAATTGTGGGTCGATGGTAAAATGAGAAAATAAATTATTTCCTCTAATTTAGTATAATCGCTAAATAGAAAACGATTTCTAGCAGTTTCTGATTTCTAAAGGCTATCGAAGTATATGAGATCACTCGTAAAAAATTAAAAAGAGTGGTTTAAAATACTCAAAATGTTCCTGGGGTGATGTTTCGATAAATTTAGTAGCTAGATCACAACTATTGAAAATATATTTCGAATAATAATAAAATTAAAAAAACTAATTCTAAAGAAAAAGCTCTTTTATTTCATTATACCCTCAAGCTCGGGGTGGAATGAAATGTGTTATTAGAAATATTTCCTTTTGTTTTAAATATCTTGAATTTACATAATGAACAAGAACATTATTACGATTTTGTTTTTGTGAAATTCGGAAATATAAAAAAGTTATTGGATAAAAAAGAGCAATACTTTCAATAGTACTAAATTATTTTAAACGACTTCTGGTCGTTGATATAAAACTAGAATTCATAATAGCGGCCTCTTAATACTAAAATTCATTGAAATTTCAAGCCTGATTCCAAATTTAGTTCCTTATTGTGTAAATTTAATTTTCTAATTCAAAGTAACAGAATCTAAAATAATAGAATTCTTTTTTTAAATCATTGTCCGCCTTCTGCGTTATGCGGAATTCAATTTTTATGAAGGTTTGTTCCTCATCATTTATTTTATTTTCTAAAAGTATATTTTTCTAAAAATATACTCTAAAAATGTTATTGGCAAATTCTCAGTATTTTGAAAATGTACGATTGACATTATTTGGAAATTAAAAACATAAACTCATCGTAAATGAATGTGCTATTTATTTTTACACCAGTTCGCGATCTCGAATCGGAATGTGTTATATCAAATGCTTATGAAGAAGACAAATAGCAAAATGCAGCTTTTATTTAGTTTACAGAAAAAGAAACCAACGGACATATGGGACTTGGAGGCGCCTTTTAATCGCTGACATTAATTTGGAAAATCAAATAAGAAAATTTAATAAATTTGTTAATTTTTTTAAAAATCAAAAATCAACAAAAACGCTTAACTTTATTGTTTAAATTCTGCAATTCTTTAACTTTCTATGTACCAGGTCCAACGAGACCTACAGTACCAGAGGAATTCAATTTCCATTATGTGTAGTTACAAACATATTTTTTTTTTAGTATCCGTCGAATTTGGCCCTACATGAACATTCCTATTAAGTATCATCAAAATTTGTGGGGAGACCTCAAACTGAATTTATGTTGTAAAAACTATTTTATTTATCTTTTAAAATATCGAGTGTTTATTAATATCCTTTTAGCTATTAATTTACCTATGTATCCTACAACATATTGAAGATACGTCTAAATCCCAAGCGGACAATCTTTAGGTGCTTTTTGTTAATTTAATTATTTCTAAATTAGACTCATAACAATTGTGACATAAACTGAGTTGCTTCGGCACTATATATCGAAGCAATCGGTTGAAAGATATGGTTTTTTTATGCGGATCAAACAACCAGACAAACATATTCAACTTTATATAAATTTTGGTTCCTGTATCCTTACAAAGCAGCATTGAACATTCAACAAAGATAAACCTCTACTTTTGAAATTATACAAACGAAATGTCTATATAAGTTCACTTGATTATGAAAGTTGATTTCATTGATTTTAAGTAAGTGGATACATTGTCTGTATGTAGGTTCTTCAATGCTTTAATTAGAGGTAATAGTCAACATTAACCTCTTCAGTTTCGAGAGAAAACTTGCTGGTTTTATTTAAAAAGGGTAAACTGAAATTTCAGTGTGCAATTGTTGATTTTCAATGGTATATAGCGTGTTATTGTTCAAATGCAAAGCACTATCTTAATGTATGAAATTGGTTAATGTTGGTTATGTTATTTTATGATACGGAAGTTCATTTTGCTACAAAAGTACTATTCAAATTACATCTCATAGTATGATGATAAACTTTGTCCAGGAGGCTGGACACTATGAGGTTAAGAGCACTGCGCGCATAAGTTTCAGTTGCAATTTATCGCTTATAATTTTATTATGATAGTTAAAACACTACTGAAGAAATTCGAGGGTAACAATTTTATGAATACTTAGTTCATACAGTCATAAAGATTGATAACTCAGGTGGGTAGTTAATTATTAATTTTTGAATTTTAAAGTCTTAAGGTCTAAAACGATTCATGATGGTAGATACTGAACAAATTTCAGGTTATTCTACAGGCATAAATTCATTATGTACTTTTCCCCTACTTCATTTCTGTTGAGGCAACTGCCTTTTCTAGGCATAAGCATTGTGAGAGATTTTAATGAAATTTTTCCTATTTTCCCCGACCGCTCGGTTGTTGTGATGCAAATGGACACAGAGCCCCTACAGTATACCTTTGAAGAGCCCCTTTAAACATATCCACATACCATGAGCGGCAAAAGCTTTGACAAATAGCCCTCGTTTAATTGGACATTAGCATAATTGAAGGAGACCTTTAATTGAAAATTTTTAATTACAACCGCCATCAATTGCAGTAAACATCAGCAGCGCCTTTCAGGACCACTTCAGCACCACTTGATCGGTCGGTCGCTAGTACGCTGGTAGTGCCTGCGGGGCCTCAATGAAGAAATGATGACTGCGTGGCGAAGAAGCTCTTATTCAACGCCGGGGCTTTTCTTGAATTCGATTGGATCAAAGCAATCTGATCAAGTGCCGACTTTTGACTGCGTAACGCCAAGAATATTGTGCCCTGATTGCATTTCATAAGCAATGAGTCACACTAGGTGCCACGATCCTGGCATTGCACTCGAAAGAAAGTGCAGGGGCGGGAGCAGCTCTTACTTGCGTTCTGATAAAAAATTCAAATTCCCCACAAAAGTCATTGACACAGCGTAGACGTAGACGCTACGTAAATGCAGCAGAATAATTCAGGAGCAGAGCAGCGCCCCTTATCCTGGACTCGATTGCCGCGCGCCAGCCGTTGAGGTTAACCCATCGACTTTATAGCGAACATCTCGACGAGCTCTATATATTTTTGTGGATGGGGCATCGTTCTGTTTGCACTGTGGAGGCTCATCGTCGACAATGAAGCACCGCCGCGCCATATCGCCCATCCAATTCCAGGAGGGTGATTATATTCCGGCGGCCGGAGGTAATATTTACTGCTGGAAGGTGTGCGTGAGTTAGGCCCCATCGTCGCCCAGTTCATTCCGGCAGTAGAGAGAGCCCAATTCTAGCGCAGCTAGACCCTGCAGCAACGGCAGAGCCCCAGACAAATTTCGGCAGTTCCTTTTGTTCCCTTTCCATGTCATGTCGGCACCACGTACGTATGCCGTGCTATGCTATGCTGTGCTTATGCTATGCTATGCTATGCTATGCCAGCCAGCCAGCCAGCCAAGCCAGCCCCAGCCCTGCGGTACCCCTGAGCCCCGGCACGGGCACGGTGAATGAACTTTCACCACAAGATCGACCAGTTAGAACCATCCCGTCCCATCCCATCCTCTATGAGAACTGCATAAAAGTAGGGAAGATGCGCAGTTGTTGCGGCTAAAAGAGGAGCCCCCGGCCTGGATGGATGCTGCACGCGGCAAGAATGCTCCTCCAAACGACGGTCTGTGTAGACACACCGGTCTAAAATATGCAGAGAAGACGTCTTCTCAAAATAAAGAGAAAAAACGATCAAATGGAAAGTTCTTATTTTGGGAAGTGTCTTCTTTACTTGGCCTCGGCGTAATCTCGTCGCAACTTAACTGAAATCTCCCTGTGGAATAATCTGATTTATTGGAAGGGATGAATGGCTGCGGCGCGGCGCTATTTTCGTAAGCGTTTTTCATCGTCATCTTCTATTTTTTTTTTTATTTTATTTAAATTGCCATTCTTGCGACTCCTCCTGACACATCCCGTCTTAGATTAAATGATGCTGAGGTTTCCCTGGATTAAGGCTCGCTTCACTTCTATTTGCGTCTCATGCAACCTAAATGAGGCGGGTTTTTCGTTCCAAAACAAATATAAAAAGTCAAGTCATTTTTAGCGAATAAATATGGATTAAATGTTAAGTCCAATAATATGTAATTATAAATTGCTCCTTTCCTGCAAAGAATATAATTAGTCATCTAATCGAGAGTAGTCCAAATCTGTACGAACATTTGGAAGCAAAGTTTTATTCATTTTCTAAACTAAAATAGTTTTCCTTTAAGAAATTGTGTTTGATGTCTACAATAAAAGTTAGAAGGTTCCAAGTTTTAAAATAGCTTCAAAGAAGATTTTCTTGAATTTTCCGACTTTGTGATTGATGTTGATTGTTTAGATGCTTGATAAACTACCAGTTATAAAAAAACGTTTTAGTCTTCAAAAGAGCATACTCAAGCCATTAAATATAGTGGTGATGCATCGTTCGTTTAACAAAGAATCTTAAAACGAAGATACATTATTGATGTTAATAATAAAAAATAATGTTCCTATTTGGTTGTCCTGAGTCACTTCCAGGGGTAATTTGAGTTAGTTCATAAAAGAAAAAATTTTTTAAAAAGGGGACTAAAAATCGAAGAAACCAGAAGACCTAAGATGATATTGCTATGTATTTTGGTCAAGTTTTAAGAAATTATAAACACTCCGGCTTAATATCTTAGGATATGTTTTTGTAGAGAATTGACTCAGCTGCAATTAATTATTGAAAAATTCATCATTCTCGAGATATTTCCGAAAACCCCTATTTGGAGACTTTTGAGCCCACGTAATTAATCGCGTGGCACACGGATCAATGGGGAACTTTTGCACAACATTTATTACTTTAAAATTCATTTGTCTCTCAATTTGCAACCCTTCATCCAATTTTTTAAAATATGTTAAAGCGATTTTGGTGTAATTAGAACTTCATTACACCGTTCATGAGTGATAGACCTTTAGTTCATAGTTAGTTGGTTAGTAAACATCGCTTATATCGATTTCGAAAGTTAAGTAGGAATGTATTTATCACTTAAAAGTTCAAAGTACACTTTTAGGGAGTATTTAAAATTCAATATCACGCATAAGGTGAATTTTGCGAGTTATGTAAACATGCAAAATCCATCAAGAAACTGTTAAGTACTTTAAAATTTAAAAATTCCTCAATTTGCCTTGTTCGTACTTGTCTTGACTTTGACTAATAACAATCAGAAAATCTCGAACCGTGCGCCTGTCCCCAATAAACCATTGTATTGTTGTCTAAGGTCAAGACCGGCAGTACCTCTGCGGTAATCTTGTACAAAGTCCGCGGTGGAGCTGCCCACGTCTCAATTACCGCGAATCGTTTCCTAAACAACAGAAACCCGTCGAAGTTATCGATATCTGTGTTAGATTTGCGCGCGCGATTGAATCTGTAAATAGAATTAACCCGAAATGATTTGAACCCAACCTCATTTGTAGGTTTAAACCTTAGTTTTTTTTTGTCCCGGCTGAAAACACCTCCCACCTCAGACGGGGCTGGTAGAAGGGAGATGGAATTGTGGAATTGCAGAACTCCACTGCTATAGTTCGCGATGCCAACGAGCTAAAGGGCAATTGCTTTTATTGGATGTTATCAGATGCCGAAGCTAAACTTTGACTCCGCGCAAATGGGACTCCCAGAGACGAGCTGCATCCATCGCATCGCATCACCGGGGCGAGCCTCAATTGCCTCAAGACCCCGAACAGCATCATTTCCCGGCAATCTTGTAATTTTTCATTTATTTCCTCACCGTAGACGCGCGATCGTGATTCACCATTTTCACGATCGGTAATGAATAATTAGTGCTTGAAAGTAATATCGTTCAGTAAGCGCGCAATCGAGAATAGGGCAATTTTTTTTTTCTCTTTTTTTCTTTTTACCTGTATTTTGTTGCATCTTGCTTAAATGAATAAATGTCTCGAAATCGACACTCACCTGTTTCACTTGCTACCAGTTGCACCTTTCTTAAATTTTCCTCTTTTTCTTTTACAGTACGCTTTCACATCGCTCACCTGTATGAGGTTCAAAACAAACACAAAGCAGCAAAAGAAGCATATGAGCAACTCCTCACAGAAAAACAGCTGACACTGCAACTGAAGGCCGACATTTATCGTCAGTTAGGTAAGGTCAACGCAATTTAACGATTATTGCAATTGCATGAATGCAACGGCACACCGTATGACGTCCACTTGGAAATTCGGTTGAGAAATATTTCCAATTGTTGCGAAAATTCTATCCTATTGCAATTGAATTGAAACAATGCCTCATATTGATGCACACTAATTCTAGTTACATACTTTAACAAATTGTCTTAGATTTTCAGTTTTCTCTATTTAGCCTCGATAATAAATCGTTAGGTAGCATACAAATGTGTAATTCGTTTTTTGTCTTTTTTTGCTAGATGGTTTTAATATTCGTTATTTAAGTTAACGCTCTAACTGCCATTTTAGCCACATGTTATGAAATAGCTGAATACGTGGCTGAATAAAATCTGGTAGTCAACGTGTTAAAGGTCTGTTGTAATTTAAATTTCATTCTGAAGTTATAGTCACACGATCCAAACTATCGCTCAGTTAAGGACATTATTAGATTAAAATATCGACAGCCTTGAGCTTATATGTAGCTGAATATCCGTTCTTTACGTAAATGTTATATTCAGACTAAGAAAGTAGAATTAATCGTTTTACCGCCTTACACATTTTCTAAAAGTAAAGATATTCCCGGTATTCATATGTAATAAAAACAGAAAAAGAGATATAATCAAATTATAAATAAAGAAGACACCTCAAGAAGCCCTACTTTTATCATATTAATTATTAAAATTGGCCCTTTCGTTTTTATTAAAAGCAGCACACGTGCGGCTCTACAAAAATATCATTGAATTAATTTTGGATTAATAAAAGAGAACAAATAAAAAAAATTTTAAATATAAAAGCTTTCCCCCATTGTATTGAGGTAAAATTAAAAAATATATTCGTGCAAGTTTCAAGCTCTTTCTGTGAATTGCCGCATTAGCCAGTGCATGTAATATTATGAAAGATTGGACTGGCCTGAAACGTTCTATTATTTTATAATTTGAGACTAATTTGAAAGCCTTTTTCATGTCAGCACACGACGTCTTATTAAAGGGTGCAATTTTGCATGAACACAATGTTTTCACGGTTGGTTAAAAAAATATGAATCGAGCTTAGGTGAGTTATTAAATATAAAAATCTGGGATGGGTTGTGTTGTTTCCGAACGTATAGAGCATGTAACTTCAGAATTAATAAAAAGTCCTATGATAGCAATTTATTGTTTTACTATCTACTAGAAAATTCTTTCATGCACTGCAAGTATTTAAGAACAGAATTTTTAAAAAGCATAAACCTTTAAATTTTTATAATAAACTTTAAGGATATATATCCAATTTGGAGTCATCGAATCTCAAAGTCTTAAATATTTCTTTACGATGCTTTAATATTAATTTATCTAGAGAGATATTAAGGAATCAACTACAATTGTAGGGCTCATTGTTTCCAGATATTCGGTCCACTCTTTTGTGACCCATGACCACCGGTCAGACACTTCATTCGTTCTGTGAAAGGGACGGAAATTTCATTATTAAACGTAGTCAATCGTTTAATTGTCCAATTGTAATGATTTCGCAGGCAATTACACAAACCATTCATAAGGGATAATTAATCAGAGGCATTGAAATAAAATAAATTAATCAAACGTATTGTTTTATTTAAATAGATATTTGAATCAGTTAATTTAAAGTGGTTTCAAAACAGTATTAATATCTATTAAGTGGTAAAAGCAAAGTAAACTGAGTACTACAATATAAACTGATAAAGTTTGTATTTTTTCCGTGAAATGGGGGGTTCGAATTAGCACTTTGCTGCTTAATTTTGTTTTAGAATTATTATATAATAAATGGTTATATTATTTCACAATACACTATGAAATCAATAGTAAAAACCTGATGAATTTTTAGATATTAATTTATTAGAAAGAAGGTATAAGTTAAAAAAATTTTATTCTATTTTCCACAGGATGGATGTATCACTGCGTCGAATCATTAGGAGATAAGCGACAGCGTGAATCATTTGCTATCCATTATCTACAAAAGTCAATTGAAGCCGATCCAAAATCAGGACAATCACTTTATTTACTGGGACGATGTTACGCCGGGATTAATAAAGTTCACGATGCCTTTATAGCATATAGAAATTCCGTTGAGGAGAGCGAAGGTAACGCAGATACCTGGTGCTCTATTGGGTAAGTTATTTAGCATACCTTTTCCATCTCACGGTTTCTCATCTGGTCGTTTATATTATCTTTTGCGGCTTTTCAGAGTGTTATATCAGCAGCAGAATCAGCCAACAGACGCTCTACAGGCTTACATTTGTGCTGTTCAACTGGATAAGACTCATAGAGCTGCCTGGACTAATTTAGGAATTTTATACGAAAGTTGTGGACAGCCGAGAGATGCGTATGCATGTTACTTGAACGCGACTAGGAGCACTGATTCTGTAAGTTGATGTTTCATTGTATTTCTATTTTATATTTCAGAGTTTAAGGATAAAATAACGGTGAGAGGATTTTTCAATAGTATAAGGCAATCTAAAATCAGCTGAGAGGAAACTTTTAAAGACCTAACTCATGCTGGTGGGTACATTAAAGTGCTCTTATTGCTAACTCTTCCTAATTGTTCCTCCTCACATTTTACCTCCAGTGCTGACCCTTTAATGAAAAGGAAAATGGAAAGGTTGAATGGAGACATTGCACTTAATGCAAGCAACATCTCGTGCCAGCAATCCAGAATGCGCTCAAGGCAGCACATGGCTGATTGACGTATTTTTTAAAAAATACAATTAAATATAATTTTGCTTTTGTTTTCATCGTTTGAAACATTAAGTAATTGTTTTCCCCTTTCTTTCGGTTTTCCAGCATTCATCGCAAATTCAGCACTTGAACGTATCATCGTCAACGGCTGTCGGAGCCGTGACAACACCATCTGTAGCCGCAAATACAAGCCTATCACCGTCATCTGCATCCTCGGTGCCGGTTTCCCCGTCAATTAGTAGCAAAAATTTATTGAAAGAGTCTACGGTAACGGCGAGTGGCGGAAAACCGCAGAGTTTAACGCAAAGAATTAAATTTCTTCAATCGCAATTAGCCCAAGCTCCTATGCCGAGCATAACGTCAAAGAGACGCCAGCTGTTCTCAATCGAAGAGGCCTGGAATCTACCAATATCTGCTGAAATGAGCTCAAGGCAACAGCAGCAGAATGCTCAGGCTACGACCCAGCAGAGGCAGTTCACAAAAGGATATCCTCAGGTAAGTGACTGGCGCTAGCCTTTTTTTACCTTTTTGTAAATTGTAAATTGCTTCATAAAGAAAAACCGCGCCACGTCTAGGGTTATATTTGACCCCCTTGATCTGGTCTTGCGCCAGAATTTGACTCGTCTGGAGGTGATAACTCAATGCACAGGCGAAAACCGTTTCGCACTATAGTCAGCTGTTTGTGTCTAGAGTTCTTACCTACCCAGGTGTTCACCTCTGGGGGCCTGTTGCAAATTTATCTCGGCTCACAATAACTGGTAATGTTCTGCTCGACTCTATGGAGACAGATTAGACTAGAAGAAATATTTTCTACGGGTCGACTCTAATTTAATACTATCGCTGCTATACAATGTATCAGATTATAGCGCGGCTATCTGTGTCAGATTTGGACTATGCATTCCCACCCGTGTTCCGCCGATAGGCACAGATATGTTGTCGTTAGGCAGTTAAATTCTTTAAAATACCAGACTTCCTTTTATTCCTCCTTGAATTCAGCTCATTGTTTTTACATGAATTGCTCGATGCCTTCGTTAGGTTATACTTGGAAAGACAGAATGTTAGACATCTTGATTGATTGCTCTTATTGTAAGTAACCCTTTTTAAACTTTTGTTTTCTTTTATGCTTATTTGATTGCATGAAATTTATTAAGTATCAAAAGAACTATGAATCTTTAATCTTTTTAAGAATTCTCCCACGATTATTTCTCAGTTTTAAGAATTCGTATTTAAGATAATCGATGAGTTAGTAGGCGGTTAGATTGCAGGTTGCAGTAGGTTGAAGTTGAATTGTGTGGGCATTACTTTCAACGAGCATGCCACTAGGCTTCTTTTTTTTATAATAAGCTCTGCTTAATTTATGAAATTATATTTAGCGTGAAGTATATTCTGATATTTGAGGAGACAAGTCAAATATGTATAATTTGGGGAAATGGGAAGATTAATTACAAAAATACATATTCCAAAATTTTGCACTGTACAACTGTACAACTGTACAACAAGACTGCGCCTCAGTCCACCATTCATCTACTGAAAGTCAAAGTTTCTGGATTTATTTACTCTGATTATTGCGATAGGTTTTGCAATGTGTCTAACATTCTTCGTATTCTTAAGATTTTTTTTTCCGACATTCCGCTATAAGTTGAAGGTGAGGTGGAGTGATTACCTCAGACCATAAAAAAATGAATAAATATTGTGCAAATTATTATAATATAAATAAATTCTACATGAAAGTGTTAAAACATTTTTTTTCAGCCGTAAAGTAGTTTCTACTGAACTTGGCTATTTGTTAATAGCATTAAACTTAAAATATACGTCATAAATAAGCTTGTGGTTCTCCAATATGAAAGTTGTAAAATTACTCCAATTCGAAGTATGTAATTTTTAAAAACGTGCAAATCTACAAACATCTAAACATTTTAAACAGTCCAAACCGATGTTATGTTTGTTGAAATCAAGAATTATAAAACAATAGCTAGTACGACATAAGGCCCTATTCTGCTGATCACTAATCGTTCAACATTCAGCCCTAATTTATTTAATGCAACGGCTATCAGAATAGGGTCCTTATTTATGAATAAAATTTCTTTTTATATTTCGTACCAACCAGGTGAGCGAAATCATGCACACCACCTGGCCGCATTGGTGCAGCGATCTTCTTCAGCGTGAATCTACAGAGCGCAGTAAAATGTGAATAGTTTCATCTGAAATTATAAACATATATTAATCAGAAGAATGTGTAAAAAATAAATTAAATCGCATTTGTAGTTTTCTTACCATTCCCAAAATTCCCACTAATTTTTGGGCCATCACAAAGAGGAATAACTGGTTAAGGTGACAATATGAGACAATCAGTCAGTTTTCGACTGTTATTTTTTCTCATACCTCTTTTTAAATTTTTCCAAGACACTTTACACTTTTACTTTGCTTTTTTTCTTTGCCAAGGTAACTTGTGTTCTTTTTTTTTCCCCCCTTGTGGTTACCTGACCAACATTGCTTAAAATTACTTTAATTACGGGTATCTAAATAAAAGTGAAGTGAGAAAGAGCTTGATAATTATTATTTACTTCATTTGCATGAAATATATTTACAAGAGTTTCACAGAAAAATTAAATACATATCACTTTTACTTCAGTCATGCACAAAATTACAGTACTATTTGATTGCATGTCGTTTAGATTTTTTACGATGTTTATGATTTATTTCAAAGTCCCAGAGTACCCCAGAGGACAAAGGACCATAAAAGACACAAATAAAGGCATCGATTTAGAGGATTTTTGGCTGTTTGAATGAATAGCTTGTTTTAAAGTAGATATTATAAAAATATAAAATATATTAATTTATTTATACGTACCAATTTGTCAATTATGATGACAAAAGTTCTGTCCTACAGGATGTAGTAGCGCTCTCTTTAAATTAAAATTATTTAGCCAATTTGCGAAAAATAACTCATAACTTTATAATCAAAATAAAACAAAAGATACGTCTTTTAATTATAAAATTTACAATCTCTTTATCTCACAAGATATATAGCGACCTTTTAATGTTAACTTTTACTAAAATCTTAGAAATATGAATATACTCGAAGATATCGCTATTGTTGGTTTCCATTTCTTATTCAATTGTATGAATTTAAAAATAGCTTTAGGTATGGGTATCTCATAAATTGAGATATTAATACCACTAAGTAAGAAATTAAGTAAAAACTTATTCAACTTTCCTATCTAATGGAACCCCCATGCTATTCTGTACCCTCTTTAAATGTTTGTGAGAGAATTAATTTGTGAAATAATAAAATTTTATGAAAAACAATTTAAGTTAATACCTACGAAAATATGTCCTAATAAGGCATAGTTATTTATTGAATGTATTTGTAGTTATTTTAGACTCTGCAGTAGCAGTTTGCATTGTCTTAAAATTTACGAATATATTTTAGTTTAAAAAATAAACTACAATTTGAATAGCTATAATAACTACTTTTAACTCCCGACGAATATACTCGTCATAGTAAAATATTGCCCTTTATCCATGACAACTAAACTCGTCAAAGACACTAAGACGGTAGTTTATAATTTTGAATGCATATCCCAACTCAAGAGAAAAAATGAACGCCGGGAGAAGAAATCGAAAAATTATTGTAATTTCGCCAAAAAATCATTAATATTTTTTGGACTATATGAAGTGAAAGAGCCCTGCCGACACCCAGCGTATTTAATTTTTTAAACTTTAATGTCCCTAGAGTATAGAGAAATCGATTTAATTGGTAGACCACTTACGCACATATGCAAGAGGCGAGTTCACAGCTTCTAAATGTGGAAGGTTTTGCTTTAACTCCAAGTAGTTGTAGTAGTTTTAGGTAATCCACCGATAGTTTCTTCTATAAAATTGATCAACTGATTTTAGATAATTTAACAAAGTTCTTAGGTGATTTACCAACGATTTATTCCTTACGTTTTTGTGGGAGTTTCTCCTAAAAACTTGGAAAAAAAAATTCACTAGCAATAGTGCAATTTATGTAGGGTTTTTTTTTACAATTTTACATACATTTATCTCTCAGTGAAGCAAGTAAATTGTGAAGCTTATTTTAAAATGATTTGTACTAGATTTTTTTAAATTTTCCTCTATTTCTACTGTAAAATTTAAGGATTTCAACTAATCTAAAGGCGGTTTTGTTTTCCTCAGCTTCACTGTATCTGTTGATCGCTTCTTGTTAAGGGAAACTGCCTTTTCTGTGAGATTTCTTTTAATAGATTAATGTACCTACCTCCAAATTAAACCACTTGAAAGTAAAACACCTCAGCCCAACCAGAAATTCTTCGTTTTTCCGGTCCAAAAAAAAAAGAAAAAATCAAGTTCTATGTTTTGATTGCCGTCCCCACCGAAGTTACATTGGTAGCTTTTTTCCACCAAATCCGCTCCCTATTGGGGCCACAAAGATTCACTTTTATTGCGCGAGATGTCTCCACTGGAAATTTATAGCATCGTAGACAAGCACCAGTACCGTCTAGCCACCGGAATCTTCCCTCTTTTTCCCCAGACACAACATTCCCACGGAAGATACATGCACATGAATGATAATTTTGCTGCCCTCTCCCGCAAGCAGCCGCCTATGGTATGGGAATGTATGCCTGTCTCTCTCGACGGTAATTGCCTACATGCAAAGGTGGAGTTCATTGCCGTTTCTCCTGTCTGTGACCTTCGGTAAAATCGAAATTGCCCGGCCGGCGGCTCCTCCATTTTCGCAGAAGTTCTTGACCGAGGCAGACGAGCTTTAGATTTTTAGTCAGTTTTTCTTTTTTTTTTTTAACTGTTATTACTTTAGTTTTTCCCGTTATATTCTGAATAATTTTGTAAATAGTTACTGTGTGGAGTGCCGTTAGGTCGCAAAATGGCTGTTGAAATTTCTGAAATTGCTGGCAAAAGGTGAGTTCGAGAGAACACGTGGGCTCTTTAGGTTAAGTGAAAATTTTTTTTTTCCCTTCGTGGAGTTGGAAAAGAAATTTTTTTTTTTTGTTAAAGCCTTGAGAAAAGGAAGTCGCGGATATACTTTTGGGTGCACATTCAATTGCACTTGAATGCCCCTCCAGCGGCAAAGTGATATCGCCTCCCAATGAATGCATTTAACAAAAATATTGGGATTTGCATGTAGAAAAAGGCGGACATGGATATCTTTAAGATACATTGAACTTTATCGATTTTCCTTTCGTGGAGACTAGAGATGAATGAGCTTTTTTTTTTTTTTTTTCTCATTTGTTAGGGTACCCAGGGACCACCTCCACCATATCCGAGCCAGCCAAGCAATCAGGTCCCGATACCGACGAAACGTTTCAAACCAAATGAGGAGCTCCAGAACCAGGGAGGTGTCGCAACGCGACCTTCCCAGCCGAGCTTCTACCTCACCCAGCAACAGTTGCAAATGTTGCAATGCCTCCAGCAAAATCAGAACAACCTTACGCCCCAGCAACAGCAGATTTTTCAGCAATTATCCCATCAATACCGGCTGATGCAGCAGCATCAGCAACAATTGAGGTTACAGCAACAGCAAAGGGTCCAGCAGCCGGCTGTTATCCAGGCTGGGTACCAGGTGCAGACTGGGGCCAGGACGCCTCAATCGGCGACAGTACCGCAAACGAATAGTTTTAATGTCGAAAATGCCAACAATAACTTCCCTGCGGCGACGGGGAATACTCAACCTGCGGCTGGGATGCCCTATAAATCGGCGAATATTCCTAGCAATGGGAATTTTAGGCAAAATCACGCTTTCAACTCTCCGCTCTCATCGTACACTCACATAGGGCAGGGGACGAACGAACAAAATGATCTAGGTGAGTAAGAAATTTCTTGTAAAAACATTTTAAAAGTTAAATAAGGAGGTATATTTATAACCTAAGCTTTTCGAACCCAAATTCCAGAAACATGAAAACAAATGTACTTATATAAATAAAATAAGTAAGCAATCTTCAAAGGGAAAATGAGCCAAGTGTTTGCTTCTTTTAAGCGAATATCATCTTTACAAAATTATATTTCTATTTACAAGGTGTCACCATTCCAATTCTAATCTAGGACACGTATTATTTTTTTTTCATTTTATTCAGATAAAGCTGCATTTTTTTTTTAATGAACTAAACAAATTTTTCTATATAGGTTAGGGCGGTAAGTTCAGAAATTTACTCCTTTTAGGAAAGTTTTAAATTCCAGACCAATGCTATTTTAATTAATTTTAATTTAAATTAAATTTGTTAAAGATGAATAGAACATTCACTCTACCTCTCGGGTGTGCTCTAAGACCGGGTTTTATATTTCGTGGAAATAAAAAAGAGAAGAATTGTTTTTTTAGGTTTCAATTTTTAAGTTAGGTTCTAAAATTTCTCAATTACAATTTTTCCAAGTAATTTAAATGTCTAGGAGGCCTTAGTATGTTAATTATAGTCAGCAAATTATCTATAACTTTAAAAATGTGCTAATAAAAGTGGCTTTAAACAATAAGCATTATGACAAACATTTCATTTCCTTGCTCAGACTATCCTGGATAGAGAAAAAAGAATGCACCATATATAAAATAACAAATTGCCTATATCTTGGGGAAAAAAATCGAGTGAATTATCTATTAAGTGATAACATGATTTATTCGTAATCCATAAAAAAGTAGTATCATGAATCAATCTCCCAGCTAAGATATATTTAACCCAGTTTCACCTTACGTTTAGGTTTTTCCTTTTGATAATATCCCCTGAAGCAAGCACGTGTTTGCAATTCTTCACATGGTAACATGCCATTCAGCGTTCAAAAAAATTTCACAAGAGGTAATATATAAAGATTTAGGTTATTCCCACCACACACGCTTCCTGCTGAAATATTCAGGATAAATATTTTTCATAATTCCTACACGCCATACCAAAAATGATCTAGCTAAGTATGGGATATAATCTTAATGCAACTGGTTTTATTTTTTAAATCAAGGTTGCATATTCTTCTGTAACCAAATAGGGTTATGATAAAATTCCCTTTTTTCATAAAATGCAGTCTCAAAATTTTCCATGACCTGATGTAACCAGAATCCTAAAAATTGGAAAGATAAAATATGTGTAGTTATTTTTTCCAGCTATTTATCCAACTGCGTACTCGTATTAAATTTTTATGCTTTCATCTTGTTTTGATGATGGAAATGATTATTTTTCCTCTGTTAAAGAATGTATTTATGGAAAATTGTTATTCGTCTATGAAAAGAAAGCTTCCGTTTGTGAATATTATTTATCTAATCCGCTTGCGTCCCCCTAAAGATTTTATGTACATATGACAAAATAAAAAACGTAAACTCTGGCAATTTTAGGTAGACTCTTTTTTTTTTAAACGCCTATAGACGTCGATTTCCTTTTTATATTGATGGCGTAGTACAGTTCCAACTTCTAAAGAAATAATTATTGAAAAAATATTGATCTGCTGTCGAAATTTATTTGAAGTTAACTTTTCTAGTAATAAAAGTAAAATGTTTTGACTAAATTGGCAGGTCACGGAATTTTTATATTTAACATTAAAGGGGGCCGAGTTCTTTAATTAATTACATTATCACAAAGGAAAAATATCGCGTTTTAAAAATATGGGCTATCGAAAAGTGTTCTGAAAACATAATTTAAAAAATGCATTAATTTAGTTAGTTAGTTACATATACATCTTTCAGAAAATCATTTTTAAGTAAACGTTGCTAAAGTAAGAAATGGGTATTTGAACAACTTTACATTTTTTATATTTTAACAACAAAAATCCTTGTCCGATTTATAAATGAATCAGTTTACAAAAAGCTGTAAAAGGCACACATAAATATTTTGGAATTTATCTACAACTTTTCCAGGGGTAACAGACCAAGAACTTCAAGCGCTACTATCGCGCAAAGATTTGGCAACATCATTCGCCGAAGATATCCTGAAAACGTTCACAACGGACGGTTTGGATATTAAGGAAGAAGTGGAGGCATCACATTCAGAAATAAGTAATATAATGCCAACATTAAGGACTAAGTCCCCAACACTGAGGTGCGAAGCTACCTCAACTAGTTCAGTGCTCTCATCTAGTGTAGGTGCAATAGTTAGAGATGATGTTAAAATTGAGCCGGGTATTAAAGTTGAGAAACTGTTCGAAGAAGATGAGGTTCCAAAGTTTTCCATTGATATGGATTCGAAGCAAGTTTTGCTAGCGATTAAAAAATTAGGAACAAAAGAAGCTCCACCACCGTGTTCGGTATTGCATATGGATTCAGCGCCGCCCTCGCCGCCAGATTGTCCACCACAACGATTAACCAGGGAACAACTTCTGCCGCCGACGCCGTCTGTTCATTTAGAGAATAAGAAGCACGCATTCAGCCCTCAACTTCAGGAGTTCTGCCTTAAACATCCTATAGCCGTGGTACGAGGACTGGGAGGAGCCCTAAAATTGGATCTAGGACTATTTTCAACAAAAAATCTAGTCGAGGCAAATCCTGACCATAGTGTGGAAGTGCGAACGCAGGTTCATCAGTCACCGGACGAAAATTGGGATGCTTCTCAAGGGAAACGTGTTTGGGGCTGCATATCTCATCGGTCGCACACGACAATAGCGAAATATGCCCAGTACCAGGCTTCGAGCTTCCAAGAGAGTTTAAAGGTATAGTTATCATTATAATATGTTAAGTGAGTGCTAATTGCGTAAGTATCAGGCAAATGATGCAAATATAAATATAAATATAACTTTCGTTCTACTGAAGTTTTAGTGAAGATGACGATTTAATAGACTGATAGCATAAAGCTGCTTAGGGCAGGAATTTTGAAACTATATTGCAAAAGTCCCTTCAGTACACTAATAGAAGGCTTTCTCTTTTCCAAAATAGGAAGAGCGGGAGAAAAGTGCTGGAATCCACACAATGTCTGATTCTGATTCTAAGGACTCTATATGCAATAATCCAGCCAATGGAAAAAAGAAAAAGCTGAAAAACGGACACAAAATGCTGAGGTGAGTCTAGAATTTTATTTATTTTTGTTTCTTGTTTTTTTCGCATCTTAATCTCATGTATTTTTAATTTAATTTTAATAATATTTAAATAAGGTGCAAGAATAAGAGAGAGTTTTTCGCTAACAACACTTAATTGATTTGAGTGTGAGTTTGATAGTAATGCTCTCGACATTCGTAATTTAGAAATATACCCCAGAAATAAAAGACTCCTAAAAGTAAATAATCAAGGCTGAAAATCAGTCGTACAAAACAATATGCAAAGTCCTTTGCGAAGCATCTTAATCTCATGTATTTTAAACTTCATTTTAAAATATTTACATAAGATGCAAAAATAAGAGGGAGGCTATTCACTAACAACACTTATTTTTTTACTTAAGTGTTTGATAGTAATGTTCCCGACATTCATAATTTAGAAGAACTTCTAACAATTAGACTCTGTTTAAGAAAACAAGCTTCATTCATTTTTCGCATTTAAGCTAAAATCTCCCTGATTAATGACTGTAAACTGTGAATACAAATTATTTTTTGCGAAAGTGTTATTTCTTCAGTACTACTCGAGTTGATATTTATTTATAAAAAGGAATACTATTTTTGTGCCGCATGTGAGATATCTGAAGGAGCTTGATTCTTACAACTGTATTTGTAGTGTACTAAAAGTTTATTTTTGTATTTGTTCTTTAAGAAAAATACTACTGTAAATTGGGTAACAATATTGAACCAAAAAAAAATATCTCTTCTCAGATTTGGTACAAATGTAGACCTATCAGACGAGAGAAAGTGGCGACCGCAGTTAACAGAGCTACAAAAGTTGCCCGCTTTTGCTCGTGTTGTTTCAGCAGCGAATATGTTGTCCCATGTCGGCCATGTGATATTGGGTATGAACACAGTTCAACTCTACATGAAAGTCCCGGGCAGTCGAACGCCCGGTCACCAGGAGAACAACAATTTCTGTTCGATTAACATTAATATTGGTCCGGGAGATTGCGAATGGTTTGCCGTACCCGATGCATATTGGGGCGGAATTCATGCACTATGCGAGCGAAACAACATAAATTACTTGCATGGGTCCTGGTGGCCAGTGCTGGAGGACTTGTATAAAGAAAACATTCCAGTCTATCGATTCATCCAAAGGCCGGGTGATCTCGTCTGGGTAAATGCAGGGTAAGTTTATTGCGATATTGTGAAGGGATTGAGAATTTTGTTTTTTACAAACGAGATTTTTGTTTACAGTTGTGTTCATTGGGTCCAAGCTGTAGGATGGTGCAACAACATCGCATGGAATGTTGGACCACTTACAGCCCGCCAGTATCATTTAGCTGTCGACCGATACGAGTGGAATAAATTACAAAGTTTTAAGAGTATAGTGCCCATGGTACATTTAAGTTGGAATTTGGCTAGAAATATCAAAGTTTCCGATCCGAAACTTTACGAATTAATTAAGTAAGTTTAATTTATAAGTGGTGACTTTAAAAGATTCTTAATACAAATTTTTTATTAAACAGGATGTGCTTATTGCAAACTCTTAAAAATGTGATACATACCTTGGAATACGTTAAGTCAAAAGGTATCGAAGTTCGGTTTCATGGTCGCGGTAAAAACGAAGCCTCACACTACTGCGGCCAATGTGAGGTAAGTGAAACTAATTTTCATAATTGTTTTTATATTAAATGATGTTTTCTATTATTAACTTTCGTTCTACTGAAAGAGAATGAAGAGATATATATTTTTTCTGATTATATTTTATAACTTGTAAAATTACTAATGAATTTCGAGGAAGGCAAAATTAATGTATATAATTTTTATTTCAGCTTGAAGTATTCAACGTTCTATTCATAAGGGAACAAGAGAAGCGGCATGTCGTTCACTGCATGAGCTGCGCGCGCAAACAATCTCCAACGCTTCAAGGATTCGTTTGCCTTGAAGAATATCGAGTTAGCGAACTGACACAAGTTTACGACGCATTCATTCTACACAAGCCTCCACCGAACCATATGTTGAGCGTATAATATCAACCTACTTTTAGTTAAATTTTGTTCACCCCTTTTATCCCTTAAAACGAAAACCAAGTCTAAAGAAATTTTTTTCTTATTACAATTGTGTACAGAAAGAGAAAATTATATTTATTATTTATTTCCTATTTTACTGCTTTGCTTCTAAATAAGCTGAGATATATTGTGTTGTACAAATTCTTCCTTATGCTTTACTCTTAAGAACTGTTTACGAGATGTTTAAAGATCATTGTTTTTGGGCAGAAAGCGGAGGAGCTACCTATAATTATGAAGAATTTAATATATAATTTTTTTTTCTAGTGCGGTTTAGAGCGTGATATATGGATGATTGTGCGCCGTAGTTCTGTTTGTTGTTGTAAATTTTTTTGCTCGCGAGAGATGATATAAGTTATCCTGTAAAATTTACTAGAATGTAAGCGATGACGAGAGAAATATGTATAAAATCGAACATATCTCGTATTTTTTTCTCCGATTTCTCACCCATTATGTGCGTAAAACAGTATATAACAAAAAAAAATTAACTAAATGAAAGAAAGGGGTATCGATTAAGTTTAAGCGTTTTCCCCCAATTCACACTTCGAGTTAAGTATAAGCGAATGTATAAAGTTTTATGTTAAAACATGATCTCAAACTTACTTTTACGGAGTTATACACAATGCGAATTATTTAGTTACAAATTTTATTCATGTATTTTAACCAAAATTATATTTCCAAGAAATTTTTGTAAATATATAACCAAGCCAATCTTATTTTGTAGATAAATTTTTTTTTTCGCGCTCGATATATTTTTTAGGAATATGTACGGCAGAGTGTAACACAAAATGTTGTATAAGTTTGTGTAAATTGTTCGGCTAAAATATGGTTAAAATTCGAAAAAAAAAAATATTTAGAAAGTCTTAGGAAAATTTTGTTCGTTGAAAAATGTTTTTCGAAAGTTGGTAAAAAAAACAAAAAGATCAAAAAATTTACGTTCACGCTGCCCAAAAAAAAAACAAGTGGAAAATTATTTGTCTATGACAAAACAATCTACAGGTGCTTTTAATTTTAAATGTATAAATTAAATTTTGAATTTAATTAAAAAAAGAAAACGAAAAGAAAGTAAACTCGATAAAAAAAACTCTCGTTTAGCGTTATTGTAGAGCACTTCGAACTGGGAGGGAGGAATGATCAAAGGATTTTTTTAAGTAGATTTTGAGGTTTTTGGCACGGTATTCGAACTATGTAAGTTATTATTGGGTTAAAGAATCAATGAACTGATATTTTTTTCCTGTTTAATATGTTGTAACACATTAACAAATACAAATCAGTGAAGTATCCATTTTACTTTTGTTATTCAGTACAAATTTGGTACTAACTTGATTTTAATACGCTAGCAACAACTTCTTCCTTTTGGTTAAACTACTTTTAATTCAATGTCTGATTTTCTTACATTTTCCATTAAGTTATTTTCTTTTTCTAAAATATTTAGAGAAAATCTTCAACAAGTAACTCTTATAATCAATTTTTTTAAATTTTATACCACCTTGTTCTTAGTTCAAAAGGTCTTCATTTTGTTTAGCCTGTAACCCCTCATACTAACACTGATTTGCCTTGAATTTCACATAATCCTACTATTGGAATTACTTCTAAAATTCATATTGAAATAATATGACATTTTTATCTTGATAATATATCAAAAAATATCATTGCAATTTACTCCTATATATTTTGGTTTCGAGAATCTCATCCAGTCATAAAATCAAGAAACCTTATTTCTGTGGCTTCTCAACAAGTTGCAGCAATAAAACATTTAATATAACATTGCATTCATACTGAAAGTATTTATATATGAGTAGATATAAATTTCATGAAATACGCACTTTTTAAACCTCAATCATGACATGACAATGGCATTATCAAATAACCTCTTCATCTTTTAGTTGATACTTTCCAAAAAGTAAAGTCATTAATCAGTAAGTTGTTTAATTAAAATAGAAGAAAATTAATATCACTCACTACTCATACAATTAAGACCATGACGTAATCTGATTTAAAAACATTCGAACTAGTCAATTTTCATTTCAGTATATATGTGCAGTTATTCATAAGAATCAACTAATATCATTTTATATGAAAGGTTTAATTCTCATTTTCACAAAAATTCATCTACATACAGTCGTTGCCACAACTCAAGGAAATATCTAGTAAAATTTCTTTAACCCAATAAATAAATATATTGAAAAATGTAGCATTTATCGAAACACTGTCGTTTCTCCTTTATTTTACGCGAGTTCGGAACAAAATAAATAAATCAAAAAATTTCATCTTTTGAAACTTTTTAAATAGAGCTTCAAAGCAACGCACGTAGGAAATCTTCATTTGATTGCAATTTATTAAGGAAATGGTTTGACTTGGCGTGTTATAGATATGAAAAAAATAAAATAAAAATAAAACGCAATTTTAAGGGGAAAAAACAAATTTTATCCAAAAAAAAAAATAAATAAATAAAAACACAATTGGGAGAAATGAAATATTGGAAAAGAATGTTGCTTTTGAACATGAACATTGTATAAATTGGCAAAACGAAATTATTTATATAAAATAAAAAAAAAAAACATAAAATTATCCCTAAAACAAAAGTACTAAAATTATTTTAAAATTAATAAAACACAAAATTCTTTTCATAAATTAGGTAAGGAAAGTGGGAAGTTAGTATTTTTCAGGTCCTTGAAATATGTCGCAGTCGCGCACTCGACAGAAGTAGAGGACCCCAAATGGAGATACAGCATCCAATTATTAAAACACTGTGTATAGAAGAAATCAGAAAAAAAACAAACATTAAAGAATAATTGTTAAATTAGGAAAAGCAAATGACCAGTAATCACTGCCAATTTAAAACGTAGCAAGATGGTACGCAGTTCACCAAAGTGGACATGAATCATGAATTGTGAAATATGTGTACATAGCAACAATACAAATTTTATGGTATGACTATAGAGATATTGATTATAATAAGGATTCTAATTAATGCAAAAGAGTATTTAAAGTGTTCAAAAATGTTTATAGTAAAGTAATTGTGAGAACCACGTACCTCTTGCTAAACTAGGATTGTATTTATTTGAGACAGCGAGGAGTGAAAGAGGTGACAAACGGCAATTTCTATTATTTCTTTACTATAATATTCTTTAATTTTATTTCCCTTTTCTGTATTAAATGAATTGTTTTTTTGTAAACGACTTGAGTAGGCATTTTTCTGCTGACAATGATTGCAAGTAGTTAGCATAAAGGAATTTTTGTGTAAATAACAATTGATTTTATTGAAATTGTGATTATCTTTCGTTTTATTTTTATTACCTTTTTAATTTCTACATTCCTAATCCAATAAAATTATTCTCTTCAAAAATGAAAGATTTAACTGGATGTTATTATTCCAATCAATTGAAATTTTTAGTATTCATGAATTCGAATAAGTTGTTTTTTGTTTTTTAAGATGCTCATTTAATTCATCCTATTTCATAATAACAAAAACGTAAGTATTTCATTTTAAAAATTCTAATATAATATTTTATTTTTTTGTAATAAATTCAAAGTTATAATTTTGTTTTCAATAACAGGTACTTTGAGTTTTGTATGATCGAATTTATGAATATGAAATCAATGCCTAATCAAATTATGAAAAGAAAACTATAAAGAGGAGTAAACTGCTCTTGAAATAAACGAATTTAATTAAGAGGTATTATTTTTGAAAAGTAAATTAAATAATATCAAAAGTAACTAAATTTATATTATGTCTACAGAGATGTTTGAATAAAAAGAAATACTTTAGAAATTCGGCAACATTTATAAAAGGGTCTTGCATACTTCGATTATTTTATTTTTTCTTATTATTATTTCCAAAAAGCAATTCTTATTTATAATTCCAGATAACAGTTTGACACTCTTTCCTCCTTGCGAAGGCGAAGGGGCGTGCGTGTATATACCTACTATTCAAAAAGTAAGTAGATGTTAAAGTGCAGTAAAGTATAAAAACCGAGGTAAATTGAAAAGTAAAGTGAGAAAGTAAACAAATCTATCTACTCAGAAAAAGTAAACAAAAACAAAACAAAAAAATAATAATAAAGAGGAATAAAGATTTATTTTACTACAGATACCTACTTAGTCAAGAGATGGAAATGATATTTTTTGCTAAAAACAAATTTTTTCTAAACCCCTAAGATAGACAGTGTTGAATGAAAGCTGGAGTATATCTCGATTCAGTAAACGGAATTAACAGACATCCTCCCAAGACGACAATGTAAAATAAAAGCAAATTAATGCAGAAGCATATAAATATTTGCTTAACAATTTAATAATTGTATATTTTAACAGCGCACCCGCGATACACATATACATTACCGGAAAAAAAAAAAATAATGCGGTTTCGTTGGACGCGTGGCGAACTTAAACGTTTGATTGCACCAGTTAGGGAAATGTTTAACACACGAATATAATAATAAAAAAAAAAAAAACAAAAAAATAAAACGGGCAGAACTATTATATTATAAATTAAATACGAGAACCAAATGCAGTGGCCGACCGTTGAAAAACGTGTTAATTTTTTTTTTTTTTAAATACGACCTCCAATCTAAATTATGTCGTTAACTTCCTTAAAAACTTTAATTTCGCGCAAGATTATTTTCAGTGGTTTGTTGCTTATGTTCATCTCTTTTCTCATAACACCTACTGTACCTACTTGGTGGATTTTAATACGTTTTTATATAGGCTATATTACGTTACCTTAAATCCAATCTAGGGGATGTTAAACGCGGTATTGAATTAAATGTCTTGATGAGCATCTTAGTGCAGTTTTAGTTTTTGCACCTTCTATTCTTTTTTCGATAATGTTTTTATTGTAATTTTAATTTTTATCAAAAACACCTAATAATAACGACAATTTCATTCAAAAGTTTGTAGTTTTACCAGACACATATATTCAAAAAGGTGTTGATTTAAAGACTAGATAATTTAATTATTATCTATCTTTTAAATTAACGTTAACTATTGATTTCTTTTGTCTTTATTATTTTTTCCACCATGTAAAATACGGTAATAGAAAATTGCAACAATCACTGAAAATGGCTTTAAATAAAATAAAAGAAAATGTGAAAAGAAAAACATAATTTTGATTGGAGGGATCCTAATTTTAAGTAAACATTAGCATAATTGTAAAAGTTAATAAAAAAAAATGAAACGAAATGTAAAATAACCGTAACGTAAAAAACAAAAAACAAATCGTATTATTTCACTGCCAAAAAAATAAATAAAAATAAATAAATAAATAAACAACGTTAAACTACTCACGCAAAATTATATCGTAACACCCATCCATTTAAAGAATAAAAACGAAGCCAAGAAATCTTCGAACCGACGAAAGTGTTTTAAAGAAAAAAAAATAAAAAAACAATCCGATGAAAAGAAAGTTAAATTAATGCATAAAATCCGAAAACGACTGATTTATTCGAGTAATAAAGAAAATTATATTAAAAAAAAGGAGATAATGTTAATCCGGTGAAAAAAAGGAGGAGAAATCTGTAAAGTATTTTCTACACAAAAAAAAAAAATTTAGGTATTAAACAAGCGCGAATCATGTAAACGAAAAACTTTTTATACCCGTAATAGAAGCCATAGAAGCCGATAACGATAAAACAATTTTATGCGATTAAAGAAGACTTTAAGGTAAAATGCGGAAAGCGAACACCATGTTCGGGGTAAATAACTGAGGGGCGTGTTGGAGGACTAATATCAAAAGGAAGCTTAATTGTGCCTTTTCAAAGCATTCGTTGTTGCTGTTATTCTGGGAGTAGAGATCCAATTGTTGATATTATCTTGTAAAATTCAACAATGCTAGATAAGCCCGTTTGTGCGATGTTGCCTGCTTTTAACTTATTGTCATTGGATTGCTGTGTAGTAAAAAGATATTTTATTTTCCAAAGTTTTTACATGACCCAGAAAACTAAAAATGACCTTACAATAAAAAATTATTTGTGACAACGAATTTTGGGAATATTCTTATGGCTGAATTGCGTGCTACCATTCTACTGAAAAACGATGTATGTATGTATTATTTATTTCGATTTCATCAATTATCTGATTACTACAAAATAATACGGAAAGAAGCTGATTCAACTGTTTGGATTGAGCACGAAATCCAGGAATGATAGGATCCACAAGAAATCCAGAAGATTCAATTATTAAACAAATTTAATTAGCAACAAACCAAAAACACTATAATAAATTAAAATTAGTTAAGGCATTAGCAGTTAGTTAAAAATACAAAAAACAATAATTATTATTTTCAATGCAGACTAGCACGCATTGGAATTTTTAAATGAAGAAGACTAGCTTGAGGTATGCCCTGGACAGAACGCTTCGAAATAAGACTCGTTGCGATCACCGGATAAGACAACACAATGTAATTCAATTAAAACTTTTATTTACATACTTCTGAACGGTAAATATTGTGCTATCTTCATTTTCCTTCGCTTTGGTAAATTATTTTTGTATTCCAACAATAATAAGCAATAAATTAAGAAACACCAAAAAAACATGAACAATTGTAATACGTACAAGGTTCTTTTAATACTTGGTATGGTTTTCTTCAGAGGCGTGGAAGGGTGCATTATCTTGTTGGTAAATTAAGTCCCGGCCATCGATGACATCCCTGAAATAAGGAATTAAAGTGCCTAAAACCATAACACTTCCAGGTTTAGAATGAATGTTCATTCGGGGAGGGTTAGTTAGTTAATAAGATCATGCCAGTTAACTGAATATGTCTAGACCATCAAGATTACATTTTTTCCCGATCCGAAGCTAACGAAGAAGTGGATTAACAATTCAGCTATAAGAAACGTGTGTCTCATAGACACTTATTTTACAACATTTATAAAATTAATAGAAATCTTCGTGAATTAACTTTTCACAGCAATACAATTGTAACAAACAATTCACAGGCAACAGAACCAATATCAATCTCAAAAAGGAAAATTAAATCAGCTGAAATGAAACCTTGTAATAAATCATTAAGTACACAAGAGGTTGCTTCATAAGTACATATTTTTAGGAAGAAATGAAACAATGCAATAAATATTTTTACCATTATGAATAATAACTAAGTGTAAGATAAAAAAAAAATTTTACTATTCCCAGAAATACATATAAGCCGGCAAATCGAAAAATCCCGCTGGAACAACAGCGTGTCGAAAAAGTATTATGTAAAGAAAATCTTTAAAAAAAAAAAAAAACAAACAAACGAGAAAGAGTAGCATAAACCCGTAACATCAATCTAATCGAGAATTTTTCAAATACCCATCGATTAGTTTAACAAGTTGCATATTTTTAGTAATTAAGTGAAAAAAAAGAGTAAATCGAGTTCTAGTAATTAAATTTAAGGTCATGTGAAAATCTATCCGAATAGATTTTGTTTCTACTCTGAGAGTATGAACACATAAAACAATTATTTATTGTAAATTATTATAACTTATATTAAATATAGAATAAATGCATTCATCTATGACGTAATTAAAATTAAAATAATTCAAAATTTGAATTTAAAGTATTTCTTATTTAATATGTGTTTTAAATCGATTTATTTACTTTTTCCACCTTTTTTCGAACATTTAAAACTCTTCAGAAATATGAAAAATTATACATTTATTTTTGTTTAAATGATACAAAAAATTAAGTTCCAATTAAGACACCGAATATCCGCCCTCCAGTAGCAAGTGATGACCATTCACGAAGCTTGATCTGTCGCTCAACAAATATACAACAGAGTCCACAACTTCATCGACTTCACCAAACCTAATAAAATATAGAAAATGTAAATACCTGAAGAAAAAACTAGAGTCAAAAGTAACAATAACAAACCTGTGAAGCGGAATATGATTCAGCAGTGGTTCAGATTTTTTTGGATCACTCCAATTTTCCCGTCCCATCCTTGTGAGTATAACAGTGGGATTTACAGAATTAAAACGAATCTTTCGTGATCCAAACTCCTGAGCTAAGCTCTTTGTAAGGGAATCCACAGCCGCCTTGGTGGCCGCATACGCAGAATGTCCAGCAAATGATCTACTAGAGGCCAAAGATGAAATATTTACCACACTGGAACCATTTTTCAGTTTCGGAATCAAGGCTTGAGTTACATTAAAAACGGCCTTTATATTTACGTTGAAGGTGCTACAACAATTTCAGAATATGGTAAGTTGCCTTTTTAAGATTAAAATATTTTTACTCATCGAAATCGGATTCGGTCAATTCGAGGAATGGTTTTATAACAGCTACGCCAGCGTTATTGACCAATCCATCCAATTCCCCGACTATTGCTAGAGCTTCTCTCGTGTTTTGCCAATCACTGAGATCGGTGGCAATTATTTGGATTGAAGGGCACTCTGATTTTAATGCTTCTAAGGTCTGAAGACGTC
The DNA here is from genome assembly GCA_963969385.1 of Philonicus albiceps. Taxonomy (NCBI): domain Eukaryota; kingdom Metazoa; phylum Arthropoda; class Insecta; order Diptera; family Asilidae; genus Philonicus; species Philonicus albiceps. Next base: position 30,959,202 of record OZ017775.1, read on the forward strand.
TAGAAACGGCAATTACTCGAACACCTTGCTTATAAAGATGTTTACAGAGAGAGTTTCCAATTCCTAAAAAACGCTAGCTTTTAAATATTCGATCGAGAAAAAAAACGGTTATAATAAAAAGGTATAAGTTTTTCTGGTATTAATCTATTCGTGATTTATTTTGCTTCCCGTATCTACCTGTTGAATATGAAATATGTTCGGATTTTATTCATATACTCAAAGTAAACAAACATGGAATATTTTGACAAATTCTAAAGCCCACTATATTTTTGTATAATAGCTCGAAGTTCAAATAGTTTTTAAAATTACCGTCCTTTTTGTTGACTTTTTTGGTTACCACAAAAATTATTTAGACTAGCGCTTTGCACATTTTTGTACCACTGCCTACTAGCAACTCTGGTATATTTTCGCAGCGGAACGAGTGAGCAGAAGATTTAATCGTAACGATGCAGAGACTTAGCACGTTTTAACTACAGATAACAATTGCCAACGAAGATGGTACCATAGCATCTTGTGCGTAATCATGCTAAAAACATTTAGCTCCGCATCAGAGCCTTCCAGAGTTACGGAACAAACATGTTTTTAAAATCAAACTATTGTAGCTAAAATTATAAGTCCCTTTAGATCTAAACAAATTGTTTCTATAAAAAAAAAATGTATTGAAAAATTCCAAGTAAACGAAGACAAGTTCTGTCTATTTTAATTTTTTATTTCTGCAATAATATGTGGTAATTACTCGAGAAAGCAATGATTTTGAACAGGCTATAGGAATCGAACTAGTGACGTTCGAATTGGAGTTACGCTGCTCTAACCAATTCAGCTACCGTGGCCATTGACACCAATTTTTTTAAAATGATGTTTAACCCTAAATTTATCTACTTTGCAAAACTAAACTTTATATTTAATATATTTATAATTTAAACACGTTTTCTCAAGACCGTATTTTCTAAAATTGCAGGAACGATAATTCTTGAATGACTTGATGGATCGATCCGAATCCTTTTTTATTTTAAGGTAGACTACATTTTTTAGAGGGTACAACTATATGCGGCTAGTTTCTCCGGTTCTTAAACATTAAAGAGAAAAACAATTTTATATTTAACAATTTTATTAATTTTAGACTTATTTTTTTTGATTGTAGATAAAAATTACAAGGCGAGGCATCTTTTTCTTGAATGGTTGCATTCCAGCAGACTCTTTTTACATTTTTATTAAAGAAAATTTATTTTTGTTCTTAAAGCATTAATAAATCTAAGCGAAAATACACCCATACTTTATTTATTTCCTTCTCTGAAAAAATAATAAAGAAAATACCTCCTTTTTGAGTTTCTTGAAGAGAACCTTCCCTTAAAGTATTCTGCGAGCCTAAGAAAGAAATATTGTACAGAAAAACCTTATTTTTCTCGGATCGCGGTGCCGAAAGGTAGGTAGGTGTCTACTTTACGCTCAGGTTGACCCGGATCTGTTGATTACCCTTGATTATTTTGTATTGTTAAAAAACTACTCAGTCAGCGATGCGAACTGTTTTCGCGGGTGGGACTTGGCGTTCCCTTGCTCGGACTGACTTGAATAGTTGCTCTATTATCTATTTGGTTTATTTGGACTATCGGCAAGTATTATTACAATCAATAGTATAAAAATAACTACTTAAAGAAGATTATTAAAATTTGGTATTCGTTGCTAGCACGACCACAAGCAGGGATTAAAACTTACCTTGGCCAGCTCCAGTAACAAGAATTGTCTTTCCTTTTAATTCCCCCATGACTTTGTTTGGTTCACTCACTTCGATCTCAATTAATAATGAATTTGATCTTCAATAGAGGGCACAGATTCAAGTTTGTTTTTGTTATCAGCGAAAACTGAAATCTAATCCCCTTCCAGAGATCAAAAGCACTCCAGCTCTATGTTCCAAAGCATACAACTGATATTTGCAACAATGTTTAGACACTAATGTAACATTTGTCCTAAAATGTCCTTTCAACTTATAGTGGTGAAAAGGTGATTTTCGCTTCTCATGCGGAAATGTCAAAAGAATTGTCAGACAGACAGTTACCAGGTTAGGGAGTTTTTGCTACATGCAATTTTCGAAGCGAAAATAACATTTTTGGTTGGTTAAGTCAAAATGTTTTTGTTTAAAAACCCTTTAGGTATTACAACGGGCGTTAACGTATACAAATGTTTGCTAAATTCATACAAGTAATTAATCTGTAGCCTCGGCTTTCATATTTTAGGTTAGAAATTTAAGTTGTTTACAAATCCCATTTCAGACAAAGTTTGCCGCTCTACAGCCCCTGCGCTGGAGCTAAAACCCTTGAGGAAAGGATCGGGCTACCTCCGAAACCGAAAAAGCCCCTAACTCCATACTTCCGGTTCATGCAGGAGATGCGTCCCTCTATTATGAAAGAGAATCCAGAGACAAAACTGCTCGATGTTATAAAAATCATTTCCCAGAAATGGTCAGAGCTTGATAATAATGCGAAAAGTAAATATCAGGAAGAGTTTAAAAAAGAACAAATGACTTACGTTGAAGAACGGGCGAAATATGATAGCAAAATTTTACCCGAACAGTGGAATGAGATAAAACAGCTAAAACAAGAAAAGATCACCGCCAAGGAAAAGAGAGAGCTTAAGAAGCGAGTGAAGGAGTTGGGACGCCCTAAACGGCCCCTTACTGCATATATAAAGTTTTTAATTGAAGAGCGAAAGACGGCTTCAAGCTCGAAATTGGATTATAAAAATTGGAACAAGAAAGTCGCAGAGAAATGGGCTCGCATGTCCGACGAACAAAAGGAAATCTACCTCCAGGGATCGAAAGAAAACTTTGAAAAATTCAAGTAGAGGATTACCGATTATTTCCATATTTAATATTAAAACTTTATAATTTTAGGCAAGATCTTTCCAAGTGGGAAGAGAAAATGGTTCGTCTGGGGCATATCGACGTTGTCCGAAACAAATCTTTGATAGACCCTCCACCGGCGAAGCCCAAAAGGAAAATCTCAAAGACTGAATAGGAACTCGGGTGCCCCACTTCGGAATCCTCCACATCATCTTCATTTACATCTTCTGCATTAATAAACGAGTCACAGTTTTTATTTGATAATAAGCATCATCATTATGAACGTCTTGAAAAAAAGAATTTGGAGAGTAAACAGCAAGAAACGCTTGCTGGGGTAAGTTCCGAGGGGGGCACGGGTGCCACTGGCAGCCGCAGTGAGGCTGGCCAAACAGTCGATGAAAAAAACACGGAAAAAAAACAAGGAATCTTTAAAAGGTTTCGGTCTATCTTCAAGCGGGATTAGGGCGGATGTTGCTCGTAATTTTTTTTTGTTTTTATGGATTGCTCTTGTATTTTGATATGAATAAATGTAGCTGTTAATATTAAATACTTGATAAATTGAAGTCCATTCCTGTTATTTTCCTTAAAAACGAATTATGTTAATTAAATTGATCGCATTGTGCCTTATAATACAAAAAATAATGAAGAAATTTGATATATATGAATAGATATTACAAAAAATTTATATAGAACGAAAATAAACCCTTGCATTTATTTTTTAAAAGCCTATCTAGAAGATTTCAAAGAATCCCCTCAATTTCAAGCCGATCAAACTAAAACTCGCGAAGTTACAACTCAGAAGCTATACAACCGATTTTTCTAAAATTCTTGATATAGAAAATGTGGTGAATGTTTGTTCGATTTGGTTTATGATCTATAAAACTTGAAACTTGTACCCGAAAATCAATGCTTTGACTTTGCTTTAAATTAAACGTTAATTTAGCTTGTGGAAAAGGATAAAACAAATCAGAGCTAAATTACAAAAGAATCTTAATAGCCTTAATTTCTTGGTGAGAAAACAACACTTCATCTATTAAGGCACTAAACTGTTGGTGCATCCAGCAGACCATACGAAGACTGCAGTTTCTTCAAAGTAATGACACAGATGCATTTCAACAAACCAAACTCTGCTTCACAGAACAGTTTGGGTTTTTAGGTGTTTCAAAAATTAGAATGAAAAGAAAGTTCAGCAAAACCTTCAATTTTTATTTGGTATCAAACGCGATCTTGGATTAATTTATTTAGAGAACGTTTTACGAAGGTATAATTTAATTTTAATGAAATAAAATTTTCCTACAATGAGTTGCAATTTAATTTATTTTGAAATAAATGCCCAGTTAATTGGTATAAAGTTGAAACTAATTGAAAACAGAAAATGATGGAAGAATTTAATAAATTAGAAATTTTCTCGTACATTTCATCAGTGATTTATTTGAGAAATGAAAAGGAAATTTTAAAAATGTCCACAAATTAAAAATTATAAATAAAATTTTCTTTAGCCCAAGGTGTTCTGTACAGGGGAGCATAGTGCAGGAGTTGGTTAAAGCTAACATCCAGCTGTGGGATAGGGCCACAAGAAAAATAAGAGGATTGTATGTATATAAATCCCCGATTTAATAGTAAATGTACAAATAACCACCTGCGCTCTAGGGACTAGCCAGCAATTTTACAAGGAAGTATACAAAAGGGTTCCAGGCCACGCGTGTGAGTCAGAACGGAAGCAAAGCTACATCTCGAAGCTATGTGTGTGGAGCGCCTCTTCGATGTCCAGATCCGGAGCCCCGGTGGACACAAGCCATGTGGTCAGGATGTGGTACAGCACAAAGAAGAACACAAACACCCCGACATCCTTGAAGATCTTATTTAGGGTTCCCAGCATCTTAATCAGTGCCATTGATTGCGCTGGAGATATTCCTGAGATTAGCAAAACGATTCTGAAAAGTGAGGGCTCCTGGGATCGATACTGCTTCAGCAGGAAAAATTCGATCATCTCCCAGAGGAGCAGAGGGAAGAAGACGCTGTACGATACCACAAACTCATTTCCAGTCGCAAAAAGTATATAAGTGGCCAGGGCTATCAGCACGAGGTGCACTTTGGTCCTGAGGATTCTGCTCAACCGACTAGGGACTCTGGGGGGCTGCTGTTGGGTAGGTGTGTCGTCAAATCGCCTTGAAGAAGTTCCGGGCTGCCCTTGAGGGAAATTATTGAGCAATTCAAAAATGTTTTCCTGACGGCTGCCAAAGCTGCTGAAACTTTGCGCGAGGGGACTGCTAAATGTCCTGGGCTGGCTGCCGATGCGATTCTGGAGCAGGGGGAAATCCTCCAATTTCTCCTCCTCGGGATCGGGGAATATCTCGTCTGTCTTCTTGACGTCACCATCTGAAAAAAGACAAGCAAACAAAGTTCAGTCGCCCTTTGGAAGGAATCCGGGCGAGGGTTGTATTAACTCACTTTGCACCACACGCCCGTTAAGCTTCTCCAGACGGCTCTTTGCGTTCTCGAGGATCTTGCGTCTCCGCGCCTCGCGTCTCGCCTTTATTTCGTCGTCCTGGCCGGACGCCTGTGTATCTACCGAAGCGTCTGACATTGCTGACCAAGCACATTAATAAACCTTCGCATTTTCTCCTAACTGACGTCTATTCTTTTGCTGTCAAATCGCTGCGTGTTGCTTGAAATTTAAATGTCGATGGCTACATGTTGCGCTTATATAAAATCAAATCAGAAACATGTTCGAAGACATTTCAAGTTGCAGGCTGTGTAGTAAAACTTTGTGGAATGTGTCCTGCTTCCGATTGTCAAGGAAGCAGATTTCCCGGAAACGGAAATGAATTTCAATGGTAAAAAGTCATTACAAATGCTGTTTCGGACTCGGCTCCTTCTGGAAAACCAGAAAAAGTCTGGGAATTTAAATTTAAATTATTCTTGATCCCTAGTCTCTCTAAAACCATTCTACCTTCAAAATCGACATCAAAGTATTTTAGGAATTTCGCTCACTTAAATCGTTATCGACATCTCAGGATATCAAGCGTTGGCTCATTCAAAAAGGATAAAATTACCTTTCCAACGATACCTCATTTGTTTAGATCCGTTTCCTAATGTAGGAGTTATGGGGTTTCAAATAAAAATTTATCGAAATATTGGTTAAAAAATTGCTTTTTTCCTGTTTTCTTAAAAATCTTCTATAGGAAAAAATTTGTTTTATTGTGTCGTTGGAGAAAGACTTTTATTGTCTTTCTAATGAGCCCCCGCTCGATGTCTTGCAATATCCTTACAAGAATCTGAAGGGATTTAAGTGAGCGTACCTCCCTAAAAAATCTTCCTTTAGTGACTGCATTAAGAGATTTCATGAATTTTCACTTTTCACACAGCAATCGCAAACCTAAAAGCCGTAACCACTTCTAGCCATAGTCTGAGCTTACTAAGGGATATTTTCTTTTCTAATTCATCATGTTTCCATCTTTTCAGTTTGTTTTATACGCAGTCCGGTGTTTGATTTTTTTGAAATTTAAATTTTAAGGTGGTGTAATCCCTTAAAGTAATATTTAGAGTTATAAAATAAAAAGCAGACTTTGCAAAATGTTAAAGTGTATATTGCACTTATTGCACTACAAAACAGTTATAAAAATACAAATTATTTTATACAAATGCAAACATCAAAATAGAAGAAATATCATTGAGCTTAAAATTATGAGGCGAATGCGGGAATGCCGGTGATGGCACGCCCCAAGATCAGGGCGTGGATGTCGTGAGTACCCTCGTAAGTGTTAACAGCCTCCAGATTCATCACATGTCGGATGACATGGTACTCATCCGAAATTCCATTGCCACCGAGCATATCCCTAGCCTCTCTGGCAATTTGCAGGGCCTTTCCAGCATTGTTCCGCTTGATTAATGAGACCATTTCGGGCACGAGACGCTTTTCGTCCTTGAGTCGCCCCACCTGGAGGCAGGCTTGAAGCCCCAGAGCAATTTCCGAACACATATCGGCGAGTTTCTTTTGAATCAACTGATTCGCCGCCAACGGGCGATTGAACTGTTTGCGATCCAAAGTATACTGTCGAGCTATAGCAAAACAGGCTTCAGCAGCCCCTAGGGCGCCCCAAGCGATTCCATAGCGGGCGTTGTTCAAGCATCCGAACGGGCCCCGGAAGCCTTCGACATTTGATAGTAAATTCTCTTCGGGGACATGGAGATCGTCCATGAGTATCATTCCAGTTTCGGATGCACGCAGGGAGAATTTCCCTTCTATTTTTGGAGTAGACAAGCCTTTGGAGGACTCCCTGCGATCGATGATGAAACCTCTCAATTTCCCATCCTCACACTTCGCCCAAACAATGCAAATATCAGCTATTGGAGAATTTGTTATCCAAGTTTTGCTACCATTTAAAATGTACGTTTTTGAGGCACTATCGTACTTCGCCTTCGTTTCCATTCCGCTGGGATCACTCCCGTGATTTGGCTCTGTCAAGCCAAAGCAGCCCACCAGTCTTCCTTTGGCTAAATATTATTAAAAGTAATATACAATGAGTAAAATTAGTGGTGACGACATCGTTCTATTAAAAACTTACCCATTTCGGGGAGATACTTTTGTTTTTGGGCATCTGTGCCGTAATCGTAAATAGCTCCCATCGCTAGAGAACTTTGCACGCTTAAAGCTGACCGATACGCAGAATCCACACGTTCAACTTCACGGGTCAGGAGCCCATAAGCAACGCTGGACACACCTGCGCATCCGTACCCTTTTAACGTGCACCCTAAGGCTCCAAGTCCACCAAGCTCGGTCATGATTTCCTTGTGGAAAACTGTTCAAAATTAAAATAACAGTCATATTCCTTATGGTAGAAAAAATAAGTATGGTAAATAAAATTTTATATGGAGTTGCAAATATAACTCCGTGGAGAAAAAATGTCTTCTCCTTGCGCTACTGAAGTATCTTAAAATTCACTTGATTTGCCGTACACATAAAAAATAAGCCTAGCCCGCTTCCAGTAAAAGTTCTCCGAAAGCATGACTTACACGGCCGAGCAAACACTTTAAGAATTTACCCCCGATGATTGAAGGAAGGTCATTCGGTCCGATGAGACCAAAATTAACCGAATTGTCTCTGATGGAATTCGATTTGGAAAAATTCTAATAAACCTCTCCAAGATTCTCATACATTTCAACAAAATTGTGATCCGAAACACACACCTCGAGTGGACTGGGCACGTTGTAAGCTGATCTCAACCCCATCGAATATTTATAGGTTAAAGTCAAGAGATCTGTTGTTTCAACACCAGAAGAAATTTGATCTTTAAGAGCTTTAGAAAATATTTAATCGGTTTGTGAAAATTTAATAAATTCAATGTCTCTGCCTCTTTCAAAAAATGTAAAAAGGTAAAACTTCCTTTTTTTCACAACCCTTGACATGGGTATCAAATGAAAGGTTTAGACGATAAGGAGTTCAATTTAAAACCTAAATATTATCTGATGAGTGGATTTTCCTATATCAAACCCATTCAAGCGAACATACGGTGAGTAGGTACCTACGTGCCGAGGGATGAATGGCATGAGAGTGGTATTTTTTAAAGTAAGCTTTTATTTAATGAACTAAAACGTAGAAAATAATACTATTTATTGATAGAACTATTCAAGGGATTGTAATAATCTTTAACTCGAATTGTATTATCTTATCTTTAAATTCTGCCGAGATAACTGCAGACACACTATAAAAATTAGAGGAATATTTTTCAATCTCTCGATGCAAATTATAAAATCGAAAAAATCGTCATCAGGAAAAAGAATGAGGAGCAATGATTTATAATTAATTTTATAAGATGCGATACATTGTTTTTGAATATTCAATTTATAGAGAATGTTTTCATGTAGTTTTCTATCACGTGGACTCAGCTAACTTAATGTAAATTGAAAATTATTAAGTAGAGTTGTTCGTTTCGAGCGAGGTTAATTTTTTGAGAAGATAAGACACTTAGGGTGGAATGTCTGAAGCAAATTCATACCTCAGTTTGTCGAACCAGTGAAACGATCTTCCGAAATGGATAAACAAATTTTTAAGAATAAAATACACAAAACTAACGAGATAACAATTCTAAAATTATCAAATTTCAAACGTACCTTCATTTCTGTTGGCGAGGGTAACTCGTGGTAGGAGAGTTTCCTGGCAGTAGCTTCTGAAAGAGTCCCGGATAGCGATTTCATCGTCAGTCAACTGAGATTCGAGATTGAACGGATCCTCCCAGTCGAATTGTGCTGAAAAGTTAACGTTTTTTAGATGTAATCCATCGAAAGAACTGCTCTACAACGAGCCTTTTGGTTATTGAAGAACTTTTAGCTAACTTACCCTTTGACGGGGACTTTGTAGCGAACGTGGCTGTGGAATAATCAGAAAATTATTGCGAATTTAGGAATTGCTATTTAGTTGCATAATTTACCTCCCCTGCAGATCTGTGCAGCCAAGGGCTTAACCGATTTGCTGAATAACTTCTGGAGCATCATTTTAAGATTGCTCGAAACTAACTTACGACTTACTGGCACTTTAACTTATGACGGTGTGATTGTCTTATCAGAAATTTTCGCTGATAACAAAACGATCTCCCGCTCTCTCCCGAATCTGCGGGGGATCATACACCATCAGCTGTGAGAATTGACTTTTATTTTTGTAGCAACATATTTGCGACCAACATTGCAACATGTTTATGTCCCAAAATATCTTTTTAGCGCTATGAACGCCATTTACTTTTGTTCTTTTGCAGTAGAAGTTTATAACGAAGTGTTTGTGGCTGTTTCAGTTAAATAACGCCGCAGTCATAATTTAATAAAGTTGTCCTTCGGCAATTAAGAAGAAAACCAAAGAAGTTACATATAAAAATAGTTCATCCGGGAAGTACTCCTGTCTTCCATTCGGCGAGCTCTTCCGCATTTTTGACAATTTCCAGGATAATGCTGTCAAAAGCTTACGGAAGGAGTGTGGGGTGAGAATTTAATTGGAAGGAAAGGAAGACGAAGGATTTCCGTGAGAAAAAAGTGGTAAGGAAGGTATGCGGAAGTTTTGAGTGAATATTTTTAAGTGTAGAACGATCAGAGGATTCGCTTCAAATCATCAGGATTAAATGAAAACGTCTAAAGTGGACTCATTTGCGGCCCGCAAAATCCTCCAGCGATAAGATCCGCGCGAGGGCCACAATTTGTCGGAAAAAAAAAATAAGTAATCAGAAAGTGTTTTATCGATTTAACCTAAAAACGTACTGAATGCCAGTTAAAGAGGTTTTCTGCCCCCGGAATTTAGTGCACGGATGATTCGTCGTGTGCTAGTTTCCCACTGCGACAGTACTTCCGTTCCAAGGTTCACTAAAATATTCCGTTTTTCTTCCTCGTAGATCGCAAGGTCGAGCCCGGACGCCCTGTAAAATGTCTGATGAGGATGCTGGGGCCTGCTATATACCGGCCCAGGAGCACTGCTGTGAGATCTGTGGAATGTCGGGACTCTCCGATGAGTTGATGCGGGAACACACCCGCACCTGTCACGTTGAGGGGAATGCCCAGTGTCCGTTTTGCGGATTCAGCGGAGTCCTGCCCGCTGAACTCCTGCTCCACGTAAACCAGGCGCATCTTGATTACTTAACACCTGAGAACGAACTTATGAGCTTCATAGACGACCAGAGCCCAAGGTAAGGAGCTCCTCGGGAGCGTCGCGCAATTTTATCTATTTGGGGAGGACTTCACTTGCCTCCCCGCCCCCAACTCCACATCGGAATGTGAATGACCTTCGAATCACAAATTGGGGCTTGTTTGTGTTACAGTTACGCAGGGGATTATTTGGGAAGCATGTTTATCTAATAAGTTTGCTCATAATTGCTAAGTGAGGTGAATGCATGAGCTGAATTAAATTAATTGAGCGTGCACAAACAAATCGGCTAACTTACTTTAGCCTGGTCTATCTTAGTCCGATGGTCCGATGTTCACAACTCTGAGAAAATAGCTGCTTATCGTGCTGCTTAGAAATGTGTTTATTATTTATGGCTATCATAAATCTTCAAAATTCAAAGGTATTTTCATAAAATTCTCATTAAGCTAAGCTGACTAAGTTTCATTTATTCAAATTTGGATTATATTAATAAATTTATAAGAATTTCCTCAAAAGTTGATTAATTACTTCAATTCTAAAGTAATAAAGGAAGGAGATAAAAGAAAAAATTAAAAAATTTAAATTACGAACTCTTGGAGGAGTTTTAATAATTTCTAATTTAAACAAATGACTTTAATTAGAATTAGTAGTATTGTTTTACAAAAGGTAGTTATTATTATTCTTCTATCTTCCACATCCTTTTTATGTCAGTAAAACGTATGCTAAGGTTTTTTTTTTAATTTTCCAATTTGGATCAGATTAGATAAAAAAATTTTCCAAACTCCAAACTCAATATGATTTTATTGGTAAATTTTCAAATTTTACTATTAAATTTGATTCGAATTCGATCATTTAAAAAAACACAGGTTTAGTTAGTAATAGAAAAACAACCTGTTGATTATTTTGATCATCAAGCGAAAAAGATTATCTTATCTGGGGAGATCTAAATTCAGTTTAGAATGAAAATCAATAGTTGTTTAATGGAATTAATAATTGAGCGATAAGATAAAGATTGGCTAGGTAATTTTTTTTACATCATCTCTTCAATTTTAATTTTTAAAAATTATTTTTCTGTACTTGTTTGCTATTGCTCTATAAAGTTATAGAAAATGTAATTATAAAAGAATAAGACAGGGGATGACGGAGGACTTATTTTCCATATGTCGCTATAGATGGTGTTAGCACGAATTAATTTGTATTATTATTATATAAGAATTAAATAAACGAAAACTGAGAGATAAGTAAACGAAAAAGAGATATATTTCCTATTTTATAAAGGGAAGGCTATATTAATTCAGAGTGTAGCTATGCTACCTAGGCATTACAAAACAAAATTGCGTTCATCCAACTTAATTATTTAGTAGTCCAAATTTAATATTTCTGTATTATACCAGAGCAAAACTAGGAATACTTGTTCTAAAACTTTTGTCTGAAATTCCTTGATAAATGTAAGCCTTAATTTAAAAAAATCTACATTTTCATTAAAATCGATGGGGGTTAGTTGGTAACTTTGAGCAAATATGTTTCTTTACCTTCATAAGCAAACCTTTTTTTATAACTTTGTAGAAAATGTGTTCAAATATGTGTATAAGGAACTTTGTAAAAAAAATTAAAGACGGTTGAGTTGCTGAAACGCGAGATAAGTTCAGGATTGCCATTCTCTTGGACTATATAAAATAAACTCACATGGGTCATAGTGCTCGCATGTTCTAGTTCTTCGCAATCGATATAAAATCAGCATTCCCAAGAATGAGGAAGAAAGGGCTCGCTCGCTCGCTTAGATGGACAGAAACTAGCACGTGACAATTATGAAACGCACGGTAGTTCACGTGCGTCCTTGGTTGCGTGTCATTTGAAATAAATATTTAATGTAAGGGTGGGAAAAGGTAATTGCTTCTTTTAGGAATCCATCACAATTTTTGCATATACAAAAGACGCTCTTTCGATTTGATTTGTTATCCCAAGAGTCAATTAAAATGGCATTTTGTATAATTATCTCTAAAAGAAATTTATTTTTATCCAATTTTAGGGACTTAATCTTGAACAAAAATTCGATTTTAATTTTCTTCAGAGTTTTATAAGCAAAAAGGTAAGCGAAATAAGAAAATCTGTGTAGAGTTTTGGGGATTTCATAACTACGGAACAAATGATCTTTTAATTTGGGAATTCTTGCTAGGCAAATATAATTTTCGCCCTTCTGCAGGTAATGAGCATGCAAAGTACTTAAATAAATGGAAGTGGTAAATTAGCGACAGGAAAATTCTTACGGGGGATCGAAATATTTTTTTAGACCTATACATGTTCTTAGTATTTGCTAATAATTTTGTTTTAAAGTTTAAATCTAATCTAATCTTAAGTTAACATATTTTGGGAGATGGAATGAATTTTAAATTTTCACATATAAATTTTTTTAAATTCAGTGTTGATGGCGATTCTGATTCAATGTCAGATTCTCGGATAATATCACCGCAATATCATCAAAATCAAAGTTTGTTACAAAAATCAAACTTAGGCACAACTAAGAGCAACTTGGCTGCCTTTCCCAGCGAAAATATAGCAAAGTTGAAAATTAATGACTCTTCAATAACGCCGAATAACAAGCAATTACCACCAGCGATTGTAACAACGATATCATACAATAATTCAAATTTGCATAGGACGCAGCTTGACAACGCTAACGCAAAAATGTCACCGATGCATGATCTTAATCATTCGCCGTCGTGTTCGAATAATATAGGTGTACAACAGCAGAAGTTTAACGAAGCTAACAAAAACTGTGATATGAATGGTAGTATAAGTAGTAGCAGCAGCAGTAATAGTAGCAAAGACGGTGTCAATGGGTTCGAGCTGCCGAATGGAACTGCTCAAAGTGCTGGCCAGGGCTCGCCGTCAAGATCTCAGTTGGGATTAAAGTTGAAAACTCATACACCAGCAACAAGGAAACAAAGTCCATTACAGGTGAGTTTTACTACTTTTTTTTTGTTTAGCAATTTTTAAGGACTAATATTTTGGAATATGTCCAGTGTCCATTGTGTCCGTATACATCCGATAATGCAAATATTTTGGAAGAGCATATAAACAGGTCCCATTTTGATCCACTCAGTCCAGGGGTAAATGGTTCAAGTTCTAATAATCATGTAAACAACACTTTGAGTGCAATGCAGTGCCCTATTTGTACGCGTATTTTTGAAACTTCGTCTGACCTGGAGCTTCATGTTAATATAGAGCATAGGTAAGTGCACCATAATTTTTCTTAAAATTTTGCAGTTAAAATAAACGAACCAACCGCCAACTTTTTGTGGTCAATTTCACATAAATATAAAAAATACCTCAGCTGAAGTTCATGTCTGAAACTGCAGAGTAATATTTTAAAAAAATTTGCATTTTAAAATTTACAGAGATATTTTAAGTCCTGGCAAACCTAACACAAATGAAACAGCATTTCCTCTTGGCCACTCCGGAAGCATTTGTCCGGTGTGCAACATCCCATTGGATAATATGAAATCTCAGGAGATGGAATTGCATATAGAGAGCCACTTTACGAAAAGTCCCAGGAGTCTAAATACTGACGTCGATTTAGAAAAAGAAGCCCAAAAATTGCGTGAACAGCGAGAATTTGAAATGCTTCGTGCTCAGTATGGTATGGATGATCAGGGAAATTTTCGGGAACAATCAGCAGCTGCAATGCAGAGGGCTGTTTATGCAGGAGAGATGAGTGTTGCTGACTACTACGAGAGGCAGGTTGGCCTTCGAGCAGCCGAATCACATGGCATTGATGATGGAACGTCCTGTACAAAATCAGTTGCAGCCAGAGTACTATCCTTGTCTACATCGTCGCCAGGAGTGATCAAATCTTTAGTGTGTTCATCGGTCGATCACTATGCGTCGAGTTATGGGGATAAAGGCTGGGGATGTGGCTATCGAAATTTGCAAATGCTTCTTTCATCTTTGCTTCAAGTAGGTTTTTAAAACTAAAAAATATGTGTAGAATGTTACTCAATAGAAACGGGTATGATTTGTTATAAACTGAAATATGTATTTATAGAATACAACTTACAATGAAGCTTTGTATTCTGCTTGGGGTACTCATGGACCCTCACGGACTGCCATGCCAAGTATATCACGGCTGCAAAAAATGGTTGAAGCTGCTTGGGCACAAGGTTTCGATGTTCAGGTATATTAGATTTGTTTTTAAATCTTTCCATCGTTACATAATTTGATTGCATATTAGGGATCAGAGCAACTTGGCTGTAAACTGTACAATACACGCAAATGGATAGGGGCAACTGAAGTGGTAACAGTGCTATCGTGGCTTAGAATTAATTGTCAACTGGTAGATTTTCATCGTCCAACATCACCTGATGGAAGACATCCAGAATTGTTTAGTTGGGTTCTTCAATACTTCGAAGAGCCTCGTGTTCATACTCCACCACTCTATCTTCAACACCAAGGTACTTAATTTAAAATTAATCGATTATTACATTTATATTTTAAATATTTTATTTTTCCAGGACATTCTAGAACAATTATAGGTATCGAGCAAAGGGCATCTGGTCTAACATTGCTTGTATTAGATCCCAGCCATGGTCCACGTCAAGTAGCTGCTTTAGGTTCGTCACAAGACTCTTTAAGACTGATTCGAAGAGGACCATCTGCCATGCGAGCTCCTCAATATCAAATAGTTGCGGTACGTGGACTTATCGATACCGAGGAGCAATATCAAGTAAGTTTATGTCTTTTATATAAATTTTGTATTGAGTAGCCTATACATTATATATTCAACGTTTATATACCGCTGTAGAACCTGTTTGTATTTATTCCAATTTTTTTCTTTGCGTTCTTTTATAGGCGAGTAAAGTTTTACGATCTTTAAGAATTCCACCAGATCGTTGACCTGTATTCAAGTTAATTAAGATATTAGACAATTTTAACTGTGAACTTTTGTTTATTTCCCAAATTAAGGTAAATATTTTGTTGTAGATAGCATTAAATCAGTTCTCGTTCTATTAGAATTGTCAGGTGATTTTCTTAATAAAACAAAAAACAAAAAAAAAATACATTGGAAGAATTTTGCTGAACAGTTGGTAGCATGTTATCGAGTTCATTTATTCAGCTTTATATATTATTTATTTAAGAGGTTCACAATATTAGACGGGCGCAGCAATTTATTTTCTTATGTACTATTGGATTAAATAATTTTGTTGGTAATAGTGTGGTTCCAAATAACGATGAACATTATATCCGACGAACACTTTTCCGGAAATAAATCGTGAAAGAGAAGCACACAACTCGTAATTTAAAAATTTCGCCAAATTTAAGAATATGTATAATTTTTTTATTATTCAGTTATATTTCCTACAAAACAATCAAGAAAAAGCAATACAAACAGATAAAAAGAATCAAGGGATACTACAGGTTGAACCAACTGAACTAAGCCAGAAGCATATTCATTAAAAACAGAAAACAGGAGCTAAAGTAAATAATTTGTGGAAATTTTATTATTGCGCTACTTCTGCTTTAAATATATTTTTGTGACTTAATCGTCGATCTATAAATTTAAATATATTTATTATATAAAGCCAAATAATTAATCGCCAAGGGCAGTGTCTGATAATTTAATTCGACCAAATATAAGATCTAGTACCTGACATACTGTAATACTTCATATCATAAAAATAATTGTACATGTTTATGAAAGTAACTTTGCTAACAGACAAGGCCCTTCCGAAAAGGCTTTTAATAAATTTTAAAAAAGAATCCTAGGCAGATCATTCCTTTAAGTCCGCTTATTTGAAAGTTCCTTAAGTCCGCTTTATCTAAAGACTGACATCTTTTTTGAAAACAGGTCAAAGGAATAAAAAATTTAGTGCCATTATAAATTCCATTGAAAAAAGCAAAATAGTTTCAGGAAAAAAGCGCTCCATGCTTGCCACTTCTGTGCATTTAAAATTAAATTTTACAAATGGTGATTTAGTAAAAAATTAAGAAAGAAATTAGTTGGTTTTTTTTTAATTTTCAATTTTTTCTATTCGTTTAGAGAAATACCCATCTCAAGACCTTTTAAGAAAAATCTTCAATCTTTGAAGTTATTCTGCTAGTTCGAAAAAAAAACGTTGTTAGGAGAAGAACGTGATTAAGAATTTGGTTATACATTTTTTTTTTATATATTTACTTGAAATATTTTTTTACTTACTAATTTTTATCACTTCCATACTTAGATGATGAAAAAACTAAAAAAATCGTCATGATTGGATGATTCGTTCTCCAGTTATTGTGCCAGTGACCAGTTTAAAAATAGTTCTTTTGAGAAATTTCAATTTTGAATCAAAGTTTTCGCAATGAAAAGGAAATGAATGAGAATAATTATAATTAAGAAAAACTATTTCAATTCGTATAGGCTTGAGAAAATGCGTTCATGTTAATTTTGATATCAGTGCAGTGCAAGAGATTTTCAAAGAATCGAAAATGTATTTAAATTTTATCGTGTGAAAATTTAAAATGCTTTCCGTTTCCCTGTATAAATGAACTCGGCTCACATTTCTCAGTCATAATAGATTTATCTGAGTTGTATATGAACAAATCAAGTAAACTGAGAAAAACATACGATTTATAAAGAAAACTCTTTGAATAAGACCCTCGGTAAGTTTTATTTGTGTATTGTAACGTTTTTAAATTACTGATGGACATTGAGTTTGTGATAATTTATGAGCTGCCTCGTAGAGTTATTTATATTTGTATGTATTATGCGTATTTATTTATATTATATTCATAAATTAAGTGCACTTATTGAATATATTTTATTAGTACATTTAATTTGTCAAAAAATTTCTGCGAAATATTTCGAGGATCTGACCTCAAATTTCTTTTCGTTCAGTAAGTTTAGTGATCATAGTTACTTCCATTCTGCTTTGGATCAAATATATTTATTCAAGCGAAAAATTGTCTAGGTCATGCTTAGTTGTGTGTAATTGTGATATAATCTTAAATATTTTTTGAAAATTTACTTTATACGGTATGTTGCCTCAAATATTTCGCATCAAAAGAGAACAAAAAAATAATAATAATAATAATTGTATGTTTGTAAGATTTGTTGGTTATTCATCCATTTTAATTGTATTGTTAAAATCTCATTAATAAGTTATATGAAAAAAGAAAAAAAATAAAAAGAACAAAAAACAAAAATGCTACTACCCTCCTATTTATTTACTAGAGATATAGAAAACAATCATCAAAAGACAATTAAAAATACAAACTAAGGTCTATGTCATAAGCTTACATTTATAAAAACAAAATGCGACTAAAATTCGTAAATGACGCAATTTCTTTTATTTTTCTTTTATTTTTGGGTAACCAAATAAATTTTGATATGTGTCGCACTAAACAATATTTAGTTTTTGAATTTTTTGAATTTTTGGCTACTTCAAATATTTTATTTGATATCCGAAAGTCGTTGCTTTTGTTTAAATGTTTGGGGTTAAGTGGGTTCAGTCCCACCTTTTGCTCAACTTTTTGTGCATGGTGGGATTATATTTGAGCCCACCTCGAAAAGATCAAATTATTCATGTTTATGCAGTTTAATATTTTATTACAAATTAATTTTTTTATAATGAGAAAAACAAATCTGTGCAACTTGGGATTCTGTTTTTCATTTTTTAATCATATGCCTCAAAGAGTTAAAAGCGTATTTGTAATTAACGCTACACATATTTTCTCTCCCTGAAAGATAATAACTAAATTACTAAATTATATTTCAACTATAGTTAAAAGCTTGAAATTATAATAGAAAATATTAATTATTACCGTTAATATTAAAAGTTCGTTGAATATGTTTATTTACCTTCTTCTACAGCCTTTGAAAAATAAGGACCTATGTCTAATTACTTCTTTCGCCTCATGATTTATGTCAATATATTAAAAAGGTCTGTTCAAATGTTAAATAAAAATACGAAGTAATAAGATTCGATAAAAATATATTTTACTAATTTATTCTGTTTTAAAGAACGTTTTTATCAATAGACTTTAAACTATTGTTTATTTTTGTTATGCATCCTTGTTATACTCAAAATTGCGTCATTTACTTGCTGAACAATTCAACCAGAGCAGACGAATTATAATCCTTGCCATTGCATTCAGCTTTCCATTAAAAGAAAAAGAAAACTTAAAACATATTCAATAAATTAAAGTGAAAAGAGTATAGTTTCCATAGAACTTTTAAAAGTATAATAAACATTTAAAAAAAAAATAAATAAATAAAGAATAAAAGTAAAATTTAACATTGTACAATAATAATTATTTTCTTAAAAGACTTCGTAAGATTTGTGGTGACAGAGATTTCATAGAAACATAAAAAAGTGAATTATAGAATAAACAATTTAAGGCATTTCCATGGCACGTTGTCAGCTATAAAACAAAAAAAAACAAAAAAACAAAAAAAAATCCTCACATATTAATTCTAATTAAATTGTTACACATGCGCAACATTTAGAGTGCATACTTATTATTATTATCAAATTATTGTACATTGGAACATGCTACGCATGATCAAACAAAAAGAAAATTCTTATAACAAAGTGTAGTGCCTATCGATTAAATCATTTTATCGATGAGAAATTCTCCAAATTGGTTCTAATAATTAAAATATATTTCCAAGTTTTCCCATTAGTTGTCAAGAATGAAATAATAAAGTGTGCCGGGCTTTCGAGTGGATTTGTAAACTTTTTAACTGATATATAATTAATTATATATAATAATTTCAAAATATTACGAAGAGATATAATCTGCGATCTGTTTGACGGTGCAGTTTTACTTATTTTTTTGCATCTTTTACTATAATCTAAATAAGAATTTTATTAATAATAATTGTAAATACGTTGTACTCGATTAATATAGTTAGTGTTTGTTTTGAAATAATTTCTTTATATTATTAATTTTTGTAATTGTTCATTTCGCCTGTATTTTAGAGTTATCATTGACTATGACTATTTTTTGTAACCATCACTATGGTAAATTTTTGAGTAACTTAACAGTTTTCATAATATTTTTTGTAAGTACAACACGTAAATTTTGAAAAACAAAAAGAAAGTAATCTAATCGTTAAGAACATCATAATATTAAAAATCCCGTCTCAGAACCAAGTAATTTGAATTAAGTTGGAATTTAAGTGTGATAAAGGAAATTTTTAGTACAACCAAAGATAATGTATGATGTACATTTAAATTTTATTAATACTTTTCCTTTTGAATTTTAAATTGCTAATAGTTTTTCAAAAAAGGAACAGACTTCATCGTTATATGCATTCAATTTTAATTTGATAGTCGGCTAAAATGCTTATATAAAATGCTGAATTCAAAACTCAAGGTTTAAAAAAATAAATTATTCAATTGTTTGTTTCTTTCCGATTATGAATAAGCAATGTACATTACCTTTGGTGAAGTATTGTAAAACTTATGAAAATTTGAATGAGCTATGTATCTATCGAGTATAGCTGAATTTTACGCTAAGTATCCTACAAGATTAATTCATATAATTCAGCTATAAACGATGAAAACGTAAATGGGACCCAATTTTAATGGATGATAATGAAAAAATGCTGACTGATTGGAAATTTGATATTCTTGTTCTGTAGTTATCTCATTTTTACAATTTTCTACTTCTTATATTCTGAGACATCCTCCAAGTGTTAAATACAAAAAAAAAAAAAAAAAACAATTATTTTTTAATTCCTAGTAATAAAATTACGAAACAAAAACTATAAAATTTAATAGAGAACTTATTCTCAATTTTTGGTGGATTACATTTGCGTAGCTTTGTGCGCTCAATTTGAATAAGAGGAAGTTTTGGAATTACGAAAAATACATCCACGTTTTTAGCATACATCACATCTCAGTTAAATAATGAGAACAAAACAAAACAAAACAAAAAAAAAATATATAAGAATTTTTGTCAATTGTAACATATGTTAACAAAAAATTTAATCCCTTGCCTTGTTTCGTTATAAAATACGTAAATTGTTTTCCTATTTATTACATAGTCATCGTAAAAATTACTTTATGAGTAGAGTAAAATTGTTCTTTAAAAGAATATTTCTAATTGCCGTTTTGAAATTTATTAATTTCAATAAAAACTTCTTCATTAAGGAGAACTGGTGTTTAATTTGTATATAATGTAGTAAATCCCATAGATAAATATGAATTTTTGAAGTTCTATAAAAGTTTTAATTTTGTTATAATGAAAACAAAATCTAATTTTTTATAGAACAGCATATATTTGGACTGATAATATGTCTCTACAAGTGTTTAAATTTCTTAAAATAAAAGTATTAGTTATTAATTTGCGCAGGTAATTAGTAGGTAATCATTACATTTATATAGTGAAATGATTTTTCAATGTCTGCCAGCATTCATAATATTTACTATCAAGTTTCTGGCATGTCTCTTCTCCCCATTTAGTAACAGCTAGACTCAATGAAGATTCAAACATAAAAGCCTATAAATGATTTTTATAAAATAACAATTATAGAAATAAATTACGTAAATTTACCTGGGTTCCATCAGCAACCCTTTCAGGTTTTAATATTGCATTAGAAGCTGCTTCAAAGCAGTCCTTATCAGGACCATGAGGAGTCATCATTGAGTGTAACGATGCCCCACCAGGCTTAAATCCACTTTCTTTTGCTTCGTACTTTCCAAAAATAAGACCCATAAACTCACTCATACAATTCCCTAAATTTAAGAAAAAAATAAAGCAGTCCATTTAAATAAAGCTTTATAGGCAATTTTAGACTTACTATGATAGTAAGGTGGTCTAAACGTATTCTCTTGAACGGACCACCGTGGTGGAAAGATAACGAAATCAGCAATCGCTGTTCCATACCGATGGCTCGGACAGGTGAGTACTGTAAAAATGCTGGGATCACAATGATCAAAGCTCACAGTGTTTATAACCATAAATTTAGCAAGATCATATTTGTAGGGGACGTAGTTACCATGCCATGCAACAACATCAAATGGAGAATGCTTTTGTTTAGCAACAAATAGTGCTCCTTGGAATTTTGATATAATTTTAAATTCTGTTAAAATATGAATTTTATTTACCATCTTTTGAACAAAATTTACTTTTATATTACCAGACACGCTACGATCTTCATACCAAGCTACAGGAGTTACAAAATCTCTTGGATTTGCCAGCCCATTGGCTCCAATTGGTCCTAAATCAGGCAACTTGAAATGGTTGTCGTATACTTCAAGAATATAACCCCTGAAAAAAAAAGGTATGTATCATAGTTTGAAGTTAGTTTGTTTATTACTATACAAGTTACATATAAATTTATTTGGAAATATATTACTGGAGTAATATTTTGAATGCAGTACTCAAAATCAGTTTGGTTTATCAATAAGTTAATTGGTTTATTTATTATCATTCAATTTTTCCTTTAATAAGTAGTTTTAAATAATCGATTAATTTTAATATTGTCATCGGTTTTGGGAAAATATAAAAATATAAAGAAATAGTGTAAATAATGGTTGATTTTACCTAAGTTAATAAAGATATTAAATTAAAGTTTAACATTGCATTACTGTCGCAGTAATGCATTTCCAAATTTACAAATTTGTTATTATAAAATTTCAAACATTTTACCGAGTTCGACCATAAACTTCTACAGAGAAACGCATCCCTTGCTGAATAACGCAAATTTCGTTTGGCTTCACTTTAATTTTCCCAAACTCAGTGGTTATGTTTAATTTTCCCTCCTGTGGAACTATAAAAATAAACAAGAAATTGAGTTAATTTCCATCTTTATTTGCAATTTTGCTGTAACTTAGCAAACCTTTTATGAAAAAATTGACAAAATTACACTTTTTGTCAATGTTTATAAGCCGAAAATATAATTACCAATGAGAAAATCTCCGTCGCTGTTGTAGAAGGCGGCATCGTTCATAGAATGATTGCAAAGGAAGACATGAATAGCAATACCATTCCTACTTCGAGTGTCTCCCGCCCCGCAAACTGTATGCAACCCTTCGACAAAATTGACCTCTTTAAATGGAATGTCGAACGGATTCCATCTCATCTATTCAAAATAAAATCATTTAATACGATGGAACTGAAAAGGAAAGTAAACCACTCCTACCTGATTTGGATTTGGTGGTTGCTCATCCCAATTGGATTTTAAAAAAGGCGCTACATCGTACCTTTTGAAGGGTTCATGAACCACACTTGGTCGAATTCTGTAAAGCCACGATCTCACGTTTTCTGTTCTAGGGGCTGTAAAAGCTGTACCTGATAGTTGTTCAGCATAAAGACCGTATGGACATTTTTGCGGTGAGTTTTGATCTTTTGGTAAGGCATTTGGACATCGGGGATCCTCTGATGAGAAATGCGAACCAAATCCTGATAAATACTAACAAAATAATAATGTTTAATGCAAATAACTGAAATAACGACTTTCAATTATTTTTTAACTGATTTGTTAGCACGCATTTTTATTCTTAATTAGTCCGAGAATCAAAAAATATATCGAAAATTAAAAGTGCGATGTCAATTTGAAAATTAGGTTTTCATTTTAGCAAATTTTTTTTATATTTAAACACTTTAGTAAGTTACATTACACAGCTGACGTCACATTAACAAAATTTTACGAATTAAGGTTACTTCTACAAAATATTCCAAGTGATTAATTATAAAAATAAGCATTGGGTTAACTAAAAACTCTGAACAATAACAAAATAATTAATTATTTATTAATACGTAATGTCCTACAAGTTTGTAGGGTATGTTTCTAAAATAAAAAGTTTTCTATCGATGATCATCGACGTTTTTAAATTTTAAAGAGGTGTGGGATGTGAGAATAAATCACTTAAATAGTAGCAATATGAATCAGAAATCTGCACAATAATACACAGGAGGAAAACTACTATTTTCATTATATTTGATATTTGCGCACAATTTGCATAAATTGCGCGACAAGATCTGAATTTATTTGTTTGGTTGCACTATTTGCGTATTCTTTTTTTATATTATTACTCGTTCACCATATGCACTATTAAAATTTGTAAACAGAAAACTTCTTAAACAAGTCCGTAGTAAAAATCAGTAAATTTAAATTATTTTTTATTCATTTTTACTTGAACGTTATCAGTTAACTTTCACTGAATATGTACAGACCGAAGTTATACCACTGATAATAATATTACCTTGTAATCGTCATCCATGATAACCGAAACTGAACTTCTTTAGACTACAGAAAGTAGGATGTATCTCGACCGACTCAACTCGGTTGCTATCGTTGAGAACGCTTTTATAATCGCGAGTTCCACCTGTTTTGATATTATGCATGAACGTGTCATTCGATCGAAGTGAATTTTCTTGAAAAACCAGTTTATAGGTGTTTTTCGGTATTCGATCTCTAAAAGTGGACTGAACATTTCAAGAAAACTACCGGCATTATCATCTTTTAAAGTTTGCTCGATAAAGAGAATGTGTTATCAATTGATAACACAGTGGAAAGCATCCCATTGCTCAACGATATTGCAACTTATTAAGATGCACGCACTTGCATCAAACTAGCTAGGTCATTTTGGTCATAATCTATCGAAGTATTTTAAAAATTCTATACGCATCCATAAGCATTAATTAGTTCTGTTCGAGAGCGGGATATTGAGTGAATGACTAGCAAAATAAAATGCAAATTTTAAATCGTTATAAAAGATGCTCATATTTTATCCGTTGCATTTCAAGTTGTATTGGAGGTAAAGTTAAATTGAAATCGACTAAGAGACAAGAGTTTTTAAAATAATTTTGTTATAAATATGTCTTTAATTTTCAGTAAAAATAAATGTTTAATTGAAAACAAACTCGATTTTTCTTTAAATATAATCTCACAGTTATAAGTAATTAATAATTTCTATATAAAATTAATTAGGTAATGTATATTTAATAATCGCTAATATTTCAATGATTTTCTACCACTATCTAAAAATTTATTTATTCTAATGATTAAGGAGACGAAAGTGTTGACGGAATAATCTATAATACGTACTTTAAATTAGATATAAAACATAAACACATGGACGAAGTGATCAAGTGACCGAGGTATGACCTATGAGAACGTTTCACTTAAGAAAAACCAGTAAAATTTTCACTTGAAACCACATTGCTATCAAAAATAACATGATGTGATGTTCACAGATATCCAGGTAAAAAATTAGATTTAGAAACCGGTTCTAAAATTACAACAGAGATTTTCTCAAATACCAAAATTATCACCATCTAATATAAGTAGTATTTTTACTATTTAGATTATTATTTAGAAATATGGAATATGTAGATGATCTTAGATGGTAAACATTTGTAATTTATAGATTTCATAAATGTAGGGGTTGATTATATTTATCTTATATTGCGTTAAAGTAATTGGTGTTTTCAGAATTACAATTCCGGTGTAACATGTTAGGAATAGAAAGCCAAAAATGGTACAATGTAAATTAAATGCATGATCTTAGAGCAAAGTGAGCCTGATTAAATTCGTTTTGGCTGATATTTGAATGCAGGCAAACTTCCTTATAGAAATCAATGTAAAGCTATATTTTAAACAGACAAGACAAGATGATTCAGTTGTTCCTTGATTTAATTACTCTGCCATACAATCAAAACACATAAATAAATAAATATAAGAAAATTATTTTTGTTTCGAAGAGGTAAGTGTAAACAGCCGCAAAATTACGTGAGGTAGAAGGGCTACATACACCTTGCAAGTTTTTTAAAAAAAATATATATCTTTTGAACCAATGCTCTGTACTTTACGGTTTTATATTTGAATTAAAGGGCAGTATCTTTACTATGCTTTTGTATAGAAAAATAGTCTTTGATAGCATCAGCAGTTATTTAAGGGTCAATATTTCGTGCTGAATCGATTTAGTTGTTCTATCGCTATGGAAATCGCTGGATATATCAGTTGTATGCTTATCCCTTACTCATTAGTAAACATTTTAATGCTGTAGTGTAAGTAAATCAAAGTCTACGAATTAAAAATAATATAGTAATAAAAAAACTTATTAATATAGGTCAATAGGTTAAAAATTTCGCTTCGTTTTTTTTTTGTTTTATTTAAAAGAATCTAATTACACAGACCAACGACAATTTTCCCCGAATATATAGCATAGGTACAATGTTTAGGAATTTTTCGTAGATTAGGAAATGTTTCATCACATGACGTTTTCAAGAAAAATATGGTAAAAAAATAAGAAAATGAGTATTTTAATCAGTTTTGAAAGCTTGTTCAAAAATCTTGAAGGGCCGAGAAAACTCAATGATTAAAGTATAAAATCTACTTTTAGTGTTTTAAAAGGCACGTACACCATAAGACTTCGTATTTTTATATAATAGCTGAACATCTGAACTTCAATTTAAAAAATTTACAAAATACGACTGTCTGAATTTTTACTTTATCATTCTCCAAAAAGTAATGTGATAGCATTTTTTTGTTTTAACAATTGCTAAAAAATAAAAGGAGTTTTGTTTAGATAAATTTCACAGGAGGAAAATGGAAAATTAAAAGATGCGGCTTTAACGCATGTACAATTTATTGATCTAAAAAATGTTGTACAAACGGAAAATGTGGCGATTCGATAAATAAAACTATTGCACATTTGAAACGCTAAACGTGAGATTCAAACAATCTAGGGAGGGAAAAAAAAATTAAGTTAATTGCGATCACAGTTTACACAAACAGAACAGAAGTGGGATAAATGCGCCAATTGCAATAAATACTGGAAGCATCACGGACGAATCGTCCGATGAGTACGGATCGGGTTGCTTAGGGCCGCTAGTCTTTCTAGGTTTGGCAGGTTTCTCTATTGCTTCTTCAGTTGTGCTTTCCACCTCAACGGTGGGTAGGGCTTCGTCGCCTCCAATGGGGGCCAGTTTAGGTGCATGCTCTACATCACCCTTGAGCAGGGCGAAGGCGTTTATTTTTGGATTATCTCTGCCAGTGTGGACGAATTCAATTCTCAGCTTATTGCTCCCATGTTTAAGTTCCGTAGGATCCTCCTTGTAGTACAGGCGGCCTTTCGAAATCGTGAAGTACACGTACTCATCATGGGCGACACCCTTTCCCACGTGTGCGAATATATCCAGCTCAGCGACGACTGTAATGTCCCCGTTGATCAGAATATCGAAGACTTTTTTCCGGGGCTCGTTGAAGTAGACCTCACAGAACTTAAGGATAAGGACGTAGTCCCCGTCACCAGAGAGCGGCAGGTCATATCCGAATGTGCCGGTGTGGTAGCGCTCCGTTTGGTATAAGATTTCGTCCGCTTGCGGCACCCTTCCGATCATGAGGAGCTGCTTCCCATAATCGGACTCTGTTCCAATGAGTCCCCGCAGGGGATCCGCATCGTAGCGGATCCCATTTCGGTCAATATGCTCATCACCGCCGCAGTTTACGGCATAAACAACCTGCAGCGGTCCCGAGGCCGCTGCGACATGGAATATTTGTGCTATAATTATAAAAATTACGTTTAATGTTTCAAACTTAATAAGTAGTTGCCAGGTTGTCATTTTTGTTGCTGCGTTGCGTCGTCTCCTACGTGTGTTTTAAGACTAAAATTTTTCTTTAGATGTGACCTAATCCATTTCTCCCGTTGCTTGTTTTATTGATACAGGTGGCTCATTGTGATTCAGCAGCGTTCTATTTTGCCATGAGAATTAGCCAGCGAGGCACTTCTATTTAGAAAATTTACTTTTTTAGGCTTTTTAGGATTTGTACTTCGTTGACGGATGTTATCACCCTCACCGAAAATCGATTTTGATTGATATCAGCTGGCTCATGTTACCATATGAAGTTGGCTAAAATTTGATATATTTGGGGTAATAAATTCATTTTTATTTAATAATTAAGCTTTTAACAAGTAGAATCACTTCGAAAATTACAATTTTAAGTAAAATTAAGAGTAAATAAATTGATTAATCCGTAAGAAAAGCGATATTTTAAAAAATAACTAGAAAATTGTACACGTAAACATTGATCTAGTACTACAAACAAGCTGCGCCTACAAGAAAATACTTAAACGCCACTGCACATTTGAAAAATACCACACGTGCATCCATTTGCTATTGTCAAAATTGACATTTTAACCTCGAAGTGGCTGCCGGGACGTGGTGTGGTTGTGTAAAAATTTTTATTCCTTTCAATTCGAGGCGATGGTTTGCTGTGCCCCAACATTAATTAATAGCCAACCATCGGAGGAATCTTCACAAAAAGTTAAAACGAAAAGAATTGACGATATGGCCGAAAGTACGACCGATGATGACCTTAATCTAATTCGCTTGGCAGGTGGAAGCATTGTAGAATTTCCGCCTTTATTTTCACCGGAGGGAGAGTAAGATTTGTCGTAAAAGAAATTGTTTGATTAAATTCCTAAAACTATTATTTCTTCAGTCTTCTCTTTGTTATTTCCAAAAACAAAATCCTAATCTACGCGGTCGAAACGGGTGAGCCGTTAAGGAGCCTTGAGGGTGCTAAAGATGCTTTAGTTGGGCTCCAATTGGATTTAACCGATGAAAAATATTTGTTCGCCTGCAGCAGAACCGGAGAATTAATTAAATGGTCCTGGGAGACAGGAGGTGTTGACAGTGAGGTGCAACTTCCCGGTCTACCGCGAAACGTTTGCATCGAGTCCTTTCACTTACTAAATGCTGCCTCAGTTTGCGCCTTAATCACCTACCGGTCCGATTCACCGGAAGTACAATGGGCTATTGTTGATATTTATTCAATGCAGCGCCTCCGATGTCCGGCCAAAATGAATTTAACGTAAACTCTCTTATATTGCATTTAAATCAGTTTCTAATTAAAAATTCTTTTGCAGGGATGAGCCAGCGTACGTAGCTGTTGATAACAAACATTTTCATTTTTTTACAATTGCACAAGGCCACAAAATTTGGTTTGTTGACTACAAATCTTGGAAAACAAAATGGTAAGATCTATAAAGGTCAAATTTGCAAAAATAGTTCTTCGCTTCACTTTGACGACTTAATTTAAGGCCCTTTTTGTGAATTAAAAATTAGTTATGCTTTCTTTTAAATTACAACTTTTCTTTTGTAGTAGTTCTCAGATTAGGGATCAGAAAAAATCAATCATACTTTAATAATTTATTAAGCCGGTCCGTGAAAATAGGGGACTATAAAAGATATATAAAAATAGACAAAATCCAAAAGTAAAGTTATCTCACAAGTATTTCTTTTATAGGGGTGTTAATGCATATAGAATACCTATAACATGTATCCAAACTCATCCTAAAGAAGAATTAGTTGCTACTGGGGACGCAGAAGGCCGGATATTTATATGGCGAGAATTTTGGGCCAATACGTTTCCGAAAACGGTGCGTTATTTTAATTATTTATAACTAATAGTAGTATTAATCGGACACGATTTTAGCTGTTATACCACTGGCATCATACGCCGGTATCATCAGTAACTTTTACTGCAGCAGGCACTACCTTTTACTCAGGTGGTAAAGAAGCAGTTTTAGTAAAGTGGACCTTGGATAAACCAGACCAAAAATTCTATTTGCCACGTATGAGCGCTGAATTGTTGCATATAAGTACAAGCCCAGATAAAGGAAGCACTGCGGTGTGTACTGCTGATAATGGTAAGACATTCAAATTTTATTATTACATGCATTATTTTTGAAATTGTTTAAGGCATTCATATTCTGGGCGCTCAGAATAAACTCGTGTGTGTAATTCAAAATTTTAGTAATTTTAATGAGGATAAAACCGGGCTTGATAAATTCCCAGTTGGTTTGCAACTAGATCCACAGAAAAATTGTTTAGTTTTAAATGGACGTGTGGGATATCTTCAGTTCTTTTCAACATATACAAAAAGATTCTTGTACAATGTGAGTAATCCTGGTAATTTTGTGAAGGGGGTTTTTTTTAAAATAATTTTAATAAATGTTTTCAGATGGATATTGTCATGCAAAATAGACTATCGCCGGAAACAAAACAAATATTATACGATATTCGCGTTACTTGCGCTGCCTTTAATATTGGGTGGATGGTTACCGGTGAAGTTTGGGACGATCAAGAACATTCGCCCGAAGTCAGGCTTAAATTTTGGGAATTTAAAAAAGATAAAAAGAGGTAAGTGTTTTTAGTTATACTGAAAAAGTTTTGGTATTATCTCATGATGTTTAATATTCTAGTTATAGTTTAAATACCAACGTTGAGTTAGCTCATGAAGACGGTTTTCAAGCGATTGAATTTTCAAGTCAATATGAAACAGACAATCTTCTGTGTGCCACATTGGGTCGAGATAATGTAATTAAAATTTGGGCGTTAGAAGATTCAGATAATATCTACAGTAAGTATAATAATTGATAGCTGAATCAAATTCTATATGAATTTATTTAGAAAAGGGAAAGGTATGGTATTGCATCGGAGCGAACAACTATAAAAATATGCCGATACAATCTATAAAATTCTCCCAAGATGGTTCCCTTCTTGCAGCTGGTTTCGGAAATAATTTATGTGTATTTAAACCGGAATCATTAAAATTAAAAACTGTACTTACTGCGCCTTCAGGATATGATGGAGTTCTACAAAAGGTTCAAATATGTTTGCCTAAAGATATCCAGCAAAGTAAGAGTCGTAATAAAAGTGATTTAAATGAAAAAAGAAAAAAAGTTTTGCAACTTTTCAAGGAAATGATTGAAAACAATGACGGTGAATTAGTGCGACACATAGCGAAGGGTAAAACGAAAATTAATAAAAAGAAAATTAATTGTTTACCAAACCTAAATGCTGAACAGGAAGAAATGCTTTTTCGAAAAATTCAATCAATGAATGAATTAAATCTGTTCCAAAAACTTATCCTCTATCAAAAACTTGAAATATTCTGTACCGTTCCAGAGGAATCAAAAGGGAAAATGTTACGTTATATAAATTCTACATTAAATGCAGCAAAATACGCTGAAAGCAATCTGTCCCAGTCGATCAGAGATATTTGTTGTAGGCATAGGTTTAAAGCAAAATTTAAACTTTATAAGTACATTGCACGGAAAGCACATTATAGCAGTCAAATTAACAATGAATTAGTTCCTCTATTGGATTTACTAAATCTGAATAAAAGTAACAATAAAAAAAGTAAAGAAAGAATGTCGAGTAATGATTACTTAAGTTGTAATGGGGTCTTGCGAGATGGTGAAATGGAAAACGAAAGCCAAGACAAGAATAGGTCAGAAGGAGGAAATATTTTACCTCCTCTTCAAATAGTGTCTACAATAAAAAGTGTACATTTCGGTACAGGAGAATTTGCTCATTTTGTAAGTACTTAAACTATTTTTATATCCATAAGATCTAATCTAATCTAATTTAATTGTTTTGATCCTTAAAAGGTTGTTATTTGTACGGAACGTAGAATCCTAATATGGAACTTGTTGACGCTGAAGCTGCAATGTGTTCTAAAATTGTCTGTACACAAAGTGGTTGTTGATCCACTCACGAGTCTATTTGCTACATTTACTAAAAATAATGAATGTAAGGAAAATTGTATTGCTTTTTTTGTTCTAATTTAATCAATTTAAATATATTGCAGTATATGTATTTCTACCAAATGCACCAATGGTTATTTACCGACGAACAAAACTACCAACAATTCATGATGCATGTTGGGTACCAAGAAAGCATCCAAAATCGCAATCTATAAATATTGATTGGCAGTCAATGTCTACACTATACTTTTTAACGGACAATCAAGAACTAATGTTTTTGGCAGCAAAGAATGATGTTGAGTTGTCGATTGCACCCAGTTTCATAAATGAGGCAAAAGAGACTGCAAAATACTCAACATTTGGTGCTTTTGCAATTAAACAGATAAATGCTAATACAAAGCAAAGCAGTAAAAGTACCAATGCATTTACAATTGGAGTTCCTGGAAAGAGTGCTGCTAAAAAGGTGAGCAGATTATGATGATTCCTTAAAATTAAAATTCTTTTTAAAATTATTAAAATAACAATTTTGGGCAACTAATATTTTCAATTTTTCAGTTAACAGAAATGTCTACACATGCCATGGCACCTGTTAGTCTTTTATGCAATAATTTTATGAAATCTTTAACTAAAGTTGAAGTGGAAGAGAAACAATCGAATTCAGTACAAAGGGAGTCTGTTGTAAGTTTCGAAGATAAGGAAAGTGATGATGAATTAACGGAAACTAGGAGAAGAAGAAAAGCCAACAACCTCTCTAAAGAAATGCAATCAATTACAGGCATTTCGAATTATATTCAACAGGAACATGAACTACGACGAATTCTCAAAGAAAAAGTTTATATAAACTTTTAAGGAATTCTAATATTAATTGTATTCTATACATAAATAAAGTAAGTGAGAATTTATAATTTAAATGCTGTTTTAGTTTTTTTTTTTCAATGGGATGTGATAGTAATTTCTAATTTCCTATTGCCCAAAAGGCGGAAAGGTCGAAGCGATTCAATTTATCTTATAATCTGGTTAGAGAAAAGAGGGATAAGGTAGAATTGTTAAAATCGTGCAAATAGAACATAAAAAGCTATAGGAGGAATTCAATTATTTTTTGTTCGTTTCGACCAAAAGTAATTAATATTCTTTTTGTATTTTGCATCAAACAAATAAAATTGTTTGTACTATTTTAATTTAAATTACAATTTATGTTTAACGATGAATGCCATCCGAAAAACATAGCCTTTAACCACATTTCATTCATCCTAGCACTGGGTAAAGATTAAATCTCAATGAAAAAATTACGCCCAGATTTATTGTGATTGAACGACTTGTCCAAATACTGCAAAATTATTAGCTAAAATCACAACAATACTTGGTTGATTGACTAGTCCGCCTTTTTGCTTTTCGCCTTCGACTTGTTGTTCGCCTTGTTGTTCACTTTATTTTGTTTGCCATTCTGCTTTTTCTTTGGAGCTGGTTTGTTCCAGTAGTAGAGAAGTTGTGCAACGATAGCCCCATTGAGGGTGGATGATGCTGTGTAGGTGAGGATCATCATAAGATCGCCTGTCTCTTGAATGGAGGTGAAAATTCTCGCTAAAGATCCGGCAAATAGCAAGAAACATGTTGCTGCAGATAGTTGCCCTGTACTCTTGTTTTTGTAGTTTGTGTAGAACTGGGAAGACTGTTGAGAATTAAATTAAAATTCATTAAAGGTAATGCTGGAATCTAAGTTTATCTTCACCTCTAAGGGCAAACCTTACCTTTCCTAACACTAAAATTGGAATATTAAATCCCTGTATGGACCAGAGGTAGTCAATTGGAGTTAATCCGCTCATAAGCACATAGCACAGGACTGTGTAGAGTGCGCAAAACAGCCCCGCATGAACAGGTCTCCCGCCAAAGTACAGGATGAATGCGGCTATGATAGCAGTCTGCAGGGCCAGGAATGTATTGTCCCCCCAGGCGCTAAACGGGAACCCACTGATGAAGCTGTACGACATGTGGCAAGTAATCGCGAACAAATCGAGAAGGACACTGAAAATGTTTATGCCCTCGGCACTTTTGTTCGTCCATATTTTAAGGATTTGGGGCACTTTAACGAGCAAAGATCCAGCGATTATGCCAAGACCTAATCCCTTACTCAGTGACGCCTTGAAGCAGCTCACTACAAGGAAGGATTTGTAAAAAAAATTTTGTGTACGCAGCTCCGAGGAGCCCTTTATAAAAACTTACCGTCAAAAAAGTCAAATTCATAAAAGTACTTGTCGAAGCACTCTTCACTGACTAGATAAAGAAGGGCGAATTTCGCCAAATCTGCCATAATTTCTTATTTTGTTGAATAAACTCGCTAATCAAGAAAATATGAAATTTGCCGGGGGACAGAAACTTTGGACTGGAACAAATGTCAGTCTGCCCGTCACAAATGACGTGACGTGGTGATAGGAACCGGTTCGGTTATATTTTTTATTTTACGGCGAATTCATTTTTAAAATTTACTAGTTGAAATAAAATTTCGAATTCGTTATTTTTAAAATAATAGTTTATTTTTTTATAAATATAAAATATAAAAATTCGATTTTATGTCCATAAATTAAATCAGTAAAAGGGTTGACCAAAAATGTTCTTTTCATTGTAAATATTTACATCACCCCCGCCACTGGATAAATATGTTGATAAGTTTTTCAGAGTAGCACTTTTGTTGATTGCAATAAGACGGCAACACACAGAATAGAAGTGGAGCGAAATGTCAGTGAAGGTGGCAGTGAGCAAATGTTTTGTCAGGAAAAAGTAGACGAAAGTAGGGAAATCGGCGGTCAATCGACGTTAAAATTACGGAAAAATGGTGTCGATTATCAAGAATCAGCTGCTAAAGCATTTGTCACGGTATAGTGCCCCATAGAATTTGTGATTTCGATCAAAAAAATTCCCAAAATCCTCTGTCTTTTGGTGATTGATTTTTCCATCCTGTGGAGCAAGATCGTTCGTCAATTTTCTATTTGTTGCATGCCACTGAGAGGACAGCGGGTGCTTTTAGTCAGAAATTATTAGTAATGCTGGTGGCATTTCCATAAGGTGTCAGCGGTCCACGTAGGAATCTGATGGTGGGATTTATCCTTGGGTACTGCTGTTGCAGCCACACCTTTGCGATTGGCCCTGGTTTTTTCCCGCAAATTAACAGGAAGTGAAGCAGATTCTGCAATTAGTGGCTGATAATGAAGCGGAAAATTGGTTTCCAGTGCAAAGTGTGGAAGGGGTCCTTTTTACTAGTGGCAGAGCGTGTATACCTGAGAAGCTGAGAGGCTGGGTGCTTCCGTCTCGGTGCGGAGTACATATGGGAGCACAGGCTCATTTTAATTAATCTCAAAATTTAATTAAGCATTGCTAAAAAGCGCCTGTCTCTGTAGATGATAACATGCTAAAGGTCAATAGTGGAATTTTGATAAATTTCCTCTACTGCGTGGAGCACTAGCACTGATTTGGATGAAGAACAGATTGCAGATAGTCCGCTCTCAAAGCCCCTCGCCGTCTTCTTTATGTCTTTATCATTTTAAAATTCACATATCGAAAATCTTGGTTTTTTAAAAAAATAAAAGCTAGTTCTAATTTTTATTTATTCTCCTCTTCCAAGATTTCAGAATTTCCTTGTGATATTAAAAATTTCTATTATCCAAAACACGTGCAACTTTGTGGCAGTCTGACAAAATTTTTAAAAATTCTGTTCTGTTTCCTCGCATTTTTATATTAGCTCTGGTTTTCACGTGTTACAAGCTGTAATGTTTTTATTTAAACAGCGGTAACAGATGTATGGACTACAAATTATCCGGTCAGGATGAAAATTATTTAATATCTTCTTTTGCACGCTATCAATTCTTCTATTTCAATTTTTATTGCTGCCTTTTTTTATTCGGCTTAATATCGTCTATTTATCTAATGATAATAATTGCCTTTTATTGATACCAATACCTTCCTCTAAACGTTTTGGACTAACCCTAGCTCAACATGATGTAAGCCTGGCTTAAACCAGATAATATTTGTGTAGTCTATCCTTTGACTAATAACGCTTTAAGTATCCGTACAAAATTTCATTGAAATCGATTAAAATAGGCTGGATTCACGTCGGACTAAGTTTAGCTCCATTTATCTTAATCCTAGCCTAAGCCTGGATTAATCTGTATAATATGTAACCTTTTATTTTCCCCTATATGTGCACAAATAACCAATAAAAGTAATAATTTATTTTTCCTGGTCCTAATCATGGATCTTGAAGGTGGACTTATGCGGTATATTTTAGAATTTATGTTATTTCTTATATTTTTCGATAAAACTTTATGAAAACGTACTTCAATACACAGAATCATTTATTTCTACTTTAAAAATATTTAATTACCAAATGAAAAAATCCTGATTTTGCAGTTTATTGACTTTACTAAATCAGTTTTGATTGTATCAAACTATCAGGCAAAAAAAAGCCCTACAAACAACTCCTATCGTTCGCAAAGTATAGCAGACGTTTTTTCTTGGAAAGCATAATATTCGCAATTTTTGTTTACGAAGATCAAATTCCTATTTATGTTAAAAGAGAAACGCGATACGTTGGCCTCTATCGCCGAATTCCGTATTGCTTCTGCTTCTAAATTGCATATAATTTTTTTTTACAAGATGTAAGCATTCAATGATAAGAAATGAAGTGAAAGAGGCCATTTATTACGTTTGTTATCTTAAGGGGGCCGCTAAGGGAAGGGTTTCAAAAAATTGATTCCGTTTTTATCATTTTCTTGAAGTATGTTTTTTAGAATTGTGTAGGGTGTACGGAAAATTCTTTAGAGAAATTCGGTGTAGGTATTGTTTAACTTTTTATTTTTGAAATCTATGTATTTTTTTGCTTTGTTTAATTCTGATCGTAATTTCTTGTTCGAGTAGTTGTCATTGAAAAATTGGAACGTTTGACGATAATAACAATAAATCATACTAAACATAATTTTATTTATAAAAAAAGACACTATTTATAAAACAAGACATTCACTAATGCAAAATACTTAACATTCATTAAACATTTTGGGAGTTACCAAGATACAAAAATGACTTTCTACTTTCTTCCTGACAGATTATTGAAATAACTTAAATTACACATTATTTTCGCTGTAAATTTAAAATGTTTTCCAGATTCCAACATTTCTTAATTGTGTATTTTTACACAGGATACTCCGGAGTAATGTTTCCCTAGAATGTCCTTCATCAGAGCTTGTAAAGAAATCATTCCCAAATTACTACTTCACATTTCCTTTCTCCTATGCCTTAAACAATGATGCACTTACCAAAACCATCCTTAACATTGTTAATGCCAACATAGGACAATGACGAGGAGATTATTGAAAATGTACCCTTTAAGCCTTAAATGCTACAAGGAAAGGGTTCGCATGAAACTGAACAAAAACACAATTAAATCTATTTTCTTTAGGTCGACCTCGCTATGCCCCAACCCATAGACTATTCCCTTAAGTTAGTTCTAGCAATTGATTAAATCGAGAAGACTATTTTTGTCGTGAATGAAGTGAAGAAATTTTCAAGCTGCAAAAATAAAAAAAGCGAAAGAAGCAATCAATGATTGGAGGACGTTGCTCACCGTCCAATGATAGACACAAATTTATATTTTTTAATTGAATCGTCTTATTCTAAGCATTTTTTACTAAGATGAACAAAATCTGAAATACAAAACAGAAAATTGTATTCTATTGACTACTTGGATTCTTCTGCTAGCATTTTTATTAATTTTATGAAAATTATATCGGCCGAGAAACCGGTTCTGAAGCTATGACAAAGATTATTTGATTGTAAGTAATAAAATCAGGGAAAATTATTGCTAGGGCCATAATTTCTTAAAATTCTCGAGCGTCAAGGTCTCTTAATAATTTGCTCCATGAAGGCAAGTTCTAATTCGTTAAAATGAGAGTTTCTGTTTGGTATTTGCAATCTTTTTCGATTTTAGGGATCGATGTTATAAAATTATAAAAATGTCTGTATTAATGAAATCCTGAAAAGCACTCTTAATTTTGTCCGAGGATTCTTTTAGAGATTGTAAATTTGTACATGCATGTTATAAGTGAAATATTTTAAGCACGATCCAATCGCGATATCGCCCTAAAAAATTAGTGCATACAAAATCGGAAGTCAACTTATCTGTCCTTCAGTTAAATTTACAAAATTTGTGATGGTTGTTAGTTAGTTCTTAAGAGTTTCTAATTTTCAATGTACGAGTATAGCTGATATTTAAGCATGTGGATCTAATGGGGCAATCGATAATTCTCAAACTATAAAATGGATTGATACGCGGTTTCTAGGGATACTGATTGCGGTTGCTATACCTTAGAAATTTAAAATAATTGATTTTGTATAGCAACGATAAATTGTTTAGTACCTGAAATTTATGACTTTCTGAGAAATAATTATAACAACTATTTAAATACCCAATTTACTCTTAATTGGCCATAATTTCTTTAAAGTAATGTTGTTTTAAATGCTCCCCTTTCCCTTTTAACACAATAATTCTTTTTCTTGAAGTGTATGTGGAATTTTATCTAGATTTTATTTCGCTCTTTAGATATACCAAAAATCTCTCTTCTGACAAAATCAATTTGAGCACATTCCGGGGAGAGGGCGAACTTTCTAGTCTTGAATTAGATGAAAATGTTCTCACAGATTTATTAGAGCTTCCTTCATGGCTTCGATTAACATCAGCTTGGTGTAATCAAGTTTCGTTCCGGATAAGTTGGACAAAACTTAAAAGTGTTCCTATAACTCTGGTGAGTTTTATAAATGTTTAAATGAAAAATTGGAAAAAGCAATATTATTTTTTATTATATATTTTTTAAAATCATTATTAAGACGCTCGACGAAGTTAAAATAACTGTAGAAACATGTGAGAATGCTAGAACAGGGGCTTCTTCGCCGGGTCTTCAAGGGCTGGCGGTGCCGCAGGGAAAGTATAGTTTTATACATAAAATCGTTGATGGAATAACGATAGTAGTTAATACTGTAAACGTTCAGTTTATTAGTGCAGCGTTCACAGCAACCGTTCAAGTAAGCTCTCATTTAGTTACAAATTTTAAGTTTAGTTTAAGAAAAATGATTTCATGTAGATGTCACGAATAAGAGTAGAGTCCAAAACTCCACAATGGTTGAATGGTGATCTTCGTGTGACACGATTAAAAGATCCACAAAAAGGCGTTATATTAATTTTTAAGGAGCTCTCGTGGCAAACAGTTCGAATTGAGGCAAGTTCAACGCAGGACAAATCTTTAACTCCACTAAGACTTCTAACAAATCAGGCTCGCTGTCGAATCACTATAAAAAAGAGGCTTTCAGGTTTGAATAACTCTTATAAATCGAATTATTATTACCTTATTAGCTTCTTTATTTTATATAAATATTTTCAGATTGCAGTGTTTTAGCATCTCGGTTAGTGTTAGTTTTAGATGATTTACTCTGGGTGCTTACCGATTCTCAGCTAAAAGCTGCATTGCATTTTGTCGATTCTCTGTCGGGCCTAATTAAAGCATCAACGGCTGCGACACAAAAGACAAAAGCACAAAGAAAACTTGAAACACTTCCTGAATATCAAGCACAAATGGCTCAGCAGCAGGTTAGGCCGCCGGAATTAAGTCATACAACGTCAACGCAGAAAGTGTTTAATTCATGCGATGTACGAGAAACATCTTATCATTTTTGCAGCCAGAGAATTGATTTACATTTGTGCGATGATGAGGATGGTAAGGAAAAAATTAATCGTTTATTAAAAACATTGTTTTAAATATTTAAAAATGTTTAGATGGGCGATCGAGCTATCCCGAATTAAAAGATGGTGGTGCTCTACAAATATGTGTTCAGGGGTTTCAGATTGATTATTATCCTTACCACTTAGCCAAATCTGATCGATTTCATTGGGCCAAGTAATAAATTTCTTTATAATTATATTCCGTTTTAAAAATGTTTAAAAACTTAAAGGTACAAAGAAGCATCAGTTCCACCAGCTTGCTGGTTGGAACAGTCACTTAACGTCTTTCGAGAGGCTGTACTTAATTTGAGTAATCCGAATCGTCCATCAACTCATGCTCCTCTGGGGAGGACAACTCCAGGAACAACACCACAGATGCAACAAAGTCAATCAAATTCAGGACAATCCACTCCTAGTGGTGGTCAGCAAAGTGCTGCCCATAAGACAGTCCTTGCAAATCTTGCCAAATTGATGAGTGCTTGCGTCGTTTTACGTATAGAGGATTTCACCTTATAT
This sequence comes from Philonicus albiceps, assembly GCA_963969385.1. NCBI lineage: Eukaryota > Metazoa > Arthropoda > Insecta > Diptera > Asilidae > Philonicus > Philonicus albiceps. Next base: position 30,998,426 of record OZ017775.1, read on the forward strand.
CGTGTGAATACCTCAGGAAAGAAGACTATCCCAAAGGAGTTCATTTCTGGTGAGTTTTCTATATTCGAATTAGTAATAAAATATAAGTGCATTTTTAATAACTAATTTACGGTGTTAACATTTAGCGCAACAAAAGAGGAAGGCTAAATCTACAGGTGATTTTTGTATGTTTAGCGTTTTGAGGGAATACACTTCCAAAAATGTGTTAAGGGTGCAACATTATGGTTGCGGGTATTTCGTGAATTTTTGTTAGAACATGGTTTAACCCGTCCGGAGTTAATCTCATGGTGGCACTTTTTCTTTTGTATTTTTGGGAGTTATTTCGTAGACCAACTAGTATGTGTCATTTTAGTAAACGATTTGTTATTATTATGATTTGATTCAATATGTGTTTAATTAGTATGAAGTACTTATGTTAATAAAATTAATTAAAAAGGGGTCATAAGAATATGGAATTATATTAAAAGACCTTCTACCACCGTTCGAACTTGGTTGAACTTGTCCGAATAAAATTTTAAATACTTAAGCCCTCAACTCATATTTAAAGGTTTCTGCCAGTGAAAAGTTCGATTCGTTCTCCGCTTTGTTTTATTTTAACACTTGGGGTATAAAAAGAAGCACATTTTAAGTTTCGGTAATTCAAAAACGATTGATGATTGCATGTAAACATAAAACCATTTGAAGTTGAATATTATTCGTAGGATTACTTATTAAAGTATAGAAAGGATGTGAGAATTCGTTGCAAAAATCCTCCATTGTATTACAAAGTCTTAAATTTTTGTATAAGACCTTTTTGTTAGATTGCATGCTATTAATGTTCATGTTAAAGAAATTTCAGAAATAACTAAAGTATGACCATTGCCTTTTCAGGTGATAAAGACCGGTATTCCTTTCCTCATGATATGCCTATAGTTCATGCAGAATTCACGTACTTCTACTATCCGGGCGACTTTATTTTCCCATGTAACTATTTTGTTTCAATGTACAATTGACAAAATTATATGATCTTTATATTCGTTTATAGTACCTCCGTCCAAAATATTTATACATTGTAATCCTGTGCAAATCCACTTTGATTTATGCAGCATTTTGTGGTTTAATTCATTTGCGTTGAATTTACATGAAAGTCTGATGCGAACCAACGTTGTAAACGAGTCAAAAACATCATCACCTACATCTGAGCCCAGTTTTATGTATATGGATGTTAAGCTAGAAGCAATAATGCCACGGATAGTTATAGAATCTTCAATAGAAAGTCAACAAAAGGATCGTCCGAAAATTATGCAAATTCAAATATCACGATTTGCAATGACGAATATCCGTGAAGTGGGATCTTCTAGAGCGGATTTAGCCCAGGCGTTGCATTCTTTGCAAGAAGGCAGTTTAGTATTTGGTAGTGGATTTCCAACACTCGGTGATGATATGTGCATTGTGACAGACAGAATATTAACACATGTCGCAGCCAGCGATGTACCAACTGTGGAATTGGCTGATTCTTCAAATTATAGCTTAACGCGCTACGCAATGTGGGCGGAGCCTAGAGATGTGTGGTGTATGAAACTTGATCCAGTGTGGATAGATTTTTTGGGAGCTCGTTCACTCGGCGTAAATAAGTCTATACCTTTTGTAGATGCAGTTCCTATTACTATTTGGATTCATGGCTCTGAGACTAATGATTTGGAAGAACAGGTTCTTAATATTTTTTAATTTCATTTGAGAGGTATTTTTAAAATACGTTTTTATTTTGTAGATGCAAAAAACATTCAAAAAGTTTGGCGAAAGTTCTAATGATTCTAGAAAACAGTCACAGACAAGCATGAACCCTATTGATTACGCTAATAGCAATAACATACACTCAAATCAGCCACCGAAGTATTTTGAAAATAAAAGCCAAAAAAGTGAAGATAGAGAAATTACAGCAGACCTACATGCAATAGCACACGTTTCAAATTTAGTTAGCATTCAAATAGATCACTATCAATATTTATTTTTGTTGCGATTATCAGAAGACATGACGGAATTGACAACGTTTTTGTCTTTGGACGCAGAAAGGATTTTGCAAAAGGTAAGATTTATTTTTTAATTTCTTTAAATAAGTATATAGACTTACATTAATATTTTAGCAAAATACAAATAAATCTTTGGTATTCGGCTGTGTTGTACCACAAGTCGAAATAACTCTTGTGATGCCGTCCCCGACACCCGGTAAGGAATCAAGCGGTGGTGATGCTGAAAGTGTTTTACCTGACTCCGCTAGTTTGGGTGATGATTTACACATGAATAGTAAGAGTTTCGGTAGAGATACCTTTTTTTTATTTTTATTATTAACAATTTTTGCGCCATTTTGAGTAAACTGTTGCTTATTTAGATATTCAAAATTGTTTGCTTGAGTTTCTGATTGGCCTTTTTATTATTGGTAGGCGCTTTTTAGGGATGAAAATAATACTTGGGTTAGATATTCTTTATCCTACTTATAATTAATATAAACACTTTTGTTTTATTAATTTAAAATTTTGAAAATATTTAATAAGGGACAATTTAACCAGGTTTCTTGTTCATGGGTAAGCGATGATTTTTTTAATTTTTCTACTTTTCTTCTTAATAATGGAGTTTATTTAGGTTTGTTGAGTTAGCTTGATAAATTCATATTGATGTACTAAGAATAAAATAAACACTATTCTGGAAGTACAAAAATAAAATAAGCAAAGAGTTAAAAATACTTCGTAGTTAACCCACTTGCGATAGAATGACGTGCTATGCACAGTGCTTGTTTTCTGTGTCTAAAAAAGAAAAACAAGACGTGCTGTGTTCTAGTCGACTGAATGTTTTCAAGTTAATGCTTGATTCGAGGAGCTTTTAAGTTTTTTCCGTTCAAGTTATTAAAAAATTCTGGTCAGACAAAGGCGGTTGAATACTTTAGATCTTATAGTATTTGTAAATTGATTAAATTAAACCTATAGGAAATATTCTTTACGATCTTCAACGGGTTTTCAATAATATTACGAATTAAAATGAATTATTTTAAATTTGGGCAGAGCAGTCTTAGAACAAAAGTTGATCCAAATTTTCATAGATTCAATTTGTGTATTTTACGCTGCATATTTACATCTTGGTTAAGTGCCACTCTAATAGATAAATAAACTGAAATAAATAAATAAAATTTAATTCATACGGCGCTCTTGTATAAATTGGAGTACGTATCTTTTTTTGTAATGTTAAAAAAATGAATCTTCCAAGGTAGTTTCGAAAACTTAAAGAATTGAGCGTGAATGTAGTGATGGCTTTGAATATTGCACTAGGCAAACTAGAATTTTGTGGTGATATGTGCAAATTAAATATTCAGTAGTAAAATGTTAATTTTTTTAAAACATAGGTACAAATATGACATGGCCCACCCCTCCACCTTTAGATCATATTAGGAGCACGAATCCCTTCGGAACTGTAGAAACACCATCACCAATTACAATAGAACCCCCTCTCGATGGCGGAAATCATACGTTGAATCCAAATACACATGGGTATTATTTTTTGCTTTTTTGGCAATAGAAATATTTTTTTTTATTTCATTATTTTATTTTTATTTTATGAAAAAGACACAACGTTCAGATTCAAAGCGTTCCTCATATAGCGTCAACAACTGGTCAAGGATCAAGAATTGATGGTGGCGCATCTTCATCATCCTCGGGAAAGGGTGGAAAAAATAGAAACTCTATCACAGATTCCAGTTTTTCAAAAGAATTTAATTCAGGTGAAAGACAATTAGTTTTTAAACAAAACCTTAAATTGTACGAAATAAAAATTCTCTTCCAACAGGTTTAATGTCAATGAAAAAAGGTCTCACAAGTTTTATGACATCAATAGACTCAGCTTTAAAGACGACCGCATCAGACGATGCTAGTGACACATTCTCAATTTACAGCGATGTTAGTTCGGATTCTGAGAACTATGCAATTGTAATTGCTGATGATAAGACTGCTGACTGTATGGATGTAATGTTCAGGTAAGTTTATTTTTATAATTTAATATTAACTCGGATTGATTTGATCGCTCTTAGGCTAAACCCCTTTGTTAGTGACACCACACTTAAAGCATCACCTGTAGAAGTAGCTAGTGAGGTTTGCGAAGATCCAAACTATAGAACGAATACGTCTTCGCCATCTGAACCGTCGGAGGCAAGTAGTTGGCGACGAAAAGATTTAGTGTCTATGGCTACTTTTCGGTTAGTATAAATTTCAAATAACAATATTAATTACAATACAATCTACAAATTATGCTTCAACACCTAAAATCATTTAATATTTTATTTTTATATTTCAGACTAACAACAGTTGAATTGATTCGGCAAAATCAAGGATACTCCTCGTCTCTGCGTCTTCAAGTTTCAGCGGTCTCATGCAATGAATGTGGGGCAATTCCTTGGGATGAGTTGCAGGTAATTTAGATGATATAAATTTTTAATATTTTTATTTATTAATTTTCCCTTTTACATTTATTTTATCATACTACTTTTATACTCACAATATCTAGGCTTCAGTTTTCAATGTTGAAATTCTTTATACTTAAAAATAATTTCTCCCATAAATATTTTGTTGGTCTCCTTTATATTTATCTCGTGTGGCTTTGCTTTAATTTAAAAGGAGGCAAAAATAAGGGGATTTTAAACGACAATAAAATGCAACGTACCGGTGTGATAATTATTTTTAAAATGTTCTTTATTGGCATTCATTTTCGTTATTTCGTTTTCTTAAAAGTGGTTCATGTTATGCTTTAAGACTGCTTATTTTTTTTAAAGAGATTGGCACTTGGACTTGATTGCAAAATATCTCAGAATTATATTTAGAGTATTTATAAAGAATTTTTAAACTATGATTGGGGAGCTTAATAAAAATTTTAATGGATATTCCGAATATTACGAATTTAGTTTAAATTGTACTTTTTAATTTGTTTTGTTCATTCAACATACGGATTAAGATAAGGATGACTAAAAAATTGAATTAACCATTAATTAAAACATTGGGTAATGATCTTTTTATTTATGTTCTGCTTAATTTCATTTGTCTAAAGTTAGAGTTAACGAAATTAAAGTATTTTGTAATAATAGAAAGGGCAAAGAACAAGTTGCATTTAATTGTCTTTAATCAAAAATTAAAGCTTTCAATTATTCTAAAATGAAAAACTATAAATATTTGGTGTAAATAACTTTCATACTTTCTCTTCTCTAAATCTATGACTTGACTAAAGTTATTTATTTAATATCTTAACTTTTGCTAAACATTATCTTATTACCCTTTAATTATTATCTTTATAATACGTTCATTGATCGTTCCAAAATTACACATGTATAACAATAATTTTAATTAATCATAAAAATATATATGAATTTTTACTTATTTGAATAATATGTTAATGTGTCGCTATATTTTTTGCATGCTTTCTCCTCTCTTCTATGATAAAAAAATAATTAACAAATTATTTAAACAATATAATTGACTGGAAAATGAAACCAAAATTGTACTGAATGATGCAAAACATCCGTGGTCCGTTCCTTCGTGTCTATATATATTATATAAAAAAATAATAATATAAAAATGTTTAACCGTTGCAAAATATGAAACTGACAAAATTTTTAATAATGAAACACTAAAGACTGCTCACCAACCAACAAAGGTACATATTGTATTAGTTCTACATGATTTTTATTTATTTAGTTTATAAGGACCGAACGTTGTAGTTACTGAAAATTTATTATTTCGTTTGATGACTTGTTTTCAGTTTTTTTATTATTATTATAATTTCATTTATTAATAATTTGTTGTTCTATGGAAACCTATTAACTGCTGTTTCGCTGCTTTTTTAGGAGTTTAGTTGTGTTGCTAAGTGAAATTACTAAACAGAAGACATACAAGAAAAACATCCTCGTTATCATAAAAGTGAAATTAATTATATTTGTGTTTTTTGCATGAAATATTATACCTTTTGAGATGGAGACATATGTATTATTTTGCAGCAATGTAGGCCATAAATCAATCCATTGAGGTTATTTTTATTTTATTTATTCTCCTTAATTAAATTTAGCTCGTGAACTCTACCTTGCGCATATCCATGTAGATATTTTTTTCCCCCTATAATTTGCTTAAATTTATTATTTTCACATAAAAGTAGTGCAACGCAATGTAAACGGAAATCTTTGTGGTCTCTTTGAAGACTATGAGCTTATAGTTTTCTTTTTATTATTGTCATTACGTTGATTATTGCTGTTATTATTATTATTAAAGTAAACAAAGATTTTATATATGTTAAAATTGTACTATGATGCACTTAACTTGGTTTGTGTACGTTTCCAATGAAAGGTAATAATTCAATCGTCATTATACCTGTAATATTTCTAATCTTTTACCAATTATTTTTAAACATTTAAATCTTGATGTAATTAACCCTTATCTGACGGTTAGCGTTTTAGACGTGATTCTAACTAAGTTGCTTCGCTGATGGGTAACTGATATCGCAATCGTGCCCATATTTTACAAACATCGAATTTCAACAAGATCAACCTCGCCACATCCCACGTAACATACGATCGCAGCGACAAAATAAGACTGATAAGGGTTAATAAATCAATTTAAAGGCATATTTCTACTATAACTCTAAAACGATCCTTCTCCTTTATTGGCGCTATAATTAATTAAAACATCAACATATTTGGATGACATGGTCATTATATTAAAAAAGGGGTTTTGATTCTTACTACTTAGAAATTTATTAAAACTGCACCGACAATTCGCAGAAAAATCGCCCAAAAATGTAATAAACAACATTTTTATGTATTATAAGTTAATCCTATTAATAAGTAAGTGAAATAAGTATTTTTTTTTAGCGGCTAACGCGGCTAATAGGTTGTGGTTTTCAAATTAATTTTACATTATTATTTTAGATTTTTATTCATTTATTTATTTTTTCGAATTGGTAATTTATATTTCTGTTCGTTTTTAGTTTTTTTTTTTATTTTCTGTGTATTTTCACAAAATTTTATATCAAGCGTGTATAGGTTCATATCAATCACACAACTCAACAAACAGTATAATTTTTTTTTGAAATTGGTATTCAATTTAATGAAATCTCCCAGACTGCAGGTTATTCAAAATTAACCTAAGGTTCTTTTGAGGGATTCATTTCTCAACTGTTTTATTGGTTTGATCACGTATTAGAGATGTTTGTGTATTTATAAAGCGAACAGAAATTTTAAATACCTATGATGAAAATAGTTTTATAAAGTTCAAAATATAAAAATAGTTGATTCGAATCCTTCAGTTGAGCCTACACGATGTCGACCTATTAATAATATGTGAATATTTCAACTGTAAAGTATTCCCAAAACAGAACAAGATTTTTCCGCCTGTAAAACAAATTCAAATTTATAAACACAATTTTTTCGGTTTGAGGTTTTATTTTTGTTTTGATTGTCACACCTATCGCTTTTTTTTCCACTTTGAATGTTGTTGTAGCGGCTCAGGTTTAAAATTACAAAGTTTTATAGCTCCGCTTTATATTTAAGTAATCGTGGTAATATAGAAAGCTTTTTGATTAGAGTTATTTTTTGTTTTATCTTCTATCGCTTTTTCTTTGCATGTCCTTAGACAAATTGTAGTGTTTAGTTATTGCATTATTTTATCTTTGATGAATTTAACAATTGTTTTTCGGATAAAATTTTCAGACAAAATTCGGAGCTAGATGCAGAGCATGGAATATAGCATCTTACAATCCTGAAGCACCGCCATGCATTCAATTAAGAATGGAAGAGACTCTTAATCCACCAGAAAATATTCAAGAAATTAAAGATAAGAAAAGTATTCAAAGGTAAAGATTGAATATTTATTAAGAATTTGGGTTTTTTAAAGTATAATGGTAATTTTCAGCTGGTTTACTCACAATATCGATATTCGTGTTAAGGACTTAAATCTTGAGCTCTTTATGAGCACTATTACCGGATTAAGTGATTTGGCAGAAGATGAAATTATAACAAAACCCTTGCCTTTAAATGTATGTTAAAATTTAAAGAATTGAAATTAACGTAACAATTTATATTTTCTTCTCATTCAGATTTTACTTGAAAATATTAAAATAAATCTAATAGAGGATCGACCGCCTGTAAATATAACTTCTCCAGGACCCGTTCCAATTAATTTAGATATAGAAAAAATGATAGTTAAACGGGATGAGAACGGAATTTTGCACATTCAGAAAGAGAATTTACAAACTGAAGATATACAGCGCTTTGGTATTGATAAAAAATTTTTTATTTATAAAAAGTCTAATTGACTCCTATGTTAATATTAACGGAAGTGGTGTCTTAACTCGAAATACTATAGGAAAGGGGGTTCATTTTGTTTTCTTTTCAAAATAAGGAATGATGAATGATGTGTGGTACCAGAACCAGACAATAGATAAGCACTCTATAAGCTTAGTTTAAGCTGCTTCGAATAGTCTATTCATTGAATGTTCAACTATTCTACTACCCATAGTTTTGATAGAGCTATAAATTTTTAAATCCATTTCTATAGTATTATATTTTTTGCCATATCCTGAGATAAGGCATCACTGAAAATCTTGTATTTGTTATAATATTTTAATTTTTGTTTTTAAAGCTAATGCACCGAAAAATGCCCAAAGGGAACTTTTATCCCTTCAACTTGTACTACAGCAGTTAAAATTAGACAATGAAAATTTAAAAAAACAGTTAACAAGCGTTAGGGAAATTTCTGAGGCTGTAAGGTAAGAAAATTCTATGCATATAAAATTTTAAGGTGAACAATTTCAAATTATGTTTTCATTGAAAAGGCAAAAATCGAAGCAAGAAAATGAAATATTACGGGAGAATTTAAAAGCCGCACAGCATGATGTTGCCAGTCTTCTTAATGAGAAAAAAGCTTTGCTAGATACAATTCGATCGTTGCAGGTAAGTAAACGGCACAAACATTTTTAATATCAATAAAACAAATGTAAAGCAAATATCTTCGTCAATCTGTAGCAGCAACTAACAGCGGTGGAATTAAATAAAAAAAATGAGGGAAATAGATAGCATAACTGTATGGACTGTATTCAGTGTTGTGGAGAGAACAACAATGCTTAAACTAGTTTTAAGTCAGAACGCAATTATATTTCAGACTATAACAGAGAATAGTTGGAACAACTTAAAACTGTAGATATTTAAAAGTAATGTGAGTAAAGATGTGGACCGAAAACGACGACGAAAGTAACAACAATTATCGCAACGAATAAGAAGGGATGATCAGTGCCCTTAAGCGATGCATTAAAAATCTGGGTATATTGGCCATTGTTTTGTTTTTTAAATGACTTGTGAAGAAAAATATTTAGCTAAGCATTACCTTTGGTGTATTCCTTGGAGCTTGTGAGAAATTTATTTATGAAAGGCTTCAAGGGAAATATGACTGATTCACATATTTGTTTTTTCGCTTTGAAAAAGAAAAAAAAGAAAAAAAATGGATGTGATAAGCTTTAATAGAACTTATGGAAATTCAATACGCCATTCAATGTATTTGTCTTTAAAGAGATCTATGATCATAAGGAAATTATCAGTCAATCAATCAATAAAAATTGGATCAAAATCAGACATATACAAGGGATGGGTGATGCGCTCACCTTTGGGATTTAAATAATTCTTCTCCTGATGCCACTTAATATCTAAAGATGGAAAAGTGAAACGTATGATGAGCAAAATAAGTGGCGTCAAAATGGAATAATATTTGAAGACTTGAATTCTCAAAAAACACTATACATACGCGCAAAAGTACTTTATATAAATTCTGATTTCTTTAAAACTCCCTGTAGCTTCTTCCTTAAATGATTGGCTCCATTTATTTCCACAAAAGTATTCAAATCAATGAATATCCTGACCTGGAAATATAGTCTCTTTTAATTTTTATAAATTAATTTGATGTAAATAGTTAGCTAATTATTTTGTTTTTCGTCCTTTATCAAAAATTCTACAAATCGTACTGATAATTTCTATATGTTTACGGTTGTGCTAAAATCCCTTTAATCGTGTGTCTTTTGAAATTTATATCATTTTGTTTTTTAGAAAAACAAAATACAAAATTTATGTTATTGTGATCATGCACATTATTATCTAACGCTTCAAGTGTTATTTTCTTCTATTTGTTTATGTAATATTTAAGCAATAATTGCTGTGTTATAATTCGTAAGAAATTATATTTTTGTATACATTTTTTGTTTTAGTTATGAATCAATTTTCGTTTATTACTAGTTTTGCTTTATTTCCTGTTCATTAATGGATTATTTTTGAAATATAATGTTTTGCACAGATTAGCCTTTTTTTTTATTTATATTTATATTAATTCATTTGTTCGCTCATTCGATTCCGTACCTTGCCTTCCTTCATATTTCGGTTTTCGTTTTTTTTTTTTAAATTGATCACTATCAGTTCGTAAAACAACAAAAAATGTTTTTGGATCAGAAACTGTCGGTAGATTTTAAATGTTCAGCCATAAAGAACCTAACTCAATGCGTTCAAGTGTTTATTTATAAACGATGACATTCTCTCAAAACAAAGTGTTTCTATGTTTTATACTTAACTGAGAGAAATGAAGGATATTAATTTTTTCCTATTATTTATTTATCAAGATTTATAACAGACATTTAATCAACGAGCATTTGAATGTATACGGAAAGTATGTCTGATATGTTTAATGTTTAAATTTCGGTTATTAAATGGTGCAACTTAATGGTAAGAAATCAATCACAAAATTCTCACTATTTTTAATTGTGTTAGCGAATTTCTTCTAAAATATTCTTAATTTAAAAATTCTATCGACTTTAAATGTAAGCCATGTTTTCTAATTGTGTTCTCTGAAGAATCAAATTATTAAATTTAAAACAAAATCTATATGTTTTGAGTGAAAAAATGTGTCTTTGGCATAGAGTTTACTTTTCTATATAGGGGCCTATTGCGAATATCGTCTTTCATTCGAATCGCAACCGAAGGCAAATTTTTGAAGCTAAAATCTTGGTCTTGGCTCTCGATTCGACTGAAAAGTGATACTCGCAATAGGTCCCATAATTGTTGACTACGGTGTTTTGTTTAATTAAAAATTCATAGCTTAAAAATAGTTAAAATCGCAATCGTTAATTCGATCAGGAGTAGAGTTTGTCGATTTAGCCCATACGTAATAACAAGATTTTGCTTCCAAAAATCCATTCCTAATGCAATTGCCTCAAAGGGCTTCCTTTCCTTTCCTAATCAAAGGCGAACACTTTTTAATTTCCATATTCGATTATGTGATAATTTAAAACTATGTTTTTCTGTAGATAGGGATTCTAAAGAATGTCACATTAATTGTAAAAAAAACAAAAAAGAAAAACGAAAATCTATTTGACGATGTAAGATGTATGTAAGAAAAAAAGTTGTATTAACAATTAAGGGAATTCACATTGTTGTTGTTCGTTGTAATATATCTGTAATTGAGAGAACCAATTGATGATATTAAATGAAGAGTATGAAAGGAATAGCATGACTATTATTTTCCTAAAAAACCTAAAACATCCGTCTTTTGTGTGTTAGAACACGTTAAATTAAAAGGGGGGATGCTGCAAACGATTTGAAAGCTTAAATCAATTCGATGATACAAATTTTAATGGAATAGGTATGCAAAAAAAAAATTCTTTCCCTGGGATAAATGTGATACCACTTTGTCTTATTTTTGGTGCTTTAAAATTTAAGTTTTGTAACTTCTTCTTGTCCCTGCTCTTATTTTTCGCTCTAAAGAAATTGTCTTGGAACTGAAACTACGATAAAACATAAAAATACCAAGACTCACCTTTAATTATAATAAAGTTTCAAGGTTATCTATAAATAAAATGAATGATTAAAAAAGAACCGGAATACCTTTTTTCCTATTTATAAAAATAGAAAAGCAATTATAAGAAAATAAGAAACACCCAGTTTTGTGTAACATAGTTTTATAATAAAATTTTGTACATCTAGTTCATAAAGTGGGAGATTTTAAGTATAGCATTCGAAAAGATCAGTTTAAAATCGATGGCGTTTCTAGGGAATTTATAAAAGCTAATCAGACGCATACACTTAAACATACATTAAAAGCATTTTATGTACAAAAATACATCGCTCAAGAAATTTTGAAAAACAAAGAAAACAAATCGAGATATATTTCCTTTCTGACGCCAATCAATTTTCCTTTCTGTGGAATCATATGCCCGAAGGAGTATCCTTCTTTTTCTTATATTTCGTAACAACCGAAAATAAAGTGTGCCTTTTATTTCTTCGTTTATTTACTTGTTTTTCGTTTCATTAATTGTCTGCAGCATTAGATAACTTGGATTACTAAATGCATCTTTGGTTGCAGCTTTCCTATGATTGTTTCCATTCGAATGGACATTTACGTAGTTTTCGTTTGCTTCTAATCTCGCTTCAATGTCATTATTCGGTCTATCCTGAAGCCTAGCGAAACTTTTTGATGCTGCTGTTGCATCCGGACTACATTCTGTTTCAGAATCAAAATGACCTTGCTTCAGAATTGGAATCTCTTCTGGTATAGAGGGCTTCTTTCGATTCTTTGACATTGGACTATCCAAATTGTTTGATATTGTCGGTGAAGCAGGTTGAGGGAATATAAATTTGTCTGGTGAGGTATATTCAGTTGTAGGTCTTGGACTGAATATTGCTGTGCCTGAGGACGGACTCATCTGTAGATATTCAGAGCCAGGATCGCCATGTTCTGTATTTTTTAATAGATTAGTTAAGTGCTATTTAAAATGAATTAAATATATTTAATTAACATACTTCCTCCTGTGTATGTTTGTATGTGCCCATTAACATAGTCTGGTGCATTAGGTGCAGGCTCATCAGGGCATCCCATTAAAGCTAAGTAGTCTGTTTGTCCAGTTTTTTGATAAAGCGAATTGACTCTCAAGTAGGGCTCGTTTAGATCAATATAATGCTGTATGGTAATAATTTTGTAATGCTAATACAACTAGAAAGATAAAAGGTTACTTACAGCACTCATTTCATCATCAAGAAGTCTTCCAAGATTTTTTTCTAAAACATTAAAAAGGGGTCTAGATTCTGGGTTGGCACTCCAACATTCGAGCATTATATCGTACCTTAAAAACGAAACACATAAAATACAATTCTACAATAATTTTAACATTAGCCTAAAAGCAGGGTTAGTGTTTTTCCCATGAAAAAAAATAGCGTCAGGTTTCATTTTTTCATTCCCTGCTACTATACTTTAAATATAAGCTTACAATTTTTGATTGGCGAATTCCGGCTTTGACATTCGGTATCCATCTTTAAGCTTCAGGTACAGTGTTTGATTAGCGTCCATCCCCGGATATGGTACTTTAGCTAGAGAGAAGAACTCCCACAGTACAATACCAAAAGACCAAACGTCCGAGTATGTACTAAAAATTTGATCACCCAACGATTCAATGGCAAGCCACTTAATAGGCAGTCGTGCTTCTCCTTGCTTTTTGTAGTTATCGTTTTTATACATTGTCCTGGCGAGTCCGAAATCGCAAATTTTCACAATGTTATGGTCACAAAGTAAAATATTTCTCGCTGCTAAATCTCCATGCAGGACTTTTCTAGATGCTAAGTAGTCCATACCTCTAGCCACCTGGAATGCCCAGCTAACCAAATCGGTCGTTGTGATATCCATTGCAGTCGTACAATCCGGCTTGTAATTAGACCTCCAAGCCGGTTGAACTGAGTTGTTCGATAAAACCGATTCTCCTGAATAATAAGAAATTTTTATATTTGCGAAAAGTTATTATATGATTTATGATATTACTACCTTCAGGAGCCGAACTGATTAGGGTTTGTTCGGTATTGCAACTATCTATGTGACTTCCGATGTAGTCTATTTCTGATTGACGTACATATCCTTGGGTGTTTGGACGAGAACCCCCACTATCATTTATATGATTTGGAAAGGACAGTTTTACATATTTTAATCCTTGACTAAGTTATATTTAAGACAATTACGATACCATCACCATTTAACATTCACCGTTTGTTGTTAGCAAACAAATGCATCATAGACAGACATGGGAAAGTTTAAAATTATCCTTATTAGTTAAAATTTGAAGAGTATTTCATTTAATAATTTCGTTATGCAGAGGAAAAGTGATATTATGGGAAATGTTATAGTTGTGATAGATTGGATAATGGAACATGTTATATGAAATTAATAACAAAGCAATATAGGCATAATATTCACATTCAGACTATTAATAAAATTTCTCTTATAGCGAACTAATATTGTGTACTTTTAATATTAAATAGCATTTTTGGATTCACTTATGCCATGTGCTTCAATATGTGCATTTTGTTAGCAAGCCAGATGTGAGACATAACACATGCTTATTTAATGCATTATCAGTCAATTTTTTCATCGAACTTAAGTTGTAGTGTATATATGTATGAATACCTTAAACATAAATTTAACATTTAACAATCAAAATGCATTAAATGAGGTAAAGAGCCATTCAGATGTGGACAGAATAAGTTTTCGAGTATGGTTACATCTACAGGTTTTAGTAATTCCCTTAAACAGAATTAAGCGTAAAACATAAGCACTTGAGAAGTTTTTAACTAAATAATCAGTTAGTTTAAAATAAAACAGGATTTAGCTAATGAAGTGATGTTATAGTGAAAGTTTAATGATGAATTTAAAAGCAACATGATGTGCTTACGTAATAAAAAAATATACCTGTTGTATTCATAATCACTAGAAAGCCTCTGTTGGGTGGTAATAGTTGGATCAATTTCATCAGTGCCTGGATTAATTTGATTGATAAATCTCTTTCTATTTTTAAGTAAGAAATTTTGAACGTTTCCATAGCGGCAGTATTCAACGATTACCATTATTTCTCCTATATTTGCATCGATTGTATTACTTTTTTAGCTACATTAATTATGTAAAATGAAACTCACTTTTGGCAATGTCTTTTGTAACAGCTCCCAGTAGATTCACAACATTAAGATGTTGTCCCAAATGGACCATAATTTTTAATTCTGATACAAGAGCTCTAATAACCTCGTAATCTGCAGTCTTTTTTACCATTTTAACAGCAACAATTGTTTCCTGTTCTTCTTTGATAATGCCGTCCGCAGTTGCTTTAAGTACAACACCAAAGGCTCCAGCACCCAGTTGTTTTCCTATTCGATTTAAATAATTTTAAAATTCGTAAGAAAATTATTTCATTTTAAATTTTGCTTACCAAGTTTTAATTTTTCTTTCGGAAATTCAAATCTTCTATCATACGGCAGTAAATCAGCTTGCTCGTCTAGAGATAGTGCTGGGTTGATACATTCTACAGCACCTTCTTCAAAATTCGCCAAACCAGCTGCTTTGAGCTGTCTTCTCAGCTAATGAATTATATTTGTATAAAATATTTCATTTGTAGAATAACCTTTAAAATATACCTCTCGCTCTCTAAAAATTCTTATACAAAGGTACACGATGAAAATGATTAAAATTAAAAACATCACAGCAATTCCAATAATCCATCCCATTTTTAAGCCGGGCATATCTTAAATTGAATTGTAAGTCTCGTTCTAAGTCAATCCCTAATCCATTTTTAAGTAACATACCTGAAATTCTTAATCTTGTGCTTTTTTCAATTGAGCCTAGTTTATTAGCCGCAACACATTTATACTCTCCCTCATGTTCAGGCTTTATGAATGGTATCCTTAGAACAGTACCGTCCTCTTGAAGAAATATTTTGCTATTGTTCACATTTAAATACAATCGATCATAGTCCTTGAACCAAGTTACAATCGGTTTCGGAATTCCTGAAGCCTTACATTCAAGCCATAGAGAATCTCCAAGACTTTTATTTAGGCTCTCACTATCTAAATTTGATGATTCCATAACGGGTGCAGATGGGTCTGTGAAATGTTTTTAAATATTTTTATTCTTAGAAATCAAAAATTCGGTTAATGAACCACGTACCATAAACCATAACATCGATGAATTTAGTTTCAAATTGTTCATTTCCCCTGCCGTATTCAACTGGACGGGCTCGGCATTCATACAGCCCCTTGTCCTTATGTTGAATATGTTTGAATTTTAAAATTGTTCTATATGAGTAGTCTGTGTAAGATGAAGCCACCTCAATGTCTTAAATATATAAAATAAAATTCTTACAAGAGTTTTTGAATAAAACACTTCATTTGCTTACCAGGTCCACTTTGCACTGGTACATCGTCCAAGTACCAATATAATTCTGCAGAATAATTGTAGGCCAGAGCAGCACAAGTAATAGACACCTCGTCGCCAACAGCAATCTTTTTATTATCATCTATTCCATATACAGCAAACGGTTCGATTAAATCGCCAATTAAAATTTCTGCTGTTTTATCTTGTTTTCCTAGTACATTTGTGCCAACACAATTTACTTGACCAGGCTCTTCAGGCTCAAATCGAAGCTCAAACATTTGGTAGATTTCTTCGTCTTCTTTCATGTAAATGTTGTCCTTCTGTAAGGACTTTGTGTAATTATCACATACATAGTTAATTTACGTTTTTATTAACAATTTTAATTTATATTCTGTGATAATTTCATATTTTTACGTTGGCTTTCAACTTAGGTCGACGTGGAAAAACGTTAACCGGTAGTAACTGGGAGGCAATATTTAATTAAATTAAAATGCTACATAAAATTAGCTCAGTTTGTTTCTTCACAATGTAAAATATTTATTTTTAATAATTATAATAAAAAAAGAGAGGAGATATTATGAATACACCTTCATATTTAGAAATCATACTTTTTAAAATAATTTTAAATAGTTACCCCAAAATTAATTTTCTTCGATTCGTCGCATGATGGCCATTTTGGTTCAATTTTACAAGGTTTAAAAGAACACTCAATAGTAGGCTTCGGAAATGCATCAACTCTGACTTCAATTCTGGCTTCACCACCTTTCTGGATATAAACGCTATCCATGGTTATTTGTGGTTTATCTGAAAATGTATCACAAAAAGGTTAATATTGCCTTATATTAGGTTTAAATAATCGTACCTTTCACCAAAAGTTTGTACGGTGCGCTATGGACTTCAAGAATTCCATTAGCACCTCGGAGATAGTACTCTCCACTGTCTTTAAGCGTTGTATCGGTTATCTTCAAAGTAATTGTGCTATCTGTTTGATTTATGATATATTTGTTATGTGCTGAAGTTTCCGAAATTGATATGTTTCGATTGTTGAACCAAGTTAATGATGGTCGAGGGTATCCACGGTAAAAGCTCAACATTTGTGCTGGTCTTCCTGCCTTAACTGTTATTCTATAGTGGTTGGATGGTTCACTCAGGTTGATATAACTCTCGTGAGGTCCTTAAAGATGAGACATATATATATCTTTATTCGTTTTTTGCTTTAATTCCTTTTCTACTTGTTTTTCTAATTAATTTTTATTTTATTATTACATGCCATACAGTTCGCTTTAGAGGATATATGAATTTTTACATATGTATGTAAAATTTATCAAAATTCCAGTTCTTTTGTAGAAATGAAATAAGAATATCATTTTCAATAATCACTGAAATATGGTTTCATGCTTTCAAAAGTGACTTACTTGTTTATGAATTTGGTTTTGTTGAGGAAATACCTGACAGTGGTAAGATAAATAAAAAAATGCATAATTGCATGCACGAAAAGAACCAGACTTACTGTTCGGTTCTGTGCTATAATCATTTTGTAATCGCGTTATAAGCAGATGGAATTTACATATCCATGAGGTGGATTTTAGAATTTTTTTATCCTTTGGATGTTCTGTTAGAAGGTAGATTAGTCAAATTTAAATTAATATTGCCATATATATATAAAAACAAAACATACAATTTTCCGTTCTTATTATTTTTGATATTTCGTAATGAGCTCATCAAATTAGATTTTACCCAAATCAAATTTTCATTTATGAACTTATCTCAAAAATCTTTATTAATTTAGTGCTGTGCTGCGGCAATCAAAGATCTTTGAATATTATTCATTCTAAATAAGATTTATTAAGCTTTTACTATAACCAAAATGCATTGATAACATGTGTATAAAATTTTGAATTTTTTAAATTATTTGTCTAGATATTTGAGAAAAATTTATTTTATGGAAACCAAAAAAATAATTTAGAAAGCGATTGATGCTTGAAATTGAAATTTATTTTATTGTTATATTTTTCGAGTTATTGAATCGTGTTTGAATATTTCATTTCTTTTTCAAATTCTAGACTCAGAAGTCCACTTAATTTAATAAATACACATATGCGACGTAAGAACTTTTACACCAACATTTTTCATATACTTAAAAAGAAAAGGAAATAATTTACCTAAAACAGTAATGAGATGACTGTTGGAATTTTTATTCCTAGAATGATCCTCCACTTCGCATTTATAATATCCAGTGTCCTTATTTTTTGATGCATTATGAATAGTAAGAATACTTTTTCCAATTTCTTGTGAATTAGGCAGGGTTTCTTTAATCGGATCATTTATAACTGCACGATTCTCCTTCAATGGATTTAAGAAATTATAAAATTAATTAAAAAACACTAATCCATTAACTCACCTTTATTGCTAAACTATCTTTAGGAGTTTCCCAGTTTATTGTAAACAATACTCCAGTAGTTATTTCTACTGAACACGTTAAATTAAAGGTATCACCTTCTAAGGCATGACCACTACTTCCTGAAGTTATTGTTGGCTTGTTAACAAATCTAGTCATAGCTAAAGATTATTGTAAAAAGGAAAATAAATATAAAATGTATTACAAATACACTCATTAAACAATGCTTTATCATGCGCAAACTATTTTATATATGTGTTACTATTCGAACCATGTAATTTAACTGAATATGTTTCGTTATTATTCGTAGTATAAAATCATTTAAGAATTTTTATGAGCGTACAATTCTCGTAACTTACCTTTTACTTCCATTTCCTAGGGTCTAGGATTAATATAAGTTTAAGAAATTTTCGTTTTGATTGAAAAACAAGAAATAGCTGAAGTACTTAATTCAAAGTTATGATTTAAGGTCAAAAATTATAGAAATTAAAAATTTTTTAGTGATATTTTGAATTCCTAGTCAGATGATATTCAAAAAAATTTGAACCGAACCCAATTTATGGGTAAAATCACCAAAAAAGGATTTTCTGGCTAAAAGGCGATATATTTATAAAAACCCAACAAATTTTAATAATCTACCCCCATAATACAATTTGCGATAGAATTGGAATGGGTCGTCAGGGCTCGAGATGATTCCCTCCTTAGCAGCGCAGCAGAATTAGAGTAACTACGGCCACTATTTTAATTTTGTTATCATAAATTGTGAAGTAATTTGTTTTAATCGAAATAATTAAAACGCCTTTTCTCTGTTGCATTCGACCTCTATCCTCTTTACTTCTCTTTTGAACTTGAATTATTCATCAGTAATCACATAAAGCTAACTTTTTACCCGTGAACTTTGACCTTACACAAAATTGTGTGATTAAGGAATTTCTGCATTAAAGCTTTGAATGGTCACGAAATAGAGTTGAATTTTTATAGCAATTACCAATTGTTTTGTTTATTTTTTCTTTACGTAAATCGATTTTATACGACACATATTCAGTTGAATTACATAAAAGTGTACAATTTCATGCATAGTTATTTTGTGTAAAAAATTTTAAATTATTAATTTCATGCAATGATTCATGCAGGACATGCTCATGCATTTTATGTATGTACATAACATATAAAGTTACCGTACATAGAGGAATTAGGATTGTGAAAAATAAATCCAAGGAAATTTTAATTAAAACACAAAAACAAATAGCAGATAAAATAAATTTCAAGATGTGCTGAAATTAAGAAAATCCATAGAACCAAAGGAAACATTTTACACTTCCAAAGACATTAAAACACTCAACGGATAGTAAACAATCAACAGGCAAATTATTAGTAGCCGATTAGCCCTCAGAGGTGATAAAGTGTAGAGAAGAAAGCAAGAAATTTCGTGATAATTTTCGTGACTAAAGAAAGTAAGAAAGCTGTGCTAAAGTCCAAATTTATTGCATCTTAGTTAAAAAAAAAGAACGGAGAAGAAAACCGATAAAATTAAGCACCAATTAACCGATCCCAATAAGCAACTTACTAGCAGGTGAAGGGCTGGCAAGAGATTTGATGTAATCTTGAGCGTTCATTAAACGATGCTCCATTTTAATAGCCTCCTCTTCACCCCGCTTCACCTTTGACGATCTACGCTTGTTATGATCTTTGTTAGCATTTGCAGAAAAATGAATTTGAGGAGGGTTAGATTTTCGAGTAGACACTTTAGACATGTTGTTGTTGTTGTTAACCATCACCCCGTAATCATTGTTATCAGTATCATAGCAATTACTACTATTATTTGACTCACAGTCCATTAGCATATTAACTACGAAATGCATCGTTTCATCTTCATTTGTTACTGCAGGTCTCGTTGGCTTACAAACATAATCGCCACCATCAGTTACACTCAGGAGTTTCGCTATGAAACCAATTTTTGGGTCGTATTTTCCACCGGTTACACTTGAATAAGTCTAAATAGGTAACATGAATTTGATTACACATTTATTTTAGCTTTACAATGTTAAAGTTAATTAAAAAAATATAAAGGGTAAAGAAAGTAAAGTGAATAAGTGTAGAGAGTTCAATGAAGGAACAGATAATCCTAGAAATTTCTTCATTTAATTGGATCATCATTAAATTTAACGATAGAGACAAATGTTGAATTATCCCCTAGAATATCAGGCAGGAATTTGTTCGCTTAAATAAGTTTTTTAATTGATTTTGATGCAACACTATCCGACAAAATAAAAATATAGTCTCATTAACATAAGAATGTAGAAAAATACACGAGCAATGGTTCATATTCCAGAAAATTAAATAAAATTTCAATTTCGATTTTTATTGTACCTATATAGAAAAAACAAGTTCTTTTTAAATTTAAAACTCGGTTCTATTTTTAGTATTTGAATCTAAAAATTTAAATATACTTATTTATTTATTTATTTATATATTCCCGATAAAATACATAATTAATTAGCTATCCTACCTATTCGAGCGCTCGGAATACGGGCACATTTAGCGCCTATGACTCTTTAAATATACGAAATGATGGATTTTAGAAAAAATATAACTTCCAACTTTGCTAAATATAAAATCATAGGTTTATAGGCTTATAATTTATATAAAATTTGTTCGCAATAATTTCTTTTTAAGAATTCACATAAAAAACATTGACGGACCACATGAATTAAGGTTTGTGATGGGAAGTTTCTAAAATCGGTGCCAGAAATATTTCAAAGAGCAAGCACACTGCACTAGAACCGTGGGAACTCTAACAAAATACCCTCATTTATTGTAATATTTCCCAAAATGCTCATAATTGCAAGCTCCACGAGAGGAGAGACTACTTAAAACTAAAATATGTAGCTAATTTCGGTAGGGTGCAGTGTAGGTACTTATTTCATATCCTCGTTTAAACACCGCAGCAAATAGGGAAAGATGCTGGGAAATATTAATTAATTTGTGATCTAGCATTTGTAGAGGTCCAACAGGATGATAAATGATAGAACTACTTCTAATGCAAATTTAAAAATTGATTAGTGTTCCTGTCGCATACTACAAGACTACCAGAATCGCTTATGTGCCCTTGGAGATGGTAAAATAAAAACTTACTGACATCACACTTTAATTTAATCAGAAGCAAAATTACTATTGAATTGATGGTGATCATATTTACTTAAGTGATAAAATGATGACAGTCAATGTGATTTGTGTTATGCAATTCACATGATGAAGTAATGCAGAGAATCCAAATTTATCTTTTATGAGCTTACATGGAAATGTTTTACTTTATTGCATTTCGGTATTGGTTGGGAAATTGCATACAGTTTTAGCATATTAAGAGTCATGATATTTTGTATACTAGCTGAATTGTAACGAAAGGTAGGGTTTAGAAAATGTTTGATGTTTTTATTTTATTATGACATCATTTACAGCAGCAACTCTGAAAAGAATTATAAACACAAGTTGATTGTTTCTTTGCATATTTCTGTAAAATGTGTTGAACCGATTTTGTTAAAAATCTAATCAGGAAAAAGTTTAATGAAATAACAATTTTTTGTTAGACATATTTGCAGTACTTACATGCAACAAATTGTCGTACTAAATAAAAGAAGACAAATAATAAGAGAACTTATTTTTCAACAATTGTTAATAATTTCAAATTATTGGACAAACGGTCAAATAGTTTTGGAGTTGGAGTTTTATTGTAAACGGATGAAATGACGATATGGACAGATAAATAAGGAGCAAAATGAACTTGGACAAATAATTTCGTTCCGCGTATTTCAAAAAATAAAAATTTGTAAATATTTACAAAAATTGGAATCAATAATAAATTAACGATTTAAATTTTATTGAATATCAATTCAAGGATAGGAAAAAATTGGGTAACCCAAATTTTCTTTACATTTCAATTTAATGAAATTGAAATGTCGAAATAAAAAAAGTATCAGAAGCCTGCTAAAGTTTCATCATTGGATTGATGAAAATATTTAAATAAATACAGAGGCACTTAACCTCTTGCGTGACTGCTTCGATATGCTTGTGGGCTTGGATGGCACATGCACGTTGACCCGCCCATAAAATTTACGGCCTGATATGGAACTTTTATGTCGGCTATTCTGTAAATTTTACAAGTCGATTGAATGCACAAAATAGATTCGTTTGCTTCATGTGTAAGCATATTGGATTTTTTGTTTTTTTAATTCTATGCCATCTATAAATTATGATTGGGCTAATTCATTCAAAACAATGAATCGTATCACGTTCGTTGCTACATTTTATTCAGCCCCGTATTCAGCTATGGCATGTCAGCCATATGTGGTAACGAACGTATTAATGCGTCAATTACGCAGTAAATTTAGAACTGAATCAGAAAATGAAAACGTTATAATTAGTAGAAGTATAATAACTACCATAAATGTTCATGTCGTGCACACGACAATTGGTTTTTATATGTGCTTTTCTTAGATTGATAATAATCCGAGCTCGCATATGTTCTGTGAGCTTACAATTTTCGAAAATGTTCAAAATACAGAATTTATCCCAATAAATAAAAGAAACCCAATGAAAGTTTACTCCCTTAAAAAGTTTTGTTAAGTAAAACACCTAATTCGAATTTTAAAGTTCTAGCTAGAGTTCTAATTTGCAAGTTACAAAATATGGGTTTCTATATTTTTGAAGAAATAGCTTCACAAAAAATATCAAATTTGTTGGTTTCATAGTTGCTTGGTGTTCGAAATTTGTTATAACAAAGTATGAATCTATTAAACAATTTCAATAGATTGGAACTTAATCAAGTTCTGTATGTACCTGTTTCAAAAGATGTTAATTTTTCCAAATATGAGTCAGGTGTATTTTCCACTATTTTTATACTTTAAAGGTTAGTCAACAAATCATGAGAGTAATGTAATGCGTTAAAAAATATTTACAATTTAACAGAGAAATAAAAATCAACCATTTCGTTTTTTTTTGTATTTTATAATCGATATTTTTTGGATAAGGCAAGGCAATATATTTACTGCAAGGAAAATTATCCAAAAGAAGTTCTTCAAACTTAATATTACTGCCTATTTTATCTCAGCGGTTAGAGCATTAAAGCTTAAATGCAAAGGTAATTGTAAAACATTTTACTTTTTGAAGAAATCTTAATCGTGAGTTAATAGTTAAAGTAGTTGTCGACTTAAAACAGGTACACAGTAATATTTTATAAATTCAGAAGTTTTAGAAGCGGATACAACAGTTTTACATTTTTATAAGATCAAATGAATGTCTGTCCGGTTAGATATGTCTCTAACTGCATATGGAACCTAGAATTAGCAATTATCATCTGAAATTTGCTCTAGAGATTTTAAAAAATGTGTTTTTGACCTATTCTAGATATGAAAATTTTAATGAAACAGTCATAAAGTTATATTCTAGGCTATTTTTTGTTATAATAAAATTTCACTGTATATGTAGTGAACAAAAAAACTCACGGGGCTATTTCCATAATTTGAGAAATGCATAGTGGAAACATTAAGAGCTCTTTATCTTATCTAAGCACCGGCGGCATAGTAATTACATAAATTTATTACATTGTTAGCTCATGAAGAAGTTAGAATTGTTCTCAGACCTCATTATCATTTAGCCGGAGACCATCAGGTCATTTCTCATGGTTTTCCGGTAAAAGTTAAATGGACTTGAACAAATTTCATGAATTTACTGTCAAAACTTAGGTTTATTGAATTATTTGTGATGTAATATAACATTTTGCATCCCAGTCACCTCTAAAAGGATGAAAACAGCAAGCAAAAATCTCTACACTTCACTGTAAGCCGATTTATAGGCATGTTTTACTAATGGAATGGCCTGAACTGTGGTATTCATTAATCTTACATGTTCTGCTATTTAATGATTAATGGTTCAATATACAGCCCTTCGTCCATTGTAGATAGCTTAGCTATTTTGTATAGATAGAGGATAGAGGTACAAGATTTAATTTTTGTCACCGAAGTTCGTATGGAATTACTGCAGGTAATTTAACTTTGTACAGAAAACAAAAAATTTATTGGTTGATTAAAATTTCTCTGTTTATGATTTTCAACGGCATTCTATGATACCGTCTTCTTTTAAATGATTTGTGCCTATATTGTCTATAAATAAATTTATTTTATTATAATTTTTACAAAAGAGTACATGTTAAAATAGAATTAATGCACATACGTTGAATAACAATAGCAAAAAGATGATCTTCAGTCAAATTACCGCCTGATGTCTGACTGAGTTTACATTTGATGTACTTTGTGTGAGATACATTGAGAAATGTGAAACCTAATTTTGGATCGAACCGATCGTAGTCAACAACTATCTGCGTTGAAAAATTGTTAATGAGTTAAAGAGAATCGAAAGAAGATAAAAATATGAAATTGGAAATATTATAAAACACAATTACTAGTAATAAATTATTTCTCACCTCGCCGTTTGGGGCTAGGAGTTCAACGTCGACATCTTTTGAAGTCGGTTTGCATGGTATCACAACATCGGAATACTGATAACCTGGTATGATAGGATTTCCATGGGGTGCCAGAAGGTTATCCATATCTGAATATATCATTTATGATAATAATCAGGTACATTACATCATTAATTTGAACTCACCATTCACAAAAACATACACTTTTGATGCTTTAAATTGTTCAACAATCTCATCCAAATCTTCGGCCATTCTTTCAGACTCTTCCACACAGTAGTAGTACTGGACATTTAAAGAATTTACGTTGCGCAAATTTAAAATACTCACATATGGCCGCTCAAAGTTTGTGTCACTGTAAGAATTTGTAATATCACTTTCATCGATTTGACTATAAAGTGAATCTGCCGTTCTCCATGTTATTGGTTTGCGAGACTCGCAACGAAATGTAAAATTTGAATTCACTTCAAGTGTTACATCCGATTTGGTAGGAAATATTAAAGGTGCTCCAAATGCGTCCATTGCGAAATTGTTAATGAATTCATTTTCTTGAAACCCTGAAAATTAATATATAATATAATAAATATTTTATTATTTGTAATATCTACAGTAAAACATTTGCAACATGAATTCTAAGGGAACACCTGAAGTAGCATTCCGTAGCATTTTCGAATTTACCCTTTGTTTATGTTACGTATGTCAGGTTTTTGAGAAAAAACAGGATAGAGAAGATAAAAACCTCTTCTTTTAAAGTCACTTTTAATTTTGAAAGTATTGTAAAGTTTTAAAAATTCTTATTAGAAATTATTACGCGGCTCAAGTAAACCCATTAGCCTTAAACTATTTCTATAAAATACCAAATGGCTCTAAATATAACCGAATACCTAAAACTTTTCTATAAGATACAAAACCTTTTGAATTTGAACGGATCTCTTGTTCTGAATTGCTTTATTCTGATTTAAAAACAAGTTACATGTATACCTTAATTGAAAAAGTGACATTGAAAAAGTTTTCCAATTTAATTTAAATGGATTGTACTGTAAGATAATTTTAAAAAGTCTGCAACAAGAAAATAAGTCAAAAGTAGGTCTTATCGCAATCAAAGTTATATGCTGAAAATTTTAATCAACAAACTTGTTGAGAAGGAAACTCCCACTGTTTCCCTAAAGAGCTGTATATCACTACTTAAAGTTTTGGGGTTGGAAAACAAGCACCTGATACTTTTCTGAAAGGTAGAGTATTTTCCCCAGAGTAGAGGAAGTACTAATTTTGGATTTAACAACCTCAACATTAAGAGCTCTTTAAATGTTTAGATCGAAATTGGAGGACAGAGTTTCATAACAAGGGCATAAAGTTTATAGACGGAATAAACGATAGACACTTAAAAATTTTAAATATTTTACGGAAATAACATTCCAACGAATAATAGATGATTAAAGACAACTATTAAAGGAGTTAAATAATTAATTTATTACGTTATAAATTTAAATTTAATAGTTAAAGCAGTTAAAAATGAGTATGAAATACCTAAAAATAAGGTTATTTGTACTTTCATTACAATGTTGTCTTTGGGACATACTGTATAAATTGAGAGTACAACAGTAGATAATAACTCTCATTAATACGTATGCTTAAAATAAATCCTTTTTTGAGAAAATTTAGGATTTCGAGGCAAAATTCAATCCCATATTTCAAAATTAACGTTGTATTGAAATAAACTTTATTTTGAAACACAGTGCTTAGTACTTAGCATGCACTCAATCAGATGTCTTTCAGTTTTTCACTAGTATAAAATAAACTTCATGACATTGCCAGGAAATTCGAGAATCACCAAAATGGTAAATGGAAACAGCAATTTTTCTTCATCAATTTGAAGTAAGCAGACTGACTAAGGTCCCCGACATCGTGTAATCCGAAACGAAACAAGAAATGACTAGAGATTTATCAACAGTTTTCCACTTGCCAGACGTCTTTTAGAAAACTCCTAAGGTAATCAGCATGGATTTCGAAGCAGACTCGCTGTAGCAAGTGGCATTAAATTTATGTACTTTATCCCGTACAAATGCTACCGAAATGCGATTGATTTATTTCGACTTAGACAATGTTTCTCTGTGCCTGATAAAAGGACGAAAATCAGAAGATTGATAAATTTATCAAAAGATAGGGTGAAAACCATGCTAAAGGAAGTGCGGCAGATGTTTTTTTGGTGATACCTCTCTCAGTTTTTAATCTTTTTCATGTCGAGGACAACAATGCCATTGGCATGCAACATACTCTTCTTTGACTAAACCTATTTTTATTCTTGTGAAAAATCATAAATCGCCTCGATAACATCCATTTTTCTGTAGTGTCCAATTTTGGAGTGGCATATCTTGGAATGGTGGACACGAGTGTCACAGCGAACATTTTTTTTAGAAAACATTTTAATCGCTTGCTGCATCCGGCCACAATGGCCATGGATTCGACGAGTACTACAAACGCACAGTTGAAGAAAGAAAGCAGTGAAACGTTCTTTTGGCTTGTTATCGGGAATCTCGCAACGGTCGGACAAAGCCTTCAATTTTTTCCTTCTTTTTTGTTTTTTTTGCTATTGTTAAGAATGTTAAATGCCCATTATCGTTTCTTGACTACCATCATTGCGACTATCATGAGACAGTCCATCCAGCGGTGTGCGCTTTGTGCGACAGTAAATCATGAAAATGCTGCTCAAGGTAGTGGAGGCCTGTTGTCCTCCTAGGGCGGTAGGTAAAAATTTTTGAAAAAAAAAGGCAAGCCCGACTAGAGTTTCGATTTAATGGCCCTAGTCACCGAATTTATTTAGGAAGTGATCTATCAAGGAAACACCTTTTTAAAGGTATAAATTAGGTTCATCTATCAGTTGGATTCTTTTCCTTGTCGCCATCCTTATTCCAGGCATTCTGTTACTGGGGTATACTTTCGAGTTTATCTTTCTCACTAGAAAATTATACACTTTACTCACAAACATCACAAACTTCGATATATTTGTCTTTGATCAAGTAATGCAAAATGGAAGTAAGTGGTTGCGTTGTTTGTACGAATGTAATTCATATCAGCTCTTAATACCAAACCCTCGTTTTGCGTCCTCTTTATCCAAAAATTAAGTTAGGTTTATTATTCCAAATTATATCCAAAAAGTAGTAATTTTAATATACACCCGTAAAATGAGTCGTTCATTTGCCTAATCGATTAACGCCATAATCAGGAAGTGAAAATACTTACGAAATTACACAAATTTTGGTTTAAAAACTCGGTTTAATAAATTTTCAGAAGGCGAGATAATCGATTTCATCTTCGAGCGGTTCATATCTTTAATATTTGATTTTATGCCTACGTTTTTAGTATTAATCTCCCTTGTAATTTTTCTTAGACTTGATTTTATAATACAATAAAAATAATAATTTTTAGTTTTTGTTAAAAACAATTGTAATACACAAAATATAAATATAAAAGAAGTATATTAAAATTTATGTATACCAAAGATTATTTTATAGACACATATCTCCCTTTTCGGGTAGAATTCAAAATTTTTTACTTGATAGAGTTTTTAGAGGTTTAGTAAATACATAAACTGATTAATTTCTGTTTACGTCAAGGAAATTTATCCATTTAATTGAATTCATTATTAATATTGATGCACTGGCTTTTGTTAATAAACAAATTAAATATTTAAATTAACTTACATCCTTCTGTAGGTGAAATTTGGTTCAGTCCAATCAACGCAAAAACTGTAAGCAGTGTTGCTTCGGGCAATGTTGTTCTCAGTCGTTTAAAATGCATTTTGTTTTGTATTCACTCATAAATTAGTGCTCAGCACAATGAAACATCGGTACACTTGTGTATCACATAAATATAACTCTTCTATAATTAATTTATTCATAAATCACTCCGTCGATCACATTTACATTCCATTCTGCTATTTTCGTATAGTCGCTCCAGCGATACACAGTGCTCATTTAAGGCATCGATTCATTACATCACTTGTTTACATTTTTGGTAAATGGAAATTTGCGAGTTGTTTTCGGTATGAGTAATATGGGATAGAAATAAGCGCGAAAACGATCCCATTCATATGTCTAAAGCTCACTGTGAAAAAACGTCGTTTGCGGCTGCGACAATGTCCTCGAGTGGTCGAAAAAATTCACACGCCAGCCGGCACGCTTGTTATCACATAAGCTTCGATATCTGAAAGAAAAGGAGAAAAAAAAGAACACATTTACTAGATTATCACAATATTTCAAGTTCGGTCTTTTAATGATTAGATTAATGCGAATTCTTCTAACATAACACATAATGTGACCCGCCACCGGCTATCGCGGTTATTTATGTTTTGCGGTCACTCGCGTTTGCTTCTTTAGTAGAAAAGTCGAGGTATTAAGATATGGACTTTTATATCTAATTTTCTTCACATGTTTATGCTCTAAAAGAGTAATTCAACATCTACGAGCCTTATACACTACTCATAACGTTCTATTTCAAGTTAAACGTTCAGTTACGACGTTGTATTCATTGAATTTTGTATAAAATTAAACCTGTGATATAAATTTTAAAAGATGAAAAATGGTATGAATAAAATTTAAAAAAGTTTGTACTCTTGAATTTTTTAAATAATATCCATAAAACTTGAATATGATTCCTTTCTTAAAAGAGATATTTACTTAATTTATTAACACTATTTCTGAATTTCCGAATGATTCTGGGTTGGTTGATAAATTGGAAACTTGCCGTACCAAAATTGGCTCAATGCCGTTTCCAAAAAGCCCCATATGCAAATTGGAGTCACATTTACTACGTGAGTTTACTGAATTGAATAGGTCATCATGAATTTTTAGTATC
This sequence comes from Philonicus albiceps, assembly GCA_963969385.1. Taxonomy (NCBI): domain Eukaryota; kingdom Metazoa; phylum Arthropoda; class Insecta; order Diptera; family Asilidae; genus Philonicus; species Philonicus albiceps. The sequence goes on from OZ017775.1 coordinate 31,028,370, forward strand.
AGAGACTACATGTTATGAAATTAACAAACTCAAAAATCCCCTTATGCAAATTTTTGGAGAATTTCATTATTTGAAGGTTTTATTTAATTATAGCGATTCATTGGCACTATTGAGATGACCCTTTCTTAAAATATTTAATTTTAAAAATAGTTATAATAGTTAAAGTTAACAAAACAATGGAAAAAGGAACGTTTGGAAATTTTCATCAAGCAAATTTATTAAATACATAACTCTGGTGAACTGCGATTGGGGATTTCGAATTTTAAGGGAATTGGTATTTGAAATATTTCCCTATAGCATCAAATTGCTGCTCTTCTATGAATTTAATTTACTTGGACTATCGAGATTAAAATTGATTTCATCTAAAAGAAATAATTTTTCTATTAAATGATTGAAACTTCTGCGAATGTTGTAGATTTGGCGAATTTCCAAAAGTTTTGTCGACATTATTTCGGTACGCAAAATGCAACAAGTTAATTGCAATACTGAGTGTAAGTTGTATGCGGTTTTGTAGAACTCCTTTACTGGTTTTATAATTATGCAACAGTTGACCTTTCAAAGTTATCAGTTTCATATTTCATCTAGAAGTTCTTTAAAATGTTTCTTAGAAAAGAAGTCGTAGTCCAGATCGAATAGAGGCGAATTGAATCTTTGTACAGAATGCATATGCATATTACGTAAATTTGTTTGACTAGGGAAATATGCAGTAAATTATTTTTTCTAATAGTAGTTAAATTTACTCCAGTCACAAATATTGGGAATTTCAAACCCCCTCATAACTGAGTAAGTTAAATGTTGTTTGTAATTTGACTTTGCCTATCTTGGCATATTTACAAAAGGCTTAGTGAAACGGAAACGTTTTACTAAGTAAACAGTTTAGTACGAGCAAATTCCTTATGCAATTTTACAAGAAAAACCTTTCAGCTAATCCATATCAATTATACAAACATAAATGAAAATGCAATTGTGATAGCAACCTTGAATTGCGAATGCGCATTTATTTTTTCTCACATCGTGATTCAACTCACCCGCGGGATCGTCTACCTTGAGTATGCAAATGTGATTCACATGTACATAATTCGGTAGACTAAAGCAAATTTTATATTTTATCAGTTCCATTCAGCAGTTCCACGTTTGCCCTAAATTTGGCTATTTATAAAGTATAAAATTTTGTTTATTGAATCGCTGCTGCAACGAGAAACAGATATCGCGCCTAGCCGAGTTTATAATGTTCAAGTTTTCTAAAAATAGCAACAGTCAGATAGAAAACATATGCATCTTGTCGGGAGTCTCTACATAAGCTTTGGAAGGTCTTCACAATTTTTGGACCAATTTAAGGCATTTCTTTGCACCATGACTGCTTCTTTTCAGTCCCACTTGATGCATAATCAAATCTAACGAGGTATTAAGAGACAAAGGACTTGACGTCATGCTTATTAGTAAGGTAAACAGAGGTTATTTTACCACACCCTGTCTAGTAATAAATAAGCGCTACACAACCGAACGGGTGTCCCATAATCATCCTGTCCTATAGCGTGTCAGCTTATCCCCTGCAAGTTGGCGCTCGCGATACCGGTCTCATACGAGTTCTCAGGTAACGTAACGCTGTAATTAAAAGGGACGATAAAAGGTGCGCAAAGGTTCTGGGAATGTTCTGGGTGTCCTCATTATTTTGGATCTAATTCGTAATGGATCTCAAGCGTAAAATTTCTATTACCTGGGATTTTTCTCAGAAGTCTCTTGTCGCACTGACGACTAAGAGTTTTTCACTGTCTGCACGATACGGTTGAATTTACGTGCCATCAGCATATAGTGAGTAGGTAACGCTCCCTAAGGTGCTAATTAATTAGTAAGCAATGTTTCCCCAAAAGGATCAAATTAAATTGCTTGCCAAATTGTAGCTTGATTAATTGGCAAAATTTGCCAAAAATTATTTGATTTTAAGTGCATTGGGGAATGTGGACGAATAGTAATTTTTGATTTGTTTTCTCAACGTTAATAGGTATGCATACAGCTTAAATTTTAAAGGCTATTAAACGATTTGTTCTTGCTTGTTTTAAACACGAACATTTCTAGAGTGTTTATTACTCTTGCACGTGCTGCAGTCAAACAAATGGTAGAATTTAGCTTTATTCCGCAGGTTTGACGACTAAAATTACTCAGTTTTATGTTAGTCCAGTGCAATAAAATTCCATCAGAAAATGTAATTTCATCAAGAGTCTAATCGTAAAAATGGTAATGTTAAAATATCAAATTGCTAATGATTATAACATTATTTAATACTGAATAAATCTACATGAAAATCCGCAATAATTGTATTGTATTGCATAAATCAGACTATTATAAAAAAGGTTCTCCAAAACTCTGAATTATGCAAGGAATAAAATATAAATTTGGTGGTATTCCAGGATAGTTAATAACCTAGGCTAAGCCTATGTTTCTATTAAATAGTCTAAAAATATGGCAATCAATAAATCACATAAAGCTTCTTTTTGGAAAATGCAATCCAATGAATAAGAGAGATAAAGTCTACTGGTCCGCCTCCAGGAAGATTTACGATAAAATAAAAATTTACGTTATTGTGTGCATTTTTGTACTATCATAGCTACTAAAATAATAAGTCCGTCCTCTTTTCCTTCTAAATATGGGAAAAAGGGAAATTTGTAGCATTTTAACATCGATTTTAGTACCTTTATCACATCCGAGAAGGAAGAGTAAAAGGTTTAAAACAGGTTGAATATTTCATCTCGGGAGGGCTATTAGCCTTCTAAGCTCCCCTGTAAATATTCTCCTGGTAATAGACTAATGCAAATACATTCAGCAGTACCACTTTCAATAAAAATATCTATTTATACCCAGAGTGGGTTCAAAAATTACTTTAGTAACAAACGTAGCGAAAGTAATACTTAGTAAAAGCTAAAAGAGCATGTTTAATCCAAAAACGATTACCTATAATTCGTAAGAAATCAGACGGGTGCACTCTAATTTAACCTTTTTTAAAATCTTATCTCCACGTTTTATCTTATTACGTATCACTATAAAAATATCATAAATTCTGTGGAAAGCACATGAAAACCGCGAACAGTCCACGAGGGAAACTAGTTCAAAACTCCACCTTTTCACTCCTCGTTGCAGTTTCGCGAATTGGCTTACTTGGTATCGGAAGAAACTTTCACGTTTGCGTCGTCTTGGCTGGGAGAGTAGGTGAAAAGAATTAACGCCATAAACTGAAGTCGTGATGGGTGAGGGTTTTATTTAACTCAAAACCCACTCATTGCGAAGCATATTTTGCCGGTAGGAAGAGACGTGCCTGCATTCAATTCTACTGAATTCCCTTTTCGCATGCAAATATTTATCACTGTCCACCGAACTCTTATTGGAAAATTGGCCTTTAACCTTTTCCTACTTTGATTTTACCTTCTTTGTATTCCGTACGAGCTCTGAATTGTAATACGACACATTTTGTAATGCATTGTACAATTAGGACGTATCCATTACCCCGCCTATGTATGCTTTAATATCTTTTTGTGACTGGACTCTAAATGTCTACTATGACGTGGTTAATTGTTTTTCCACTATATTTAAATTAAACACATTACTTGGTGATTACTGATGGCATTAGCAAATTTATTGCAAGGAAAAAATGTTTCATGCAAGTGGAATTAATTTTTAAAATGTGCAATTTAAAGTGAGTGTTGCAATATGCTCGCCATAATCATTTAGATAAACTTTAAAAAAAAAAAATATGTAAATTTACAACGCAAACCCTGACAAAATCAATAATGCATTTACATACATATATAACATTTTCTATATATGTCAGGTAGTAGCATTTTACCTGATTAATTGTTGCGCGCAAAAGTTTAAGAAAATGCCACTGAAATTAAGTAACACTAGTGCTTTCATTCATTTCGTTTTTGATTAAAAAAACGTATAAGTAGATTTTTTGAATTAACTGGGTAAAAATATAGCCCCTGAATAAACATTGGTAACATAATTTGTTCAGGTCAAACTAGTTTTGTTTAGGCCAAGGTATTCAATGCAGTTATAACATTATTTTATTATTTAAAATGTAAATGCGTGCTTGTCAGCAATTGTCTCTGCACTATCAAATGATAATTAATTAAATTAATAAATACTCGGTGCACAAAAGAAACTTTAATATGACCTGATTTCGGGTTTTGCCAGATAATCTGGGTTGTTAATTTGTGTGCAAATTTCGATTGGAAATTAGACATTTTAACAACTATGGTACCAAGCTTGACATGAAATAATAATAAGTGTTTTGCCACGCTAGTAAATTGGGAAAACCCGCTATAAGTTTGCATCTAGGTGAAGCTCGTCATAGAAATAGCATAAAATTATTTTCCACTAAAAATGTTTCACAACGGTGTTTTTCAGATCGTAATTTTTCTTTATAGTTTATGCAGACAGTGTGTACTTTCTTCAGACAGTACATAAAATTTTAAAAGTACTGTGATTCTCTGAAGACCGGAAAGAAACCTTTACGCCAAGACGGATGAAAAGAGCCATAAAATAGAATTATTTTTTTTGTCGTAATGACTCATTAAATCCGCTTAACCCTGAACCCTCGTAAAGGTGCGCTTACGGCCGACGAAAGCGGGTTATGAAATTGAAAAAAAGTCTGAATACGTTGGCTAGTAACACGGCTAGCCAACACTCGCAACATAAGCATATCTAGTACGCTGCGTTCCATGAATCGCTCTCAGTCCAATTAATGGGTTAACGCTCTACGAATGTTGGTCAAATTTAAGCATACTTTCCATTGTGACGTAAATCATACCGCTTAGCCCATTGTGAGCGTCACGAACATGAATTTCGCAGAAAATCAATGACTTTTGGACTTTACAGAGCATACCATCACACGAGCACTATAAAATTTGAAAATTCCGTGAGCCTACATAAAACATGGACTGACCGGTGTCCGTGGAATTTCATTATTCATACGACCACACGGATGAGTGGTCTTCTTAAGGCCGATGGTTTCATATGTCTCACCACTCACACCGGCCCTCAGGTATTCGCTGCACCACCGGTTGCGGAGGTGTGCAACGAAACCCGATCGAAGCTACTCAATTCAATTGTGTGGAGGCAAGCAGGTGGGATTTGTATCTGATTGTATAATTCTCTCTACGATAGCTGCCACTACCTGGCTTCTTGACGTGGAACAGTGCACGCCGGTCAGTTTTTGATGGAAACCACTCCAGTTGCCATGAATTAAATATCTGAAGAAATTCCTTACGGGAAGTGTATGTGGAAATTGCAAAATAAGAAAAAGTTTATGGGCTAAGAATCAAGGGCAATTTCAAGCTCTTTTAGTTTTATTTTTGCATTCTACCCTACTATGAAAAATCCAAGTAATAGGGTTATGAAAATCACAGGTTCTCTATGTATGAGATAGTTTGTTACATTTCACAGCTTAAACTACTAAACAGATTTTAACAAACGTGGTGCCATTGAATTCGTCTTGATCCAGAATATGTCCTACACTATATAATATCACAAGAAATTCAATATAGTTTACATTAGACGTTTAGGCTTAAAATTCAGTTAAAATTCTGAAATTTTGACTAAGCTAGACTACGCCTTTTTTAATTAGACCACCTAATTTTATTAATACTTTATCCAAAAAGTATACTACAAGAAACACGTAGATACTACCATTATTCTTTACTTTAAACTCTTTCACAAAAACGTCTTAATAATTAAAATGATAAATTTAGCAAATTTTATTCAAGTTATGGAGCATCACGTTTCTCTTAAAGAAAGGCTGTTGCTGCTAAATTGGCTCTATATAGGGAACGATTCCCAGAAAATGTCTTTTCTTACATAAAATATAGCTTAGGAGCATGCAGATGGAACAGACGATAACAAAAGTTTCCGCCTTCCACACAGCATTGTGTTTTTCCTATTTATGTACAATGAATTTTGCGGGGAAAATTCTTTAGAAAATCTCTGTGAACACTTTGCCGGTCTAGAAAATTGCAAGCAATTGGGCGAAAGTTAGAAAATTCCATGTCATGGCAATAATTCGAATTTTACATACTCCTTTTTGGTATAGGAATGTATTCAGGCATGTTTAGCCTGCACAAAACGTAAAGAGAACCCATTAAGAGGTGATTTTTCGTTCCATATTGCTTATTTTTGATATTATTGGATTAATTTACTATCTACCTTTTCACCTAACTTCGTCAATAATAACAAAAAAATATGCATCCTCTTTATGTGTGTTATGAGACATTTAAAAATTTTAAAAACTAAAGATATTAAGCTTGTTTTTTCAGTAAAAATTAACTACAGTAACGAACTGAAACCCCTGGTGGTAGCTAAATAGCAGGATGAGTTTTGCTGAGGGGGAATTAGAGGATAAAACTAGTAGCTGTAGTACTGAGTAGCATCAAATTAAGTTCTAATAGGAGTAAATGGTACCAAAGTAGGTCTAAAATTTCAACTCACACTATACGAGTATATCTGTCCCTTATTATTAGTCTGTATTTACTTTCTTAGTCTAATTTCATTTAAGTATTCTCCACTGTTTGTACGTTGTATTAAGCGTTGTATTAAATAGATCACTTTCAGAGGCTGAGCTCTGGGATTAATGAGATCGAGCTCTGGTTTGGTAATCAAGCAAAAGATCAACTCTAAAATTAAATTAGAGAATTATATCCAATTTTAAGTTGAAATAGTATATAAATTGAATTCCGTTCCGATTCTGGTGCTATTCCATTTAAATTAATATGCAAAATGTTGTACAAATTGTCAGCTTACTAAGTCTGATGGTTTTAAATGCAAAGATATCCTTATACAATTTCCAATCTATCATACTAGGTAATATCAAGTATCAGATGAGGAATGAAGTATTCTAGCGCTCTGATAAGAGGGGACAATAAGCAGAGATTTGCTACTACTTTCTTCATATAGAATTTAATAGAAAATTTATTTATTTCATAAAAAGTTGCATTGCGTTTACAATTTGTTTCTTTACTTTACGAATAGATCCTAAAAAAACTAATACTACATATTCGTAGAGTATATAAATCTATTTTTCGTGTGATAGTAGAATTTTTTGTAGAGAGAGATTAAATTAAACAAAATCTTAATTTTATATTCTCAAATTCGTAATTTGCAGAGGAAATTTTATTAAGGTCTGTATCATAATTTAACGGATTACATAGAATAAAGCTCTTTTCGTAATATTCAGCTAATCTAATTTTAATAATTCATGTAAAAAATCTCATTCAAGAAGCACCTAAATGAATCCATCAAATCGCAATCGCATTATCCTTTTCATCCAAGCAGCTACTTTGACCCGTTGTCTGGCCCCAAAAACTGTTTCCAATTAAATAATAATCAACCCCCATGTCGAGTAAAAACCCTTTATAAGAATATCACTGCCAAGTTCATGGGGTTCGGGGGGAAAAATTGATCCCACCCCATCGAGTTAGTTGAATTCTAAGGAATTTCATGGTAATTCGGAATAACGTGGAAAGGTCACGTCAAGGTGAAGGAGACGTGCATAATTTGAAAGAATTACTTCAATGGAACCCACTTAAATGTTACTGCAGCAGTACTACGGGCGGCGGATATATTTCTTTTAGTGGCGTCAAAAAATTACTTTTCATCTCCGAATTTATTGACCACTTGCTGTTAACCGATATAGAAGCAATCGCCTAGAAAGGACCACCGCGTCGATGGCTAGAAGAATTTCGCGAAATGATTCTGTTCGGCAGCTGAGAAGACCATCGAAGAGCCTTGATGTGGGTAGTTTTCCCCGAGAAAAGTGGGTCGGACGATTTCCTTTACTTAAGAACATGTGAGAGAAGATCTTCTACGTTTTATAGCGCATAGAGCGGAAACTGCGGATGCTGTGGGGCTCCGTTAATGGAAAGTTTTTTTTTCTTCGCATCTTTCGTTCTTTACTGGGGCCAGTGCCATGTGGCTATTTCAATTAATGACTTCGCTAGCCCGCGGAGGCGGTGTAGCAAGTGTCTGGGGCGATTTACTTAATTACGAGGCGCGAAATAGTGAGGGCCTTCAGGAATAAACACTTTCAAAGTGACTTACTTCTGGAAGTAATTTTAATTTATGATTTTACACTGTAGTCACGGTTAAAATTATTTCCTTGTGGCATTATGCGCCAAATTTAAACTGGACTCCTCAATTATTCTGTTGAATTGTTAATTGCTTAGTCAGTTTTGATACAATCTATTTTTGGGGAAACAACCAGGCAATTTTCGGAAAATCCACTCGTAGAAAGAATTTGCTTAATGCTAAGAGATTTAATATAAAATTGCGAGTGATCTGTTTTCCTAAGAATGCTGATAACAACATAAAAGATTAGGGATCCAATTAACTTATAAGCAGTCTTAAGACAATAAATCCAAATAAGTGGAAATACAGAAAAATCGGATTTTTGCATGTTTTTCTCACAGGGGTAAATCCCATTAAAATTGTGCAAGTTCAGAATCCGATAAGGACAATAAATCAGTTCCCATACTTTCTATTTCCCCATGAGGGCCTATGAGGTGTACTACCGGGAGCGTAAATAGTTAATGCCATAAGCATCCTCTCTAAAATGATTTATCTGTCTATTTGAGTTGGAAAATTGCCAATTTTGGAACTCGGAACACTTGAAGCATTACGAGGAAGATACACTGGTATTTGTCCATTCCCACTTTTTTTGCGACAGTGGCAATCATTTGTTTTAGAATTGAATATGCCCATATATATAAAATGTAGATTTTTGCATATTTTTCTAAAGAAATAAAAGGAATATGGGTTTTAATTCCTTATTTAAAGAAATGCAACATAATTAATAAATTCGAATTTATAAAAACATGCATAAAACGCAAAATTTAGTTACTTCATATGAGCAAAAATTGATCTTTGAAAACTTAGAGATAACAAAAATATTTGCTATTTATTTGATTTTGCTAAAAATAGTTTATCTATCCTTTTTAGCATGAAAATTCGGTTTTATCAGAAATACCATCGATAGCGAATGATATGCTCAAATAAAACTTTTCCTGAAGGTCTTATTTGAAAAACTGGAACACAAAGTTCATCTGATGCTTTTAAACAAGTTCTTTCTGGATGTGGCTAAAGATGACTCAATCAATAATCTGCAATTCTTCGAACTATTTATTTTGGTTTATTTTTTAATTAGCAACCCTTGTTCACACAAAATTTTAGTACCTAAAACTTTTTTATTTTATTCAGCTCAAGTGCATTAGTCATTCGGATTACTCTGCATTAGTTTTCTGTCTTAACTACTTATTTATGTTTTGAGTAATGACATGTAAAGTAGCATATATTTGTCTATTGCAAGAATTATTAAATTTTATTGGTAAATGAAGCATTAGTCCCCTTAGATGCTAAAGAGCTCATTAGCATTCAATTGTTGTATTCAATGCCACAAATACGACTAGTTGACCAGAATTATAAAGCTCTTAAGTTTGTTTAAAGTCTGCACCGAGTTCACACTTGCCTTCAATTCAAAGGGGTATCAAGGACATATTTTTGTCTTTTATACCGAGATCCCCAATTTATTTGGATAAGTAAGTATTGCTTTAATTTAGCACGTTCAAAAACTAGGTCATTTTTTAAGCCTTCTTTAGTAGACTTCTATTGGATATTGTCTGCAGATTATGAATTCTAATAAATAAGAATGCTCAATCACCCCTCATTTTGGAGAAAAATTTAATTAGAAAACACAAAAGAGTGTATGTAGTTTAGTCATTATTGAAAAAATACTTAAGTAATATATAAAGGTTTATCTTAGAAGCTTGCGGCATGATTCATTTGTTAGCCTGAATCCTAATCAATCAGAAAACATCTATACTTAGGACTGCCACAAGTTCCCGTTTTCTATTAAATGGTACCCAATTATTTCATTATCTGTTGTAATATACCAAATAACAAAATATGTTGCATGCATTGGAGATGTTACTATTTTAGTGATCGAAAAATATGCTGACTAATGCCGGTCAATATACCCAATTCAAATTGCAATTAAGTTTCATTTAGTCAGTATTAATTGTGGAAAATCATAAATATGGAAAGTGTTATTAGATGATAAATAACGACATGAATTATTTAACTAGTAACAGCAGGTAAAACCGTGTTTAGTATACGGAATAGACCTCATAATGAAATGTAAATTTAAAACTATCTGTACATTGGACGTCGGTATAACAGTAAATGCTTTCTAAAAATCTTATTTCCAACAAGACGTATAAGAGTAAAATTCCGTAGAAATCTTCAGAATTTCAAAACTATAGTGTCAACATCTTAGCAAGAATTGCCAATTCCAATGAACCGATAGAAGCGAAAAGCCAAGCTATATGACGTGATTTCCAAGAATAATAAATTCCTGCAGATAGCTTAGCTAAGTGGCTGCAACTTCTTCATATTGCGGGACCGGAACAGCTGCACGCGCAGATAGTGCGCCCGAGCAGGGCTAAAGTTGAGCAATACAAAACAATTTATGATACGAAAATGGCCCAAAAGCCAACCCTGAGCATAAAAAGTTCCTTCAATTTGTCTTATCACGCAAAAGATATTTTCATTGGTAAACAACAGAAAAGCGTTCGCATAAAGCTGTATCAGCGCTGGGCAAGATTGAGATACTCGTTCGCGTCCAAAGCTTATTTGCGTGTGGATTGTAAATGGTATAAATAATTATAGTACGTAAAACTTTGTTCACTGATCGTGGCTTCTTCGATTCTTCCATGTATGGGGATCACTTCCATTCACCTGGATGCAAAAATCGTCAAAAGGTAACTCAATATTCAACTTACACAAATTGCGGTCTGATGATTCATCCAGATGAAAACTTGATGATCTTGTCGAAGTTGATCTTGCTAATTTTGATGATGTATAAAGTAAGAATCCACAAATTTTTTGGAAAATTTAACTTTATTTAATTCCACTTATTGATCTTTTTAACTCTACCTGAGATCACTTTAATGAATTGACTTGTTCACTGCAGAAATATTGGCGATCTTCACTATTAAGGCACAACACAATACGATCACAAGTCACAACCTGAATCACATACTGCGGTTTAGACAACGTTTTATTCTTTTAAATCGTACTTATTTTTTTACGTTTACGTTTGTTTTTCTTTAGGCGGCGACCGATGTCACGACGATTTCTGTTCCGCCAACAGGTAATTGGTTGAGGTGAGTCGGAACAACTTACCAAGAGTGGTCAAACGGCAAAAGGTGACCAATGCGGCGACGGATTTTAACGCACTATCATGGGACGAACTTGTAGAAAGGCAACCACTCGACTAAACTCGTTCTTGGTGAGTGGGCTGCTTTTGAAATAGCGTTCAGATACATTTGAGTATCTTTCCGATACAAAAACGAATTGTGGAATTGAGTCGTAGGGGGAAAATTTATGAGTTTCACTCAAGAGCCCACGTTTTTAACTCATTGGACGAAATCTGTGGGCTTTTCTGGGGCTGGTTTTAGCTTAGCGAAAGAAAACTTTCGAAATGTTGAGCTTATGCCCAGGGCTGTGTTAAGCTCTGTCTCGAATATCCGTTCCATTTTTATAATTTTTAGATTATTTAGCTTTTTGCGAACGCAACTCGGTATAGTGGAAGATTTGTATGCATGCATGTTTCAGCAGAAGATTAAATCCTTTGGGAAAGAGGTTTCGAGGATGTAGTTTGCAAAAATAATGTGCTTTAACAATTTTGAGGATGCTGAATGTGATTCTGGGGACATCTCTTACCTAGAGGTTGAATGTGTGAAAATAGAAAGGTGAATTTTCGTTAATTTTCGACAACAGTAAGATGCACATAATTTTGCTTGTGGTATTTTATATTCGACGGTTGAAGACTGAAAGTAGAGGAAGAATACCACTAGTTTTATTCTTCATATGTACGGTTAAAATATTTCTATAATACCTCAGCAGGAGTTTGTATTCTTGAAATTGTTAAAGTTTAAATGCGGATATATGGGTATGATACTTGTGGTTAATTTTTAAAGTTAAGCTATTTACTAAAATTATATGGTTTAAAGGATAAATTGGATTTAAACTAAACAAAGTTTTTAAGGTAACTGGTTACTGTGGGTCATCCTTATAAGATTCGGATATGTATGCTACCATAGTCTTTTTGTAGATCTTTGCGAGAGCTACTAGAGCTAAGTCTGTAGTATAAAACTCGTACATTAATTTGATGTATCTCTCTAGTTTTGACGACTTGATTACAGAACGTCGACATTCTTCACTATCCTTACATTAAATATGAATGTATTGTCCTAAACCTCTCTTAAAAATTCTTTAAATTATGGTGAAAACAGCATAAATTATCTAATCTATCAATTACTATAGTTTAAAAGTAGTAAGCGAATGCATAGACTAACTTGGATAACCAACTATGCTTTGTACTATTCAGAGTTATCAAAGGTGATTTGTAATTTATAAACATACATAGGTATATTCTAGTTAGCTTATTCCCCATACGTACTATACACAGATATACAAAAGAAGAGAAAAAAAACCCTGATAAATGCAACTGTTTAACTGTTTAATTGTTACTGAATTATTGTCGAAGAAATCATAACCGTAATCATAAGCAGTATATTTGAATGTCTTAACCAAAGGGACATAATCAAAAGTAATGAAATATCATTTCTCTGGCGCCACAGTCTAAATATTTTATGATCCTATTAAGATTCTGTCACTGTAAAACGTGTCATAAATATGTAAATAAAACGCAACCCATGATCTTGGACAATATTTCAATTGAGTAAGATTAACTACTCGTAAAATATTTCACATAACTCCTCCTGTCAACTGAGATAATGTTGATCCCAGAAAAAAAAACTATTCAATTACCAGCTTCAAGTGCCCTTTGGCGGCTGTCGAACCCATAAAAACAGTAGCTGGCTTCGGTGGGACTGAGTGAAACATTCAAAATTTTAAGAGCAAAAACTGCCAAAAGGGCTGATAACACTCAAGGAACTAGGGTTAATGCTGCAGGAGTTTTATCTTGAAAAGAAAAGGAATTGGTTTTTGGGATTTGTTTGAAAAAGTAAAAGTTCGTGTACCTCTAGAGCTTCGAGCTATTCTGGAATATTGGGGTTCAGTGAAATTTTAATTTGATTTTTTCTTCTTTAACGAGAATTTATCGACTACCTCGATATACCTAAGTATGTGCATATATTTTTCAAGTCATGTATGTATGTAATGAAGAAATAGTTACTTTGGACTGCAATCCCAAGTTTCCACGATAAGCGTAATTGTTGCACTATATCAGTGTAAGGGGTCTAGGAACAAAGCTAGCAAAGTCTAAAACATTTAAACATAAAATTTAAACAGCAACACTTCCTACAGGTAAACATAACCCCTTGCCATTTTTGCGAAAATCGGAAAAATATTTTTTTTTTATTTTTAAGTATTTTTTCGGTGCAGTTGCTTAGTAGAATTAAAGGGCGTTTCAGAACTGTAGCCCTTTTAGCGCGGAAACGCCTATTTTAGGACCACGAGTGCATTTCAGAGTGAAATTGGGGCTTTCCCGTCTCCAAGTTCAAAACTCTCTGTACATATAATGAACAAATTTTACGTTCTTATTGCCTTAAAAGCATATTAGTTTTGTTTCGTATTGAAAAGTTACCTCTCCTCAAGAGTTAAGTGGTTTAGACTTAGTTTTCTTTTCGGTAAAAGCCTATGATAATATTTCAAGAGGAAGAAAATATTACAGTAGTATGCATTCCTTCTTTATTTAAAATTTAAAATTTATTAATATACATTAAGGCATCACATAATTTACTACTAAATCAAAAAGGCTGCCAAATAAAATTAGAATAATTGTATTACTTCTTCTCGATTTCCAATTGCATGTGGAAGCAAGATACACCCTGTTAAAAAACAAAATAAATTATGCAATTGTACCATTAGAATTAAGCACTTACAGTATCATGCTGAATTGTGTTGTTTACATCAAGTTTTCCCTTCATCATACTCATCAGGGCTTTAAATTTCGACATATCTACCTTTATAGTTCCATCTGAACAAACTTTACCCTTAGAAAAAATTTTAGTTAAGTATTTCATACTCAATTTGCTAATTTTAATACTTCTGGTATTGGACAGTGTTCAGGTAAGGAAAACAATTTCATAAGGTTCTTTCCATCGGCGTCTGCTACATCGGCAGCTGCACATAAATCAACTTTACCTTCCCTGAGGGGTATACCATTCTTTGAAACGGAATATGTAGACTGTAAAATTGTATTCCATTTAGATCCATACTAAAAAGTGTTAATTTTTAAATTCTTACCATCGCTTTTCCAAAAGCCTTATGCACTATACAACCCTTAGGCACCAACTCGCAATCTTTGGTCAATTTTACTGTAAAGCCATCTTCAATTTCAATTATTTGCTTATCACCACCACAATGGTTCACTGATAGCATCTTTGCTTTGTAGCCATTCTGCCAGAGATTAAAATTCATTTATTATTCGCTTAAATTTAGATTCTTCACTAGTACAACTTTCGATTATTAATCGATTCCTTTAGATATCCTGAGCAAACCTATGTTCTTGACCCCGGTTCGTCAACAACAAAATTTTGCTCAAGACAACCATAGAATCGATTGTTTCCTAGTCTTTCTACGTAGAACCCGAGCTCTCTGTATACGAGGGCGTTTAAAAATACAAAATATTATATAAAAAAACTTTTCATATTATACCACACTATAAATTTAGGATAGTCTATAAGTTGTATATCCATTATTTTGCCGGAAACCGTGCATATATTTGAAAATTCGATTTTTGTTCTCGGTACACACTAAAATTGTTGGTAGGCATAATCCCTTAGTTCATTTTTGGTGAAATACTTTTCGCAGCATAGTTAAACTTACGCATGCTAAACCGATGTGAATCAGCAACGCAAACGATAAAAGAAGAACTTTATAATTCATTGTTTCTGAAATTTTAGAATTAAACAACTGATAGTAAACACCTAAAATCGTTCCCCTTTATACTTCACATTAAATTTGTCATCCCCATTTATATAAACAAGAGCATTAACTGAAATAATTGTAATCTAACCAAATCTGGTTAAGCGAAACAGATCCATAAATTATTTGTCGTTTACCAGGCAATTACCTTTGAACCTGACCAACCTGTGAAGGTTATCAATGGACTGAATCTTAGATAAGAGTTATTATGTGTGTTTTTTAAATGGATTTTTAAAAGATCAAAACATGGATGGTGATACCTTAAGTATATCTAATTTTTGAGTCATGAAATATGTGTGGCAATTACTAATAGTTTTTCATTCTTTATGGTTTTCATCTTAAAATTTAAAAGTAAAGAAAACCGGTATGATTTTTTAAAAACTTTGTAGTTATAGAATTAAATCTTTTGGGAATGTAATTTTTTTAAATTTATAAATGCAAACATTTAAACGTTATATGAGGTATAAAATTGAAGTAGTAAAAAAATTCAAATTATTTAATCTTCCTCTTCGAAACATCAAACAAACGCCACATTTTCTTATTTTCGTGGACTCAACCAATTAGAAAATACACCTCATATTCTAGATTATCGATTAATATTTACCTCAATCATATGACTCGAGCTTAAAATATTGCAATAGAAAATAGGACCCCAGAATGTCTTGTAGAGGGATGAGGAAGGTATCAATTGAAATATTTCTTAGCAAATAATGAGCAGGACTAATGAAACAATAATAAAGCAAAAATATATATTACTTTTCGTAAATTTAATTTTAATTCTTCATAAAGTGAAGGGCTCTACCATTCTTTCTCAGGACAAATCGAATCTTCCTGTCTATGCCCTCGTTGTAAATAGCCTTCCATTTTTCGAAATTTACTCTTCGTTAGACCTGCGAATGAAGTCTCACTTAGGACTGCTCTTTTAAGTGCAAGTTTTGCTGTCTTTCTCTTAGTACCTGATCCTGAATTCCTTTTAATTCACTTTAAACCAACGTCAATTTGGCAATTTCTACTGGAAATTTTTATTTTAAAATTGGAAGAGTCGATCGCTTTACCCGATACTATGACTTTCCCCAATAGAATGAAAAAAAGTCTGGTCGATTCTAACATCGATTTGTTTTACTGCTTTTAATAAGAACTTTTTCGCTTGTAGTTAGAAAACTGCAAAAGCATAAACCCTGAAGTCAGCTTACTCGATTTTTATCGTTATGGGTAAATATCGCAAATTACCTTTTTTTATTTATAGTAGAGCTTCCGTAGATTTAAGACGGGCTATGCAACACCAAATCTTGTCTTATAGTAAGGTTACTAAGTTAATTCAATTTTATTTAAACAGAATAAAATACATTTTTATTTTTGTTACAAATATATTATTAATAAATTAACAAATTGCACTTTATGAGCAAAATTAAAACAACTTTCGTTTATAATGTGGAAGAATTCGAGATGTGAATAAATAAAAACAAAAAAAAAATATATGTTTAAATCTTTGCGAGCATCGTTTTGTGTTAATTATGTTAACAGTTGGCAAGATCAAAAATACGAGCAAAGGGATCGCATCATTGTAGTGCTGAACATTTGCTGTTTTTTTATTAAACATAAAAATAATGTTTTCTGGGTGTTGATGATCTTTTAATTGTTGCAGGCACTTAGCAGGGTGATCGATTGGCGCTTAAACTCCTCAGCCGATAGTCTAGTACACGATCAAAATTTTATTGGGCGTGCAGCTCATGAAACTGTCCAAGGTACGGCGAATGTTTGATTCCAAAACTGTAAGACGGTACATGGCCTAGGTTTATCTAAAAAAAAATTAAAGTAAAAATGAATGTCGTAATTTGACTACTACACATTTATTAATTTCTTGAAATCTCATAATCCAGACTTTTCTTTTTGTTTTTCTATTTAATTCTAATGCAATGATAAAGTTTCCGTATAAAATTTCTTCAACAAAATCAAAAATTGTAACTTCGTAGTGATTGTTTTCAAATTTTCTGTTCTGCACATGCATTCATTGCACTCATAATAATCGGTTTAGGATTATCATAACTCTTCGGTAGTAAGTAAGCCTTTCTAACTCCCAGATAAGGGGTATGGCGAATTGAAAAGGTCGGAGCTCGTGTAGATTTGTAGGCAATATAAACCTTAGCAAGAGATATTCGCTTGAATTGTTAAGATTTATCGACTTATTAAGAAAGTAACTTACTCTTTCAGGACAGTGAGCTCCTGGACCTGGTTTGAAGTCATCCCCGGGAATTTTAGTTCTTGAGCCCATCGAATACATGGGTGGTCGTTGTTTAACTGCCCGAAATTCTCCGTCGTAGCTTCCAGGTCCAGGTACAGCGATTGTAGGTAGAGGAGAGTCTTTATGCTTTCCGGACATCGTAAAGGCAGGCGCAGATCGAATTGGTCCTTCCTTGCTAGTGCCCAAAACTGATGGAATCTTATATACGTTTGGAGCTATGTAGAGGAATCCAAAATGAATCGTTTATCTTGCAGTTTTAAAAATTATAAACCAATAAAACTTTTATGAGGACTGGGTTTACCATGATGATGAAATGGGGTTCTTTTACGGGTGTTATGATACGAGAGTTTGCCCTGGATTAGTTACTTACCTTTGATTTATTTTTTGTTTGTTGTTAGGATGAGAGTTAAGTGAACGTGAAACAAAAGCGCTGAATTTTCTCACTTGCTGTATGCTTACCTAACCACCTTCTGATGATGGTTGCTGCTTGTTGTTTTTATCCCAAAAGTGTAGGATTTTGTTTGATCTGTTGTAACTTTGTCAGTTTTGGAATCGCAATGAGCTACAAAATTTCTACTAATTTTTGATTGCTATAAATAATTTACAATCTTACCAATTGTGCCATTTTGTTTCTCGTGCTTTAGTTTAGCGGGTGCATGGTCAATTACTATTCTTTCTACTTTGTGTGTGCCTGGAGCTAGAGAATAAATAATTTCTTTTAATTACTAAGCATTTATTCTATGTCTTTTTATGTTTGCTATCTATCTATTTTTATATATCTCAAAAACTATTCGTAATAAAATTAGAGATTTATGTAGAAGACCTATTTGATCTGAATTTTACAGACAACTACAAGTACGTACAGAGTGCTAGAAAAAAGAAATCATGTCCCACCCGTCACCCATTTAAATCTATGAGTTTAACAAGGTCAGTGCAGATATTCAGGTTTTTTACTTTACTTTAACTTAAAAAATATATTTACGAATGCTATCGTAAGAACAATTTGCATTATGTGCTTTATTCACACTTTGTCCCACCCGTCACCACGGAATTTGCATTTATCTGGAATATTTTGCTTTTACTGAGGCCTTTATGAATCCTCTTTCATTTACCTTATTTACTTGAATTAAATAAATGTCTTTTGCATTTCGTTTTAGCAGTAACAAAGAGTGTTTAGCATTTGAAAATTATTTATGTAATTAAGCAGTACTAATAATAGAAATACGTCGGATGAAACCGTGTAACTTAAGACTAGTTAAATACTAATTTAGCAAAAGAAAACTGAAGCATCTAAACAGTATCGCGCACTTGTGCAAAAAAACAAAAAAAGCTATAACGATATTTTAATTATGTGCTCAGGCATCATCATTACAACTTAGTAAATAAAAACGGCATCAATTATGAGATAACATTCAATAAATATTTTCTACATGCAACCTGCTTATATCTACGTATTTTGCAATTTAATTTCGATTTTCTACAATAATCAATTAAAAAATTTGCCATTAAAATTGAAGTTGATTCAAACCCGACAACATGCAAATCTACTAAATCATTTTTTAATGTACATGAATACGTCAATATAAAAGTTTATGTTGCATTGGCTAATTTAAAAATGTAAAAAATTACCTGGGGTACTACCATTTTGTATCACACGTCGACTAGTTTTAATACCAAATGTATAAGACGGAGTATGGTAGAATTTGACATCCTCTGGTCTGTATGCTGAAGGACCTAAAATGAAGAAAATTTATGATAATGTTTTATATGACTTAATGTTTTAGTGTTGTAAGGGCACAAAGTAATAAAAGAACATGCAGATTTTAGCTGGTTACCTATACAGGTCTTGTTTAACTAAAAGATCCAGATCAATAGGGCTTACGTTCTTTAATTATAACCTTGAGAGCTATTTAGAAGCCAAAAGTTAGTTGAAAGAAGTGAGTTGGGGTCAAGGCATGCGGCTTAATAAAATGTTTGTCTTTTACCATACTATGGCTCTGGTTAAAAAATGTATCATACTATATGACTACAACTTAAATTTGGTAGTGGAAATTATAATACACCTTCCGAATTGTATGTAGAGAAACATGGTAAAATATACGCCTTTAGTTCTTCTAATTTTATTAAATGAGTAGTTATACCATAGGTTTAATGCTTCTAAATGCTATTTTAAGATATAAGTCTAGACCTAAGAAATACCAAATTATTATTTCGATTATTACTAGGTATGATTATAAATGTTTTAGGCCATTTCTTTTATTAGAGACTCGAGTCTAAACTATGACCTAAGTTATTAATCATCAACCAAAAAAAGGCGTAATAATAAATGATTTGAATTCTATGGTACCTGGTGTATCTACATAAATTTTTTGAATTGTTTTAACACCGAATGTGTATGCAGGTGGATGGTCAAGTGTTACTTTCTCAGCTTCATAAGTGCCTGGTGCTATACATGATGATAACAGATAAATAAAACAACATAAAATTTAGGAAACTAAATATTTAATACTAAAATAAAATACCTGGAGTATCACTGTATTTCTTGTGGTTCACTTTAACTCCAAAAGTGTATGCTGGTGTATGGTCCAATTTAACTTTTTCAGTCTCATAAGCACCTGGAGCAGGAATATTACTTCGTTTTTCGACATTCGTTTTAACACCAAATGTATACGCTGGAGTATGATCCAATTTAACATTTTCCGGCTTATAAGTTCCTGGTGCTGGTGCATCACTTCGAATTTCTTTATCAACTTTTACTCCAAAAGTATATGCTGGGGTATGATCTAATTTACATTTTTCTGGCTGATAAGCTCCAGGGGCTGGAACATCACTTGGCTTTTCTAAATTTGTTTTAGCACCAAAAGTATAGGCTGGAGTATGATCTAGTTTCACTTTTTCTGGTTGATATGTTCCTGGAGCTAAAAAAAATCATAAATATTTTATATTTTTTATTTAAATTCAATTTTATTTGTAGCGTATATAACCTGGTGCCTCACTTCGTAGCTCTTTGATTACTTTAACTCCAAAAGTGTATGCAGGAGAATGATCCAATTTAACATTTTCAGTTTGATATGTATTAGGGGCTAAAAAATGGATTTTTTTTAAAAATATATGCTCATGTTGATACTTCAAAATTCAATATGTGCCCTTTTTTTAGTTATTTTTTATTTTAAAGAACGATAAAAACCATTTCTTTTATTAAAAATTGTAGAAATTGCTCAAATCGGATCGTATTGAATATTGGAAATTTCTTAACTTAATTTAACAAGGTTTGTCCAACGTAATGCTTTTAAACTAAAAACAATATGAGTTTGCTTGCCTGTTTTGAAGCTTCTTACCTCGTCACTCGAAAATGGTTTCACTTATTTTGGTCACACTATAGACTATGGTTTTATGCCAATTTATGGTACCACTATGGATTTAATGCGGTGAATATTTATATCGTTATGATGTTTATATAAAAATGGAATAAATGGAGGGTTTCAGTGAACGCTGATTTGTAGACTATCTTTTAATAAATGTTTACTTTTCGCTTTATGCTGGATGTCCCTCGTTCAACTATTCATCTATACTAATTAAAATTTTTTTTACTGATTTTACGATATTTTGTAAAAAGTAATAAATAAATAAATTTAATCAATTGTTTCGAAAATTTTAAAAAAACCAACAATTAACTTTGAATTTAAGAGAGTTTGACGAGAAAAAGCCACGAGGAGTGTACTCGTAAGCGTAAAAATCGAAGCATTCACTTTATCTTAAAAGGCAGTTATTTCTGATAAAAATATATTGCGCCTAATTTTGAATATAAAAAATTTTTCTTCAAGTTCTAATCAATTTTATATAAGAGGATTAAATTTAGCTATTTGAGCTATTGTTATAAATTACTTTAGAAAAAGGATATATAAAAGCAAAACATTTCATCGGCAGTCAATATAACTTCGAATATGTGTTTTTTTTATTTATATGTTGGACGTGAGAAAAATGTAGCAATGCATAAGCAAGGTAGAGCGTATCAAATTCTTATAAAAATTAACATTTTAAGAGATTACCTGGAACATTGCTGGGCTTTTCATTATTAACTTTCACTCCAAACGTGTACGCAGGTGTATGATCTAAATTAACCTGCTCTGTCTTATATGCACTTGGACCAGGGGTATTGCTTGGTTTTTCTAAGTTTGTTTTAACTCCAAAAGTGTACGCAGGTGTGTGGTCAAGATTGCATTTTTCTGGTTGATATGCTCCTGGTGCTGGAACATCGCTTGGCTTATCTACGTTGGTTTTAACACCAAAAGTATACGCTGGAGTATGATCCAGATTTGATTTTTCTGGCTGATATGCTCCAGGAGCCGGAGTATCGCTAGGTATATCATGATTCACTTTAGTTCCAAAAGTGTAAGATGGAATATGATCTAAATTACAATTTTCTGGTTTATATGCTCCTGGTGCTGGTGTATCACTAGGCTTTTCATGATTTATTCTATGACCAAAACTATAGGCAGGTGTATGATCTACCTGGCATTTTTCTGGTTCATACGCTCCTGGTGCTGGTGTATCACTAGGCTTTTCAGGATTTACTCTATGACCAAAACTATAGGCAGGTGTATGATCTACCTGGCATTTTTCTGGTTCATACGCTCCTGGTGCTGGTGTAGCACTAGGCTTTTCATGATTTACTCTGTGACCAAAACTATAGGCAGGTGTATGATCTACCTGGCATTTTTCTGGTTGATACGCTCCTGGTGCTGGTGTATCACTAGGCTTTTCATGATTTACTCTGTGACCAAAACTATAGGCAGGTGTATGATCTACCTGGCATTTTTCTGGTTGATAAGCTCCTGGTGCTGGTGTATCACTAGGCTTTTCTTGATTTACTCTATGACCAAAACTATATGCAGGTGTATGATCTACCTGGCATTTTTCTGGTTGATAAGCTCCTGGTGCTGGTGTATCACTAGGCTTTTCATGATTTACACTATGCCCAAAACTATAGGAAGGTGTATGATCTACCTGGCATTTTTCTGGTTGATACGCTCCTGGTGCTGGTGTATCACTAGGCTTTTCATGATTTACTCTATGACCAAAACTATAGGCAGGTGTATGATCTACCTGGCATTTTTCTGGTTGATAAGCTCCTGGTGCTGGTGTATCACTAGGCTTTTCATGATTTACTCTGTGACCAAAACTATAGGCAGGTGTATGATCTACCTGGCATTTTTCTGGTTCATACGCTCCTGGTGCTGGTGTATCACTAGGCTTTTCATGATTTACTCTATGACCAAAACTATAGGCAGGTGTATGATCTACCTGGCATTTTTCTGGTTGATAAGCACCAGGTGCTGGTGTATCACTTGGTTTATCATGGTTTACTTTAGCACCAAAACTATAGGCAGGTGTATGATCTAATTGGACTTTTTCTGTTTGATATGCACCCGGTGCTGGTGTATTACTCGGTTTCTCATGATTCACTCTATGACCAAAACTGTAAGCAGGTGTTTTGTCCAAGTGACAATTTTCAGGTTTGTATGTACCTGGAGCAGGGGCATCACTTGTTATTTGATGATCAATTCTAACACCAAAACTGTAGGCGGGAGTGTGATCAAGCTTTGCTTGTTCTGGTTTATAAGCTCCAGGAGCTAAAGCAAAATAAATTAAATGAATTGTTGTTCATTGAGAATTAATATGCTGATATCCAATTTGTCCAGCATATAAAACGGCAAACTACAAACCTGGTGTGTCGCTTGGTTTTTGATGATTCACTTTCACGCCAAAACTGTATGCTGGGGTATGATCCAATTTTACCTTTTCAGGTTGATACGTTCCAGGAGCTAAATTTTTAAATATAAATCCCATAATATCTATACGGCTAAAATACTCCCTAAAATAGTTACTCACCAGGGCTTTCACTTTTAATTTCATAAATCGTCTTTAGACCAAAACTATATTTAGGTGTGTTGTCTAATCTCACCTTTTCTGGTCTGTATGCACCAGGAGCTTTTAAAATACAAAAGCAATGCAAAATTTTCTTAAAATTAACTCAAAACCACTCTACCTGGCGTCTCACTTGGCTTTTCATGATTCACCTTCACCCCAAATGAATAAGCTGGAGTATGATCCAAATTTACCTTTTCAGTCATGTAAGCGCCAGGTGCTTTGTGCAAAAATTAATAAAATAAATATTGAAGCAAAACAAAATAAAACTGGCACCTACCTGGTATCTCGTCACGTTTTTCCTGAATCGTTTTTAAACCGAACGAATATTCTGGGGTTTTATCAAATTTTGCCTTTTCGGGGCAATAGTCGCCAGGCGCTAAAAAATCAATTTATTTACATTGATCATAGTTTTTAGCAAAAGGCAAAAAGGGTAAAGGAAAATTCATGCTAAAATGGAAAACTAATTAAAGTGTTGTATGGGCTCAAACCTTTTTAACGACTTTACTTGGAACAGTGGTATGTGGGCTAATTACCTGGTGTTTTCCTATCGAATACGATTTTTGTTCGGATACCAAATGAATATTTTGGCGAACTACTTTGCACTACACGTTCGGGGTAATATCTGTTCGGTGCTACAAAAGTTAATCGAAATCATTTTCTAATTCATTTTCCAGCTAATCTAAGAAGGGCCAAATGAATTTAATGGAGCTACACAAGCGATGGTACGGTGCTCGGTGAGCTGTACAAAAGAATTTGTGGTCGAATTGCCTTTTAAAGAATGAGTCAATGCACTGGAAAATTTTTGAGGAATAATAAACCTTTTGATTGAAGAATTTCAAAGTGATGCATTAGGAAAATCTAAGATGCTTAGTTTACACATTTGTGATTTAAAATATGATATGATTTACATTGAAAATGAAAAACAAAATTGTGAATAGAGAAATCGAAATAAAAAGAATTTTCTTGTACTATGAGGAGCGCGAAATGTTTACTGCCCAAACCTATAAGATAAAGTAACAAATAAAGTTTAAGCACAATTACTTTGGAATTACACTTTTTTATACACAAAATTATTGTAAAACCTAATTTAATTATTTAGTTAAATACATAAAGTGCCGGCCATGTATTACGAGTAATTGAATCAAGTATAAAATTTTGAAATTTTTTAAGTTTACCTGATTTTCTTACTACGAGGGGTAGGACCTCTGGTTCCTGTTAAAGATGAATGATCAAAAGCAACAAATATCCAAAAATATTAACCAAAAGAATGAAGCCAGAAAGAATTTAAAACAAAATTCCCGGATTACAATGGGATCTTTTCAATAATTCTTGATTCCTTGCTATAATCCCAAAAATATTAAGAGGAGTACTAAGCAAGAAACAAGGTGAATGGTCTCAGAAATCTCCAAACCTTCAATTCAATAGAGAATTTGTGGGATATTTGCAAACAAAGCTCTTAAAAATGGAATACTGAACTAGAAATAGCCTCATTTACTCTATAATGAAAGTATGGTCTAGGGACGAATAAATTAAAGCTTTGGTGGAATCCATGCCCAAACGGGTAAAACTAGTGCTTTAAACCATGTACTCTACAACTAAATATAGGATTTTTTTTAGATTAATAATTAATTAATAAGTTTACACCCGTAAAATAATAAATAAAAGAATTTGGGAACTTCTGTATAAAAATTTACCATAAGGGGCGGTCTTTAAAATTAAAACTCTTTCGCTGTAAGTGCAACTGCTATTTGATTAGGAGGTTTTAAGTAATAACCAAAGACGGTTGATTGATTGTTAGAATGGTATTAATTTAGTTTACCTAGATTGAATTGGTGGTTTACTTAAGGGCAGGATTTTTCGTATAAAACAACACAACTTAAATAGGAGCATCTCAACCGTTTGGAAGTTACAGGGTGATTCATAAATTCAAATTAGAAAGAATTCTAGTTTTACACGATGTTTACATTTTAAAAAAAAATATCATAATTACGAAAATTGCCCATTTTTTATATTTCAAAATGAGATTCCTTAAAATTTCTTTTTTTTTAAAAATCAGAAAAACAGAATTAGTGTATGTATAACTAAATATATAATATAAAAGTAAAATGTTGTAAAAAACTCACGTAATTCCAAAGTAGTTTGTACGTATGGCCTACTCCAATGTTTAGTTAACCTTAGTCCTTTTTGATTTTTTAATTTTCAAAATCAACAAATTTTTTTCCGAAATACAAGAAACCAACAGTAAAGAAGCAGAATACACACAGCAAAAAGAATATAACATTTAAACACAAAATAAATTCAATTTTAAAAGCAAACAACAAACAGGCAAAGAAAGAAGCATGCTGAGTATCTTTCCATAGAGAAGGAGTTCTTCTCAATCATATCAGACAGTATCTCTCATATCATAACCACCAAAAATGTCTTCATAACCACCAATGAATGCGCATGTCAACCCTAAAATGCCTCTGAATCTGTTCTAGAGAGGATCTTCGGAAAGTTTTACCTGGAGTTTGGCTAGGCTTGTCCGTTGTGGCCTTAAGCCCGAATGTGAATTTTGGAGCAGCGTCGACAACCATTTTGGCGGCTTTATTTATGTCGTACTCTCCAGGTGCAGGTGTAGTAAACACTGATCTGTCCCTTGGTCGACTTTGAAGGGATGCTGCCGGGGGATTATCCCGACCCTTTGTACCAAGACCGGTGACATTGTACTGAGCAGGACCTGGTCCAATTGAATCATCTCCTCCCTTGTGACGTTGTCCAAAACTAAATGCAGGTGAGGCACGTTTTTTTGAATCAGTTACTTTTGTACCTGAAAATGTGATTAAAGAACATTGTTAATGCACTCATAATTCATCTCTCTGTCTATTCATTTATTGCATATATTTCTAAATCCTAATATTATTTGGATATACATGTGAGGGAAATTTTAATTTGCTTTTTTTAATTAAATTTAAAAATCTATAGCTTTTTTAAGAATGCTTTTAAAAAATTTGCCTTGACGACGAAAACCTCACCTAGCTAAATCTCGATAATTCAAAATATTAAAAATATTATAATGAACTGAACAAATTTTCTTGTTCAACATTCCAAGGGTGATAGCAGCAGTTAATTAAAAATAAATTCGGGCGCTTCTACAATATTTTCCGTTTAGACCAGCACGCATTCGCTTTTTAAAATACAAAAATTAGGATGTTGAGATTAATCGCGATATTTCTAATCGGCATTATATCAGGTAGAGGTTTTTAAGCTTTTTGTACCCCTTCTACTTGTGCTTGAAAATGACTCATGCCAAGATATTGGAAAAGCAATCGAGGTATAGGTCTATGCAATTATTTGCTGATTTCCATTGCGTCCCATACAATAGAGCAAAAACTCGATTAATTTAAAACTCAGCTAATTCCCCATCAACGAGAATTGCAAGCTGCCCACTTGCCAGTTAGAAACACTGCCTATCCACCTATTTCCTCCGATTACCTCCGATTAATCATGTCAACGAAGCGGTTACCTAAAAGGGAAGGTAGTTGGACGCATGCCGGCCCGGGGCTTGCAGCTTCAGCTGCGATCTTCCCACGTCGGACGGTCGGCGTCCACGGCCGCTGCTCAAAACCTGCTCCCATGCTGATCTGACGATGCTTCGAAGAGGGTAGCGGCTGGCAGAATTGCGAACGTCGGACAAAATATTTAAAAATCTGAAAATAACAAAATAATTATGTGATTAATTGAAAATAGTACTCTTTATAGGAAATTCAGATGTTACATTTTGCCTCTTCATGCTTGACTTCATTTTTTATACGGGGGAAAGAATAATGAAAATATGACAACCTTTTTGTACAAAGTATAAAGTGTTTTGGCATTATAAAAGGCGGTTACTTTAGAATAAAATTTGAATGTCAGGAATACTAACTTAATAAGTAATAAAGACATCCAGACTAGCCCAGGAGTAGTGATTTTCTACAAAAATGAGTTTACGTTAGTTTTTAATATTAGTTTTTTCCAGGTTTAGAAGTCTTTTAAAATTTAAATTTAGGGCAATCGAAAGGTTCTTTCACAATTCCATCAGAATCAGCAATTCTTATATGCGTGGTGTAGTAGCTGAAAGATCATAACTTAGAGTAAACGCAGATTTTCCATTTATAGTTTTTTCTAATAGGGTTCCAAGATCAAACAGAAGATATTCAATTTGTTTCAAGAACTATCTCGTGGAGCTGATAATTTAATACCGAAAACATTTTAATGATCTTGTGATAATACTCAACCCATCCTTTAAGTAATGTCGAAGCCTCAAAATTCGGCTTATTGGGCTAGGTTGTATTTTTAAAATATAGTTGGAAAATCATAATTTTGGTTACCATACAAGATTTATTTAAATTACTTAAAGAATTTCGTAATATAAATAAATATCTGTAGGAAATTAGAATTAACAAAAAACAATAAGTGCTAATTCCTCATAATTTCAGTCAAAATCCAAAACCACAAAATATGAAATAAAATAAGTAAACAACAGTTGGTAAAGTTGATTTGCTGCTGAATAATCATAACACTGAATACCCTTGTTGTTTCAATTTTATTCAAATTAAATCATCTCTTCAAAAAGTCGCATGAACGCAAATTAATTTCAAAAATGCGACCAAAACTAAAGGAGTAGGAAATCTACTAATCTGCATGCTAGCATAGAAATTGATTTAACTTGACAAAAAACAATTTCGTTTGCATGAATATACCCACCTAAATATTTTCCACGAAATAAACAGATCAATAAAAATATTTGCAGAATACCGGAGGTAATAACTTTTCTACAGAGGCTCACTAAATCTTAAGTATGCCACCAACCCTGTTTTCCATATTAAAATTCAATTTCTTTTATACGAGTACAACTGCAACTTACAAACGAGTTCAACCTGAGACCCACAAAGTATGACACCTCCACAGAGCTCGTTGCGCCTAGCATTGACACAGATCCCGAGGCCCAGCCTAAATATCCAGGTAATAATTAACAGATAAATTGTAACTTGACCTACATTGCGCCCAACCGAAGACAGTTCAAGAAAATCAATTTTTCCCAAAAAACAAAAAACAAAAAAAATCACTCCTTAGCTGGTTTCACTTTGAATCTAGAATTGTCTACTTCGGCTAGACATAGGTGTAAGTGGTAAGATTTTATCTATATATTCAGGGGGAGTACCATTCCGTGCCAAGGGGCGGTTTTCTGTCCCACCCGATCGAAGTCTTCTTCACTTTACCCAACCGGAAAAGGATAGGGCTCGTGACACGGATGTGATGGAATTTTATACACATTTTACCCAAAATATCGACTTGTCGTCTTTTGTTAAGTAGAAAAATCTGTTTGCATTAAAACAGAACATTGTCTGGGAATGTTAAGTACAATTCGATCTTAAGAGGGCCTTGAAAATTTTCTCCTCTAAAGAAATGAAATGTTGGCGTGATACGCTATGATTTTCCACCCACAAGAATTTCTTAAAAAAGAAACTGCTTGCAATATTTTTCGAAAGCAATTGCTGCATTAATCATAACTTAGAATTTCCTGCATAGCTTCGAAGTTCTTGATCCATTTGCAAGACTTAGGCAGGGTGTAATCGTGTCACCGGTAAAAGCATGAATAAATCCTTGACTTCCGTCTTCATAAATTTCATTTAAAAACAAAAAACAAAAAAGATAAACACGGACATCCTACCCCTTTTTTTTGCCTCACCCTCATAATAAGTTTGATAGTTTTTGATCGATACCGCAGAAGGTCATCTCTCACGCAAGCTTCTGGGTAGCAAGCCGCAAAGGATGAAAATACTGCAAATATTGCTTCTCATTTGCTTAATACTTTTCGAGTAGTTTTAATTAATGTTAATTTGCCCTTTGTGCAGCTCTTGCACTTGTCGCAACTGAAGGTATAAGTTTTGCTGATTTTAAATACAGATTGCAGGTGAATCATTAGCAGCACGCTACTAATTTAGGAATATTATAATGAAATATCAATTTAAAAGTAGCATTTATAGGCTCTTTTCGATTCGATCCAAACCGATTCAAGAATTGGGGCCAATAAGTTTCATGTCCATCTAATTTGTTTTCCAAAAACATAGCTAAGGTTAATTTTGCATTATTAATATCATTTTACAGAAACACATTCAAGGATAGAACTTATTTTAAATTTTGAATGGGAGTTCAATTAATAATTATAAATGGAATTCAATTTCATTGAAAACGTTAAATATAAAACTGAAATTCCCAGAAAGTTCGGCGAATATTACAAAATTGAGCGTGTTCCGACCACGTTTTATTAATTGTGGGGATATTGATTAATAGATGATGGTGCAACATCACTTTGAAAAGTAATCATCAATAATTTTTATTGTTAGATTGACGCCCACATGAGTTGAATTAATAGACCCATCCATAAACCCTGACAGATTCATCTTTATTTCTTAAATTATTTTGGTAACCTTCTGTGGTACTTACGATGACGAATTTCACATGTTGATTTATAAAATTTAATGGGTTCAAATAGAATCACTAAATTTGTTATAAAATTCTTGTCTTCTGAAGTGATCAATTTCCTATGTCATTTTTGGTTGGAACATTTACCCTATCTATTGCTTATCTGGTTCAGTTTAGACAAAAAATTTATGGTTGAATTATATTTAACAAAATGTGACGTATATAAAAATTTTAAAATTTTGGAAGAAATGCATAAATTGCCATTATATCCCATCCGAACTAAAAACCTTAAACCGTATAAATTTATAAATTAAGTTTTTGCAGAAAAAGGTGTATAAATCCAGGCAATTTGGTGAACTACACAATTTCGATTCAGTACAAAATTTCCTAGTTAACCTGGATCTAGAATCGAAGTGAAAAAAACACAGCTATATGTAACAAAGTGAAAATTGTGATGAACACAAGAGTTAAGACCTCAGATATATGTACAGCCTATGAATACATTTAAGCTTTATTTAGTGGTAGCTAGAGAAATAAAAAATGTTAATATCATTAGAAGGATCATCGCTATTTTTAGTTTAAATAACTAGAAACCTGCCTCCGAGTACCTTCTGCTTTGGATGCAAGTGTTAATTGAAATTGTTGATTTATAGAACGTATGTCTAAAAATGCGTGAAGAAAGATATTTCGAAACTATTATAACGATTATAACGTAATAACATTTGAAGGACTAATTTTTATAATTACCCCAAGCTGTTCCTTTATGCAATTAACACTAGAACTACCGGCGCGCATGTCTGTAATTTTAACAACTTTCTGCACCCTTAATTTAATAAGATTTCAAATTTAAATAAATAATTATTAATGGAAAAAGGTTTTTGAACATGTCGTAATTTTCAGTTCATGGCATAAATCAGAAGAGAATATCAAAAATATGCAATTTAATGAATGAAGGAATTGAGTACCAGTTAAATTGACTGGTTTTGGTAGTTCTAATGTTAAATAAAATTTAAAAAGCAAGCATATCTAGTTAAATTTTAAAATTGTTATTCAAACTTTATTCTATTTATAACCAAGTGATCTACTTTATTACTTCCTGCATTTTTAAGGTATAGAAAAAATTTTTATTTAAACGAAATGATTACTAAAATCTATTATTATCTAAAAATATTAAAATCCACTCATAATAATATGCATGTGTCGTTTTAAATTAAAATTAATCATAGTCATAGTCATAGTCATTTATTTTGGCTACATCATCTCACGGCAACCCAAACTAATGGGCACTGCACGCTTCAACAACTGGTGCTCTATTAGTAAAAATTTGTTATGATGTTGTATCTACCAATTTTCCATGCGTTGCACAATAAATTTATTTTCAGCTCTAAAATAATCAAATGAATTTAAAAAAGAGGCAAAAAAGACATTCTTACGTTACACCATGCGCGATAACATTTGAGAAATAAAAGTTCTGCCATTTATTTATTGCGGTTTTGACTTTGATTTGATTAAATTAACCCATATGTTGGCCCGGTCGTGTCCTTCAGCAGCGATCATGGTCTAATTGAACGTCTTTAGGTATACTTTCAATCGCATAGAGGCACAGAAAGAACCATAGTGGAACAACAGACGTGACTCTAAAAGTAAAGAGCTTTAAGACAATTTTCTAGACTATCTGTTATTGGATGGAAATCTAGTTCCTTACTGAATTAATTATAATTAATCTTCGTCAAATGTTTTTGTTTGTGCTTGATTGCGGTGTCAATAAAATCTGTTAAAATTTTATGCCCATCCAAGTAGAATAAACCATATTACGTAATGCTGGTGACATCAGATGCTTTATTTTGGTGTTTCTGAGATGCCTCCGACGACGCATATTCCGGTTTTAGAATAAGATTTAGACAAGAAAAGCTGCATATTCTATACAAGTGGGCGAGGGTGAGTGGTGCAAGATCCTCTTGACTAAATCGGTTTTAGCACTTTTAGACATTTTTAAATAAAGTACTTATAGAAAATAAAATTTATTGCAGTGGGAAGCATCTCTAAATGGGTGCCATTGTGCTGGGAGGAAATAAATTTTTTAAAGATCTTTCCTTTCTAAGCTTAAGAAGTCGTGCTTAGGTGTGAAACAAGGTTAAACATTTTGGTGCTTAAAAGTTGATTTAATTGAAAAAAAATGGTTTTAATAGCCATAAGGAAGTAAAGACAATAAGAGGACATTTTTGTTGATTTATTACTTGAATTAATTGTAGTTAATTTCTTGCAATTATCGGACAGAGCAGAATTGATACAATTGCTGCCTACACCGATTGCAGAAAATTGAAAGTTGTTAGCTTAGCGTTGCACCCGCAAATAATTGCTTGTCTTATTTCTAATTAATGGGAATTAATTTTGCAATGGATAGTGCTCTATATTTAGACCGCGAATTAATCTACGGCACGAGAACGCAGTAATAAATTAAACCAAATATTTAATTACATATATTCTTTCGGTATTTTATTCTGGTATGTGTTATTAATTTAATTATTTGAGGATTCTATCCGAATGTAGTTTCTTAAAAAAGACTCTGTGAAAAATTTAGAATTGCACTAATACGCAACGTTTCACAGATAAGGAAATAACCAAAGAGTTACCTAAATTGCAAGCCGTCCAGCGTGAGATAAATACGCTGGAGAACGTCTTGTAATTTAGTTACACTAACTCTAAGAAAACTTGATTTCCAACCAGTTTATCACATAAAATACTTGATAAAATCAAAGCCATTGAGCTACCAAAAAGGAACACTACTTGTAAAGTTATTTGAAATTTTCAGCACGTCTTTGCTAGTCCGCTTTAGGTAGAAACAGTTTAATCATAACTAAATCGTAGAAAGTCGAATTGAATTTGGCACATTCTGATCGTAGTTCAAACACCTTTTGAATATTTTACAGAAACATTTTTATTACATGAGTGCATTTTAGAAAGTCGAAGAATTTTAAAATGTTATTTCATGTTCCCGCCAAAAAGCACCCATTGAATTTGCCCAAGATATAGTTTTAAATTCGACAGTTTACAAATCCACACTAGCGCGGAACCGACCCTTAACGAAAATTGCTGTTTTTAGTTTTCGTCTATGTATTAGGGGGCTCTACTTTATCAAAGGTACTCGTATGTCATTTTAGGGACTTGGATCCTATACTTGATCGTAAATTAGATTTAAAGATTTTAAAACATATTAAGTACGTAATTAGTAAGTGTAATTCTTTGCTATGGAAATATTTATAAGACGATGGGACCCTTATATCCTTAAAGCATTATACATACGGTTGGTTAGACCATTTAATGAATATGGTAGTGTAGTATGGTCCCTGTTTTATTCCGCACATATAGCGCGAATCGTATCTATAAAAAGATAATTTCTCCGCTTTGCTTTAGAATAATTTGCCATGGCAGAATCTTTTCGAGTTGCCCTGTAACGAGATTTTTCTATTCAGAAGTTTCCTCATAGTGTGATAGCGGACTTCTTTAAATCGGCACGAATTGGTGCATTTACTCCAATGAAAAGTTTTTATCGTTCGTCTTTTGAATATTTTTAAATTTCATCGAGACATGTGAGGTACTGTTAAAAAGCTAATAATGCATACTTTTTAACAAAATCTTGGTTGTCGTATTACTGTGTTTTGAACAGAAGTTATTACGTTTTGTATGAGCTCATATCTCTGCACACGCGAAAATATTTCAGACGTTAAAAAAGTGGTGAAGGAGGGATTTTAGGAAAAAATTGCTCATCGTGAACGTTGATCACAACACTGTAAGGAATCGATTGGCTTATATTGGAACATGTCTTTACGAATCACCCTGTATATTTTGTGAAAAAATTCAAAGTAACATTCCCAAGGCAACACTGTTACTCATATTACCTAAAAATTAAATTAAGATATTCAAATTTTAAACTTTTAATAAAACTATCATTTCCTACAACCACAAAAAAAACAAACATTAAAAATAATCCCAAAAAAGGCCAACTTGTCGAACTACAAAATAAAATAAAAAAACTGATTAAATGACTAATGAACTTAAGAACACAAAAAAAATAAAACAAAAATGTAATCCGAGATGTTCACTAACCGCACCTTAATTATTCAAGTTTCTTGTTTTAGTGCGTGTTCTCTTTTCAAAATATTTACACTTTTCGCATTGAGACTGATTTCACTTTCATAATAAATAAATTTTTATAATTCGCCACTTACCTAGCAAGGATTGTGTTGCTCCCTTGTTTTTAAGTATTCCCTTTATATCTGTTAAAAATGAATCCTTTTCCGGTTAACTAAGTAAACGATAATCACAGCCAGGTAGCAACTTTGATAGAATCACAACACTGAATGTTCGGAATGATCAGTCCAAAATTTTTAACTATTAATTAGGTGATCTTTTCTCTTTTATTTTATTTATAAGAATTGCAGTCCTTGTTCGAAATTCGTTAAATTCGTTAACGTCGGAAGAATCAGAAAAGTCGAAGAGAGAGCACGAAACTAAGCGGAATGTGCTAAGATAGTCGACTGAAGTCGATATGGGAAATTTTAAGGTGATTTTTAGCGGCAAGAATCGTTGGAACAAGCCGAACTGCGGCAACTGTGGAACTGTCGAAGCATTTCGTAAAGCCACTTGTCGCCGGTGATCCTCCCCCTCCACGGTACCCCGAACAAAAGCTTCAAAAGTAGAAGAAAAAGCCCCACGATATGTTCCAACGCCAACGGCAACCTCTACGACGGAAAAAAGTTAAGTAGAAGCCGGCGGCTGCGATATGTGGGGCTTGTTCGGAATGATGAAAACTAAACAAACCGCTCTGACTAAGACCCCCCCCCCCATCGGGGAGCTTCTTTACGGCGATTTTAACAAGCGACTTAGTGCGTTTCACACCTCATACCATCCGCTTTCACATATGCAGACCGTAAAATGCTACTATTATTTTTCACGGTCTTATTTCTACGCCTAACAGCGCTATTGCGTGAGAGGAACATTTTTAAAGCTCCCCCGAGCTTTACGGGGTGTTTTTACAAAACCAAATGAGGTAATGTGACTTTTTGTCTACTCCTACACCTTGGACGGTTTCCTCTAGCTACCTCAAATTCGGGCGGATTTTTTAATAGACTACTCATGCATGAGGGAGTTGTTCTGTGCTGGATGACGTACCTCAAGTAAAGTTTGTGGTGAAACTGCCTCGAAGGTGGATGAGGGGGTGGTTAATGATTTTGTTAATTTAAGAATATCTGTAGATCTAGATGAACCTCTATGGGGATATCTATCTGAAACGGGCTTTATTACTAAACGGTGTATAGACATAAATACAATAATACCCCATTCGATATATGAGCCGTTTATTTTGAAAATGGCATACACATGTTGACGGCAAATTTTGAGAGGATTTACTTGTTACCTCAAGTAACGTACTTTAATTTTTCTCAGGAGGTTTATAATAATAATAACGCCTAACTAAATTCACCACCATCGATGGAACCCTTATAGAACTGTTTTAGACCTTTTTCTCGAAAACAACGTAATATAGAAATTTAAAATTTGACAGAGTGTTAAGCCTTTTGAATTTTTAATGGGGGTAAGTTGGATCCCCCGAAAATAAAGATCTACATTCAAGGATTTCAAAAACATCAATTTGTTTGCCCAAAAATTATTGGTGACAAAAATATACGACGTGCCTACTTAATCTTCGAAATTTCGAAATTTCCAAGGTTAGTAGGAAGGTAAAAGTTCAGAGATTAAGAGCAAAGGCTTTAGTCCCTGTCCGTATTATAAATTTACTTCCATATAATTCGTACTTATAATACTTAAGTAAAAGTATTATAGAATTGATTGCGTTGGTCCTTTCTGGTGTTTGTGTCTGGGACAACTAGAGCTATAGCCGAACTGGTGAGATCCACTCATTGTCGTAATTGAAACACTCAGCTCATCCATATTTTGAAAGTTTCTTATTTTAAGTAATCCCCATCTTCTAAAAATTATTTCTGCTTATTTGAGGAAGACACAAGAGTTTTTCGTTCCCTTCCTCCAAGTGCAATATGATCGTTTTTATCATTCAAAATGAGCTCATTAGTAAATCTGATAGTAATTTTGTATTCTACTTATAATTTTTCTTAAAATTAAAGGAAAAACTTACCGATCTCACTGTTTCAAGTAAAGCAAACAAAATCTTACAATTAGTACAAAATTAGATTTTCTGCAGTTTCATGTCGCAATAAAATAGTTATAAAGACTGCATAAACTTACCATCTAAAATTTAATTGGTTACTAAAATCCATTTTAATATGTGGTACCACTTAACCTTTGCAGCCGTTCGTTTTTGCGTTCTTCCAAAGTGTTAGCAACGATCGCTAAAAAACTAGGACAATTCCTTTCTGATCGGCCATCGAAGAAAAACTTTTGACCATATTAAGAAAATTGAAAGAACTGACCAAACGATTCAATTGGGCCTCTCGTTTCCGACCAAAACTACAAGACAATTACCAAGTAAGGTGGCAGCAAGGCTAAAAAATTATCTTGATAATATTCGTCCAAGTTAAGATGGAAGTAAACGAATTTCACGTACTATCGAAAGAAAACAATCGACCTAACGATTACCGGTTTATCAAACCGAAAGTTCCGGTAGTCACTTAAATTTTCAATATTTTTTTTTAAAGAAAAGCGCACATCTCTTGTGTCGTTTTCTTTCAGCTCCCAGTCGGTTAGAGGTCAAAACGTCTTTTAAGGAAAGACAAGATCGACTCCCGTGAGTCAACTGCGCACGGGTGACATGGATTCGTAGGCTGTCGCATGTAAAACGCCTCGTTTTGGGTGAGTAGTTTTGTTTAAGTGAAAATCTCACCAAATGTGATTTTGTTTTTTTTACAATACGAGCCCGATCTCTCGAGGATCTGTCCTCGGATCGGTTTAGCATAATTTTATCTGTGTCTGAATTATTGCGATTTTTCCGCCGTCTATCCACTTATAGCTTAAGAAAGTTATTTATTACTTACCACGACCGTGTCTGATCGTTTGAGATCAGAAACTCCAGCCTGCGATTGGCTTTCACATGTCTCGCAGGTCAGTTTTGTGTGTCCGCTGCGTTTTAGTTTTCATCTGAAAATGCGTCTCTGTGTGATTCCAATTAGCGTTTAATGATTTTTACGTTGATGGCTTTATGTCGGCAGAGTTGCTAATGAGCTGCTTCTGTTTAAAAAGTATTTAAGCGACCTGGCGCCACGATCATGTTTTAATCTTAATCGTTTCAGGAAAATAAAAAATGACCCAATTTCCTATTCATTTGCGAAGTACACGAAAGCTGTATTTCTCGAACAACCACTTGACTGTCTGTTTTAGCATTCAAGGCACCTGAAGTGCATATTACTTATTAAAGATTATTGCTTAATTACTTGGAAAAGTAATGTTCTTCATTTGTTCGCCTTCTACTACGAGAACACCATAGAAGACCATAACACAGTAACACCAAAACTCAAACTGTACAGAGACCGACTTTCACTTAAAAATAACTGACAATCTTGGCTTTTTGAAATAATTTCCTAACTTCGGCGATATGCCTATTTCTGTAATTGCGGTTTTATGCGATTTAAAGAGAAGGTCACATACTATAGGATAGTGTAAAAAAACTCGACATTGCAAGAATTTCAGCTGCAATGTTATGTTTTTCAGGTACAGATATGATAAATTAAAATTAAACATGACTAAAGTAATTTAAACTATTGCAGTAACATGCTAAATAGTTGAGGTGTTGATCTTTGCGTTACAATCAGACTTTGACGTCTGGTATCTGAAATGTGTGAATTTAATTTCAGCTTACCTCTTCGGGTTTAGGTGAGTTAAAAACAGTTCCACCTTTTGCTTAGCTTTTTATGCAAGGTGGGATATATTTCAACCCACTCATCCTCATACAGTTTAAGATTCTGCGTAACTTAGGATTCTGGCTTTTAAAAGCTTCAAAAAGTTAAAGGGACATGCCGGAGTTAAAACCTTTAGAATATCAACATTTTTGCTTGAAGGAGGAAGAACCCCTTGAATTAAAAAGTAATGTGTTAGTAATAAAATAACATCATAAAAATATATCATCAAAATTTAAAGTACTTCTAATATTACAGCCCATGAATGTGAATCGTATACAGAAACTTAAAAACCGTTTTTCTTAAAACTATGCTTTTAAAATTGGCAAAAGCGATAATTCAAAAAGAAATTTTACACCTTACATTTGGGGCTTATTGCTGAATTTGTCGGCGGGAATACGATTTCAGATTTCATTCACATCAAAAAAATTTTAGTTAGTATCCTAAATTCGCGTTCATAAATTGATTAGTTTGATCGGAATGCGCGAACAAACATGGTAAGAAAATAATTTCTATAAAAATGGGTGATACTGCATATTTAAGAAATATATGCCTCCTTCGCCCGCTCATCCAAATCACACTATTTTTATACACGACTCTGTACAAGTAAAATTTTATATATAGCGAAATACGAGAAATGTCGGGTTTTAACGATTTTTTACATAAGGGGGTGAAGTCTTTAATTCTTCACTCCTTTGATCAATTCGTCCCATTTTCAAATTTATCCGAGATTTTGCCGTACAGAATATTTGAGCCAAATTTGATCAAAATTGAGTAAGAATTAAACGATTTGCATGGCAGTAAATTAAAATATCGGATCTAATCATTTGCACAGAAGTTAACGTAGCCCCTATCCCTTAACCCCATTAACCAATTTTTTTCCATTAACGAATTTAGCCGAGATATTGTCCTAGTGATTGTATAGTCAAAGTTTGATCAAAATCGATTAAGATATACGGCCTCTATCGTGCTCACCACACTCGTTATATTCCACATTTGGACAGGGGGTATTTTTGTTGTATACGACATGAATTTTGGCATCATTATATCTAATAATATTTCATATATATTTTTATTATATTAGGTAAGCCGTTCTTAAAAAATAAAATTCTTATTTTCGCCTGATCGTATGATCGTTCCGGAGTACAACGCTACAAATCCCATGTCGAAATTCAAAATTTAGCTGTCGCAATAAGACTGATAGATGGAAAAGATGAAAAAATTACTCTGATATATTGAAATACATTTATTTCATGTAAATGTGTATAAACGTGCAAGACAATGACTTCATAATATCCTTACTGACGATCATATCTTGTCTCCTCTGTTAAAAACGTTCTGCTTTAGAAGCAAAAATTTTGGTAAAAATGCAATATACACAAACTTAGTCGAACATTTTGTATAAAATTGAGTACAAGAAGCCCATTTTGCTTTGTTTTTTCTTTTATGAATCAAAAAACGTAAGAGCCGATACGCTCTGCACACTTAAAAAATTTGACAAAATGCATGGCTAAGCAACAATGCGAGAATAATGTTTTTTTTCTCCTGCTTATTTTTTTTCAAAATTCTAAAAATGTACAAACAAAAACACATGAAATTATTTGGCTTTCTGGCAGTTTCTATGAATTCATTTGCAGCTGAACCTGGTAAGTGATTTGTTTCTTTTCTTTTTCTTTTTATTTTAAAGCAGATCTCTTCATTCTAGGGATTATTACAAATAGTTGCGGTAGTAATAGTAATTAGTAACTAATTAGTGTTATGTGATAATGCATTTCTGTATCTCATCGTAAAAAAATGGCAATGTTTATAGGAGGGCTATATTCAGTTTCTGTTCTTAAACCTGATTCATATTTTGATTTGCTGTTCTATATTGAGGTTCAATCCTTAAATTTTATAATTTTTGATAGTGCTCTAAACTTTATAATGGTAAACTTGATATAAATAACAAAAAAATGATACATTTAAAAAAAATAATTTGTTCGTTACTAAGCATTAAAGGTAAAATGTTTGGGAAAGAAATAAAATTCAAAAATTCTAGTTAATACCGATCTTGCGGCATTCAGGTGTAATCGAACATCTGTGCTATATGAGGAAGTAGTCTCCGAAAAGTGAAACCTCTTTGAATCGCTCACAGAATGGTTTGATTGATCTTATCTTTTTCTATTTTCATACACGTTTTTTTTTTGTTCCAACAATTAAAAACGAAATGTAAATTGAAGTAAAGTCCAAAAATTTAGGTATTTGTTATGAGAAAATAATCCATTTTTTCATTTCAAATTCAATCTTAATAAATAAGCAAAAAACATGTAAATTTTGAGCAATTTTTACTTATAATTTGGACCTTTATTATAAATTTGTGTCTATTAATCCGGCAGTACTTTATAAAATTTTTAACATCTTGCTTTTATGATTTTCATAAATTTGTTCATTTTCAAGTTGTGTTCTTTTAAAATTCTTTTTTTTTTAAGGCTGTCGTTAACGGCCTGTGACCCTACATTTTTTATTTAGAGGTCAAAACTTAAGACAATTTCCTCTAAATCATTTGCAGATACAAAAAGAATTTATTTAGATATTAGTGGAATAATAACGATCTATTTCAAATAATTTGAAATTATCTAAGCAATTAATAGAATAAATGGAAGCACTAAATTTATAGCTTTGTTTTTACAATTTTAGGAAAACAATTTTGAATATTCTAGTTATAGTCATATAATTTTTATTTTTATTCCAGGTACGCTGAGTAAGCTTAAGTTATCATCAAATTCGCATATTTAAAGTGGAAGTTAAGAAATAAATAGAAAGGTATAAAAGAAAAGAAAACACAAGAAATATTAAATTAAAATTTACTTTAATACATAAAGTAATATTTCATGTCTTACATTAATTACAAATAAAAATAAAATCGAGCTAACCGCAAATATTGCCAAAATCAGTTGCAGTCAATTAAAGACGCCGATGAGTGAGCCCACCGATTACAAACACACTAAAATTCAAATATATTACAAACGAGTTAAACAAAAAAATAATAGAAGAACTAAAAACATAAAAGCAAAAATGAGCAAGGGAGTAAATGAAAAATTAATGAAAAAAGTTTAGAGCACATGAGTCTGAGCTTAAAAAGTATCGCGATGTGTTATATCGCGTTTGCAAAAGAAAAATTCTTTTGCTGACTTACTCCTACACAGCTACTGGACACTCTTAATCGGGACATTCACTCATACATCACAAAATAATTACAGATACAATGAATAGTAATAATAATGAAAAACTTCATAAGGGTTGATCGTAAACTAAACTAGCTCTTTATAGCACTATATGCCGGGAGAGGCTCCTTTCTCGCGTGTTACTACCTAGATTTACTCTGTTAGACATTTTTTTTTTCGTTTTTTTTTTTTTACCTTTTATCAAAATCTTTAATTATCGTCTTAGGGTCCAAATTTGTTTATCTTATAAAAAGAAGCACGAAATGGAAAAGAATTTTGGGTAGTCTAGCCACAGCGTGGCGCTAGGTGGCCACGATACAAAAAATTTTTTACGCCTAGAAAGAAGATCTTTTGATAACCGTAGATCGAATGATGATGATGTTCTGCTCCATCTAGCGATGCTGGTACTATTCCATCGCTTAATCTGTGAGCGTTTGCGCTATCAGTGCTAGTTGCTCTTTCAGGACTCGGAATGATGGCCTATCTTCTGGATTGTGACACCAGCACTTCTTCATTACCTGGAAATTTAAATGAAACATTAAATCTTAACAAGTTTTGCTCACAGAACAGCAAAAAGGTGCTAGAAAAACCGTGCCTCGCTGATTAAAGTGATAGAAGCTTTTCTTACTTGATGAAGCCCAGCTTAAAATAAAAGTTATATAAATTAGCTCAAGCCTCGTATAAAAATTCGATTTTCTATATAATATAAAAAATTTTTCAAGTAATTATAAACTACGAACGTAAATCATCCGTGTGATGTGCATCAAAAGTATAATTAAGCGCGGAAAATAACTTTGCAACGATATCGAATACATCTAGAGTAATTTTTGCAAGAATATGCCTTTTTTATGAGGAAATTGAAGGGTTATTATATAGGCTTGGAATTTCTGATTAGTTGTTAAGTGAATTCACTAAATTTTTACTTTTAGGAACTTTAAACACGATAAAGAAGTTATAAAATACTATTCAAAGTTTTAAAAATGTTTGATTAACTCATTCTTTAAAATGAAATTCATAAAAATCGCACTTTTTTGTTCGCCTAAAGATATTGCTCCCCTCGAGTTTACTGAAACTTAACCATTATAATAAAAATCATATATTTGTCTGTATAACTTGAACCCTTTGCGGACGAAGCTGCTCGTTAAGCGAGCGCCGCTGTGGATGAGAAGTATTGGAGCGCGCAGTAAAAAAAATATGTACGTTAAACCTTTGCGTTATAAACACGAAATTATTATATAAATTACTACAAAATTATAAACAAACAATAAACGAACAACAAACAATAATACGACTTGCAGCTATGAACTAAATTGGGCGGTTATATGCCGACACTCGTCCGCAAAGGGTTAACGTCTGTTTGTACTGATTTTACTACGCACTCGTATTTATTTTTGAATGCGGCGATGAAAATTAATAAAGTTAACACATCAATTAAATTATAAATTATTCCCTTATATTCGAAGTAAGGCCTTATATATGTAGTTTTGTAAAAAGAAAATTTCCACAGCTGCATGGAGGCATTAATTTCATGCTTATAAAAGAAATTCATATGCTAAAAATCGTTTTGAATGAAATAACAATTTTGCTAATTTTTCCTTATATTCAATTGATTGTTTCCTTTTTTTTGACTAATATTTGTTTTTATATAGTTTAAGAGCAACAAAAAACTGCGCGTGATGTAAAAGTAACGAACTCTCGCTGATACCGTGACCATTTGCCGATGGTATCAGAAGAGCATTAAATGCCTATTAAAAATGTAAATGAATAGGTCTAAAATATAAATTGGTATCAATCAAATATATTCATAAATATTGGCTGCCACAAAAAAATTCGGTAGCTGCAGAATGTCCTAAATGGGTACCTATTAAACAAACATCTAAAATTAATATAAAACCTAATTAAAATAAATTTATAGCATTTTTGCCCTTTAAGAATTATACCCCAAATATCTTAATAATAATTTCATGTTAAAGTAATTTTATTGCTGTATTTGTAGCAATTTTATACAACTATTAAAAATAGGTGGTCGATTTGGAATTTCTTTTTCTTTTTATTTTATTATTATAACAAAATCTTAGTTTTAAAATTAAAATACGAAATGTACTGAACTTACATCATAAATTTCCTTGGCACAGGACTTTGGTTTTTCTAGAATAATTCCACGTTGAACGCGCTCAACAACTTCAGTGTTCTTTAGGCGACCATATGGCATCTTTCCACAAGTAAATACTTCCCACATTAATACTCCTATCGATTGAAAAATTAAAATATTTTAATTATAAACATGTTTTACTTAAGCAAATATTGCAAAAATTTACCATATGCCCAAACATCACTTTTAGATGAGAACCGGGTATAGTTCAAGACCTCAGGTGGGGCCCATTTAATGGGGAATTTTGTGCCGCCAGAACTCGTGTATTGATCATCAAGTACGTATCGGGCCAACCCAAAGTCAGCCACTTTCACTACGTTTTCAGATCCGACAAGGCAGTTGCGAGCGGCAAGGTCACGGTGAATGTAATTGTGTCGTTCCAAATATGC
This sequence comes from Philonicus albiceps, assembly GCA_963969385.1. Lineage (NCBI taxonomy): Eukaryota > Metazoa > Arthropoda > Insecta > Diptera > Asilidae > Philonicus > Philonicus albiceps. The sequence goes on from OZ017775.1 coordinate 31,071,593, forward strand.
CATACCTTTGCTTACCTGAAAGGGTTTAAAGGAAGAGAAATGAAAATTTACAATCTGGAGAAAATTTTATTTTGCTACTTACTTGAATACACATGTCTAGGAGGAGGCCCATATTACCGATCAAAGATTGTTCGTGCCGTCGTAAATAGTTCAACAGGGATCCGTGCTTCATGTATTCAGTGACAATGTAAATTGGCCTATGCTTGGAGCAGACACCGTACAGCTGGACTAAATTTTGATGCTGAAGTTTTCTATACGAACAACGAAATATCCAATTTATTTCAAATTGAAAAAGATATAAACCGGAGAAAGACGCTTACGTCATGACTTTTGCTTCCTCGATAAAATCGTCCTCAGACATGGTTCCTTCTTTCATCATTTTGACTGCTGTATCTATGGAACCTCGCCACTTGCCTCTTCTCACAACACCGAATTGTCCGGATCCGAGTTCCTCCAACAGCATCAGTTCCATCGGGTGAATTTCCCATTTATCTAATAATAAGCAACATGAATAAAAATTCGACAAAGGGATAAAAAATGAATGTGCCACCCACATACCATGCGACAATCCAGCAGTCGGGGGAACAGGTCTATCACAGGGAGATGACTTCAGACGACAGGCCAGGCCTCCGGAATTGTGTCGGTGGTAGTTTATCAAATCGGGAATGGTTTCACAGCAGTGCTTCTCCGACAAGTAGTATTCACCGCGAGCGTTTTGCTTAATGTGATAGTGCTTAACATGAGATTGCGGACTGTAAGGATAATTCAAATTAACATTTTGAATTTTTTTTTTCTGAGAAATTACTTACACTTTGGTATGGAGTGAGAGAGTATATAATCCTTTTGTTGACGATTTTCTAACTACAAAACAGCCTTCTTTATCACCTTGTTTAAGTAAGGACTCGGCACGCTGACGAGACATGTCCCCCACGTACCAACTGAACAAGGAAATTAATTTTAGTAACCTTTTATCCTTTAGATTAAAACTTTTCAATTAAACTTACTCGTATCGTTCCAGGCCAAGTAACGCTTTTGGTTTAACATAGTTGCTAGGAATATAACCAATGTTTCCATGCTGGTCTTTTACTTTCCACCAGTGCTCCTGGGAGTCATCAATTACTTCATATTCGGCATTCTAAAAATTAATTAACAAAGTTAGGAGAAAATGGAAAGCACCAATAATTAATTAATTGCCGTAGAGAATTTGAATAAGTACCTAACTCTGAATACGTTTTAAAATATTTAGTTTGTTTTAAAGTACCAATTAGCGCTTCTAGTTTTATTGTAAAGGCTATATATCCTATGATACTCCAAAAGCTGATTTTAAAAATATACATATAAATTTATTTTATTATATTTTAAAGGTATTTTTATTGATAACAAGTTTAAATTCAAATTAACATTGAAAGGAAAAATCTACCTTTATTTAATTAATAAAAATTCTTTGGTTATGATGGGTATATTTATGGAAAACTTGTTTACTGTTTACCATTTATTTTTCTATTGTATCAGTTCGATTTGAAAGCCAAACTCAGATTTAACGTTCTTATCATCGAACTAGAAACTATTAGACGAACCTTAATAAAAGCTGGCTTAAAGGATCGAAATAAAACAAAAAAAACCACTACTTACTTTAAGTTAAAAACAATTTCATTAAGATTTTGCCAAGATATATAGAAATTTACTAAAATGAATTGGGGTGGAGTTTTATTCTTAGATGAGACTAAAATTAGAAGGGAAAGTATAGAGAATATCATCAAATTGGCAACAATCTGCTAAGACATTATCTTTCAAATTCAATACGATAACGATTCGAAGCATACTGTTCGTGCTAACCGATCTGAACTTTTAGACTGGCCTCCAGAATCCCCTGACCTGAATTTTATAAAGCATCTTGTGACAATGTCTAAAATAAAAATTTGCAATTGGAAAGTGCTGGAACTTATTAAAATTATAGTGAAACTTTGAATATTCCACTTTTTTAAATTTTTACTTGAAGCAGAGCAAATTAATACTTTGGTTGGAAATTTACAATAATCAAAATGATTATTTTATTTATTATAAATCAAAATTTCACATGTCTTTAATTTAAAAGATACACCTGCTGCATGATAATTTAATCAACATTTGTTTCATGTTCATTTCACAAAAATTTATTCAGTTTATAAAATTAAAGTTATTACAGCCCTATCACTTTTAACGAAAAATTTGATTACACCACTAAAAATTTAAATTCGTCATGGTTGACATCATTTGAATTCGTCTCAACTTATTAATAACTTGTTATCTTTTATTAGTTAATAACTTGAATTCATATAATAAATTTTTCCATAATTTAGCATTGTTTTATGTTGTGGCATTATCAAATTAATTAGCTAGCTAATGTGGTAAAAAAGAAGTTTTCATAATTAATAATTTTTATCATAAGCGATGTCTTAATATTTTTGTGTAATTAGTAAATTTTTTATATGTGTTGTTCTATTTTTATATTTTACAAATTTGAAGGTCAAAAGTGACACCATAAAGTAGAATGACCCACTTAGGAAAATATTTCAAAATATCTGCTCTGTTATTATTTTTAATAAATTGTTTACACGTAGATAGATGTTATTGACAGAAAACCATACCGCCTCCAATTCTGATGTATTTAAATTGTTTTTTTGCGGCGTAGTGTCAATGAATTTCACATCGCACAGCCGTTAGTGTAGGTGGTATTGGTCTTTTGACTCTGCAGAACATAAATATACAAAATAGAAACTAAACTATCATACTAAATCTGCTTTGAATCGAACAAAATGATTCACTGTCATATGCAAATTTTATGGATTGAATATACAGTTGATGCTATTAAGTCCAAGTCCAAGTAATATTAGAATGCTTTTAGCATTAACTAATTATTACCTCTTAATTATTAACGTCTGCTACACGCGCAACTCCTGATTTACTGCAAAATTATGGAAAAAGGAACCAATAGACGTTATCTTAAATCACATAAAATTTTGATTTATAGCAGAACTGAGAAGGGTACTATTAAGCAGGTTTAAGAGAAGGCAAGCAACCGCAAGAACTATTTGTTCTGGTCATTGTCTATTGTTTAGATACGTTTGTATGTTTTGCAATTATCGCAATGAGGAAAAGCTTAAGCTTCCCTTATAGTATAATTGGGGATTATTTTGTCATGGGAAACTAAAAGGAAACACCTCAACTGCTTTTAAAGGAGGAATTTAACGTTGAACAATGTCTGAGAGAAATCTTAAAGTTTACGATAGTAGCAGCCCCTTATTTAACGCTTTGTACTATCAACTTTACCAGAACGAAACGCTTATTCTCACGGTACGTTTTGATTTCATTGTTCTCGCATTTCTTAATTCAGGGCGCATATCATGTTTATAACTGATTTTTATATACGTACATATCTAGGAATTTTCTTCAATAAAAAAAAATCTAATTCAAATTTACTCAATAAACGAAATTAAGGTTAGCATCATTGCATGATCAGTCGATCTTGGCTGAGGATGCAAATAAGCGTCCGAAACTCAATTAAAAACTTATTACCGACAGTGAAATTCATTTAAATGCACGTCAATCATCCAGAAAACGAATTATCTAGCTAATTTTTAGTAGTTACCTTTTCTAATGATAAATCACCTCCCTCGATGGCTTTGAACGGATACAGCGCAACGACGATCTTCACAAAATGTGAGTTGTCCTGAAAGTGAATAAAAACAAAAACAAAAAATAATAAAAGTTAATTAGTTAAACTGGCTTTATCAGCTGCTAGTTCATAAAATATAAAATTAATTAAACCCCATGTCAAATTTAACAATTAGGAACAAATGAACTTGGAAGATGTGCAACTCTGCGAAACCTTGGAGGGAGTTACGAATCGCTGATAAAATTGATATAATTTGCCCGTCCTCCAGATATGCGACACAAGGCTGATGAGAACTTAATCGTTGTTTAATCTCCGGGAATTGAAAGGTCTTTCAGGGAATGAAATTGACCGTATTCAAAGTGCGTGGGCTGGAGTGGTGTAATATTGATGGGAGAAAAAATTTGTTATTTTAATGAACCTTCGTAAATTGATGGACGTTGGTTTATAAATTGCCATCATTATGAGTTCATTAGAGCTGCTTTTTAAATATCATACGCTAAAGACTCTTTTTTATTTTTTTGCTTTTGTTAGCTCCTCTTGTGATCAGAAATATTAATCTTGATTGGGCGGACTTTCAGGGCTTTTCCTGGATTATTTTTAAATTAGCAAATATTTTACGAAAATGTAGTAAATAGCAAGGATTTTCTTAGCAATTTAAATTCCAAAACTAAATGCTTAAGTCAATTATGATTGAACAGGTGGATAATTTTAAATAGCAACAAAGAAAAAATAATAAGAATTTAATAAGATAAGATTTAAAATTAAAACTTGAAATTTATGAATAGTGCAAACAGAAAAAAAACGTCTTAAAAGCTTCCATGCAACTTAAGATATTATTTCAGGTTTCTCTTTAAAACCCGTTATATGGATAGTTTATAACAGTGAAATTTCCACCACAGAACACTAATAGAGATAAAATTTAATTAGATAAGTAACTACTTTAAATTTAATTTTTTCTCAATGCTGGAAAAATATACCCCTATATATTCTAAGTTTTTAAGATATCGATGCAAAACTATAGTTGAAAAGATATCGTTTATACATCAGAAATACTACACTACTTGCATGGAAAACAAATGTAACTTTTGGAACAAATACAGCACGTAATACCGAGCACTTTGAATACTTTCAATATTCTGCATTACTTAGAAATTCACATCCGACGCAGTCTATGTTCATGAGAGCAATTTATTATTATTATTATATTGCAATTCAGGTCCGAACTTAACTGGCATTAAATGATCAAAGCTAAAAGAACAAATAATATTTAATGCATCATTACCCCCCACTCTCCTACCAGAATTATCAAAGGTTCTCTAATTGAAATAATGTAAATAACAATGTCATATATAAATTTAATAAATACCTAAATAAAACAAACTTAATCAATTAGGTATGCGAATTATGCAATAATTTATAGAGTTATCAAGTTCATCTGAAAGTAGTTAATTGGATGTTATGTAATGTTTAAATGGATAATACAAATTAATTAGTGCTTGCAGCTGAACTTCTATGTCAATGCAGATGGTTTTGTGTTCTTAAAATTAATAACGACAAGAAATCTATTGTTTAACATCATTACGGATTTACCCAACTTGTTAATTGTGATCGCATTTACTATTAAAATTTCAGTACATCCGTCAGGTGTTTAAAAATTGCTTGTTAATTTTAAATGTGCTTTCGATATTTGAAAATTTAAGATGATGATCCAATATACCATTACCAATCAACATTTATATTTCTAGGGTTTTCCATTCAAACGAACCCTTAAGGGTTTCTAATGAGTATCTTATAAATTTTAAATAACAGTGGCGGAAGAAATTCAAACTCAACTCAACTCTTCTCAACTTAAAGACATAGACACAGAGAAATTTTATTTTGAACAGGTTGGAGCTACGTATCACACAACACGTGGGAACGTTGAGTTGTTGAGATCTAAGGTTCCAGATAGAGTAATTTCACGTAATAGTGACATAAACTGGTCCACCTAGGTCGTATGTATTCAACCCATTAAATTACTTTCATTTAGGTTATTTAAAAAGCATGTCTGTCTAGAGAAGCCAGTAAACTACTTAAAAACAACATCCGGAATGACATTAATGAATTAAAGCCTTTATTATGTGAGAAAATAATTTAAAATACATGTAGATGTGCCCGTGGTGGACATTTGAATGATGTAAATTTTCACATATAATTCTCATCAACCATACTCTTTATCAAAATAGACAAAACTCATAAAATCTAAATATTTACATATCTAAGCGCCAATTTTGATGGGCCATGTACTTTAATTCGGTCAATTGATTGCGTGTTGATAAAGCTCTGGTACGGAACCTTGAATGCTTGATCTTCGCACCCCTAACTTTTTAATCTCTATTAGGAGTAACAAACAAAAAATACTTAAAGTCTACAGTATTTTTATTTCGCTTTATAAGAATCCTGTAAAATCTTTCATACTCTCACGACCATTCCCAAATTTTAGCTTCTGTTTTGGGCGTATTAAACCAATGTCTGTTTAAAACAGAAAACATAACTCCCAAAAATCGCGGACAAACTGAAGTATGTAAAAAAAAAGGTATGATAAAAAAAGATCACATACAAACCTTTGCTTTAGAGTTGGGAGTGCCGGGGGTGGGGATCCCTCCAGGCATGTTGCTATCACAATGATTCGTGGTGCTGCCGTTCGCAATGGTGGTTGTCTTAAAAGTCGAAACGGAAGACTGCTAAATGCAAAAAAGGATGAAAAAAATTGATCAAGATGCAATGCAAAATAAAAAAGACTATAAAGTCATTTCCTTACCTGCGGATGGGACGAGGTGGGCGTCGAACTGCCTAAACTGCCCGAACTATTATGATGCAAACTAAATTGGCTGGTAGAATTCGAATTAGGACTTATGCTCCGTGTCGAATTCTGGGCGGGGGAACTTCCTGTGCCTGGAAAGAGTAACAAAAGAAGACGGGTACGACATTAAATTAGCGTCTTTCAGCAGAAAATTCTTTCAGTTAAAAATAGATAAATGTTTCCATGGGAATTTAGATTGGTCGAGGGATAAAAATGTTTTAAGTCAAAGGCGTTTCTTACATTTTTTTTTTATCTTAGGAATTTTTGCAAGTTTCCCATGATACGTAGCAGATGAGAAAGGAAGTTAACCATTTTATCCAGAAGGTGTATGAAAAAAGTCCAAACTCAAAATCCATAAAAATTCCAGCAAAATTGTCTTCCAGTAATAAAATTTGACATGAAGAATATTCCGTGGTAGACTGAGTCGCGGAAAATGCCAGAATAAGAATGGATCGCTGTGTGAGAATCAGTCGAGGAATTTGTTTGGGGGACGTCCCTTTTCGACAGCGTTAATTTATACGACGAAAAATATTCAATTAAGCTGAGAACGAATTGAGTTAAGTCGACTATATTAAGAGGTGAAGATGTCGTCATAAGAAAAGCGACCACAATTTTATTCTGTAGCTAAATGACCTCTTTGATTAAGTTGATGCAGACATATAAATCATTTGTTCGGATCAACATGACCAACTACGTTCGATTATGAGTCCAATTTGCGTCTTTCAATCACAATTTTTTAGTAGAAACATATTTCACAATTTAGCAACTATTAATTTTGCATCACTAGTAAAAATACACTAGATATAAATTTTAAAAATTAGTAAGAATAGTATAATGATTGAAAGCGACCTAATTACGACGTTATTTGGTCATTTGAGAAAGGAATCTTGAAGTACTTAGAAGTTAGACGGAAAAAGTTATTCATATTACTTATTTTTAGGATGAATTCTAGTTTTTGTAATTAAAGCACCAACCTTGCAGGAGATATATTTTTCCAGTACTTTTTATACAATTACATTATACCTCGAATAGTTCAATATTTGTGAACTGTAGAATGAAAAGTTCCTTTGTAACGAATTTTCTTTTCTTTTTATCTAATAAACAATTTTTGCAGCTCTATAGCACTTATTTTTTAAAGGTTTAAGGTCTAATTCTAGCTAAAACTTCGCCAGAAATGTACCCTTCTTTATTTTTAAATACAGCTTAAATTTCCTAAATTTATAAATGCTTATTAAATTATCCACAATTGAATTAAATTAGTATTGTATTGTGTTCTTTCATAAATACAAACTGGAAATAAGTCGAATTAGGAATTCTTTTGTCCACTGCTTTAAGAATCCGAAAATTAATTTAGAAGACAAATTATAAAAATAAATATCATGCATTATATCACAAAAACTAAACTTGTATTTTTATATTTGCTACGCATCGGTATTTCTATTATTTTTTAAAAAATATTATAATTAATGATCGAATTTATTGGGCTTTTCATAAACCAAAACTAAATGAATTCTCCTATTATTTGTGTGACAAGTTTTTCTTTTTGAAAAGTTAGCCATTCTAAATATCAAGTACAAATTTTTTATCACCATCAGAGGTCGGAAGAGTTTGGACCGGTTAAACGAGCTTACATTAAAGCAAATTAAAAAGGTTAATACTCTTAAAAGAGCCCGTAATAAAAAGACGTTAATCTTCACTGTCCGACTTTACAAGTGTTGCTTTAATAGTTTTTATAGGCCATGGTCAATCACATTACAAATTATTTGACCGCATTCCGATAAGTGCACTAAATGCGATTCTACTCTTTTGGTTTTCTATTATGCAACTAAATAGGTTAAATTTTTATTTGATTTATTGCTATGAATTGTTGAATTCAAAACATTTACTTTCCTATTTTATTGCCAGTCCAAATTGCATTCCATTTGGAGGACTTGGATCATGGAATTTTAAAACTGCAATAGTTTTCTCACAACATTCTCAGAGTTAAACCCATACCGGTAATATTGCTTAATTTTTATAGATTTTTTCTTTGTTTTCATAGATTACAAATTTGAATATGAATTTTTAGTATTCTCATAAGAAACTCTAATATATAAAATCTTACATGTAAAGAATCTGCTTCATAACAAACTACATTACTAAGATTTCGATTGCAATAGGTAGTTAGTAGTTGACCCCACGTTATTTAAGCTATCGAAACTTCTGAGGTTTTCTTTAAAACCTTTAACTCATCAAGGAGTACTTTGACTCTCTGATTAATTAATTAGGGAGGGTTCATAATCTCTACACCCAACCTTCTGAACCCTATTGCGGTGTTGGTACTGGTTTTATCGAAATCAAAAATATTTGTTCAATTCAACTCTTGAAATTTGTCGTAAAAATGCTGGGAAAGTGAAAATTGTAAACTGTTGAACTATTTATGAGTCATGTAGATATATCTCCGGTAGTATTGTAGAACAAAATATTTTTGGTTTTTGAAATTCTGATCCGAAAAGATAAATTTTTACAAACGTTTTTTGTGCAGGGTGTAGAATAGTCCACTAGATCAAGTGTTTTGAATTTTTTAATTCAACCATATATGGGGCCATATATGTACGAGTTTTATGAAAGTTCAAAATGATTATTATAAATTGTTTCCAAGGATCAGTTGTGAAACTGATATTTAGTTGATTATAGCCTAAATATTTTTAAATAGAAGAATTAATAGCTGATTTTATTCCAATTCCGGATTTCTGTTTTTCATTAACTTGTATTGCAGCTCTTTAAAAGTGGGTACAACAGTCACTTTGCCATCAGAAAATAACTGATCCTTTAACATTTTAAAATCAGTTATAAATCAATTCTATTCTATCTGGGATTGTACGTAAGTTCTAAAAGATAATAGAGTTGTTAATTTTGATAAATACATCTAGTAACCTTGTGACATCACACCAAATCTTAAAAGGTATAAAAAAGACAAAAAGCATAATACTTTACAATCGCTAGCTTCCGGCTCGGACAGCTGCAGAATTTTCTTCTGCTATACAAAAACTTCCTAAAGAACTCCGAGATTTCTTGTAACTGTCAACCGGCTAACCTTGAGGTGTTACAGTAATCGCCGGGTATAAAAGTATGATTTCCATATTCATAATGGAACGATGTTTCTTGTGACACTACTAAAGTCCTCTCTCGTGAAGCCACTTGTTGCAAAAACAGTCTCCCATCAAAATGTAATTTATAACATCCCTCGACAGCTTCTGTCTAATTTTTTTTTTGCAGTATAGAAGGTATGATTAACAAGGCTTCGGAGAGCGACCTAATCACCCCTGGGATCTGTGGCGACAATTGCTCCGCGCGGGTCTGAATTGCTTGTTGACCCTAATGGAGGGCTTCATTGAAACGATTCATCTGCGACGCGACGTCGAGAAGATCGTGCGTGCAGTCATGGACCATGGTCAGTTTTTAGCGGAATGACAATAATTTGTTCATGCACAAGTGCAAGACTAGACGCATGAAATTGCATCGGATTATGCGGCATGGTGTGGGCTTTTGATCGGTTTATTGCCTTGTTTTTACCAATTAGCTTCCACGCTGTTGTGATTATTATGAAATTTATTACTTAAAGAACTATAGGTAATTTATTCTAAATAACAGACAATGTTGGATTAATGCAGAAATAAATTATTTTTCTTGTATAATAGGCTGGGAATGTAATTTTAACGAATTTGCATAATGTAGTACCATGTAATTGTAATCATTAAAATATTCACATATGTAAAAGGCATATTAAGTTATAATGACGATTAGAAAATTTTCATACTACAGTTTTCTTTTATAAACTTTATGCAGCATTCGGAATAAGGTGATAAGCCTCTACACCTACAATTTCAAGCAATTTTACATATATTTGCCAAAAACGTTAATTTTTATAGCATGTTAGTAGTTAAAATTAAAATTAAGGTAGTGAATAGAATTTGTGGTAAGAGCAATCAATTTTGAAGCCTCATCATGTCGTCGTACAGTATACAAAATTGATTTTTTGTCTCCAATGTTATAGTTTTGATAGAACTTCTGTTAAACTTAAAATATACTTCAAACTATTAAAGCAATGTAAAGAAATCGACTGTCCAAGAAACAACTGTGATAAATTAAAGCATTAATAGATTATTGGACCTCACCGGCCAACAAATTCAATTTATTACAAAATTTGTGCTATTTGAAAAATGTTCACCTGTTCTTGTTTTACTTTAAGAGGTAGTGTAAAATTATTTTCATTTTAAATAGTAAAAAAATCTAGTTGCTTAGAAATCAAGAAGAAAAGCACTTCGGACGGTTTCATTACGCATAACTTTTTTCATTTTTAGTAGACATGACGACAACTAAAAAAACGAATGATTTAATTAATCAAATAATCATGGCATTTTTCCTTTTGATTATTTTGAGAAATATTAAATGAATACTTTATATGTTTTGTAACTAGGTAAACTAGATAAACTAGTGGATAAAAAATCAGATATTACCAAGGTCATATCCTATATTAATCGAATATTTCGCGATACAATTACTACGACACGATTAATCGACTGTTTTTCAATTTTTGATATTATCTATAAAATTTAAAAAAAAATTAAAGGAGTTGCGAGCGATTAAATCTGTAGAATGAAGTTCTATCGTAACGAAGAAACAGAACGTAATCGAATATTTATGATTTAATCAAAACTATCTACAGGCCTAAATTGTTATGACTCATTCAGGACTAAAGTGACCCACACGACTTTGTCTCAATCAATTGTTCTTTCCGAAAATCTTTATCTTCTATTTTCCTTTTAACTAAAAAAATACCAGCAATTCTCAGAATTATGACCGAGAAGCGGCTTAATCGTTTTTAGTTATAAACGCATCTGATATTTGGGAAGTTAAAACGATTCGGTTGAATTATGCTAATATCGTACGTGACGAATAAAACTTTTCAAAAAATTTTTAATCGTTCAAACGTTTTTACTTCCTTGCGGGGGAGATTGGTATTTCTTTATTTTTAACCTAATTATTTTCGTTTTTGACTTAAAGGTGAGCCGAATGAATATTGAATGAATTTAAATAAGCAAACAGCATAGTTACCATTGATTGCAGTGAGATTTGAGGTTTGACGAAAGCAATGCAAGACAAGCACTTAGAGTATCACGCGCTGAATGTGATTTTTGTGCAATTGCTAAAATGCAGTTTGATTTTGAAATAGCTCAGCGACGACTTGAGCCTTCCGCGAGTTGAAAAAGCCTCGGAGGCATAATCAGAACGGGTAGTCGATTCAGCGCAATGTCAATCACCTGCAATTTGAAAAAAAAAAAATACTAGGCAATCGGTCACCTGTGCGTGCCTCCAGGTGATATTAGGCAAGTCGGGCGAAGCTGAGCGATTTCAAGTAACGTGAAACTCGCGGCTGTGGCGGTATGGGAAATTGCGAAAATTCCTATTTTACCATACCGCGACGGCGGGGAACGCATGTACGCGACGCAGATAGGCCCTGCAGTCGCGGAGGTGCATTACATAAAAACGAAGTTGCGGATGGTCGGGTGGGCGCCGCCGAAGTGGGGGAGGGCCCCCTCGCAAGAAGAACAAGTTTCGCGTGTTGGGTTTTCCACTCACCGGTGAAAATTTCTTTTTATTTGCTTGCCTTATTGTTTCAATTCGACGCACAGCCACACGGCGAATAGAAAGTTTACTCGACGAGCGACGGCGACGGGCCTCACCTGCAACTTTTGTACGGGGAGGCAGTGGAAAATTACTCGTTTGCAAGTAGCTGCAACTTAAACTTGTGCAAAGTGTCTGAGGGAGAGGATCGAGGGATTGTAAAGCGCGGGTAACGGCACAGCCGTTTTCCACGCAATTTTCCAACACTCTTCAGCCAGGTGAATTAAAGGGAATGTGTCTCTTTTTACACCGAAGAACCACTTCAGGCAACCTCCCCCATCCACTTGAGGAAGTTGCGCTAAGAAGGGCGTTCACAGAGCCATGCATTTTCCGGCGTTTGCAATTTTCCTTCTTGTTAAAGAGCCGGAACGTGAAGGAAACGAACATTTTTCTCTATTTTTTTATTTTATTGTCGACGATCTAGAAAAAAATAAAATGTTTAATTGAATAAAACAAAAAAATATGCTTCCTAACGAATTAAAAATTAACATATTATTACTTTTATCGAAGCAGACAAGCACGCATTTTTCGTGTAAAGACGATGAAATGCAACTCCTGCTAGGAATTTAAATAGAAACAATTAAAATATAATTTTTCTGAATTACCACATTTTGTTGGGTACACTTTTTTATTAATGTTAAAGTTATGATAGACTTTGGGTCTGGGAACTTTTGATAGAAAACCAGACAGACAGACACCGCAGTAGGTCGTAAGAGTTTTCTCCATTTTAGTATAGAACACTAAAAAAACAATAATGTGCCTATCAAAACTAATAAAACTAAAGGAAAATACAACACAAATGTCCAAATCTTAAAATATAAAAAAACAACACCTCTAATCTGTTAACAGTTTTAAATTCTCGTATCAGAAAACTTTCTTATTCTAGTTTGATTATTTTTAGGCTGCCTTTAGCGTAATTTATACACCATAAAATAGTTTATTACATTAAATAAAACCGTCAAAGAAGAATGAGAGTGAAGTTTATAGCACAAAGGAAATTTTTCACAATTTTATGTGTCGATTTTATTGGACTACAAGGACTATTTTGGTCAGATTTTAAAAGTTCTGGGATTGGGCATATATTTTCGTTTTCGACGAAATTTAAATAGTCTAAAAATACATAGAAAACATTTCTAAAATAACGATTAACAATCATAGAAAATTTCAGACCACATTCCAGGCGCATATAGACACAGTCTCTGTGTCAAGTAATTCCGCCAGTGGTGTATTATTTGCCATAAAACCGGCTCCATGATCGTAAAACTCATTTGGCGGTTAGTATTAGTCGATTTTTTTTTCAATTTTCAGAATTTACGACAATTTCAAGAAATCCTACAGCAAAACGTACATTAACCCCTCACAACAAAGAATTCTCGGGAATCTTAGCGTGAAGCACTCTCGAAAGTCTAAAGGAAGCAAATAAATTTAATCTCCAACAGCTCAGAATTCCTCTTCCCAGACCCAGAGCCCATAAATTCCATATCCACGGAATACTTTCACGCGAAGAACCGAGACTAGAGATGTGCCACAGGAAAACTGGGCTAAAGCGAAAGCGAAAGTGTCGCTACAACGTCGACCCGCAGGTAGGTCGGCTTATCGCGGAAAGCATTAAAAACGGAGGAAATCTAAATTCCGCAAGTAGTCGCCGAGGTCATCTTAGAATCTAAAAAGTGAACAAGTGCGAGGATAAACAAAAGGAAGTCGCCTCCGGCAGCACTTCAAGCGTTATCGGGATTAACTGATCTCAGGTAGAGTGGAGGTGTTTCAACTTTTCTTTCTCCTCATCGTAGCTAATTAAAGATTCACTGGACGTCTTCATTGTTTCGAGAGAATGCAGCCAGTTAAGAACGCTTCACACGTAGGTCCGTGTCCATCAAACGTTTCCGCCCAAAACGGACAGGCCACTCTCGACGAGGTGTCGGGCTTGTTTCGAGAGAACAAATTATGCCCCGTAGTCACTGTTGGGCCACTTCGATTATGCTCGATGGAGTTGTCTAGCTGCTTATGGGATTATGATTTCTGGAAATAGATAGAAGTTGGGCCAATTTTATCTTGAGCCATTCTCTGAATAGTAATTTAGGTGGCGGGCAAAGAACCGTCAGCGGAACTGTTCAAGACTCCCCAGGCAGTGGCTTGCCGTTTAATGAGTGAAGAACATTTAATGATTTTTCAAAGGAATGTGTAAAAATTATAGTTTGACGGTGTTTAAATGCCACTGGAGAGCCTTGAGCGATTGCCATTGTCCTCATTAATTTAAGACATTTCCCTGGAACGGAAATAGACATAAAATATTGTGAGCTTCATGGGCCTTGGATGGATAATGACAAGGAAATGATAACTTTATCAATTTTATACTATAAAATTCGATACTGAATAGTTTGCAAGATTACTATAAAATGAGAACTGATAAATTTGCTTTTAGTACCCAAAACATTTTTCTTAGATAAATAGAACCGCCTTCAAAATATCAAAAGCGAGACTACAAAGAGACTGCGATTTTGGTATGCTATTTTGAACTTTCGAATATGGAACACTAAAACTTTTCATTAAAAAGAGATCGATTAAAACGAATCATCCAAATCGATTTACGCGTTTCAGACATAAAAATAAAATCCATGCAGGTCTAAATTGATATGATCCCTCTTTTTCTAAGTCCTAATTCTAAAATCCCGGTATTTACCCTCTTGTTTTAACCACTTTTACGACAACGAAGATATGCATTTTTACAAATTGACTGTTATTAGGTAAAAAGTATCGATATCGAATATAAACTACCCGATAGTGAATAGTATCGATACTTTTTTCATGTTTTTAGGTGTAAACATTGGGACAATGTAAACAATGAGACCATACGATTAACTTTGAAGCGCACTCCATTAGCACATCCTGTTCAATGAAAAAATTGTAAAGGCATATAACTTTTGCTGTGAGACATCTTAAAAATGTAAACAAGTTATTTACCTTCGACTTTAATTGAAATAAAATAGTTTATTTCACTTTCAAGTTAGTCTTAACCAACTACTTAGTTAAAGTAAATAAAGAATTTTGGATATGTCTCACTGTGAGAACTTTTAGAAAATTATAAAACATTTGGTAGACTTATGAAAGTTTTCAATTGTTAAATGGTGGCGAAAATGTTTTTATATTCCTCTACCAAGCTGAATTTGTTATAATTAAAAAATAAGATACACTTGCATTAGGATTATGCAATTTTGTGAGTAAGAAGAAATAAAATAACAATTTTACACTCAACTCAAATATGCAACCATTATCCATACATAACACAAAACTAAAACCTTCGTGAATATGCACATGAAATTAAAAAAAATTAGTTTAATTTTGTAAATCCTTAGCTTAAGTGGTATGAGCTGCAATGAATCAATTCCATTTATTGTTAAAGTAACAAAATATATTACAAATTTTATGTACCAATTACTAGGAACTACTGAAACAAATTTTTAAGGCGTATTCGAAGTGCTTTAATGTAAATTAATCACTTAGAAGAGATAAAACGCTTATTTTCATTTTAAAAGGTAATCGACTAAAGTTGAGAAATAACGAGGCACATAGTACGATTTTCGGTTTGTTGCAATCCTCCATTTAGCAATGTACTTTTGAAAGTTTTATTAAAATTGAAGAAAATTTCCGTTCATTAAAATGCTTTCTAGGTGAATTAGTGAATTTCTGGCATAACTTGCAAGAAAAGAAAACCGGTGAGTTGTTGCTACACTAAATAATTATTTAAGGAAGAGAAAACTTTCTATGCAGATAAGAAATATTAGCGAAATATTAGCGACTAGTGGTTCTCACATTTGTAGAATTAAAATAAAGTCTACGCTTCGGTTACTTGACTACCATAAAAAAGCATGGATAGAATTTGAAGAAAACAATGTTATTACGGATGGGACTTTTGTAAAAAAACAGTTGGATTTAAAATTTCAGATAATATTTTCAGACAAACAGCCAATTCTTAAAGCAGGACAATGCCAGAATTCGTAAGGTTGCGAAACAATGGATTATTTCAGAACCTTAACCCAATAGAAAATATTTAGGGAATTATTGTTAAAAGGCAATATTCGGGAAATCATAATTAATATATTCTTAATAAAAATTCAATTGACTTTCAGATATTCATTTAATTTTTTTCACTATACCTAACATGACGGAGTAATAATATTTGGTATATATAAACTATACTAACTAATTGACTAACTAACTGACTATACTAAATTTCTTCATCGTATGCTAAGAAATAGTTGCAATAAATCAATAGCGCTAAAAGATTATGGAAATGTTTTCCTAGGGGGCCTCACCTTCCTCTACTACTGTAAAATTAGGTAACAACCTGCCAATATTTCATTATAAACTGTTATTTAATGAACTGGTCAATTTTTAATTTATCTGACCACTTTATATATTTATAGGAATTCCATAACTTGTTTTTTCTTTAAAATATTCAACTAATAACAAAGTAATATTTATCTATTTATTTGTTTGAATGCTAAAAATAGACAGCAGCACAATTGTCTATTGCATCGATAGTGAACTGATGGTATAAAATTGATTAAAACCAATAAAATAACACACGTTCACAGTTCTAATTCGAATATTTGATATTTTAGTTTTCTACTGCCTAAAAAGTATTGGGAACACATAAGGTAATTAGTATTCTATACATAAATCAGACAAATATGTGATGTATGGTTGTTCGAGCGAAACAAGGTAAAGAAGAAAAAGAAAAAAAAAGTGGATTTGCAACTGTTCAAGATCTTTTCCAACACCAAACATAAAACTGATCGAGCGGAAGAGACATGGGATCATCTGATCCACTACACTCTTGTAAATAGTACTAAAAATTCAAGTTTTGTATTAATTTTGAATCGTTATTCGAAGATAAATGGTTTCACTTCTCTGAACTGGAAAGTGCAATACCCGTCCAACTAGGACAACCTCCAATAGCATAAAAACCAGTCTTCCCCCCAAGTTGTATACCTTGAAAATAAAAAACTTAAATTCGAGTAATTGGCCCGTGCAACAACTTTCTCATGAAGATGATCATCTGGGTTTTGGTTACATCCAAAATAAATGTCCTATTTAATTTGAGAAGTCACTGTACAGCAGTTAACTTTTTATTAAATTTTATTTAGTTTTTTTTCTTAGTCGTTCATAAGACGATAACTCAAGGATTTCTTGTAGCGGAATTGTCGACTTCCAGTGACATTAAAGCAGTTTTTTTTTATCCATTTCCATTGGGTGCTTGTAAACAGGTACGCGACTCACATGAATTAGCAGACGGCCAAGATACGAGAAGGTGGCCCAGGTGAAAATGATTGATACTGAGAGCGGAGGAAAACTCATTAAAATGCACAAAGCAAGGGAAAATGAAAATCGAATGTGTGCAAAAAGTACTTAGCCAATACCCAGCTTCAAGGCGGACAAAAGCATCATAATCAGTGTTTGTGGGCCGTGTCGCTGCTGCTGGAGTCTCACTTTCCCTAGGTTGGGAGATAGATTCACTGTATGTGAACCGCTACAGGTGCTAATTCTTTCCCGTACTGATTGCACCACTTCTTCACTTAAACTCTGGACTACTTTTACGGAAAATATCGTCAACTGTTGCCTTAGATATTGAAATTTTATACTTTCAAAATATCACACGAAAATCGCCGGGACACTACCACTTTTCGCCAGAGGCAGTCTCCGCAGAACGTCTTAAGAAGTTGACCAAAAACCTCTACATTGACCGGAATGACTCAATCCGGACCTGGGCTCTACTCTCACTTTTTAGTCCACGGACTCGAAAACCACATCAAGCACCGTCTTAAAGATTTAAGAAAAAAAAAAAAAAAAAACTAACAATCTGCACAAAAAAATTGTGTCCGAGTTTTGTTAATTAACGTAGACTTAACACTTTCCTTCGCACAAAGGCCAAACTGGCTAGACCGTCTAGTCACTAGACTTTAGTGCGTGCTGCTGTGCTCGCGATTAGACGAAAACTGATGAAAAGCTTAAATCCCAGACCTCCAGACGGTTTGGTTGAATGGAAAAAACGATTTTCTGCCGTTTGGAGTACAAGGAAATAATTCGACTAATTGTCTTGTACTGAATAATTTTTTCTTCTGTTTAAGACGTCTTAGCGGCGACCCGATTAAGAAACAAATTGCACTTCACGTTGATATTGCAAATGCTTTCGAGTGACTGAACTGTGATGAGAGCGAAATGTAAGACATCCGCGAAGTAGTCGTTTTCGACGGGCACCTGGGGGGACACAACCGGGGAGCAAAAGAGGAGGAAAAATCGCCTTGTTTTTCACGATACTTAGATGGTAACTTAGATTCACATATACCATACCGAAAGATACATGTACTATAAGATCTTGCAACCGGAGAAACTGGGTAAAGTGATGCGTCCGATCACCGGCAACGCGATACTTCGCAATTTGTGCCGCCGCACCATCGTCTTCGTCGTCGTCGTCGTCGTCATCATCATCGTCAGCGTCGCCGGGGATCCAAAGATGAAGGTAAAAGTGCTGAAGTTACACATTGCGGTTGGAGATCGCAAGAATTTATTGCAATTTTTATACGATAGTTAGGATAACATGGAGATGTAATGCTGCACAACTTTCCTTTCAGGTTGTGACATTAATATCAGTTTTTCTTATTATGGGATTCGAATTAAAGTAATCCACGGAATGCGAACAAAAAGACAGGATCACTTTTAATTTATGGTAAATTCATCTTGATATTGAAGGGTTTCTGATACTAAAAAAGACACATAATATGTGAGATAGTTTTAATTGTGCCAATATAAACAATAAGTAACGACGATCGAATGTAAAGTAAACCATACCCATTTAGGGGACGGTTTTTCTAGATCAATTATTTTATGTGATATGCCAACTTATAAAGTCTAGAAATGTAGTAAAAAAAATTTTTTTTACTATTTTAAAGGTACTCAACAATATAACGACTCATAGAGAAGTAATTTTCAGCCAGTTACATACTGCCTTTGTAAATGAATTCAATCACGAGAAGTGAAATTTATAACTCAATTTTTTCAAAACGACGAATTTGGCATATTTAGAAGAAATCTAGAACTATCAGAATATTCGACACTTGCTGAATTTTCTAAACTTAACAGGCTGCAAGTTGTTGCTTTATCCCTTGTCTTAATTCAGCCAAAAAAACTACTTTCATTTGTAATTTTCTATTCATAACTAAAGTTATAGTAACTTTCCCAAACTATAACTCGATGTAAATACACCAGTTCAATATGGATACAAAGTTCATATGTCAGTAATAAACCATATTGCGGATTTTCTTAGAAATTAATTAAAAAGGTTAAATGGCAGCTTATGAAACTACAAAATTCCTCATAAAGTTCCTTAATAAATTATTACTTTACTCGTATCAAATCTTCTATAATTATATAAATGCTATAGGTTTAATATTTAAAAGCACATAAAAAATCGTAAGATTATAGAAAAATTTTAAATTAAAATTGTTTGGTAAATGTTTAATAAAATGGGAGACAAATAAAATGCCGATAAATTAAATTATGGGCTCAATCAATTAAAAATGCGATATATAAATTGGACAATGTTATTTTTGGAGAACTACATCATTTTTAGATAAATTATAAAACCAAAATTACTTTAGCTTGGACTTAGAATATATAGTAAAATTTCATCTAACCATATTTTGTTGCACGCCATAGACCTGGTCTTTAAAAGAGCACAGCCGACCAGGAAAGACCTGCGCATATTTGAATTTTTCGAAAGAAAACGAACATTATGTTAATTTCCTAAATTTAAATTTTTGTTCGAACCTAGCAGACATATTTTATAAAATTGGTTTATATTTTTATAGTCTGCAATAGTGCAAAATAATTTTGTTTTACTTTTTTAACTCAATCCTTATATAAGACTATTACGCTATAGAGACTTTTACACTTGGCTCTGTAGTTTTAATTTGATCGAAACCGGTAAGTCACCGCATTGTCTTGATCTAGAGAAGTGGTATCATAGACAAGGCTTGAGATTTCAAACTGGGAACATAAGAAAAGAAAAATACAAAGAAAACCGAGATGATAAAAACTTCACGAATAACAACAGAAACGCCTGCAAACATTTTCTTCAAGTCAAACCGTTTTTTTTTTTCCTTCTGAAATTGAATTTCTTGTTCGCAAATTATGAAGAATTGAGTTGTGCAATATTAAAAAATGCTTTTTTTTTCAATTTACCAGCTTAAATTACAACTCAGTGTGTGATGAAGTTTTAGATTATGGATAATACTAGAAGATGAGATTTTTGTTATCTCAAAAGTTAATTATGCAATGTCATAAACAGTAAGGAATACTTTAAATTAAAAGACTTATTTTAGCCTACACTATTACCTAAATATATAACAGAATAATTTTTAGGCATTTTCTTGTATTGCACTAATGAGACCAATTTATTTCTTTCTTTATTAAGAATTTAAAGGTGACTAATAAGCATTTTACGCTTCAAGAAACGTACCAAATTCGTAATGATTTGTAAATCTGACTCAGCACCAGTTATCTAATTTTCAGAACCCTGCCAATGTTCTATCTGTAGGAATTGTAAAAAGATTTGATTAGTACGAAATTGAAATTAGTCTTAGTACGGTGTATTTGTTTCTTAAATTCTAGGGCAACTTATCTATCTGATTTCTAGCAATTCAACCAAATTACGAATAAACGCTGACTACCCGCAGAGGTTTATTGCGACTGAAGTAATTCAAAAATAATGGATTTTCCATGGGTGCCGAAAGAACGGACAATTTTTTAGAGGTTTGCCTTAGAGTAAATAGGTCATCGATCAAGTCAGAATACAATTTTTAGGTCTAGGTCTATTTTTTTGTTTTTTCGTTAGAACTCAATGTTTCGAAGTTTCTGCATTAGATTAGTAAAAATTTGGCGTTAAAACACTTCGTTACTACTTGAAAATGAAACTTTTAATGATATATATGGTGTTAGTATAAAACTTAAAAGTAGTAGCTTGCATTAAGCGAAATAAATACATTTAACACTTCTTCAAATCTTAAAAAAAAAATACTTTCAAATGAAGAAGTGTGATAAAAACCAAAGCATAACTCGAAACTATCCCTCCCTGCGAGGCTATTTGTTATAAGAATACAATTGGAGCCAAAAAAGTCGATTTTTAATTAAATTATTGAAAAATTAGTAACAAAAACTCCCCTATTGGCGCCGCTAAATCTCATTCCGTAAGGGTTGTACGGTTCTAGGGCTTAATTCCTTCATTCGGAAATGGTCGCTATTAAGCAATACTTCTTATTTATAGTGTACGTGAATTAAAATGTCTTTAGCCTTCTTTATTAATTTATTTTGTTTGGAGTGATAGCTTGAACAAAAGAAAGGGTATAGAGAGGATAGGTTATCAATTTGAATTTATAGGAGGATATGTTTTAAATGTGAATTTATAAAGTCCTATTATTATATTTGAAAAAATCAAAATGTGCTCCTTCTCTTCCCTACGTGATACTGCCTAACGTTAACTCTTAATAAGTTCTAGCTAGGCTCATCAGCTTAACTGAATAGAAAACTCTGAAGAAACTAGCAAATCCCTTATTTATTGCATATTACCCAAAAATTAATTTAGTAAAACCGTTGATATTTAAAGAAATTGACTCCCATGTGCATAGCAAAAAAAAAGCCACGGGAAACAAAATAAATTAGCGATTTTTGTTTCCACTGAAAAAGGCTTAATTGAAAATTTAAGCATGGAACGGAAACCCACTGTTGTTTCTGCAGCATATAGAAAAAAAACCAGCATATAATCGCAGCACCTGCATGCAATTGCAAAGTTATGAAATACCCTCCTGGGTACCACAAAAAAAAGAATATACCAAAAATCTCCTGGTCATAACTAATTGCAGATAAAATAATTTCGACTGATTTTCGCTTAAAAAATTACCGAAAAAAAAAAAAAAATAATTACCTGGCATCGCACCACAGCTTCCACTTGAACTAACAAAGCCACCCGGCGGCAGTTCGCCAATGTGCAGTAATTACCGATTCCCCAGACGTTCACGTAATCAAAGTTATTTTCCTTTTCTCCGCGAAGTTAAAAACGCGAAGGTCGCCTGCTGGAATAAGTGCGAGGGTTTTGTGTGGACAATTTTTTTTTTTTTTGGGGGGGGGGAATCGCACTCGACTCAATACGACACTCGTGGGATTCTTAAAGAAGGCACTTTATCGGAAATGATGTCAAGCTAGATGAAATGCATTCGATTGGCTGATTATTTCCAAGGTTCCGAGAGCGTTGTGGCTCTGAATTTTGAATTAAATAGCAAACGGGAGATGCATGGCCTTATTTGTTCCAGCGATGGTTTGGGATTTTGCCGCACGCCACGGAGCATTAAGCTAATTAAATTTCACTTAAGCATGCAAATTTATTTGCAGAGGCATGTCGTAACCTTTCGAGAGCTAAAAAGCATTTCGAACAAAACGAATCGCACTAAATGAAGAAATTGGAACGATGGGATGAAGATTTAGAAATAAAAAAGATAGAAAGGGGGATGCTTTTTGGGATTGACTTTTGATTGATTTATTCCGAGGTTTAAAAAAAAAAGAAATATGCAAATTATCGTTTGGGCGCATAATTTTCGATATTGGTTCGAAATGCCGTTCGTTGTTTTAAAGAAGTTGTTACATATCGCACCAAACCAAAAAATCCGAAAATGTCACATAACTTGCTAAATAAAAGGAATGTTGCGAATAAGCAAAGAAAAACGGCCTCGAATCCACAAAATTTAAAATGTATCGATTTTAAAATTTCTTCTTTATGGCATGCATACGTAAGAAACTTATTATGCATTTCTGCAATTATAGATTTCAAAATTTTAATAGTGCTACATGAACCTTTTTAAGGATGGAATAAATTAAAAGTGGAAAAAATAGCTACATATTTTGCTTAATTACCTTTTTACTAACTTACGAAATTAGTTTAAGGAAAATAAAAATAAATATGTATTTCAATGGTCAACGAGGATGAGCATATGAAAATTGCCCACAAAAAATCTATAATAATAAAACTGTAGAAACGACACGTCTATACATAGAAAATATTTACTAAAAACTGATTGGGAGTAGTGTAGAAAGGCTAATAGAATACAAAAAGACCATTATTATAAATTATGTATCTGTTTGTACAAATATGACTTAATACTAGCTAGACCCAATTACTCAGCTAAATCAGCTAGTGCTAGATAAATTTTCGATCGAGAATATCTTGGTACTATAAAAATAACAACTCTGAAAGTTTCGGTTTTCGATTTATTTATTTAGATTTTGCAAAACGTTAGATTTGGATTAAAACATTATTTTGTTCGTAAATTTAATAAACAATTTAATTACTGATTACTATAGAACTTTATTTACGAATTTTTATTATTGTATTATTTTTCTTTTCAAAAATTAGTTGAGATCATGAGCTGTAACTTTCAGAATATTTTTATAGTGCAAACGTATCCTCTCAAAATTTCGTTCTGATATCATCTCTTAGGGGCAATTTTTATATTCTTATCGCCCTCTATATCTTTTGCCCTAAAACGAGACGATGTAACAATCAGAAGACAATTTTCAAAACAACAAGGGCTCATTTTTCAATAGACTGACAACTTTATTCTTTCAGGGTCATCTGAGGCGCCATTCAACTACTGCTTATAAAAAGTTATAAAGAGGTATTTAAAAAGTTTTAACAAATAGAGTGAAAACTAACCATTTTTCGCAACAAAGTTATTTTCTCTGTTACATTTCACTAACTAATTTTCACTTTATTTCAAATGACTAAAGAAAGCAACGAGCATCACTTATAAAGTTCATAAATTTCCGGAAATCATGCAGTGCCTTTCACAGAGGCATATAAAATCTTTTCCGCCTCTTTGTAATTCGTTTTATTCACAAGATGCAAAAGATAAATCTTCAAAAAAAAAAAAAAAACTCGTTTATTTAGTCTTACAAAAAGCTCTCAAAAAATCATTTTTAATTTCTTTCCAGTTTTGGTTGTACATTTCAATCCGCAGGTAACTAACTGGCACTTAACCTTCTTTTGTATCAGATTTTATTTCCCGCCGATTGCAGAACTAAAATTGTGTTCATCCATCACAAAACGTTTATTTATTTATTTATTTATTTATTTAGTTTTTTTTAAATTCCCAACACGTTTCGTATCAAATTGTCGAAAAACTACCTCCAAAAACACGACATATATTTTCTGATAATATATTGATGGCCAAAATAATTTAGCGATGCTGCGATGCGCTCTCTACGTGGGTACAGTGACACTTTTTCGAATAAGTGAAAATTAATAAGCCCGTCGATGACACAGACCCAAAAATATTCAACGCGAATACGGCAAACATGATATAAAATATTGATGGATTTTACTGTTCCGAGCAGAAGGTCTACCTAAATATTTTTAAGGTGGTGCCATAAATGGCTACGAATTTCGCAAAATGCATCACTTTATCTGTTATGGAAGGCGCTCAGGTAAAATTAGGTGTAGAGCGTGGTACCATCATAACATAAATTATTAAGGAAGAATGAGCGATGCACACGATATTTTATATTGTTAGTGCAAAACGGCGATTATCATAAATATAAGGTAGTTTACCCTGTTCTCTGATGCAAGTCCATTCTTAGAATCTACCTTAAGTAATGAGGTGGGGATTATAGAGCTGCTTTTATTATTAACAGCATGCACTTTTATACAGGTAAACTAAGTTGTTTATATACATTCAGTTTTCATTGGCCAGTTGGATATAATGTCTGTTCTCAAATGCGGAAGAATAATAAGAAATAATGGGACCTATATAAATTACATGTTATATACAAAAATATTCATAATCCTAATTAAATATGTTTTTCTAATTCATTTATTAATAATAAACTTTAAACAACTTTAAAATTTTCTTACATATATGACTAGCAAAAGCTAATGCTAAAATCATACAAAAGTTCAAGAAAATTTAGTATCACGTTCCTAAAAGTACACATTTTTGATGTTATCCAGTAAAATAATTCGAAATTACTTAAGCTCTAGGTGTGCTATTCAATAAATGTTTTGTAATTTTACACAAAATTGTTTAAAGCATACACATGATCATATAAAACTATATTAAAGTATCGTAAATCTCTCATTTAAATCAGATTTCAGGGAAAACATTTTGTAAAGTTTCAACATATTTAAGATGTGCACATTTATGCAAAACATTTCTCTAATTATATTTAAAAATTAGTACACTGCAAGATATGCGTAATTGACGTTGTTAACCCCTGTAAAACCCATAATATTTCTTGGTAAAATAATGCATACTAATTATTTTGAACAGGAAGTAACAAACATTTTCCAGAATATTTGTTAAAATCCAGTAAACGAAGATCGCTCTTAAACAAGGGTCTTAATTTTATCTTTAAATTTACATGTTGCCGCGGTGAGGTCAAATGTTAACAACTGAACAAAAATTTTAACGTGCCAGGGCAAAACCAGTAAAGCGTCGTGCTGTGTCGTATGTGAGGTTTGTTGTCAATTTCTTAAGAAGAAACAAGTGGAACCCGTTTTGTGTGCGTGACTTATTGAACATAATACCAACGAATAACCGGTGAATTTAGACCCCCCAAAAAATCTCGATCGTAACCAACGATCATGACTATGCTTGAATTTACGGATGGCGATTAGATAACTTCTGATGAAATGGAATTTATCTCCAGTTTAATCAAAATCAAATTCCTTTAAAACTAGCTTTAGTTTGGTTTTATTCTTTTTAAAGACATTAATTTTGCAAGAAATATATTTAAATATTTCTTGAATGACGTCCAGTGGCGTCACAAGATTATCCGGTAATAGTTTCAACGGTTTTGAGACAAATTTTTAGAATTATTTAAATTAATATAAATTGATAACACTTTGTCAGCAATATTAAGATTTAATATTTCAATTTTAAAATTTAAAATACCTTATTTACCTATAGATAAAGAATGCATAGAAATTTAGCAATTAGGTAAATGGTTTTGGGCTCACATAAAGAAAAGGTTCTGTATTTTAAAAGCCCATTAGGTTATCAGTAAATTTTTGGCCTAATACTTTTCGTTGCAAGTGTGAGTAAGACTTGTATCCTGAGGCTTCCGTACCTTTTTTATTGCGTTATAATTCAAATTAGAATTTAAAAAATTATTGATTTTCATAAATTAGTCCATCAGTATTAAAATACACTTTGAATTGAGTTAGAAACACGAATTTTGTACAAGATTATTAAGTATGAAGCCTTATACCTTAGTTACTTGCCGTTGCTCAGAAAAAGGGTCTAGACACAGACAAAAAGCGATCCTACAAGAATATAATTTTTATTTCAAGCCCGAACACTAAGAAAAAGATCGAGAAGTTCAAACAACTTAACTTTTTTGTGCTCTGAAGGAAAATAAAAAGATGATCCAGGTGGGCGCATGCCCCTATAGATCATGTTACTTTTTCTGATGAGCTGGAACAGGGAACTGATATAAGTCTCCGAAAGATCCCGTGTTGATTTAGAATATTGAAACAGTCGAATTAATTAGAGATTAGTGGAAAATAATTAAGAGAAGTGAATAAGCTTAATTATAAAGCGACTTCACTGTCTTTAGCTCACCGCTTAGCACAAAGCACAAGTGTACCAAAAATGGATCATGTCTTTCTCTCCTTCTATTTCATAATTTTGTGGTATTAATGATAATGCAATCGTCTCTTTTTCAATTTCTTAGGAGTATACGAAGAAATTGCAATAAATGTTGTTCCAGGGAACATTGTCGTTATAAAAACACGCTCTCGTAATTAAATTATAAACCTGGTAATAAATTAAATATTTTGAAATACTTTCCCAAAAAAACATATATATGTCCGCAACATACATTGTACGAATATTAACGGCCTTTTGTTTAGTTACATCATCTCATAATTGCCGCGGCCTTGACTTAATTGCAGCCAAACCTAAACCGCTAAACGGAGGGTAATATTTCGCGTTATGACCATGCGACCGGCAATCAAACATTTTGACCGTGTAATGGACATTAATTGTTCTACGAATAATAACCGATCGGGTATTGAAGTTCCTCAAAAAAAAAATTATACAGTCGCGATCTAAACATTTGGCGATTTGGCAGCGATCGCATATACCGTGACATGACCCACTTTAAAAGGCGGCAAAACCTTCGATATCCAACCAGATCCAATTGGACAAAAATTTCACTTTTTCGCGTGGGTCATGCGGAGCTCCTGCTTAGATTTGGTAACTACTTTTAAATAAGTTCAACTATTTTTTCTAACAGCCGGATTTTTTCCTTTATTCAATTCGCAAACCTGTCCTAATTGAGCCGTTTAAGCCATTTATCAATCACAAATCCGATCTGGAATGACATCCGCCACGGAGCTGTTTCGCGCATTTATTTTATTTTTTTATTTATTTTTTTTTTTTAATAACTCTTATTAATCCGGACCCCGGAGCTGTCGTTCCTTTTAATTAAGGTCACAACGCGCGACAAGTGGCCACTCACCTGAGCTTGTCTCTAACGGTAATACCTGAGGCACCTACATCTCTGCGGTACACGGCCCATCTTATCTGCATAGAAGCGGCGCGCGTTTCGCGAATGACAATGACTGGCATAGAGGAGAAATGGAAGAATTGCGACAAGCGAACAGCATCCAGTGGAGCTTTTCTTGCTTGTTCTTGAGACGTTTGGTGGGGGGGGCGAATACAAGAAATTCCGAAAGCCACCTACCAGCCCATCTTATCTGGGTTTACGGCTGCTGTAGGAGAGCCTCACTTACGTAAGTCCCCGTAGCCTTTGTTTTCTGGTCGCCTCATGTAGCGAGGAGGTGGCAGCAATGCCAAAAAGTTTTCATGATTTTGGTCAATGATGGCCATACGTTTTATTACCGCCCAAAAATACCTCTAAGCACTGCCCCCCATTCTCCGACAGTTGCCAATTTGGTCAAATGCAATTTTTTAATGACACTGTGAAAAATTGACCTAACCGAAGCACACGCCGGCGTTCTTTAATTGAAGCGAATAGCGAAGACGTGATGGCTCTTCGCTGGCGATGAATTATTGCCCATCGTTTGGGCAATGTCTTCTTCTCAGGGGCAATAGCACCCTCCTTTTTTGGTGGTATCAAGTTCTTATATTCAAGAAATTGGTATCACCTCTTTAAATTGGGAAATTTTGTGGGAAAACTGTACAATTTTTACTTTAAATGTCGGTTTAAGCGAATAACTCTAGTTTGAAAAGTTTAAAAAACCGATCAATATTTAAAAAGTATCTACACTAAGCAAAACCAGACAAGTGCGAGTTGAAAAAGATATGTAAATGGAAGTTTGCATGCACAATATTGAGATTTACCATGGTATTTAAAGACTATAGACTTCTTATAGGTTTTCTTGTAATCCATAATTAAAGAACTAGTATTTTTTTTTTTAATTTTTCTAATTTGACCCCCAAAAGTGACCTCCATACTCAAAACTTATTTATTTACATTACACGTTCGTGTTTGGGTCGCTGAAATTCATATGTATAGCCAAATTTAAATTTAATCCGTCTCGTAGGTTCGGAGCAGAGTGGCAATCCCAACAGTCGTACCATCAATTAATATTAAATTTTATTATTTCATAGAAATTTAGCTCCTTATATTGAAGTTAATTTTCATAGGGTCGTATTCATGTCGTTTTTCTTTAATATAACTAGAGCTGTTTATGAATTTTACGAATTTTTTCTTACAGTGTATTATTTTCCAATAGTTCTACACCAGTAAGGTATCACCAACCTGGACTTAAACCGACCAAACTAGCTATATATAATTAAGCCAATTTTATAATAAATGAACTTTTATTAAAGCTCTTTGCGAAAAGAGGTTTTTATAATGTTCTCATATTCATATAATTTTCTAGTATGATCCAACTTAGTAAGCGTCAGTTAGTCTAAATTCGTACAGACTTGACCAAAATTATATTATTCGATTTTTGAGTACAATTGTTTATTCCTTTAGTTATTTATTCAAATAATATTAATATTATACTAAGACATATTCGCAATGTAAAATAAATTCCAGTGATAAAAATAAAATTCAGTCTATACACTTTCACCTAATAAAAAAAGAACTGCATATTGCATGCCATGCACTTATTCATCAGTCAATTAACACATTAAGCTTAAAAAGGGATCTGGTGTTAAGTAATTGGCAGAAAAATTACTCGCAAATATTTTAGCGACCTGGTTAATGACGATGACACAACAACGATGAATACGATAGACAGAGATCGCATGCAACGGACTAAATGGATTGTGGCGACTTCCTCGAGTTAATAAAACAAAAAAAAAACAAATTCCCTCATAAATGTTCTCATGAATTTTAACCATTCATCGTGTGCCATCAGCTTACTTGGACTGCTTTTGAATTTTAATCAAATCCACCAAGCAGAAATGGGGAAAAGAAACAAGATAGAGGGGTAAAAAAAAAAATTATAATATAACAACAACAAAAACAAAAATCAACTGATGGTAACGAAAGAAAACGTTTTATAAATGCTTTTATTGTAGCTAAAGGAGAGGCACTTAATCCTCATAAAAATTGTATCACGGCTGATGCTTTTTTTTCCATTTTTGATAAAGTTTTTACTATAAACCTGAAAAGTAGGGTTATGGATGTTATGTAGCAAGCCTTTCGGTGTTAAAGTTGGGCAAGCAATTAATAGGGGAAAAAAGTTATAGAGTTCAGTAATTCACACAAAAAATTACTGAATTTTGTGGCATTAAAGAGTGTTAATTTGTTATCGATTGCTTCCGTTTGCGCATCCAAATAAAAAAAAAAAGTAGAGCAATTTTGTAATATTTGTCATGTTTAAAAAACAAAATAAAAAGGAGATAAAAACACTTCATAATCTTGTCAAAATTATGGCACCAAAAAATTCATCACGATGAAGAAATTATCGCGGATTTAAATTATGAATTAATCATAGGTATATGAACTACTTACTTGTTGCCTACTCAGAAAAAATATTATACAATACTTGAATAAAATTGATTATGATATACCGGAATATTTTTATGTTTTGAAATATAAAAATTGTTAATAATATTTATTTAAGTTAAGTAAAATTCATAGAAATAAATTTTGTGATTATTTACAAACTTATTAAATGAGTGTCACAAACTTATTAAGTCAGGTAGTGATTTTTACCTTTATTACTATTACTTTTTTAACGGGGAAATACATAGAGAAACTATTTTTCGAGAACTTTTTTTCGATTACTTGAAATTATGTTTAATCATCACTAGAATATGATAGAAAGCAAATTAAGTAGTCGCGCATGTAGTCGAGTGCGTGTCGTATTTTTCTCGTAATGTAACATTTTTTGCAACGATCAAATTGATCAAAAACTACTTGATCGATTTGGTTTAAATTTTAGTAATAGTATTGCTCAACTAAGTGGGCTTTACATGAATGACTCCAATAGTAACACTACACAAAAGTAATAAGCAATTGTTTATAATAAAAATTTATTCTTCCATAAAATGTTATAATGTTTGGAGTTTTTATAATATTATTAATTTTTTAATATTCACGTAAAACCTTTTCGCAAAAACTACAGAAAACAATTTTAAATTCATGTTACAAATCACTTTAGCGACTTCCATTTACCCTAACATATTTTTGGGGAGCTATCTTCGTCGAGCAGCTATTACGACTCTATTAAATAAATATATATGTAAAAAAATCTTGTATTTTCTAGCAATTATTATCAATAAATACCAGATAAAATTTCAAATAATTCTACCCAATAGTTTCGGAGAAAATTCCTAAAAAAAAACAGGCATTCTACATGTATTTCCCCTCCTTAATTTAAAAAAGCAGTTGCTCTATCAATCTAAGAATCGAATTATATTTAACTAAATTTTCTTATTACTTTACGTAACTGTTAACTTCGTACTAATTAAAATATTTAAAGTGCATTTTTCTTACCAACTGTTTTGAATTGTTTTGCAATGAAAAAATCAGCTTAAATCACAGTTTTTAGTAAACCGAAACTTCTGGTGCACAGATCTTATAAATGATTAATTAAAAAAAAACACAATCCTGCCAAACTAAATACTTTAATGGATTTTCCATTTAATTTGATCATAAAATTGTAAAAGGAGCCAAATGTTTGTAAGTCTTTATTACCCCACAAGAACGTAATCACCTGCAGGGAATTGCAATTGAAAACTAAGCGATAGCACTAGCTGCAACGCGCAAAACGAATTAAGTTTAAGCATGAATAATAAATGACAATCACAGAAGCATCGTAACAAAATTTATGTGTTTATTGATTTGTATCCATAAAAAAAAAAACAATTCAAAAACGAAGCAGAAACGCATAAGCTTCACGATTTCAATCGCAATACGAAAGATAATAAATCAATGTAATAAATGCAATTTTCATAGAATTGTAATTTGATAAGCAAATTAATTGCTTTTTTCTTTTTTTCTTTTCTTTAAGGAAATAGAATAACAATTCTTTTAATTAATTATATAAGTAACTAGGTATTATTGTTAATCAATACTATTTTAATATGTGCTAAAAAAACTTCTTAAACTAGATTTAAAAAAGATCTTGAAAATGTCTATTTTGTTCACACTTATTAGTAAACGTAACCCGTTAATACTAAAGGAATAGAATTTAAAAAATATATGCATATAATTATTTCCTACAAGATATATTTTTGGTATTTAAATATATCTGTCAAAACCAATTTCTACAAATACTAGACATATAACTCACTATGTATGTAAGTTCTATTGGAGTTTTCAAAAATGAAGCATTCATCTGCTAAAAAAGTTCTCATTCATTATTTTTACTTCCTTGAAGAAGTAACGAGTTCATAAGATTCGCTTTTTGGACTACTTTAACTTCATTAATTTTAAAAGTGTACGTACACCCATCATATTTTCCTGAAAAATATGTATTATATATTTTAAAAAAAGCAAAATTTATATATATACAAGTTCTAGTAGTTTTCGATTCATTTATCTAATATTATTTAAAATATAAAGCATTTTGGAAACACTTTAATTAAGACATTCCATTAAACTCAATTGTAATTCTGAAAACACTGTAGCACATTTTGTCTAAGTATGCCTGCTTAGTAAAGTGTTTGAAGCAAAAAACAATGCTTATATAAGTAGGAGTCGTTACTTCTAGACTTTATTTTATAATTCCCTTAGGATTTTAAAACCGTCTTTCAACTCAGTCCCATAACATACAAGATAAGAAAAAAATATGTTTACGCCTAAACCTATTTGGCACTAACCCAAACAATATTTCATAATATAATTTTGTCTTGTTAATTTGTTTATCTTGAGTAAAAAACAAAAACAAGCATCAAACAGCGAAAGATTACGTAAGAGGTGATATCGAAACATGAAAAGATATGTACAATGAAAATGAAAGAAGTTTTTAATGAAGCAAACCATCCGTACAATTTTCTTCACACATATTATCGATGGTCTAACAATATTGGCAGATTTTTGCAGGTTTGCAATTATTAAGGTAATATTAATAAATCACACTGAGTTATTTTTCAAAATAAAAGTAAAACGAAACAATTATACATAAAAATGCACAAAAACGTTTCATTATTGTCTGTACAGTTTTTGTTAATTTTTATTATTTAATTTTCGTATTAAGGTACCTATATATATTAAAAAAAAAAATAAATTAAACAATTACCTTTTGAACCAGTCAAACTGGGTCCAATGCTATTCCAAAAATTAAGCCGGCAGCCGAAAACTTTCATTTCTTTTACACGTTCCTTCATACTGCC
This sequence comes from Philonicus albiceps, assembly GCA_963969385.1. NCBI lineage: Eukaryota > Metazoa > Arthropoda > Insecta > Diptera > Asilidae > Philonicus > Philonicus albiceps. The sequence goes on from OZ017775.1 coordinate 31,104,627, forward strand.
GAGGACACTGGTTTCGGCGAGACTGACGCACGGAATCATTTAAACAGAGCCAATCTCACCAATTTTCTCAAATTATCGTTTCTTTTTTTTTTTTTGTTTTGTTCCCTCCCTAAGTACTTAAGAGGTGCCTAATAAAAGTAATCACTTTGATACGATCGTCACCAGGGAAGCAAAGCAATTAAAGGCACGGAAAACGACACGATCACCAAAAGGCGGATAAAGGTGACGTTCTTTTTTTCAAAACAACACGCACTCGATAAAAATTTTAATCCGATAAAAATGAAATTAAATATCCAACTCGAGACCACAGGCAGTCCTAGTGATTACGACAGGTAAACGAACGAAAAACAAAAAAGAAACCAAACAAATAATCAAGAAAAATTACTAATGATCCTCCTTTACCTGGTAGAGCAATCAAACCTCTTAGTCTCGATCAGCATGATCACGAGTCCCTTCAAATTAAAGGAATTGCATCATTGCGGGGACACACGCAAAAAGCAATGTTCGTCACTTCTTCTTGGGTATGCACAATTTATTTATTTATTTATTTTTTTTTTTTATTATTATTGGATGGATGGACGGACGGATGGCGATCGATGGATGGATGGTATGACGCGTGCTCCTCTTCTTAGTGAACAAAGATTAAAAACAAACAATCTCAAGCTGGAGGAATAGTAAGACAAGACAAGAAATTACCGCACCTGCACGCTGCCTTTAATGACCAACTCGAGATACGTTTGTCCGACTTTATTAAATTGCACTCCACTCGCGCATTGATCCACACGATCAGTTTGTAGTGCTGCACCACACCAGCGGGCAGGAATAGCTATTATAAAACTTATGAAATTGCGATTTTACAAATTTTTTATTTTATTTCATTCCTTATCCACTTCTTTCACTTCACTGGAATTCTTCAACTGGAAAAGCATTTAAATTAAACTGACTGATTATTTAATGATCACATATATAGGCGCGACTAATCGCATATGATCGTGTATGATTAAGCTAGAGGTGTGCTGCTGCTGCTGCTGCCACTGTATCTGAATGTATTTTATATTTTCGACATTTATAGATTTATGAAAAGTTATGTATACCCATATAAATATAATTACTAGGTAGAGGCTATGCAAATTGTATAGATTGAGCTAATGAGATTTGAATTAAAAACAAAAAAAAAGAAATTTCGATTTAAACAGGTAGAATTCCGTAAAAAACTCCGTAACAGTGTACAATTTAACAATTTTTAACACATCTCAATTGAAAGTTTTCCACTAATTTAAAATCAACTGATAGGAACGATTGTGGACCATAGAAAAAGCTTGAAAATTTTGTTTAAATTAGCCCAACAGAAAAACTTTGCGAATTCGTTTGTTTTCCTTTTTAACGAGTCAAACTTTCACATTTTTTTTTTTTTGAATTGAGGTCTGATTCATACGCAAAAATCTTCATAGCTGAATGTTGTGTGAGGCCTCACCTTTTCGCTGAGTACGCACCTACCGCCTACTTGTGAAACAACTAAAAGATTGGAGTACATCGAATAAGCTTTAAAGAAAGCCCGGAACCTTGATGAGCTACTGCAGGTTGTTTAACTTGGAACAATTGTGCAAAGAATCACATTTGGTTTTACCCAACCGACCTAAAGTGAATCTTTTCCGGTGGAAAATAAAACATTCAAAAATGAAATTTGAATAAATTTTTTGCTTAAATTATGCAAATGGGGAAAGCCTATATGGGCGAAATTTAAACTTAATCGTGGATTATTTTGTATAACGTACAGTGACCATCATTTTTATTATTTGGGAAAATATTTTTTTAGCAAAGAAAAACGTATTTAATTTAATTACGATATTATCGTATGCGGTTATTCTATATACTTTAACAACACTCTAATATAAATCTGCTAACATATTCCTTCAATTATGAAGATTTTGCTAGAATACAAAAGTAAATTATTCGATAGTAAAAATTAAATAGTCGATACTTTAAACTTAGAAGTTATATCAACTAAGAGAAAGGAATTTAAGAAAGAAACTTTTTTAATAAAGCTTAGTATTAATTAAAGCAAAAGTCCAACAGAATAAATTCATATATAACTTTAGTATGTTTTGAATATTTAGCCAAGACTTACCATCTATAAGAGAACATGAAAAAAGCGATAAAAGCTAATTAAATCGGGATGAAAACTCATTCTGAAATTCATCATTCCCGAATCGAGGAATGACTTAAACGGGGTATATCATAAAATTGTATTTTGTCACAGATTACATGGTAAGCTATTTTAATAAGATTTGGGATCAAAAAATGCAATGATACGTTTGTGATACTTTTCCGGAATTCGTTTAAAAATTACCGAAACATTATAAAAATCTATAGTACATCATAAAAGGAAGCTTAAGCTGTAGAGATAATTTTTTAAAACAATCTAATCAAGTTCAATACGTTTTGTATCTTATGGAAAAAGTTTAAGGTACTCGGTTAATTGCAAGAAATACAATAGTTAGGTCAAGGTCTTATTTGAGTGATTTTAAATTTGTTTAATTAAATTGTAAAGTGACTAAAAAAACAATTTTTTGGGGTTCCCACTCCTATTTTTCTGGTAAAGCTAACGTTCTGGGAAATATGTTTTGACGTTCTATGATTGCTAGTTTTCTTCAAAACGTAACGTCATCTTCAAAATAGAGAGACATTATCCAGTTTGGACAAAATTATGTATCTAAAAAATAGGAATCAAAAAGCAGTAATAATTAAAATATTCTTACAACTTAAAAATTATTTTTTTCTTTAACCCTAACTTCCGCATGATCATCGTTTGAACTACGCCCATTTTCCTCATATTGAAGAAATCAAAAACCGCTTAACAGTTGCCTACCGATGTGCTATTTGTCTTCACCTCGAGGCGTAAATTACAATCTTTATCAATTTCCTGGTCGTCATAGTGGCGCCCACAATTTTCTTATGAGTCTTTCTCTCTCGAAATTCCAAAGAAGCCACAAAAGTAGCTTCTCCATCACCTGCAATCATTTTGCGGTTCTCTAGCGAGGAGCCTAAGCAAACATGAGTTAATTTCTTGTATCGCAACAAAAATCACCTGGCTTTGGATTGATTAGACAAATTAATCCCCAGTACCACATAATTTGTAGTTGTTTCACATCAGAAAACAAATTGAGTGCATTTTCAGATGTTGCTGGCTCCAGCACCCTATAGACAAGCTCTCCAACCACTTCCCATTCGGTGAGCTCCTTCGCAAAATCAAGACATCGACCAGTGGAAGACCGAAGAAAAAGTAACAAAATCTTTAGGTAAAGTTTGCGTATTCCTCGAACTACCGTGAGCTGTGGGCTCCTGCGAGGTGCCCGCAATGATTGATGATAGCTGCAGATAAATGGATTCGCGCGGTGAAATATCTTCCGCAATTTTCAATTGAGCAAATTGCCCCCTGTTGCCCGCGGTGTCCGATGGAAGGGGAAAACTGCAGCAAAGTGCACGCAGCACGTCTAACACCCGCAGATTGCTACCTTTGACCCAAATCGTTGCAACCTTCTGCAGAAGTTTTCCTCTCGCCGGGATATAAATGAATCCTGTCACAGAAGGCCTAATTTTCTGATTGATGAAGTTTTCTCAAGTTTTATGTATACAAAACTTTTCGCTGTTTTGTAACTTGTTCTGAGATTTAAACTTTTAGAGCTTACCACTGAGTTTTACTGAAATGCATTGAATGCATTTTTAACATTTTCTTTTTCTTTTAAAAGCGACAAAACCGAAAAACGTTGACTGTTTTAACCGCTGTCGAATGTCCCATTTTAAGCGATTCCTCTGGGTACACGTTTACTTTCTCAATATGATTGGACATAATAACGGTACCGCAGGTATAAGGTAAGGAAGGTCTTTAGATTTATTACCTTTTCATATGGCAGGGGTTCAGGCCCATCACTGGAATTTTACCTTGACGAGTATTCTCCAATTTTATGCCTGATGGCAAAACTGTTCACAGTCAGATTTCGAACGGATCCCTGAAAAATTAATTTGAAAGCGGGATGCGCTTTGTTGTCTTCTATTGACCTTTTCTGGTCATCCCGGTTTCCCGCTTTTATAGGTATATGAACCTTAAACTGCTTAAGTTAATTGAGTGACTGTAGTCGACAATTTATGGCAATGCTCTGCTGGCCCTGTTAATTGAGAATTTAAAGTTTTTTTTATACTTTTGCGCAATTCCGTTTCGAATTGGATATATCGCTCTCGAATTTTAACAACACTCCAATTTTAATAAACCCAGAAGTAGGTATTGAAAACTTTTTACCTCTTTTATTTTGCAAATGAAAGGGGTTTTAAAAAGATTTACAACCGTAAGAGCTACCAGGGAAACATTGAGTACGTTTTCACTTTAATCGTTCTGGAATTTGATATACTCGTATAGGTCATTTTACACTTCTTTTTTTTTAATCCATATACCTCTAAACATGGTATTGATTTCCGGTTACTCACATTTAAATGTTGGAATGACGACTACGCTATTTAAAGCAATGAAATTGCGTAAAAATTAAATAAACACAATTAAATCATGAAAACAGGGAAATGAAATAAATTTTGTACAAAATTGTAAGACATTAATTGCTGTTGTAGAAATTGTTTAGTAAAATTTATTCTTCTGATTATTAAATCTAACTGCGTGATAGGAAATGTCGTTTTAATTTCTAAATTGCGTCAATTTTATTTAATAAAAGGAAACAAATTGAGTATGAAGTCGCTTTACAAATTTGGGTGAAACCTCGTTGATTTCAGATCGAAAGTAACGAATGTACAAACAAATTTTGTAGCTGATCGAGCTATCGTTCCAAATTGTGCAAATAGATTAGTTAAATATGTTTTCACCTTTTCATTCTAAACAATTCTTTAAAAATCCTTGAAATTAATGAATTAAAGGTAAATATTTTTATGAACTTATCAATCTTTATCTAATTTTGCCAAAACATAGTGGAACTATGAAGAAAATCGTAGTTACTTTGAAAAAATGTTATTTCGTTAAATAATATTAAAGTAATTACGAATTTTCTTTTATGAATTTACATTTTAAATTTCATATTCTTCGGTTTATTAACTCATTAACGATAACAACATTTTGCTTTCGAGAATACGAATCCAATTCATTGAACTTTTGGTTATCTTGATAAATATTTCTCATTTTACTATTATAATTATATCAAATACGTTGTTTATTTCAGTTTTTAAACCTAATTTATTATCAATTCTGATTACAAAAACTACATACTTTCAAAAGGTTCAACTGTACGATTTTAAGAACAATTAATAACCAATAAAAAAAATTGTATTTAGAAAATAAAACAACATAATTTTGATGAAATATACGGAAGTCTAAACTCTTAAGAAAAAATTCGCTCTAATTATATTTTAGGCTTTATTTATAAGATTAAAATTTTAAGATAAAGCAATTTGGCCAGTTCCTTAGATTATAAGAGATAAGTACTTGAAGCAATTCCCAGCAATTTAATTTTTTTACGTTCACTTCATATAAAAGAAATCAAAAGATTGGACAAATTCAAAGACATACTTTGTAATTAACTTCTTTCTCTTGAAGGCGCATTGGTGGGCGTGCAAAGACTTAAACAACAATGAACTAAATAAATTAAGAAACTTAACCATAAACACAATTAGCGGACTTTTATTACTGAATTTACGATCAATAGCTTTTATAACCTTCATATGATCAGTTTGTCGCGGTTATGTAGGAGGTTTTCCTAAAGAAAATAAACATTTTAAGTTTGTCCTCTTCTCAATTTTATTTTACCAAATTTTTCCTCTATCTAGGGCACGATAGAGCCAATAGTGTTCGAAGGATTGTTGAGCAGAAAATCTCATGATATTGGCTATTTCGAAAATATCGAAAAAATCACCTTATAATATAATTTCATTTGTATAATTGTGACAAGCAAAATATTAAATAGGTTTTTTTTACAGTGAGTACCACAAAAACTCTAACAAAAGCAACGAAAAGAATTTTTTTCCTTTTTACTTATAGAACACAAAATATAAAGAGGGTATATAGAAAAAATAAATCGTTATCTATTATTCATATTTTCTAAACTTAAGGGGCAAAGGAATTTTTTGCGTCTATCCTATTTTTCGTGGTAGTCACAACATAAGTTTAAGAAGTCCGAACAATAAACAATCCAATTGTAATTATTTGAATTATTTGAAGTTATGTTCTTTTCATTACAAAATACATAATAAAAGCGAATTTATGGTACATTGACCTCACATATAGCAATAAATTAATACTGAAAAATTATGTTCATTAAGCTTTTCCATACTTGGAAGAGTAAATCCGATTTAGATGCCACAAGTTCAATTATTTTTAATCGAAATAGCATTTAGCTGGATCTGCATTAATATACAGCGAAAATATGTAAAAATGCCTGCTATCTGTTCCAAAGATGCAAATGAGGCGCATTCAACATTTCACGAAAAAAAAACAAATATATCTCTTCCGAGCTGAGAGCACGATAAATGTCCAGAAAATGGCATTTATCGCTATCTTACGCAACTCTTGCAGAGCAAGAATTTTTGCTGATAACCAAAGACAAAGAAAACGTATGCAATAGTGTGATTGTGACTAGAATTTTGAACGCTACTGCATCTCATAATTCGGATTATATCAAAAGACCTTATTTTTTTTATTTTTATTAATGCCTCACTATTTTTTTACCATAATACCAACGGGTTCCGCGCATCCCAACAGAGTTCTCTTCACCTATTTATGGTAGGTAAGCGCAGTATTCTAATGACAAAGGTCTCGGTCTTATATTTTGGGATAGAAACAAAGACGATCGCGACCCGTTGTAGTAATCCTCTGATATTAAAAGAGCATCTTCTGAAGCGCCTCTTAATGTTCTTTGTGTGGCGAAAAGACTACGGCGACGATGATGATAAAAATCAGGGAAGGAAACAGGTTAGACGTGCTCGTACTTCTTCTTTCTGGTGGCTTCAAAAAGACCACGGTGACGATAACAAGATGAAGTTACACAACATTAGCCAAATATGATTAAAAGATCTAAAGATCTTACGGAAACGGGTAGGTGTACTCGGCATTGTACAAAAACTCATTGGATTTAAAGGGTTCCGTATGAAACCGAAGAAGTTTAAAAAAGAGGAAAGAAAGCGACCGCAAAAGTGTTAAAAGCGTGCTGAAGACGTCCAGGTAAAAATAACAAAAGAACCCGATCGACCGACAACAAAAACCTAAAGAAAGTCTCTTGGTTGCGGGGAGCGGTTTCATGGAATTTTCGACAGACGAAAACACAACCTGACCTCGACATTAAAAGTGAAGTGAAATTTTCCACGTCTGTTCTAGTTGGCAAATGTTTGCTACGATAAACGAGTTTCATTTATTTGTTGACAACTTCGACACGTTTTAAACGGAATTGAGTCCAGGCAAATTGAGGCTGGGGCTTTCCACCTTTTGTAGCACTATCGGTGGATCAGCCCATACCTTTCCGTCAATAGAAACACTCTACCAGCTGCAGTATTAGCAACAGCAGTAACAGCACTATCGAAAATTATAAACAAAATTTCGTGCACACCTAGAACTGCACTTAAGTCGCGCAAACACGATCACTAGCTAAGCGAAGTTTTTTTTTTTAAAAAAGAAATAAAATCGGTTAAAGATTACAGCACCAAATAGCTAACAGCAGCTTTAAGACCCGCTCAGCAGCCGTTAAGAAAGTCAGATACCGACTAACGACAAGTTTCAAAGTTTGGAACTCTGTTCAACCAAAAAACGAAGTGAGCGTCGAGCGAGTCTCCAAAACGATCAAGCAAGCAATCGCTGCTTGGGCCGAAAACAGAACCAGCCCAGAGAGAAGCCAAAAACCCGAAAAAAAAACTAAGACTAAGAAAACGATACCAGGCACCTTAAGACGGCGATACTACGACCAGAAGATATGGACGGGAACAGACAAGCAGGGATAGTGAACCAACGAAGGTATATAGTTCCTGTCGATCGACCATATCCAGAGACCCAGCACAAACCAGCCAAGGAGAGACGGCACCAGGTCTATGCCACTGGCACTAGCACTAATCCGTCCCAAACGCTCACAGTCGCGAAATACCTGTGCGCATTGTTTTTGTTTAGCCTAGACCGGTGAGTAGAGTACCCCGCACTTTTACATAGGTGCATACCACTCACCTCATAAACTCCATGAATTCATCGGCAACCCAAGCAACCCAGCGAGAACACTTACGAACAGTCCAAGAATGAGCGGAGCAATACACCGCAAGAAGGCCAGCTTTAGGCAAAATAAATCCCAATAAAAAAAACCCTACCAACGAAACGCAGCGCGAGCTCAACAAAGAAACCAAGCAAGAAGGAAAACAAAAACTGAACGTCTTCAAGAAAATTAGTGGACAGAAAGGGACTTAACCAATAGCCCCGCGCAAAAAAAAAAAACCAAAAAAAAAATACAAAATCTGGCAAGTTTCCAGAGGTGGCTCGCGTAATTACTGTTGGCCAGATTCGCCGGAGGAGCTTGCGATCGCGTTAAGGGAGAAAAATTTTTAATAACGACAGAGTTGGCACTCTTGACCGGGTCCGGTGATCTTGGACTGTGCGAAAGATCGTCCGGAACTCCGGTTATTATGATGTCTCACCGAACTTTGTTCGTTTTCTTCTTTTTGTCCATAAACATTTTTATTATGAATTTAAATAATGGGAATTGTTACTGTCGAAACAAAATGCTCGAACGCAGCAAGAAACCTTCGAAATTTACGACTTCCCAGGAACATATACAACTTATGGAAAAATTTTCAATGAGTGCCATTTCAATTATAAGCACTTTTCGAACCACTCACTAACTGATCTTCAGATTATTACCAGAAATCATATAAAAGTGAATGAAAACTGACCTCAGATCATAATTGAAGTGAGTTTATGAACCTTTGCTGGATGTAAGGTTGTTACTCTTAACTCATTACTGTTTTCATGGAATTGGGGAATAATTCTACTATCCTTATAGATAATTTTGAATATCAGAGTCTCGTAGCTGAGTAGATTAGATCTCCGAGTTTCTCTGTCTCCGGGTAATTTCACACAAAACTTGAATTCTGCTTATATTTTATATTTCTTCTGGTTTTAGAATAGTGAGAAACTATGTTTTTATTGAAATTGTTAATTTTTTATTTTCGTTCTATATAAAAACTAAACTTTATAATATTATTAAAGTATGAATTTACTTTCCTAAAAATAAGGTTTTTATAATTATAATTCTAAACCCGATCTTATTTCATAGAGGTATTAATTTTCAATTTACTCTAATCAAAAACGAAATTTTATTATCACTAAATCGTATGGTAAATGGGTTGGTTTTCCATCCCTCTTTGTATAGCAATCTAAGTTTAAACAGCGATTAAACTAAAACGTAACTACTGGGCCTAAGTGATCCAAACTAGAAAAGTAAATCGATAATAAGCTACATTAAAAATAATTTGCCCTTGGCGTTCGACATATTTAGCAATTTACTGATCAGTTACAGATTTCAGTTTAGATTAATGGCATATGCCTTCAGTTGATGCAAATCTTAACAATTACACTTATTGATTTTTTGGACCCGCCCAATGCCACAATCATCGCCAGTTATTTGCATAGTAACAAAAGTTATGGAGATAGTGAAGAAATTCACCATAATGAATTTTTTCCAAACCCTGTTTCTCATTAAATAGCAACTGTCCACGTCCTTCAGCGTGAAATGATCACCTTTTCAATGTTTCAGATATTCGGGCAATTGCTTAATTTTCTCCAAACCTTCTCTGCGAAGCTCGTTAGAGCCATGTATTGACCTTTAATCCATTTATCGCTGCGATTGCAATGCAAAGGTTTTAGATTTTTTTTTTTTTTTGTTCCCTCCGACAAGAGTATTAATTTTAACACATCATCAGTTCAAAACGAGTTGATATTGCGTAAGAGGCCTATCTATGCGGAAAAAGACACCTGAGAAATGAAGAAAATTTGCATTTGTGTCAGCAATTAATGCACGTGTAACAATTAAGTTCAGAATTACATGACCAGTAGATCGCATTTTACTCATCGCTATCTTAAAAATCTTCCTGATAATATTTTTTTTTTTATCTTGTACACTTTCACAATTCTTCTCTTTTTATAATACCTTTTTGTGGGAATAGTGACAAAGGTAAAAATAGAAAATAATAAATCGTCATTTTTGCTTTATGTCCCACTCACAACACCTAAAATCAAAAAGGCATCGTCAGCAATACAAACATTTTTGGAAGGTGTTTTTTGGGTCATTTTTCTTCTGATTTCTGTTGGCATTGTAACAAAAAAAAAAAAAAATACTTTTCCTTTCGTGCACTCACTAAGGTTACTGGCCAATCTCTGTAGGAACATGTCTGTAAGATGAAAATATCTTTACAAGTATTTTTATATCTGAAATCAAGAGAAATTTTCAATTCATTTGGTGGCATTTTTCGTAGCAGCCCCAAAAACACTTGCGTTATCACGGCTGCCAATCTTTTACGAGATAAATTGGCAAGTATAATTAGGTGGCTCTGTGTTAGATTGAAGCTACCGTATTCATCAAACCTGTGGCTTACTGATTAATCATTCGACTGAAGTAAAATAGTGTTTTTATCCAGTGCGTCTTGATGGACACTAATATATCACATTGCCACAAGATTTGTGAAAATGATCGCTCAAGGATAGCTACCCAGCATAAATTAATTGCGATTGGCAGCTGCATAGACCTTCTGCAACTCGTAAATGATTGTTAATGAAGTTTTAACATATTACTGGCTGCTTACCTTTAGCGATAATGTCACACTTTTTATTTTGAATAAATTTATTTGAGTACAAATGTTTAATATATTTTAGTTGCCTCTTACGATAACATTTTTAATAAATACATTGTGCAATAGCCTCTTGCGAAGTATTTACTTATATAAATTTAAATTTCCAAAATATTCACTGTTTACTAGTAACACTTATACGGATCAAAACAAAAATAACGACGAGTAATGTGAATAAAAGTTGTGAATTTTTAATACCTATAAAGCTTAACGTAAGTAAAAAAAATAAGAATTCTTTTCCAAGAATTTATTCTGTCATTCTTTGTTATTCATGCACGGATACAAATTAAAGTGTTTTCAAAATATATCCTACTCAGATGAATTGCGCGGCATCTTTCAAGATCTTATCTTCCGAAAGCGTTATAACTTCATTCCTTACCTTGAAAGGTCAACGCAACAGCAATAGCCGATTAGTGATCTTGATTAATTACTCAGAAAATCTCGATAGAATGATTCATATTTTACTTCTGTAAATATTTGGCAATCTATATGACATTTAATTAAGAAACATATGATGCATATATGCATCTACAAATGTTGCAATATTATCATAAAATCATAATCATATAATTCATCCATATCTTGTATAGCTTCTGGAATTTTGTTTGAAAAGACACTTATGTTATTTATAAAAAGCAGTCAAGTGCGAGTTCTGTATCATGTATTCATATTGTAAATTTCTTAAAAACAACTTTGAAATCGAAATGGTGTTTACTAATACATAAAATACGTTACCCTTTAACAAATCAAAACCAAAGATTGTATTTTTTCGTAAAGTCGCATGATTCCTGTAAGATTTTCTGCATATTCTCATAAAAGTTCGTTGCAATTTGTGTAAATATCTTAAATTAAACATGCTCCCATTTATTTATAAATTTCTTCAAGAACCTTTGAAATATTAATGAATTAAAAATTTCTTTTTCGATTTATCAACGGCATTTTACTTATGAAATTTCAAATCAAAGTAAAGTAATATTGGCTTTAGTTTTAGAAGTCATGGTATAATATTTATTTATAATATTTTTTTATATAAACCTTAATGAACGTTTCTGTAGAGGTTCATTCAAATCCGTAACCTGAAACGCAATTTCTGCCATATAAACCTTTAACTCTAGTTCTTTCTAGTAAAGTTTTAAAGTAACTGAGTAATTTTCTGCAACCCCTAGAACAAATGAGGAATGAATAGATCAACCGGTAGATCACAAAAACAACGAAATTCAATATGAAGCATAATAAAATGCCATTCTTTGAAGGTGCGTTCAAAATAAACAATATGTAAAAAAAAAGCAATCAAAATAAAATTAAGCACTTTAACAATTCATAGCTTTGGAATCCAACGTAAAAGAACTTCCTTTAGGCCTTGTTCCCACGATCCAACCACCTAACTTTTGATGAACAGCTCATCGACTAGCAGAAAATATCAAGCAATGTTTCTCAGTAGTTTTTATCATGGTCCAAACTTTTTGCACCTCAAAGGAAATACTTAAGTTATTCTGCAAACAATACGAAAAGATATTCGAAACCACCTTTGCGGTCATTTGTTCTCAACTTAAGCCGCAGCGAGCACGTGTTCTGAATCTCTAACAGCCACAAACTGACCTTCACCATTATCCATCATGAATCGGACTCCTTACCTGCGTGACCAGTACAAGCACTTCTCAATCACAATAAAAAAAATTCCAATCGGCAGTTGATATGGTCGTAAATGGACCATTACATAACCATAGCAATCACGCGAAGACGCTGTCGTTTACCCGCCTAATTACTATCCCTCATCCAGTCGCAGAGGTGTAACGACGTTGGTGGCAGCAGTGGGATTATTTTTTTCGCACCTCCCAATTACCGCGCCTTCTTTCCTCAAAGCAATAAATCTGTAAAATACTGAAGTACAACCCATTCCAGCAGATACATTGCATTATCGCCTTTAATCAACACCCGAAACAAAGGAGAAAAGTGCTACGGTAAAATTTCAATGAGGAGCCCCACTTGAAAGGCAATTCAAATCTCCTGCCAGCTAGTTCGAATTGAACGGAGGAGTGATCCAGATATAGGAAACAGTTCCCGCGGAATTTATGGCTTATTACCGTCAAAAACTATAAATAGCTTAACTGGTGAAATGGGCTAGAGTCTGCATGGAGGAGTACTTTTCACTCGACGAGTGCACGAGAGCTGCTCTCAGCCCATTCGTTCGCACAGTAGCAACTATCACCGGATAGGGGGTCTATAGGACCACTTGTAAACTGCAGGCCTGACAGACCTATTGAGAATTATAAGTGAATGCTTTCTAGCACTGTTTACTTACGGGGGAGTAGGAAATCACACTTACTTGGATTATTATTGGTTTCCCGCCAGTGGGTCGCAGCTTGGCAGCCGAATGTTGTACGATTGATACTCTTACAGCAGGACCATTTCTTTCCAGACCAAAGGCCTGGATGAAACCGATAGGATTTTGGTGTGTTTGTTTCTTCACAAACTAAAAAAGATAATGATAATAATAATGTTATTATATAAATAAATTAAAATTTCCTACAGAAAGCATAACTAAAGGATAGATGGCTTTTCATAAAAATCAGTAGGATCGCAAGATTACAAGATTTGAGGCCTTCAACGTATTAAACCGGGATATACCTTTTTGCGACATATGCTTTGCAAAATAATTAATTAAGTATAAATACGATTTTTCCAATTTTAAAACTACCCATATGACCCATAACTTTGCACTAAGGTAAACAAAATCATTTTTTTTATAATGAATAAATCCGTCTTGAAAGAATTAAGAGTTATAGCGCAATAAATCTGATAGGAACATGTACAGGTCATACATATGTTTTTTTCATATCATCCATTACTTATAGGAATAAATTCGTTTGTGAAAGGTACGATTTATGCACCTAATTGCAATTCAATCTCATTTTAAATTATACGGAACCATTTAAGATTTCTATTTAACTCTTACTTTCATCAATAACACGAGCTTTCAACTGTAAAAAATTTCTTAGGAAAGAGTTTCCGCAAAGAGTGGAGAAACAATAGTTTGTAATTAAGCTAATCGAAAATTCTCGAAAGAAGATATAACTAATTTTTTAAAGAGCCACATCAAATTAAATTATTTCTCGTACTAGTTTGTCTATTAGCGTACAAAAGGTGAACAAGTTACGAATGAGTGCACCTGCAATGTATTAAATCACCTCTACGAGCAATCTTTCTGGAAAGCAAATCATCCAGAAAATCGACAATATCTTACCTTGTCGTATGACCCTTATCCATTCAGAACGCTCCTTCTCACTGCTCGCAACCAGGTACAGCGTATACTGGGGCACTGACCTTCCCGGTAATTGATCATCAGTCTCACAGTAACCTATTTGAAATGGAAATCCCTATGGGGTGAGAAGAGAAATGCATTATGCTTTAGTACTATAAGAAAAAAAAATTATCCAGCCGGTCGTATCAACGGTCAAATATTCTAGACGCTAAAAAAAACAGATTATATGAGCAAAAGGTGAACTTACATCTGGCGCGAATGGATCACCTCCGTCACCATTGAGTACGGCGTTTTCGACCAATCGGACTCCTTTGACCAAGATGCGACCCCGTTCTCGACGTCTCTGCAAAAAAATAATTGAATACTTGAAGATGAAAGATACTCAATTTTGGGCTTCTTTGCATTATAGAGAGCACTAAATTTCGTTAAAAGGCTCCTATTACAACAGGGAGTGCATTTAATCAGTGGCGACATGCTTGGTGTTAGTAAAAGGGTTCGAGTGATCCCCGGCCGATAGCGGCGGGCACCAGAGCAGCTGGATGCAACTGGGTGTTTTTTTTTCCAGATAAGGGAGTGGCTGAGTTCATTTCTGTGCCTCTGTCGATTAAAAACTTTTCCTTCTCCTCCTCCACTTCAATCCCGGTCTTCTTGGGTAACTTTTTAAGTTAAATTTCCTTCTAGAAATATTTTGACACGACACTTGGAGGGCTAAGCCCAGTATGCTGGAAATAAGCAATCAAGAGTTTGATTCAAGCGTGGGTATCACTTCAATGGATAGTGAAGTCGACGATTATTTGATTGACGACGGATTCCAAACTTTTCTCAAAATGCAAATCACCACAAGAAGTTAAATCCCGTGGGTAACATAAGAATCTAGGACCGATCTAATCGAGGAAAAGCCCCTCCAATTGCACTTTGCCCCTATTGAATTAAAAAGAAGTCATTTTTCATAATACTTGAAATTTTTATCTTATCTCAAGAGTTTTTCTCCGCTTGGATTTTTCTTTTTTGTAAATAATTCTTCATCTAACCCATTCGGAATGTTGAGAAGGGAAACCGGCAGCAAAGTGTTGATTGCATCAGAAGAGGATTTGCACGGAACCCCACCATGGAATCTAATCAAAGCACCGAGAAAATGTACCTGATGAGAAATTTTCTTATCTGTCGTCTGTTCCAAGTCTTCATCATCTGTTCAAATGTACTACGATGTCACAGAAGGTGGTTGACATCTGATTTAATTAGCTTAAGCTCCTTAACTGGGTCAGTTTATACATAAAATGCTGCAGAAGATTGCACTTTTTCAGTCCTTCCGTTTTTACAAGTCCATCCCTCCGACAGTTTAATTCGGATTAGAAGAAATTGCAGCGTAAATGAATGTTCGAGTAATGAATTTAAAAGAAAAACGAGATACTGCAACTAGGTTTGAAATAATGAAAACAACGTTGCATATTATCGAATTAACTGTAATAGGAGATTTTCTGAGACTTTCGTCTCGTAAGAAAGTTTCAATAAATTAAATGTGGTAGCAAGACGGTGCAAAATTATTATTACTATGGTAATAGATCCCGTTAACATAAACCTGACTCTTATAAAGCGAAAACGATATTTTCTACTAAATGAGAAAAATTATAAAACCAACGTTTTTCAACCTGAAGTTTTGTAGAAATGAAACAAGGAAAATAAGGACAATTGAATAGTTCCAAGCCTATTCCAATGAACAAAATAGCTCTTTTTAAGATTCCCCTCAGCACCCATAAGATTCAACGGACCCTCTTTACTGACTATCAAGAGACGTCTAGCTCAGAAACTTACGTATTTTTGCAGCACTTCTGTCGCAATTTTAAGTGCACTTACACAAGGATGGATTTTAATTTGTCTTATAATTAAGCGCTCTTTATGTCCATTCGGACAAGAAAAATTGCACATTTTGCCAATTTTATTCTATCTTTAATCTTGTGCCCCCGGACGATGCCATATCCAAATGCAGTAGTATTACACAAAACAAGACTTCAGTCTATGTTTGCAATGGATTGCAAACAACGACTGTTTTAGAAATTAACGTAACGTAGACCAATTTAGCCATTGTGTGTAAAATAAAAAATTCATAAAGTATGTATAGAATTCAATAATTTGTATATCCATAAGTTATAAAGTAAATCGATCAATGTAAATGGTTATCTACCTAAGTACATATGAACAACT
The DNA here is from genome assembly GCA_963969385.1 of Philonicus albiceps. Taxonomy (NCBI): domain Eukaryota; kingdom Metazoa; phylum Arthropoda; class Insecta; order Diptera; family Asilidae; genus Philonicus; species Philonicus albiceps. Next base: position 31,120,960 of record OZ017775.1, read on the forward strand.
AAATTTTACATTATTTTAATGCTAAAATATATGAAATATGATCTAAAATAAACTAGAGGCTAAAAACAAAACTGAGGGATCAAGTGTCCCTTTTCTGCCCAACCTACCCATGTAGCAGGCACTTAAATCATCAGCGGATGACATCGTTTTCGTGTTTAGTTAAGGAATGACGCAACCAGTCATTGGGGTCACATACATTGCAGGTCAACCCCTCAAGTCTTTTAATTACCCTAAACAATTGATGCCAGCATCTATCTTGGATTCAAAATAACAAAAACATTAATCATACAAATGCAATAAGGAAAATATCTCTGAATCGCGCACAACCTCAAAGGTTTATAGGCATAAAACCCACTCCACTCCCATCCCTTCTGTCTGAGACCCACCGAAAGAGTGCCTGTTTTCCCGGAACGTTTTAAGGCTATTCGTTACCATGGCCTATCAATCAAACATGTACAAACCTTCAGTGACCTATCGAACCACGCCACATACTCGGCCTCCCCCAATTTTCTTAGGAATTTTCTCGATGACGGTCGCATGATAAATTTCATTTTTTTTTTTTTATTTCCATCACCGTCACAGTCACCAGATCCAGAGAAAAGAAGATGCTTTCTTGGGGGCAAGGCGCAATCGTTCGACAGCAGAAGCAGCCAGTTGCATAACACTTTCAAGGAATTCATCTTTTTGTCATTTCCAGTCTTGGCAGACTCTTAAGATGCTATTGCACTCACAAAAGACGTGACATTCGTCTTGGCCGAGTCTTGAAGCGGGGCGCGCACTTGCAGACACTCCAGGTGAATTATTACAGCTTCATTATAAGAGTCAGCGCGGCCTTTGTCTGCTCACCGGTTGGAAGTTGAAAGTCGCCGCTCGCTCGGAAAATATTTACAAAACATCCTCTTCTGAGGAGGCGATGTGATTGAGCCAGGCTACAAAAAGATGAGGATCTCAAGGAGCCGAGGTGTGACGAATTTTAGGAATTGTGAAGAATATCGGTCATCTTCAAGGACCACCGAAGCTGAGGTGCATCTTCTCTATGTGGAAAAGATGAACCATTCTGAATGAATCATCATCAGCCTGTCTAAGCATAGCGAAACTAATGAAAACATTCGTCCATGCAGTTGGGAAGTGACCAGCGGTAAACAGACCTTAATCGCGCATAATAAGACGACGATCTTATCAGTCGGCTGACGGACAATTGCCTAAGGAGGGAGTTGACCACGTGAGAACGGCTCAAGAGGGCCCATAAATTAGTCAGATCCGACCTTTGTAGAGTGCACCTTCATGTTTCATTTTAATTTTTCGTCTTATACCTTCCTTTCCAACCGGGTGAACTCCGTGGGGACAATAGTTCCGAGGGAATTCCATAATCGTTCGGGTGACTGATCGCCCGGCACTTGAGGAATCCGCTCACCTTTGTTGACATAATGCAGGCGACATGTGAATCAGATACCTGCATAATGAGGATAAATTGCCCCGGACAGGTAATTAATTTTTGGGACGATTTTAGTCCAGTTCTAGATTTATGAGTTCCCATATCTACGTCTCATTATCTTTTTGGGACCATGTATGACTGCTTTTAAGATGTCTTCAATTAGCCCTTCCTTCGTTGCCTCTAACATCGTACCTATTGCTCGATCGAGGTGAAAACCCGCCAGAAAATTTGGAAATATTTAAGCATGACTTGTCCGTTTCAAGAATGCGTAACCGGAACCCCTTTAAAGTTATTCGACCTTAGGAATAAATAAGTTTTTGTCTGTTCACTTATCTCTAAACCAATTGGAAGAGATAAGAGCAGAAAATAAGGGTTCCGGTTTTAACTTTCACCTTGAGACACATTCCGGAACTTTAAAAAAACGTCGTTAAAAACGAGAATATTCTCATACTTTTACAAAATCGGAAGTATTTCAATGCATTCAATTTAAAAAATTGCTAATTCAATCAAAGATTGTAATACTTTTGGAATTATATTACACTACAAGAAAATTTAATTCAAGATTCTATCAAAAATGAAAAGTAAAAAATCGAAAATTATGAATAAGTAAAACATGAAACCATGCGAAAAACAAATTTTTTAAATAAAAGCATAAAAAACGTTTCATCGTTTATTTTTACGGCGACGAGTGGTTCGTACAAAATTAAAATCTTTATTTATTCCTTTCAGAAATTTTAAATGTCTGAAACTCACTTCATTTTTTCTTAAGCCCATCTTAAAGTATATAAAAATAAGAGAGCATTATCTAGATTTGAATTCATTTCGATATTTTGATCAAAACTTCAAATAGGTAGGGTAAAATTCCCAATAACAAGAGCTGTACTAGTAACGAGCATTCTGCTTTATGTCATGGTTACTAAGAATGCGAATAATTCCGATACACAGGCGGAAAGGAGCTGATTCCACTTCACGAAGACGGAATAATCCATCTGAGTGTGTAATGGACTACCACCCGAATGTCCTAAAAAATTCAAAAAAAAATGTTGGGGACAGAACAGGGACAAATGTTCTTTTTTAATGTTGTTTAATTATACGCCATACCAAGAGTTTGGAGTATAAAACCGAACCAATTCCAATTCAACAAGTCAAAGTTCCGTGTTTTATTCGCCATTCACCAAAGCATTTCTTTTAACTATGATATTGATTTTCTATTTGTCTTATGTTAACGCGATTTGATATGGTGTGGATTTCTTAATTTACCACAAAATCAAAAACATGCTTTTCTTTTAAAATAAAATTCTTCTTAAATCTTGTGGGCGAGACAATACGGAAGGGCATTAGAAATATAAAAATTGTTTAATGGGAAATAATTGAGCTTCTTAAAACGCAGGCATGTAGCTGATAAAGGATGTAATTTAAACAGGGGCAGCAGTGAATATCTAATGGACGCATATCTCAAGCAATGTTACTCAGATCAAACGTAAGATTGCCCTAGAATTTTCGAACGAACAAAAGTCAAACTAAGTAATAAAGTGAAACAATAAAAAGTCGCTTTGCTCTTAGTGCTCAGATCAAGTTGCAGAACAAAGTCGCATTCTCGGTCTTGTGGTTGCCCCGAATCAATAAAAAAAAAAATTTATTACCGCACGACGTAAGACATAATTCTTAGGCTGAGTCCAGTTGCGTTAGCGTGACACCGTCGCACCGACCGACCACCCGGTCTTAAACACGTCACCTGTTAAACATTCGCAAATTGCTAGAAAATCGAATCCCGTTAAGCCCTTGTTTTACTTTATCAAATTCCAATCAATCGTCAATCGGTGCACTATTCACCGTGAACGAGGAGCCGCTAAAAGCGAAGAAAGGTGCCTCAAAAAATAAAAATATTTTATTTCTCTTGGGTGACTTATCACTCGCAAGAATTTCTATAGCTGCCGATGATCGCAGCGTTGGCCCTTTGGGGCTCCAAGAGTTTGGCACTCTTGCGGCGATGAATCGTTACTTTCCCGTGTGCATCTTGCCGGATTAGTGGGATGAGTCACGACTTTGTTATCCGGACGCATTAAAGAGGCTCGTTCAGGAGGCCTAAATAGGCCTACTCCCTGCACACTCACGGGACCAGTGCATTCTTGGCATAAATTTAATATTTCGTGCGATTTCCAAGGTTCGGTAGTTAGTGGGATTTTTTTTTCTTTTTCAATTAAATCTCAGCCCTGCTACGCCACCGTCGTCTAGGGTCTTACTCTTGGACATTCATCTGCGTCGTTCCTTACTCAGACGCGCGTTAATGTCCAATCACCAGGCTAATTATACACTTGGAGTCGACATATGTGTTATGACATCAGCTGGTTGTTCCCCTTTTCTGCCGTGGGCATTACTTATCCCTCAAGGATGTGGAATAGAACTAAAATAAACAGCACTGGTTTGGGCAAAGCCCGGGAGGAAAACCTCGAAGGTGACAAACCTCCCGTCAAGTTTATTAAAAAAAATCACAAGATTATCCTTATACAATGTTAGAATTTTCTTCGACTGTTATCGCGATCACTCCGACCAAGACTGGCTAGCCCATCGATTCCACGCCAGATTTTATCTCGTCCTCAGTCCCAAAAAGGGATGGCCTTGTTTTTGAAACACGTAGCAGGGATGAAAATCTAGAAAATCCGCCAATGGACGGCCAGATGAAATTACGTCCCTTTTTCAGCCAGTTCGATCCTGCGCCGACGGCTAGACGGCGGAGAAGGTTTCGAGGAACGGAGGCTCACAGTCCCAGGCTGGCTCCGTTGTCCTCTTGGTTATTTGCTTAGGCGCTCCAGACCCAACATCTGCTGTCCTCCTGCGCTGCAAATCCGTCGTCCGACGCCCGGTTTTCCCGAGACCCAAACTTAGGTTTATGACCGCCCGAAGAAATCTTATCCTAAATTCGACCGTAATAAAACAGACTAACAAGAAACAATAAAATGCACATAACAATTTGAGTCGAATATCTAAAAAACCTTGAAGTTTTGAAATCTGAGAAAAACATTTGTTCGTCAGATGTAGACCTTTTCAAAAAACTTAAATTGATATCTAACTTATAAAATTAATGAAAAAAGTAAATTGATATTAAAACTAAATTAGCAGGTAAAATTAATCGATGATTTGTTTCGTGCCGAAACAATATGGACAGCCAGAATTCAAGCGCTAGTCTGCCTGTTGGACGTCTTTTCAAGACGAAATGTTGCTTGTTTTTGTGTCATCCATTCTCTTGACGTGAATTTGCAATCCCGGATCCCGGGGCGCAACAAAATCCAGAGCAATTGGAGCGGCAGAATACTGCGCCCCACTAAGTGGAAGGACATTAATTTCGCGAAATATTTCTGTCCCTCCAGTGACAAATGAAAGTAAGAAGGTTGCTCTCGCCGTACAGTTTCTCTGGAAAATTGCCAATAATGAAACAAAAGACGAAGCTGCAAAATAACAAAATGTTGTCGGGCAGCTGGAGTGTCTAGGGCCTGGCGGAGGGACCAATTAAGGCCTCCTTGTTTTTGTGCTTTAGTTTTATCCATTTCTTCTCAACACTTTTTGCTCCTTTAGGGCACCATAAGTCCTGAAAGCTCGCAAAATGATGAGTTATTGTAGCTAGTTTTGCGCGGCTATTGCCATTGTCTGTGGCTTTAAAGCGCCTCGAGACAATGCCGTTTTTAACTTCAAGTGGTGAAGGGAAAAATTATGCTTGCTACCAGAATATAATACCAGGAGTACTTATCTGATGAAACGTAATACAATGGGTTAAAACTTTTAAAGATCTTGCCCCATGTAGTTCATTTAACCAATCGTCTAGTACACTAGACAGAAGAAACTAATTTTTATAATAAACTCGCTGTGCCCCCGACTGGTATTAAAAACATTTTCAAAGGTCATATAATAAAGTCATCAATCAATTACAACAGCAGACCATAAATAATGCCAAATTTTAAGTTCGTTTTCGTATTCCTAGTTTTCCAGTTGAATTATTAATTCGAAATGTTACAGCAATAGCAATTAAAATTTAAAAGGTTGTAACTACACAGGGGGTTTTTTTAGTAGGCATTCCAAAATGAATCAATCTCAACCGTTCGGTAGTTACAGAGTGATTCGTAAATTTCAATTTTCCATGGTATGCAAAACTCTATTTTATTTTTATCTTTTGATCAACTCAAAGCAGCGATATCCAACTAACGCTTCAGTCCAATTTCCTTTCGAAGTATAGGATATTATGCTTCTTCCAAAACTTTTCGTAACTTCCGAGCCTAGATATTTAGGCACGTTCTTCAATAGTTAAGGTTTTCAGTCTTACTATATTCAATAACATTAAATTTTATTTTCTTATTTTTGAAAATATGAACTTAAATATCCGAACTAAATTTTTACTCTTTACTGTATAAGAAGAAATATATCAAAACACTACAAATCAATGCATCGTCAAACGCATATCGTATTTTATGCATAATTGTACAATTTTCGTGGACAGATCAATAGCTTTGCTTTTTGAAATTAAATGTGTTGCACTAATTAATATAAAGCACAAATTCATGCTTATCCGTACTTCATTCTGTTGTGCAAGGATAATTGCTGGCAAGCACGCATTTACACTATAATTTAATAAAATATTATGCGTGTAAACTCGTGAAAGGATATTATGAAAACAAACCCCCCCAACCGACCATAGAACGCAACAAAGGGAATTCAATGAATCAAAAGTTGAATATTTATAGTGTCCAAAACAAAATCCACTTCCTAAAACAAAGCCACACCGAAAAACACCGGCTCTTTCAGGCAAGTATTGATTTTCTTTTCTTTTTTTTATACAGGTCAACTAACACCCAAACTATCCCTGCTGAATCCAACAATTTGTAAAATTCTAAAACAAAGAAAGGGGATATTAAGTTTTCTGAGTTCAGAGCAGGGGTCCTAAAAATATGAAAATTGAAAAAGTAACAGTAGGGAAAAAATGGATTTAAAAACTGAGCCAAATGTGAAGCGCCACCGAATATCTGGCATACAAACAAAGTCATTTCCGAAACGAATATATCGGGAGTGTGGGAGGATTGGGTATGCACACAGTCGTCCAGGACGTGAACAGAATTCGGAGCGCCCGAATCCATGTCTGTTTTTACAAAGCCCCGGAATGCAGATAACCTTCTTTTGTGTCTGCCATTAGGACGAACGTTGCCAGAAGCCCCCCCACAGCCCCATGCCATTTATTGTTTCGTCCTTTTTTTTCCACTGGAAGAGCCTCCCCCAAAACAAATTGTGCCGAAGGCCCTTAACCTAATGCCAATTAAAGCTGCGGAAAACACATTGGCCGGGCTATTACGTGACACACGCTGTAATTGCAATTGGGCCCTCAAATCCCGCTCAAGCCGCATCATCTTAATTGAATTCCGCGAAGGGCCTCCCGAGTAGCGTCATAAGAATGCCACGAGTACCCGTGCAGACTGTAGAGTCGTCTAGATTCTTGATGCGCACTCCCTGGGAAATGTCGTCGAAATTGAAAGCTTTTTAACCGACAAGAAAACAAAAAATATAGGGAAAAAAGAAGTGGTATAAGTTTAGTCGAGTGGGCGAAGGCTTTGTCCGGAAAAAAATGATGCACAAAAACAATAACAATGCGGCAAATGAAGCGAAGGACGTTGAAGTGGATGGATGAGTGGGTGGATGCTCCGCCAGGAGCATATTTCACGAATCCCAAGGACAGCAAGGAGATAACTTTTAGATGGTGGAATTTAACTCAAACCCCACCCATGATACCACACGATCCATCCTGATCCAGACAAAGCCATGGGGGTGGCTCCTCTCAGCTGTAGCCTGTCCCGTGCGAGGAAAGGGAATGTACAAAGGAAAAGAGCAAAGTTGCTATTCGTTTTTCGCTTTCACCGCGCCCGCAAGTATCTACGACGACAGGGTGGCAATTGAAGTTTTTTTCTTGAAAGTCGATTACCTTCATAGGCACGTACCTGGAAGAGTCCTTATCAGATTATCCTTTGACGACAGAAGGCGAGAAGTTGACACCCTTTTTCTCGGCGATGTATCACTGCTTTAAACAGCCTTAAAGGGTGGAGTGGGTGGGGCCTAGTGCGGACAATAATGCGTTTTAGTTTTTACCCGAATTGACCCTTTCTTTCGCCCTCACAGAAACAGATTAGCCCTAACGAAAAAATCTCACTTCACTATAAAAAACAAAAACAAAAAAAAACATAAACAACTGATTGCGATGCAAATGAGCTCCCAAAATAAACTGACTCACTTCCGCGGAGGTTCCCGAAATCACACAATTCTGACCGGAAGTAAGTTTCACTAGATTTGGTTAGTTCCGATAGAATATTTTTACAAATTATAAACTGTGGGATTGCTACGAGGACGGAGATTTAACCACGTATTTAACTACTTCGTCTCGAATCCTCTGAGCGGATAAGAACCCGGTTCTGTACTGAGCTGCCGCGACTGCAGCCCGACGACACAATACTAAGGCTGCTTTTCGTGTTATATATATATAAAAGTTATTTTTTTTATTCGTTTCTTATTTCCACACAAAAGTCTCAGCAGTGTTTTCCTTAAACGGGTAAAGTTTACTTATTTTTTTTCCTTCTTAAGCCGCAGCGCAGAACTTTCACAGCTACCGCCCGAACCTATAATGGCGGACACTGAACCCTTGTGAGGGTGTCAACTGCAAGAGGGTAAGTCGTGGCAAACAATCACCCACGGAGCAAAGAGCGTTGCCAAATACTGAGAAAAAAAGGGGAATCCCACTTTATCATACACAGCTTAAATACACAACACAAAGCTTGCAAAAAATGAATATAATCTTTCGGTACTTTTGATACAATCCTCCTAAAACGACAAATCTTTGCTCGATAAAAAACAAATAGAAGGAGGAAGCTTTTCAAAAAATGTTAGGCACTAGTGTCTAACGTAACTCTTAAAAACAAAGTAAGAATAAAAAGAAAAAGGGTATTTTCGAAGGTAGAAGTTACCCGTAAATCAATCAAACAATTTTTAGTTCATAAGTTAAAAGTATGCTTCATAACATACCGTTTTCCCAAATCCTAAATAAATAATCTACAATAGTTATTAAAAACACATGCAGGAAAAGGGCTCGTTTGCAACCTCTCATAGTGGTGCACCCTCTTCAGTACCTTTTTAATTTCGGTTTTATATAGGTAAACAACTATTTATCACTGAAAGCTAATAACAACAACTCAATATGAAAATTGAGAAATAACCTTTTTAGGAATGTGTTTTTTAAAGGCGGAAGTAAATATTTTAATATCATTGTTCTGTAGATTTTGATAGGACTCCTGAATAGATTTCTAACCCAAAAATAATAATTTTCAATCACAACATCTTTCCGAAAAGATTTTTTTAAAAAGTAAAGGGAATCAGATTAAAATTGACGAAGGTGACGAATTTATGAGCGCTCGCTGTCCCGAACATTCTTTCAGTTAGCTAAAAATATCAAATAAAGAAAGATTATATAGTAAATATGCAGTTTTTTATTTTTCAATTAGTTGGTTTACTTATTTTATACCTTTATTTCAATAAGTAATTTTATGTAATTATACCCCAGACTATAATTTACAATTTGCAATACCAGAAGAGTAATAAACTATAATCAATCACATTATCTGCAAAGTGAATTAAACAATGAATGCTGAAATTGTTTAATAATCAATAAGAAGTAAATATTATTGCCTAATACAAAAACCTTCCCGGAACTGTATATCTTTTGTTCAGTATATTTTTAGAAAATGCAATTTATGATGTAAGTAAACTTCTGAAAACTCTTTTACAATTTAGAGAATGAATGAGTTTTATATCCCCCCCATAATTAACATTTATGTATATGCAACACTCTAAGACTATGAAGCTTTTATGAAGGTAAATTGATTTTATTTTTAGAATAAAAATTTCTGTTACAATTCTTTTTTAATTTATAATCGTCAATTTAATTTTTAAAAATTCTCTTTGCCATACGATACCCATGTGAGCGAATCGAATCAATTGACATGATTGATGATAAGCCTTACGTGGGAATATATAAAATTACGAACACACACGCGAATAAATAAACACCATCTAACTAAATTACCATTCGTTTTGATATAGCCGGGGAAAAAGTTAATTGAAGGTGCGGAAAGCACATAATTTGAAAATCTAGATTTAAAACCGACCTAATTTATAATAACACATCATTAACTCTTTCCTAACATATAGTGGTAATATTTTTCTATAATATATCTGGGAATTTGGTACTGGGTATATCAAACAAATAACTTCAAAATAGAACATTTTTAAAAATCACCTACAGTGGAATTCGCTTAAAACGACGGTTAAGAGACCGCGAAGTTTCGTCGTCCTAACCGGACGTCGTTATTACCGTCAAAATAAATTCGAATACAATTTTGGTTGAATTCGGGCACTGGCTTGTGAAATTTTCAAAAATTTGTAAAAATGCTAACTTAAAAATTAATTCCGTGAAAATATGCAAAACTAAAAATTAGAAAGGTAGAAATTAAGTGGTATTATCTCTTTATAAAGAAAAACCAAACTAAAGAGTGTGCGTGGATAGCTATAAACGGTTATTCGTTATAAGCGAGATCATATTAAACGGATTTCACTATATCTGGAATGTTTGAGCCTGTGGCTAAAATTTAGTCACTGGCTAATAATTTAGACATTTAGACTGTTGGAGAATATCAGGAATATATTCCCATTTTGTCCAATTTATTTATAGTGACTAAATTTTAATGGTTTTTCCGACAAGGCCTTTTCTGGTGTTATCCGTAAATATTATAAATAAATAAAACATCGAACATCCCTAAGTTTCTAGCCCGCTTTCGTAAAATATTTATTTTAAAGTCGTTCTTAGAACTACTAAACCAAATACTACTCCATCATATTTAGAAAATGCGAATTTTCTATAGAAGGATATGCTTTTTTCTCCAGGACATCACATCTCTGGCAACGCCTAGAGGAGTTCATTGAGGGGAACTGTAACCAAGAATTTTTGCCCTAACTCCCACTATGACCGACCAAATCCAGAAGCTATGGAATTAGGATATTCCCTAAAATTCACGTTTTCAATATTAATTAGCCTGGGGGTTCTGGGAAATAGCAAAGTCGCCGGTTCTCCGGTCTAAAGAAAACCGAAAGAGGAATTAATTAGTAACAACAGTGTCCATGGTGTGCATCCTTCGGTATGCAGATCCTGCAGGAACTGGCGCATGCGGCCTGCAATTTGCATAGTAATAAGGAGATAAATCGAGAATGACTTGCTCGACCTCTCGGGAACATTGTTTGATAATGTTTAACATCTTCGCAGCAAGAAAATTGGTATAAAGTTGAGGTAACTCAAGAAATATTATTGAATACTGGAAAAGCTAAGGCCGGAACTTACTTTAGGAGGAGCAGACGAGAGCGTTTTTTTGTAGAAAAACAAGGATAGCTGCCTGACTGACTGAAATTCGGACTGCGTCTCCTCCTGATATAATTTCTAATTCATGGAACGTAAGACTAAGCACGTACACCAGGTGCACAATTCCCAGATTCTGCAGCGACAAAAGCGGTACACGTGACATGCTTGTCTCATTACCCTCCGACACGAGCCCGGATTTTCCGCAATTCCGGCGATTGTATTTTTTCTAAGCGGATCGACGGCTCCGGCTCGTGCCAATTATAGTCCATGTGATATCCCTGCTCCTTGCAGGGATACGATTGCTACTGAAAAATTAAGTGGCTGCTGACAGTGCAGGTCAGGAGATCAAAATGAAAGCATCCACCAAACCGTAAGGGAACGTTCCTGTCGCTCTATTTACATTCATAATTCTTCCTTGATACAGGCGTAATTTCCCAACTGGCCTCTTTTTGGGACAAGGCGAAAGGACCTAGATTAGGATAAACATAATAGAAAATCTACAATTGTCACAGCAGTGCAATGCAATTTTTTTGTAAACCTCTAAAAGTAAATATATAACACTTTCATAAATAAAGGATCGTGAAATCTTAAAAGCAAAAGGCTTATTTTAAGTTTTCAGAACATTTTAACCTTTAAAAATAAAAATTTGGCATCATAATCTGTCGTAGATCGCAAGAGCGCTCGATTTGGATACATGAAACAAAATTTTCGAATATTTCTGCAGCTTCACTATTTTTATTAATTCATTTTTTACTTTAAAGACTATTTACGGAAAAATGGGAAATTACTGCCAGTTTTACTTGGTTTATGGATTTTTTGAATAAAAGTAGCCTTCTATCTATAATACGTTTTTTTTAAAAATATATTCTTCTGAATTGCCTTCACATACATATGTATTTTGTGTTTCCTGTGGGAAATTAATTTCCATTTCTGTATTCCATTTCCATGTATTATATTTTCCGAGTAGTATATATGCTGGGCACTGGATATACTGGGAGCTATCCACCCAACATATCCAAAAATGAACTCTATTCATAAAGCATCACCTAAACTCAAAAGTCCATGTACTCATTTTTGTTTAAATAGGATCAAATTAAAGATTTTTCGTTTCGCCGATTAGCAAAATAAATTTGTTGGTATAAAATTACTAATTACAAAGTCAAGCAGTCATTTATAGATTAAATTTTTTATGAAAAATTAAAAATTTTCATACTTACCAGTTAGTAAAATTATTAAAAACAAATATATATATATACAATGTATTATCAATATCTATAATATGTAGTTTGTAAAACAACAGCATTGTAACATTTCTTGGTGGTATGATTTAATTCATGCACCAAATGCGTCCATACAAATAAAAGTGAATAAATTTAGATATATAGTTATATTTTCTAAGTTGAAGACGCAACCAGCGTCAGTTTAAAACTAAAAATGCTACTAATTAGTAATTACCAGCAAAAGCCTATGGTCCGGTTGTAACCGCATGCGGGAGAGAGCACATCTCAAGTGTTAGAAACACCGCTTACCTCGTTAGTCGCGTCCCAGCTCACCTTAAACCAAATTTGTTAGTGGGAGACTTAGGGGCTAGAAGCGTTAGCGTTGTTAGTCCGGCGCCTGCCGGGGCACAGTAGTTCAAAATGCGAAAAAAAGTACGAATTAAATTAATTGTAATATTAACAATGTTTGTTGTTTTATTTTATGGAAATCATAGATAACAATAATATTAGTAAGTATTAAACATTGGAAAATAATATTTTAATTAGTTCCAAATACTTAGCACTTACTAAAATATTATCTATGATTTTCATAAAAGCAAAGTTAATAATATTACAATTTTGGCCACTTATTCCGCATTTCGACCCCTGTGCGGAGCTTAGCTAACACTACGAGACGTTCTATGTACAAGACTTACCTCCACGTTCTCTGCATCAAAGTAGGATAACGTTTTCTTGGTCAATTCAAACCACCTCTGCTTATAGTTAACAGGTGTGAATCGCTTCTTGTTCTGGGCGCGTTTCGTCATGGACCCGCTTTTGACGACATCGTAGAGCCGTTCGGACATTTTGTCGCTTGTGAACTTCTGCTTGGTGCGGAAGGACTTCTTGCTCATTATGCTCGAATGAGGGGTACCAGTTGCGGGGGAAGATGAAGGATGGATTCATTTAGTGTCCTTGCGATTACTACCCTACTACCGTCGTCTCATCGTTCGCATTTACCTGTACACAACGGTTAAAGGCATAAAATATTTTGTGCGTGCTTTGTACCCTTCGGTGCTTTTTACAGCGTTTCTATTTACACCCACCGATGTGAAAATTAACCATCCCAAAAAATGTGCATTTCAACATAATTTTCAAGTAAAATGTACACATATGTTCCTGTAGGAAAATATTTTTCTTTTTGCAAAAATGCGGTCCTCAAAACCACCTCAGCAGCCGCAACCAATACAACCCGTCTGGCGCCTGGCGCCCCGTCGAACGTGCGCTTTCAGTCCTGAAAGAGGATTTCCCACAAATTGCGGAGCACGTGTGAGTAGGCAATTATTCACACGTGGTAGAGGAAACTTGTTCTTTTCAGTTTTCTAAATTATTAGCGTTGTAAATTTCATTTTTGCTTCAGCTGGGCACACACTCTCTTTATGACTTAAAAAGGACAGACGGTTCAGCGCCGCAATAAAAATTTATATTTTAGAGAAGTACCTAATTTATGAGAAGCTTCTATCGGATTTTGTAGCGAGAAGAAAAGGAAAGGCACAAGGAAAGTGCATGTGACGAAGAAAAACCAAATAAAATTTACACATCGATCTCCTCAACTTTATTTTACTTATTTATTCATTACATACATATTTTAAACGTTTTCGATTCAAACGAAAAATTCCTCTGTACAAGAAAATTACATTGGAAATACAATTTTTTACATCCAAATTTAGTTGTTCCCTTTTGTATTTAGCTCAGCCCTTAATTTAAATGACGAACGATAAAAATTAGCCAGGATTCTGGATTTTGTCGCTCTCGATGTCGTGCCCAACCCGAAAAAAATCATATTAACTTTTTGCCTAGATAGGGAGGAATCTCCCCTGTTTATCCTAATTTTACCCTCTTACTCAATGCCCTGCAGGGGACAATTTCCCAACATGCAAGACTAGATCTAAACAACAAAAGTGACCAAAAAAGAGGTCGATGACCCCGCCCGGAAGGAGTGCTAATCCTAGCGACATGAGACGCGAGGTGCCAAGTAATTTCGGCTTTTATTCAGAGTGCTCGCGGGCCGCTAATCTCCTGACAAGCATTCAATTTCAAATCGCTTCCTACGCAGCGGCAAGACGAGGAGAAAAAGGCGCAGAACCCGTCACTGATATCAGCAGCAGCTGATGGTGGTGGTAGCTGCCGACCGCTGCAGCGGCCAGCGGAGCCCCGGAGCCCGGAGCCGAATCATGTCAGGGCATGACAACAATTGACAGTTGTGCGGCTGGGCGCTCATTTTCGTATCAGCGGCGAATGGAGCGGCACAGGCGCAGAGCACCCTCCCCCCCTAGTTTCCGCTTGTACCGACGTGAGCTTCCGACTGGGTCATGTTTACAAACAAATTGCGGCTGATCTACCAAACAAGCCTGAGCATTGCCTAGGGCGACAATTCAGCAGATGATGCAGAAAATCTGCGAATAAATGAACGAAAAACAAGAGAAAAATAAACGGAAAAACCGATTGCCAAAATGTTAAGCGTTCGCACAAAGCCAGGCAAGAGGGCGAATTAAATCCAGCCGAATTAGGGAAGACCACAAAAATCAGAGGAACATAAAACGACTAGCGAAAAAAAACGTACAAAACACACAAAATATACCCAAAGTGGTGGCTTCTTCGCAATTTGCTTTTTTTTTTTCCTCTCTTGATTTTACCGACCGGTTGCACCCGTACAGCACTGTTTCACTTAATTACGCGACAACCACTTAAATTCTGGAGCACTTCTATTTACTTGATTATTAACTTGTACTTCCTGGACAACTATCAATCGAATTTTTGTTAAAATTTTGCGATTTCTTGTAAACATTCACAGAGACGTCAAACCGCGAGCAACCCCACCGACGGCCATTAATTGGTAACTAACGTGAAGTTGGACACGCCTCCGCATTCAAGAAGAATTTCAGGGATTTTATGAGAATGAAACAAATTCCAGTGGTAACATATTCCCGTTCCATTCGCCTTGGAAATCTAACGAATTTTGGCCGTTAACGAACAGCAAAATTTTTAACTAAATTACTTTATTTTGCTATTTACAATAAATAAAAGACAAAAATACAATAATTGATAGAATATTAATAATAACCAACAGAGAAATTAACAATTTAAAAACAAGAAACACAAGTTTAAAAATCAAGACAAAAGTAATTAAAAACGATAACATTTAAAAAATTAAAGATTTTCAGCCAAACACAATTTTAGAGATCGTAGCCAATGAATTTTTCAATGCGTTTGTTAAAAAAGCACACAATGAAATGAATTTGAGGATTTATAATTCGAAAATGCGACGTCGAAATAAAAACCAGTCAAATGTGAGTACTCCACGTATCGAGGTCTGTATACTTAAAATAGATTTGCTAATTTTGTTTTAGATCTCTTTTTAACTTCAATTTCTCCATTAAAGCTTCATATTAAAGTCAGGTTTTTGTTTTAACTCATTTTTAACTTGGAGACATCTTTTGAAGTCCATTTTAAATTTTCTTACAGAAATTTACTTTATTAACAAAATCATATTTTACTAAGTTATCCTAAAATGAGTCACCTTTTCATTATTCAAAGCGTTAAAAGGAAACTGTTGATAATAGTTGGGCCCTTGTACTATTAGTAATATAAAGAATTTTCGGAAAAAAGACAGAAAAACATATATTTCAATCATTCTCCATTTTAAACTTAGCACGACTTTAAAAAATTATTAAAAAAGGATATGATATCGAACAGGAATGTGAATGAGCAAATCTTATCGGATGTGGGCCTTGTCGATTTTCCACACGCCAACAGTGTACCGGAACCAAATAAGGAAGAGATCCCTTCCCATTTGAATAGCCGACCAGAACGGTGTCAGTTTGGAGCCTTCAATTTCCGTCCAGTTAACTGCAACCTCCTCGATTGGAAATTTTAATCGTTGGGCAATGTACAGCAATTCTACATCAAATGCCCTTTTTAGAGCCATTTTTATTTAATTTTATTTCAACACAAAAAATTTTATTTTGGGGCTTACCATCTTTCAACGTGGAGAGCCATGAAAATGGTACGAGCTGCTGTCCGAGTCAACAATTTGAACCCGCACTGAGTATCTCTGATGTTTTTTACAGCGAATAAGTACACTAAGAAATGGAATCCGTGCATTAGAAAAGTTCTAGAATTTAAGTTATTTAGAAAACGAATTTGATTTTTTTTATGTAGTGATTCTACCTAAAAGCACTTCTTTGTGCGATTGCTTCTTTCTCTAGATGAGCCCGAGACCCTATCACAATAGCGTTCTGTTTCCAGTCTGAAAAAATTCTTTTCCTAGAAGATTTTTAAACAATTACTAATTAATTTTCGTACCTGGGGCAATTTTTTTAATAACTTCTTCAAGCTTTGAATAATCAGCAAATTTGGTCGCTCCGTCGGCATCTGCAAAGAGGAGGTATCGCCCCCGAGCACTGAGCATTCCCTAAAAAGCACTTTTACTTTAAAAAAAAGCATGATAAAGATTGGAATCACTCACCAGTCGGACAGCGCCTCCTTTACCACGGTTCTCGACCAATTCAAGCACCCTTACCTTGTTGATCGTATACTTCTGGGAGTAATTAAGTGCGCATGAAACTGTTTTATCGCGACTTCCATCACTGACCACTATAACCTCATAGGTAAAAGGCGCTTCTGCTGACCTTTTCTCCAAGTATTCCAGGCACTCGTCGAGCATCGTGGGCACTGCAAAACAAGAGCTGAATTTTCTAACAGTCAAATGTCTTTCATAAAGTTTTACGTCTTTTCTCCTCGTCGTAGGCTGGCACGATGACACTGAGGTCGACGGTGGGTTCCTCCTCGATAGAGGGAAAACCAATTTTCTCAACAGTCTCCGGGTCCAGGAAGTACTTTTCGTCTTTGTGCCGTTTTATCACTGGATAGGGAGTTGTTGTCATCTTTTGTACTATAAAAAGCTGAAAAGAACTCTTTTAGAACGATCCAGTGACTCCTGCCGGGCTACGTACCATCAAAAGAAGGGCCACCAAGAGCACCGATCCCTGGAACAAAATCATCTGTAGAATTGCGAATAAGTCCATTTTTTTTCGGATACGGTTCTGCTGGCTGGAAATGAAATTAAATACAGTAGAACTTGCCACGTTCTGGACTCAACCAAGGACCCGACGGATTCTCTCACAGTGCAATGCTCCACGGCCACGACAGGCAGTGCGGTGACAGTTCCAAGCGAGTTTATCGCCGCTCAATTGGCAGCAGTTCTATTTACTAAAAGTGTTTACAGATGCCATGAGACGAGTCGCAAACTTGGTGAGGTGAAGGCTGGAGGTTTCGAGGTAAACTAGCTTTAGCGCCAGTGGCTCTCAAAATGGTTTGTTCAAATTGATTTACACCAGACAGTGGAGCAAACGAAAATTAACTTAATTTGGGAATATGGAAACCGTGGATTTCAACGAAATTTTGCAGGAACCTTTAGTTTGCTCTAAAACGGAAAAATCTGAAGAAATGTTGTAGCGGTTCACTATAATTTTCGAAATATTCAACTTTTAATTTTTATTATCTGCCTCAACATTCCTTAAAGGCGGACTAATTCGATTTTTTATTATAAAACTTGTAGCGGTGAATCGAAATTTGGAGAATGAAAATAAAGTAATTATTTTAACGTTTATTAGTATCTGGTCGATCAATACAAATCACTAACAAAGTAACTAGAGATGACTTCTTGTAAAATTGTGTAAAATTCTGTAAACAAGATATGGCTAAATAAATCAAAGCCTTTGCTTTAATTTAAGTATTAAAATTCATTCAAATTCACCTAATTGCTTGCTCTACGGAAATTTTTCAAAAACTCCATTTACATTAATTTTTCTAAACACGTAGTAATCTAATCAGATAAGAATTACTTCAAACTATTTAAAACACTCACATTTGTTAGTTTTCAGAAACCAAAAAACAATCAAATTGTACTGCATCCGACCATCTTACACATTCGACAGAACTTATGCTTGCGTACTATGAGTTCTATTTTTTGCTTTCTAAGCAGATTTTGCATTTTGCTTAGCAATACAAAATCCTTGGCGACGACTGTCAAATGTCCACGCATCCTTTTCCGATGCTCGGGGGCTTGTAGGGCGGTGGCTTAGGACGAAGGTAGGTGTTCCCGGCACAGGGACTTTCGTTGCGATAGAGACTATTGCACGGACTTAGGGGAATCAATTAGATATGAAATTGTTTTAAAATTAGCAAATAATACCTCTGGGAATTGATGCTTATGTTATCGATCAGTAGGTTCGGATCTTTTAAGCTCTTCAGCGTCGTTGTAGGCTGATTATTTGTATCGGAACATTGAACCATTTGTACGGCGGGAGTTCCATCTTTCATTGGAGGACTGTGGAATTGAATTAATATAGCAAATTTACGAATGCAATTATATAAAAGAATTTTTAATATTAGTACTCAATATCAAAATTCGAAAAACAAAACTAATTGGTATAAATAAAAAATGTTAGATTTATGTATGTATTAATTTTAAAAGTGTATTATAAAAATGCAATTTTCTTGAATATAAAAAATCGATCTTGCTGCTGAAGATTTTCAACACAATTATGTAATGCTTTTAGTTTCATTTACAACCAACAAAATAAATTAGCTTTAAGCTAAAGTGGTCATCGAAAGGTAACTCAGAAAAAAAAACTATCATAACTATGGTAGCAATTTCTTAAAATATGGTTAAGATTTTTATGTAACAAAAAGACTGGAATAGGAATTATAAATTAAATTATTGGTGGGGAAAAGACTGAACTTAAATTTAAGATATTGGAGAGCACCGATGAACAACAAGTTTCTCACATTTTCTTCACTTTAGTCCGCTTTAAAAATTTATTAGTAGCATAAAATAGCAAAAATAGTTTTAAAACTCTTAGAAAAATAAAACAGTGAAATTCACCTCCAATAATCTTCGCAAATATGAAAAATGTTTTGAAAGTATATTTCCGACATAATGTCTTCGCTAAATGAAAATAAATAGAATAAATACCGAGTCGCTAAATATGGTTTGTAATGCTTTAAATAACTTACATGGACCTATGGTGGAAGCACAAAACGACAGAAAGAATTCCGACAAGAACGGCCAGAATCATTCCAGGAATAGCAAATGCAAACGCAAATTCGTCAATATAGTTCCGCTGCGGTACCTCAGATTTGCTGATGCCATTCCATCGATTTAGGCGGTTCAGAGTATCAAGGTCAGAGCTATGAGTACTTTTTACCCCATGATTATGGTATAGAACCTCCGGAGTGACCTCATTACCCACTATTTTAAAGGCACACCAGTCCAACTTAAATCCAACATTTTCGAAAATTTTTTGAACAGATGTCCTTTTGTAGGTGCAGGTTGTAAGCTTATAAAGGGGCCTCACCTCCTCCTGGAGTTCTAGTAACCGAGGCGAGAATGCTGAGTTACTTCCAAGATGAACTATAACTCTAAAAATCTTCCTCAGAATATAAACACGTTATGCAATTGAAAATTCTTACCCTTCTCTCTGTTGAGGCCTTAGTGGTAATCGTCCACCCATTTTTACAGCGGATTCCATAAAAACAAGGTGCAAATCGTGTGCACTGCTTGGCCATAAATCATTCCGAAAAATATTTTTTAAATTTTCCACCCTTCCAGGATCCATCAGGTGTACCCAATTCAAGTTGTCTATCTTCATCTGGACGACATACGCAGCCGGAAATTTTGGTGTAATATTGAGCACCATCGCTAATACCCGAGTCTCATAAGTTTGCTTGTTGAGGGCGACTAGATCGAGATAGACCTGCTTGTTGGCCAAGTGTTCCGGAGGAGTTCCGTACAAAAATCCAGCGTGATATTCAGGACTGTACATGTACCTCATCCAGGACGGTAGGTCCGGGTATCCTTGCAGAGAAGGACGATAGGAAAACTGCTCGGTTACGCCTTGAAATGTCCAGTTGAACATTCGTGGTTCTATCTTTGTGGCAAACAACTCTGCCACTGGGATACGATCAATAACAAAGCTCGCCGTGAGCTCTGCTGCTAAGAATAACACAAAAATGCTGCCCCAGGCAAACATCTTGCAGCTTGGAGTCTTTCCCGGAGGTATCGATTTTTGCAAGGAAACTTATAATTTTGTGTAAGTCGAAAGTACTTTCACTGGTCTTCCAACAGGACACTCATTTTAATCGAAAAATAATATTTTTACTTCTGCTATTAGACTGGGTGAGGTAGAAGAGAAATTAACACAGATAGCTTTAATTCCCTTCAGCATTCCTGCCGTGTGGGAGGATTGGTGGAGACTTTTTTTCTATGAAAAGTCAACAGGAAAATTATATTTCAATAGAAGCCGTGGTGAGGTGACAATTTGAATTTAAAAGTACAATTTTCTATGGTTATTACAAGTTTCTTGTTAACCAGGTACTAAAAATCACTAATTAAAAAAAACCAATATAGGTTTTTGGGTTTAAATGACTGCTTTAATTCAATAGAGAAATGAAAAAGAAATTCGCAAATGATTGAGATTTTCCCTATCCTTAATGCATAATATACTAAATAACAATATTTTTCCGTTAGAATATGTTTATCTTATTAGATTTATTGCTTTTTCCAATATCTTATTAAATGTAACATAATTTTGAGAGAAATTGTTTCTACTAGATAGCCTGAAAGTTGTTCAATCTTGGCGGGTTTATGTGTATATTTTAAATTTAATGTTTTTATTTTTATTTCAGGTCAGCTGCGATGCTACTTATATGAAAACTAACGAACATGCTTTATGTTGGTATAGTGTAAATTAGACAAAAACTAATAGAACTGTAAACTTATGATTGATACTCACACTCAACGAGATCACGAAAATTTCAAGCATACCCCATTTTGCATTTTCATCTCATATTTCCCCCAGCATGTTACAAATCTGCCACTTTACATGGTAACAAGAAGATTTAATCACAAAAACTTAGGTTTTACAATGAACAAAGCATTTTAAAATTAATAGTAATAGTACTAAGTAAATTAAGTAGAGCCTAAATCAAAAGTAATAAACTTATATTCATAACGATGTCAGATAAAGAATTCAAAAAAAAATTTTGTTGTGTACGATTAATCCAAACTATAAATGCTGTCCACCGTAAGGCAACAAATTTTCTTAAAGAAGTACAAACCAAGGACAAAATACGTCGCCTAAAGAAAAGCAAATATAACTACAAATTACAACGATTGTTATTTTTCTGGTTATATGTAAACAATTTCACTCTTCACGCTATTATAAATTTGATAAGTTATATAAATTAGCTTTTAAAAAATTTTTACACTCTTAAGGACATTTTTTACAAATAGATTGCTTACTAGAACTGAATGAATCTTAGTTTATAATTTTTCTTTTTAACTTTCTTCTGTTAAGCCTTTGCATACTTTCTAAAGAATACTTTTTCCACGTTTACTATTAACTTTCTACAAAAATGTGCTCTACTTTCGTACATGAGTATAAATATTTTCATTTGGATCCCCAGTAATGTGATCGAAAGTCCAATTTTGAAAGATTTTCTCTTTTAAAATATTATCTATTTCCTTTTCGTATTCAGCGATGGAACTCTTCAGCAAATCATTTTGATTTATCTGTAAAAGTAAATGCGTCAAATCGCGAATTAAGTAATTACGGAAAGAATTTGAAGGGTACTTACCTTCAAATAAATTTTAGCGAGGTATATTATTAACTTTAGATCGTGGACGATTTCAAAAATATGGCCATAGCCACCAACTTGGGCTTTAAGGATGATTGATCGAAGATCCATAAAATTAGGGTATTTCGATGTAAAATCGGAAAACTGTAAAGCAATAAAATAGTAATAGAAAACATTGTAAAACGGCAGTAACATACATAATTCCGTGTAAAATGTGCTGTAAAAAAATATTTCCCTTCAGAGAGGTTACTAATTCTATCGAGCAATATTTCAAGCTTTTCCGTCAAGTCAACGCCAATAGGTTTTGTAATTGCTGGATCAAATGACTGTGAAAATTTTGAAAGATTGTTTTCTAAGACACGCAATTCATAGGGTAGCCAGTCATTTGACTTATGTTGCGTCTCAACTCCTATCAAGTTTTTAGCATATTGTTTCCCATCTCCCTCTCCATTCACCGGAGGTTGATTATAGAAATTAGCAGTACATGGGGAAAGTAATGCATTTGGCCAAAACAAATTGATATCATCATTGCTGATATTTGAAATACTCTTGCCTAAATGCTGATCGAAGCTGGGCTCAATAATTTCTTTTTTTCCAATATTTAATGCATCAATATCATTCGATTCTTTTTGTAGTGGATTATACACGCCTGTCTTAAAATAGGTACCATTAGCCGTAGCTTTTCTCTGACTTTCTTCTGAGTCCTCAATCAAAGTTGAAAAGTAACTTTTGTTTAGTGTCGCACAATTATCATTACCCGAAAATGATTTAGTTGTAATATTGCTCTCAGTTGAATTGTTAAGGAAGTCTAAAGGATCTTCAAACATGGTTAACTTCACCCCATTGGCGCCGCCTTCAGTATTATTTGTTTTTACTGGAGTACTTGTGGTACTCTTTGTTGCATTATCCATTTTCTGAAAAGCAGCTTTCTGGCTCTGAACAAGTTGATCGAGACTTACAAATGACTTTATCAAACTTTCTATAAAATCCATTGTTGTATCCTGCCAAGCCGCAAAGTTCTTAATAAAATCTGGACTAAGTGCTGCCTTAACTTTATTTAGCCCTTCAGGAGTGTTATAAACATATCCCTTAATGATAATCCACGCATTTATAACTCTGGTGAAAACGAAAATGAAATCCTTAACAGCCCATGCAATGCCTTGGGAATTTATATTTGGTAAAACTCCATCTGGTCGAATCAAATCTTGCTTCATTCGAGCGCATAGGCTGTCTATCTTTTTAAAGCAAGGACGATTTCGGTGAGTATAGGCTAATCGTTCAGCTAGTTCACTACCACGCATAGCTAAACGTGTAAGCTATTTATAAATAATATTAATTAGTGTAATGGGTATTAGGAAAATAATTCAAAATCTGTAACACCTCAGAAAATTTATCCTGGCTTAGTCTGTCTGTCTCAACACTTTGGCCACCCAATTGTCCTGGCTCATCAAATCTGAAGCGATTGCTATAATGTCGGTTGCTTAAAGCGAAACTATATACTGTTGGCACTTACCCAAATTTCTTCTCGTATTCTTTAGTAAATAGCGATGAATCAAAGTTGTTTTTCTCAGATAAGGAATTTGGTGAACTCCCTGATGTAGATGAATCAACTATAAAATAAACAATCTTTAAATTGTAACATGCAATCACTTTGCTGCCAAGAAGCTCTATTATTATATTAAAAGCCCCAATCAACAAAAAATTAATAAAATATTTTATTTCTGGCTGTTATGTATATTGTTCCTTAAAATACGGTTATATATTGCAACTTTCTTTACGCTACTTATAGGGTGAACGGAACAAGTAATACCGAATAGCTGACATCCAAAAGATATTTATTTATATAAGAATCAAACAATCGGATTTGCAAACGACATAAACACTGGAAATAGTAGTCATTCAAGATTAAAATCCTAAGGAACTTCTCATCTCTTCGATAATCGAATTATTGTAGAGATGATAAAATCTAAAAGATATTCGAAAGATGGCAAATTAACCGCAGCATTTCTATGCAATGTCTCAACCAAGGTAAAACTGCAATATACAATCGTACGTTTATATGTAAATCTGAAGAGCATTATAAATAAATAATACAAGCCCAAGCTATTTTGTGTATCTAGATGAATTTAAAATTAAATAAGTAAAGTCGAAATCACAACACTGCGTTAGTGATATTACTCATCATACATAAAGGCTAGTAAAATCATGTTGTTTTAATTTTTATTAAAATCGTATTGATCCCCTTCTTTTTTTCCTATCGAACTTCATACCGTAACATTTTAGAGTTATATTGATTTCACCATCATGCCAGCTATGTATGTATGCTGTCTTCATTGTTAATTAATTAGTAATTTGTGCTAGATTAACTACAGTAAATAACAAGTATGTAAAAAGCAAAATAAAAAAAAAAAACAAACAAATACCAAGCAGCATTAACTTTAGAACGAAATATAAAAAAAAAACTCAAGCACAAATATCTTACGGTTGTTTAAATTAATCTCAGGCTCTGGTATAGTTTTAATCACCGGGATAGAGAGATCATTAAGAGAGTTTATGTTGACAGGGTTATTTTGATTAACACATTGTAGGCCAATTTGTACTAAAACGTTGTTAGGCTCATTGCCGCGACCAGTTGAACCAGAACTACTCGGAATTAGCCGTGATTGGCTTTAAGAAGAAAAACAAATTGAAGAAATCAAGGTTAGAAATTTTAAATAATGCCTGAAAAATAATTGGAAAATATACAGATTGCTATCAAAATTTGTTGGAATGTTGCTGGATTGATAGACAGGTAGCGGATATGGAAGTGATGGTGATTGAAACATGGCAAGGCCTGGAGGTGGACATACGGGGGGCATACTGAACTGACCATAGCTCCAAAATGGATGAAAATCGGCTATAATTTAGTGGAAAGGTTTTTGATTTAGGTAATGAATGAAATACCGCCATATTATGGGAGTCGATATATTTCAAAATTTCAATTTTTTAATTTATTTTCAACTATATCCGCATAATGTATATATGGAGGAAGTTTTATTTAATCGACTCCCACTCATGGCTCCAGAGGTTTTAGAACTTACCTTGCGAAATTATGTTTGATAACCTTAAACGATCCATGTTTGAATTTTGATTGCTTGAAATATTATCGCTGATACTGTTCAAACGTAGATCGACTTGAGTCTGATTATTCATTCCAAGAATTTGACGTGCTGTAAATAGACTCGATTAGCTAAGCTACGGTATTATCACAAAACAATATTTAAAAAGCGAAAAATAACTGATTACTGTGCGTTCCGTGCGAAATTAAAAAATTAATTCGGCAGAAAAGAGGGCTGAAGTGAATACAAATAGAAAAATTAAATCAAGTTTGTTCCTAGGTTTACCGAAGGGTCATTTTAATCCCCTTAGGTTTATTTTAAATAAAAAGCCGATGAATTTGTCTTAAAATAGTACAGCTAAAATAGACTGAAAGTAATCATAATGTAAGCTCTTTTCAATTCGATTGGAATAAATACAAAAATAGGCCCCACAGTTGAATTTAGGAAATTTGTTTTTACTGCTCGTATAACGCGGCTGAAAGTTCAAATTCTGTCCGTGTTTTACGGGAGCAAAATGACATTTTTTTACCTGATCACTAGACCTAAGCAAAACATTCCAACCCGCGTATTTACCAGAGGTCTTAGATGCGGCTTGGAATGTCCAAATAATAAACAAACTTTAATCCTTGCCACGGAAACTTCTAGTTATTTCGCACATTTTAGGCTATATTTACAACAAATTGATCAACAACTTTTTTGGAATCCATGAAACTTAGCTTTACTACCCCATGCAAAACATGCAACATTTTCTCCGGGCGGTCCGAATCATTACCATTAAAAATTAAAAAAGAAAATGTTTTATATCGAAACATGTACACGTCGCAAGGACCTAACACTATGCTCAAGTTCCTAAGTTACGTTGTTTTCGAGATAACGCTGGTACGGAATCCTAGAAAAATCGTGCTTTGAAAAATTGAAAGTTTTCAGCTCCTGAGGTTGCTTATTAATGCATCTGACAGTAAAGAAATAAAAGTAATTTTTATTTAGTCATCTGCAAATTTTCCATCTCTGTTAATTAAAATTCTTAAGGCGTTGAAATATTGCAACACTGGTACGAAAATAATTCAGTGAAAGTCAAAAAAAAACTGCAATCCTAAAACACTGAAAGGGCCAGGGAATCTCAAAATATTTTACACGCTGTCAATTGGCTGAAAATATTTTAACTTTCGGTAAATTTATAAAGATGTTTTACTTACGCTTTCGCTCAGTGAATTTACGGCTGACCGGTGAGCTCATGTTTACAAAATTGACGCCGACGGATCTTTATGGGGACATAAATCAGACGAAGCGCAGAACGAAACGAAATGAAAAGCAGGAAAAGCAACGAAACCAAACGTAACAAAATCCAGGAAACAGGAAACGACTAACGTAAAACGAAATGATAAATCACATTTTGGAATTACACCAGAAAATTAGGAAAACTTACAATCAGAAAAAAACAGCTACCAACTTGAAAATGCGACCGCTGGCTGTGGCTGCACTTAAAAAAATGGCGAGTAGTTCCGGCACCGGAGGTAGAGTTCGCTGTCGCTATTTCTCGTCCCTTGTCGTCACTGCGGTTCCTGGCTGCTTCGGTGTACGCTGGACTACTTTGTTCGGCCAGGGAATTCAAATAAAACGGTCAGTAGGACGCAATTCTGGAGGCACTGGACGCAATTTTTACACCTTCCTGAAGACAGGTACTTTTTTCAATTATTTTGTAATTTTTGTACAAATCCCACCACGGCTTGCTGCTTGTTAAACTTTTAACGCTCAAAAAAGCTCCACCTGTGGCAATGAATTGTAACTAGAACGGTTGCAATCAGCTGATTTCATCAAAAATTGACATTCCACGCAAAGTTTACTTCCTCCCGGCGAAAATTTTTCATAGCGCTCATTTCCCGTCTCACAAAAGTCGATAAAGATGAGTGAAACAAATGATTTTAATGGTGAAATCTGTGAGGGAAAAAATAAAAGTAATATCCGCTGCCAATTCTGTAACAGTCTGATCCTTAAACCGAACAGCGCCAATTACATTCAACAGGAGGTACGACCTCCTTCCAATATTTTTAGGATACTCTTTTAATTGCCACTAAACTCTTTAATTACTTTAATTTTATTTAGTATAATCTACCTCTGATGCACCAGAAGAACACGAAAAGCGCCAACGAGATCGAGACGGAGCCGATGACCAATTTCTGGAGTGTGGACGATATGTTCACATTCGAGAACGTCGGCTTCTCGAACACCATGGATAACGTTAAATTTTTAATATGCGCCGATTGTGAGATGGGTCCGGTCGGGTACCACGATTTAGCCACTAAAAAGTCTTATATTGCTTTAAAACGAATAAAACATGATTCAGTCTACCTCCAAAGAGTTTTAAACTAACCATAAGTGGTTCAGAACACAAATCTTCCAGCTTCGGAAGTAGCTTAATAGCATTTATAAATCACCCTATAACTTTTTTATAGTTGCTTTTAAGGACTCTTAAGATGCTTTATTTATTAGCAGATACTTAAGACATTACGTAGATTGTTTCTCGAAATTCTCCCATTGATCATACAAGACCAATTCTGAGAAACTACAACTAATTAATAAAAATATACCCGAAAACCTTAAAATAAAGTTATTTTAAATAGTGTCAGATGGTCTCAAAAATTCCTACTATACTCGCATTACTAGAAATAGGCTTGAGTTTGTTTAATGCATATGTCCAGCATATTTTTAATTTATATAATTAGCCGAATTCAGCTTAGAAAATTTATATACACCAAAACACGTGCATCCTAGACTAATTGCTTCAATCTAGGGAAGAGAGTATTTAAACAACGAGTTAATTGTACTAAAATAAATCTATTTAATGTATTCGTTTTATAAACTTGACAATAGTGAATTTATTGCTACAATTTACGGAAGTTATATACCGCATAAGAAACAAGAGTAAATGGTACGTATTTTAAGTTAGTTACAATACAGTTCTTGTCTTTATGTTTAATACATATAAATATCACAAAAAAGTCTCAACAGTTTGATGTTAATAAGCAGATTTTACTAATTTGTCAATTAGAAATTTAGCAAATTTAAAATCGCTTATGGTACACTTTATTTTGTCTTACATTTGAAATTTTAGAGAATTGTTAACAAAATATTAAAAAATTTTTTCTTTCATTAAGTAGAGCATTCACGCAATCTTTCAATTAAAATCGCAAAAACAGATTTAATATAAAAAATAGTATCACTTTTATTTCTATTACTAAAGATTACAAAAATAAGATAAGTAGGGATAAAGTCTTGAATAGTTAAGCAAATAAAAATAAATCAAGCTTAATTCTGTTGCTCTTCCAGCATACTACGAAATATTGACTCAGTTCTTGAGGAGAGATCATTGGGAGGTCCCTCTTCAGCAATTTTTCCACAGTCCATGACTATAATACGATCAAAATTCTGTAAACCTCTTAATTGATGCGATACAAATAAAACAGTTGAGCTTTTGAATGCATTCCGCAATACTATTTGTATAGCAGCTTCGCACTCTTTATCCAAGTTCGATGTGCCTTCATCGATGCAAACGATCTGAATAAATTATTACGATTTAAGTAATATTGCTAACAAATAAGCCTGGATGAAATACCTTTGAATTTTTAAGTAGAGCTCTGGTCAAGCATAGAAGCTGCTTTTGGCCTGCTGATAAGTTTGACCCTCCTCTCTCTAAATGACCATTCAACCCTCCCAAGGATTGAACTAGTGGCGTTGCTAGACAATTCGTGATTGCATTCCAGATTTCAGAATCAATGTACTTTTTACGAGGATCCAAGTTGTCTCGTACCGATCCTGTGATACAATTTTATATTTTTGATTTATATACATAAAAGAATACGTAATGTTTGATTATAAACTGCTATAAATTTAGTGTTATGAAATCTTAATTACTGAAAAATCTTACCTTCAAATAAAAACGGCTCTTGAGGAATTATCACAATTCTGTCCCTTAACACCCTTAATGACAGTGTTTTCAAATTTACACAGTCAACAGAAATCTCTCCTTTGGAAATGGGTGCTACTCTAAGTAGAGCAGATAAAATAGAAGTCTTTCCAGCCCCGGTCCTTCCAATAATTCCGATCCTCTCAAATATAGATGTCTTGAAATTTACACCCATTAAAGCAGGGGACAAGTGCTCCCGGTAGCGCATGTAAACATTTTGATAATGCACAACACCCTGACTTGGCCATCCAAAAGGTGGATCCATAATACCGTCTGCATTCTCCTCTCTCTCGAGTTGCAGATATTGATTTGTTCGCTCGACAGCAACCATTTCTTGTTCTGTTTCCGCCACCGCACTTAAGAGTCCTCCAAGAAGTCCAGTGATTGAGAGGGCGTAAGAAATTGCAAGCCCTACCATTCCAGGATTACTGGCGTGGGCTGATGTTATAGCTGCTAGGAGACCGGCTCCGCCAACTAATATAGATCCTAGCAGCTGGAGACGTAACGCAAGCCACTGTTGTGCGGCTGAAATCGTTAGCTGAGCCTTAATACTTTCTTCAAGTTTGACATGGAAATCTCTCTGAAATCGGGGACTTCCTCGCATTGCCCGAATCGTTGTTATACCTTGCAACGTTTCTGTAAAGTGCGTATATAGAGGAGAAAGAGCATTGCTGGATAGTCGTTTTATATCTCTGGACGCATGTCGATAGCGATTCTGGATATTCACATAAATCGGACCCATTGGAATTATTATTAGACCAAGCCAAGGCATTGCATACAAACTGATGATGATTGCGCCTGAGGAATAGAAAAAGTGGTTTATTGAAATTCTATTTTTTATTTGTTGTAGTACCTATTAATCCAGCTAATTGAGCTAAAAGTATGTTGAGAATAAAGGGTAAGGAATCATCTATTGTGTAAGTATCTGACGAAAAGCGGTTTAGTATGCGACCAGCTGAAGTTATATCGAAGAAATAAAACTTAGTCTGTAATGCACAAAATTTAAAATTTTTAGACAACCTAAACAAGAAGACATCATATTGAAATTAGATTAATAAATTTATGAAGATGATTTAATTTTAGCTTACACGCAAAAACATTATATTGATTTTGTTATAAATACAATTAACATTTGAACTATAAATATTTTTCCTATAATATCCCTTTAATTATAAATAGTTCAATGAGTTAAAATTATAATATAAAATACAGCAAATACTTACAAACATAACGCTGTGAAGTAGTTTGTCGTGTATGAACTTAGCTGCCTTAATACCCGCGTACGCAAAAAGAAATGCTCTGCCCAAAGTAATGATAGAATTAGCCAGAGCTAGACTTGTGTAAATTCCCAAGTAATAGCCTATTTCATTTTCAGTGTCGATCACAATGACGCTGTTGTTCGTTCCATCGTTTGGTATATTTTCATTCGTAACCCAAGTTGCTAGCCAAGCATCAGACATATTTCTCGAAGCTTGCATTAGAATAACAAAAAGTAAAACAGATGTAGCTAAAGGACTTGAAATGGCATTCCAGTAGCAGGATAAAACATCGGCTGATAAATTTCCGTATTCTCTGGACTCCTATAAATAATTTAATAAAAGACAATGCTTTTATTGTCTTTGAATTTTTCTCTTTTATACCTCTAATAGGACACTATCGACACTTTTGACATCGGCATCTTTAGCTCGTAAATCCACGTCTGTCATTTTACGTTTTGTATTCACGAAACTTTCGTCATCGTCTTCATCACTTCCATCGAAGCTTGATGACATGAAATTGCTTGGAACAACTATCCCGTTTTCTACTTTTATGATCTGGTAGAGAAAATTTAATAAATTAGATAGACTTTCAGTTTTTTTAGTTAATGCTTATTTACCTGATGAGCATGATAAAAGAGTGTTTTATTTTGAGTAACAATAATTCTGGTCTTCTCCTTAAGTATACCTAAGAAGCAGTACTTGATAATATGGCTTGCGACATGCGCATCAAGGCATGCTAAAATGTCGTCTATTAAGTAAACTAGTAATAAAAAATGCATTAAAATTAGTCCACGCTGAAAAACTTCATTTGTTATTTACCTTTCTTGTCTTGGTACACTGCTCTCGCTAAGGCGACTCGCATTCTCTGCCCTCCAGATAATGTTCTTCCTCCTTCGCCAACTCCAACTTGATCGCCTCCCAAAACGTTCAAGTCTTCATTTAAAGCGCAAGCGTTTAGAATGTTTCTGTATTTTTGCTCATCAAACGCTGCACCCCACAAAATGTTTTCACGGATTGTTCCCCGCTGTAGCCATGGTGATTGGGGAACATATCCAAAGCCTGCCAACGAGTTTTTTTTTAAATGAAATAATAAAGTTTTTCTAGAATTCCGACAAATGGTGTCAGATGTGGAATAAGAACATATGAGAACAATTTAGTAGTTATGCTGGTAAGAGTTTTTAAAATGAAATTAAGATTCTATTTATCACTTTTATTCACACAAACTCACCTGAATTTAAATCTTGCACACAAACTGTCCCATCTATACAATTTACACCAGCAACTATGGCTGAAATCAAGGTACTTTTCCCTCCACCAACAGGCCCTTCAATACATATTAAGTCCCCCTATAAATAAATGAAGTAAACTATCGAATACAAGCATACTATCCATCTCTTCATACCTTTTTTATATCCAAATTAACACTTTGTAATCTGTACGGAATCTCTACATCTGAACTTTGTTGTTCAGCTAAGGTGTGCATGAAAGAAGCATCTTGCATTTGCAACACAGATTGCTTTAAATTGTCTTTAGATGTTTCTCCGATGATTGGATTGTAATAAGACGAGAAATCTAGATTAGGAAGCTATTGATGATAAAAATGCTTAAAAATTATTGTTCATAAGTAATAAAAATCATTTTTACATCAAGAAGTTCTTGGACACGCTTAATTGAAATCCAGGCCTCCACGAGACCATTTAAAACCCAAGGAAATGCGTTAAGAGGTGCTATCAACATATTGAGCAATGCAACGCTTGTGTAAGTCGTTGAAGCTTTTAGAGGTCTTCCCGCGAGGACAGAAGCTCCGAAGGTTAAAAGGCACATCAGAACTGGGGTTGTTGCCCAAAAATAGACGCACAGAGCGTCTAGATATTTCCTTTTTGATAAAAATTCAACTTCTTCTTTTCGGAGGTCTACAATTATTGCATCTTTAGTATATAGCTTGATATTATTTTTAAAATCCAGTCACCTTGAATTTTTTTTATAAAAATATCCTCCCAGGCCTGAAGTTTAATTTGTTTTGCTCCAAAAATTGTCTCACTAGTCACAGACAGTCTTGCATCTTTTGCGGTCATTAAACCCTGAGAAATTGATGCAATTTTCGTGGCGAGCCAACGATTTATTGGAATTAGAGTTGCAGCAAATGCTACACCAGCAAGAAAGGAAATGCCAATTTGAGTGTATAACAGGTACAAGGTTGTAAACAGCTGGATAAAAAGTAATTAGAATTCTATATTTTAGATTATTTAAAAACTATAGTTCATACTTGGAAAGGAATGCTCCAAAATGAATGGAAACTGACTACTGAGTTCACAATTCTGTCTGTGTCCGTGGACATTAAATTGAGAATTTCTGGTCGCGCTTCCTGTAGCCCTCTGGCCTCAAGAGCCTTACGATAAATGGCGCTAACAACTCCAATTCGCATTTTCATACTAACGATAGCCATCCTCCAATTGAAATGAGTTCCACAAAGTGCAGCTTAATATTAAAATTATTAAAAAAGCTTCAACGTATAGCACAAAAAAAGTTTACCGATTAGTGTCGATATAAAAAGACCAATAGCGTACAAATAGGGCTTTATATCAGTCCCAGCGTTTTCAGTCGTATTTTCCCTTAACAGTAATCCAAGTAAGAGTGGTCCCGCAAAACCAGAGGTATCTGCGATAAATCGAAGGATCCCAATGAAGTAAAACTCTCTTCCAAAAGCTTTGTGTAGACTCCAAAACAATGACTGTGTCCGATGAATGGCATTTTGCAACCTCTCACTAATCCTGATGATATTTAAGCAATCTGGCAAATCAAAAAGATCTTCAATCTTTTTAAGGTTCCCCAATACACCTTTGTTAATTAAAGGATTGACCCAGTAGAAGAATATTTTTGATATACAATTAGCTTCGTCTTGAGCATGGCCCAGTATCATCTCTTCAAAATCGGATCCGAAATGAACATACCGATTACCGAGTAGACCTTGACGCTCCTTAATTGGTTAGTTTTTTCATTTTAGTTATCTTTTAATAAAAATCTTGCCTTACCTGATCGTGAATTCTGCTTGGCGCAGGTATTGCACTACCTGTAGGTATTAGACATAGTAAAAATATACAATCCAAAACCACAACTACAACACTATAGGGCCAGTAAACATAGCGAATGCTGGACCGAAGCCAAACAGCATCCAGAACAAAGACTGAGGTCAAAACTACATTTAAAACCAGAGCTCCACGGTGACTAAAGCTGCCATATCTCCTTAAAGACAGGAGGTAACCTAGAGGATATCACTTATTATTATAATAAAATTGCGCAACAAAGATGGTTTCATATTTCTCAAAACATGTGATTTCATTTCCATAGGATTTTTCTGAGATAGCCGAATTTTCTCCAGTTTTGCTAATTTGTAAAAGTTGAACCCGACGAACTGAGCTTAAGTTAAGCTCTTAAATATAGTCGTCAAAAAATGTTTAAATTTGATTTAATGCTGAATTGTTCAAAAGGTTCCGGATATCGACAACATTTGCTTATATTGTTATAAATTAAAAATTTTCTTCTTCGCCTTAGATCCTTTCTTGCTTTGGAAAAGTTACTAAGGATCCTTATTTTCTTTTCTGAACATCAGTTCACCTAGAGAGTTACGAAATACGGTTTTTAAATATTTTAACTCTGTTTTTTTCCTATGTGTGAGGCAGATTTGCAGATCTCGGAAAAATTGCTATAGAAAGAATCCTTAAATATAACTTACCAACGTGAACAATCCACATAACGCACTGAGTGCAAGCTACAAGAATATCAGCTGGGGAGATATTCACCCCATAGCTTTTTAAGAAAAGGGTTTTTACAACAGGTAGAAATGCGAGACTGGTAGCTACGACTATTCGAGTGTAAATCATCCTTTTTTGCACGTCATTACGAATTACTGGCCTGCGAAGACTTCCAAATCTGTACGATGATAATACTGCAAATATTGTGTAAATTGGCATTTGAAGGCATATTTCCTGGAAACATGGTAGAAGATCTTTTGAATTCGCTATCCACGGCGTTAGACCTGTGGGACAAAAATCTGTCCAATTCCATGTCCATGTTTGGAATTCGTTGGGTTCTCTGATCACGTCCATGTCACTATTAAAAGACAAATTTTGTTTGAATCTCTTTAGACAATTCCTCGATGAATTCAACAAGAAAGGGTCGTTTAAGATTATTTAGTTAGAAGGGATTGTTCAAAACCTTTTAGAAATATTCTTCACTGGTTGAATTTATTCTTAAACTCATAAAAACTTCATATCCCCGGAATAGTCAACATTTATCACTATAGGTCAAAATTAAAATACAATTTTAGTTTGAAAGCAAAACCAAAACAACAATATCTCCGAAACATTTTAATTTTAAGCCAATTGCTCCATTTCACCGTTCATTCACTTTCAATTTAGGATGCATATACCATAAAAAATCACATTCGAGCTCTAATGCCTTCTAGTGCCTTCGCTTGATTAGGATTAAACGAATACGTTTATCAAATATTATTAAAATATTATGATACAATTTTTTTAAACAACGGGTTGATTGACCCTAGAATTAACTAATAATCTGAGTAATCCATTTCGAACTATTACGAGGTGAACCCCAAAAGAATCACAGGAAAACTAACTTTAATTCGTCATTTCACCACATGTTGATTACGCATGCTAATTATCTACTTAGGCACTCGGACGAAGTGTATACTTTATCAATCTAAAAATTTCAATTATGTTAACCTTTTGATGCTCTCGTTCTTGAAATTTAAATCTTTCTGGGCTTAAATGATATGGCACATCGTGCGAACATTGAGATGTATAAATAAAAAAGAAAAACTCTATGATACGAGATTTTATAATATGCTGGATGAGTCAACGTATCGAATTGCTTTTTTTTCCACTATATAGTTACCATTCAGAATTTATCTGTCGTCTCAAATCTTCTAGCAGAATAGTTGATTTGGAATACAATAGCACGCAATTTTATATTGTTCGTATATCATATACCTATAGGCTTTAAAACAAGAAACTATTCTATGTAGAAAATGTTTATAATAAAATCAGGTAGTATCTGTCGTCTCTAGAGGGCTTAATATAATTTATAGTATTTTCTAAATATGCTCTATTTTATTTAAAATTCAAATTAGTGAACAAAAGCCTATGGTTGAGCTAGTTTAAGTTACAATATTTAATTTATTATCAGTTGAGCTAGTGCCATGTAGGTCAATTTTGCAATCTTGTGTTAACAATTTATACCAATTTATGCAACAATTAAACAGCTTTTAAAGAGATAAACTGTTAAGCATTGATCGTGATCGAATCCGAATTTTAATCCACTTAATTATATAAGTTGTGGTACAGGCCGACATCTCGATAGGCTTGTTTAACACGTTCAACCCAACGTGGACCACCAGTGGTTGACAAGCATTGCTTTCATCTGGCGGGGTGAACCACCGGTGGTTCACACCTAGTTTGCGGCGTGGACCACCGGTGGTTCACATAAAAATTATAACGTAAAACAAGCACCGCCAGAAGAATAAACAACTTATCATCTTATGCACGCCGATTCTTAAAGACTTCAAAAAAGTGCGCCGAGTTGTGTGTGTTAAATTTTTTTAAAAAATAGATTTACCTATTTCGCATGGTAGAAGCCTAGAGAATTTGAAATAAATTTGTTTTTAACCTTAACAAATTTTTATAAAATAGCACAGAAAAGGATTTTGAAGATCGTTATTTTTATATTTTCTAGCCAAATGTGTGCGTGTATAAGGGAGAAGTTCATAATTTAGATCTAGTTATTTTTTGCACATTATTAAATACCAAAGACCAATTATATGAATATGGCTAAGTCAGAGAATTCGGGTATTCTAGAAAAATGATAGTTCTGTTTTCGTCCATATGAAAGTGTTGTATATTTGTGAAGTTGAAAGTAAACAATTCGTTCTCTATATTTTATGAAACATAAATAAGGTATACAAACAATAAACAAACTTTAATTAATAATAAAACAATTAAAAACTTACTGTGAAAGTTGCGGCACAACACTATTTAATTTGTAGTATTTTGCGTGCCTGCACTTGTTCGCTGGAAACCATAAAATGCTTTATTTTGTTTTCGATATCACGTACACGCAAGAGACTTTATATATGCGTATGTGATATTCCAGGTGCTACTGGAACAATTTATTTTTTTATATGAGTCTATCAATTTACTAGTTTTAGTTATTTCCTTATAATGATTCCTCAAATGGTAAAAACAGGCACTAGTCACCAAATAGGCACAATTTGTTTTCATGAAAATAATTATGCAAACCAAAATCTATCGTTGATTGAAGATTGTAGCACTTAATTTTCTTAGGCCAGTTGTATTTTCTCCTTGCAATTCATTCAATTTGGAGACAATTGTTAAAACTTCGGTCAGTGTTTTAGAAAATATTTAATAGACAGCAAATCGCTTCCCTTGCAGGGCAATAAAGTAAAGCTTTCTTAATCAATATAGATAAGAAAAAAAGCATTGATAGTTCCTATAAGTAAAAATAAGTTCTCTGTTTGCTGCTGTATTCTACGAATCGATTTTGGATTAGGGATTTTTATTACAGTGCTCAGTTTAAATATACGAGGAGACGATGTATCTTATCAGAATTATCCTATAGGGTTGTTTTAAACCTAATTTAACTATGTGCTTACCACGTTAAGTGCCAAGACTCAGCCGTAAAGTGGTCTACCGCCGTCGGGTAAAAAACTCGCTCAAAAAAACTATTTTAGTCTCATAATTAATGCGCGAGGACCGACACGCGGCATCCTCCAATATGAACCTAAAGTCTGCAGCCAGTTCCTAAGGATCTATCTGGCCTGAGTGAAAAGTCTATCGCCGGCTCTGGCCAGTCTGGCGTGGCGTTTAACGTGTTAAAATAATTACACGTCGGAATTAAACTTGATACCTTTAAAATTGTAATTTTTCTTAGGTCTTAGGACTATAAAGCCCATTTAAATATTTAAAGCTTTATTAAACGTAAAGAGCGAATTAAATATTACCACCATTATCACAGCATGTAATCATTTTCATAGAACATTTTACATGAAATTCAGCTAAAATACATGAAATAAACGAATTTAATTTAGAATTCGGAAATTTTGATATCGCTCTAGTTAAGAAGCGTTAAACTCTCTAATATAATAAAAAGGTGTGTTTACTCATTCACGTTCTGAAGAAGAATAAGAGTGTTTGTCAAGAAATGTTATCGTACAACGGAGTGAGTAAGAACCGTATCAATTTCCGAAATTAGTCCATCATTGGTAATTGTTTTAAAGGGTATATATACCTCAAAGAAGGTCCGTGTGCTAATAATCATATCAAAGGTGAAATAAATTCAATACACTTTCCACAAAACCGAATAATCAAAATGTTCCTCTAGCAGGCCCCGACTTGACAAAGCAATTCTGTCAATAAAATGACAGATGAAAGTGAGATTGCAAAATCATCCGCTTCTGGCCAAAGTGGCGCTGTATCATCAAACTCAACTACAGTCTTGGGAATGACAGAAAGTGGAACGGAAAAGTTCGTTAATTCTAAGGAAGAGGAAATTTTTGATTTTCTCAGTCGAAATGATAAAATTTTCTTCAAGAGCCAACAGATCGATGATCCAGACTTAACTGTAGATGAGAAGAGAGCGATAGCTAAGGATATCTTCCAGGATAGTCATATAAAGTTTTTGAGCAGATTTGGAAGGTATTTGCTGAGTGACCACTTGGGATACTTTGAGCGGAGCCCCTACACATCAGAGGAGGCGTACGAGGTAAATTTTCTGCTTAAAGAATTAAAGCAGGACTTAAAGGATAGGGCGAAGAATGTAAAAAACCGCAGATATGCGGCAATACAGAAAATGCTTAAGGAGGACGAATACTTCAGCGAGAAGGAGATGATGCGGCGTGAGCCCCACTTGTACGAGCAGTTGGTGGGCCAGTACCTTACAGCGGCGGAGAAGAAGCTTCGTGATGGGTACGACCCGAAGAATACGCTTTTTTCTCAGATTCTGCTCGACACAATCGACAAGAAGCGGACTGAGGAGCTTAGGAAGAAGCAGGAAAATGACGATGTATCGGACAGTGCTAGCCAAACCTCTCAAACTAGCTCTAGGGCGAGTCAGCCTATAGACGAAGATATGTACCCAAGAACGCCGCCATCCTATCGAAAACAGTGGGGCAATTTTGAGGACGAGGAGCCGCCAAGCCGTCCGCCGAGGAAGGAGCGGCCCCAACAGTATATAACTGCCGGCGAGAGAGAGATGCTCCGGCAGGAGTTTATTGGGATTATGCACACCAAATTCCTGGAGGGAATGGACCAGGAATTTGACTACAGCAAAGTGGATGACAATCCTGATCTGGACGACCTGAACCAGATCAGCCAGGATCGGGAGGACAGGTACTTCGAAAGTGATGGAGATGAAGACACCGGAGACCGGGTGGTTCGCATGGATGACGAGGAAGGCTCGCAAGACGATTTGGATGTTTTTATGCGGCACCTTCAAAGGCATCCTACTCTCCAGGTTCAAAATCCTCTGTAAGAATTTTAAAAATTCTAATAATACACTTTAAATTATCGTTTGCTTCTCGTTTTTATTGAAGCCCTATGAAGTTGACGAAGAAATCACTGCTTGAAATTTTAAGGGATAAAACCATTAAATTTCATTTTCTGAAAATTCATTTTATTGAAATATTGCAAATCAAAAATTGGAAAAAAATTACGAAGTTATAGCTGGTTTTACAAAAGAATTTTTCATATGCTTGACATTTTTTAAATAATTTGAATCTATAAAAATTTTTTGCCAATTTTATACTTTACAAATCACAAAAAAAACGAAAGAGGGAATTAAGATCTGTTGATGAATCCAATGCTTATATAAAAAAATAGAAAGTACCGAGACTTAAAAAAATATATTTGTCCCAAGAATTACACAGTCCGATGGAAATACATCGTCCCGGTTTCACAAAAAATAAATGAATTAAACTAAAGGCTACCTTAGCGCTTATTGTTAGTCAAATTATGAATCGCAGTGATTTATCTTGGTCTGCCGCGTCCACGAGAGAAGCCCCGTCCGCGGCCTCGAATAACCTTCCCATTGGTAGGTGGACTTTTGGGTCGCAGTGCCTCGATGCGACTTGTGCACCCTGTCGCAGTGGTCTCAGCAAAGTAGCTGGCGTAGAGCTCACTGTTGAAGTTCGAATTGGTCAGTTCTGGGCCGGCAGTTAGCCATCCGGGACGGATGCTTGAATCCCTCCCGAACAAGTGAAGCCGGCGTCGGCCAAGGCAAAAATGCTCGATTATATGGAATATTTCGATTGGCTTCTCGAAGCTACCAAATTCCTCCTCTTCGGAGATAATGAGATCAATGTCCACATTGGCGTGAATAAAGTCTCCGTCTGTGGACCGCCTTACCGTTCCCTTGATCCCCATCAGGCAGTGCTCTTTCGTGCGTTGGAAAACAGCTTTCGGCTCGAGAATTTTGGAATGCCCCGGATTGTTAATGTTAGTTCTTATCCAGCAAATATCTTCACACCGACGAAATCCCCATTTCTTCAAACAGTTACGCCCCATGTCTAAGCCCTCCGAGCTACCGCACCAAAGGAACACAAAGCTTCTGTGAGCGGCTGCCTCCCCAATGTCCAAATCTGCAAGAAACATAGTTTTTTTTTATAAATATTTTGAACATTTAAAAGAGAAAGCCTTACTTAAAATTTCATCCCAGGACCAAAAAGTCCTTGGAACGCCACCAGCTCCTGAAACGGTGGCACCTCCTCGGGCGTACTCCTCCAGCGGGGGTTCAATCAAAATTACATCAAATTTTGTGCCGAGTGTTTTGAGGTCCAGTGTTTTGATATCCGCTTGTAGGTACATTGGCGGAGTTGCAGTTTCAGCAATAAGCTCATCTTTGAGCCTAATCAGTTCCCTAAGTTTCGGATATTCCTCAAATCTGTCGGCCAAACCGACGTCTCTGATAAAATTCTGCGGCCGTTGGCCTGTGTCCACAAAGTGCTGACAATAGTCATTGTGGGGATTCGATGATTGTGTCCCCTGAAATTGCACCCGAGGGCTTCTCAACTGCTTAAAAAGAAAAAAAACTATTCTCACCTTTAAAAATGTTGAGGAGTCCCTGTAAAAGAGATTCTCTGATTGGAGCTTCTTTGAGCTCATCGTCTGGCTGTCGTCATCCTCGTCTTTGTTGCTCTTCTGGGTGCAGGTTTCCTCCGCAGTCCCCAAAACATGCTTCAACTCATCGACGCTGGAGAGCCCCAACTGAAATTTAATTAGTCGTACTGTGATATTCGTAGGTATTTAAAGGGGTTTTTTTTCTCAAATTACTGTTTGGGCCAGAAGCTTCTTCCGCTTTCTGGATCTCTCTTTTGAACTTTTTAGCACATCACTCATCGCAAAAATTCATTTACTTGTCCTCTCAAAGAAAAACACTCCTGACAGCTGGCTGAAGCGTGTTTGACGTTTTCAAAATTCACCACAGAATTTTTCTCTGTTTTTTAATTCACCATTACTGTTGGTTGGTGTTTATACATGGCATAAAGCAGTGGTCTGATTCCCCGGAAATTTAAGTATTGCTTTTCATTTATTTCGGAAAATTGGCTTAAGTTCGCAATAGGGGAAATGGGCCGATACGAATAAAATTTTG
The DNA here is from genome assembly GCA_963969385.1 of Philonicus albiceps. Classification (NCBI taxonomy): domain Eukaryota; kingdom Metazoa; phylum Arthropoda; class Insecta; order Diptera; family Asilidae; genus Philonicus; species Philonicus albiceps. The sequence goes on from OZ017775.1 coordinate 31,161,730, forward strand.
CAGAAGCCTTTCGTTTAGTCTAAAATGAATTAATAAAGCGGTTACCATTTTAAGTGACTTTAAGGCTTCAAAGTAGCTCTTTAGCGTCATATGGCCCGAGAACACTACTAGATTTCTTTAATAAGGGGCTCAGTTGCATTGTTCTTCTTACTTTTGTTAAATAAATAGCTTTTTAAACTAGAGTTTAAGTGTGTTTCAGCCCTAGATCATGTAGTGTACGAAATTAAAAAGGTAAGTTATAAAAAAAATAAATTGGCTACATTTTTGTTAAACTTTGAAATTTGTAAGAAAATATCCAAATAAATAGTTTTATTAAGTTTTAAGTTATGTTTTGTTAGGCCTCTACTTGAATACGCTTGTCAGGTCTGGTCTCGTTCCCAGCCAACACTCATTACCTGATTGAAGCTGTATAGATCACTCCGCTTCGTGTTACGTGCTTACCCTTGCTTGCGTTGACAACAATCCCTCCTTAGGAGGACCGTCTGAAATTAATTAATATCCAATCTTTATCACCTACGGACGATGTTGCTGATATTGTTTTCGTCCACCAAGTTCTTATCGGCTCCATAGATTGTCCTGATTTCTTACATCACATCTCCGTCAACACCAATCCTGTTAACGTTAGATCCTTTCTACTCTTTCGCATCGATACTGACCGCACCAACTATGGACACTTCGAACCCTACATGAGAATGCTTCGCAAAGCTAACGACTCTATCCTGTTTGGTTTTCATTTTGATAAAGCCTCCATCAAGCACTCTTTTTACCTGCCCCCTTCTTAGAATCTATTTCTGTTTATATCTATTAGCCCCCTTCCCTTGTTTTCATTTTCGTATCATCCCGATCTTTTCGTATACCCGATACCCTTACTTTTTTTAGTCCTAGTGATAGCTTTTTGGGCTTGGTTTTTAGATTTATATTTGTTAACTTAATTTAAACTTGTTTTGCTTTTCTTGTAGCTTGTATTAACCTAAATAAATAAATTATTTAAAAATAATTTTGATCTCTAAACAAACCTTCTTATCAAGTTTTATCGAAATCAAAAAAATATTCGGTTTCCAAACTTTATTTGTTTTTGATTACTGAAACAATCCAAAAAAATGTAAGACCACAAATTCTATTAGTTTTCCTTAAATTTCTGTTACGTAGTTAACAGGGGGTTAACTTTAGTTTTCCTTAAATTTTTGTTACTTAGTTACCAGGAGGTAAGTTAAGTACGTGTCTTGAGTTTGTAGGATGGAGCAAAATCAATTAATACCTGCTCATTTTGATAGAATTCCGGATGTGATTGATTTGAAAATTTTGAAAAAAAGTAAAATGAAAGGTATTCTATTAGAATTTCACATAGATTAGCTCTGAAAGCCGTTCTCCATAAAATCAATATTATCCTTTTACTATTACCTGATTTATGTTTTTACTTTATCCATAAACGTAGATTTTTTTTATCAATCAAGGAATAAAATCAACTGACCAAAGTTTATTGCAGTAAAATATCCGTGTTTTTAATAGCTGAAATAAAACAACGAGCTTCAACCGAAATTTATTTAGCTATCTTTAAATTGAAATATTTCAGCAACGGAATTAAGACGATAACAATTGGCAGTTTTATTTATGAAATATTTCTGTTTCATTTAATAAATTTATTACTTCTTAGTTTGTTATTTTTTTTCTGTTTTTTTTTTGTTTTTTATTTCAAAAAAAGCATATTATGACAAAGAGCACAAAATATCATACATGTTTCTAAAAAAACAACACAAATAAGAAGTGATTCCATCTACTACAAGGGCACAATATCCCCTTATTCTTGTTTACACCTGAATTATCTAGCAATCAAAAATACAAGAAAAATGTTACCTAGTAAACTTACAGTGGACTTAAATGTATTAACTAATCCTGCGTTACTTTTCTGCTCGCTGCAACAATAAAAATGTTTTTAAAGTCTCAACTTTGCGGTGTACCACTTTTCATGATTTAGTTAATCTTTGGTTTATTCTGCTTAAAATTTATGTACAGAAGTATCGAACAAGAATTCTAACAAATTTTCATTTTATTATTACCTATATATTTTTTTTTCTTTTATTTTAAACTAGTTTTGTTTTCATTAATACTATTTTCTATCATAGAGTGGGATATTCAATTTATTTTATTTTACTATGTACCTTTTATGGTTCAAAAACGTCCTCAATTTGCAATTGGGGTTCTCTTGTATAAACTTGTAACGTTTACAAAATACAAAAATTTTAACATAAAGAATGTGCTGCGTGCTATATACCTTTTGTACGTTTAAAGTTAACACGTTTAGCATACTTTATAACTATATAAAGTTTAAAACTAAACCTGAACGATTAAAATCAATCCCCTTCCATTCATTTAGCTAGTACAATATTTGGAAGGTATTTTGATTAAAACTAAACAGTGCGATGTTGTTGATCAGAAATTATTAATAAAAAAAGGGTCATACAAAATTTTTTTTTTGAGAAAATATAATTTGTTTAGGTTTCAAATCTGCTGCTTGTAAAAACACCAAAAAAAATAATTTAAAATCCTTTTTGTATTAAAAGGACAAATGCAATTGTGAGGACTGCTGCTAAAACGGCGGAGATAGAAAGGTGTAGAGATACTGCTCCATTACATTCGTCTTTGTCACACGAGCAGACTACTTGGCGACCTCCGAATCCTGCCCTTTGGTAGCAATAGTTCGTACTAGTCTGATTTTCAAAGCCACAAGTTCGGATTATTCGGCTGTCCGGTGGTACTGAAATTTTAAAAAGATTAATGAATAAAAATTTTTTTATATCTCTATAACACCTAAATTTAAAATAAATGAGGTTTGAAATCAGCATCCCCAAATAGACCTTACTTATTTAATTTAGTTCTAATAAAAAACACTACAAGTCCGACATTCACTATTTGAATTTGTGCAAACGGTCATATTATACATAAGATAATATGTCTTTTTAAAACTACAGGTTACGATCGATTTATGATAAATATATTCTAGCTTTTAGTACCTTAAATACACCTGGTAACAGAATTTATTCATAACATTAAGTTTAGATTCATCTAACTAAGATTCATCTTTAAAACTGTCGAGGTTAACTTTTAAAAATTAAAAACAACGAAAAAAGTATTGGGCTATATTTAAGAGTTTGTAAATGGATAGATAACTGAAATAAGTTGTAAACGTAAAACACTGTTCTATGTAAACAGATATTTCTGTTAAAAGTTACATAATTTAATTAATTTTTGCCAAATTACTTTGAAATGGTTTTTTCGCACAATTTATAGACATTTAAAGTAAGGGCTTTACTCATTCCCGGCCTTAAAATAGGCCTCGCAAGAACTATTTACATATAAAGATGAGATTTAATATACGATGAATATATCCTAATTTATTGAATATTTTTTTAAAAGCAATTTAAAAAAAATTATAGTTACGTAGTTTGTGGTTCTTGTCGTGTATCCTAGTCGGTATCTTCTATGGCTTCTGCTTAAACCCTTTAGTAAATCAACTGATGCTTATTCAGTTTTTTTTTGTGCGATTACAAATTAGATTTTTGTATATTCAACCTCCCTGACCTTTGCCATGATACGAATTTTTATATATAGAACTTTTATCATCTCTTTAAAGTCAAATTTGCAATATTAATGATAGACACAAAAAGATTTCTAAAAATTTGTTCATACCCCCATAGTTATAAAGAATGTTCACTTCACCAAAATCGATCATGTTTAGGGAAGTGCTGGGAAACTATTGAATATCAAAAACCCATTGCTACTTGATATTTTTAAGTCCTATACCTTTATCAGCGTAAACGTTTAGCTATAACATATAAAAATTTAAAGTAAATTTTTCTAAAAATCATTTTCTTTACATTTTGTAGAAGAACCCTCACTTTTAATCGAAGTCAGCTACTATGATACATATAACTAACTGACTGTATGGTGCTATATATTAAATGAATGTATTTTTATTATATATTATTTATATTTATACTTACACTTGTTTACGGAAAATTCAATAACTTGTGTGATTTTCCGACAGTAGGTATAAGGCAGTGACTTATCTCTAACAGGGAAATTTCTGCAATCGACTAGCATTTCAGCCGGAGGAATGTCCATGGCGCAATTCGAATCGGTGTGACTGTTGCATACGAAGCATTTAATAGCATCACCTGAAAAAGAGTAAGAGAAAAATGCATTTAAAAATATTACCTATAAAACATAATAACAGTAGTAGTACTGCACCTGAGATATTCATAGATTTTTATTAAACCCATTACATAACAACCTGTTCCTATTATAAGGTATATTTTTATATTGTTAGTTAAGTGGAAAAAAATAAATGAAAAGTTAGGGATTATTATCAAATTGCGGCCCCTTTCACGTTCCTGCATGTAGAGCTGCAGTCGGAATTGAAATTGAGTGGATGAGAGTGCAAGTGTTGAACGGTGGTCACGTCATCTTTTTAGTTTCATGATAATTGAATTGTTTATTTTAAATTGTCTGATGTTGGGACTTTAATAGAAGCTGTGCTTTTGTTGTGAATGTCTTGTTAAAGTTAGCATAACTAAGTAAATAGGGCGTATCATTTAGATGCATTGCACTTTTAAGTTTTAAATTATCGCATATAAACATGAGCAGCGACTGCATGTAGTAGGACTTTAGGAACTACTCATAAAAATCTATCTGGAGACTTTAAAATATGGGACCAATTTTATAAATTCAAAATTAATATCTGTGTATTTCAATGATAGTTTAATTCCTTCCAAAAACCGATATTTGTTCGGCTGGAGGAAGACAGATAATTTGAAATAAAGTAGAGTTGTGAATGAAACATTTGCAAAACATCACATCCTGGAAAACATTTATTATTCTATTGGAAATATTTTAAATTAAATTTACCGAAAGAACCTTTTTGTATTACGCTGCTTATTTTTCGCTTACAAAAAAGAAAAAAATATCTATTTTGGTTCCTTGAATTTAAAGTGTAAAGTACCCTTACTAATTAGCTTTTTTTCAATTTCGTAGGTTTATGAGTATTGCTCTATAAAACACAATTTAAGATTATGTTTAAATACATAAAAATAAAAAGAATACCTCCAGAGTATGATTGCAATTGCATTCCAACTCATAATAACTAATTTAAATTGTATTTTTACGTGGCATTTTACTACTTTCGAGGTAATCGGCAATAAAAATTAATTTATTTCAACAAAACACGATGCAATTTAACAAAATCGTAATTATTTTAATTTATTCAAGAAATGGAAGGTCCAACGAATACTGTTTTAGTTTCGAATTATTGTTAATAATAAGCAAATCGTTTTAAATACAACATTTCAGTTTTAAGTAGTACATGCACTTTACTTTTCTTTATTACTTTAATGCAATTTCGCATTTAAGTGAACTGATAAATAGTTATGAATTTGAAATTTTATACTACGAATATGTAAGGGGTATTAGATGGAAAATATATTACATATATTACATTTTTACTTAGATTTTAAGGTTTGATACTCTAGTGATTTTCGAAAATAGAAAAATGTAAAAATGTTCATCCTTTTTTGCGATTTTCTTCATAGTTACATAACCACTGTTCAATAAGACGCAAAGCTTCAATGAAGATGGAAAATATGGTAAAATTCAACACTATTTTGATTTCTAACTACAGTACAATAAAATACAAATAAAACTAACAAACGAACAAAGTTCAGTTTAAAACATTTAAAGTTTAATCGATTTGTAGCGAGCAACATAAACATTGCTTAATAATTTAATTGGAACTAGTTGCAAACATTCAATGGCAATGACTCTACATTGTGATTCAACAATTAGAATAACTTTTCCTCAATTAGGGGCATTTCAATTCATAAGTGATTTACATTGTAGCCGGATAGGTGAAGAGTTAGATTACCATTCATTGGTACGTGCCAACATTAAAAATTCATATTTAGTTCTCTGTGAGGAACTTCACATAAAATTTTATGAAGCTTTCACATAACTTTTACAACGGCTTTAAAATCTTAAAGCTTCAAGGATTTTTTTTTGGGGCACACATTAGACAACAGTGCGCATGCTTCTTTAAGCAAGGAATAAGAAAGATTTTACGAGGATGGCGCAATCAATAATGCAAAGAATTTCTCCTTTCACTAGGTTTATAGGAATGTAAAAATGTTTTCACGTTATTATTTTATAAATCATATTACGTTATGTAAATGCTGCTTGATTTTCTGTTACTACCCTTAATCACTATCTAGAAAATCTTCTCCACTATCATAGTGAGGAAGGGCTCTTATGTAATCAAGCAATTCAATATAGTTTTACTACTTATCTCACCTTGCTGAACAGCAAAAACTAAGAGGAAAGCACTTGCTAAGGCAAATGACTGCATCATTAGTAAATCGTTTCTTGTATTTTTCTTTTTATCGAATTTAAAAAAAAAATAGTATCACTTTGAAAAGAATTTCACAATTTTTATAATATATATCCTTTTTTTTGTACCGGTATAACAATTAGCGACCGTATAGTATTATTTTTCACATATATATCGACTTATTTCAAGTTACCACAAAAGTTAATACATATAATATAAAAAAAAAATCGACTTTCGACTAAAGGCGAGAACAAGACCGGAAGAGTGACAGCACCGACCGATTACTAGTCACACTATGCTTGTTCTAAGAATTACTGTCGCAGCACAGAAAACCCTCCCCCAAATTGTGTGGATACAGCGCTTCCACTAAAAGATTCTATGGTATAGCAGCTTTTTAAGTTTAGCAAGCAACCGGAAGTTGAATGTGATTGGATCTTTAACTGAAAAACGTAAGCTTCGAGCGGTTAATTAAATTCACGAAAGGAACATATTCGTTATCTATGCAGGTTTATGCAATAAAGGATTCCTTTTTATCGTCAACGAATTTTTTTTCTTAACAATTGTCTCTCTTGGCCGTGTTGTACAGCTGCTCAAAATCTAATCCACTAAGCTCATCCAGTGATGTAAGAAGTTCAGATTTGTGGCGAATAGTAGCTATGCAACTATACATCCTCGCTTTATGTATTTTGCATTTGCATATTTTGTTATGTTGTATAAAGCGCCGGCCAACAATTGAAAGATTGTATAAAACTTTCCGTAGTGGCTTACAAAACGTTTAAGTCCAATCTTGCCGTAAAGGTCGATTGCCTGTGTTCCATTCGCATTTCAATTAAATACAACTGATGTACCACATTCAGACAATGATATCTGTTAGATTTATTTTTATGAAATTTCAGCTATACCAACGAATGTCTATTTGCCAATCTGCGATCTTAATGGATATTGTACAATACATGGATTGAATTCATTTTATTTAGCCACTTTCTAAATGTATATTTTACTTATCTTAATTCGAGTGAAAATTTATCGATGTACATAAGCACAGCCAGTGGTGTAGACAAAAATCTTTTTGGAGGGGGTTTAAGTTTAATCTAAAGTAGAAAAATTACATTACAGGGAAAAATATGGGAACATTTCTGATACTGAAAACTTGATGTTCTTTTGCTCAATGTAAAATATCAGATTGTTGACAGTCTTTCGTTATATGTATGGTATGTATGCATATTTGTATCAAAAACGGTGCATATTTATAGCAAAAACAGTCTAACAATGATCTTAAAAATTGTTTTCCGATAGGTCATCATTTTGCATTTGTTATCGAAGTTATTTTGCAAAAATTGTTATAGTAAAATTAAATATATTTTTTACAGTTTTGCTGTGAAAAGGTGAAAAAAATCGATGATTTTGGTGTTTTTCAAAAATAAAAAAAAAATATTTTATACTAGAAATACTCCCTTATGCTAAATCCCTTCCAAAACTGAACTCTGTAAATTAATGTTAATGAATTTTATTTACTTTAATTGCATTAAAGAGTCCACTTTACTTTACACTGTAGTGTTTTGCCCGCATTTCAATTAAATACAGGAGCCATACAATCGTTTATGCTATCTTTTGTTCTTGCATTCGAAATGTGTGTGGCTGAGAATTGTCTTGATTAAAATTCAATTTATTGATTGGTCTGTATCTTAAGAACTTAATGGATATTGTACATCAATTGAATTATTTTAGGAAATCTTATTTTATGAGAGAGCCATACATTTTCTCCATAGTCCCAGCATATCCGCTATTTTAATTTTAGGTATACAATTGATTGAGATTATAGGTAATAAATTGGCTATATCGATTTCAAGGGAAAATAACAAATTGATGATATTATTTTTAGCAAACCCTCGGATTTTTCTATCAGGTCAACAACATTTTGGCAATTGTATTGATCAAAATAGAAGTTGTACTATGTCTGCTAACCCAAACAAATTCTTTGCTTTCTCGATGTTAACCTTTAGACCTCCACGTTCGATCAAACATCAGTCGCATGTTCTCGTAGTCCATTCCCATAGATAAAATTTTATAGACTCTTCTCACCTTCGCTGAAAATCCGTCTAATTGTGGTGTGATATGCGTGTTCTGATTGGGGTCATTTAGAGCATATGGTGTCCGTTTTTGTTTTTATTTTCGTTGACCTCAAATAAAATCTAACGAGAGATTTCCTTATTTCGAGGGTCCAGCCCGCGCAGTCTTAACAGCCAATTTAGGGGATTTTCTGTTGCCGCGATTGTCGACCGCGACTGGTTGTAACTCAGTTCTTTGCGACAGTAGATAGCAAAATTTAATGGCAGGTTGATTGCATTATTATTTTTTAGTTTCATTTTACATTCATTAATTTTCTAAAGCTTGTATACGATTGCGTGTGTTAGAAATTGAAGCGAATAATGTCTAGAATGTGTCAGGAAAATGTGATTTGCTTCATTTGTGCGGCACATTTTGCACAACAGAAGAAGATTTCATTCTGTAAGATGTTGCAAATTGATATGATTAGATTTGCTCATTCTGTGGAATATCTCATCATAATTAAGTGGATCATTTTCACATTACCCTCCTGTATGCATTCGAGTATGCTATCTTAATATCCAATTACGGTTATTGTATAAAGTTGTTATTCACATTCCTCCAGCCTTGGCGATTGATTAATAATTTTAAAAAAAATATATAGTTTACTTTGCCCTTAAAATCGAATTGAAGTAGGGGTACTTAAGGGCTTAAATGTTCAAGAGCGAAATAAGTAATTGGTTAGCTATCAGGAAATATGGGGTATTTATGACTACAGTAGATAATTAATTAGTATAACTTTTCAAACGTATACGTGAATAAGCATTTAACATAAAATTTTATATATTGATAACAAATTATTACTTGATAACGTAGGTATTTAAAAATTTGAGAAACGGTTTGAAGTTTTATTAAAGTCCAGTTCGGGAGTTCAGGGATTATATTTGATTGCTTTCTATGATTTTTTTGTTTGTGATATTTTAAAAACAGCAAGTAAATTACAAATTTCTTAAGACCATAACTGAGTGGAAACGGGTCAATATGTTAGTAAGATTACTTCGAGTAATTAGGCAATGTTTTTCGGAACGTAGGTCAAGACCCTCTTTAGCATTGGCATGTGTAAAAAGGCACTTCAACAAACGAATAAACGCATTTATGAAATTATCAAAGAGTATTTAATAATAAAAATAAATTATAACAAACGATAATACACTTTCCTCTTATTGTAATGGAAATAAATTATTTATCTGAAAGATAATTCACAAAAGAATTTAAATATTTAAACTTTCGCTACTATCGATTTCTTTTGCAATTTTCTGATCTGATAAATTCATGACCATAAGCCTTAAAATTGGATTTCCCAAACACATCGTTTTTAAAGGCGGTATATAACTTAAATCTGATACTATAAAAGAAGAAAGTAAAAAACTGATTTTCCTCATTAAGATTAAAGGTTAAAACTTTAGAGACCGCAATTTGAAGACTATATTAAATTTTCAGACTTATGTACTTTTTAAATCAAAATCACATCAAGAACACCAATGATTAACTTTAATATACATAGGGTTCAATTATTAATTTATGTGTTTTTATGAGCGAAAATTCCAAAGGAAATTTTGCATGGAATTGCAATTTGTAAATAGTTACTCCCAGCTAAAATTTTTAATTTTGTGCAAAAGGACATCAAACTACATTGACTTAAGCTTATTTTGAATCAAACTCTTAATCCAACAACTATTTCAGTTCACGATTTTCCAGGTTTATGGGCCTTTTTTGGTAAAATATTCGATGCAAAATTCCAGATATAGTTCGGATCATATTACACAATATTAATTTAGAAGTTTTCATTTTAAACTAAACATCTTGAGATAGAAATGCCAATAATGAGAAAAAAAAACCACTATTTTAAATATGCTTTTATCAAATCGAGCAGGCTAGGTCAATCATATTTGATTTCTGAGTGTAGTTAATTGAGAAAAATATCTTCTTATATTTCCCATACAACCCTGCAAAATTTGAGTGTTCCTGATATTTTTTATATGAACTTAATTTTAAAAGCTTATTAGCTCAGGCTATGGCTAAATCTCAGCATATCTCAGCAAGAAAGGAAAGCTTAGTATAGTCTTAGCTTTATAGCTTTTTATGACCTTACCACTAGCGTAGATGGCGAATATTCTTTAAAAATTTTGAAAGAGGCAAATTATTGTGGAAATCAAACGTAATAAATAAATTACAAACAAATGGGTATGGAATACTCTGTATTATTAAAATAAAAAGCATGTGTGTTTTCCCAGAATTTCTGCAAAAAAATGAGTTGTTTTCACACATTACTTGTTAGGCTATAATAAATAGTGCCATCTTCTTAAGTTAAAAAATACTCACTTATTTTGAATTAACTTTTTAGAGCTCTTCGTTTTTGGAACAGCCTTTTTATTTCTATTTTTATAAGCTTTCACATGTTAAGAGAAGCCCTATGATTTTTGCTAGAATTAACCCAATTCTGAGCAAACTTTTGGTATTGATCCCCGTTAAAGAGTTTGAAGTGGTACACTCACTTAAGTCCTTATAGATCTTTTAAGTATGTAAGTCTAGACAAATTCATTTTTATGGGAAACAATTTTTCTTACAAATCAAGCACCCGAGCAACTTGATGATTTATAGCAGAGTCAGAAGTGAAAACCCGAAATTGACTATCATACTAATGGAATTGCTACCTATAACATTTTACTGTATCCTCTGTATAAAATATTTGATAACTTTAAAGAAGGTGTCTCCAAGTCTATGAAATATTCACACTCATAGCCTTGAAATCGCAAATTTCAGACCAGCTGTTGATTTATCAAGTCTGAAACCTAATCTGATGGTTGATGACTTACTTTTTAATTGTTATATTATAGGTATGTAGCTGTGTGATTTCCTATTACGTGATGTCTTTGTGGCACGTAGTACAAAAGATACAATACAATTTCTCTTTAAAATGATAGAAGCTACGGCATCCACTAATTTTTTCGCTATCGCAAATTATTTGACCTAAAATAAATAACCTTATAATTAAAATAAACTTCATAGTACTGGTGTAAGTATGTTTTATTAAAGAAAAAGGCAATGAAAAGTTTAACATTTTGTACTTGTATTCAATTTAATTTATTTTAAATTATCTAAAGCTACCCCCCTACGCTAGATTGGCTGTTAAATTATCGTTAGCTGTGAATGGGTTGTTTCTTCCTTCTAACCATAAAGATTTCTCTTAATTGTTTTTATCTTGATGGAATTTTATATATGATTTTTGTCAATGAGAAGAAACGACATAAAGGTCAGCACCTGTTTTGTAATAAACATCCGAATGAGTGACGCAATGTAATAATGCTTCTTAGTTCAAGTATCTTTCCATTGCCAGCAGTTAACTCATTCATTAATTTTGTTAAGCACTCCAATCCAGTCATTCAGCTCAATTTCTACCTCCTATTATTAATCATTAATCTTATCAATAATCTTTTACATTACCTCTTAGCACATTTTTATATATCTGTACAAAACGTGATTTTTTTAATTTTTTAACTATTGAAATCATAATCACATAATTTACTTTATGATACGCTGTACAAATAAAATTCAGATTTTCTTTGATAAGCGACTGTAAGCATATTTTGGATTCCAAACTAATCCATATTTGATTTTGTTTTATTAACAAACAGACTTCTGTTAGCACATTTTTATTAATGTGCCAATTTGTAAATAGTTTGCAGAGCTTTTAAAAGTAACATTTGAACTGATTTTTAACGCTTAATACCTATTTGCATTTTTATCACTTTCCAGGTAAATTACCTCGTGACACGTTTCTCATTTTATTTATTTATTTATTTATTTTCTTATTATTCAAAAACCAGATTTTTCTGTATATAGTTAAAATAGAGATGAAGCCGGTTTAAATGGCACGAGATAGTCAGCTGCTTTCCGATGGGACAAGAATAATCGGGGAAGTTAACAAGGGATTTTCTGCTCGATTCTACTAGGTAAGATACCTGCCCCGACTAGTGATCACAAATAGGACATAAGTTCGTCGTCATTCGCAACTTAATATTCAATTCTATTTATTATCGCATCAGCAAAAGTAGATCAAAGCAAATCTTTGATTAGCACAACATTTTTAAGTCAAGTGTAAAATTTATATAAGCCGGCTGGACAGACGCTTTCATTCAGGATAAATAATTTAAATGGAATGATAACCAACATGTTAAATACTCTCTTTTTATAATAAAAACAATATGTAAATAAATTGAGGTATAGAAAAGGATAGCGTATCCGATTACTGGAAAAATTTTATAATGCCATCACACAAACTAAATTATCCACTAATCGCGTAAAACCTCAAGCTTAAGCTTTTAGCCGCAATTTTACAACAGATAAGATTGAAACTGGTTTCGGTGGATAGATGCGAGATCAAAGCCGACTTATTCTGCATTTAGGTAGGCTTATGTTGTTGTTAAGTTTGTGATGATGAGAAAACAGGGGATAATCTGCTAAAATCTAGATCATACCTGCAGAAACTGAAAAAAAATGTTTTTTTTTGTTGAAAATTTGATTAAATGTTTTACGCATTTTAAAAACGATAATTGATTTAGTACACTAAATATTCAGGATGTGTCCTATCTCTAACCGTTCAAGGCGACTAGGGTGAGAAAAAGTTTTATTACTTGTCACCGGAGGCCAACATTAGGTTATCTATCTGTTTGTGAATGGTTTATAATATTAAACCTATTTATTTTTATAACTATATGTGCTAAATGTTTTACTATTATTTCCTATCATTAATTATTCAATCGATTGAATACGGTGACACAGCGAAAGAAATGATTTGCTAAAATCTATTCAACCAATCTACTAATTCTATTTAGTAACATTTTCTCTCTAGGATAGAATCAATTGATTAGTACAAAACTGAAACAGAATAAAAATAAAATTAAATTAATAAACGTAATAAGAAATTTACTACTATTCATTGAACTAACATTTGTGATAAATAAAAGAATAGGTTTAGTGGTTTATTGGTTATAAATATAAGAAAAATTGTAAATCAGTATAGAAGATTTAATAAGATTTTTGTGATATCACATACTCCTTAAAATCACCATAACGAGATTGATCTTTTACTAATATCAATAAAATTTTGTTTCTTTTCAGTAAAAATGTATTAAATTCTTTACGAAATATCAATGATTTATGATTAACTTTATCTTAGTCTTTATTTCCAAATTTTCTCGATTTTAGGAAATAACTATAAAGTCAATAAAATGTTCTATTGATGCAAAACCAATAATAATTTTGTTTAATTTTAAACCAAATTCGATTGGTATTTCTTTCCGTGCATATTGTACAGAAAACAATAAAAATAACAATTTTATTATAATTTCTAATATTGCCCGTAACCATTTTATTTAGTTTTGGTGTAATAAACTTATGAATGAGTTACTAAATCCAACTTAAAAATTTATCAATAATTAGTAAAAAAATCCAATTTTCCGCTTAACGCGTCTCAATTAACCAAATGCACTTTATCAATGAGAAGAAATATTTTCAGTTGGTTGGGAATTTAATTATAGCTGGCACCCATATGTGAATATTTCGCTTTTATTAATCTTCATTAAAAATTGCAAATGAAATTCTTCTGATTTTCTCCACCCGCCAGGTATATTGCGTAATTGCATTTACCATGAAATTATTTTATTTTAAATCGATAGAAGCGATACCTCTAGAATAAATCATTCACTTGTCATCTTAGAATCGCTGGAAAAAATAAATTTCAGAATTAATAATTACTTGTGATAGCTTTTAGTATATGGCAATTATATTTTCTGAGTTTAGTGATATATTTTAAATATTTTGTTGCTTCTAGGATGGAAGAACTTTTTTAATCTTACCTACAGTACATAGTGTTTCAAATTTTCTTGAATAGTTACCTAAATTTAAACAATTGAATGTCCATAGAATTGATATAGAGTGAAATTTTATCTTATATGGAACACTGACTGTCCGGGTTGGCATGTTACCTTGTTGAAATTTTCACTTACTATCGAAAAGCGATTGTATGGGGGTATGTTTATTTGAAATTTAGTATATTAAAATGTTTAAAATTTACTAATGGAAAAAGTAAACTTAATTCGTAGTCATTCAATCAGTATTCATAAGAAAAACTTACTTTTCTCAGAATTGCTAGACATATCCAATAATGCCGATTATGTCCAGATCATTTATAAAATTTGTGAAATCAGAATTAATTTTTAAGAAGCATATTATCACTTAAAATCTGAATATTCTGTAAAAAAAAGTAACTAAATACAAGTAGCAATTGGTTGTACCAATTCTCATAAGCTAGCAAACTATACACAAGTGTTTACTCAGTTGTTTACTAAGTGCTTTTGTCAGCAACTGAAAAATTAAAATTCGCGTCAAATTTGATACGTTTAGCAGAGCGATAAAATCCGGTGGTTAGCTCTATCAAGTACCCCATGCAAATATTATGTAAAAGCACCATTATCTCACATAAACGTGTGATCGTCACCCATGGACGATAATTACATTAAAATGCAAATTCCACGTTTTCTGCATAAAACAGACCGACTGAGAAAATAAACAAATGAGTCCCCGCGTGATCGTTTATCAGAAAATTTCTTATCCACAAATTTAGATAGTCCGATGTAGACGTCAAAGAGGCCTCGAGCCGGTTTCTCGGAGACAAATGAATGTTATCATCGTCTGTAACATTAACTGAAATGAAACTGATCTATGTATTGTAGTACCACTGGACTACTTCGGTACGTAAAATCATAAAAATTGTTGATCTTTAAGAGAAAATGAAAAATCTCAAAGTTTCTCTCAAATAAAGCATAATAATCTCAGCAAATATTCGTCTTTTACTTTTATCACTCGACATTCGCCCCTGTGAAAATTTTTTGAGAGATTTGACGACGTGTGCTGGGCTACTAGATGGAGGAAATTTTTTTTTGTAAAGACAAGTAAAATATAAAAATTAAATAGTCTCACCGAGCGTCACTGCTTCTATAGCTCTTAGATAGTGCGTCGTCGAAGATAGACAGCATTAATTAGGTCTTAAAAATTGTATGTTCATTTAAACTAGGCTTAGGTTTATTCATTAATATTTGTTTTTTTTATATTCTTCTATGAGTTAATAGAAAATAAAAATTATTGGACACATTGGGTTCGATTTGGTTTGATTCGGAAAAAAGTGGAAGAAATCGAAATTAACGGACTAGTCAGAATTGAAAAATCCGATAGCACATCATATACCGGTTTAAACCACCTTAACCCGGAAAGTGTAGACTCTCTGGTATAGTTTACTGCTCGCGGATCGTGCTACTGCCTACTAGACTGTGAAGCTGTGAAGCTGAAGTTTTTCGCTTACGTCTGTGTCAATCTGTTCGGTTTAGTGGCCACACTCTTGGCTCGATCACCATCATCCGAAGTGAGTTCTTGTCTTAAGATCAAGAAATTTTAAATCGATCAGTGATCATACGGTGAAAGATTCATTTACCTACGAACCGATCAGTTTTTGAAAAATCGACGCACACTGAAGACAGTTTTATTGGATCGCGTTCAAAGTCGACTATTCTTAAGTTTTTAATATATTGTTTTTCTTTTTTTTTTTATTTAATGTGAGATATTCGAAAATGTAAATAAGATTCGCATAGTTGAAAGTAGTTTTATTGTTGATTAAGTGGTCATAATTTAGTTTAAAAAAATCACCGAAAACAAACTTGAGATATTAAGAAAGTTGCGAGGATCAGCCATAAAACAGACTGAATAAAATTATAATAAATTCTTTGTGGAATTTGTACAGAGCTCGAGAATGTGAAGGAGTGATAGGAAAAGTGAATATACCATCCAACCACGTGCTTACCTGCCGATCTTCTAGTGATACAGCGAAATTTTCAGATTTTTAAAGATTTTAAACATTTCTTAGACAAATTGTCTTTATTGTTGTGATCGGTGAAAAACTATTCGATTCATTTCACTGTGTTAAAATTAGATAATTAAACTAGATATATCTAGTCATTTTACCAATATATTTCAACAAAACACTAAATCAATAAAAAATAATAATGACACCAAAGGTATTATCGAAAAATCCATTGGGGAAAAGAAGATCGATTGCAACCAGCCCTGGAGTCTCCAACAATATGCTAATCCTGTGCACTTTGATAGCCAGCTTTATCTTATCAGGTTAGTGTACTCAACTGAACCTATTTATGATTTGTTTGTCAGGTGAAGAAGATGTCTTTATCTAGACAACGGCAAACGGATAGTGTGGACTATAGAGTCTTAGTATTTCTTGCCATGGAATAATTTGATAACGATTTTCCAACATTTCCAGCAATGATTCATAGTACTAGGTCATGTTTTGACCCTTAAATAAATATGATAAAGGCAAAATACATTTTACTTGAATTAACTTTCACACAGACATTTGAAAGTCTTAATTGAAATTTGTTTATTTATTTTTCTTAAATTTTAAAATTCTTGGGAATACCACAATCGTTAGCATGATTCTCTCTTCTACCCACACGACTGTTGTAGTTTAGCCGGTTTATCAAATTTATGAGACAAAGCTTAGACAATTAAATTTAGAATCGTCACATAGATTGTGGTGTACAAAATGTAGGCGATTAGAATCTATGAAAGGAATGCATGCACGTGTCGTTCTCATGTGATTCTTGCAATTCTACTGAATTTATTTTGTAGGCATTTCTAAATAAGTTCAAGTCATGTAGGATGCGTTTCATGCAATTCATCTTAACCGCGATTGCGGTTTATTAACTTCGATGTATATCAATTATTCTATTTACATATCTAATAATTTTTATATTAACTATTTCCTTGTAAAAATTTCTAGTGGTTTACTATTATAGAAAACGTGTTAGAAAAAAAACAAAAACTATATTAAAGCAAAATTACTACAAATCTCGGATTTCTGTTTTTAATTTTAGTGATATTGTAATTTTATTTAAAATGCTAAGTAATATCATTGCATAATTGAGGTCACAGAAACGTCCAATAAAGTGTGAATTAATTTTATTGAGATGTACTTGCTAATTGCCTTGTACACAGCCTACACAACGCCAGAGTTTATAAATTACGCAGTATGAATAAATCCTTAATCGCATATTAATTATTATTTTTTCTCTTTTTCGTATTTTAAATATGTTAATACATTTTAAAGAAAACTTTTGTAGAATGTAACAAATTTAAAATTCATTAATATTTCTAAAATGTTTAGATCCATTGAAATCAGGGGGGACTTTTAAAATTTATAAAAATTACATACCATCGCTAATTATTTTCTGAGGAATCAGCAAAGTCGTTAAATTATTTCTAAAAATTTCTTCATATCACACTATGTTGTAGGTAATAAAGTTGATAAAATTAAATAATTTTATTAAAGCCTTAGTAGATTTAGAGGTAATTACAGTCAATTACAACATTCCTGAAAAATGTGAAAAAAATCAAAAGTTATTTATATTTAAATTATTAATTAAATTGTGCTCGTAATTATCTCGTTAATTGTGTTATCCCTATATAGAATTTATGTAGGTATAAATTCTATAACTGCATACTTTCATAATTTTGCGTATTTTATAAAAAATGATCCCTTTCTTTTATAGCGTACCTATACATCTTATTGTGATGTTCAATAAAAATTTTTATAGTTCACGTAATATTGCATTCAATGGATGTTTCAGTCAATTTTCGTAATTGCAGAAAATTTCTATGTTTGCTGACATAACTTCCTGCTGATAAGAATTTTATAGGGCTTATAAAAATTTTCGTTACACAATTTTTATATAATAGACGTAAAACAAACCGTGAAAGTATGAAAGTTCTCTCAAAAATGATTAAAACCATCTAAAGTAGAATTTATCGGGGATTTTATCAGTTCTTAGATTTTATGATAAACACGAGGGTGACACATTTAAGTTTTATATTGTATAATCGTAATAGATATTTCAGTTCTATTTCGAATAAATGTGGATAATTATACAATACTATTCGTATATTACTTAATCTATTTTATGACATTCAGAAAGCAATGGACCCTATCACGTAATTGCAATTAATATTCATTTTTAAAGAATTTTTTAATATGAGCAATTCATTTTTAATTGCTTTACCCCCTAACGTATTTTTCTATTACTGGATTTTCTGATGAGTTTATAGAATGGAAAGTTGTGAAAATTTTAATAATGATTGCCTATTTCTGTAATTTTCTTATATAGTTTGGCATTTATTGTTATAGTTATAGATTATATGAAGAAATTGCGAAACATGACTAGCAGGAATTTGTATACTTAAGTGTCTGGTGCACAAAGTGCACAAATTTTTTTTATCATTATATTCAATGTATAGAGTTTATCGGGTCTGGTACAAAGATCATCAAATACAAGACACTCGTGACGTATTTCCTTATCTTTTTTCCAGCTTGGACCCATTAGACCAACGGCCTTGAAGATTTTGCTAAAAGTAGATAGTAAAAAAGGCTCACGTGTGAGAGAAAGACAAAAATTTATGGGGAGGCGAAACGAAAATTAAAACCACGCTTCACCACCCAGAACAGCGCATACACTTTATCTCGCCTTTAAAAATGCACAGTGGAAAAATGTATACAGCCCGAATCCGTATATATTGCTCTATGTGTGCAGCCTGCCTCTTCCTCCTTAGAAATTGAATATGAGTTGGAGCTTTGGGCTTATATAGAGAGTGTCACATCTTGTAATTGATGATCTTTGAGTCTGGTAAAAAATTTTTTTCAGCAGAATTGAAAACTAACAATCAATTTTAAAAATTATTTACTTTTTCTGTTTTATACTTACCATAATTTAATCGCGCTAATTTTAATGGTTATGCTATTTATTTTATAAGGTGGATTTGATTATTTTGTATTTATTTATTTTTTAAGTATGGCATTTGCAGTCACCGTATATCTGGGTCTACCTTTACTATTTATCACATTGGCCCTTTCTTGGCCTTAATATCGATAATAACAACTCACTTGAACTTTGTTTGGACTTTCGATAAAACCACTTAAAATACCATTTCATTACAATTGCGCAAATAGAGCCATCCGTAAAACTTTGCAAATATTTGGAACAATTATTTTCACTTGTCGAAATTCATTTAGAATTATGCCATTATCTTTTATTATTATTACAACAAATTCCCGGAAAGGACTGCTATGTAAACATTTATATTATGTGATAAGTATTGTAACTAATTAACTTTTGCAGCAATATCGAATAATTCAAACGCCTGGAAAAAAGCGTTATCATCTGATACCTGAATTGTATGCTTAAATTGCATTATTTTAAAAGTGTACAAGTTTTTGTAGGTATATAGGGAAATCCCCGTTTTAAATGAGTAAATGTATCAAGAAAATTATACTAAATCAAAATTTTATTGAGACTTTAGAATCTACACACTATACAAAATTTTATTGCTGATTTTATATACGGGGGAAAGTTTGACGATTCTTTTCTGCTGCCACAATCTCAGTTTTCTGCTTATAAAAGGCGTCATAAATCAATTTCGAATCTTTTTCCCTATGATAAGACGGATATAGCGAATATGTATTTTTCCATTGAATAAATAATTTAAAAAATAAAATCTTATCATTAACTTATGGATGAATCTCTGAACCTTATAGCTTTTATTGAATCTTAGGTCATTTACATTTTATATATATATATTTTTTTATATGTATACAACATTTATGTAGCTAAGACACAGACTGAATTTTTCAAATCAAAAACAATTTAATCTTTGAACATTCCGCTAACTTATAAGAAATAAAGTTAAATACTTTGTTTGTAAGGCAGATAACAGCAGTATGTGTCACGAATTCTAACAAAAAATCAGTTCATTGATTTTTTTAAAATCATTTAAATTCTTCAAGAGAGAGAGAGGATACACTCATTAATTTTTGTGTAATTTAAAGTTAAATAAAAGTAATCAGTTAATAATTAACTGAGGTATTTATTTTAATGAATTTAATTGTATAAATATCTACAAAATTATAGCATATAGTGAGTCATATTAGGCATAGGTATGTATTACATGGGTAATATATTTTGTCTTATCGGTGTTTGCTTGATGCACGCTTTCTATATTTGATAAGAATTTTTTGAATTATGTACGACTAATGATTCTAAAGGTCTTTAATTCGTTATCACTTATTGCGTTGATTTTTAAATTAAAAATCGTTCGTTTATAATTTGTTTTTGTAAAGTGAGGTTATATTTATTAAGAATTTCTTAGTTTTACTTACTCTTAAGTAATTGCTCTACAATTGTGTAGTTATACGTGGGATTCGAACCCACAGCCTCTGGAACGATACACCGGTATGCTAATAACTGAACTAGAAGAGGCACCTGATTAGAGTAGAGCTTGATTATATGTTTAAAAACTACATTCAGATTTTAGTCTTGGTCTTAGGGTTTGTTCTTCCAATTTCGTAAGACTACGTGTGAATTTGTTGGCAGGTTGTAAATATGAAGTAAAAATAAAAACTCCTTCTATTGGGCTCAAAATGATCCACTGCTTTTTATAGTTTACAAGTAAAAATCTTTTAAATTTATTAACTTCATTGGACAAACAAATATCAATGTATATAGAACTGAATTTAAAGAAATTGTCTAATTGAATAGTATAATTTATTACTTTTTCTTACAGTGGATGCAATCAAGTGTCATCAATGCAATTCACATAAGGAGCCAAATTGCGCCGCCCTCAGTATGCCAAAGGCAGTTAAACAGGACGAGTACCTGAAAGATTGTGATGGACTTTACTATGGGTCTACTCCCTTCTGCCGAAAAACGATAGTGACTTTTGAGCACACCGATGAAACCCGGATAGTACGGTCCTGTGGCTGGGTTAATTCAGATAAAAATACCGTCGACAGATGCCTGAACGCCGACAACGAAGGGTATCTTGAGAACATCTGCACCTGTTTTTCGGACGGATGCAATTCAGCACCACTCGGAATGAGGCGGTTTAGTTTAGTCTCAATAGTTATTGTTGTTTTTCTTAGTTTGTTAATTAGATGTTTCTAATTTATAATAAAAACCTTTTATTTGTTTAATGAGTCTCTTCATTTAAGGTATTTCAAAAATAGACCCTTAAACCGGAAACGTAAAAAGGTATTTTTCACCTCAAACGAAGGAACAATTGAAGGACGTAAAAAGTTTAACGAATACTTAAACTTTTTGGGTGGTAGAGGAGTGGGGTTATTATGTAATGCAGGGCATCTGAAAAATAAGAACGAGGTCAAACTCTTCTTGGGGATGCGGGCGTTGGTGGTGACGTCAATGTTTGTGGCTGCTTACATCTAGAAAGTCCCATTCAGCACTTATTGTCTGTCGTGCATATCTCCGCTTCAATAAAACGAACTAGATAAATTTCTCGGGTTTGCATGAATATTCTGCGCTTTTTGTTTTAGTTGTTTGCTGCTGCAAACGATGGAATAGCAATTTTGAATTGAATACTCCCTCAGATGGTACAACTTGAAGTGGAGCGTACTTTAATTGTCTTCGAGAAGAAGTTTATGCATGGACTATTAGGTTATAAAATTTGAATATATAAAGATAAGATTTTCTAGAAGTGAATTGATTAAAAATTCAATTACAAAACTGTATTTAAGTTAATTTAGTAGATTTTACTCATATTTTTACTATCGTATCTTTAAAGTATACTTCAATTGTAATTAAGAAGCGTATTATCAAAAATTATCAAATACTGACATAACAAAATTTCTAATTTTAGTAATAAGTCTTTGAGCTTGTTTTAAAAACTAAATGAATGCCAGAAAGTTAGAAGTTTCATATAAAAAAACAAAACTAATGATTGAACTTTTCATTTTCTTAACTTTAATAACAGAAAAGTTCTCATATTGGCTGACGAGAGGAAGTACCTTCTACACTAAATTGAAGTGATAGATTAGGTTAGGCTATAGTGGGTGCCCATAGAGCACACTTAGGCCACAGCTTAGACCCATTGTGATACTACAAGGAGCGGCCGTGAGTCTAACCGGTGAACAACTTCGTGCCTCTGATGAGCAGGCTTAAATCCTGAATGCTCGCCGAGCTTAGGTTAGACAATTCATCAAAGAAAGAAGTGATACAGAATATTTCTTTTAAGTGATGGGATTCGACGCCACTTCTCTTTTGGTCTACTAAGCATTTGAATAAAAAACTAAGTTTTTTAATATAGTAGAACACTTTGACTCTTAAATATTAAGTCAATTTCAACAGCTTTTCTTAAAGTTATTGTTAACGCAGTGAAAATTTAATTACTTCTAGCTCTCACTAAGCCTTTTTATTTGTATAACCTCTACTACTATTGATTTACGGCAAAGCAGTGTTTTGCTAAAAGTTAACTCAACTAAGCAAAACTCATAAAGGTCAAGCAAAGAACTTCTAGGGCTAGGATTTTTAATTAGTTATTAATTTTGATGTCATTGAATCTTGAAATCAAACTTTTTCGAACCATTTTAAGACTTATGGTATGATGATACGAAAACAAAAAATGGGGTCGATTAGTCTAAGAGGAAAAGTCACAGTATTGTACCTCTTTAACGAATTTTTAGTTTCAACTAAATACTTTTTATAATCTTATGATTCGTCGATAAAATACATAATACATCTTTTGTTGGTACCCAATTAATAGGTACTTTATTTCTATTTATTAATCTGTTTTAAATTTGTTTCTAAAACTACAAAGTAAAAGCAATTCTCTTGTAATTTTATAGAAATAATGGCAATTTATAAAACGCCAACTCTTTCAAAATGATGAAGGAAATGTGAAAAATCCTGAAAAGGACAACAATATCCAACCTCGATTTCAGAGCACAACAAATAAATTAGCACTCAGATCTTATCGTTGTCGTAATCCGACAAAGTGCTGTTTGCGCCCCAAATGGCTTCTTTTCTACAACGCGAATAAAACACGAACCCCAGACTCCTAAAAAGAGGATAAATTTCAACCTCTTTTAACTGTTAATCGATAAGACGACCATTGCATTGGACACAACCTCCTTTTAAGTCAACGTTGACCAGGGTAAGCATAAATCTTTCACAGCAAACCTTTCTCCTTTAATCCCCAAAACATTCGACCAATGGAAGTTTTCAGGCATGAAGTCACAATACCTACCCCGCAATGACTTCATATTTTGCGTGCCTTGACGTCTTCTTTAATGGCTGGTAGTAGTTATTTATGGCATTCACCTGGTCACCATTTTTGCCATGTGTGGACACAGGAGGTAAATCTTGGTGGACTTTGCCAGTAGGCCAGACCTTTTCTTTAATTTGCGACAGAATTGCCACTATGCGGGCTTAATAAGATTCCTCACGAAAATTGTGGTAAAATATTGCCACTAATCACGGATATGGAAGATAGGCACGGTATTTTGCGGAAAGGGGTGATTCCATTTCACAAAATTCCAATGTTAAGCCTTTGAAATCTACCTGAGTCCTAAAGAGTGGAATGTATAGTTATAGGTGGTATTTGCAATAGCGGTGTGGGAGGTTGGCGTAGTAAAATTCCATGTTGTACCGACCTGCACCCAAGAAGAGAGGCTAGTTTTTTAGATTTAATTATTCATATTATTGAAAAGACAAAATCGAATGTTTTTACTTTTATCTAATGTTATTACCAAACCATTTATGGCTGCAGACTTTCTAATTTGGATTTAGTCTTGAATATTTACAATACAGTAGAATTCTGTTAACCCCTTGAACTGAAATAACGAGTCCAACTCGTCATGAATTTTCTGGAGAAAACTTACAATGATGAAACTGCACTCACTAGGAATTGTCGATTGACTATTGAAACTTTTTAGTAGTATATGCAAATCCTAGCGAGTCTATTGCTTTGGTACATTTGTTTCTATGTTTCCAGGAACAGTTTGAATGTAATTTGTATAAATCTGTAGTGTGCAAATAAAATAAAAATTGCACCTCAAAGGGTGAACTAGTCGCGTTCGGGACTGTCTGGAAAAAAAAAAATCTGGCAACCTTCGAGGTCTATTTTCAAGTTTCAAAGCAAAAATAATATTTTGATTTGTATTCCTTTAGAAGATTTAATTTAATTTATTTTATGTTGTTTATTGATAGACCTGATTGCAACTCGCTCTTGACCTATTTTGTCTTTATTTTTCCGCATAAAGTTATTTTTGATGTCTGTTAATGACTACATTAAGTAGATAACAATTATGTGTCTATTGAAAACTTTTTTATAA
The DNA here is from genome assembly GCA_963969385.1 of Philonicus albiceps. Lineage (NCBI taxonomy): Eukaryota > Metazoa > Arthropoda > Insecta > Diptera > Asilidae > Philonicus > Philonicus albiceps. The sequence goes on from OZ017775.1 coordinate 31,186,452, forward strand.
TTTTATAATCTGAAATCTGCCCACAACCCCGATGCATTGACTTTATAGTCATAGTGGTCGCCAAGAAATGTTTTTTAATAGTTTCATGCCCCAAAATGTAAGCTGCTCCCACTGTCTATGACAAATGACCTTCGAAGCGTCTGTTCGTCTGGGTAGGGGGTAATGTTTCTATAGAATATGCTGGTGGCCAACAAAAGGCTCCATAGGAACTAATCTGTGAAAATTCATTGATCTCTGATGCCCTTGAACCGACTTCAGGCCAAAGTGAGAATTTTGTATATAGTCAACTTTCTCCTGATGAAAGTGAAACCTACAACGTAACTCCCTACCTGATACAGATGTCGGACTGGCAGTAGGCCAACATTTCTGTATTCAGCCCAGTATCATTTCGCTAAGATCTACCATCCTCCCTTAACAATCTGGGGGGATGAAATAAGTCCCTCCAGACTATCCTAAATACTCTTCAAGCACCTACACTCAGCAACACTGTGGCGCTGGCCCCAAAATCCTAGTGACTTCCAGACGCCATATTCCCACATCGGCTTCAATACAGCGACAATGTTTAGGGAGACAAACGTCCTTTCGCTATTGTGCAGGAGTAGTCATGATGTTGAACGGCGCCCATTTGGCTCTGTTTTGTTAGGATTAATTCGTCAAGCTGGCGCCTGCAGCATCCCATTCACTTTGGGGCGACTCTCCAGAGTAAAGGAGCCACTGAAACGAGCGCAATTTTGTATTATTATATTTTATATTTTCGACTATGTAAGCAATTTGTCCAGGAGCTGGACGTGAATGTCCGCTTCCTGAGGTTTCTGCAATACCCCCTCCATCGTTGGGGGCGATGGAACTGAGAATGAGTAGAGCAAAAGTACAAAGTTCTGTGATCCCGAACACATTTCAAACCATTATATGAAACTACTGAAAAACCCATGATTGTAGTTTAGAAAAGAAAATTTAATTTAAACTTATTATCATTCTGTGGGAGGAACTCAATGACCATGGAAAAAACGTTAAAGTAATTTTCTTACTACAAGTTTTCTTAATCAACGTCATATATTGGCCATGTTTAGCATGAGACATTAAATTCGACCTTGCTATCTTATCATAAAATACCGATTGATTTTTCTATTTGCTAATCATTCAATGTTTTTTTTACTAATTCCAATTGTCAGACTATGTACTTATCTTTTTTACTTTGAAAGTTTATTGACTTACCCTGAATGTAATGACCGTGAAAATGTTTATAGCTTTTGTATTTAACATTTTAGATTTGGAATTTTACCTATAAGGCCTTGTATTCCAATTAACATTGTTTGAATACCTTTAAAGTATATCCCTCTATAAAATGTAGTTGAAAATGGGTCTCTTTTAAATACTGCCTGAATGAAAAAAAAGATCTTGGAAAATTGGTATTAAACAAGTTGAATATATACCTAAGCAAATAACCTTTACCTGAACCTTTAATAATTAATTAATTGATCCTATTGAATAAAATGTTGTAAACATTAACAAATTTTTCGATCCGTCTTAGTAAATAGTGTTCCCCCTTAAGAAAAAATTTTGTTCTCTTGACACCACTCAAAGAGCAATCTGCACCATTCAAAATTTCTTAAGGCACCAAGAAAACCAAGCTACTGTACCATATGCGGTGCATGAATTATGAATGAATCTTATGGCAACCAACCATAAAACGTTTTCTCCGCATCTAGCCTGATTTAATTTATCCCGAGCATGTCGCATGAGCATTCTCGCTATGCTAAATCAGTGCGGTCAAAAAGTTAAAGCAAATGATTCCACGCGCTCTCATGCCGGAGGCTATTTGTCATTCCTTGAGATTCTTGAGGTTGGTCCTTTCCCGGGAGCGAAAGATGATGTTATAGAAAAGGAAGGAACTATTTCGAGGTCACATGTGGGAAATTGTTCATTGCTTCGATTAAAATTGCTGCATTTTAACTGTGGCAAGTGCTAAAAATATTCTTTTACTGCCCCCTAAAACCTCTCAATTAGTACGGTAATAGAATTTTACTTATTTATGAAGGTACCAAACAGGGAAGTAATTTCAAAGAGCCCTTTGAGGCACACCCGTCTATTTTTATCGCGCATTAAATTCAGTTGCCCCAGTAGAGCAATTAATTCGACTTTCACAAACTCTTCACGTTTAAGACGTTTCGTGCTTATCGCTGAATGTTACTTAATTCATCAGATTGCTTTTAAAGCACCTGCCCACCAGGTCTCTGTTGGAATATGTAATGGAAATGAGATACGCTATTACGTTCCGATTATTTACAATTTCCTGATTCCTGTACGCTTAATCGCAAGCTGCCCGTACGACCGGCACGCTATGTGGTTTCAGTTTTTAACCTCATACATTTCTTCAAGTTAACTCCCAGGTAAAATGAAAGGTTGAAAAAGAATGTCCAGCGTAATTCTGTTAAAATTGTTTATGTTTTACTTCCTTTGTGCAAATTAAAGGTCCTTTGATATTTGCTGTTTTCAATAGCGTAAAGAGTAATGTTCTTTTAACGAAAATTTCAATTGAAGAAAGTTTTAAATGTTTTCAAAAGTATTATCTGAAAATTCTATTTAACTATTACTTTTCGATACCCTAAACAGGAGTACCTGAGCGCGCTTTATTACTTATTATTTTTTTCCTAATATTTTTTGAGTGCATTTAGTGATTCCAAAAACTAGCAGCTTCATAAATGATGATGATAATAGCCTTTTTCTAGCATTTGAAGTGCACTAATCCCTTAAAATGGAAAATTTTGTCTTCTCCTGCTAAAGTGAAAAATGTTTTCCTCTCTTGTTACTTTAAAACTATTAAAAGTGAATGGAAAGTCTTCTATTCTTCTGGAACATTATTTCATATAACATAAAAAATAGTACAGAATTAACAGATTTATTCCGTTTTAAAGACTTATTTGAAAATAGTTCTAATGTTGTCTCTACAGTTTTTATAATTACTTTTTAAATTTAACTCAAATGTAAATTGATTTTATTGTTTATCAGAAAATAGTTAAAGATGTTAAAGTTTTTCTTTCAGTAGAGCTTAGTTGAGACTGGGCAGGGTCAGTTCTGAGTCAAGTTACAATTTGCATCCCTTGGTGGAGACTTGGGCCAGTCCATAAAAGTCAACGGAGTAAAGCATTCAAGTCTGTTGCCAAGTCCGGACAAATCCTACATATGTAAGTGTATGAAGGTATTTTAGAAAGTTAGAAAAAGTTATCTTACGTTGCGGCATAGAGACAGATCATACGAAAAATTTCACATCTGGATATTGTTACAGCACGCAGATGCTAAGTATTAAAACATCTTGTCGATGACCATAGCCACAGACAAAAATTCTTTTCTCATCGTCAACATTCAGCTGTGTGTGAAAATGTTTCCGGAATTGCGGGATAGTAAATTGATTCGGGGAAAAATTTTTACTGCAACACTATCAAATAGATTGTTTTCCTCTGATAGTTCTAGTACACAGACCCTAACCCTTAAACGCATCCCCAGTGGCTCAGAGACAGTGTACCCTAGTGACGTATAGCATGCCACCCCCAAAACCAAAAAGTTTACCATCCCGCGGGCGGTATCACCGCAGCCCCAGGGCAATAGAACGTATAACAGCACGAATGGGATGCCGTCGTCTACGCTAAAATACGACTGCAGCCGGTGTGGTGGTGGCTCTAGCAGAGTCTACGCAGTTCCAACTCTGTCTCGGGTCGCGAACTGATTTCCTCCAAAAATAATCTCCAGCACCAGTCAACAGGGAATCGTGTAGTGGACAGGACACTTGGAGGAAGCTTCTTTCAAAAAGAACACTTCGTTTCAGTTGGTCACAACGTGCCTTGCAAAAATCTTAAGGATACTAAGGAGCGGTCTATCAGGAGTAACTTTCTAGCGACCTTCGTCCTATATAAAAGAACTTGTGAAGATTTTTCACTGGATACTGGGGGAGATGTCGCGAAAATTGGCTCCGGTTACGATTTTTTTGCAGGTCGTCGTTATCGGGCTTTTTGCAGATTCGGGTCAGTGTCCATGTGATAGCAATGTTCTCAGTGTTATTTTCCATTCCATATATGTTGTTTTTAAAAGAAATGTTAAAAAATTGTGTCGTTTTAATTAATATTTAAATTTTTTATGTGCTTTTTTGGAACCTCTGATATGCTGTATGCCAAGCAGTGTCCGGCATCAAGTGCTTTATTTGCGACTCAACGGATAACCCCGGCTGCACTGATTTAAAGGCTAATTCTGGGATAAAACCTGAGGTATGTGAATTATTAAGAACATTATGAAAAAGTACTTAATTGTTCTAACAACTCACTCTGAAACACAAATGTACATTTCTACTGAAATGTGCTAATTTCAGGAAAAACTTTAATTTTTACATATAGAGTAAAAAGTACTAAGTTTGCCAGTTTCTTTATTCTTCTACGAATTTTTATACCATTTGTACTTTTATTTAAAAATATCTCTTAAGAAAGAATCATTAAAATGTGAAAAAACAAGGTGATTAAATAACGAAGGTAATGCTAAAAAGAATTCATTCCCAAAGTATCAATTACCAAATTCCATTACACTCAATCAATATTCAAATTCAGTTAATTATACTACTATTACGTAGGAAACGCTATACCAATCAATTCCTTGGGATATCCTAAGCATTGTTAGGATCCGTTTCCAAATGCAGGAGTTATGGGATCTCAAATTGAAAATTTATCAAAATTTTCGTTAAAAAGTGGAATTAATTTAAACCCCTATAACTCCTATATTTAAAAACAAGTGAGATATCGTTGGAAAGATACTTTTATCCTCTTTTGAATAAGCCCCCGTTCAATGTTCTGCGATGTCTATGCAAGCAAATATAAGGAGTTAAGTAAATTCACCTCCTAAAAATTGTAACGTCGATTTTGAGGGAGAAATAGGGAATTCGAACACGTTGCATAAACAGCACCATACGAATGTGATTAAATTTAATATTATTAAAGTTATACACTGATATTCAAGGGTTCAATCTTTCGAATTTGTAGAAGTACAACTTTAAACTGAAATACGAGGGTATACAAGTGTTTTCGTAAAAATGTAAATGCAGAAAATTGACTATGAGAAAATACACAGAAAAACTATAAAATAGACACAACAGAGTAAGAATTTAATAAAGTAATATGCAATAAGTAAGAGAATTCATAGAGATTAGAAATTATGTTCTTTACAAACTGAGGATGTGAGGGCAATGAAGCAAGAGATAATTGGAAAATTGTTTTCTATTTTACTATAGCTTTGCAGATTTATTTGAAATACAATAAAATAATAAAAGAATATCAATTACTACTATAAAATACAGAATTCTAAAAATTATCCTTTTGAAGGAAAGCAAATAATCAAAGGGAGGCTTGAACGGAATTTATAGAATAAGGGTATAGTTTTCGGTTTAAATATTTTTCTGTTTATCTTAAATCTATTTTCAGTATAAGTAAATTTCGTTTGACCCATTTCGCTATTGTGTTCAGTAATTTAAAAATTTTTATTTGGTATTACAAAACTAACCTGACTTTGAAAATTTGTATATATGAATTTCATTTTAGGAATGCACAGTACAGAAAATGAATCAGCTAGACACTTGGCTTACAGAGCTGAATAAAATAAGCTATCATGGTTCAGCAGCTCAGTATCACGTTCCAATGAAGTGTCAAAAAGTTATAGGAAAAAAAGGTAATGCATTTTATATTGTAATATTCACCTTACAAATTCTATAGGTATGCTCTTATAAAAACATCCTGTAATTCCCTATTATTCACTTTAGGCATAGCCGGATTTACGACGGGATAGCCGGGACTTCTTCTACATATAAATCCCCAGATACAAACTTTTTATAACTATACAAATTTTTTTATTTCTAATTTATGATTATGAAAGTAATAAAAAAATATATGTATAATATCACCGAATACAAGTACTATTGACACACTATAAACGAAACTTAGAATTTCATGCGTATGGTAGAGTAGAGTAAGATGAGATAGTGAGGTAAGATGGGGTATCCCTAAAATTTCCTAAATCAAATGATTTATTAGGTCGATAATATTTTTATTATAAGTGGTCAATTCGCCTCTATTGATAGAGAGATTGAGAGAATGACATCCATGAGTTAGAAAAAGCCTTGTTTGCTTTGATCTATGTTTTGATTTGATCTAAATTTGAGTTTGAGTTCGTAGCGTGATTATCTTTATAAAATAAGGAGTTTTTGTAACAAATGAGGATAAGAATTAATTTTCATAATATTTACAAACAGTTTATTCGGTAAATGCATTTTTGTGTAGAATCATTCAAAGGGGAAAGATGTGGTAGGTAAATAAAGACGATAATCTACTTTCTTTCGCCACATCTTTATCTAATAACTTTCAATGAAAATATGAGAAAGCCTAAGTCCTAAATCACTTTACAGTTCTATAGAAAGTATTTTCAGATATTTAATTTGGGTGATATAACTCGATAATTCAGTAGTACGAAAATCCAATTTATATAATCCGTATGATGGAAAAATGGCTAAAACAGTTTCACTCCAACAATTATTTCTAAAATATTTTCAATGTGACGATAACAGTGAAAAGCTAAGGAATCGATGAAATTATTTCAAACGCATTATCAATTGCATTAACCAATTATCTTTTAAAACTTTAGAGCTTATCTTAATTCACCTGTGTAAAATTGAAGATAACAAATTTTATATATTTTTATTTTCAGATGGCGGTGAACCTGTAACAGCACGACATTGTCAGTTTGATACAAAAGAGACAAATCCATGCTCGATAACGCAAGAGAACGCCCGAGCAGAATCAATCACAATCATCGAATGCTCAATATGTGACGAAGACAGGTGCAATGGGACACCTGCCCGGAACATTGTGTCTATGCTTGTGGCCTTAATTTTCATTAGCTTCGTACATTTCCTTTTCTAGTTAAATATATAAGAAAATATTTACACATAAATGCAGTTTAGTGTATCAAAGAAGTAGTAATTTGTTTTGTTTTTTTGTAAATGATCAAATTATGTTTTCATAATTTTTTAAATTTCAATTAAGTGTAATACGAAGTGCTATGTTTTTTTTTTTTTTTTATCAAAAATTGCACTTCTCGAATAATGCACAGCTCTTTTAGGGATTTAGTTTATCTATTGCTAAGTAAGCATTTCCTCCGATAGTGTAAGCCTGTAATATTTTTTTTCGGATTAGTTATATAACAAAGTTTTAAGTGATAGCACACATTCATGATAATAGTTTTGCAATTTGTAAATTAATTTCAATTGCAAATACTTTGGCACTAAGGCTGCACTATCATAAATTTCTAAATGTATCACAATTTAATTTTAAAAATTTTATTTCACATAATGTCGTTGTAAATATTAAGCTTAAAAACAAGGATGGAAATGTTATTTTCTTTTTTCCTATTTTGTTTTTTTATATATATATCAGAAAAGTTTATTCAATTATTAAAAGTTATATGTCTTATTTTTAGAACATTATTTACGAGAAAAATATATTTCACCGTATGCCTTTTAATGTCGATGAATACAAAAATAACGAGGGGCTCGTTTGTTAGGACATTTAATGAAATTAAAACACATACGCAACAATCGTTCGATTATAAGACCCAATGTGGTTATATAAAATTCAAAATTCATTATAAATTATTTTAATTCAGTCCTATTGAGTTTTAAATTAAATTTGAAGCAATAAATAGCTATTTATAAATATTTTGTGGAATTAAATTAATTTGGGTTGATGTTTCCTCTCTTCAATATTTTGTAAAAGGTTTCATTCATAACAAACGAACTTAGAAAGAAGTATTATGCTATTTTTTTTAAAATACAACTCAGCAATGAAACAGTACATAGTCGTAGTACACAGACCCTAGCCCTTAAACGCATCCCCAGTGGCTCAGAGACAGTGTACCTTAGTGACGTATAGCATGCCACCCCCAAACCAGAAGCTTACCATCCCGCAGGCGGTATCACCGCAGCCCCGAGGCAATAGAACGTATTACAGCACGAATGGGATGCCGTCGTCTACGCTAAAATACGACTGCAGCCGCTGTGATGGTGGCTGTAGCAGAGTCTAGGCAGTTCCAACTCTGTCTCGGGTCGCGAACTGATTTCCTCCAAAAATAATCTCCAGCACCAGTCAACAGGGAATCGTGTAGTGGACAGGATACTTGGAGGAAGCTTCTTTCAAAAAGAACACTTCGTTTCAGTTGGTCACAACGTGCCTTGCCAGAATCTTAAGGATACTAAGGAGCAGTCTACCAGGAGTAACTTTCCAGCGACCTTCGTCCTATATAAAATAACTTGTGAAGATTTTTCACTGGATACTGGGGGAGATGTCGCGAAAATTGGCTCCGGTTACGATTTTTTTGCAGGTCGTCGTTATCGGGCTTTTTGCAGATTCGGGTCAGTGTCCATGTGATAGCAATGTTCTCAGTGTTATTTTCCATTCCATATATGTTGTTTTTAAAAGAAATGTTAAAAAATTGTGTCGTTTTAATTAATATTTAAATTTTTTATGTGCTTTTTGGAACCTCTGATGCGCTGTATGCCAAGCAGTGTCCGGCATCAAGTGCTATATTTGCGACTCAACAATTAATCCCGGCTGCACTGATTTAAAGGCAACTTCTGGAATAAAACCTGAGGTATGTGAATTCTTAAAAACATTATGAAAAAGTACTTAATTGTTCTAACTCACTCTGAAAACCAAATGTACATTTCTACTGAAATGTGCTCATTTCAGGAAAAATCTTAATTTTTACATATAAAGTAAAAAGTACTAAGTTTGCCAGTTTCTCTATTCTTCTACGAATTTTTATACCATTTGTACTTTTTATTTAAAAAAATCTCTTGAGAAAGAATCATTAAAATGTGATAAAAGAAGGTAATGATAAAGAGAACTCATTCCCAAAGTATCAATTACCAAATTCCATTACACTCAATCAATATTCAAATTCAGTTAATTATACTACTATTACGTAGGAAACGCTATACCAATCAATTCCTTGGGATATCCTAAGCATTGTTAGGATCCGTTTCCAAATGCAGGAGTTATGGGATCTCAAATTGAAAATTTATCAAAATTTTCGTTAAAAAGTGGAATTAATTTAAACCCCTATAACTCCTATATTTAAAAACAAGTGAGATATCGTTGGAAAGATACTTTTATCCTCTTTTGAATAAGCCCCCGTTCGATGTTCTGCGATGTCTATGCAAGGAAATATAAGGAGTTAAGTGAATTCACCTCCTAAAAATTGTAAACGTAAAATTTTTTATTTGGTATTACAAAACTAACCTGACATTGAAAAATTTACCCTAAATAAAGATAAAGTTTTAAACATTTTCTATTTATTCTCAATTAAAAATTAATGTTTTAGTCCCACTGCTCCCTATCCCGTAAAAGGAATCCCCAGCAGATTTATAAATTTGGTTGAAAAGGTTTTAAAAGCGAAAAACAGTGGTAGCTATAAAATATCATTGCTCCAAACTTCTGATCAGTGTATAAAATTTATTTTTCAGTTTCATTGTTACTACTCCATTTATATCAGATTTTCGGAATGTTTGAGTTAGGAACATAATTTTTCAATATCTTTTATTTTATTTTATTTAAACAACTGATTAAAATTTGTATATATGAACTTTATTTTAGGAATGCACTATAGAGAAAATGAATCAGCTAGACACTTGGCTTACAGAGCTGAATAAATTAAGCTATTATGTTCCATCAGTACAAAGTCATCAGTACCACATTCCAATGAAGTGTCAAAAAGTTATAGGAAAAAAAGGTAATGCATTTTATATTGTAATGTTCACCTTACAAATTCTATAGGTAGGCTCTTATAAAAAAATCCTGTAATTCCCTATTATTCACATTAAGCATAGCCGGATTTACGACGGGATAGCCGGGACTTCCACAAGTTAAGGCCTTCTATAAATCCCCAGATACAAACTTTTTATAACTATACAAATTTTTTGATTTCTAATTTATGATTATGAAAGTAATAAAAAAATATATGTATAATATCACCGAATACAAGTACTATTGACACACTATAAACGAAACTTAGAATTTCATGCGTATGGTAGAGTAGAGTAAGATGAGATAGTGAGGTAAGATGGGGTATCCCTAAAATTTCCTAAATCAAATGATTTATTAGGTCGATAATATTTTTATTATAAGTGGTCAATTCGCCTCTATTGATAGAGAGATTGAGAGAATGACATCCATGAGTTAGAAAAAGCCTTGTTTGCTTTGATCTATGTTTTGATTTGATCTAAATTTGGGTTTGAGTTCGTAGCGTGATTATCTTTATAAAATAAGGAGTTTTTGTAAGAAATGAGGATAAGAATTAATTTGCATAATATTTACAAACAGTTTATTCGGTAAATGCATTTTTGTGTAGAATCATTCAAAGGGGAAAGATGTGGTAGGTAAATAAAGACGATAATCTACTTTCTTTCGCCACATCTTTTTCTAATAACTTTCAATGAAAATATGAGAAAGCCTAAGTCCTAAATCACTTTACAGTTCTATAGAAAGTATTTTCAGATATTTAATTTAATTTTGATATAACTCGATAATTCAGTAGTACGAAAATCCAATTTATATAATCCGTATGATGGAAAAATGGCTAAAACAGTTTCACTGCAACAATTATTTCTGAAATATTTTCAATGTGACGATAACAGTGAAAAGCTAAGGAATCGATGAAATTATTTCAAACGCATTATCAATTGCATTAACCAATTATCTTTTAAAACTTTATAGCTTATCTTAATTCACCTGTGTAAAATTGAAGATAACAAATTTTATATATTTTTATTTTCAGACGGCGGTGAACCTGTAATAGCACGAAATTGTCAGTTTGATACAAAAGTCACAAATCCATGCTCGATAACAGAAGAGAACGCCCTAACAAAATCAATCACAATCATCGAATGCTCAATATGTGACGAAGACAGGTGCAATGGATCACCTGCCCGGGACATTGTGTCTATGCTTGTGGGGCCTTAATTTTCGTTAGCTTCGTACATTTCCTTTTCTAGTTAAATATATAAGAAATTTTTTCTGGTGTTATTGACTCTCTTAAACTTTTAAATCTTATTAATATTAAATGATGGCCCCAAACAACTAAATGTCGGAACTTTCTTTACTCTTTTCGTCGAGGAACTAACTATGGTGCTTTTGAATTAGCACTAGTAGCGTTCATTTCCAGAATTGAGTTAATTTCTATCTTAGTAAAGAATTGATAATTGTTTTAATTTGTTAAATCTACAAATAACATGTTATTTTGTTCCTGAGTTTTTATTATTATTTATCATGATGAAAAACAATTTTTCGAAAGGTATGGAAAATATGAAATAATTTTCTCAAAACCTTTTATACTTGTTAAGCAGCCACCTTCTTGTATAAGCCAGTGTAATACTAAATATCATCTATAATCACACTATAATCTTTAATAACAGTCAATTATTTCTGATAATTTTAAAATTGTGATAAAATTCCTTGGTATGTGCACATCTGAACAAAAATTTTCAATTATTTAGGTACAAAAATATTGTCAAGCTTAAAAAGTGTTACAATTTTAAACACGTTTTGATTTGAACGTAACCACTAACAGTTCAATGAATCATATAACTTCAATTGCTCTAATTTGTCCACACATTCACTGTTTGTGTGTAACTCTGATAAGACCATAACCCCATAGTACCTATGTAAAACTGATAAGGCCCATGCAAAACAGGTAAATGAATGAAACGGTGAAAATGTAAATATTTTCATGAAGGGCAATAAACCTGATGCATTCTATTTATTGTTGGTAAGAAATATGATGCATCAAATTATGATACCATAAAATTCAACTTAAACCGACCACGCAAAATATTTGAATCACACCTGGAAATATTTCCTCTAAAGGTTTAAATTTATTTAATTAGTTCTCCTAAGCTTTCTACAAATTTTCAAGGTTTTCCTATTAAATTAGGCCGACCAGTGTTTGCGGTGTTTAAGGTGTGCCTGCGTCGGGGCAATCGAACAGAAACAAAAATGAACTCTGTAAGGACGTGCGTGAGTTTGCGATTTATATCTACCCTAAGTAGTTCGTAAATGACCTGGCCCTTCACTTATTTTTAATTGAACAGATCAGATAATTTTGCTTAAAAATAGGTCTACAGGGTTAATATGTTTGAAACATAAGAAAATTCAAAAGAACCAATAATATTTTCTAATTTTAGGAAAAGTTGAAAATTCTAATCAATGTTGTAGTACTCAGTAAATATTCATTTCATCGCTTAATTCACAATTTTACGTAAATTTAAATTATATTAGCTAATATGTCTAACTTTAGTGATTTTTATAAAAGTAAAATTTGAAAATTTCATATCATATTTGCTATGAACGAATTGAGACATACTCGTAGTATAAGTCATGAGCTATATTTCAAACTAAAATCTTTTCCTTTATTAAATTCCCCTAATATTATAAAGTGTCAATGATCAATAAACCTTAATCGATAAATAACATGTATCATATAAGCACAAGTATCATATAAAGGAATTTGAACAGGCCAGATACAATGATTTGTAGAATTAAACTTGTTTGAGGAGATTATTGTAGATTAGAAATATTATTTATTGGTATACTTTACTTATTAATTTCAGTATTTAATCTCTATAATAATAGGTATAATATTATAAACCTCTTATTTGACTAACCTATCACAAAAACTTATGTTTGTATGATTCTAATGAATTTTCATCTAATGCCTAAATCATACCTAAATCCTCTTAATGTTTTTTGTAATAAGTCAAAAGTAATTTCGATCAAAATCTCAAATATTCACTCTGAGAAAATTGTTATAAATTTACTTAATAGTCCTCAATCTTTATGATTTATTCGTTGCGATACGTTTAAGCGTAAATATTCTAATTTGTATTATTCTACTAAAATATTTTCAAAAATTCCTTCAATAAGAGAAAGAAATTTCAATTTTAAAATCAGAATGAAAATTGTTAAAATACAATTTGACTCATACCCTTATTTCGACATTAAGCTTTAGTGCAGCTAAAATTGCAACTGTTACCACTATTTGTCATAGAGTTTCCGGAAACTTATCGTTTATAGCAACACATAATTAATTAAAATATTTGATAAATCTGATAACGAAAAATTGCCTAGATTTCCTGCCAGTAAGCCCTTTTCATTTCTCCCATACTATCAGAGTAAAAGTTTTTAATTGTTTTGCTTTATCACCAGTAAAAGAAACCTGTTGGTATTGCATTATGACGTTATTTCAAGTACCTGAAGGTACTAAAAAGCTTGTATAAAGCACCTTAGGCCGGTAGTGCAATACAACGCTTTAGATATCAGGTAAAATGTAATCGTGCGGATTTAGAATCTTCTTATCAGTCTCTGTCAGGGTTTTCTGCTAACCGTCAATGGGCATTTATACGCCTGTTAAATAGAACCCAAAAGGTATAAAAGCGGTATGCAGTACTGCAGTATTCAGTAGTGTTGTCAATGCATTATTAAAGGGATCCTAATGCATATAAAATAAAATGAAGTTTATCATCCTTTTGGTTTTCTTGGCAATTGGTGCAGCAGGTAGTGTATTATTTTCAAATATGTTTTCTTTTTAAATACCATACGGATACGGATTACCAGTGGAAATAGTAAAACTTTAATATTTAAAAGTGATTTAAACCGTTAAAAGTTGTACTTGGTTTAAAAGGTTACCATTTATTGTGCTGTAATAAAAATGAATTCTTGGACTATCCAACAATTAGAAGCATAATAAATATATTTTTTGAAGAAGTGGATTGAATACGTGTTTTTATATAATTTGAGGCTCAACTCGAAATATGTACTATTCAAATGAAATATTAAGTAAAACGCTTATAGATGAGAAACCAGAAGAAAGTGAATATTATTATACCAAAAATCTGAATTATAAACGTATGCTAAAGTTTAAATAAATAATTCTCGTTATTGCGAACTCGGATATTATTGGAAATGTATACAGAGACCCTATCGAGCATTTTAATCGATTTAGAAATGTTGCTTAATGCGTACGTTAAAAGGATTATAGTTTGAAATTATTTTTATGAAATTATACTTTTTAAAAGATACCGAGCTTTTCTATTTTTCTCATTACATTAAAAATTGCACTACAGATATTATGCCTAATTTTGATGTACATAAAAATGTTAAAAAAGCCAGTGATTTTAACCGATTTTGAGATTATTTCCCATAACTATGAATGAAATCTTTTGCTTCTTCAACATACTGTGAATGTGGTACAATTTTTAAATTTTGTAGCGAAAAGTTTTGTGCTTGCGAGGGGATTTCGATTAAATTTTATTTAATTTATTTAGCATTAATGAGATTTATATACCTCAGTTAAGTTCGGAAATCCAAACAATTGATCAAAGGGATGAGGTTCTATAATTTCTCTGTACCTTTCTTATACGCACGATAACTTCGATATTTCTTAATCTATTTCAATAAAATTTAAACCCTTTAAATTTCAAAATATATTCCTTCAGGCTAATGTTGTCATTTTTATTTTTAATAACCTTCAATGAAAAAATCTTGTTTTTAAATTTTAATAGTGTGTCTTAAGGCAAATGGTAAAAAAGGTAGTCTTCTATCAATCGAAGATTGCTATTTAATAACAATTATGCATTTTGATACGTATGATTTTCGTTTTACTTAATAACAATAATATCAAGCAATTCAGTTTAAATATATCATGCGATATTATTTTAGTTTGTTATATGAGATTTTTGCATAATGAGAATACAATGATACTATAGCTTTTTAGAATGATAATAATGCGTTTTATATTTATAAAATAATTTAAGGCCTGATGATTGAAAATCATTCTGCCAATTTGCGCGGTTGAAACTCTTTTTCTTTAAAACATTTATAAACTTTCTCTGTTATGTAATAAATATTCTTTTATTTATTATTTATTTGATAGTAAGCGATGAGGACACATGTTATGTATGTGATGATTGCCAAACTGTAACTGCTGAAACTAAAACAACAACATGTGAAGGGACGACAACTCCGTCTACCCCTGATCCTTCCACAGATCCCTCCACAAATCCTTCTACAGACCCCTCCAAGGATCCGTCAACGGAGCCTTCCACAGATCCGTCAACGGAGCCTTCCACAGATCCCTCTAAGGATCCTTCCACCGAGCCTTCCACGGAACCCTCCAAGGATCCGTCAACGGAGCCTTCCACAGAGCCCTCCAAGGATCCGTCCACGGAGCCTTCCACAGAGCCCTCCAAGGACCCTTCCACGGAGCCTTCGACAGAACCTTCCAAGGATCCTTCCACAGAGCCCTCCAAGGATCCGTCCACGGAGCCTTCCACAGAGCCCTCCAAGGACCCTTCCACAGAGCCTTCCAAGGATCCTTCCACGGAGCCTTCCACAGAACCCTCCAAGGACCCTTCCACGGAACCTTCGACAGAACCTTCCAAGGATCCTTCCACAGAGCCCTCCAAGGATCCGTCCACGGAGCCTTCCACAGAGCCCTCCAAGGATCCGTCCACGGAGCCTTCCACAGAGCCCTCCAAGGACCCTTCCACTGAGCCTTCCAAGGATCCTTCCACGGAGCCTTCGACAGAACCCTCCAAGGACCCTTCCACGGAACCTTCCACAGAGCCCTCCAAGGACCCTTCCACGGAACCTTCCACAGAGCCCTCCACAGAGCCTTCTACAGAGCCCTCTAAGGATCCTTCCACGGAGCCTTCGACAGAACCCTCCAAGGACCCTTCCACGGAACCTTCCACAGAGCCCTCTAAGGATCCTTCTACGGAGCCCTCCACAGAGCCTTCTACAGAGCCCTCTAAGGATCCTTCCACAGAGCCCTCTAAGGATCCTTCTACGGAGCCCTCCACAGAGCCTTCTACAGAGCCCTCTAAGGATCCTTCCACGGAGCCTTCCACAGAACCCTCAAAGGACCCTTCCACGGTGCCCTCGACAGAACCTTCCAAGGATCCTCCCACAGAGCCCTCCAAGGATCCTTCCACGGAGCCTTCCACAGAGCCCTCTAAGGATCCTTCTACAGAGCCCTCTAAGGATCCTTCCACGGAGCCTTCCACAGAACCCTCAAAGGACCCTTCCACGGAGCCCTCGACAGAGCCATCCAAGGACCCTTCGACAGAGCCTTCTAAGGACCCTTCCACGGAGCCTTCCACAGAACCCTCAAAGGACCCTTCTACGGAGCCCTCCACAGAGCCTTCTAGAGAACCATCGAAGGATCCTTCGACAGAGCCTTCCACAGAACCCTCCAAGGACCCTTCTACGCAGCCCTCCACAGAGCCTTCTACGGAGCCCTCTACAGAGCCATCCAAGGAACCTTCGACAGAGCCTTCTAAAGACCCTTCCACGGAGCCGTCTACAGAAACATCCAAGGATCCTTCGACAGAGCCCTCCAAGGATCCTTCTACGGAGCCTTCCACAGAACCCTCCAAGAACCCCTCTACAGAACCCTCCAAGAACCCTTCTACAGAATCCTCTACTGAGCCTTCCACGGAGGAATCCTCCACGTCCTCAAAATCTACGACAGCGTCGTCTACAACATCTGATACATCATCAACAGACGAATCGAAACAACCGGATAAGGAAATAGGAGAATGGAGAAATACTGGCGGAATAATTCCTTACCACATTCAAGCTGCAGTGCCTCAAGTTTTTCGAGTACGTCGGTGGGCCCGATCAGAAGGGAAAAAGTGCAAATGTTATACAATTAAAATTAAAGGTAAAAAGTTTAAAATAAATTCAAATCATCACAGAATTAATGGTTTCCTCCCTTTTTTTTCTAGATGAAAAGGGATTTAAGGTGAAACGTGGAGCAATTTTAGCAGAAAATGAGGACGAAGCATGCAAGTCTCTTAAAGGCACAAATAAAAATGTAGAGGACTGCAATGTTTGCGAAGGGAAAAATTGTAATGACAAGAAAGTCCCAAATAGCAGCTCTTCTCTAAAATTGTCATTTGTTACATTGTTAATTATTTGTATGACTAGCTTTTTATTCAAATAAACATTTTTTTTTCTAATTATCTACTTGTACTTAATTGTCAAGTGTAACAGACTAAACTCTCCTACGAGTCATGTTTTTACTAAACATTCTTAAAAATTACGACAATACAAATATTTAAATGCTTAATTTAGGTGTATTTTTTTCACAAATTTAGTTGCATTTGTTAAAAACTTTAATCTTATTAGAAATTTTCAAATTTATCCTTTATCCACAATTATTAAGGGGGAATATTCACGAATGATAGCAACGATATTATTCTCTTGCGTAAATTGACTGTTTTGCTTAAAATACGAATTTTATGAAAATATGAATGAGAATTTATTTAAATACATAAAACGAATTAAATAACGAATATATACTCAAAATTTTATCTACCCCTAAGGGTAAGGTACGGCTTAGTATTATGATTTTTTAAATACAATTTTAAAAACGACAGAAATATAAAATATAATAAGAATTAAATTTAATCTCGTCTTTATTTACCTACCACCCTCTACCGAAAAAACTATTTCTAAATATAAGAAAAATTAATTCTTATTTTAATATCTTATTTATATGGCCTATGAAAATAATGCAGGTTGTCACAAAAACTCTTTATTTTATAACGTAACTACTACGAATTCAAGTCAAATTTATATCAAATTGTCAGATTTGTTTCGAAGGACATTCACAACTTTAATAGTTGCGGATTGGCTACTTATAATATTGAAAATATATTACCAAATTTGTAATTCTGTTGGTTTATAATATTTTAGTAATACCTCATCTTAAAACTCACTCTCCCCTACATTTAGAACAAATATATCTCTTTTAGTGTCTCCTGCTAAAGTTAGTCATAATTTTTCGTAGTTAAGGTGGACACAAGGTACACATTTTCCTGTAATCGAATTCTCAATTAAATGCTGTTTGTATATCAAGTACATTTTCCGAAATATTACCACTAACATCAATAATTAGAGCTCAGGTATAATGATGATGTTAATTCCCAGAAGCAATCCATTTTAGTATGGTTAAAATTAAAGTTTAAAAAATGTTACAACACTGATCAGGAAGATTATAAGGTTTATTTGGAGATGGCTATGTAAAATCCTTTACAAGAAACTTGTAGATGTTGAATGTTTTTCTTTTTTTCTTAAATAGAGAGAAAACAATTAAATATCCTAAAAGATTATCTTCTAATCTATATTGTTTTTAACAATAACATTCTGATTGTTATAAGTTACGATAAAACGTAAAATTATATTAATTAATTTAATTCTCTATAAAAAAAAAACTTATTTACGAATTTTTATCGAAACATAGTTAAATATGCTGCCCTCTTTTTATCATCGCTAGTACTTTCTGAAATATGCGGTGTATATAACTTTTAAATTTATAAGATTACATTTTTTTCCGTAAAACTTTGTTCAGCGACGACAAGCACGCATTTAATGAAATAACAAATTGAGGAAATATCCAGATTATCTTGGGAAATATAAGGGAGCGACAAAAGTTGTTTACATATTTTTCATTTTTAATATTAAATGAACAATTTTTACTACAACTTTTGATTAAAGTCTGTAAGGAGATCGCAAACTCAATTTATATCACAGAAATATCAAGAGATAATCTAATAAAAATTTGTGCAATCAACCATAAATGTATTAGCTTGAACCAATGAAGTAAGTTTTGGGCTAAACTCTAAAACTAATAAGCTAAATAAGTACAAATGCGGTAGATTGACTGTATTTTTTCTTGCCTTTATCTCTTTATTGAACATTATCTAGTCGAAGATAATGTAGATAACGATAAAAATATTTAACTTCGTAAAGGCTTTCGAAAAACTTTTTTGATTTCAGTCTTTAGATTGATTTGTTATTTTAAACTACTCTTGTAATAATGAGACAGTATATAATCATTTTTGTGCTTATTAGTTTAGCAGTTTTTATATTGTGCGAAGATGAACCAACAAATTCTGATTACAAATGTAAAAATTGTAGTAAAAGTCCGAAATGTGCACAAGAACCAGAAAGCATAGCCCCAACCGTATGTTCAAAAGGCACAACAAGTTGCATAACATTTATTAGTAAGAAACTTTTGTTATCCATGTATTCTTTTTTTTAATTTCATTATGCTACTAAAGAAATTTATAAATAGTATTAGTATTTTTTATAAACAAAGTAATATCATTTTAAGATGTTAATTGTGTAAAGAGAAATTTATTTGAAGGTTTTACAAAATAAAGTGATCTAGAAGTGATTTAATTGTTATAGCCACAAAACAGGATGGTCAAATAAATTGCGGTATTTGTGTTTTAAAATGAATATGAATTATTATCTATGTTTTAAATATTACACCAATTCAAATACAATCATTTAAGCGAATAATTAGTTTGTTTGAATAGTTTTAATGATTTTCGTTCATTAGAACTCCTCTCCTTATTTTGTAAGCGTTAGAAAGTATGAAACCACATATGATTTAGGAAATGTGAATATGTGAAAAATTATTTTATATAAAAATAAATGGTTTTATGGAAATAGATTGTATTTACGAGTAAAATATGCTCAATATCTAGCATCTTACTTATTCGCATCTTATTTCATATACCATAGTTTCTCAAATTTCATATTTTTAGGTACACTTTTCAAACGAATGATAGTTATTTATTTTAAAGGGAATTAACTTAAAATTTCAAATTATATTGAACCCTTTAATTAGAATTATTTCTTTCCACATTTTTATATCGTCTTCTATATTGGTGAAAAATAAACCAGACTTGGGAGTAGTGCCTTAAAAAACGAATGGAATATGGTTTGCATTACCACTAAACTGTTTAATGCTAGTGGAAACAAAATAATAACTACCACTAAATGGTTTAGTGTAAATAAAATTGAGATCGCACTAAACGTTTAGTGATAGTGCAATTGAAATCACACTACCACTAAACGTTTAGTGGCAATGGAGTTAAAGTCTTAGAATGGAGTTTTGTTTCCAATAGCAGTAAAATTAATGAAAAACCACAATTAGTACACTACCCCCCCACTCTGATGTAAACGAAATATGCAACATTAAAGCAACAAAAATAAAATTATAAACCACGAAAACGAAACGAAATCTTAGATTCATAATAAGAAAAATGCTCATCGTGAACGGTAATCACAACAGTGTAAGAAATCAATTGGCATATGTTGGAACACTTCTTTAGGAGTCACCCTGTATATATGCACTATAGATGCAGAGGTATTTTCTGCATCTGAAATTTCGCTTTTACCCTAATTAAAACGTATACCTAATGTTTCAATAATAACTTTTCATTTTCAGCTAAGAAATTTGCAACTATTCGTAAGTGTTCAACTGGAAACGACGAAGACGATTTTGCGGATGTCCTAAGTATGAACTTGACACAAAAATGTAGCAACAAAAGACCAGCGGACGCATGCAATGACAAAATATTTCCACCCGATAGACCCAAATGCATCATATCTACGAAAGATAATGAGGTCTCTGCTCCGTGCCAATTATACAGTGAAACCACACAGTGCTTTACTGTAGAAGTAAATAGCCAGGTGACAAGAGGATGTGTTGGCGAGGGGGACAGTAATTATGAAGAATGCAAGAAAAATAAAAACAATTGTAAAACGTGTACTGGAAATGATTGCAACAAAGAGACCCAAAATAAATGTTTCGAATGCTCTGGAAATGATTGTAAGCGAACATCTTTCGATTGCAAAACGATTAGCACTGATAAGATAGTCGAATGCAAAAGTAGTGGAGGATGCTATACAATTCAGCAAGGCAATGAAGTAAGTCGCGGATGTATGGGCGATCTTGTTGGAAAGCCTCAAGGTCTTAAGACATGTTCAGAGAATTCATGCAATGGCGAATGTGTTAAAGATATTAACAAATGTTATAAATGCGATAGCAAAACGAATCCTGAATGCGGTAAAGATGCAATTGATGATAAACTTTCCGAACAATGCCCACCCTATAGTACAGCATGTTACTATTGTGAAGATCAAGGTAAGTAGTGATGTTCATTGAGTTTGTAAATATGTTTTGCTTCTAATGTTACAAATTTAAAAAATCTCAAACATTTATTTTCGCCGAACAATAAATTTTAAGTTCTTTCGTACCACAGAAAATTGTCTTACCAGCAAAAATAAAGAGTTTAAAAATTTCGATCACCCGAAAGTTTCCTAGTACAAAATGTTCAAAAGGAAAAACGCGCCTAAATCTAGGTCGCGTAGCGAACAAATATGCCCGTAACAGGCATAAGGCACCCGTAATAGATACGGAACCTTAAAAATACTATAGCATATTTATACCATCCCATTTGCAACCTTTGGTAATCATAGGCTAAGATAAATTACGTTGGTGCGGCTGCCTAGAGAAGCACACTTAGGACAATTTTGGCCCATTGTGTTACCGCGTACCGTAGGAGACCATGATTATGCGTGGGACTCGAACCCACAACCTATGAAACGGTAGTCCAACAAGCTAACAACTGAACTACCAGATGCCCTTTTGGTCGTAGTCTATAAAAAATTTTATTTAACTATTACAGACAGAATACATCACGAATAAAACTTTGTTATTTTTGGAGATATTACAAAATAGTTTCATATTTTCGTTTTTTTTCGAAATGTCTAATTTTTTAAATAGAATAATTTTGGATTCGGGATTAGTATTTGATTAGTAAGGTCAGGTGAACGTCGATATTCAATTAAAAATGTTATGGTAATAGTAAATATAAAATTTTGTATATCGAATTTTATGAAATTGTCTGCCGACTATGAACTTGCATTGTTTTTTTTATGAATATGAACAAATATGGGTTTAATGCACTATTTATTGAAGTATTATTTTATAAAATTTTCAATTTTCTTATTGTAATGGGTGTTATTTTAAGAGCTTGAGAACTTTAAATAATAATACAAGACAGAAATATTATTGAAATGAATTTTTTATTATTATAATCTGGTAGATAATTTCATAACATTTATTTATTAAATATGATTCTCGGTATATGTGTGCCGCGGCTACAAGTTAAATAGTCCATTCGATCATTCCAATTTTTCACTATTTTTTCCATTACATAGTTAACATATTTTGTTATTTCTAATGTAATTTTTAAGTAATTTAAACTTATCTTTCTAGACGGAAACTTCTACCGTGGATGTGGAGATCCAAAAAATGGCACATATGCTTGCAACTATTGTTACCAACAGAATTGCAAGCCAGACAAACCGAAACGATTTTGCCTAAAATGTGATAGTAGCAAAGATGGACTTAAATGTGTTTTAGGTAACGATTTTACAATGTCGACACCTTGCGCTGATGAAAAGGACGATTGTGCAGTACTTATAAAGGAAGGAAACACTATTCGTGGCTGTGCAAAAGATGTTTTAGGAGAAAAGCAAGAATGTCCGAAGGAATCTTGCTTAAAATGCGATAAACACAACTGCAATTTTAACATTTTTCCCGCTGATAGAAGACGTTGCTTTCAGTGCGCTAAGGGTGCGGATTGTCGCAACGAGCCTAAAGGGGAAGTGTCTAAGCCCTGCTTAAAATATGATCCAAATGAAAAGTGCTATATGTATTCACTTGATCATGAAATGTATCGTGGATGCCAATCAGATAATAATTCAAGTGGCTGCACTAGTACACCGCCGACAGGTAGTAACAATGAAAAAGGTCCATGCATTTTATGTGATAAAACCGATTGCAATCGGACACCGTATGAAAAACCTAGATCTTTAAAATGTATCAAGTGTAAAAAGGATGACGCAGATTGCATTTGGGGACAAGGACCTGATAAAGCAGTAACATGCGAAGGGGATAAACCAATAAAATATTTTGAAACGGAAAAATGTTACACTTCTAATACAACAAATGGTAATAAAACGGAAATTCAACGTGGTTGTGCAATAGATTCTGATGCATGCAAGGAACCCAATTCCGCATGTCAAATATGCGAAGGAGAAATGTGCAATCAAAAAAATTTTATGAATTTTACTTGTATACGTTGCCGCAGCGATAATCCAAATGAAGAAAAATGTGCTAATGTCGGAGATGCAATTGCCATCCCTCCATCATCTTGCAGAAATGAAAATATGCAAAAAATCGAAAAGGGTTGCTATACAGAGAATTTTAGTATGTTTCATTTATATAATGTTATAATAATATTGTAATACGAAATATTTATCTTATAATTTTATTTATAGATGGTGCAACCGTACGTGGCTGTTGGGTCGATTTGGATTTAAAGCGACGCGACAGGTGCAAGGATAAAAACAATAATATCTGTGACTATTGCGAAGATTTCAACTGTAACAACAAGAAAGTTCCAAGTAGTTCTACAATAAACTCCTTATCCTGCGCATTCTTCGTTATTTCTCTTATCGCTGTCCTTCTACAATAAATTATATATTTCTATTTAGGGTATATTTTGTAAGGTTAATATCTTGTCCGGGGGTAGTTTATAGCATTTGATAAATTTTAATAAATTAACCTGTTATATATGTTTTTCTAGCGTTTATTATACCCCTATATAATGTATAGTACATAGGTCCTATCCAAATTCATGATTTCATCTTTATCATCGTCCTCTTATAACAATTAGTGGTGTTTATAGCTGTGGGCTTAACTACGTAGTATAACAGTTAGTAACTTAGCTCAATGAGTGGAGTTAAGGTTTACGTTGATTTTATGAAACGGAATTACAAAAAGAAGAAGAAGCATTCCTTCAATACTTTTGGTTTACTTCATTTAATTTTAAATATCGAAAACAATGCTCCTTGCTGAACTTTTCGAAACACGAAGGATTGATCAATCGAAAACAATATTAGACTTTGCAAGTGGCCCACCTACTCCCTTAATCTCAATAATTCTAAGGCATAACTACGATCAGTTCTAAAGCAAACAATTAAAGAGCACAACATATTTTCACTTCAAAAATTTAAGGATGTTTAACGTCTAGAATGGTAAAATATTACTCCTAACGTTTGCTAAAATTTAATAGATATTATGCCCAGGATTGTTATAATATAATAATAATTTAACAAGTCCATGTGTACCGAGATATAACGCAAAAATTATTTGGACCCATATTTACAAGATGACGACCGAGCCTAGTACTCGACAACCCAGGAAACTCAGTTTCAAATTTAGCAAACCACACTCTAATCCAAAAATTTATCCGGTGATAATAGGGTAAATACCACAGAAATTTTGTGTACTTTATACTTAATCAAATTTTAAAATCTTGACGGTTTGTAAAATCGAATTCAATGAAAAATTTGTTATCTAGGTAAGCGTAATCAGGACAAGATAGGAAAATGAGAATTGTTCAATTATACAAATCCGATATTTTGTTGTACAATTACTATCTGAATATTCCAAAGAAAAGTGGTTAACTCTAATGAAAAATAATTTTTAACTCATTATTCACTTATCATTTTGAGTAGACGTTGTAAAAGACAGCGCAAACAGTAAAAAGAGCTTGTTAATATCAAAAAAGTACGAAAATGCCTATACTGTTTAATAATTCTTTCAAGAGGAGTACTTTCATTGATTGAAAAATAGCAATACTATTCTAAATTTTTAAAGTATAGTTTGTTATCAACTCTCAGGCTTAACTTAAGCTTAACAACACATCGAATTAAGCAGTAAATGTAAAGCCTACCACTAAGCAGTACAGTATGGTCTTATTAAATAAATTGTTGCCTTGGAAGTATATCCGGCTATTATCAACTTTTACACCTCCTTTCATCCGCTAAGGGTTTGAATTGCAAAAAATCCTTGCTATACGAGAACTTAGTAGAAGAAATAAAAAAGAATAATTTCGAGTTAATCGTTTTAGAGATTACGTGATAAATTAGTTAATAATTGAATGATTGAGATCTATTGCACTTATGTATCTTATCACTTCCTTTCTTGAATTTGTATATCATAATTCCGGATTTTAAATTTTACAAGTATCAATGTGATCACATTTACCATTTTATCTAATCATCAGTTGTTATTAAACAAGTTTTATTGTATTTTATCTGTATATACAAATGCATGATACATGTACCTGCCATAAATTAACTCATAGAAAAAAAAAACATTTCAATAAAGATTTTTTGGGACTATCCAAATTTCTGTAGAGATTTTTGCGGGCCATATTCGTCAACTCGGACCATAATCAGTAATCGAATGGATTCAAATCTAGGCTTTCCGAAGCCCATTCTATCCGCTGCAATAAAATTATTATTAAAAATATTATTCTTTAGCCCCATTCCTAGGATGTTTTGGCCTTGTGCACTGGAGCAGAGTCTTGCTGGAAAATATATCTTTCTCCAGTGAAGGTGTTATTGGTTAAATCCTTCACAATGCCTCCTAGGACATCTTGTTGGTAGACTTTGCCTCCAGTTTCAACCACTTTTTTACCTACATAAGAAACTCCCCACCAAACCAAAGCACTTCGAAGCAGGATAATGACTACATTGAACCCTTGGACTAGCATTTTTTTACTTATTTTGCTGTTCCACCATAAATTTAATAGTTTTGCTTATTCAAGGCTTCTTCAACGATAAAAATTGTTTTGTTCGTAAAAAGAATATTTTCGTGATCGCTGATTGAGTGCCACTGTAAAACCCGCTTGTATCTTTGCGAATCTATTTTTTTTTTTTTTTTGACACAGAGGCATTAACCCTTTCAGTAAGAGTTGGCCGGAATGAGTTGGCATGGAATGAATTTGTAGATTATAACAAATGTAAAAACAAAAAAATAAACCAAATAATTAGAGCAGCCGCCTGAAACTTTATAGGGAATGTTCCCCACAAAACTTTCTGTAAGTGCTGACTTTAGGCGGCAATAGGATCTAGAGAATGTTTCGTGGATGCCGATTATAGGCGGTGTTAGTACCCCAAGATTTAGAAAATGATAACGAATCGAATGCTAAAGCCAAACTGACTTGCATTTGCTGTTCATCGATATAATTGTTCCGAAACAAAAATAAACGATATTTTTCCTAGATATTGAATTGATTTATTGAAACGAAGAGTGCTGGAAGAATGTTGTAACAGACCCAGGACTATATATATAAATTTCTAAGTTTAAATTTACCATTTCTGGTTTTTATAAGCTCTTCAAAAATCGTTCGTCACATTTAATCCACTTCCTTATTATGGAAATATTCAATAAGTAGTGCGTGATGCTTTAACTTCTGTACAACTGCAGTTGATTAAGATTCTTGTAAGGAACTGCTTTTTATTCATTTTCACTTATTGAAATAATTTTATAGACAACCAAACCTTTAGAACCACTAAATCCAAATTTGTTACTTGTTGTTTTACAAATATTTTATATAATACAATAAGAAAATATTTAAAAAAAAATAATTATTCTTTTATTTTAAATTTAAATAAAATATAAGTTAATTACATAATTCAGCCTTAAACTACTACTTTTCATAGTATAATTCAAATTTCTTTTTCATTCAAAATTAAGAAACGTATAATGTGGCAAATTTAATTCACCTAATATGTAAAACACAAGGAAACTAAGATTGGGGCAAGAAAAACTATAAGAGAAGTAATAAGTTTTCCTGTTCCAGAAGTATTACAATCCTGGCCCAAGCAATAATGACAAAATTTTACATTCCCTGCACAAACATTAGGATCTACCAAATCTGAAGTGCATCCTCGTTTAACATTATTTCCTACAAAAAATAAGAAATCATAAAATATACATAAAATTTTAAATTTAAAACAAAATTTACCTATTTTCTTAGCGTAACATCCCAAATTATGGGAGTAAAGACTTTCTTTGCAGAGAGTTCCTTTAAGATGTCCATTGCAGGACGCATCGTCCCCATTGCACTGAAGACAACTCTGAACAAAGAGGGATTTATCGTTGCAGTCATCGCTTGTGCAAGTATTACAAGTTGAATCATCTTTACTGGTGTAAGTTTCACCATAGTAACAACCTCTGCTAGCTGTTTTATTATCTTTCGAAAGGCAACTGTAGCAGCCAAAGCTATCCACATAGAAAGGGGCTGTCGGATGGCATCTCATAGATTCGTCTTTATGTATTGTATAAAGGCAATTGGTATCGGATGAGTCGCATAAGAGACAAGATAAATCTGCGGTTTTAGTCGCTTCAACATTATTACAACCATCTCCAGAGCATTGCAGGCATTCTTTACCCATTTTCAAACACTCTTTGTATTCATTATCAGATTTACAACCACGAACCATTTCATGGATAAGGTTCACATATTGAAAACATCCGTCTGTTGGTGATGCGCACGACTTAAGTAAGGATTTATCAGGGGTATTTCGACAATTCTTATCATCCTTACATTGATAGCAATGTTTCTCTTCTCCAATATGTGGAGTTTTATTGTTACCATTGTTACAATTACCTCTCGTGCAAGGAATTTTTTGGTTGTTATTGCAATTAGATCCTACGCAAATTGAAGTATTGATAGGAGGAAGTACTTTGCTATTGCATCCATCAAATGAACAAGTGTTAATCTGAGTAACTTCTGTTGATTGATGACCACAACCCCGAATAATTTCTCCATCTAAAAAACATAACATCAATATTAATAAACCTTTCTCAACAACTCTTTCAAGATTGTTATGGGTAAGCTACATGAATACAGTCTTAAATACCTTTCCATTATACTCACTTCTTAGCGAGGACTGGTAAAAATAATTTATTCATTTTTCATTTAGGAAAGTAACTAGTTACCCTACTATTTTTAGAATATCAACATCATATTCCCTCAATTAACTTCTCTTCAACCGAAGTTGTTGTACCATCTGTCTGTATTTTTTTCCATTATTACTCATATATAGAATTTTTTACATTATACCGAACTCAGAATTACTTACGAAAGCATTGTTAACTAGTCACGATACCTCAACGGTTAGATCATCGGAGCATAAAATCTAAGGACACATGTTTATTTGGTACCTGCATGCAGCACGTTGATTTTCAAAAATGCCTACACGTATTTTTTTTTTTAACTATATATGACTGTTTCTTACAGGTATTACCCCTACCACCTTCATTTACAATAGTAATGAAAAGAATTTAAATACTCGATACGAATTATCTGGGTAATGCAACATAATTTAACGATCTGTTATTATTTGAAATTGTGGATAATTTGAAAGTAAAGATTTTTGCGTTTCTTAAAAAGAGAAAACTGTTTCGTTTTCAATTCTACAAAAAGAATTGCTGCATATTACCCAGAATTCTTTAGTTGAGATTAAATTAATTTCTATTAGATTTGTCTGCTCAGGGAGCACATCTTTGAAAGTAGAATTGAAAACGCCATTTGTTTGAAAAATTTTTTAGTACCTGCTGTTTGGCCATAGAAACAAGACGCTGCTCCACTGGAACACTTCTGTAATTGAAGCTCGTTTGTCTTACTAATGCATCTCAGGTCCATTTTTGAATTACAAGAGATGCAATTTATAGGAAGGCATTCATTGTTACACATGGATCCTTTACATTCCTTAAAGTTTTTCAAATCGTAATTTTTGTAATTAATATTCCTAGTGCAACCACGAGTAACACGTCCAGATTTCGTATAAGTGAAACATGAGACAGGTCGGTTGAGGAGAGGAGTATCCGTGCATGTCATGTATTTTGTAACTGGAATCGTGCAATGACCTCCAGAGGCAACAGTTGAAGTACTTCTGGCACAATCAGTGTCAGTAGATCCAGAACAGAAAAGACACTGAGCACTGTACGTTGCAGGTTGATTGTTACAACCAGAACCTGCACATGTTACTGCATATGGTCGAGATGAATAGACGGGATCTGACGAGCATTTTCGAATTATGTTTGTTTCGCTTTCTACTACCGTTAGACATTTATCGTCCATGTAATTAACGCAGGGCTTAAGATGTTGTTTGAAGTCTTTTACGCAATCCTTTCCCTCGCATTGGTAGCACTGAAGGCGATTTTTCGGATATACCCCGACGTTGCACAGGCTTGAGTTGCATTCATCTGAAGGTGCATGTGGCGACACATATACCTCCTTTCCACAACCTCTGTAAGTTATGCCTTTAACTGAAATTTAATTTTTCCTTTATTTAAACCCATTAGCGCCAGAATTTAGAAACGTACCAACTGTGGAAACACACTTGTCGCTTGGATCTTTACAGTAGGCATGTGGCAAATGGGCTGAAGGACGAGTTGCGCATTCGGAGAGATCTTTTGAGTTGCATTGGTAACATTCCATTCCTTTAGCTGGAGGATAAACTTCGTTGTTACATCCATCAACGTAGCAAGAGGTAATAATTTTCTTAGCCTCTGTAGATTGCGCTCCACAGCCTCGTATAGTTGCTCCTTCTGGAAAAACCGAAAAAGAATTTGATAATTAAATTTGCATGGGTTCGGTACCTTTTTTTGAAATATTTTAAACCCTATGTGCTCCAAATTTACAAATATATAAATTCATTTATTTAGTTACAACTTTTATCTAGAAAATAAGTTAACAAAATTGAGATTTTCAGTCGCTTTAATAAAAATGACCTTCTGAGCACAACATTTGGGTAATGTCTAAGTTATTTTCGATTTATTTCGTCTTATGATACGACTTCTTGAAATTTACATACCTGGGGTCTCGCCGACATAACAAGCCGTTTCACTGGTGCATTGCAGCAGACCTAACTCATTCACCTGATTGACGCATCTCGGGTCGACCTTAGAATCACAAGAAACGCATTTTATAGGGAGGCAATTATTGTTGCACATGGGTCCTTCACAAGTACTGAAGTTATCGACATCCTTTGCTATGCTGCCCGCATCCTTGGTACAGCCGCGAACTACTTCGCCAGACTTCTTGTAAGTGTAACATGAGATGGGACGGTTAAGGAGAGGGGTATCTGTGCAGGTCGAGACCGACGGAAGGGTGCATTTATTTCCAGATGCAACAGGTCTATTTATTCTGACACAAGAGGTTCCAGTAGTTTGAGAGCAGGAAAGGCACTTGCCACTGTACGTCGCAGGTTGGTTGTTGCATGCAGAGCCTTCACATGTAACTGCATTTGGATGAGTTGAATAGACGGGATCAGACGAGCATTTTCGAATTATGTTTGATTCGTTTTCTACGACCGTTAGACATTTATCGTCGTCGTAGTCAGCGCAGGGCTGAAGATATTGTTTGAAGTCTTTTACGCAATCCTTTCCCTCGCACTGGTAGCACTGAAGGCGATCTTTCGGATATACCCCGACGTTGCACAGACTTGAGTTGCATTCATCTGAAGGAACGTATGACGGTGCATGCACCTCCTTTCCACAGCCTCTGTAAGTTACGCCTTCAACTGAAATTTAATTTTGTCTTTATTTAAACCCATAGGCTCCAGAATTTATAATCGTACCAACTGTGGAAACACACTTGTCGCTTGGATCTTTACAGAAGGCATGTGGCAAATGGGCTGAAGGATGAGTTGCGCATTCGACGATATCTTTTGAGTTGCATTGGTAACATTCCATTCCTTTAGCTGGAGGATAAACTTCGTTGTTACATCCATCAACGTAGCAAGAGGTAATAATTTTCTTAGCCTCTGTAGATTGCGCTCCACAGCCTCGTATAGTTGCTCCTTCTGGAAAAACCGAAAAAGAATTTGATAATGAATTTTGCATGGGTTCGGTACCTTTTTTTGAAATATTTTAAACCCTATGTGCTCCAAATTTACAAATATATAAATACATTTATTTAGTTACAACTTTTATCTAGAAAATAACTTAACAAAATTGAGATTTTGAGTCGCTTTAATAAAAAGGACCTTCTGAGCACAACATTTGGGTAATGTCTAAGTTATTTTCGATTTATTTCGTCTTATGATACGACTTCTTGAAATTTACATACCTGGGGTCTCGCCGACATAACAAGCCGTTTCACTGGTGCATTGCAGCAGACCTAACTCATTCACCTTATTGGCGCATCTCGGGTCCACTTTAGAATCGCAAGAAACGCATTTTATAGGGAGGCAGTCATTGTTGCACATGGGTCCTTCGCAAGTGCTGAAATTGTCGACATCCTTTGCTATGTCGCCAGCATCCTTGGTACAGCCGCGAACTACTTCGCCAGACTTCTTGTAAGTGTAGCATGAGATAGGACGGTTAAGGAGAGGTGTATCTGTACAGGTCGAGACCGACGGAAGGGTGCATTTATCTCCAGATGCAACAGGTGAATTTAGTCTCACACAAGACGTTGCGTTAGTTTGAGAGCACGAAAGGCACTTGCCACTATACGTCGCAGGTTGGTTGTTGCATGCAGAGCCTTCACATGTAACTGCATTTGGATGAGTTGAATAGACGGGATCAGACGAGCATTTTCGAATTATGTTTGATTCGTTTTCTACGACCGTTAGACATTTATCGTCGTCGTAGTCAGCGCAGGGCTGAAGATATTGTTTGAAGTCTTTTACGCAATCCTTTCCCTCGCACTGGTAGCATTGAAGGCGATCTTTCGGATATACCCCGACGTTGCACAGACTTGAGTTGCATTCATCTGAAGGAACGTATGACGGTACATACACCTCCTTTCCACAGCCTCTGTAAGTTACGCCTTCAACTGAAATTTAATTTTGTCGTTATTTAAATCCATAGGCACCAGAATTTAGAATCGTACCAACTGTGGAAAGACACTTATCGCTTGGATCTTTACAGAAAGCATGTGGCAAATGGGCTGAAGGATGAGTTGCGCATTCGACGAGATCTTTTGAGTTGCATTGGTAACATTCCATTCCTTTAGCTGGAGGATAAATTTCGTTGTTACATCCATCAACGAAGCAAGAGGTAATAATTTTCTTAGCCTCTATAGATTGCGCTCCACAGCCTCGTATAGTTGCTCCTTCTGGAAAAACCGAAAAAGAATTTGATAATTAATTTTGCATGGGTTCGGTACCTTTTGTTGAAATATTTTAAACCCTATGTGCTCAAAATTTACAAATATATAAATACATTTATTTAGTTACAACTTTTATCTAGAAAATAACTTAACAAAATTGAGATTTTGAGTCGCTTTAATAAAAAGGACCTCCTGAGCACAACATTTGGGTAATGTCTAAGTTCTTTTCGATTTATTTCGTCTTATGATACGACTTCTTGAAATTTACATACCTGGGGTCTCGCCGACATAACAAGCCGTTTCACTGGTGCATTGCAGCAGACCTAACTCATTCACCTTATTGGCGCATCTCGGGTCCACTTTAGAATCGCAAGAAACGCATTTTATAGGGAGGCAGTCATTGTTGCACATGGGTCCTTCGCAAGTGCTGAAATTGTCGACATCCTTTGCTATGTCGCCAGCATCCTTGGTACAGCCGCGAACTACTTCGCCAGACTTCTTGTAAGTGTAGCATGAGATAGGACGGTTAAGGAGAGGTGTATCTGTACAGGTCGAGACCGACGGAAGGGTGCATTTATCTCCAGATGCAACAGGTGAATTTAGTCTCACACAAGACGTTGCGTTAGTTTGAGAGCACGAAAGGCACTTGCCACTATACGTCGCAGGTTGGTTGTTGCATGCAGAGCCTTCACATGTAACTGCATTTGGATGAGTTGAATAGACGGGATCAGACGAGCATTTTCGAATTATGTTTGATTCGTTTTCTACGACCGTTAGACATTTATCGTCGCCGTAGTCAGCGCAGGGCTGAAGATATTGTTTGAAGTCTTTTACGCAATCCATTCCCTCGCACTGGTAGCACTGAAGGCGATCTTTCGGATATACCCCGAGGTTACACAGGCTTGACTGGCATTTCTCTGAAGGTGCGTGTGGCGGCACATGCACCTCCTTTCCACAGCCTCTGTAAGTTACGCCTTCAACTGAAATTTAATTTTGTCGTTATTTAAATCCATAGGCACCAGAATTTAGAATCGTACCAACTGTGGAAAGACACTTATCGCTTGGATCTTTACAGAAAGCATGTGGCAAATGGGCTGAAGGATGAGTTGCGCATTCGACGAGATCTTTTGAGTTGCATTGGTAACATTCCATTCCTTTAGCTGGAGGATAAATTTCGTTGTTACATCCATCAACGAAGCAAGAGGTAATAATTTTCTTAGCCTCTATAGATTGCGCTCCACAGCCTCGTATAGTTGCTCCTTCTGGAAAAACCGAAAAAGAATTTGATAATTAATTTTGCATGGGTTCGGTACCTTTTGTTGAAATATTTTAAACCCTATGTGCTCAAAATTTACAAATATATAAATACATTTATTTAGTTACAACTTTTATCTAGAAAATAACTTAACAAAATTGAGATTTTGAGTCGCTTTAATAAAAAGGACCTCCTGAGCACAACATTTGGGTAATGTCTAAGTTCTTTTCGATTTATTTCGTCTTATGATACGACTTCTTGAAATTTACATACCTGGGGTCTCGCCGACATAACAAGCCGTTTCACTGGTGCATTGCAGCAGACCTAACTCATTCACCTTATTGGCGCATCTCGGGTCCACTTTAGAATCGCAAGAAACGCATTTTATAGGGAGGCAGTCATTGTTGCACATGGGTCCTTCGCAAGTGCTGAAATTGTCGACATCCTTTGCTATGTCGCCAGCATCCTTGGTACAGCCGCGAACTACTTCGCCAGACTTCTTGTAAGTGTAGCATGAGATAGGACGGTTAAGGAGAGGTGTATCTGTACAGGTCGAGACCGACGGAAGGGTGCATTTATCTCCAGATGCAACAGGTGAATTTAGTCTCACACAAGACGTTGCGTTAGTTTGAGAGCACGAAAGGCACTTGCCACTATACGTCGGAGGTTGGTTGTTGCATGCAGAGCCTTCACATGTAACTGCATTTGGATGAGTTGAATAGACGGGATCAGACGAGCATTTTCGAATTATGTTTGATTCGTTTTCTACGACCGTTAGACATTTATCGTCGTCGTAGTCAGCGCAGGGCTGAAGATATTGTTTGAAGTCTTTTACGCAATCCTTTCCCTCGCACTGGTAGCATTGAAGGCGATCTTTCGGATATACCCCGACGTTGCACAGACTTGAGTTGCATTCATCTGAAGGAACGTATGACGGTGCATGCACCTCCTTTCCACAGCCTCTGTAAGTTACGCCTTCAACTGAAATTTAATTTTGTCTTTATTTAAACTCAAAGGCACCAGAATTTAGAATCGTACCAACTGTGGAAACACACTTGTCGCTTGGATCTTTACAGAAAGCATGTGGCAAATGAGCTGAAGGATGAGTTGCGCATTCGACGAGATCTTTTGAGTTGCATTGGTAACATTCCATTCCTTTAGCTGGAGGATAAACTTCGTTATTACATCCATCTTCGTGACAAGTAGCGATTTGCTTGGCGTTTGCTAATTGTTCTCCACAACCTCGTACAATTGCATCTTCTAAAAAAGATTGAAGTTATTAAGGCGGTATTGAAATAGTAACACAAAAATTAATATAAATTTTCTCTAATATGTGACCATAAATAAAAGCTTGAGGTGCTAAAGTTTTAAATGTCTAAAAACTTTTAACAAAATTATAAAAACCACTTTAATTACGATAATACAAAGTGATAAATCTAATTTCTTTAACGTTTAAAACCCGGCAGCTCTAAGTGGTTTTGTCGGTAAAGCCTGGACATGTGTTGGCACTAATTTTTTTAAAGTCTTAAAATTTCAATTTGCTACAAATAAAAAATATAAAGCCTCACTTTAAATTTATTCAAATTTACGTACCAGCTGTTTGTGCGGTGAAACAAGCCTTATCGCCAAGACATGACTCGGGCTCAAGCTTATTCGCCTGATTGCCACACTTCGGATTCGACGCTGAATTGCATTTAACGCATTTTATAAAAAGACATTCATTGTTACATAGCTGACCGTTGCAGGTTTTAAAATTGCCACTGTCCAGTGCAAGATCACCAGCTTCCTTAACACACCCACGAATAACATTGTTAGATGCCACATAGGTGAAACATTCTATTTTTCGATTAAGAAGCAATGTTTCTTTGCAAGTATTTTCGTTCGGAACCGTACATTTCAGTTCAGATTGGACTGATCCAGATCCTTTCACGCAAGTTGTTGAATTTGCTTCAGCACAGGCTATGCATTCAGATGTGGTTGTAATTGGGTGATCATTGCAACTAGATTTTTTACACTTTTCCACAAATTGTCCCATTAAATAATCTGGATCTGACTGGCATCCACGAATTACATCAATTTCATCAATAACATCAGTTATGCAATAATCGTTTTTATCATAATTAACACATGGTTTGAGTTTATCCTGGAAATCTTTTATGCATTGCTTTCCATTGCATTGGTAACATTTTAGACGATCGTTTGGAAACAATTTATCGTTGCAACGAGAATCGATACATGTCTTCGAAATTGCATCGGATGGTGCATTTACCTCTTTTTCACAGCCTCTGTGGGTTATACTGTCAACTGGAATTTAAAATGTCATCTATTAAAAACCATACTTATTTATAATTTTGTTGTATTATAGTCGAGGTAGGATATTTAATATTTAAAGGAAAAAATCATCATACTTTTAAAGTATATTTTTAAGTTTTAATTCGTAACTTTTAAATGGGACATATATACAAATCTCAATTTGGCCTTTTTCCAAACTGAAGCACATGAATTTAAAGAAAACCTTATACCCAAGTTAATTATAGTAAAACTTTAAAAGGAAATATTAAACTGTATGAGCATGAGTTATTTGAACTTTTCGAAGTGGGTTCAAATATATCCCACCATGCATAAAAGGCTAAGCATAAGGCGGAGGGAGACTGGTTTTAACCCACCTAACTCCAAAGAGTTAAAGCGATTCCATCTCAAATCGACAATCGGTTGGATTCAATTTTAATTTATATGAAATTTGGTGGAATATATTTGTTATTTTGTTATATGAAATGACACCGAAGGACTATCAAGAGACGGTATTTAAAATTTATTTAAAGAGAAAAATTAATCCGTTTCAGGAGTATCACTTTCTTCTAGGGAATAAAACTTAACATTTTGTCTTTTACAACTTTCCTAAAAGGAACATTTTTCAATCTCTTACAAGTCCTTAAGATAAACTGAGTGCTATTTTCGTGAAAACTCCCAAAAAACGAAAACGTTTTTTCCCAGAGAAGAGATTAAATCGAGTTTTTGTCCTCCAAAATCGCCATATTATAGATTTTATCGAAATTCTTAGAGCCATTTTCGCGAACGCGATTCAAGATAAAAATTAAAATATAGAAATATACAAATATTGCTCATATTTATAGTACAGGGTGAGGCAACAAGTGATAAAAGATCAAAATGTCTATCGCGAACAATTTTTTAGAGATAAGAATTGATATTACTGGACAATAAGCAGATATAACAGATTTTATCTCTGCACAATCACGGAATATTTCTTTTATATCTCCGGAAATTACTAACCTGCCTAATTAAAAAAAAATGATAAAAATTTTTAAATTTGAAATGACAACTAAGGAATTTTTAGTACTAATTTAAATTTAAATTTAGTGCATTTAGTTCCCACATTAATAATTCAATTAGCCAAGTCAATTCTGCTTTGATCTAAGAAATTTTCTAACCCTTATGTTCCCAAGTCACACTTCATCTTCTTGAGTATGCCTTTTAGGTCTGATCAACGTCGCAATCCATACTCATTAACAGGATTGAATTTATCCACTTTGCCCTGCGTGACCTCCCTAGGACAGACCATCACAATTTTTCCCCTTACGAAAACCGCCTAAAACTAATTAACCTCCAGTACCTCGCCCTATGTCGAAATGTCGCCGATATTATTTTCGTTCAACAAGTCCTTGTTGATTCCATTGATTGCTCTGATCTCCTTTGAAGCATATCCCTTAACACTAACCTTCGTAACGTTAGATCTTTCCCTACCTTTTGCCTTAAAAATCATCGTACTATGGTCACTTTGAATCCTTTACCAAAATGCTGCGAATGGTCAACAACGCTGCCGCCTCCGATTTTCAATTTCACTAAAACCTCCCTTAAGCATGATCTATACTTGCCCAACCCAACCCTATAATGATCTTCATTCACTCTGTCTTTACGACCTGCTGATCCTTTATAAGTAGGTTAATTTAATTTAGTTAATTCATTTTATTTTTTTTGGTATTTATCTTTGTAGTAAAAGATAATCTCTTTTTATAACTCAACTGATTCACAGATACCCTCACATTCTGGCTCAAAAAATATATAGGACATTAATTAATTATTGAAAAAATGACAATACACGTTTTTTAATTGATAAGATAAGCAGAAGAATAAAGTGGACGAAAGTGAATGATTATGTAAGAAATTATTACAATATAATTTTTTCGCAAAAAACACCCTTTTTTAATTCTTTAAGCTAATGATATCGATACCTATTTAGGAAAATGTATCTACGGGGAAAACGTGTAATTGTTATTGATTTTGTTAGTTGGATGATTTAAAAATCTTCTTTGAACATACAAGTTTAATTTTATTTGCAATTTTCGATTATGATTTTTATACGTATTCATTGTAATTTTTCTTTCGTGCACTATTTCTGTTAAATTCATCGTTTACTGCACAGCACCTATGTCCAATTAAATATCACTTTAAAATTATATTCCTAACAAATTTTTATATTATTCCACTCAACTTTTTAAAACTGTAAGAAAAAATAAAAAGTAGCTTACCAATTGCAACAATACACTTATCATAGGGGTCAGTACAATATTCACTTTTTAAATTAATCGTTGGATTTTGCGCACAATCAGGAGTATCCTTTGAGTTACACTTGTAACATTCCACACCGACATTACTAACTTCTGTCGGGATAAAAAAGAAATATGTAAAATTATTCAAAAATACTTAAGCTAATCTTACCATCCTGGGGAAAAGCTCCACAAAAAAGTGGAGCTAGGAAGAAAACTGCGCTAGCCAAGTGCTTCATAGCGATTAATTCCCAAAAAGCAGTACTACACCGTTTTAAATAAAAAATTATTCGCACCAATCACAGTATGATAACAACTGAGATACTTCAGATATCAATTAAGTTTTGTGAAGCACGTTTGAAAATACCTCAATCATTATGCGATGAACATAATTTTACCAATAAAACTTTATGAATTCTTTCAAACTCTTATCCCATAATTCAAGTATACAATAAATTTTTTTTTGCAACGAAATAAAATCTATTCGAATGCACTGGTTTACAAAGCTCTAGACTTAAGACTGAATGTTATTTTATGTGATTGATGGATATAATGATAATTATGATATGACAAGAGATAACAAGGTAAAACTCTTAGCGCCACATATTGATAACAATAATTTTTCATATTACCTCATTTATGATTCACAACATTTTTAAAAACACCATTAATCCATTAAAGTGTTCAATTAATTTGTTTAACAATGGGCTTCCCCGGAAATTCCGATCTTGAACCTAACAACTAGAAAATGTAAAATTAATGAGTTCAGTTTTAATCCATTCAGCTGCCGATATCATATTCAGCCATACATTCAGCTATAGGCAACTACGGTTGTTAGTTGGCAGTGAATAGGTTCATTTAGATTTGAATTTAAAACTTAACTTGTTATAGTAAGCATTAATTTAAAAATTTTATGTATTTTACATTAAGTAGTTGGATACTAAAAACTAATTTTTATCAGCACTTTTACCTTCAATGAAATTTATTAATAACTTGCGAAAAAAGCAATTATTTTGTCATATAAGACCTAAACTATGGGAATTCCGGTGCTTATTATTACACTAATAAAGATTATCATGGTAATTCCCACAATCAGATAACATTTGTAATATTCTGAGATTCTGCTTTACTACCTGCTAGAGCAAAGGATCTGTATACAATGAGAAATAAAAAGTAATCGATTACAATTGATAAAGTTAAAACTCCCAACAGTTTAGCTTGTAAATTATTTTAATTTAAATATGTATAAGGGAAAATATCTACTACTTCTCACATTTCGAATTCAAAATGTTCTGTATTTTTATGTTATATAATACTCCAAAATGTTTACTATCATTTGAGAAGTACTATGAGCTCCTTGATCATTTTTTAATGATTTTTAAAAACTGGCCTTTTGAATTTGTTAACTCTATTTTATCGTTTATTCATTTTAGCTGTAACTGGAACAAATCCGGACTTTCGGAATACCGTAGTCTGTCTATCTCCACTTGACCGAAAAAGCTTATTAAGCCATTCTTAATACAAATCTAATCGATCGAATAAGCAGCACCTGACTATATGCTTCAATTTTTAAGTAATTACACGGCAATTGCTTGCCGAAAAATAGGGGTGGATAGCACAAAGTCAGGCGTTATTCGCAAATTATTTACAATGGTGATTATTTTGCTTATTTCTTAGGACCGTACTCACCAACGTGAATAATTTCCTGAAGAATTTTTTTAGCCTGTTCAATTTTAATTTCGAAATGAAATTATTTACCGACGAAGATAACAACAACTTTCGAACTTATTTTCGACATTAGTTGATAGCAATAATTTCTGAATAGAAAAAGGGTTTTTATTTTGCTTAAAAGAATATTTGGCAAATCTAAATATTCAATCAACGACCACAGTAACTTTGAAGTTGGATTTTTGAGGTTATTTTCGAAAAATAAATATAAGACTACCTTCGGGTAGTCGTAAATTTGTTCAAAGTGTGTTTACAATTCCCTCCTAGGTCATCTAGGAGGGAATTGTAAACACAAACAAAACAAAATTATAATTCATCTTCAGTTTTTGCAATTGAATACAAAAATTATGCAATTAACTCAAAGGATTGGAAAAGAATTAAAATTTGTAGACTAGTGCAATTTTTATTTTAATTTTTATATTTTATCAAATGTGTGTTTGTTTTTATTATCAAATATAATTAGAACAAATATCTTATTATTGTTACTATTGTTAAAATTCTTCTTAGCTTTGTTTGCTTGAGGAGTCGTAATTCTGAAATGTGGGATCTTAAATTTGTTCAGCATTACAAAGGTTTGAATTGCATGTTACTAAAATTTATTTGACCGATAAATGCAACTCCTTCTCATGGCCTCTGTAAGTTACGCCTTCAACTGAAATTTTAAATATTCGTCAACTCTACTAATTTAATTGATTTTAATTTTATGTACTTACCAATTTCAGTCACACATTGGTCATTTGCACTTTTGCAGTAGTTACAAGGTAAATTGGTAGAGGAGTTATTTGCGCATTCGACAAGATTATTTAAGTTACACTTAAAAATTTTAGATGTTAGTTGATTGGCTGATTGATTAAAGAGAGGGGGCAGAATGGACACTTTCAATAGTAGCAGTCGAGAAAATTTTGTTATTGCACCCATCTGCGAAACAAGTTGCAATTTGACTAACCTCTGTTGATTGCGATCCGCAGCCTCGAATAATAATTCCCTCTGAAAAAGATAGTTTCATTTAAAAATATTTTTAATTTTCTTTATATTTTTATAGTTGAAATTTTCGAACTTATTTAAATGTAAAAAAAATAAACCTTTCTTGACTTCTTGGATAGATACAGAAAAAAAGTCAAGATATTTATTGGATTTTATTATTTTATGTACTTACCTGAAGTGTTTCCCATAAAACAAGAAGTTCCGTCTGAACACAATTGCGGTTCCAGCTCATTTGCGAGGTTAGCACACTTTGGATTTGTCTTCGAATCGCACACAAGACATTTTATAGGGAGGCATTCATTGTTACATAACTGACCTTCGCAGGTTTTAAAATTGTCACTGTCCAAAGCTAGTTTACCAGCCTCCTTAAGACATCCCCGAACAACTTTGTTAGATGCTTTGTATGTGAAACATTGGATAGGTCGATTAAGGAGTAGTGTTTCTTTGCAAGCATTACTTTTCGGAATCATGCATAGCTTTCCAGATGGAACAGGCGTAGATAATCGAACACAACTTTTTGAATCCGCTTCAGAACACGATAGGCATTCAGAAGTGTACGTTGTAGAATGATTGTTGCATCCAGATTCTTGACACATTTCCCCAAATGATCCAATCGAATAGTTTGGATCTGATTGGCATCCACGGATTACATCACTTTCATCAATTACATCAGTTATGCAATAATCTTCTTCATCATAATAAACGCATGGTTTAAGTGTATCTCGGAAATTTTTTATACAATCATTTCCTTCGCATTGATAACACTTTAAGCGATCTTCTGGAAAAATTTTATTGTTACATAGATCATTTTTACATGTTGAAAGAATTGCATCGAATGGTGGGTTAACTTCCTTTTCACAACCTCTTTGTGTATTGCCATCAACTGAAATTAAATGTTATTAAGATTTCTTAAAGTTAACAATTATTTTTTTAATGGACATTAGAAAAGCATTCTTTTACTTTATCTTTATTAAACTTCATCAAGTAAGGACACCAGAATTAGTTTTATAGGATAGGAAATGAAAGAAGTTATAGTCTCTAAAGGAGCGATGAGGGGATGGATATTCTAAATTAATTTAGCAATTCAGGGGAGTTGATTGCCCCTTGAATTCAGTTAAATACAATTCTAGAAATGTTGCGTTTTGCTTCAAGTCGCAAACGGAGGGAAGACTGAATTATTTGGGTGGATTCTACGAAACAACCTCGACACGGTTAATGCCAACCACATAAAAAGGAGACCTAAACACAGGGCTAACTTACTCTAAAATTGGATGCACAAAAGTACAAAAAAGTAATTCCGTCTATGGAGGCCTATCAAACTCTTTTCCCTATCTTTTAACGAACTTACCTATGAGTTCTCAAAATGTGGACTATGAACGCATATAAAGCGATTGGTACTTGTAAGGCTACAGATATAATCGCAATACTGACACACGCTATGAGTATAAAATCTATAATAAAATTTATTTTAAAATTAACAGATACTTTTTATTTTTTTAAATCACGAAAATTATGTTATGATAAGACATGACACTACTATACAAAAATTAGATAAAATGAATAGAGATACCACTCTAAAACAAGTACATAAAGATATTCCGCGTTAAAATTATCAAAATCAAAATCTGATTAAAACTTATCTGAATATATCACGATTTGAAGATGCAACTGATAATTGGCTATTTGAAATTTTCATAGCAAAAACCACAGACCCGGAATATTTGTAGGTATAAAACGTATTCATTTTATTCTTATCCCAATTTACCCAGAATTCAAACTGAACTTTCAGATATAACAAATTACGCACTTAGTTTCAATATGCGAGCACTTCAATATCAGAAAAGTCCACTAATGGAAAATTTTAGCACAAATATTAAAAGTTATTTATATACGGTTTTCTATTCTACGTATTACACTAAGAAAAAATAAATTAATAAACTTACAAACTGCAGTAATGCACTGATCTTCTGAGTTTTTACAATAATCATGTGGCAAATCCGCAGTTGGTTTAATTGCACAATTTGCAATTTCCTTTGAGTTGCATTTGTAGCATTCAACACCTAAAAATGTTAACATTTAATAATTAAAATTTATTTATTAATTTAATATACCTTTCTGGGGAAGGGCTCCACAAAATAGTGGAAGTACCAGGAGAACTACACTGATCAGTTGCTTCATCGTGAATGCCTCTTCGTATTTTTTTTTCTCGAGTAGTTTAAAAAAAAAAACCACAATCAGAACTCTGATAACTAAAACACTTCAGATATAAATTTATTTTTGGTCATTAAACCCAGGAGAAATGTTTTCGCTGCGAAAGATTTGAATTTTTAACAAGTACCCAAAATAACCGGTATTTTCTAATTTCGAAATGAATAAGGTTTTTAAGAGCTCTATCGACATGTGGTCTTTTTGTCTTATTGAGGTAGTGATAAATAAATAAAGAAATGTTTAAGTAAAAGTTAATTATTTGTGTATTTTTTAAATGTATATTTCTATTTGAATTGAAAAACACCCTTTAGAGTATGCGCGTAAATTTATATGCGTCCTTTTCCTTTTACTACGTCTCAGATTGATAAAAACATTGTGAAAATATCACTCACTATGTTTTTCCAATCCTAAAATCTTTAATCTGTAACTATACGTTCTCTTTTGCATTCTATTTATTAAACAATAATATAACAATTAAGTTTACTTTAAACAAAATCATTACGAAAGTTTTTTAGTATTTAACTTTTCTATTATTTTATCTGAAGAATTATTATTTTTTCCAAAATTAAAATTGATAATTTGAACAAATATGCTGTTGTTGCTATTATTGTTACTGTTATTATTATTGGTGTTGTTATGGCTGTAATTATTATTGTTGAAATTATTCGCAGCTTTGTTTCCTTGAGGAGTTGTAATTCCGAATTGTGGGATCTTAAATTTTTCAGCATTACAAAGGCTGGAATTGCATGTTACTAAAATGGAGTTGACCGATGCATTCAACTCCTTCTCACAGCCCCTGTAAGTTACGCCATCAACTGAAATTTTAAATATTCGTCAACTCTACTAATTTATTTGACTTTGGTTTTGTGTACTTACGAATTGCAGTCACACATTGGTCATTTAGATCTTTGCAGTAGTCGCGAGGTAAATTAGGAGAAGGGTAATTTGCGCATTCAGTAAAATTAGTTGAGGCACACTTGTAACATTCGAGTCTTTTAGTGATAGGTGGGAAAACCTTTATAACATTGTTGCACCCATCTGTGGAACAAGAATTAATTTGACTGACCTCCTTTGAATACGATCCACAGCCTCGTATTATTGCTCCTTCTAAAGAAATTTCAAAGATACGAATTATTATTAGTAAAATAAACAAAACGATGACGAGCACACATTTAACTCCGTTTTCTTAACATACCTGGAGTTTGTCCGATGAAACAAGTTGTCTCGTTAAAACAGAGCTGTGGTTCGAGCTTAGTCGTCTGCTTAGCACATTCCGGATTAGTTTGAGAGTTGCAAGAAACGCATTTTATAGGGAGGCATTTATTATTGCACCACTGACCTTTGCAGGTCTCAAAGTTTTCGCTGTCCAGAGCTAATTTCCCCGCATCCTTAGTGCAGCCGC
Organism: Philonicus albiceps; assembly: GCA_963969385.1. Taxonomy (NCBI): domain Eukaryota; kingdom Metazoa; phylum Arthropoda; class Insecta; order Diptera; family Asilidae; genus Philonicus; species Philonicus albiceps. Next base: position 31,230,521 of record OZ017775.1, read on the forward strand.
GAACAACTTTGCCAGATTTCTTGTAAGTGAAACATGAGATGGGTCGGTTAAGGAGAAGTGTGTCTGTGCAGGTCGTGACCGGCGGAAGAGTGCATTTGTCTCCAGATGCAAGAGATGAATTTAGTCTGACGCAGGACGTTGTATTAGTTTCAGAGCAGAAAAGGCACTTGGCACTATATGTCGCAGGTTGGTTGTTGCATGCAGGCCCTTCACATCTAACTGCATTTGAATAAGATGAATAGACAGGATCAGACGAGCATTTTCGAATTATGTTTAATTCGTTTTCTACGACCGTTAGACATTTATCGTCGTCATAGTCAACGCAGGGCTGGAGATATTGTTTGAAGTCCTTTACGCAATCCTTTCCCTCGCATTGGTAGCACTGAAGGCGATCTTTTGGATATACCCCGAGGTTACACAGGCTTGACTGGCATTTCTCTGAAGGTGCGTGTGGCGGCACATGCACCTCCTTTCCACAGCCTCTGTAAGTTACGCCTTTAACTGAAATTTAATTTTGTCTTTATTTAAACCCAAAGGCACCAGAATTTAGAAACGTACCAACTGTGGAAAGACACTTATCGCTTGGATCTTTACAGAAAGCATGTGGCAAATGGGCTGAAGGATGAGTTGCGCATTCGGCGAGATCTTTTGAGTTGCACTGGTAACATTCCATTCCTTTAGCTGAAGGATAGACTTCGTTGTTACATCCATCGACGTAGCAAGAGGTAATAATTTTCTTAGCCTTTGTAGATTGTGCTCCGCAGCCTCGTATAATTGCTCCTTCTGAGAAAGACGAAAACAATTTCATAATTAATTGCCTTCAAAACCTATGAGCTGCAAAATATTTTGAAATAATTTGATATTTTATAGGTCTTTAAAGCGCAAATGCGTGCGTTTGCTTGCAAATTTACTTATGTGTGGTTAAAGTTAAAGCTTTTACCTTGGAAATAAGTTTAAACAAATTAAAATTTCCAGGCATTGTCTAATAATGTGTCTAAATTTTAGTTCGGGCAGACAGTTATATAATAGAATCTTCGTCTTATAACACGACCTCTTGAAATTTACATACCTGGAGTCTCACCGACAAAGCACGCCGTTTCACTGGTGCATTGCAGCAGACCTAACTCATTCACCTTATTCACGCATCTCGGGTCTACCTTAGAATCGCAAGAAACGCATTTTATAGGGAGGCACTCATTGTTGCACATGGGTCCTTCGCAAGTGCTGAAGTTTTCGGAATCCTTTGCTATGTCGCCCGCATCCTTGGTACAGCCGCGAACTACTTCACCAGACTTCTTGTAAGTGTAGCATGAGATAGGTCGGTCAAGGAGAAGTGTGTCTGTGCAGGTCGTGACCGGCGGAAGGGTGCATTTATCTCCAGATGCAACAGGTGTATTTAGTCTGATACAAGACGTTGAGTTAGTTTGAGAGCAGGATAGGCACTTGGCACTGTATGTCGCAGATTGGTTGTTACATCCAGAACCTTTACACACTACTTCATAGAAATGAGATGGAAAGACGGGATCTGAGGCGCATTTTCGAATTACGTTCATCTCATCTTCTACGACTGTTACACAGGAATTATCTACATCATATTTAACGCAGGGCTGAAGGTGCTTTCTGAAATCCTTGACACAACATTTTCCCTTGCATTGATAACATTTAAGACGATCTTTCGGGAATATGTTAATGTTACATAGACTCGAATTGCATTTCTCTGAAAGCGCATTAAACGGTGCTTTCACTTCTTTTTCACAATCTCGGTGAGTTACGCCATCAACTGAAATTCGATGTTTTTTTTAATGTTTCTTACTTAAATTTACTTTAATTAATTTAGGTAATTTATAAACTTACCAATGAGTGTAATACACACATCCTTTGGATCTTTACATTGTGCATGAGGTAAACTGGCTGATGGTTTAGTCGCACATTTGGCGTGGTGTTTGGAATCGCACTTGTAACATTCGATAGGCAAAGTATTTTTATTACACCCATCATCATAACAAACATCGATTTTACTAGCGTTTTTAAATGTTTCTCCACAGCCCCGTTTAATTGTACCCTCTGAAATGAATTAAAATCAATAGAGCGGTATTTGAAAACTTATTTAACTATTCTAAAATCAGTTTTTTGTAAGATTTAAAAAATCTAATAGGGTTAAGAGAGCGCCGATGATCTTCAAAAAACTTCCCTCTTAAAAGGGTTACAATATCAAGAATTGTAAGAAAACTCTCAACATTCTTCTAAATTTTAGTTTTACTAAAGTTTCAATGTTTCCAAAGTTATATCGCTTTTTACACTATAAATATTTGGGTTGTTCTTTGACCCTGATCTCGATAGATGAATATCAGGCCAGAAATCTCAACGAACTCAAATAGATCAGTTAACATTAAGACACAATTGCCCAAAGTGAGGTAGCGAGAAAAACATATTTGAAATTTTATTGCAAAAATAAATGCACGAAAAATATATTAAAATAAATCGTTGAATTTGAATTTGGTGCATTTTATGATTTATGGTGGATTATGAATGGAATGATACGACGTAATATAATAAAAATAAAAACACATACCTGATGTTCGGACGGTGAAACATGCTCTATCATTGGGACATAACACCGGATTAATTTCATTCGCCTGATTAGCACACTTTGCATTCGTCTCTGAGTCACATATTACGCATTTTGTAGGAACGCACTCATTGTTACATAGCTGACCTTCACAAATCTTAAAATTATTGCTCTCAAAATCAAGTTTACCAGCATCCCTAAGACATCCCTTAATAAATTTTTCAGATGTTTTGTAAGTGAAGCATTGAATAGGACGTCGACCTAAAAGAATTGTGTCTGTGCAACTGTTGTCTTTCGAAACAATTTGTGATCCTCCACATGGAAGAGATGCCGATAATTTAGCACAGCTTTTCGAATCTTTTCCAGAACACAATAAGCAGTGTATGATGTGGTGTGATTATTGCAACCAGATAGTTGACACTTTTGTACAAATGATTCTGGTGAATAGTCCGAGTCTGATTGGCATCCACGAATTGCGTCATTTTCATCAATTACATTCGTTATACAATAATCGTCTTTTACATAATTTTCGCATGGCTTAAGTGTGCCTTTAAAATTCTTTGCACAATCTTTTCCGCTACAGTGATAACATTTTAAACGATCCTCTGGGAATATTTTATTATTGCAATGGGAAGTTGCGCAGACAGTCGAAATTGTGTTTGAACGTAAATTCAATTCCTTTTTGCAACCTCTTTGCGTCACACTATTAACTGAAATTCAAAAAATTTTATAGTTGAGTTATTTAAAGGTATTAAGTATTGTTACAATAAAATAACTTTCTTTCCATGACTCGATCAAAACTTACAGATTATAGATATCGCGTATCAGACTACTTGATAAATATTTTAAAAATGTTATAGAAGTGTATTTATTTGGGAAATATTTAAGACGAATTTTTTCGCATATTCAATCGACAGTGAACATCATATCTTCCGAATCACCTATGTTAGCTACTTGAGATTGTGCACAGGCCTACTACCGAGTTGGCTCTTCATTATGCCCCACAAATTCTAAATTGGATTGGCGTCCGGGAATTGGGATAGCCAGTCCAACGTTTTAATTTTATTTTCTGCTTTTCAGAACATGCACAATTGACTCCGATGTTTGGGATCGTTATCCTCCATCCTAACATCGTTTTCACTGATTTTAGAAGACCCCATTAATTAATTTTGACCATCTTTTTCTCGGTAAAGACCTTTATGCTGCCAAAGCCGTGTTCCGAAAAGCATCCCCAAATATTGATTTTTATTGAATGCTTAATAGTGCGCTGGGTAAAACGAGTCCCGTGGGTGAACCAAGCACTCTTCATGTGAGTCCACGCCCAAAAAGTCGATTCATCGGCCCTTCGCTTTTCTATATCGGTAAAAAGGAGTTTTGATTTCGTATCATGGGTATTTCAATGTTCAACGTTCTTAAATATTCCAGGTCTTAAAATAAACCCTACTTATGTATATCTCCAGACAAAATCTCACACTGATTTGTTTTTAAAAAATTAATAGATATAATTTACAGAAGTGGCAACTGGGGAAAAACATTTCCAAAAGATGTCTATCTCAGATAAGACATAATAGGCACTGGAAACTGGAAAACAACAAGATTTGAAGATATTTTATGAGGAAAAGATGTACCCATAACACGGGTTAAAATCGGCCTCGGTGAAATATAATTTTTTAATTTCAAAATGTTTAGTTCATAATATTTTGGATTTTACTTTTGAAGCAAATAACTATTTGCTTAATTCTTAACGTTTCGCTTTTTTATAATAATCTTTTGGTTTAGGAATAGCGGATTTATAAAAGTTACACTATAAAACAAACGATTTAAACATAGGTATCATTAAAAAAATTTATCTACACTTTATATATAAAAATTGTACTCCTCTGCTTGGCCGAATTAATATTCTCTGGTTTCATTCTTTTAAACTAACAATAAATAAATAAATAAATAAACTTACCAATTGCAGTAATACACTGATCCTCTGGGTCTTTACAAAATTCTTTTGGCAAATTCGCTGTTGGATTGCTCGCACAGTCAGCGATTTCTTCGGATGAACACTTGTAGCACTCAACACCTGATTTAGTTTTTTCTATTGTGCACAGAAAAATAATCAATTTAGCCATAATATTAAAAATTTATTTATTAACTTAGCTTACCTTTTTGAGGAAGTCCTCCACAAAAAAGTGGAAGTATTAGAAATACTACGCTGATCAGTTCCCTCATCGTGAATGTCTCTTTGAAATTTTTAAACCGGCAATTTAAAAGAGATTCACTGCAATCAGAACATCGATAGCGAGTAAAAGATAAATTGGTCATTACACTTAAAATAAATTAATCTTTGAAAAATAAAATAACAGAGATTAGCTTTTACCCTGAATTTTATAATATGATATTTTTGTCCAAAACAAAAAACCGCAGCCAAATCGGAGTTAAATTCGCCGAGTTATCAAACTTTTACCTAATGAGAAGCGAATTTTATATAGAAAAAAAAGCCTTTTTCGGGAAAATACTCTGCCCTGGTCTTAAAATATATTCTTAATTTCTGAAATTTTGTCCAAACTACGGTAACATGTTGCCCTTTCATAAAAAAATAAAATCAGGATAGGTCCCGAGGGAATATTTCGAGCCACAGGGTGTGGAAATTGATAGTTTTGATTTTGGAGACGGGAAAGCCCCAATTTCACGGGAAATGCACTCGTGGTCCTAAAATAGGCGTTTCCGCGCTAAAAGCGCTACAGTTCTGAAACGCCCTTTAATTCTACTAAGCAACTGCACCGCACTGCATACATAGATATTATTATTATAATTATTTTTTTTTTATCAAAGATTTAAGCTGAAAATTTAGGTTTTAGTTTTTAAAATAATTGCAATCTCGCAAATAATAAAAAATTGATAAAATACATCACATATATTCCTCTACCGGAGATAATTTATTTAAGAAATGCTACCAACAAAATCATAGAGCCTAAAATTTCAATTATAGGAAGCATATGAAAGCCAATGTTAGGCGCAGGGGCATTATTACAATTATCAGCGTCACAAAAATCGCATAATTTGTTGTCGTCACTTTTGCAATCCACTAAAGCTTTAGAAGTCAAATCACTAGCACATCCCCGAATGATTATTTTATCTGTAATAGAAAAAGTAAAATAAGTTTTATATGATCATACTTAATTTTTTCATAGTAACCAAAATGTTAAACCTTTTTAATCCTACCTACTACCGTTTTTTTAGGTTGAATTAATTTTAAACGTACCTTCACGTTTCGTGTAGCAACCTCTTTGTTCATAAAGAATAAACTCTGCAGGACATATAGTGCCATGAATATCTTCAGCACTTTGTTCACAACTCGTTTCATTGCTGTTTGAGCTCTTGCACTGTATGCACCTTTGGATGGCACGCATTTGAACATTACACCCATTCTGACCGCACATTTTGCAGTCATCATCGGTGCATGTGCCAACATCAAAAGTGCATCCCCTTTCAACGACTCTATCAGCGATTTTCGTAATGCATGTTTCTGGAAGGTAGTAAGGAAACTTGTTGACACACTTCAATGCAGTATCCTTCCGTTGACCCCAGGCACACGTAGGACCCTTACATTTGATGCACGATAAACTTGGATCCAGCATAAGTGGCATTGAGTTGCATCCATCGGTGTTGCATATTTTGCATTTCGATTCCCCAGTACTATCGCATGTTTCCTTAGCGTTTAGATCTGTTGAGCATGATCTCGTCATATCATTGTTGGTATCAGCAAAAGCAATACAACTCGCATTTTTATCATAATTTGGACATATTTCAACATTTTTAATATATTGCGTTTCGACACATTCTTTCGTTTTAAAGCATATATGACATCGTCGTCTATTTTCGGGGAATATTCCAACATTGCAAAAGTCTTTTTTACAAATCATACAATTTTTATCCGGTTTATTACATTGCAGTTCTTGAGCATTAAAACAGCCTCGAATTGTATCCTTTCCTTGAATTTTAATTCCACAAACATCATCAACATTTGGACAAAATGTACTTGAAATTGCCTCAGGGTTGCTCCATTGGGCACAATTTTGATCTTTGCTAGAATCACATGTAAAACATCGCAGAGGATTTCGGTTATTGCAGCCATCCTTTCCTTGGCAGTAAACACACATGTTGTTTGTTGTGTGATTACCACAACCACGATTAAGGGTACCATCTATTGAAGATTACGAAAATTATTGAATAAAAGTATTAAAACTGTTTGTAAATATAAATAGCACATTTTACCCATTATCAACCGTTTTCTCTTGATAATGGATAAAATTTACTATTCAGCTATTAGTTATAAACTTTCTTTATTGGAGGTTTAGTTCAATACTCGAGTCGGTCCACTAAGAAATAGCCAAACGAACAAATAGTCGGTGCTTGGGGTTAGATAGATAGTTTTTTAAATTTGTTTATTTTATTTGTAGCTTTAATACCGATCGAGATAAGCAATTTGTGATGAGAGCTAAACATCCTCGAAACGGATAAACCGATTTTCATAAAATATGGCTTTCTTATTGAATCATATTGAAAGTATCTTACCAGGATTATCGCAGATATGACAGAAACTTCCTGTACATATCTGTGGTTGGACGACCTTAAAATTGGCCAGTTGTTTGGTATCTGAATTTCCAGGCGTTACAAAACATTTTATAGGATCGATACATTTTGCGTTGCAAAAATCCTTCCAACAAAACTCATAAAATTTTTTATTTTCATCATGAAGAAAAGTTGATTGCATTTTCATGCATCCCCGCTCTACATACTCAAAACGTTTATAAGTATAACAGGCACTGCTCGTATCTTTCCCAAGGATCATTTTCGATTCACAAGTGAGAAATGGATCTATAAAACATTTCGTGGAAGAATCAACTTTAGCACAATCGGGATATTCTTTGGAGTTACAGAGAATGCATGATAATGTCCTTAAACTTGGATCTTTATTGCATCCTGTACTATTGCAAAAAATAACATGCTCATTCGTATGAAGCAAGTCTGATTTACAGCCGCGATTTGCACTACCATCAGCTAGAATCTCAGTGTAACACTGATCGTCTGGAAGGTACTTTAAGCAGGTTTGGAGATTGATAGCATTTATGCAATTTTTGCATTGATAGCATGAAAGACGTTTAGGTTGAAAATCCTCTAAATTGCACAAATATCCACTGCAGTAGCCCACACTCGTTAAATTGAAGGTTTCTGATGCACAACCACGAACTGTTACAGTGCCTCCTAATAAATTATAAAATTAATGCCATTTTATTCAATTTTTATGATATTTTAATATTTTAAAGGACAATTTAAACTCACGGAGTCCAACAACACATTGATCATTCCCCTTTTTACATTTATAAATGTTTACTTCTTTCGGTGCTGTAACACAATTTGATTCGTTATCTGAAGAACAAGTGTAACACGAACGATTCCAGATCACGTCTACTACAACAGCAACATCTAAAAATATCCTTTTAAACTCGAATTAAATAAATTTTTAAATTCACACCTGTTTTATAAATTTCCTCAGATACCAGAGGATAAATGGAAAATATTAAAAAAATAGTAAAACTTATTAACCTCATGTTTCTGTACTTGATGCAAGAAAATGGGAATCTATACTACAGCCGTTAAAATTATAAAAGGTATTAACTACCTGTGATTTTCGTTGGGATTATCTAAATTGATTTAGACTGAGGTTGGTAAAGCACTTCAAATTGTTTACATACCAAAAAGGATTTTTATCAGAGAACACTTGTGTTGGGCAAATGTTTTGCGTATTTTAACATTATTTAAACATTCATGCGTAACGATGTGATGTAAATGGGTAGAAGGACTATAGACAAGATTTAATCATTTTAAATCGTTTAAATAAGTGCTCTCTTTTTTAACCAGTCTGAAAAGCATTACTTTATTATTGTAGTATGGATATGTGTATAAATTCTAAAAAAAAAAGCACATTTATAAAATAAAACGTTCTCAATTTGGTCTTTTTAAAATTCAAATTTAGTATAGTGCGATAGCATTACTCATTTTCGGTTTTTTCACTAAATTCTTCGTTAAATTTGTTCTTTTTCAGACGCATGGCGCAGATATAGTTAACGAAATTATTACTGATTAAAAATCGCATCAATCTTTTTGAATTTTGAAAAACTAACTGAAAACCAAAATTTGCAATTAGCTACTCCAAAAACCCTTTCTTTTTTCAATATCCACTCAGTAGATTTGTTGTTTTGAGTACAAATGGATTAAAAAATATGTTTTTAGGATGTTTTTGGTTTTAATTCTCTTTATTTTTTTACATTTTAAATTATACGCTACAATTTTCATATTTTTAGGGTTCCCTACGTCTGAATGAAAAAACGAAACCCTTATAGGATCACTCGTGTGTCTGTTTGTCGGTCCGTCTATCACAGTCAATTTATTCCGAATCTACTGGACCAATTAAGTTGAAATTTGGTCTACATATGAATTTCTATGACCCAAACACGGACGCGTAACGTAAATAAACGAAATTTGAATATGGGGGTCACTTTTGGGGGGAAAATCATATCAAATGAAGGAGAAATGTTAGGATCTCAAAAATGAAAATATGACCATACTCTCCCCTCCCCTTCTTATCTCCGAAACTACTAAACATAAAATTATTAAATCAGCTAAAGATAATTTCATATCTTCAACAACTCTGCTGCCTTTCACACTTGAAACTTTTATCTCTCTCTCTAAGTGGCGCTAGAAAATTTTTTAAAACTACCGATCGGTAAACTATTGAGAATGCCATTGGCGAAATTAACTTTCTAAATTATATTTCTTCTAAGATGCCTTTCAGTAAGTAGTGTAAATTTTGCTACACCTAGTTCTAGAATGATGTCAATTTTTACTTATACGATAGTAGTTGCACTTATTTTTACCGTGCACAAGACATCGCAAGGTATGCTTTCAATTTTTATAATTATGCAATTTTTAAATTATTCTTATAAATTACATAAATTTTGAATAGTGCATGCTCTTCAGTGTTACGTGTGCAATTCAACCGCAAATAACCAACAGGCGTGCATTGATAATCCTACTAAACTTAATAAATCAATAGAATGCAGCAGCACAGATACTTGTATGACGGCGATCAGTAAGTGATATTTATCAACTTTTATTTTATTCCGGTTTAAAAGTTAAAATTAAAATTTAGTTGGTAGCTCAACTCACCGCGGTTGCTCATCTTCAGTATTACCAGGAGTAACGTGTTCCCAAAATACAGGGATATTGTGTGAAACCTGTGGTACTCCACTTTGCAACGCCCAGTTATTCCCTCGGGATAGGAGACTATGTTACCAATGTAAGGACTGGAGTTGCCAAAATATCACCTATGCCCGCATATATCCGACTCCTTGCAAAAATTATGTAAAAGACGATGAGTGCTACATCAACGAAATAAGCAAGGGCTTAGTTATTAGAGGATGCCTCTCAGAGCTGAAGGATTCCTGCATGGAGCCACAGTGTTTTGTATGCAAAACAAGTGGATGCAATAATTTCGTAACGCTTGCCGATCAGGTGATCAAATGCTACTCCTGCACTTACATGAAATCTGTAACCGGATCGACGGACCCTTCTTGTAAGAGACCCCAATCCGCAAAGGGAAAATGTGCTGTATCTGGATTAAAAACATGCACATCTAAAATACGTCCGGGGAAGAAATCGAAATGTTTCACTTGGTACAACAAAAATGATGTCGTGAGGAGAGGTTGTTCGGAGACAATGGGTCACTTAGTTAATGGACGGTTAAGGGAATGCGAAGGTAATCTTTGCAACGATGAGTGCATTGATATTAAATGCCTACAGTGTGACTCTAAAAAGGATTACAAGTGCATCAATTCTACTAAACATATGCAGGCAAAATCTTGCCCTACTGGAACAAATAGTTGCTTTGCATGTGAAAATAAAGGTGAATTGCATATAGTTTTTTAAATTTCTTATTATTAAAGATAAAACTCTTAATTCATTGTTCCTTAAATTTATTAATAGCGATAAATTTCCAATCTAACCGTCAATTTTAATTTTTGAAGTATCATTAAATTTATCATGACCCCACTCCGACTGGGTAAAAAACCAGCAATAAGATTTAAATGAAAAACAAATATCGTTTGGAAATGCTGGAAGTAGTGAGAAATGTGATAGAAAAAGTTATAGACACCCACTCCATAAAACGAACTATTTATAGCTCAACATGTGAGAATTTTACTTCCTATGTAATTAACTTCTACAAAATTAAATTGCCAGCCAAACAAGTTCAAGTTTATATAGTTGGATAACAAGTTCCAAAATATGTGTGTACCTAATTTATAAAATCAATTTTTATTCAACCAATCCCTAAATAAATCTGTTTGTTTAGGCTTAAATTTAAAAGTTATTCTAAATTATCTTTTAGTAATAAAATGTTTTAATTTTCTCTAGACGGCCATGTGATTCGAGGATGCGGTGCAGGACATCTAGGTGGATATCGCTGCATCCCCTGCTACGGTGACGACGGCTGCAACAGACAACCGACTAGAACATGCTACAGGTGCTCGTCTGGCTTTAATCAATATTGCTCCAAGTGGGTGAATATAACCAGCATTGACCTTGAGGTTTGTAAAAATCCCCTCGACGAGTGCGTCACTACTGTGAAACTGAATTCGTACACAGTGCGTGGATGTGGCGAAACGGTCGCTGAGTGCACCAAAAATGACCCATACTGCGTTCGATGCAAGGGCACCTTATGTAACGGAGGTGTGTTTCCAGCAGGACGAATATATTGCTACCAGTGCAGTGGTAGCGATAATTGTGATAGAGGTTTAATTATCCCAACACCCTGTACGAATTACGAAATGCATGACTATTGTTTTGCATTTGAGAATGATTCTGGTAAAATTGTTCGAGGATGCCACTCGGACCAGTCCTTCAATTCTTGCAGGAAACTTTTGAAAAACCGCAGGTGTAGAGTATGCTACGAGAATAAGTGTAATCGGTGGCCACTTCAACAACAGTCAACACTGACATGCATAAAATGTGACCAGAAAAATGAAGCTTGTGCTTGGGGATTTTCAGATAACTTTGCCGAACTATGTAAATCTCCGGTGCCTTACTATGTTGAGGACTCCTGCTTCATCCACAAGCACAAAAAAGGTATTGTAAGTCGAGGATGTACTCTCGAACAATCAAAGAACCTTACAAAATCAAAAAGAGTACAACTTTGCTATAGTCCTGGATGCAATTCCAAAAACATGATCTTCCAAAGCTGCATACAGTGCACCAGTAAGGATGGACCTTCAATTTGTGAAAATAGTGCAGCAAACTTATCGACCACTGATTGTGAGTGCGGAACGACAATTCAGACCTTTGAGAAGAGGGGATGTTATGTAAAACAGCATATAGGTAAAATATAATAAAAATATGATTAAAAACAAACTACCCTTTCAAAAATTCGAAACAATTTCCATACAGATAGGTGCTTGAGAGTTTTTTAAGTCTTCTTCAAGATTATCGATTTTGATTTTTAATATTAAATTTTTATTGAAAATCGATAATCCGATTTAATTGACTTTTTAGAATATTTATAAAAATATCTTGTCATAGATTTTAAATTGTTTTGTTCGAAGATTTAATTCACACAACAATCTTTTTTTGAAAATATCGATCATATCTACTTTAGCGATAAAAAGATGGCACGAAATCTTTATAAAGATCTTTCAAAAGATTTAGAACAATGCAGGAAAAATTAGTTATAATTTAAAATTCTTCAGAGGTAATCAGATGTAAAGAGAGGTAGGTGAGGGAACGCCTCAATTTAACACATTTTTGCTAAAATATGTTGACAACTGACCCCCAGACTAGGACTAGGACTAATAGGGAAAAAATTTGTTAAGTCATTGATAGGTAGGTTCTAAGAAAAACTGTTGTGATATTCAAGCAGGCAATAGAAATCGTCAAAAGTATATTAAATTACATTGCCTCTTTCAGATGACTACATTATCCGAGGATGCTCCTGCCAACTAGATGATGATGAGTTTAAAAAGTGTAAGACAGCGGAGGAAAAATCGTGTATTCATTGTACAGGACAAGGATGTAACACGGAAAATCTTTTGATTAATTCAAGCAATACGTTACAATCTAAGTTTCCCCTCATTATGATTTCTGTTGTAATCATTACGATAATATTCCAAAAAGAATAAATACGTGTATTTTCGAAACAGCCTATATTAATCAACGTCCCTTTTGGGGGACTTTTACAACTATAATAAAATAAACTTTATATACAAAACCTTAATAACCTTATGTCCTATTGGTCTCCAAATTCGATACTATATAAAATCTGTTGTATCCTCAGGCGTGCCAGGGCATTCTTTTTGTTAGACAGGCGTTTCAGAATGGGGGAGCAACTTAGCAAGAACCTTTCGTCAGGATCTGTGGTCGCGATTGTCTGATAATCATGTCCTTGTTCGGAAGAACATTTTTTTATATCTTGTACATCTGCCGATTGGTAATCGGACGGGGAGGTAAAAATTCTAGTCATAAATTGGTTTTCATCATCGATTGTTTGCTCCTCCTGGGGCTGTGTGCTCGGGCACTGTTCATCTTCCCTAATATCGTTCTTCTCCACCTCACCCATGTTAATGCACTCTTCAACGTCCAATTCCATTATGCTCTCGTGTGAAGTTTCCTGAAGGGACATCACACCGGAAGTGTCCTGAATGTTACTATTATTTTATGGGAATAAAAATTTTATTAGAATAATGTTAAATAATTCAATCCTATTACCTGCCACAGTCTAAGTAAGGCGCTAGAAAATACATCTGATCATAGAAAAGCCATTTTTTCTTTTTCGAACTTATTGCTCCGCCAAGTTGTTTGTAGTGCTTTGAAAATGCATCCCGGAGACTTCTCCATCGTTTTCGGCATTCTTCAACTGCAAATTATAAACGAATTAATTACAAAATTAAAGGGATTTATAGAAACTTAAATCTAAAGAAAAATTGTTATCAAGAGTTTTAAAAGATCACGGGCAAGTTTTGTGATGGCGAGCGTGGTTTGAAGTTCGGATTTTCTTCTTGAAACTGTTTTTTAGGGTAAGGAGTTTCAGACTTAAAAAAGTTTTCTATTAAAACCTGACCTTATTTGTAGTTCGCAGTATCTGACGATTCTCTAATTCTATTCCAGTTGCCGGCGGTGTCTGGAATATAATCGCATATCGTTCATTAACTTTCAACAGCGCTTTTTCCTTTGAATTTAGAAAAACAAATAGCTCTCACTGATAAACCTGCGGCAATTAACTTGAGAGTAATATTCGATATTTCGATTCTTAAAAGTCTTTCTTGTCTTGTTGTGTATTTACCACCCGTGGTACAGTCGTTTATGTACCTCTGGTGGTACATGGCGCAGGGAATCTGTTAAGTGTATTATTTGAATTACAAAGGAAATAAGGAACAATTAATACTGTATTAAACAGAGTATTTTACTTGCTAACTCGTAGTTTTGAGGAAAACTATTTAACATCATTTTCCATTGTGTTAAAAATATCAATTAATTTTTTTAAGCCGTATGCAAAGTTGTTGCAACGAAATCGTTTAAATTTAAAGGTTTGGAGCGCGAGAAACCTCGCTTAAAGCTGGCGTTTTACCTCTAAATTTTAATTAGATTGAAATTAATTTCGGCCCTCGAATAAGAAACCTAAACTGACCTTTTACTATTCATTTTGTTTTATTGAATTCTTAAAATCAACCTTGGTTTTCATCCACAACCCACCACAACCCACCACAACCGCACTCGCATCTCGCTTTTATTTCCCTCTTTTTCTATATTTTGATAACTAAGCATTTAACAAGACAAATTTGTTTCATTAATTTTTCTTCACAAACTAAAAGTGGATCATGCAGATATTGCGTAAATTAATTAAAAGAAGTTATCGCGTTAATCAGAATGCATTTTAATAGGAAATATTTGTTATCAGTGCCTAAATCTAATAAAATCATCAGTGTTCGTACATCAGGTAAACAATTAGCGTTTTTGGGAAAAATACTTCTGCAGCGTACGGAAATATGGACCTATAAATTAATAAACTTTAACGAAATTGTTGAGATTATCGAAATTAACACAAAATAAGCAGCATACTCCTGTTTGAGGCAAATTAAACTTGAAAGGGTTGCACGCAAAAGAAACCATCGCCGGAAGTAGCTGCACTGTCAGATCAGTAAATAGCCGTTATCTGAGAATGTCCGTATTAAGCATATTTCGGTTTCCACTCAACCGCAAATAAATTTTTTACTTCCAAACGAGCAAATTTTAATGAACCCACTCACTCCCGGAAAACCACTCGCCCTAAAAGAAAAGAACTTTTCTTCTGATAACGCCAAGCCACCAACCGCGACGTATCCGCGAAATGCAACTTCCAACTGACGACGGACGCAAAGCATACCATCGCACCAACAGACCTGTGGATCTGAGCAGTGTCGCAATTTCCTTCCAGGATTGATCGCGCAGCGCCGACTTCCGGTAGCCCTTGAGGGATTTGTCGAACAGAATGGGCCGCATTTCGACTTGCCGAATAAGCTCCTCCTCGTTGATGACGACCAGTTTGCTTGCCTCGCGCTTCTTTTTTTCCTTCTTCACAATCATGTCACCGATGTCGTGCAGGACTTGGTCGTATTTCTGCTCCTCCATGCCACTTTTTAAGGAATTTCCTTGACCTTCGGTTGATTGTAGCGATGCGACAGGTCCTTTGAAAAATTTTTTTGAAATTATCCGAAATGTCCGGTGACGAAAACGCGTTGCGATGCGAGATTTTTTCAATAAATCCGTACTGCGACGTACTTCGAAGCAAGATGGCGACAACGGATGACAGTAACTGATTGACAGATTTTGTCTGCGACGTGCTTCGACTGACGGATGGAAACGGTTCGGAACGGACTGGTCGAGTATTGTGGGCATTGCGATGTTATATATTTACTGAATATTTCTAAAATTGCCTTTTACTAGGACAATTTAAAACCTAAAACATCACTGATAATAATTTTCGAAAAAAATTTTATACAGCACAATCGCTGCAATAGCATAAAATAAAATTCGATGTTTTAGTGAATTACTAAACCATTGCTAAAAAAGACATCGCACTGTAAAACTTATGAAATGTCAAACTAGCAAATGTCAACAAACCGTTTATTTGGCTTGCCGGTTCAATAAGCGAACTGGCTTATAATTTTCCGCGATTATGGCATCGTCTGTTAATATTTCTGTGGAGGCACCAATTGAGCACCAAATCCAGGAAATTTCCTACGATGGTACAGAGATATATCAGCCGTAAGTAACTTTTTCTGTCTTAAAGAAGCATTTTAAATTCTCAACATTTACAGACCACTCACCCTCTCGGAGAGTTTATCGAAGTGCGCTGCACGAATTGATTTCAGTAAAACATCTTTAGATGAATTAAAAAAGGAGGAAGAAAAGAAAACGGACGATGATACAAAAGATCCGTCACAGTTTCAGCCAAGCCTGTGGCCATGGGATTCGGTGCGGAACAAATTACGCGATGCTTTAACTGAAGTTTGTGTCCTTTCCGATGTTCTCTCCATTGCAAAAGAGAAGCGATATTTAGTTCTAGATCCAGTGCCCCAAGATCCACAAGAAACGAAGCCAATGGTGCAGGTTTATGCCCGAAAAAAAGCCCTCAGTCAGGCGGCCAATGTCCTCTTAAACGGCGCTGAACGACTACGAAATTCGCACAGTGAGCAAAGAAACAATCGAAACGTTTCCGATTTCCACATTGAATTGTTGCGACTAAGGCAGAACTGGAGGCTGAAGAAAGTGTCCAACACGATTATTGGGGATTTAAGTTATCGCACCGCTGGTTCCAAATTTATGCACTCTGGAATGTTTGAGGTTACAAAAGCAGAAGAGGAGCCTGAGGAAGATCCAAACAGCAGTCCAAGTAGTGGACCCCAGCCACCTTGTCCTAAAACAAATTCTGCTTTAAGGGTGAATGTCCCCTCAGAGTTACAAGGTGTTGCTTATATAAAAGTGATTACCCAAAAAGACCAGGAAGATCTCTGTACAGCTACCGTGAATCTTATGGGCCACGGACCCAATATAACTCAACAGGTTGGAATTTGGCAGAAAACACTCGAATTCGCTCAGAATGTTCTCTTTTGTAAGGAGCTGTTCAATCAGCTCGCACGAGAGGCTGTGCAGCTGCAAGCCCCCATACCACACGTCGTCGTTGGGAACCAAATCAGAGCAACATTGCTCCCTGGAATCCAACTTATCATCTCACTGTGTCACTCAACCACATTTGACTCGAATCAGGCTGGGCCCATCAATGACCATGATCACGTACTGGAGCATTCATTGCATCAACTCTTGAGGGAAGTGCATCATAAGAACACACACCATCCGCTACCGCATCCAGCCAGTGGACCATTAGGACCCAGCAAGAAACGTATGCTTGCGGGCCCCACAGCGGCTGATCGGCACGAGCTGCTTGAGATGACAAAAACCCAAACACTTCTAGAGCAAATTATCGCACAGGCTCAGCACATTTTCATGAGGAAACGTACTCAGTACGTTCTTGATACCCTGGCCAGGGACGTTAAGGACCCTCAGATTGTGTCCCACTGGAATGCTATGAACAGCCCCACCATGTCCTGTGTGAAAATAAACATCGTTACCCACGGGTTAGTAACAACTTTTAAGGTATACATAAAATTATTAAGAGCCGTATTCACCAACTGAAATAATCCCCTATTACTTTGCTTCTGTTCTTTAACTCTAAATAAAGTTTGGTAAGTGATATCACTAAATTAAACCCCTTTAATAATCTTTGCTGGTGAATATGGCTTTATTTATGTAGCTTTCCCAGTTCGCTATAATTTCTAAGGCTCTATTTTATGAATGACTACTTTATTTTCGGGTTACCTACCCAAGGTTTCTTTACTTTTTTAACTTTGTCACAGACTAACACAGTTTTTATAATTTTGGGGTATCCCAATCTAAAGTAAGGACTCATTTTACACATTGTTGTTGTTATGAACCATTTTAGGCTTACCTAAAGATACAACAAATCAATTTATAGGTACGACGCTATCAACAGAACATCGCTGGTAATTCACGTTAAGGAGCGCTCCCTGAAGTGTATCTGCCGTGACGGCAGGGTAATGCACATGTCCTATGAGCCCCAGGAATTGCGCGATTTGATACTCTGTCAAATCAACCAGCACCAGATATCGTGTCTCTTAAATTTAGCGAAATGCATGGCATGGCAAGTGCTCTCCAATAGCAATCACCTCGGAATTGGATCAGTCGAACCGTTGGGCAATGCCAGCTCATGCTTATTGGCGTCACCCAATGGAGACCGCATGATTGCAGTTCAGATCAGATGTGATCCACAAATCGATGTTAAGGTTTTCATCGCGAGAAGCCCACGGCAAGATTTCTTCCCTAGTCCCCTTGTTCCGGAAAAGTTCTGGGAGCATCTAGGTGGACACTTTAAGGAGGTAAGAATTTGTTGATAAGGAGGAAACGAAGTATTTAAAAAAAAAGCCGTTTCAGGTACGCTTTGACAAAATGGAGGGAAAGAACTTCTTAAACAAAATGGAATTCCTTATGGCCAGCTTAACTAGCTCCTCATGACTTAACTTCCTGTAATACTTCATTTTATTTTATATAAATTATTTAATTGTAAACCCTAATTGAAGAGTTTTCATTCACCCTATCGTTTTCCTATATTTACCAATTGCACAAAGAACTTCAAACTTGACAAACGACGACTGAATCAATTACTTTTATCGATGTTCCAGATCGTTTTTTAGTCAATCGTATTCGCATGCGGCCTGCAAATTGCGATGTATATTTTTTTTGGCAATTAGCAAACGTTTAAAACATCTAAAAGTACAACTTTAAACAACATTTTTCAAATCTTTTAAACTACCCTTGGCTAGAAACAGCAGGTGCTAAATTGCAGGTCATTCTCACAATGTCGCAGAAAATTAAATTATAAACTGTGCGATAGTGTTATTCAATTCGTTTAGACTTAAGTGGAAGAAAAAAGAAAGGGGACAATTATTTTGACCTATCTCGAAACGACTTACACAACTCGCACATCAGTAAAATTATAAAAAACGAAACTGATCACGTTTCGTCTATTCTAGCTAAATTATAAGAAAAATACTTGATAACAAATTTTCCATGTTGACGGAACGGGTGATAAATTTTAGAATTTTACGAGCGCATGAAAAGTTAATAAAATGAAAATTTATTATTTATACACACAAATACATACCTCTAAAATGTCAAGGTGTTTAAACGCATCAACATCGTCTGCATTGTCTCAAAACCAATCAGAAAAATAATAGGCGATTAGTTTGTACTTAATACTCTTTATTTTCCTTAAATTAATAGACATACACTTTGTGGACGAACTCCATATTTACTTACAGACAGCATCTCCCAGAAATGGTATATTCTTAAAAAGTATAAATTGTGAGCCGTAGAAATCCTGGTCCGCCAGCGCACGCCCGCCCGCCCGGAGCAGACAGAGGTTAAGAATATAACAAGTCGCGTAGAACTAAGTCAAAATTTTTATTCGACCATGAAGCACACATCTCACATGAACACAGGCATAAAAGTTAGCAAGTAAATTTTTTTTTTTTTTTTTGTGGGCGAGGACAGAGCAGTGTTCCCGGCAATTTAGCGTTACAACAAAAGAAATGCTTTCAAAATAAAATTTGGTTGGGATTCGATGAAATCTCAATCGTTTGAAAATTGTCTTCTTATCCGAAATATTCTTAAAATAGGAAGAGATTAAAAGGGGTAAGTAAGCTAATGTGATTAAAATCTACCACGCCCACCAGCAGGCGACCTGGAGCGGAATCTGCCACCAGGACCGCCTCCGCTTCGACCGCCGCCTCCGTATGAAGAATTTCCGCCGTAGCTGCGACTGCCGTCCCGACCACCGCCAAATCCGCCGTCACGACCACCACCGCCGTAGCCACCACCTCCGCCGCTTCGACCACCACCGTAGCCATTGTCTTGGTTGTAACTTCTGCCGCCTCCGGGTGGACCGCCTCTTGAACGGAATCCGCCTCCGCCGCCGCTACTACCGTTACGAGGACCTCCGAACCCACCACTACTACCTGAACGGAATCCGCCACCACCGCCTCCTTGCCTGCCGCGCCCAAAGTCTCTGTCGCCGTCACGGAAGCGACCTCCGCCACCGCCGCCACCACCACCTCGACGGCTCTGTCTTGGTCGTCCTTTTGAGATTTCCACTCGGAGCTGCGAACCTAAGATCTCTGTACCATTCAAAATATCGCAGGCTTTTTCGGCCTCGTCGCGATTTTCAAATTCAACAAAAGCAAAACCAGGCGGGTTGAATGCAACCCAAACAGAGTTCAATTTACCATACTTGGTGAATTCTCCCTCAAGGTCTTCTTTCTTGACCTTGTCAGTCAAGTTGCCGACGTAGACACGGGTTCCGCGCTCACCCATGATAGCTTGTGTGTGTAAAGACCTTTTTACACTTTTCGATTATACACCGATGGAGTCCCACTTACTGTAGTCGACGGTTGATACGATGTGCGATTGATAATGAGTCTTCGTAGATGGCCCTTTAAGCGATCGTTAACGACGTCGAAGTGCGCTGTGCTGTGCCGAAGAGGTCGAAGTTTTTTAGGACGACGACGTCGACGAAGCTGATGTTCGTTGCAATGTTAGACTGTGAAATGTTTTGCAAATGTTTCTAATCAAGAAGACGCTTCAAATGTTCTAAGGTAAAGGTATTGCTCAAACTTTTTTTTTTTTTTTTTTTTATTATAATTTTCGAAGGAAACTTGTGTGATCATAATAATTGCCAGGTCGATGTGCGTCGGTACGTTTAAGATGTTAAACCGATCGTCGATGCGTTAATACTGTTCGAAATTGAGAATCTTTGCGAGGTACCAATAAACCCCCGGAATAATTTGAATTGATCTAATCGGAGGGAGGAAGTACTAATTTCATAATTTAGCACAAAAATTCGTACCTAAAAATTTTGCGGAGACAAAATATCCAAGAACTTAACTACGCACAATACTTGTAATAATAACCTTGATATTTTCAAACATATATTTGTTTAATTTCATCATTGCGCTGATATAAAGTAAACCTAAAATCTATAAATTTACGGGACCTTTATAATTTTGAGAACTGTACACAAGTAAAGCAACAAATTGGCGGTGATACAGCAACATGGAATAGAGGGAAAATAGCCCAAATTCAATACTGAAAAAGTTTAACCAGTCTAAGCCTCATTCGTAAATTTGTGCTAAAAGCTGAATAAACACTGAATCAAATAGGAAAAGCAACTCGTTTATACTTTGCTGATTCTATTTTAACTTCAGATACTTAACTGGCTGATTTATAGCTAAATGATTGGATATCTTATCTGAGGCACAACTGTATTGAATTAGCCTTTCCAACCCTAAAAATATCCCAGGTAAAAGAAAAAAAAAATTACATCGCACGAAAATCAATTTTTCTACAAATAAGGCCGGGAAAGTAATTTCTAATCGGCGCGACAGCAAATTTTTTTTTATAGGACTGACTTTTGCTTCTGAAGGGGAAACGATAAAAACAGTAAAAAAAAATTTTCAAAACGGCAACAAAGAAAATTAATTTCCAAAACATCCATAGAACTTTTTGTAATTTATTTTTTATTTAAAAAAAAAAAATATAGTCATAGTCGTTCCTTTTATTTCTCTGTGTAAGTTAACTTCACGGAACCTCAGGTAGCTTAGTTGTTAGCGCGCTAGTCCACCGTTCCAGAGGATGTGGGTTCGAAGTGGTAGCACTGTGAGCCTAACAAAAATGGCCTAAGCTTTCTAGGCAACCACACCAACCTAATCTAAATTAGGAGGTTCACATTTGTAAATTTTGAAATATAACCAACTTCACAGATTGGCAGAAATCGCAGTCTCCAATAAATCGAAAGCAGAATGTATATCGGCAATTCTAGCGATCGTTTATATCAATTTTGTTCACTAATTCATTGAAAAATAAATAAATAAATTAAAACTTGTTGGCTTCCCTAAATTGCTTTAATGCGGCACACCACTGCAAACTTTACGAAGAATCAGCAAGATACGAAGTACATTAGCATCACTGTAAATTCTCATCGACCCCCCAAAAGCCGACAAAATTCACCCACCTGTGGTCCAATGAATGCTGTTTATTAACTGCCCCAAAATAAACTAAAATTTGCAATTTTAAATGGTATTAGTCGATGCGATTGTTAAGCATGCGTACATATTTTATCGACTCATATGCTTGCAATTCCCAGTGGGTATTTGTTGACTTCGGTAATTGGCTGAAGGTTTTCTTAATGCTTCTGGGATTTATCGATTTTTCGAAGTACATGTGTGCATAAAGCGATGCCTGAAATTGTTTCCTAAGCGATGTTGTGTGCGAAAAGCGAATCCAGAGTTCCTATGCGAGAATGGCATAAGCGTGGAGAAAGATAATTTATAATTGGTTGATAAGAGCTTTTGGCTGCGTTAACTTTAGGTAATTTTTCTTTTTTTTTTCTAAAAAACGTGGCGATCCCCAACGTGAAATTTTGAAGAACCATAAATGAAAATGTTTGGGGGAGAGTAGGCAGAAGAGTTTCGTCGCGCAATTTTTAAATTGACGTGGGCTTTTAAATAGCAGCGTTATCTGAAGAATTGGGTACCTCATGGCGAAATTTTTCTCAATTGCGTCGCATTAAAAATCGCTGAATATTGAAATAAACTTCTCCTCACCGGCAAAGTCCTGGCCCCCCACATCGATCGCGTTCGCAGAAGCCCCCAAAATCGCAGAGCGTCGTGGCAAATGTTATGTATCACACAAAAAGAAGAAATGCCCATGCTTTGAACAAAAATTCAAAATCCAAGAAAATGCAAGTTAATCTCGTGTTTGTGACTTGTTGTATTCCATTATTATTTCTTTTACTTTGAATCGATTCACCCAAGCGGGAAAACCGGTCGCGATTTTTATAATTTAACTTTAGAGCGGTGGCCGTCGTGCAATGACCCATTTCAATGTATTTGTACAGGCAAGGCGAAGCGAAATTTTCGAAAGTTCACAAAATGGCGTCGCTTGGCTTGTTAATGTTCAGTATATTTTTTTTTTCTTATTTGTTGGACATGTATGCAAAATGCCGGCGAATTTGAGTTGCGGTGACTGCGCTAAAATCGAGAACGCGAGCCAAAATGAATTCTGATGACTTTTTATTATTTATTTATTTTTCGTTCGTGTATCCAAAATAACAAGGCACAGGCACTTCGATAACAATTATATATATAAATATTTTTGGCTTATTTGTGTGGTTGAGTTAAAAAACGAAGGAAAACGTCGAAAATTACGTCGTAATTTTTTCCGTTTTTCTGGTATATTTGTTTTGCTTTTAAATTGTAATATGTTACCGTTGGGCCAAAATTTGGCACGAAAGATGCGTTTTTCGATGCACTTCGAAGATTAAAAAACACAAAAATATTTCCTTGGGTAAAAAAATCAACACTGAACTCTGATTAAGCCATCTACAAAACACAACCGCGAGCTCCAAACGACGAGAAAAGAGTGAAGCAATGGCTGCCAAAAAGTTTCTCGCCTCGATGCTCCTTGTTCGTGGTCCAATTCCATTAACCGGTCAGGAAGTAGGAACGATATATTCCGTTCAAAATTGAGACTTTCGTTCTATGCAGTTGGTAATAGAATGAGATGGTGCATTTTTAAGTTGGCTATGTATTTAATTCAACAGGTAAACTGAGTCGCAGATTTAATTCACTTGCCAACAAAGTTGAATTTTTCTTTTGTAACTTGAAAATGTATACCCGAATTGAAGAAGAAAAGGAAAAGTGTTCTAATCAAAGAATTCAGGTACGGATAGTTTTATTCCACCACATCTGAAAATCGATACAATTTTAGCTTAAAACCCAAACCTCTTAGAGAAAATTTCCAATTAAAAATTCTCGCTAATAATTGCAGAATTACGGACTAAATAGCAAATAATTAAATTTTTACGAACCGATTCTTGTTATGCTAAGCTCAAATTTTAGGCAAAAGTGCCCCGAACACAAATTAACTGGAGACAGGTGCGACTGGGGTAAATCTAAAAATCATTGTTTCTATCTTAGTCTGATCTTCATATTTTGTATTATGTCAACATAAATTAAAAGTTTTTTGCAGCTAACTGTTGGTCCTAGTTAAACTACTACAAAAGGTGATCTGGTGGTAACTATTCCTGAGAATTTGCGGATTATTTTTAATGCGTTTCCTGCTGAGAATTTTTAATTAAACTTTCGTGTAAAAATGCATTTAGTAAGAGAGAGATTGCTGGGAACGTGTTAATCATGCCGTTGCGAGTGATAGGTGAAAATAGCTAGGGGAGAAGGAATGAATGCTCTGAAAAAACGCCTAAACAGAATACTTTTCTTGCTTCTAGGAAAATATATTTTAATATTTAGATCATTCGTTTTCTCTGGCATTTCCTAGATGACTGCAAAGCGGATCGTAGTGGCCCCATTTCTTAGTTTAAAAATTGAAAAATACTAATTATTTCGGTTTTATATTTTACGAATGCGCTTTGTTTTTCTTTTTGATTAAACGAATAATAACCGATCTATTTTTATGTACTATCAGTATATGCAGACGATCTAAATGTGATATGATTTCATTATTGTTGAGCATTGTCGGAACCAAGTAAAAACTAAACTTTATTTTTCTATCTGCATATCAATTTTAGGGATCAGAACTCACAATTAATCATCATATATAGTAAATCATTCGATGATGGCTCATTTCATCTAAAAATAGTACGATGAAAGTAAGTCTACAAAAAATTATAAAATCCTAAAACTCGTCGACGAATATTTACGTATAATTAAAGAGGTATAGAAACAGAGGTGTCATTTTCTATTGTTTTTTTTTTTCATTAAAGTAATGCCATTTGTAAGTTTATTTTTTGAAAACATTAAATTCGCATATCTCCTAATTGAACGAGCTGATTACGATGAAATATAAATTAAATGTTACTTGAAGTTGAGCTATATGTTTTTCAAAAGAGTTCGTTTGAAATGGGCCAGTAGTTTTTACGTGATGTACAAACAAACATACAAACAGACAAAAATTATATGTATAAATTATTTTAATGCATTCTATCATCATGGAGAATACTTTATCCTTTCAACAATCCAATCAAAGGTCAATATGCCTTTTATTATTTGTTAAGCGAAATTTACAAAAGTAGAGGTTGCTTACTTTATTTCTATACCTCTCAATTTAGGATGTAATTCAAAATAAGAATTATTTAATATGATGTGACTCTTAATAAAAGCACCAAAATATTTAAATAAATTTATTGCTTTATTTTCGTTTTTAATATCTCAGTTTTATTTGCGTCTTGTACCAAATTCGAAATAAAAATGTATTTATCAATAAACTAGGCATACAGAAATAGTGGAAAAGATATGAATGTGAATCATTTCCATTTGTGGAGTATTTCGTGGTATATGTTCAAGACTAAATAGCAATAGGGGATAAATAAATATTTACAGCTATTCAAATATTCAAACTGGCTTAGGAAAAAATAGTCTTAACAATAAATTCAGACGAAACTTTTTAAAAGCGTCCTCGACCACTGGCTGGTGATCGCGATCGAAATCTGCCGCTGGGACCTCCTCCAGCTGCTCTGGATCCATAGCGGCCACCACCACCACCTTCGCGGGCACCCCCGAAATTACCATCGCGATTAGCATAACCGCCCGGGTGAGTACCACCTCCACCACCGTTACCACCGTTAAACCCGTTGTTTTGGTCAAATCCACGACCTCCGCGTCCCCCTCTTAAACGGAATCCACCACTAACACCATTATTGCGTGGTCCATTAAAACCGCCACTACTGCCGCCGGATCGAAATCCTTGTCTATTATTTCGGAAACCACCACCTGCACCGCGTCCCCCACCACCGCCCCGAAAGCGACGATTGGGGCCACCGCGACCTTGTTTGGGGCGGCCCTTCGATATCTCAACGCGGAGCTTTGACCCTAGAATTTCAGTTCCATTAAGGATATCGCAAGCCCTTTCCGCTTCGTCGTGGTTTTCGAACTCAACAAAAGCGAAACCGGGCGGATTAAAAGCCACCCAAACTGAGTTTAACTTGCCGTACTTTGTAAATTCCCCCTCCAAGTCCTCCTTCTTAACCTTATCACTCAAGTTACCTACGTAGACGCGTGTCCCTCGCATATTCTCACCCATTTTAAAATCAAGACGTTCCTGGAATCTAGGGCTAGGGCGCGTCGGCGAAATTCACAGACCTCTGACACTCAAATCGAAGAATCGCCAAGGGCAGCTCTATTGTCTGTCGGAGTGTCTTCGAACTTTCTGAAGAAGTGCCTTGCCTTGCCTTTTTGTTTTACTCCCTTCTCACTAGCATTTTTAGCATCTTTCGAAGAATACGTAGATTTTGCAGACTTCGCAGATTTCGTAGATTTCGCAGACTTCACAGAATTCCTATATTTTGTAGATTTCGAAGAATTCGTAGATGCAGCCACAATCAAATGTTTCTCGAAGTTCTTCGTCGATTAATCGATCGATCAGCGATGCGCAGATTTACTGTGGAATGTTTTGATAATATGCGTAATCAAGATTTGCTGTATGACTTTGTCATAGTTTTTGTTTTACTAAAAATGCTTGAAAATCGAAATCGAATTCAAAAAGAGCTACGATTAAAAATGTGGGGTGTTGTTGTTCGAAGGGTAGTTGGCTTGAATATAAAATGCTGTGTGCGATTGAAGAAAAGATGAATGGAGGAGAGCAGGAAAAATTTTAAGGAAATAGAAAAAACTTGATATATGTAATCAGGTGTGTATAATGCAAATAAATTTATATAAAAATAGTAAATAAAAAGAAAGTTTCTAATTGGATATTTGCTTATTAGAAACAGGTAGTGTTTAAGTTAGGAAGACAGGAAACTAACCGATTTCAACGAAGTTTTGCAAAAGCCGTTTGGCCTTAATATCTTGCTGGCCGTCATATACCCAAAAATATGGGGTTCGCTACTATCGCTATTTGCGAAGAGAGACAGAATCAAATATTTAGTAGTGATGGCGTGGTTTACTTTTTACGTAAAATATGTAGAATTACTCTATTAAAAAATCACTTTTACGCTATACTGAGGATTTTATCACTATTGAAAAAAGATTTAATGCAGCAAAAATAAACCTTTTGTATAGTAAATGATGAATATGCTAAGTCTAAATGTATTTTTAAATGCGAATTATAAATGTTAGTTGGTCTGCGACGATATTTTACAGTGTACATAAAAATTAGGACTCACTTTATAAAACTTATCATAAATAAGTGGATATTTTCCAAGCTCATTATTAACAAATTTCATTTAAAGCATTTCTTTAAAATGAATTCCTAAATACAAATATTCTTGAAAAGAGAGCAAGTTCATCGATTTCTACAAAGCAAATTCCAGTCAAAAACCCTAACAAACCAAAGGCAAGAAACGTAAACAACATAAATAAACTGGACACAGGGTAGGCAGAATGGAGTATGAATGATGTTGGGGGAAAAAGCAGTTAATCGATTGGGAGATTAAATTCGCTCCGAAGAGCAAATCAACGACTAAATCATGCATTCGTTAAATTCTAAGCAGATATGCACTTTGGCTGCGTGATTGTGACTTGTTTTCGGAATTTCACATCATGTCCTTCTTCGAACACAAAATTATGAATTAAATTAATGTAGGCTTCGAGAAACGAGTTATATTTTTTGGTTTTTGTCGAAAAGGGCTATTTAATGCATAATTGTTAGCGAGAGACATTGAAAAAATAAATAAATAAATGGCGGCTATTCGAGGGGAGAAGGCTCACTGGTTTCATCGATTTATTTCGTGCACTCTTTAGAAAATAACTTTGTTTTGAATTGAATAACGTGCGAATCGCCGGATTAATATAGTGCGAACGAAAAATATTCGTGATAAATCTCTAAATATATTTTTTTCTTTTTTTTTTAGGAACAAGGCACAGGCACTCTGAAGTGTGAACTTTTCAAATCAAAATAATTACATGTCGGAAAAACGAAAACGCTGACTTCTGGGTGATTATTTAAATTCTTTACCGTCGTAAGCAAGTAAGCTTTTAGAAATTTATTCGCCACCGGTTGTTGTCGCAAAAAGTCAAAAATCTTTCAAAATACTGTTCACTTTCTTATCATTTTAAGACTTTTTTGTTTTATTTTATGTCGAAGAGGATGCACTCACAACGTCGTAGCACCAAGTCCAAAACGCTTCTGAAATTCTGAATAAATTCTCTTCTGTTGGGGAATATCTCCTCAATCTGGGCAGCCGCACGAAAAATTTCTGTTCCATAATCAGTTGTGCAATTAAATTTGAACGTAAAAATTAAATGAGAATGGGCGTAGTATTTTCGTGATCAGTTAAATAATAGGGGAGCAATTAGAAATTGGAAAAGAAAGTTCGTTTTAGAATGAAAATCTGACTACGACCAAAAAAAGCAGAAAAGATAGAAAATTAAGACTTGCGAATTGATACTAAACATGATAATTTCATTTTTAATTTAAGTTATTTGCAGGCTTTAATTAAATTGGGAGAAATAAAGTATAAAAATACATAAATTATATATTCTTGGAATGTGCTCATTAAGACTTTTCATTTAATACAAAACAAGATAGATTTATTTTAAATTTAGTCGCTGCGATTATGAAATTTTTGTTGAACGAATTTTTTAAATAGGACGATCAGTCTCAAAATATTTGATCTGCGAGCTTCAGAAGAGTAGTAGTAGTAGTAGTAGTAGTAGTAGTAGAGAAAAACATAAAAATATATACATAGGTTCTATTACGCTAGTACTTAGTGGTCGCCTTTTAAAGCCAATAAATATTGTAGTTTAAAATCCATTTACGTTTGCATTACATTTTCAATAACTCCAGTTTTAATAATAAACTTTAAATTTTTTTTTCAAAGCCTTCATTTTATAGGGCATTGAAGTAGACTAATGCAACATACATGTTTACCTGTTTCAAAGTTGTGAGACCATTTAAGCGAGCAGTTTATGATTGTAATATGCTGCACGCAATTATTTTAGTTCATGCACTCCCCTTAAATTGTTTCTTGTATGCAGACTTAATTACAATTACAGGAAAATTCAATTCACTGGCTTTGCTTTAAAATCAGGGAAGCGTAATAAAAAAATACCCCAACCATATTAATATTCCAGGAAGTAGGCACCTTTAATGAATTCCATCAGTGCTTTATAGCTCCTTCTTAATTTTCTTCAAAAACCCAGAAAAGAAAAACACACAAGGAACAGTTATTTAAAAAAAGGTAACTCAAGTACATGCCTAAGTCCCTCATAAAATAGGCCACAAAAAAGTATATCCTCTCATTAAAGATTATTGACCCTGCTCAGCTTGACCACGGAGGCGTTTTTCTTACCGAAAGCACTTAAAAAGGTGAGAACACAATAGGTAAAAAGTTCGGTGATGCAGCACGAATGTTAAACGCATTCGGTGTTAGGGCCCTTACGGGTCATCTGAGGTCACGCTGCGGTTCCTCGTGATCACTCTAATCGGTCATTGGCCGCTAAACTAACGAGGCCCAGTATTTTCGGGATCTGTTTACCCAATATGCCCGTTTTTACGAAGGTGGTCTATGAATTCGAAGGGATTGTTGACTGCCGCAGCATACCTCTTGGAGTAAGACGGAGCAGCACCCCGGACTCGTATTTGCATACGGCATGTAACGCGCTAACGAAGGGTGATGGATAAAAGTGTACCTTTCCGCCTTCGTAATCATATTTCAATTTTATTGATTTCTTTCCCCCGCATTTGTGGAGGGAGAAGTGCGTTCATATTATTCGTCGTTTTGTTTTTTTTTTTAGGGAAGGATTACGTGTTGTGCTCAGGGGAGTGAACAAATAATTTTATTAAATC
Organism: Philonicus albiceps; assembly: GCA_963969385.1. NCBI lineage: Eukaryota > Metazoa > Arthropoda > Insecta > Diptera > Asilidae > Philonicus > Philonicus albiceps. The sequence continues at coordinate 31,260,102 of OZ017775.1, forward strand.
ATGTGGTGTGATTAATTACTCAATGATGACTGCCATATTTTGTTAAATGGAGCTCATTTCTGGTCACCATGATAAACAAAAAACATTGAAATATTAATCGATGCTTTTGAAATTAAAATCTTGCTTGATTTTATGGAGGTAATAATGTGATATATCACTTAAACCTACTCTACTTTTACACTAAAAGCTTATGTAAATTTTGCGCAAAACCTCTTCCTCTGAGCATTGTAACTTAAATTTAGATTGGTCGGCTTAAGACTAAAATGAGCGAAAATATCGCAAAGCAATTCACTTCTCGTCTAATAGAATTTGAAAATATGAACGTTGATTAATTGGGTATGATGTTTGAATTCCGTATTAGGACTTTTCAGTAAACATTTATTTGCAGAGATAACAAAATTAAATCATTAGATTTAGTTGGGAAATTTATTTCACAGAGTTGTATGGCTTGAATTATACAAATAAATGTCTAAATTTGAGTAACGATTTGTGCAGGTTCTTAGTCCTTAGTAGAATTTAAATTTTATTGATTTGTATTTTAATTCTTACGTCCATTTAATAATTTCATATTTTTTTACACAACTTGCAACCTTTTTAATTCTTTTCGTTATCAGGAGAAATCTAAACAAAACATGTATTTCTGACTACTTTAAATAATTGTATAAAATTTTAAATATTTTATTATAATTACACATCTGTAAGAAATTTGGAGGATGGCAAGTTATTAATAGTTGAATTCTTTTGATTAGGGTATTTCTCGAGATTTTAAACTTTGAAATTATGATATAAACCTTTACCAAGAATTAAAATGTTTATAAGCTTTTAAAAAATTCTTGATTTTTTTTATAAAGTATCGAATTTCTATTGGATCATCCTATAATGCATGTTCTGAATCCATCATTGTGTTGAGAAGTGATTATGAGTCATAAATACGACAAGTCTCGTTTTCATTTATGTTATTTTAGTAAGGAAAATCTTATTTAGAAATAGTGTCTAAGGAAAACTGCTCTGATACTCAGGATTTTGTTTTCCTTTTTTGAATTAAGGTACCTTTAAACGACTAAAATTTTCCCCTGTGCGTGTCGAATGCCCTTTTAAATTATTCGCTGTGGCATAATTAAAAAACTCTGAGCATTAAGTCTCCCTCTAAAGGAACTAACAAGTCACAACAAAAGTTTTTTCGAGGAGCGTCCGTTTTTATTCAAATCGGACTGTGGCCAGTATTAAGAGCGTTTCTGAACCGCTTTGTTTACTACAATTATCGATACCCCCACTGTCTCCCCACACGTGAATTGGCTGTTTTACCTGGCGGGAGATAGGTTCGCGGCTGTTGTAAGCGTATGCTTGACGGTTGCACACAATAAACCCACCGAGCGAAACACGTTACCCTCAGCACGCAATCATTGTTCTTACCTGTAAAGGTGGACGGATTGCACTTTCGGAGAGCGAAATTCACCTACAACTACCTGATCGCTGGTGGAACTTATGCGCCAGTATTAATTCAATTTTAATGTAAAAAAAATATTAGCGAGACACGATATACCGCAGACCATCGAGGTATCGATATTTCGGTAGGCTCGCGGGCTAAGGTATCTCTTTGTGTTCGACGCTGGTTCTCAGTCTCTAGTGTTTGTCCAGTCGAAGAGTTAACCACGTAACGTAAGATCTCGCAGGTGATAGAATGGCCGCGCCTATAAGTTCCGTTTAAAGTAGTTTTCGGTTGGTTTTAGGCCATTTTAATCGGTTTTAAGTTAAAATTTTGCAAAATATATCATTTCTGTATAAAGTTTGAATAGTTCAAAATTGATTTTGGTTCCAGATATCCATAAAAATTCCGATTAGTGAATGTGGTGAAAGAGTGCAGTTTGGGAGGTAATGTGTCCCCCCTCTGTGAAGCAGACTAGTTGCTAGTTACCTGTTTCTAGTCTGCGAACTGTGATTAAAGATGAAAAGTGCTTCTTTATTGTGTTGAGTGTCGCAACTATTGCCCGAGTTCCCAATTTCGTTAAAATATCTGCATAATTCCCATAATATAAAATTCCAAGAGTCAATAGCTTTTTATGTTGTTGTTTTTAGTTTCCCTCCATACAGGGGTATGTGTGCTCGCGATATGGCTTCTTTTTTGTGTATGTATGTTAAAAACGGTGTTGCGTTTTGCAATGTTCTCCTTCGGAATTTAACGTTATTTTTTTTGAGTTTTTAAGGATCTTGTGTAGTAAAAGGAATCATAATTAACGACATCCGGGCAGTTTATGTTAAACTTAATACAGACAGAAGCCTTATAGTCATAACGAGTATTTTTTTGTAATTTAAAAACTGGTATTTTGCACGCATCACTTCTCTTAACTCCCCCATGAATTATAGTCTTATTGTTCCGCACAGTAATCGTATACTGATTGCTTCATTAAGTGATAATTAGGTGAAAAATATGGGAATTTTCAGAAGACGTCTCACTCTCGTTTTAAAGTAATTCCGAAATACAAATGACGAATAACCACAAAATCAATTCTGTAAGATACAACTATCGAATGACCGTACGGCGAGACAAGGTAGAATGACAAAACTAATTTGAAACGAGTTAGTTGCATAATTTTACTGTGCATAATGCAGTTATGCTATGTATGCCATATGCAAAAGTATAGTAGAAAACTGCATTCGTATTTAGTTAAAGGTAGGATAGTAGTAAATGATTACGTAGGTAGTTTTGTTCCGCTTATCCCAAGCATAAACTAAAGGAACTGGTTTTAAAATGAGAGACTTATTATAAGAGATATTTTTGAAGTGGAATATAAAATGATATTTATATTTAGGGGTATAGTTCGTAAAATTAATATACAATATATTTTTTCAAATTTATCAAACCAACTTATTTAAGACCACTTTCTGAAATTTACGACATATTAAGATCCTTTGCACTTTAAGGTTTAACGAATTAAAGAAGTTAAAAGGGGACTCATACTACTTTAAAAGCCTACGCGTATATACAAATTTTGTTTTAAGAAATTCTTTATACAAATTTTGAGTTTAAATCTACATGAACAGAGCTCCAGCCTTCAGACTACTTTTAAAGTTCAGTTGATTTAGAGCAAGAGTCAAAAAGTCACAGAAATTGGTAAAATTCTCAATAGAATAGCTGATTCTAAGTTACTAAAACAAAGGTTCATTATCATTTAATATTTTGTGCCGATTCTTTTGGCTTTTATGACGACCTGAATTCTGCGAGGCATTGAAATTATTAAATGCACAGTCGCAGTATTATAGATAAAATCCCTGATTTACTAAACACTCAATGGTCTCTATAGCTGTGTGTTTCGGATTGTAATCTTGTTGAATTCAATTTAATTCACCCTTTTTTTGTAAACTACCAAAGGGAATAGTTTTCTGGCCATTGAAACCTATTCAAATACTTAATTTTGATCTCATCTCATTCCCTAATCCACAGTGTTGAAATTCTTACAGCATTTAGTGATATTTAACTAGTTTAATCGAAAAAAAGCTACAGCATTACAAACTTAAATTAATTTTAACACTAGAACTACCAAAACCAGTCAATTTGACTGATACTCAATTCCTTCCTTCATTTAATTGTACAATTTTTGTAATTCTCTTCTGATTTATGCCAAAGTTTAATGGAATTGAGAATTACGACATATTCAAAAACCTTTTTCCATTAATAATTATTTATTCAAATTTGAAAACGTATTAAATTAAAGGTGCAGGAAGTTGTTAAGATTACAGACTTTCGCGCCGGTAGTTCTAGTGTTAAAGTTACACATTATCACCTTTTAAGTTAATTCAAAAATAGTTTGGCTTTTTAATATAAAACAAAACTACTTCTGTTTGTCTTGCTCATTAAATCAACTAGCTAGAGCTGATATTTAATATGTAATAAGAGGAATTTTAATGTAATGCTAATAGTAAATTTCATATCTTCATGATTTATCGATTATTAAATTAATTTTATAACTACGCTAATGTGTGATCATTGCACTTCCAAATACCGTCCTCAGACATTATTAAAAAATATGAGTGGCCGTAAAAAATTCAGATCAGAGAAAAGCAGACCTTACCTCAAACTATGTTCAGAAAAATTGTTTCTATACACGTCCCATTTGTGCGATGGTCGTTTTTAAAATAACAATTGAATTTTTTCTTCACCAGAGAAAAGCACAAAAATGAGTCATCAAGCTAATTGAGTTGCACCCTAAAGAAAATTGTGAAATTAGCCAAAATGTGGCCACTGGCACACAATAGACGAGCACCCAATAATTGGAAGCCCAAAATTGGAGAAAGTTGCTCTTTCCATGGAATTACTTAAGTAGGTACTATCAATTTGCTATCTCAACTAGAATTTCTCTATCGAGTTTGACTATCTGGCTTGGCATCAGAGTTGGCGGCAGCGATTTAGTTTACAAAGAAAACCTTTGAGGGAACAAATAAATGATTGATGCTAATGTGCCTTCTAAAAACGCTGCATTTCTCTACAAATGGTTGATGCAGATGCAATCTGTCTGAGAAACTGGGAATGCCTGCATAAATTATAGAGATCTTGTGTGATTCCGCATGAACTAGATTAAGATTGTGGTGGGAAAATTTTTATGAGGAAGTATCATATACAGGGGATCTCAATTGTTGCTCAAAACACCTATCAGGTAACTGCAACTGCAATCGAAAGTAAGAATCCCCCGTACCGTGTCAGCACTCTAGTGACTCATACCGGGCATGTAATGAAAGTAATTCCACAGCAACTTTAATTTTTCTCTTTGCATAATTAGCGTCTTTATTTCATTTAAAAAAGAAAAAATATAAAAATATTTATTGTTCGCTTGCAGTGGTCATCGAGGAGTCTTGGCGACGTTACTTAATAATCGCGGTTGCCTGAGTCAGCGAATCGAGCGCACTCAGTCACTTCATTGACGGCAGATACGTTTCGAGTTGTGTCGTTTCAATTTTCCATAATCGAATTAATCACTTGACCCTGGAGCTCTGGCATTTTTCATCGGGCCCCTCTGGTAAGCCCCCCCACTCCTAGAGAACGGAACATTTTCTAAAGATCTGATCCAAGCTTGAGGTGGGCTTGGGTAGGAGGCTATGAAAAATGCAACTCGGAGCCTGGGTGTGCAAACGTGATAATTTCAACTACATTCCCATGTGGGGCCGTAAGAGGGTCAGGAACTAGACACACGTTACAGATGATACGAGTATCGGTGCACTTTACAAATGGCGAAGGTGGAAATTGTAATCACCCAGCCAGGGAGAATGTAGGTCATCACCGTTGCCGTGATGCAATTCGCTTTAAAGGCTCTTCTTAGTGCGGCGGATCTAGATTCTAGATTAGATCTATGATATTTCGCTGCGCCTTTTTTTGATTGGCCTTTGTTTAAAATGCCAGTGTGGGAGATAGTTGCTTTTCGAGCGAGTTTTTCAGTGTAAGAGGGCAGGCAAGTGATGAGTTCTTTTTAATTTCTTGTATTTCCTGCTTTTAACTCTTTTTTTAAGTTAATGTTTATTCAATTCAATTTAATTCATTTTAATGATAAGTAAAGATTACTCTCTGTTCGCACTTGACCAGTTTTAATTTTTCGATTTATGATGCTTCAAAGTCATTGCATTCTGTGACTCAACAGGTGCATTAAAAATTGTCCAGGTATAAAAATAACACTGGAAATTTTGAAAGGCAGTTGGTAAATGATCGGAAAGTGGACTGAATCAGTAAACAAGAGAGATGAGATTTTATAGACTAGCTATAGCTTGAAAATTTTTAAGTCTAAAAGTTAAAGAATTTCCTGTTTTCCGACTGTAAAATATTTATGAAATTGCACAGGAAAATAACCTTACCCTTGTATAAAATTCCAAAATTTGGAACCTAAGACAGGTGGAGACGGTGCAGTCTAAATACGCGAAGAGATCTAAGTTTTTGGCAGTGCTGTTCATGAAAGCCTATTTTGGTAACTTTACAAATAAGCTTTCTGGGTGCTCATTTTTCTTATTATAATTTAGGACGTTATTCTGTACACTAATTCAAATCGAAATAAATTAAAAACAAAAAATATATCCATTGCGAAGCAATAGTATTCATCATTTTATTTTATATTTAACTAGTAATTTTATAGTTAGATATTTCAAACTGACACTAATTAATAGAAAAAGTTTCTAGGCTGCAGGTAAATAAATGAAAGTAAAAAAGAAGTAAATGCTTAATTTCCTTCGATAATATCGAAATGCGACAAGATTTTCCGTTAAATTCGTATAACGAGTCTATCTAAAACTCGACTAAAAGAGAAAAAATAACAATAAACTTGCTCTTGTTGTCAACATAACCCGAAAGAAGTATCGTTTCAAGTCAGTGAGCACAAAAAATCGTGACAAAGAAGTTCACGGCGGCTGCCAAAGATCTTCGAAATCCATTGCATTTTAAACCGCGCGTTCACAGTTACCCAGAATTCTTCAGGCCAGAGTCCTCTCAGAAAGTTAACATTTATCAGAAACAATGACTTTTTCTTCTCTAGCTTACTTGCTCTTGTTGTATCAAGATCAAGATGCTTTTGCTTGACTGAACCACACCGGTGAAAAGAAAATCCAAAGAAACTGGTTAATATAGTGAAATAAAAAAAAAACAAACCTGTCGACCGACGTCATCAATACAAAACATCGGCGTCAGGGCTGTTTGCGTGTTCATCTCACGATCAGGAGATGATCTTACCTTAAACGCTGTTGAGTACCTGCGCACCCATACGAGCTTTTTGGTGTACAGTTTTTGTGTAAGAAAATGGAAACTTGTTTGTTGTATTATTGTCTTATCTTTGGCTATCAGAGCATGATATCATTTTCACTATCTTCGCAGTAGTGGACCTTACTTTCAGTGTTGGCAGCTTATTTTTGCAAACGATCTATCAAGGTAGACTGAATATACACACCTAAGGTGCATTTTTTCAGAATTACTATTTGACCTTACCGAAAGCAAAAGAATACATCTTAAACTAGTTTACCTTGCACTTAATACTTTACCAATAAGTTTTAAAGGACATTGTCTTCCAATTGAATTATTATTTTACTATATTTTTGGATTAAATGATCACTAAAGCAATACTAGCTAAATACTACTCTGATGTTGCTTAACTTCTATATTACTCTATGTGGTCATAGTAAAACTATTCGAAAATTAAGTAATACAGACGAGTAATGTTAAATTTGATAGAATATCTAAGTAGGAAATGAAATTTCTTAACACTAAAACTAATCAAGACTAGAATGTCTTAGAAGTTCTAAAGTAGGTTCAACAATTAAATTAAATCAATCAGCCTTCGTAAATTAATATAAAAGATATCTGGGATGGGCTCAATCTTAGTATTAAAGTACTTTACACGAAAATCATATCATACAAAAGATAATTTTTGAGTTTAAGTTAAGTATTAACCAACTGCTCTTAGTGCATGTGTTATTTTCAGTTATAAAGCCACTAAGAGGAATTATATTTAGCTTTTTATTTTAATTTAAAATAAATTCAGGTGAGACCAGCGGTTAGGATGCAACTTCGATTCTACTTCGAAAAGATATATTATAATTTACTATAGCAGAGTAAACATAAAAACGGATATCTTTTAAAAACGAGTGTGAATTAAATAATGGCAAAAAAACCAATGTTTGTTGTTAACTAAATTCGCTTATGGAATCAACTAACTCCATACGCTTTTTGACTGTATGTTGATTTGTTCGATATCAATATAACAAAGTATCTCATACCCTACATATTAAATTAGGAAACAAATTAAGGTTCGTTTCAGTCTACCTCATAAAAATTTCCCTCTATTCAAAATCGAGTTATGCTATCAGCACCGGGTAAACTAACATTTCCTTACAAAAGAAGCTTCGTTCGTGCAATGTCTTTTTGAAGCTCCGTAAAAATTGCTTTCTGCTTTCTGCAGCCACCACCCACCCGTCAGGAGAGCGCCTCATCACCTCACGTTTGGGGCTCGGACGCGAAGTGCCCCACTTTGAATTGAACCGCTCGAAGCTGGAGGCGCGCTGTCAGGCTAGTCAACTTGTAACCGTCGAAATGTTCGTTAGTCCACGATGAGGTCATTGGCGCATTCCCATAAGAAGTAAAACGTGTTTCTTGGACTTATGCAGATACTTCCACGGAAATGGGAAATGTCGCGTAGCGAGTGAATCACTTTTTTTTGTTATTTTCTTCATAATTTTAATTCAAGTTTGGCGAGATTTTTACCTGAATCGGACGTTTGGAAGTTTAGTTTTATTTTGTTTGTGAAAAAAAAAGCTATTTATTAATAGAAAGTGCTACTGCTGTCTCGCTGCTGGAATTAAATGACGGAAAATGACCTGAAGTAAATTTAATTTACAAGTTATGATCAATAAATATAGTGAAAATGCGCAAATTAAAATATATTAAGTGTAACAAACGAATTTTGCATTTTTTGGTGGGTCTGTGCCTTTTCGTCAGTTGTGTTGTGGGTCAGAGTGAGATTAGTTTGAATGAAATAAATCCGGATGAGACCAGTGTCCAGTATGAGGCCACCAATCAGCAGGATGTTTCGTCAGCGAAAGAACTTCCTGGCGGTTCAATAGTCGGCGAAAGGATCCTGAGGGCTAGCGATGGTCCGTTTCTAGTTCGAACCGACATAGAAATCGAAAGGGGTGCCAAACTAGTAATAGAACCTGGAGTTACCATCTTCTTTGCCCCTATGGTCGGAATAACCGTCAGAGGAGCTGTTCACGCTGTTGTAAGTACATTGATTAGCCCATTTCCCAATTTAATCAATTATATCATAAAAATAAGGTCTCAGAATTAGCCCAACAGGTTCATTTCAATTATTCAGTGTTTATTTGACCAAGATAACCGACTAAGATTGGTGGTGCCTTCGGACAACTTTATCTGTTTGCAACAGGTGGCTCAGCCCGATAACGTCTTATCACACTACACTTTGCGCGATTTAACAATAATTGACTCATTCCTGACGTACTATCGCTTCTATTCTATAAGATAATTTCGGTTGTGTTTACTTTCTACATACGAAAAACTTGATATTACGTTCCATGGGATTTATTATAGCCGCCTTTTTTTGGGCTTTTTGTACATTTTTTGGTTGTATTCGTGGGCTTGATGATTTTATCGATCGAATTTCGAAGAATTTTATAATTAATAAACCTCGACTTTTGAGTTAAAGTGTTGCCTTTTATTGTGGTTGTGTTTTATCGCTAATTTTCCTCTGATATTTTGCTGACTATCAAAGTAAATAGTGACGGATGTTAGGTTAACACATTCCATTTCGCTTGATGTGCTTTGTTTATTTTGATAAATTATTGTAATATGCATCAAAGTTCCGGTTATACTGATTAAATGAAAAAACAAATGTAATACTTTTACTGCAATAAAATTGTTTAGAGGTTCTTTGGAGCGAAACTCGATTGTGAGTTTGATCAATAGACTTTTGTGCAGATTTGCCACGCTGACGTGACTATGAATGGGAAAAACGACAGATGTTCTTCATTAATTTGTGTCATTATATCCAAAACGATCAGATTCTATGGGATTTTGGAAAACTGTGGGGGTCATTCAATCCATATTAATTGAATGAAGACACTCCCTTTTCGTTTTAGAAAGAAATTTGTGCGGAAGTTCTTTTCAAGTCAATATGTGAATCGATTTTGTGATGGAATAAATAATACATCGCTGTAAATAACAAAATCACATTTATTTTCTGTTGTAGTAAAATATATTTTTAGTGTAAATATTAAATAATGATTAATATCTAGTGGATTATATGATTTGTTCTCCAAATTGTATGTTGTTTCATTCAAATAACAACTGTAACGAATTCCTATGATGTTCTTTTATATTTTAGCGATTTCTCAAAGGTTATTGAAGCTTTAGGACAAGAAATTAACAAGCGATGCATCATTTTTAGTAAATTGGAAAAGAGAAATCCTTTATAATCCTTTCTTATAGGTCTCCCCTGATCCCTTTTGAAATCCATCAAGCTTTTAAAGGGTTCAAGGCTCAAATAAGCAGATATAATTTGAATATGGAGGTCGCTTAAAATAAGCAAGTTACAAAAAAATGGATGAGCGGATTATTTCAATCGAGACTATCTTTAGTCTAAGAGTCCTAGGATCGAGACTGATCTATATGTACTTGGAAATGTTCACAATGCAACAATTTTTGTAATTTGTAGCCCTAATTTGGTTTTTAAAAACGTGACGTAGAAGAATATTTTTACTTCCAAATTTGTAATCCACGACACGGAAAGAAAATAGTCAATTTGTTGGTATAGATCGACTACCTTACTGCTCTACATTTCTTCAACAACAAAAAATTAGATAATTTAAATTTAAATCAAGTTAAATTGCACATAAGCAGGGCTTGTTGAAAAAATTATAACGATTAAATTCAGGATACTTAAAACCTTTAGTTTTAGCAATACTGTCTAGTGCCTAGTTTCTCTTAATAGAATGAAGAAATTTGAAGAATTGGAAAAATTTAATATCGATTTTTAAAGAGTATCTTAGATGGTAGCCTTTATACTTATTTCCAGTGAGCCATAAATTCTTAATTCTCAGAATAAATAAGTTTAATTCTTTTACAGAAATCAATTTTTCGTAGTTGATAAAACACGCAGATTTATTTTTAGTGTAGAAGTTTATAAATTAGGTTATTTAATAACAGTTGCCTTGCTTTCCAATAAAGCATAACGTCCTTATCAAAATATCTTAAATAAAAGGTTTAAGTACTTAAATCATAGTTCTAAAGTAATTATTCCTTTAAACTTTAAATGCCTGCAAAATGGTTTTTAATCACAATGTCGTCTAGCTAGCGATTGGTTAAAGACATCTTGAAAAGAAAACCATTTCAGAGAAATTGTCTGAAACTGTTCCCGTGTGATTAAACGTTGAATCTGATGCCCATCACCTTGACCCCAAAATAGACAACAGTAGCGCAGTTTTTGTTTGATTGATGAAAGGAAGACAACGACTCTGCGGATTTTTTTTTTTTTGCATAACCCGAAGCATGATTCGCTTAATAGTTTTCCGGTGCCAGAGTGCCCATCCATTGGAACTCGTGACAGTTATGGTGAACTGCTAATTGGAGGTATCCAGCGTCAAATTGGTATGCCTTCGTTACACCTGTACGAAAGGCGGGAATAGGAAATTATATAATTGAAATTAGCTATTCCGTTATTTCGGATTTTTTATATCTAATTTAAAATGAAACGTTACAGTACAATTCTGCTATGCTTAGATAAAATGAATTAAGATACGAAAAGAATGGAAAAAAAAATAATATGTCAATTTTCCGCATTTTCATATTAAATTGAGGGCTTTTTGGGTTTTGATTTGTTTAAGTAAAGTTAAGTTTTAAGTATTTTTCGGGCGTTTGTATTTCCTGAGACATTTTTAACATTAAAATTTTGAAAATTGATAGAGTTCCGCCTCGATTTTCTGCGTATACCCACAATGTTTTGGTGAAAATTGTGTAGAAACCTTTAATTAAAAATATTTCCAATCCGATTTATGTAAACAATAAATACCGAACATTTTACTTTCCTTCATATTTACAATTTGCGACAAATGCATGCTCGTTCATTACCGTCAAAATGAACATTCGTACAAAGCTTAATCGAAATACATGAAGAGACCTCAAAATCCCTTTAAAAATGCCTTTTCAGTAATCCTACTAATTAAAGGCTATATTTACGAATTCCTCAGATACTTAGTTTAGAAATTAGAGAGCGGGTTTAGGAGGAAGTGAGATGTTTTGATAGTGAATTTGAAAATATTTCCTGAGTTAAGGGTTAAAATCAGCTGGTATTTCAGTAATTTTTATTGCAGTTTAGGAGATCTATCTAAAGGCATCCCCACTCAATGGAGTAATTGAAAGAAAAAATGTTGAGCGCATTTTTCACACTATGGGGGACATATACCATAAATGTGTAAATGAGAGGATGGAAAATTATACATATAACGTATTTGCGCTTTTACCTTAGTACATCAGAGAACAATAGTCTTAACCTTTCAGTTATTAAATGAACTGTTGAACTGATATCTTCTGAATTCACATAAAGTTCCTTTTCTCAAGTATCTGCCGGAAAAATACATGTCAGTGGGGTAGCCTCGATTCTTGCTATAAAGATATCGATCCAAAACTGGCGACATAATTTCTCGTCGTCGGCAGTTAAGTCGCCAGTTTCCAGGTTGGTCTCTAATTCGGCTAAGTGCCGGCATTTCGAATGACATTGCAACTACATACGTAAATTTATTTTTAAACAAAGTTCCCTGAAAGCCTCATTAGAAGGTAGTGTCTAGGATTTCTGACCACACCGCCACCCGTCGAAACGAGGGTCCATTAACACCGCGAATTTCAACGATTACGCCGCCTGTGAGTCACTGATTACTTGCTACCGGGTGAAAGATAAGCCACCGAAGTTCACGGCACTTTTCAGTAAACACTTTGTTCCTTGGACGGGGGAGTGGACAGTAGGCGAGGTGCTCCCCTGGAAGTGGGTCAGTCACTACATGAGTTAAGAAAAAAAAAGAGGCTAACTTCTATTTGTTTCATGTTTCGCGTCGACTTTTGTTTTTTCCGGCATATGGGACTATGTTTACTTTTTCCGTGTGAATGAATTCCACGCGGAACAGTTTTTCATTCAATTTTATACTTCATGGATTTTAATGATTGTCCGACGGATAATTGCCGTAAAAGCTTTTTTGTTAGTAACAGTGATAATTGCCTCTTTTCACTAATTTTCTTCAGATCTATTTTGGTACAAGCGATGTATGAAGCACACCTTAAATACCTTAGATACTTATTCTTTTGGGATGTTATTGATTTCAAAAGAAATGTACTTTTTGCGCTAATAAATTAGAAGGTCTAATTAAAGCATTAGTGCATCACACACTCCAAACCACTCATTAAATAACAAAGAATACGAAATCGGAGCTCGAAAATAGGAAAATTAAATATTTTACTGAATAAATTATTAATGGGAATATTTTAATAAGACTCCAAAGGGGATTTTATAAATAATTCAACTATTTGTTGGTTTACTAATAACTTCATAAATTTTATCCACCTCTAGGCATCCCTAAATACTCGTGGATTTATTTTAATTTTTATTTCTCAAGTAACCTGCTGGCGATGATATTCACTCAAGTAAATTGTCCTAGATACTTTGAGATATTCAAAAATTCCAATTCTTTTAAATATGTAGACAAATTTTTAGTTAAAATTTAGTGAACATTTACAAAATCTAAGGATCTCTTTAAAATTTATATGAGAATAACTCGAAAAAGCAACGACTTTGATCAGGGGACAAGAATCGAACCTGCTACCTTTGAATTGGTACTTTGCTGCTCTAACTAACTGGGGCCACTTTCCACCGGTGGTTTTCAAGCAAATTTTATTATAATGTTGCTTATTTTATAGAATAAGGTTTGCTTTTTTTGTATTAATTTTTGCAGGGTTTCTATAAAAAACGAAAATAAATGATTATTTTATTATTTTTAATTTTACAAATGTATTTATGCATTAGGGATGAAATTAGTCTTTTTATTCGGTCCTCAGTAACTTTAATGTAAAACTTAATTCAACAAAACTCTTACAAGTTAAGATTTGATGTTTTAAAAACTATTTTCGGCTCAACAACATTTTCCATATAAGCTTAATTTTGTCATACATTTAGTACTGCTGAATCATTTGATATCTAATCTAGATTTATGGCAATGCAAACAAGAAATCGTTTGTTAGTTCAGAATATAAAAATATGAATGATTCGTGTTTGCTGAGAATTTTAGTAAAAATCAAACACCTAAATATACCAAGTGTTATAGACTTTTAATGCAGGCGACTAAACCAAAAGTTCAACAGCCCTTAATTTGTAAAAAACCTCATTAACCACAATGGTGTTGAAATAAAATGCTACGTTAATAATTACATCGATTGCTGTTATAAACATAATAAACGTTTTCTACAATTTTTCAGTGTTATACAGCCACCGGTGTGCATCCAATTAAAAATTTCTATATCCAATCCGTGAAGGTACATGCACTTTTTACATTCCACTGCAAAATATATATTTTTTTTTTCCTAGTTAATTTTACGCGCTGTAACGCTTTAATTCACATCAATTCTTACAAAAGGTAAGCATCACCCGGAGGTTATCTTTCGTCATAGTGAACGCTTCCAATTTGAGCATTATCAATTGTGGGTTGGGGGGGAGTAAAAAGTAGCCTCTCTTATGTGAAATTTACGGATGATGCATACATAATTGCGTTTCCAGGGCACGCAACAATTTCAAAATCAAAGCTTCGGTAGCGGGCCGGCAACAGGTAGATACTACCACCACCACTACCACCTGTGGTCATGCGTTTGCATTGAAATTCCCCCTGAGGAAATTATTGGCAGCGTTGAAAGCACCGGATGCACCACCTGTTGACACCACTCCCCACCTGACTCCGTTCAGCTGGGAGTTTATTTTTATTCTATTGATTTCTGCTTAACGTTCAATTTAACTGCTGATTATGTTAGTGTTGTCGCGTACGCAAAGGTATGCTATCATATCGGCAGGAAATAGTGGACATGTTTTCAATTTGCTGCACTTATTGTTTTATGAAAGAAGTTACGTTCTAATTGGGATGAAAAAAATGTTTTAAAAATATCTACCCACATTACAGGAGCATTACTTTGATTGGCGTGCACATGAGTGCATCCTAAAGCATTTTTGTACATTTTAATTTCAGTTGGAACGTCTAACCCTTACTTAACTACATATGGGCTAAAAAATGTATAAACTGTTTGAGAAATGTAATTTTTTAGGCGCTATACGTTTTTTACTATTACATTACATTTATTTTTTTATAGAGAATTTCATTTACAAGTAATGAGATGTAAAAAGGATTACTAGTACCATTACTAATAATGGTAATTAAAAAAATTTAATTGGTACTGGTAATGATACTTCCCTATTACTGTAATCGTATGAGCATTACTTAAAATTACCCGGCATTGCTGGTAATGTTACTTGTAATTTATCTTACCTGCATTACTTGCACTAGTAATTGTAATTAGGTAATGGTGGTAATTTTTAACAGCTCTGCATTTCCTGGCGGATGATCATAGGTTTTAAACAAATTTTAGCTTAGAATGGGCAAGAAATTTATGTTCTATGGGTTATAAAAGTAAAAGTAAAAAACCCCACCTTTTTATGTCAAGAAAAAGTGTAGACATTTTCAAATTAAACGATTGCATAGCTTGTTTAAAAATATTGAATAAGTAGTTTATCCTGCTCGAAGCAAGTAAGACGCTCACTAACATTTGTCTTTGTAACTTTGAGAATTTTCGTCCAATCGACTTGAAATTTTGAAGGTATACTTTTGAGATACATTCAGAAAATACAAAAGTCAATTTTTTTAAAGATAAGGGAAATATCAGGTTTTAACAACGCAAAACTTAAAAAAAAGTTTTCTCGTTTTAAGTTATGCATAACTCTTTTCTGGAACAGATTGCTCACGCAAGGTCTCCCAGGTTATTGCACTTTTACTTTCATTATTCAATTGCACACGCAAAGTGCCGGTTTTAATTAGTTATTTTCTACCACTGATAAAGAAATTACCAAAAAACTGTCGCGTGCTAAATGGGATCATTTTAATTTCTGTGACAGACAACAAAAATTTCTCATAGTTCGCATCATCGAAAATAATTAAATTCTGTGTGCTCCTTCGCTGATTAGCCTGATAGTTTTCATGAATGGACGAGTTAAATTTCACTGGCACTCTCTTGTCTGGGGTTAATTAAATTTTACGACTTCTTTTGACATCGTCTTTTAAATCAAGTTGAACCAGAAGGGCCTATGGAATCGAAAGCTCAAATTGACTTATGACCCCCTATAAAGCATGCATCTAGTGCGCTAGATTTCAAGTGCAAAAATTACTGACACTAACTAAGAAAACTGAAAGACATTCTTTACTGTTGTCGGTATGCATGTTGCCCTTGTTTGAAGACGGCGTTATTATTATTATTTTTTTTTTTAATTATCTATATCAGCCCAGCTGGCGCAAGAAGATTGCACCATCTTCGAATTTCTTCTTTGCGAAGCTAATTAAGCCTAATTACATTTGGTTAAGTGCTGCACTCTCTGCGCGCTTTGATGTTGTAATTAGAACCGGCACGTGACCCTGCTGCGGGAGCCCCATCATATTTCACTGGGAACTTCTGCGGAACGATCGTGGCCGTAGCTTTATTCGTTTTGTCAACAATTTTGCCTAGATGTTTTGTAAAATGAGTTGAGTAATTGGCGCAAAATATCCCACAAAAACGCTTCTTTCGTGGTGTAATCAAAGCAAAAAATTATTACCTTTCGTAACATTGTTTTGATTTGGTTTTCGCACCTGAAGTGCCGTTTAATGCTATTTTTTAGTTAGTTGGGGAAAACTTTTAAATTGATTAGATTTGCTTGCGGATAGAAGAAATTTTTTAAAGCATTTACTTTCAAACGTTGTTTCTTCAATTTACAAATTCCACAAAATTGCTGTTGTAAGCTTAACAGTTCGTTCCATTTCTGTCTGCATAAACCTCGTATTTTGTACCTTTTTGTATATTTAGTTAATTTTCTTATATAAAGGGAAATATAAGGCAATAAATAAAAAGTCACTAAAATTATATCATTTTTGTATTCTGCCCTAGCTTAAATTTAAATTAGCCACCAAAAAACTGAGCTATATCTCAAGTTTAGATTCGGTTTTGAAAATTTTAAGATATTCATAATCTTCAATTATTTTACCACATTCAACTATTGTAGTTAATGTTTTTATATTCTAGGAAAGGGAAAGAGAGCCTAAATAAATATTTCATAATAATTTTGGGAAAATCACTTATATTAAATTTTAATGTAATCTTAAAACGAAATCTTTTACTGAAGAATAAATGGATTTAAATCTGTAAGTAGACCGGCGTTAAATGGTAACTTAAGGTTTCCTAATTTGAAAGGGAAGAAATAAATACTTTCTCTAGGTAATGAAGTTTAAATTTCTGCATTTCAGAGAGTAGAATTTAAATACAAGTAATCTTTTCTAGTACTCTTAATTTCGAATTCTTTTAATGTAAAATATAATTTAAAATTATCACTCGGATAAACATATTTTTTTCTTTTTTCAGGGGACCTTAGAGCAGAAAATAGTCCTATCATCACAACCAAATACAGGCTATGGTGATCCAGTTTTACCAGACCCCCAAGAGTTGGGGGTTCGGCTTGTAGACGGGCCTACCCCAATCGAAGGGCGTCTACAAATTTACCATAAAGGCAAATGGCGGTCGGTATGTACTAACTCGAAAAAGTAAGTACTAAATATTTCCGATTATTGTTTAATAATTCTTAAAAGAAAACCTCTTTTCCTATAGTTGGACAATTCAAGACTATGAAATTACATGCCGTCAAATGGGATTTCAAGGTGGTCGATTTTGGAATTGGATAGAACGTGATCGCAACTTGCGCCCAAGGCTCCTTTACGAAGAACCCACATGTCGAGGTACTGAATCCTCATTGTTTGAATGTGCCTGGCATACAAGGCAATTGGGATCAGGAGTTTGTGATTATCACAGTGATATTGGAGTTCAATGTCGACCACTTCACGAGCATCCCCTGCCCCATTGGAGAGGTTTAAGATTTGAAAATGCTCCATCCAGGCGAGTTCTTGCCCAGGATAATACCGTCTATAGTGCCATATCGGATTCAAAATTACATCACGTGGATATTGTGAGAGCGGGCTCTGGAAGGGGTGGAGCTGCAACATCTGCCATAGAAGTGATCGGGGTACCACCAGTCCTTGATCATGTTAACGTTGATCATTCAGCATACACTGGAATTAATGTTACTCGACCAGAAGCACCTTTTACTTTTAGAGACGTTAAAGTGAGACGAAGTAGAGGATTTGGAATTTTTGTTAATTCTAGCTATGGCCTTGCACACCTGGAAGGGTGCAGTGTCAGCGAAAATGGAGCAGATGGAGTTCGTTATATTGGTCATGATTTGAGATCTGATGAAAGAATTGATAGAGCAGATATACACGATTTTTGCACACTTCCTACTACATCTGGACAGACCTATCCAATATCTGTTTCTTTTCAACAGTCGAAGTTTGCGGGAACTGTAAAAGAGTGTGGAAAATATTTTTTTACAAAAACAGGATATGTTTTGACTATGAGCTTTGTTTATTTTACAATAAAAGAGAATGAAACTGCTCAAATTGAGGTTTTTGATGGGTCCACTACGAATGATAGACTTTTAGCTTCTTGGATGGTACGAAATTCGACACGATTGCAGAGTGTGACTAGCACTAAAGAAAAAATGTACGTCCGTTTTAGGGCGAATGCTCGTGCGGAGGTTTTAGGATTTTTGCGCTTTACTACTGGTTACCACAAAACCTATGATCTCAATGTAACAAAATCTGTAATCGCTGACAACGGAGGTCGAGGCATTGCTGCTGATAATGTGCGATCACAGATTCATGTTCATGGCACCTCAATTTCTAGCAATGGTCATATAGCTGGACTCCACGTAACAAGCGGCGCAGGAGATGTTAATGTTACCGAAAGCAAAATCAGTTTTAACAACGGTGATGGCATCAATATCACCTACTACGGTGGGAATAGAAACATCTCCCGGAGTTCAATTAGCTCTAATAGAGGTTATGGTTTGGCCGTTTGGTTAAATGAAACTACCGATAAAGACAGGTTAGAGTTCTCTTTTCTAAATCAAACTACCGTAGTTGAATACTCTCAGATAGTAAAAAATCTTGAGACTGGTATAAGACATGGAAATTTCTGCGGAGATTTCTGGGTCAATATCACCGGAAACTCGTTCAATGAGAGTCTGTCTGATGACATAGACATTCAAACTTGCTGGTTTGATACCAATCCTGGTAAACGACTCCATCTGCAAATTGGTCACAATCTATTCGAATATAGTCAAAGAAATGGAATAACGATAAATCCAGCATTAAATATACAAGGAAAAATTGAGCATAACCACTTCAGATTTGGGCAGCATGGAGCGATCTACATTAGAAATCAGCCATGGGAAGAATTCCGTAGTCTGCCAGCAAAATTGATCGTGCAGCATAATCAATTTTACAAGAATCAGGGACCATATGTGGTGTCACTTGGTTTGTCACCGTATGGTGATCGTGACACGCAATCGTTGCTCTTTACGCGAAATTTTGTTCGCGAAAATAAGGTAACCGAACCATTTGGGCCGATGGTCGAGGGCTCCGAAGGTGCCTATGGGGCTGGACGACTTAATCCACGATCACGAGTCTCTGCAGCTGTTGTCATCTCTTCAAGTAATGTAGACATCTTTCGGAATATCATTTCAAATCGTGACTCAAGGTAATTAATTTAAAGAATGGCGTGATTGCGTGGGTTATGAGTAACCTTTTCAAATAGAATTTGTTGCTTAGCTCTTGTATATCTATTTAATGACTAGTTAATATGAAACCGGCTTTGTGTCAAAGACTGGTTCACATAACTTTGGACGAATTCAGAGAGAGAAACATTTCTTATACTTCTTTATTTAAAATTTTGATTACATGTCTTATAATTAGAAATTAAATATATACTGCGATTTTTTGTAACTCTATTATACGAGCACACTCTGAATCCATATAATTATTGCAAAAAGTTTAGAAGAAAGCATTCGGATTAAGATGGCAATTGTTAAAACAATAGTTCATTAATTATTTAGTTACTCATTAGATTATCGTTTTCGTTATTTATGTACATAGTTAACATATTTAAGTATTGTCAATTAATTTTATTTTTTCATTAGGGTCATTGTTGATCTTGTTTGACTTTCTATTATGTAGCCTATTTAAAAATAGGTGGCAAAAGTGTACTGAGTTTTGAGTAATTTAAAATAGCATCATTCCATTATTTGTTTTAACCTTTGTGCACAATTAACTTACTTGCTGAGAGAAATTTGGTGCCTTTTTCTATGTAATAATCTGAATTGGTTTACCCAAAGCTGTATAGGCCCCTTGCTAGTATAAAAAGGTCACTTATTTCAAAATCTACAAAACAAAAAGAATTTGCTCTATATTAAGTTGTTGTTAGTTATGAATCTCACATAAAATTATTTTATTTTACAGATACGAGGTAGGATCACAATTATCTGATCAGAGTCAAACTTTAAATGTTACATACAATTGGCTGGGTAACACAGAAGAGGAAAAAATTTTTCACAGATTGTTCCATCGAAAAGATCGATATGATTTAGCTAAAATTGAATATATTCCATATCTTTTACATAATTCAAATCCCGGAGCCTCAATAACCGTAGAAAGGTCAATATTTGTTCCAAGATTTTATACTGAGTCCTCTGAGTATATTGGCGGTGAAGTAGATGGACAAGAAATGTTACCAGCTGGCACCTATACTGTAAATCGGGATATTAATGTTCGACCAGGAGGAAAATTGATACTTCAACCAGGCGTTACGTTGAATTTTGAACCAAGTGTTGGAATAATGGTTTCTGGAAAATTGGAGGCTCGAGGTCGTCGACCTGATGATATTATTTTCACTTTGCGAAGAGAGACTATAATATCACAGGATAATGAAACTAATGAAGCATTAATAACGGATGAAATGGAAGTTGTAGACATTGAAACGGAAACAGTGATAGATGTTAATGAAACACCAAAACTTCCTGTTCGATTATTGGGAGGAGCAAGTGCAAACGAAGGACGACTGCAGGTTTATATGGATGGACGTTGGGGCACCGTGTGTGATTATGGCTGGAATATTTTTAATGCTGCCCTTGTATGCCATCAGCTAGGATATGCCCTTAATCCCTCAGACTGGAGACTACAACGTTCTGAGATACCGGGGAGTGGTACAACTGAAGATGTAATTTTATCAAATGTGAAATGCACTGAGCATGACTATGACATCACAAAATGCCGAGCAGAGAGGCTTTCTAAGGGAGAGTTTGAAAATTCCTGCAATCATGAAAATGATGTAGGCATCCGTTGTTATGAAGGAGCCTGGGCCGGATTAAGATTTGGAGTTTTGGCTGAACGAGCTGATCTTCAGTATCTCACTGTCGAGAAGGCAGGTCTTTTCGATTACACCACAAACTCATTTAAGCCAGCAATACAAATGGATTTTGCCAAGCATAATTTAGAAAATGTACGAGTTGTAGATAATCTACAGGATGGCTTAGGAGTGATATACTCACATGTTTTTGGCGGAAAATCTATAAATAATGTAAAAAATTCGGAATTCTCGAAAAATCGCGGTAATGGAATAAGTTTAAAACAACTTGGTCTTCAAATTCGAGGATCTATTATTCAAAATAATTTGGGCAGTGGAATTTCTCACGACCCAGTGATTTCAGCTGTTGATCAGCGTGAATTGGCTGGTTGGTTCTATATGCCGCCTGATTTTAATGCATTCGATAGCGACTATGATCCTTTAATCCTTCCCAGAGATGATACGATTATTGATTTAGATAATTGGAATGTAAAACATGTAATCACTGAAAGACATCACGGAGAGGATATTGAGAGAAAGATTTTTATTCGATGCCAGCCAGGATACGTAATTGGGGTGCAACTTTTGAACCCAATAGAAAATCGATCTACAGAGGAAATTTGGTTTTTAGATTCGCACACAGAGAATGTTAAAGCAGATAAATGGGTTGTAAAAAGAGATCTTTCCACCTTTCCAGTTACTAGTAGTAGTTATGGTGTTATTTTATATTATAAAAGTGGACTTAAGGCTTCTGGAGGGACAGTAATGATGTTTTCAACACTTTTAGCACCTGTCCAAGATATTCGAAACAGAATCGTTAAGGGACCTGTTCCAACACTCCAATTGCGATCGACGAAAGTTCATCGAAACCAGAGAGGTATATCAGCGACATATTATAACCGATATTTCGGTGAAAGGAATGAATATTACCTACGAAAAGCAAATGAGTCTATAAAAATTGTAAACTCTGAAATAAGCTTTAACAAAGCAGAGGCAATGTTTATTCATTCACCTTTCTGGGATGTTCACTCTAGCAATATTTCTGAAATAACAATTCACATTAATAGCTCTATGATTGTGAAAAATGGGCGTGGAATTAAGCAGTTTTCTAGAGACTTACGATCTTCAAACAACCTCTTCCACTATGTACTACAAGATACAACAGTTGAAGATAACTTAAATGGTGGTTTCGAAATATCCTTGCCATACGTCTGGCAGTATAATGAAAATTTTACTCATTCCGTTTATATGGGAAACAATACATGGATGAGGAATAAGAAATTTGAAATTGCAATTACTGGCCATTATGCCGCAGTCAATATATCCTTTAACGTTTTTACAAACAATGATTGTAACAAAGGTTTAATCAGTATGAAAGGAATGGAGAAAAAAATAAAATTCGATAATAATAAGCTTTTAAATAATAACGGTCTTTATATAATTGAATTTCAAGCGGACAGTTTAAGTGAAATTCTCGGCGAAGTACCTGCGATCGTAACTTATAATGAAATTAGACAAAACTTTTACGATCCAAGGAAACTGAATGATCTTCCTAATTCTGTAATGCGACTACCTATGAGAAAAATTAAATCGTACCCTAAAAATCCCACATGTGTTATAGGATTTGCTGGAATTCAAAAAGTAAAAATTTTCCGTAATTTGATAACTGGAAATGATATGGATTATGATCTTGTTGCTGGTATACGATCGGCTAGACTGAACAATTATTTGGATGCTACAGAAAATTGGTGGGGATCTGCAGATCCTATTCATATTCTTTCTAGAATATTTGATTTTGATGATTGGAACAATCATGCTGAGGTATTATACCGTCCATTTTTGATTGAGGACTCTTTCGACGGTAGTGTGTCTGTCTCTTTTGATGGAGAACAATCTGTGGATTTAGACAATTTGGGTGGTCGCATTTTTAAAGATTTAGCCTTAAGTAGACGACCGAATCCTTATGTAATCCGAGCGGATATCACAGTTATGCCAGGAGCTACTTTGACCATCTATCCAGGTGTTGAAATTGAATTTAGTCCCAATATTGGAATTTTGGTATTGGGCACTTTGAAAGCAAGAGGTACTCAAGACGCTGAAATTGTTATGCGTTCAATTCGTAACCAAACTCAAGAATTAAAGCGAATTGAAAGATCATTAGAAAATATGATTTCCTATGATACTATTAGACTATGTACGGGCAGGAATTGCTCCTCAAGCGAAAATGAGGTTGATGTCATGCACGAAGGGTTCCTGGAGTATTTCAACCACACTACACTCCAATGGGTTCCGATATGTGACCGCCGTTTTACTGAACGAAATGCTCAAGTGGTTTGCAGGGAGCTTGGCTTCGATCCTTTAGACATTTACTATGGACATGATCGTCGAATAGAGTTTCATACAAATTCCTTAACTAGAATTTGGTCCTGGGTGGAACCGATGGAATGTAAAGGAGATGAATCCCGATTTGAACTTTGTCCGGAGAGATTAAACGGACAATTATACGGTCGAAGGCATGAGTGTCATTGGGATGATGAGTTCGTTTTTGTAAGTTGTAACGGAGATCCAGACTATAAAAATTATTGGGGTGGAATCCGATTTGCCAATCCGGATTTTGAACAAAATTTATATGAACATCGTGTTCATGACATACACACACATGGCTCAATAAAAAAGGAAGATAGCGAACTTGAATACGTTCGACTAGAAGGAGCTGGTATTTTACATAATGAGAAATCTCCAGCAATTCAAACAATTTTCAAAAGTCCAAAGATTAGCGGCGTTACAATTCGCGATTGTGCACATCACGGAATTAATTTAGTTTCACCGAACGATGCAATGCATTTGAAATTTTTAAAAGTAGAAAACATTCTTGGGAATGGAATAAATGTAATATCACTTACCGGCGAAGGTAGAGAGAGTGATGAATCGAGTTTTACACCTTTAAAATCTCTAGATCTGCCCTATCACCTGTTTTCCATGATCGATATTTGCGACACGACAAAAGAGATTACAATTGAAGAACGAGTACTCTTGTACTATAAGTATGATAATAATCCTGTGAATTGTGTGAAAATATTTAATACTGCCTACAGAGTGAAACCTCTTGGTTTTCGATTGTTACAAGAAAATTTGTTTAATCACTCAAAGGAATATGGAAGGACGGATGCTATTCATTTGTATGATGGCGATATATACAATATGTCGTCAATATTCCTTGGAAAAGTTGAGACTAATTCGGGAAATGAGAGATACTTTTTTAGAACGAAAGGATCAACGCTGAGTGTTCGACTTATTGCTAGTGGAGCCCCAGCAACACATGGATTTATTGCTGAAATTGTTACAGTCCCAATATCTGCTATTGGATTTAGTAAGTAATCGACTTATTTCTTTCTATCTCTCTTAAATTTGCTTTAGTTTTTCGGGAAAACATTATTTTTGGCCCATTTTCGGTGGTATCGAACGAGAAAGTAAAAAAATGTTTAATTACTTTCATGAATCACTTTCATAATCAGTTAAAAACTTTTCATAAATCGTGGTTTTCTTATTATTCCCGATCAGGAAAACCTTATCAATTTCCGTATAAGGTACTTCTGATCAGAAATGAACCTTTTTAGTTCAAAATTAGAACCTGAGTAGTCTTCTGCGTTACATGACTTATATTTTATTCAACTGGGGCATTTTTCTAGTCGCGATATGTTTTGATATTGCTTAGAACTAGACTTGAGGCTCGATACTAATTATTAAAAATATCCCCTTAACAGATCGCGATGCTCAGCACAACGTATCTTCCTCTGAGTTTACAAATTGTGTAAGTGGAGCAATATCCTATTCGGCTGTTGGAGAAGTCTCTCCAATTCTAACATTGGAGTCAAATCGATTTACGAACAATTGCCGTCAACTGTATGGAAATTTCTCAACTTGTGAAGCAGCCATAAATTTGGACGTTCAAAACATGCAGTCATTTTACTTTATGGTAAATAGTTTTAATCAACTCACCTCTTAAACTAAAAATTTATTAATTTACCAAAATATTTATTTAACGCAGAATAACTTGATAAAAGACAATCAAGGTGGTCTACATATTCGAGCTGATTCTCGTGGTTCGGCAACATCACTTCGAGGATGGATTCATCATAATTTGTTCACGAATAATCGAAATCGAGCAGCTATTCAAGTTGAAGGACGGCAATCTTCACCGTACCAGGAAGTGATCATATACAAAAATTATATTTCACAAAATAACGCTGGTTACGATGTGGTAATAAGGTTAAGGCAGGTGGTTTCCAATTTTACGTACAATTATGTGCACACCAACATCGGAGGAAGGATAATGGAGGTGTCTGGTTTTGATAAAGTCAGATTGCCTATTTATCAAACGACAACGCACAATTCGTTTTATGAGTAAGTTAAACGGATATTAATTTTGCTTTTTGTTGAAATTTATTTGTACTATTTTTTAAAAATAGTAACGTTGCCACTGATTGGCATGGAAGGGCAACAATTGTAGCAGGTACTGCAGGACAGCAGTATGTTGACAACATTTTCCGGAATCTAGAAAATGACTATGAAATGATCACAGTGAATCGATCAATGTAAGTTACTTCTGTGTAGTTTTATGCATGACTTTATTTTTTTATAGTATTAATGTAATTTTAGAAATGAATTTTATTTTATTGCATTACTGTTCGGTGCCTTCAGCACTTGCTTATTATTTTTATTAGTTAAATCACCTCCGATTGTATGTTTGCGTATTGCTGTTGTTCGTAATTATTTTATTTCTTTTTAAATATACCTAAAATTTATAGTATCAATATTTTATATAAATAAGATTAGCTGTAGAATTTTTTTAAAATTATTATCATAGTCACTAACACAAATTTTTTTGGAACAATTATTTATTTGCATGATCTTTCCTCAAAAAATGTTTACTCAAAATTACATGCACTTTGCATGTTTGGGATGCTTTCCGATATCATCACCAAATTCTTCTTATACCTGTAACTTTGTAGATTCGATTTCCAATACTGGAACAGGTAAATTATTTGCTATTTTTTTTTTAAATACATGATTTTAGTAAAGGTTATTTAAATATAAATAAATTTTAATAAAATTGTTTAATTTTATAGCACGATCGAATTATGGAAAACAAAAATTGATGCCAGACACAACTATTGGAGCTTCAATGAAACCCTTTCTGTGCAGTCAAGGATACGAGATATGTCAGGTAAGTTATTTTTATTATACATTTATTATAATTAAAAAAAAGAGTTAAATAAAGGCCTATTAAAATGGTTTGGTAAATATGAACTTTTCTAACAAAAATTCAAAATTATAGATCAGGGAAATCACACATTGTACAATTTCAGATGATCCAATATTGCTTGAAGTGCAGTACGAACCTTTTCATATGAACAACAAAACAATCCTAGACGATAAATGCCCACCTGGATGGAATTTAGTTTTAGATACTTGCTATAGTTACGTGGGGGCCCCCATGACCTTCCACGAAGCAAGAGATTTTTGTCGATCGGATAACGCCTCCATGCCATTTATTCGCGTCGACAGCAACACCTTGTGGAACTATCTCCAATTTCAAATGCGACATCTAAAGTAAGTCAATCGGGGCTTTGAAGGGTTTTTGTGCTCAATATTAAAATTGGGTTTTTTACATTTTATTTAAGTAAAATATTTCGAAATTCTTTTCTTTGAAATTGTTAAATTGGTGTAAATAACTACGTTTTCTTAAAAACGATTGAAACGATTTCTCGTCAATTTTTTGAGCTATTTAAATGCAGATTTAATGAAGTGGACTTGAGTATCATTTTCTAGAATGCTACGCTTAGAATAATTTGGACCGAATTAGGCTATTACCGTAAATTAGGGACGGATCAGACTTCTATTTCCTTATTTAACGGATAACAGATTTAACTAACTAATGAATTATTTTGCAAATATTCAAAATAGGCATATTGCAGAATAATTAAGGTATGGACTTCAGCTCCTGATAGGTTTAAACAGGGTATTCTGTATTAAAACAACTATAGCAAACATATAACAGCTTTTAAAAATATCTCTTATCAAAAATAAAATAAAATGAATGATGATAAATTACCCAACTTTTAAATTTCTAACTAGGCTATTAAAGAATTTTTATAATTCTATGTATTTCAGATATCCTGAAAGAGTATGGGTGCAGGACTTTAACTACATTGACCGATGCACTAGCTTTGTCTACCAGGGTATTGAGATTGAGGACTGTAATCGAAAGTTAGGATTCATCTGTGAAATTGATCCGAAGGTAAAGTTATAAAGTGATAGTTTTTATCTAGCGACATGCTTTAAAGCATATTTGTCTCTTTAGGTGAAAATCGATCCGCTCTCGTGGAGGGCGGACAACTTCGCGATAGGAATGATTTCGGCATTCTTCCTGGTCCTAATTCTGCTCTTCCTCATTGGATGCTGCTGGTACGTCAAATCGAAACATAGACACGTCCAACGCTTGGAACGTCGCAATAGCATCCGGCAGAGCCTCCGGAGCTTGAACAGTATCGACCCCCAAGGATCCATTCGGCGCCGCAACAATTTTGTATGATTTTCTTTTTATATTTCTTTTTCTCTCCTACTTTATTTGCACCTCTTTCTCTCTCTCTATCTTCCGCACATATATTGTCCTCCTTGTTTGTGTCTTGTCAGTGGCGTAGCTACTTTAGGAAAATATGGGACAGTTTAGACAAATTGTTTCAAAGAATTATAAATTGAATTAATTGTATTTTTTAGGGTATTTTACCAAAAGTGGACTTCTTTAATGTTAGGATTACTCATGCTTTAAAAAACCTATAGCATTTTCGAATCTTACTATGTTTGCATAAATAATAATGTAATTTTCTTATTATTTGAATCGTACTTTTCTCATTTTGTTTGTGAGATTCTCTAAATTGAAAATAATAGTTTAAAAATACCAGGTAGACTTTTTGAAGCATTTGTTGTTTGTTTTTTTTATACGTTTATAGTTTTGAACATTCAGCTTAACCAACTTTACCAGTTAGAACAATAGAAATTCTGCTTTAAAACATTTTAATAATAGTTTTAAGATGCTATACAAACATTTTATATAGAAAAATCTATTTATCCTAAATTCTAAAGGTACTCCTCCCTCCTAAGTGCCCTAGCTACGTCACTGTGTCTCGTTTTCGGTTTTATTTCTATTTTACTCCCTTTCCCCGCAGAACATTTCCGGTTCGACGAATACGCTGACCAAATCATCGGGGAACGACTACAAGAAGATGACGTCGAACGGTTCGATTGATTCAATGGACAAGAGTGCGCTAAGCTCGGAAACGAGCTATGACACGTATGACACACAAAACCAACAACTGAGCGAATACATCAACCATCAGAATGGAAACGGTTACAACGAGGTGCTTAACCAGAAGTACAGCGAGTACGCGAACCAGAAGAAAGTTAAGACATCACCACTAACGCCTGTTAAAACTGCCACAGTCGGTTCTACAAGAAGTGGCGGGAAACCGCGAGCTTATGGATTGCCGGACTTTAACCCGAGTGGATTTGAACTTTCTTACCGTAACGAAGGGTTTAGGGATAATTCAACCTTTTCTGGTACCCGAAACAATTCTTTAAGCACAAATCTGACTGAGGACACACCAATCATTCATCAAACTGATGCCGATGAGATCGGTTCTGATTATTACGGAAATGCCTCGACTTTACCCCTTCACGGGAAGAATGAAAATTTATCGTTCCTTTCGGGCTTGAAGCAAAGATTACCTGAGTACGGTGCTCAGCCTAAAGCCGTTTTAGCGCACAGTAGCTTCCTACCACCGCCCCCGGATCCACCCGATTCGGACCATTCAAACTCTAGCACCTTGCCGTATGAGAAGAAAATCGATCAAATTAATTTCAGTCCAGTAGATGATGATCTCAAAAATATCGAAGTCCGGCGCACCGAGGCGCCGAGCCCCGCCGATGTACGGCGTCCTGACTCCTACTACACTGCCGTTAGGAGCAGTAAAGCCCCTGAACAAATAGCCGCTCCACCGATCCCACAGGAGATACCGAAACGTCCAAAGACTGTCTACGAAGCAGCAGAGGATCACCGGCCGTCATACAGCCGCTCAAAATCTGAGGCTCTGCTTGAGACAAATTTCGACGAGACCGAGCCGAAGATGAATCCTCTGCAAATGGATAGTCGGAGCTATAGCCAACCCCTTGAGACTGCCATGTAGTTTCCCGCATTCCCATTTCCGTGTTATTTGTAATTAGGTAATTTATGTACCATAAGTTTAGGCAATGCTTTATTTGTGCGATTTTCTGTACATACTAGCGATAGGTAGCAGTTAAGTTAGATCACATCCACACTATGTCTGTAAATAGATAAGATGCGCGTAGCTCTAAGCTATTTTTTTTTTTTTTATATAGTATTATTTTACAATGAGAGACAATATTTTTTGTGACGCTGACGATAAATAAACGCGATGCTATTGAAATTTATAATTAATTTTCATTTGACTTAAAAAAAAATCCCTATAATCCAGATTTTGCAGAAAAATATACACAAATTCTACTACTAAGCCTATTTTGGAATTAGTCTCGATCGAAGCGCTCATCGATAATCGTAAATTGGTATTGTATAAATCGATATCAAACTTAACTGAAGACATTCGCTTGAGACTTTTAGGATTACAAAGGTGTTTTGTTCGTTGATTATATTGAGAAAGGTAAAATAATTAAGTCTGATTATTTATTACAACCTTTTCGAACAACTAGATAAAATATTTGTAAAAAAAAGTCCTGGTATACACAAGAAAAATATCATTATTCATTAAGACAATGCACGTGTTCACACAAGTGTTTTAACAATGGCACAATTCAACGATTTAGAGAGTACGAATTGCTTGAATATCCAACGTATTCACCAGATTTAGCTCCCAGCTTCTATTATCTGTTTCCAAACCTTACAAAAATTGTATGGAAAGCGTTATTCATCAAATTTTGAAACTATTGCAGCTGTGTATGGGTATTTTGCAGACCTTCCAGGATCGTTCTTTAATGAAGGAATAGAACTATTAGAAAAACGTTGAAACAAGTCTACTCGTATTCAAGTTATGGGAGATTCTTTAATAATTCATTCATTCAGTTAGAATTACTTAGAATTATTATTAGACGAGATTGAACAAATTAAAGTTGAAATGAAGTAAAACATTACGCAAAATTGGCTGTATTAGTTATAGGGCCCCCAAGCCGCTAAGATATGGTTTTAGTGTAACTACGAACAAATCTATTTATGTGAGGACGTGGAGCAGCATCCTTACAAGATAATTCCTCGTCTAGTTATAGGCCAGAGAGATAAGAACCCTTCTGGGAGTGCTGTTTCTCTACATATTTATGGTATGCTAGATATACGAGTATGTCGCCTTTTTCTTTTTTTTTTTTTAAATTTTCCGGCAAACCGAGTCTGCATGTTTCGCTAAAAGACAGCTACAAAGTACGCGGGGCCTTTTATGTATTTACCCTCCCAAAGGAATTGTCACCATAAATGCTCGTGCCTCTGGGCAATTCTTGGTGTTTTAAAATTCACAGGAAATTTATGAAACAACATAAATTGCTACCTAATCCTCGGGTGAAATTAAGGTCCTCCCCCGTAAAAATTCCCTCGAAAATTCTTAAACGAAAAATCCAACGTCACGCGATCCCCGAAACCGGAAACCGATCCTAAAGTGTACTTAAAAGGTAAATGGAAGCAAAAAAAATTTCTTTAGCGAAAAGGTGTAAATAGGCGGGTATCGTGGCCAGGGGAGTGTGTCGGGCAGTAAGGCGGAGACGCGAAAAAAAAGAATAAATGAATGTTAGGGGCGCTAAGAACATATTGTCACCGCAATAAAATGGTGTGTCCAGTCGCTGCAGGGCCGCTCCTGCACCTGCTAGCCGCGGACAAAATTATTGACACGAAGGTGAATTCTGTCCTTTTTTTTTTTTTTTTTTGCAATGGGGGCCGTTATCGCGCCCATTATTCACGCATAATGCAACCGGCCGCAAAAATGTGCCAATGACGGACCTTTCGACCACCACCATCCCCATCCACAACAACCAACCCCTTAGACCTACAGCATTCTCATATATGCCTCCTTTTAATT
Source organism: Philonicus albiceps (assembly GCA_963969385.1). Classification (NCBI taxonomy): domain Eukaryota; kingdom Metazoa; phylum Arthropoda; class Insecta; order Diptera; family Asilidae; genus Philonicus; species Philonicus albiceps. The sequence goes on from OZ017775.1 coordinate 31,291,293, forward strand.
TTTCATGCACCAACCAGGAATTTTTTCTTCGTTTTGCGCATTTATCTCCATCCAGGCCGAATATAAAATGTAAATGCGGGTTTCTGGCACGCAACGTCGCGACCCAGAGGACCGGCCGTCGGCGCCCGGACTCGCCAGTATTTACGTAATTTTCTCATTAATTTGCTTATCTCGATGAATGGGGGGCAATTTAAAATCCTTCTAAGCGTCCAGAAATTTAAGCTTAAGGAAGAAGGAACTGCCCTTAACAGTGCCTTATGATTTATTGCTAGCAAAAGTTTAAAAGTGTTTTGCAAAACAGCCATTTTTAGCATGGAAACTTTTAATGACCCGCTTGGCTAGGACACGATTTGTGGTCCTCGTCCTGTTTTCAGTCAAAAATGCTTCCTAGTGAAAAGGGGTTAAAACGCTTTCATTTTCTTTAGGATAGTCGAAATTTTGTAAGTATTGTCTCCGAGCTTCTTTTAGTTCTTTAAAAAACAAAAAACAAAAAACAAAAGTAGGGACTTCCACAGCACAAAATGATTACAAGCATTTTGCGTGTGAACATTTCTTTTATAAATTGCTGAAGGTGAAGGTTCCTGGGAAACGATGCACCTGCGAAGGTGTCAGCTTTACGCGTTTTTACCTTTCAAGATCATTATTTCCTCATTACCTACTATCGATTTAGTGGCTCCTAACATACGTTAAGTCTTTAAGCTGCAATAGGAAAACATTAAAAAGAAATTTTCGGTAGTATTTAGCTAAAAGAAGCCTCTTTAATTGAACACTGTAAGAAAAAGTTTCTAAAATAAAGTAAAACTCCCTTAATCCAATGCATTTTCATCCAATTCTTCCTATAACCATAAATTTATTAATTCTCGTAATTTCTTCGACTATTTGAAAAGTTAGTGGGTTGCTCAACTAACCAAATAATCTAAAAAAAAATTCAAAAGTTTCTAAAGTCTTTCTTGATTTTAATATACGGGAAGAAATTCAACTAATTTACGAATTTGTAACATTCCCTGAAAGTTTGAATTGCACAAATTAAGCATATCATTGTAATCTAGGCATGAAATCATCGGTTTACTTTCAATCTTGCTAAAGCAGTAAAAGTTAATTTTATATTTATTTCGTTCGTCGATTCGAAATGGAATATTTAAATATTTTTAGTTAGATCACTGACCATTTCTGGAATACGTACCTATGTTAGTTATTTGAAAAAAAGGTTAATTTATTTATTTTCTTTAGTCTTACTAGTCTGAATGTGATTTGTTTCTTTCTAACTTTGATTCTGGTTAAAACTGAATTTTTTATTATATCTTGCTATAAAATTGTTTTAAAGAAAAAGTAATATTGGATCAAAAGAGAGCTAGGGTCAAAGAAATTGCAATACTCAAGGTTCAGTAAATGGCTACGAAATATTTCGAATGTAGTTTTGTTTATGTTGTTTAGCGCCTTTTCCCAGTTTAAACGTATCTTGTAAAATATTTCTAATAGTTGTAAAAATTATAGATATTGAATCAAGGTATATCATACTATTTTTGTATTTTATTATAACAATGGTTATCCAGTACATTCATCATGTAGTCTTATAAAATTTTTACGTTATATTTTTATATAGATACATGTGGGAATTACTCGAAAAAAAGCTACGACTTTGACTAGGGGGCAGGACTCGAACCTGCATCTTGCGAATTGGCGCTTTGATGCACTCTAACCCATTGAGCTACCAGCGGCTTCGTTGGCAATTTTTGTACTGATGAAACGTCCAATCCCAAATGTATAAGTACTGATTAAAATTAATTCAAAATTCTCCTTTGATAGTTGCACCATCTACGTATGTTACGGGCAGAATGATTGGGTTGAAATGGGATGGTACTCTATCCTGCCCTACATGTTTTTATGTTGATCTATCAATAAAAGTTCAAATAAAAACAAAATAAGGGCATACTTCGAATAGCACTGTTAATTGGGTCTATGTTATTCGAAACTGTGCTATTCAAAATCGAGTTATGTGATGCTGTGTTATCGCAATTTTTAGTCGCTCTTATTCGCGTGTAGTTTAAGTAGTGCGAGGAATGCCTGTATAGAGTACAGAAGATAAAAATCATAAAGACTCTGTCTTTATTGTAAAGGATTATGTTTTCAGTTGTATTAGGTGTACAAAATGGGTACATATGTTATATGCTGGTTTTTACAGCGACGATAAAGAGACTTATTATCAATTTGTAAATTTTATAAGAAAAATATAAAAAATTTCCATTAGCATACCCCAATCGAATGGATAGTTTTACTATGCTATTTTATTTTATTAGTAATGTGCTACTCTTATAATGTGTCTAACTGTCGAAATAAAAAGAAATTGAATAATTTTTATAAATTATTATTCAATTCTTGTGATATCTTACTAAATAAGATGATACCCTCCATTTCCCATTTTTCCCCTACAGTTAAACTCTCAGTAGCGTTCCAATTGTAACAAAATGTTGTTATCGCAGACAATTCGCAGTTAGCAGACAAAATATGAAAATTGTTTCAATAAATTTGCCTCACAGACTAGCAATTCCGAGTGGTCACTTTAATTTCGAGCTTAAATAAATTGCAATTACGAGCCTTACATTGTTGTTATTGTTTATTTTCAATTCACCTTCAGTACAGTGAGGGCTGGGCGTTTTTCGCCTCCTAATAAAGTCGTTTAAAATTTTGCAATCGAGTGAGACCGGACGGTCGGCAGTCTATACTCGGGACAACCCGATAAAAAGTGCACGCTTATGCTATCTGATCAATTAACGATGAATTAATTAGGCACTGAACTGAGGTAATAGTTTAATAAACAATTCCAGCCAATATGCATACGTAACCGGTTTTTGGGATTTATTACATTTAATTGCATAATTGCACCCGGTGGGCGGAATAATTGGCTTAGGAAGATAGGTATGTAAAATATTTTAATTTGAGGTTACACTTGTCGTGCCCCCGGTTTACTCTTTTCTGGTTAAACTGAATCTGAATCATTAATTGATGGCAAAGTGTTTTGCATTTTTGACATGCACTATATGAGTGGAGTTTTATTAATTAAAGAAAATAATATTGGGGAAAATGTACATACCACTCTTAAGGAGCTAAATTGAGAATCCTTACTTTTGAAACTGTGGCTTATCAGAGGTAAAATTAGGAGGACGAGAGCCCTGTAAGATGGAAACTAAACTGGGCTGTCGTTTTCTTTAAAAAAATCCGTTTACCATTAATAAAAGTAATACGACAACCATAGGGCATTTCGTAGTAGGGTTCAGAGAAGGTATTGAGCTCGGGACTGGAGTAGTTTAAATAGGACATTACTTAAGACGGTTAAAATTAGGAAGAAGGAAAAACCTGGATTAGAACAGTACTAAAGATCAGGCAATTTTACTAATTACCCAGAAATAAATACGTGCTGGGGGTTCTATATATTCCTGCTTCAATTTCAGTCAAAGACATTTGTAAACATGAGAAATATTCAAAAAAATAAATATTAATGCTACAGTTATTCTTCCAACTGAGTTATTCTGAAAAATTTCGTAGAATTGGGTATTTCATTCAACCATAGTGAGACTAATTCAGGAATGTGTTAAATAAATGACTTTTTTGAATTCTTTCATGTTTTAAACTTTCTTGGGGGCCATAGGATTTGAAGTATTAGATTGGTTGGCGCAAATATACCCCAGATTTTAATCGGATAGAAAACGTATGGAGTCGTATTTTAAGGAAAGAATGAACCGAAGAAAATTAATGCACATCGATGAGGTATTAAAGAGGCTTGGGAGCAAATAGTGGCGGAATTTGGCCTAGAAAGGGTTCGAGGTAATTATCAATGCTATAAAGAGGTAATAAAATAATTTTTGGAATGCAAATTATTTGTGTTATTTTCATAATTAGAATACATATGCATTGTGGGTTTGTTTTTTGTTGCTAGTGCATATGCATACTTAAATTAATCGATGATATCCCTAACTACCCCAATTACTAAATTTTACTGCAAGTTTTATGATCTGACTATTTCTGAGAGAGCTAATTGTTAATAAACATACCAGACCGGAATATGGAATTGGCCGTTTGTTATATAAAAATCCCACCTGTGATATATTTAAATATTTCCTGAACATCGATGCTGCAACTCGCGCAAGTCATAAGTTTGAATGAAAAACTTCATCATTTCGCTGCCGGAACTGACCATCCCCAAAAACGGGAACAGCTGGTAACAACGTGGAATATCTACGGCGAATTAAGAGACCTTTATCGCGAAGCTCTCGAACAAAACGTAACATTGCAACCAGCGAAATTACATAACGGCAACGATAGTTGTGTGTGCGGAAATGCGAAAGGCTTTTTGACCGTGCCCCCATTATCTTCGAAAAATTCATTCGCTCCGGGCACCTATCCCTGGAGCTTTTTCGTAATCTCTTCGTGGACGAAATGAAAGCAGGAAGGAAACAATCCCGGAGGAGAGCGCATGCCTCGTGTCTATCGAACAAGTCTGATGCATTTTTCGAACAATTTTTTTCTGCCGTAACACGTGCTCTCTTCTTCCATTACCACTTTCGCCATCTGATTTCCGAAATGATAAGAGATGCAGAGCACGACGGGTTCACTTTGCTTGGCGCCGGTCTCAGAAAGCTTTTTGCGCTCACGAGTCTTGTATCGCTGGAGCCGGTATCGCGCTTTTGTTGACTTGACACGCTTCACGTTCCACTCGGGCTTGAACGGTTGTTGCCAGCCAGCCGGTTGAGCTTTCGCCCCTTTTCTACCCGTCAAAACAATCTCAGCGATTACCGTTCATCGGTAGTAAGGGAGACCCCTTTGCGCAGTTATGAGACCTTCTTGTTGGAGCCGGAGTGCGGCCGCTCTCTCTCTCTCTCTGTTCTGCAAAACGGGTGGTAGAACAGCATGAGACTTCCATTCATGGATCAGTGTGCGGGAGCGGGCAGTAGGTGTAGGTTAGGTTTTACATTTGTTTTTTTTTTGTTTTTGGTCCTTTGTTGCAGCCGCTCGACGATGAAAAGTTCCTCTCCTGAAAGCCCCCACAAGGCCTTCCCGGCAAAGCGGCCTGGATACCCAAAAATACACGTTTTCCAGGCTTTCTTCTAAAATGTATTCCTACACACTTTGGTGTGTGCCACTGTGTGTGCGCGCGCTTCCTCCTCCTACCCTCGATGGGGAGTTCCGCTTCTGTGGCAAACTCTCGCTCTCGTTAGCCGTTGTTGCAGGCTCAGCACGCAGGTCGCCATTGTAAAATTAATTTCGGATTTTAACGTGCGTAACAGAGTAGCAATCAGGTGAGTTGTTGTTTTTTTCCTTTTTTGTTTTTGTCTTTTACCTTTTATTGCGTTGCGTTTTAACATTTTTTTTTGTTTTAGTCGTTTTCCTTCGCGACTGGGACGAATTGCTCTCGTACGCCGCAACTTAAACGGGTTTTGAGTGGTAGTTTATGACGATGAAACCTTTATGGCAGTGCTCATTGCATTGATAAAGCCTGAAAGACTGCTTTTAGCGGAAAAACGAAGAACGAAAAATGCACATCGTTCTCGTTTTAATTTAATAATTTCTGGAATGTGTTTTATTGTGCTCACGCCATCCCATTGTGCATTCTTTGTTGCGACACAACGCACGTTGTAGAAAAAGCCCAGGAATCGATGAGTATTAAAGTCTATTATTGGATGCGAACTAAACTCTAGGAACAGGTAATTCTTATTTGCAGAAATATATCGCAATATATATCCATAAACCTTTAATACTACATTTATAACACTGATTTTATATGGTGTTCTTCCATTGATACAATTTTCTGCTTTATGGGAAACAAACACAACATTAAATTTTATCCCAACTACAAATTTTCATAACAATTAAAATCAGGTTTAGATTTACTTGAAATGTACGTAAAACTTGTCCAGGCATTGGAGAGATATTTTTAAAAATTGTACATGTTTACTATTATTTCTTATATATATAAAGTAAATTTAAATTGAATTAAACTGTGAGAGTTTGCAATCTTGAAATTGTCTACACTCTGTGACTGTACTCCCCCAGTGCTATTCGCAATTTTCTTTTGATCCTCGTTGAGTTTATCGGTACTTTTTTGTAAACTGGTTTTGTTATGAGTTGAATATTGTCATTTTTATTATAATTAACTGAGTTCAACGTTTTTCCTGACTGCCAAAGAAGGAATAATGCGAATGGCTTCCTTCGTTTTTGAGAACAAAAAATATAAGAAAAGTGATTAGGTCATGATACGAATGATTTTTATTATAATTACTTTTAGGCAAATTCTCTCTGAGGTATTATTAAATATTTTTGTTTTTAATGCATACATGAGTCGAATTGAGAATTTCTTGTATTGGGTAAAATTTTATATTATGAAATTCAATTTTATTGTTTTTATATTGTATGCATTATTTATTGTAATTATCGTCTTAAATATAACAAATGGACTGTTATTCAAATATTTCTTAATATGGCTCTAAAACACACTATTATTATAATTTTAGATTGTCTTGAATTTATAAAAAAAACAAACTTCTTTATTTATTGTAAACAATATGAGATATGGAAAATGTCTCAGTTAATAATTGCCTGTAGGCATTTCATTTTTTTTAATAACATTGTAAATACGAAGTCTGTTCAAAAAGTATCGCGAATTTTGAATTTCCGCGGGCTACGTATATTCGATTTTTGATTTTTTTGTGGCGTTATGTTGGTACGCATGTCCCTCACTTATGCTGACAAGCTTGGCTATTTTGAATGTTCAGTTAATTTTTTATAGCTATTTTTCTTCGACGTGCTTTGGCTCGTCTTCAATCGAACATACGTAGCCCGCAGAAATTGAAAATTTACGATACTTTTTGAACAGACCTTGTACTTTGATTACAAATAAAGCAATGCATTGTTATAGAAGAAGCAATATTCTTTCTGTACTTATACCAAAATAGTAAAAAACTCTGTTGATAAATTGAAAATTATATTGCAATTAGGAGATTGGGATACATAGCTAAAACCGGTTAATTCAAAAATATGCGACCTGATTCAACTAAATTAGAAAAAAAACTATAACACATCGCGCTAGTCGAAGATCTAAGAATTAGGAGAAGTTTTCTTAAGACAGAAAAAAAAATTGTGCTGCAGTATTAAAATTTCGTTACAGACATGTCGCTTGGATAATTGCGCCAGGAAATTATCATGCCAAAACAAGTCTGGAATGGTTCGTAAAATTTGGACGGTTGATGATTGGAAGAAGGTCCTTCTTTTTTGAAACGTAAGTTATTCGAATATTAGAATGAATTTTTATTACGTTATTTGCCTGTTTTGAAGTAACAATTCGTTTGGAAGATTCTGAGTGAAAGAGTTTTAAAAGAGATGGGGCCAAAGACAATTGAATAATTAATCCTTTGCACTATAATTGGCCAACTCTAATAATCGGCCAACTCTGATTTAATTTTTGTGGTTTTGATATCACATGTTAGGTCTGAAGTAATTGCTTGCAGTTATTTAAAGTTTATTGTTATATTAATAAAACGATTGTTCAGAAAAAATGTGTAATATCAAAATACGAATATTTAAGAGTTCAAGAGAAAAATAGTTTTGTCAGCGAAAGGTGACTTCAGAGTTCTAGAGAAAAATAGTTTTGTCATGCCAGAGGTGACTTCATACTGCGAAAGGTTAAAGAATCTCCACATAGGCTTTTTTTACGTGGCCTAAGAGCTTATTTCGTTGAAGACCAGATCAACCTTTTAAAAGGCAGAGATAACAAAAGGCAGCTGTCTCAGCCCCCAGAATCTGTTATATAATTACCTGCTGCGCACTCTTAAGGTTAGTAGCGTTCATGTGCTATAACTTCGGAACCATTGCACTTTCGTTCTAAACTCTAAGGGTACTTATTGAAGTGATAATATTTATAAATTAATTGATACTGAACTGTTATTTTTCTTAAATATGGATTTTGAATTGCCATCATTGAAAAAGTTCCAAAAAGAAAGGTCAAATAAAAGGCAAAATAAAATTAGGAAACATAAATTGATAAATTTTAAACAGTAGCTAATAAAATACTGAAAGTAATTGAAAACGTTCTAAAGATCCTATTTTTATTTTGGGGTCTCTGGTAGTTCAGTTGTTAGCATCCTGAACTACCGTCCCAAAGGATGTGGATTCGAATCCCACGCATCACCTTTGTCTCCTGCGCTACGTGAGGTAACACAATGATCCAAAAAATGGCCTAAGCCACACCAACCTAACATATTTTCTATCTATATAAAAAAAGACAAATGTTAGTGTTACTAAATAAATTTCTATTTCTGTCTTCCCTTAGTTGAAGCGATTATCATTTTAATTTCTTAACCAAAGCACAAAAGTGACCACATCGTTCTCAACTTTGATTTATTGCTTGGCCACAAAATGTGCGATAATCGCGGATCGGACAGAGAGCTTCAGCTGTTTGCCCTGTCCGTTTGGGGCTAGCCGGGGGAGCAGGCACTAGCTATCTCCCCCTCCCCCCAGATAAAATCAATATTTACACCAACGCTTTTGGACGCATTAAGGGCAAACAATGGGACATTCCCGAAGAAAAATAATCAAAATGAAACGAAACGTTTGCTGGGGGGCCGTCCCCTCATCATCAACTATATCCATGGGTCCGGTCAGAGTCGGGGGTAAGGTGCCGTAAGAGGGGCTCCGCTCCATGAGCCAGCCCTATCTAAGGAACAAGCCTCGGGGAGCACTCCCAAATGCTTTCCTGGACGAAACATGTCAGCACAGGCGAGTACGTGTTTTCTTTGTCATCAATGGGAGCCCGGACAGAACCATCCAAAGAATCGGGCAATCACCGAACAGCGGACTGTATGGAAAATTGAAAATTTGAACAGAATTGCGAATGTTGTTGGTGCGGTACCGGTGAATGGTCGAACTATTTGAGTTAAGTGGATTGTTTAAATCCGTTTACCTTGAATTAAGGCTTAAAAATTTTACTTGCGGGTGGTGCGCTCCCCCGGAATTAGTTGCAGAACAGGCCTCTGCCGGCAGTGGTTTTGCCCGAGCTCGTACGCAAGGTTTCTCTTCTGCACTCCCCCCCTCTCAAGAAGCGTTGAACAGGAGTCCTCGGGGGAAGAAGAAGGTGATGAAAAAAGCTTTTTATTTGTCATTTTTCCTGGAGCGTGTTTGCAACTTTTGTTCCTTTTTGCGCGCCTTGGTACCGGCACACATGTGTGTGCGTGAGCTAAAGAGCGAGAACGGAGTGGAGTCGCAAAGGCCGGGGTCCGGAACCCTACTCCCTCCCTCACTCCCCCCAACTCGTGGTGTGTTTTTGTTCTGCCGGAATGTGCGAGGAGCTCCCGTCGCCCGTCGACAACGGCAAGTGCGACCCATCAACCGGTCCGGGAAGCTGCTGCTGGGCTCGTGCATCTAGCGCACTGCAAGTTTGCAAGTGATTTCATGTTTTGGCCTGTCATTTTGGTCTTTTTGCGTTTTTTTTCCTTCACGGTTTGTTGATTTTCCCTACTACCGCTGCCGGTCGGGGTTGCCTGATACTCTTGTTTCGGCTGTGCGGGTTCCACATTTTATTTCTAAACGGATCGGGGATCTGTCCCGTAGTGGTGTGGAGCGATGAACGTTTGCGAGGAATACGAAATTATCGTTTTAATGGATGCAGCTTTATTGGCATTTTTAATGAAGTAACATTTGGGAATCGAATTTCACTCTATCAGCACCAGAAGAAAGAGACATTTGAAACTAATCCGTAAGTAAATAGTTTAAGCCTGCTTAATTGCTGTTTCTATTGCATTATCAAAAATAATTTACGGTCGCAGATGTTTTTATGCAGCTGTCACAAGAGGTATGATGATTAAGACCCTTTTAAATTTCTCGTTAAACAGATTCAAGTTTCAATTATGCCTTATGGCTAACGAGATAAGCCCTAATCAGAATAGAATGATAAAGAGACGTAACATAACGCAACTGGGACTTTCAGCAGGGAGTTCCGAAGCTCTTCTGTGAGGGACGTTGTAGCTTTCTTTAAGGTAGCAGATCGTTTACTTCACTAGTGGGGTCTTGGCACAAAAGACCGTTTTTTGGTCGAAGTGTCCACTAAATGGGCCGTCCCCTCCCTGTATAATACTAAAAATTTAATAACACGTTACGTCTCATTTTGGTTAGGTCTATAAACGCGGAAATAAAATGCTCAAATTACTGAAAAGTGAAAGGCAAATTCTAGTAACATATTTTGGTAGGAGTAACATGAATTTAAAGACAACTCATTTATCAAAATTCATCTAGCTGTTTAGGCTGCAGGGTGCACTGAAGAAACAGGCAGACTTACGTAGCATACCTACATAAATAATACCCCAAAATGCCCTTCTGAGACATTCAGGTGAAAAAAAAAATTGCTGCTGCTTCTAAACTTAGGTTACGCTAAGAAATGTTACTTATACTTTAGGGTGCTTTTTACCTTCTACCTCTTCAAACAAAAAAATGCTATGCAAAATTCAATTCAACAGTTCACTTACAAAGTGTACAGCGGTAGAGCATTTGGTTCTGAAAAACAGAAAAATTTACTACACTTTCGCCAGAAACTCATTAATACCCGACTAGAAAAATTTGCCTGAACGTACTCAGGATCTAGTCAGACATTCCGGATGAGGATAATGCAAGGCATCATGTAACGTACAAGATTATTTGGCTCTTGACCAGGAATACCCGATTTGAAATTGATAGTCATTTTTGGCGTGCGTTCATAAAGTAATTTGGAGTATCACGGAAATATATTTCTAAAATTCAAAAGAGATGGTACCTAACAATCTTTGTCCCCACTAATGCAACTGTTTTATGGCAATGCTTTAAAAGTAAAATCAAACTATCATCTCATAAATTAATTGAAATTCCAGCAGTGCGCTGCCTCAGCATGCCCATTCTCCAGATTGCACAAATTACGGAACTATCCGAGAGAAAGGGTTCTGGCAAAATTGAGAAATCTACCGGAACAAAATGTACACAGTAGTCCGGTAAAAGCGGCCAGTAAAACCTCTGAGAGATTTTAAGTAAATTGAACTTTTCTAGCATTTTTGTGCAGCTCAGACGGCTCGACGAAGGGTCCCCGGGTGGTGGTGGTGGTGTTTGGTGCACTCGAGAAGGGCTGGCTGGCTGGCTGGCTCTCTGCTGCATGCTGCTCAGCCGGTAAAGCTTTTTCGCAATTGAAAATTCCCTGAGGCGAAGGGCGCCAAATAAAGAGGTAACGGTATTTCGTTTTATTCTTGTTTCGGTGCTAAGCTTTCGAATGCACAATTTTCTTTTCCATCTGCTCATCTGGAGTAATTTTTGATTGTGCAATGAGAAAAAGCCCAAGAAATGTGCGGCGAAAGAGAGAAATAAAAAAAAAAAACCTATTCGCCGAATCCACGACATGCTCAGCCGATGCTATCCACTTCGGAGCATGAAGAATTGTTGGAATAAAAAAAAAGGCGAAAAAAGTAAAAATCCAACAATATAAAAAAAAAAAAAAGAATTAAAACGGCGGCGAAACTTCGCCGACAACAGCGCTGAACTGTTTTTCCCGGTGCAGTGTTGTTGTTGTTGTTGTTGCTTTTCGACATTAATTCGAACTTCTGCTCTCTCCGGCTCCAGATTTGTTCGGGCTGCCAGAGAGTGAACAAGTGTTGGCGATTGGAAATATTTCTTGATAAAGGGGAGACCTTTTGTTTTTTCTTTGACCAAAAATGCATTTATTTCTAAAGTAAATCACCGAAACGTTTCGATTCGGCTGCATTTTATTTCGTTTCTGTTAAAACCAAGTATATCGGGTATTCAAAAAAAAAATATAAATAAATAAAATTCGCCCCCAGGACTCGATTGATGTGAGTGAAGTGCACTTTTTTCCATTGTCACTTGAGGAATTGTTTCGAAGAGGTGCCGAGTAAAACTTGAAAACAGGATAATGAGAGGAGCGTTTATCCTGTAAATAAGTTTTGTTTTTCGGTTTTCTTTTTTTTTTTGTTTTCTTTTTGTTTTCGGTACCAGAAAAGGGCGAAGTTCGAAAATAAAGTTATTTTTATTTATTTATTTATTTTTTTAATTTTCCCTTCGGAATTTTTCTGTGGCAATTTTATTTAGGGGAAAGAGAGAAAAGGTGGAAGCCCTTTGGATAAATCAATTTTGTGAACTGCACTGCAAGCTACGGCGATCAGTTGACAGTGTTACAGTGATTTGCTTTTCGCAAATTTTGATAGCGATTTGATAGACTCGCCCTCTTAGAAAACGAAGAAAAAGCTTTTTTTTTTTTTTTGCATATATTATATTTTTTTTTTGTCCTTAAGGAAGTACAACAAATACAATACAAGTGAATTCGCCGGAGTTTTACATACGTGCATGTGAACACAGACTCCAGTCTCTTGCTGAGATAAGGAAGGCTTTTTTGTTGTTTTTTTTTTGTTTTTTCTTTTTTTTTTTGCATTGCTGACAGAAAAAGAAGTGTCCTACCTACACGAAACTGTGCAAAAAAAGTGCAGGGCTAAATACTTAGGAAGAAAAGAAGAAAACAAAAAAAAAAGAAGTCGAGAAGCGCGTAGAGGACTGAGCAGAAGGGACTTGCGGCGAATTCGTGAAAATTGTCCTATCCGCCAAATGTTGGCCTAGTGCTAAAAAAATAGAACTAATGTTACTTTTATGGTGAATATATTTATAAAAAAAAAAACCAAAATCGTTTGTGCAATAAAATTTTCATAAGTTATCACGTTAAGCAGAAAAAAGAAAAACCGGCTCGTCCTTCAAAAATTGATTTGCCGCGAGGTTTTCATGGTGTCAGTGCAACAATTCGCCGCAATTATCTCTCTTTCTTTCTTTTTTTTCTCTCTCTCTCTCTCTCTTTCCTTCTCTCTCGCCCGCTCACTCATTTGGTAGGTGATTTTCTTCTGTGAGTCTCTCTTTCTCTCTCTCTCTCTCTCTCTCTTTCTCTCCGATTAGGACTGTCTAAAAATTTGCATAAAATTCCTTCGAAAATTATGAAAAATTGCTTCCATGACTAGCCCTGGACGTTTGAATAGATGCAAACGAATGGAACATTCAAATAAATTGTAAAACGACTTGAGAGAAAAAGACTGCTTAAAAACATAAAGTAAAAAATAAAAAAAAATAAAATTTATATATATACATACATAAAATCAAGGAAACTGTGGACAAGAACCGATTCCGAAACAGTTGTATACTCTCGTCATCTCGAAAATTCCTGAACAAACGGTAATAGCCACAGATGCACAATTTTACAACTATCGTAGGTCAAAGTGAATTTTTATGAGGAAATTTACGAATGTTACTCAACGCAAAGTACAATTTTTAACTCAGATTGTTACTGATGCGACATCTGGCGTGTAAATAGATTGTAAAACCCTTTTGGGATAGATTGCAAATAGTTGACTAGCTGCGTGCTGCCCTCTGGATATGCCGCCAGGCCGCTACCAATTGAGAAATTAATAAATAACCCCTAAAAAAAATATATACATATATATATAAGAAAAGCCGTTGAAAGTCACTCAAAAATCCCCAGGAGGATAACCCGAAGGAGCAGCAGCCATAAATACGTGTGTAGTCAGTGCTTCTTTGAGTTAAAAATTTTTTTTCGCCGTTTAAAAGATTTCTAACAACGTAGCACTAGTTGCAAAAAAAAAAATTTCAATTTGGTTTTTAGAATCAAGTATTTATCGAAGAGAAGCAATGTTGAAGTATTTAACGCACAAGCTACGAACGCAATCCATCAACGAGGACAATAACGTCCAGGAGAAGGTGAGTAGTACCTCCTTGGAGAATTTATTTCGAATTTTATAATGTAATATAATAATTCTGAAATTTTTCCAATTTGCCGTCACCCTTGGGGTTTTCAAGGACGCGCAAGCCGGCATTTGGGGGTTATTTGTGTGCTCGCCCGGCTCATGACGCGGTGGTAAGTTTTTATCACTTGCCGCCATATTGGGCCAAATCTCTTTTAAGTTTTAGTACTCCGTGTCGTTCATTCATGCATTTGTGGGATAGGGGTGTAAAGGTTTCTTTCTTACATTTTACATTTTTACTAAGGGGATTTTAATCTATCTTAAATCAGAGTTTATATAAATTTTTATTCCCTTATATAATTCGTATTTACGGTTTTAAGAGTAAGCCATAAGTAGAATTGTTTGCTTCAGTCCTTTCGGGCGCCTGGTAGAGACAACGGCGTTGTCTTGATCTTTGCTTATTTTAAGCGAACTCTATCCTAAAAGGAATTAATTTAATTTTTTTTTTAACTTAAGGGACACACTAGAGTTTATCGTTCTTTAGGGATTTAATCACCTCTGTTTACGTATAACAAAATCATTTAAATTATTTATTAGTAAGCAAAGTAAATAATTGTTTTTAATTTCTAACTAGTAGTTGAATTGTCAATTATTCAACCAACCAATGAACAACGACTGGATTGCATTGAAGTTAAAATTATGACTCTAATCAGTCGTCCATGTAATTACATCCTTAACATTCTTATTACATTTTTTAAAAAAAAAATGTTTTAAAGATATTTCATAGAAAATGAATTAAATAATACAATTCCATCATGTTTTAATTTTTTTTAAAAGTCTATTATTTGAAATTCTGTGCTTTCGATTAATACGTTTTTAATTTACAATTAAATGCGGAAACTATTCCAAGTTAACGGCTATTAAACCTTCTATCTCGTCTCATAAAAATTTATTTAATTTATTTAATCGAATTGAATTTAAATAATTACAATAGGTAATACAAAATGAGAACACGAGAGCATAACTCGTCAACAACGTTTGGGCATTAAATCATGTGTTAATTCGTAACGAAATGCTAAGCACTTGTAAATTTTCTATATAAACTTTGTGTTCCTTTCAGTTGAATGATCTTCATTTTAGAAAAATATCTAACTATCGATCTTACGTCAGTTTATTCTAAAAAGTGTAAATTTTTTTTTAGATTAAACTGTTTAGTTCTTGTAGGGCTTTAGTAATTCACACCACCCATGTTCGAACGAGATGGTGTTTTAGAAATGCCCTGTTATACCGGATTTACCGATTTAGGCTTTTACGTCAAATGCCCACACGTATAACGACGAAAGATTTGATTGTTTAAGTCATGCCATTTCATCCAGTTGTATGCGGGGTAATTAAGATTAGCCTATTAATTAGACTATGCCAGTGGCAACATGCATTGAACGTTTATTTAATACGCCCATGCTGGTGGATGCGAGATAAAGGGTCCTGTGCTTGTTCAGTGATCATTGCAGAAGAGTGAAAGAGGACATTGAATTCATTGCTAAGGTATTAGGTTTCATCAGCGTGCACCTACCATTGAAGTCACAATAGTGCGGATCAGTTTTCATGTCTTGTAAAAAATTAATCTAAACAAACTAAAAAGAAACAATGCTAATTATACTAGGACCTCTTTACTACTAAAATACGGAAGGTCTAAATGATTTTATTATCATAGGTGGATGATTTTATGTGGGAGTATTTAAAATTACAAAGAAGCATTTAAATCTTAATAGATTCTAGTAGGCATAAATATAAATTTTAACTATAGTATTGCAATACATTCTAACTATGCATGCATGTACAGAATATTCCAGAATAAATAATCTATCTAGTCTGTAGTCTATCTATTTTTAAATACTACGAATTTCTACAAACTGCAATATTTGTTTAGGGGCATTCAATACATAGTACAGATTATCGCTGACTAATAGAAATTTCTTTTAAAGTTTTATAAACCGTCGTCATTTTCAATTTATATTAGGTTTATTTTTGGTTCCTACAACAAAGAGCATCGAATATTTACCTGACAAAAGAATGAATAATGACATTCACTTTAACTCAATGCATATCTGATATTCCAAAAATACATAGAAAATTGTAGTTTCATAGATTTGAAAAGAAAAATGTTTTACAATGAAACTTGTAAAATTAACTTATAGTTTTCAATTGAAAATATCATGATGATATTTTGTGTTTGATGTTTTAATGTACATTGATTTTACAATACTATTTTTCTTTGGATGTAGAGACAGAATTGATAGAGGTATTTTTTTTTTAAAATCTTCAAGTAACCTAATCCAGTGTAGTTTCAATAGAATAAAATCGTTGAAAATTTCGTGAAATAATTCATACTGTCTGGGCATATAAAAATTCATAAAAAGTAAACAGAATCTATCCATTCCCTGAATGAAACAAAAAAAAAAAAAAAGAAGAGCTTTGAAGGTCATGGAAGAAAATGGCTGCTGCCACAATATATAACATTTAGGGACAGCGCCAGCCGGTGCCAAACCGAACTTCTCCAACTATTCTAAAATACTCTCGTTCCAAAACCCTATCTCTTTTTCCTCTCTCAGCCTCTCTTCTTTGATACTTGAAGAGAATTCAAGTAATGCACTTCCTAGCGCTTTTCGTCGTAAAACCTAAAGCCGGGAACGTTAACTGGGTGAGATTAGAGCGGAGATTTTCTATCATTCCTCCGAGTAATTTACTATTGAGCGCCTTACAACTACATAAACACACACACATACACACACTGGGTGAGTATCGGAGTCAGGGATGCTTCCAAGGACCTCGACGGAAGGACTGGGAGCTGAATCATGTGCGCGTCGCGGCGCCCATGTTACGATTTAATGTGGAACCCGGTTGTATTCCTTGTACGCATGTACGGTGAAAAATTTCACCAGGAATGATAGAGGAATGGATGGGCTTTTGCCGGCTGTTCACTCTCGACCTGGAGAGACAGGAGTTTTTGAGATTTAGGTGGCTTTTGAGGAAGAGGAAGACGGATTTCATAACTTTTATGATTATTAAGGATGTAGTCACGATGGTGTTACCAGCAGAGTGTAATTTTAGGAAAGGGTAGATTATGAACAGTTTTAAAAGGAGAGATTTGTTTTGAATTTTTCTTTATTGAATCTCATCAAGATGTATGCCCAGGGCTATGCCACAAAAACACAAAAAGTACTTTACTATATTTTATCCCTTAAATGCATTATTTATTATTTATGAGTTCTCCTACTCCCTTTATAAAAGAATTATATTTTTTTTTAACTTGTAAACCTTGAGGGTGGGTTTTTCGATGATTTTTAAGTCATTTCATCTTCTTGTTTAACATTATTTTATGGTTCGCCATATTGGATTTTTGTATTGAGGAAAAACTGAAACTATAGTCAGCTTGAATACGCCACTATAACTTCAGAGTTATAATTTCTTTAAAAAATCTCGTAGCTTATTCTTGGCATAAATAGGTAGATTTTATTAAATACAGTAAGACAATATTTAATGCAGAGCATATATTCTAATAAATTTCAGCGTTAAATCCATCATACATCAACTCTGACTATGTGATTTGTTTATTTTTAACAAAAGTATAAAACTTATCATATTACCGTCATTTTCAGAATTCCAACTTTGACCTATTTTTCCTGCATTAAACAAAATGAAATATATTGTTGTATTCTTATATAAAATACTTGGAAAATTCTAATGTACGTTATTCTGTTCGATTCAATGTTAATAGACTTTTTGGAAAAACGTTAAGAAAAAACTTTCTATTTTTACTCGACTCGTTCCGATTGTGTCTGGTGGTAACATAAATCCCCCAATTAAGGTAAATGGTTAAAAAACACAATTTACGATCATTCACCTTGGATGGGCATTTATATATATTTTTTCTTGTATAATTCTTTTAATTTGATTACTGTTGTTATTTTTAACCATAATGAGATAATGACACTTTTATATTTTCGAAATAGGATAGGATAAATCCTATGCGATCCACATATATTGACCTCTGCAACCATTGTTTGGAGAGTACAAAATGAAAATGTTTAAATTTGTGGTGGAATTAGGTTTTTGTTAAGGCATAACGACCCTAAAATTGTCTCTTTTTCTGCAATAATTTCAACTATGGGCACATTCGGAGATTTACGATAGTCCAAACAGTACAACGAATAGTTCAATTAATTTAAATTGAGCAATTCGCCAATTATCCCATAGAACTATCTATGGGCAGTGCCCGGTGCTGAGCTTAATTTGCATACCAATGAATGATAACTTGTAGATCAATCCCTATGGAGTTGTTAGTAAATTAATTAAGCAGTAATAGGTCAATGTTAATCCTTTGAGAACACGAAATATAGATAAGGCATTTAAAGAAAGAAAAAAAAAAAGTATGATAGTCTAGTTCCTGCTGGATTTGAACTTTGTTGTCAGTTTTTGCGAAACCCTTTTTAAAATTGGAAGAAAAAAAAAACTCTATACACTCGTACATATATATGAAGTTTCTGTTCTCATAAAATTGCATGTCTACTGCCTTCATTATGCTCCCAGTGGAACAAAGTGGCAATTTAAGAGTCCCTTTGGCCCTTAAAGAAGTGTCCTTACTGTCTGTGGGAAGGCGGGTAGGTGGAGGAGGTGGAGGCGGCTTAACCAGACTTTTGTCCTGCTGCCCTATTGCTCCCGGTCGGCACCTTATGAAAAATTCATCCGGATCGAATAAATATGTTATAATCCAGCCGATGTCGACCTGAAGGCGGACGCCAGTTCGCAAATCACCCATCTGCGGCTCCTCCCCGGCCATCCATAAAATTTAATGAACTCGTGCCAATAAGACATCTATTTATCGTGCAATTGGAATGAAGCGGCGACCCCATTGAGCTCTGTTATCGCACTTAATGGACCTCGCAAAGAATATAACGCAAACGTGAGAAAACCGAGTAATGCCCATTGAGAGGTGGCTCGGAAGAGCCTTCCTCTCTCACTCGGCCCCCCCCGCATTCGGGAAGGGAAACGGCAGACGTAGGGCCCGGTACAATTGTACAACTTCTTACTTTTAACTTTTGCGGGCGTTAAGGGCCTTTCTTACCGAGCCGGGCACTGCTACGGGAATTGTTGGACGAGAGTGCAATTCTTCGTGCCCTGTTATCGCATGTCGGTTGTCGTCCTCATCGTTGTCGTCAACAACATGTCGCGGAGCCCTAGTACTTGTCGTCATAGTCGTTGTTCTGGTCGACATCGTCATGCTTATCGAAACTCTAACTTTATCCTGGCGTAATCGTTTTCACTGTTCCCGAGTCCCACCGGAGTCCCTCTCACTGTTTGCTGCCGGAGCCCGAGGGCAATGCGATAGCACAACTGGTCCCTAGCCCTTCACTTCCTCTGGAGCCCTAGCTCCTCTTGACGTCTATAAATGTCTTATAGAGTAGTCGTGATCACGATAAGTCATTATTTTATACCAAGAAGGTTCTGGCGTTCACGGCTGGCCACAAAATTCCCGTCGCCACTGTTCGTTGTCGTCTCCCAGGGCACTTCTGGGGCGCTCCCCTTCCAAGCTTTAGGGCCTGGGGGGAGGGACAGGGGGAAAGGGGAGGAACTCTTTCCTATATACTTTTCAGCCCAGCCAGTTGTTGACTATCATTTTGTTTTGTTGCCATTTCGACTGCCGGGCACTGATACCACGGGACTGATGTATTACGGCAGTTGCCTGCGCCCCTTATCTTGTACCTTTTGCTAAACAAGGAGTTGACTCGAGATCCCCGCGATACTAAAACTAAACGGAATAGCCCCTAAAGACAGCGTGCTGCTGCTTCTGGCTGACTATGTTAAGTGAAAGGTAAAGAAATAAATAAGAAGAAAAAAGAAAGATAAAAAAAAAATATAATGTAAGAATCCAGTGAGCTTTGCTGGTAGATTTTACTTTCGTGGCATTTATCGTTGCGATTCGATCGCCTGCACAAAATTTACATGTGTTGGAATTTCTGGCTTTGTACGATTTTAAAGGACTATGCTCCTTTTTATTATACATGTCCTGTGTAAAGGAACTACTAAACGCTTTGTTGCAATTGATTTAAGGAATTTATTTTAGGGTATTCTTGCACTGATTTCGTTCGTGCTTTTAATCCATTGTGAGGTAAAGTGTGAAATATGATTGAACAACTTTATAAAATCGTGTTTCCAGGCCATACCTGTACCTGCAAGTTATATACAGAAAAATATACTCATGAAAGTAAGAAAATGGATTTTTTCTTCCTAATAGTCTTAGTGAAGATACGCATTTTAAACACATGTTAATTATTTCTTTTTATCTTCGAAATATTGATTTCGTTTTTGAGAAATTGCATTTTTAGTGATTATACCCTACACCGAAACGATTTGCACATTAGAACTTAATCGCGAGATAACCAATCGAATAGGCACTATCCATTAAAAATTAAGGGTTATCTTGCAAATTTAAAATATTCTTAATTCTTGTTTAAAATTTTATAAAATTTACTAAAATAAGAACCTGTATTGGGTTAGTGGCTTTCATGGAACTTAAATTTAAAGTAAATAGATACTTAGAGTAAGCAAAGGAAGAAAAAAAAACCTTAAGCGTATTTTGCTGAATTCTCCATTCATAGAAGTAGGACCACTTGCTGGAGCTCTTTAAGGTAACAAAGCGAAGGAGTCTTCAAAATATGCTTACGTTATACTGTCGCCCCGGGCTTCCAGGTAGCGGAAGATATGCTGATGCCGCTGATTTCCTAATTTTACGCAAGTTTTACTTCGTTCGATGGTGCTAGAGGCTGTTCTTTAAGAATTACCTCGAAAGCTGCTTTGTGCACGTGTGCACGTCCCCTAGTAATTTGCAGTTAACGTAAGGTAGGGCCATTTTTATTCAGTGATTGGTCTTTATATAGATAATCTGAATGTGTAGAAGATGTTCTTTGGAACAGGTCTATCTACCAGCCGAATAAAACTCTGAACGAAACTTTCGGAATATGTCGTAAAAACTTTACCATTAATTCCAATAATGCGGGAATAGAATTAGGAATAGCAAGCATATATATTTTTGCGCTATTAAAAATCACACAAATCATTAAGTTTGAAATTAATTATTTAAAAACGACATGTGTATGTGTACACAACCTTCGAAAGCTAAACGTTTACTTATTTTTGGATTCTAATCGATTTATGGTTTTAGTGTCTTATAAATTTTATCTAGAAATTTCGTGCTCGGTGTGTTCGCACATACGTAAAATTGAGTAGAAGTTTTAAAGTCGAAATTCGCTAATGAGGGCGTCAAGGTATACTTTGTAAATCTTCAATGAAAAATCGTCGAAAAATCTCAATCCTAATATAGCTTTCGAGAAATTTTGCAAAATCTTAACATATTGATGACATAGAAAAGATGTTATAATAGTTTTAATTTTGAATTTAATTACAATTCCGTTCGAAACATGTGAGATTTTAAAATATGTTTCGAATTAGACCAGATTTGCAATTTCCATGAAATTGATATTGTACATGGGTTTTAAGGGTCTCTGATAGTAAATCTATTTTTAATATGGTGATCACAAATGCTTAATTAGACGTACACCTAGTGCGGTATATTTTAAAGGGGATAACATTGATGTAGACGAATAAAAATAAATAAAATTCTTTGAATAATCCAAAAATACTAGGAAAACATAGGTTTATTTGAGTATTCATCTTTTTTAATTATGAAAATGAGGTTCGAAAATAGTTTAAAAAAATTTGAATTCTTTGGCTTTGATAGATTAAGTAGGAGTAGAAAAAACAGTTGTTATCATTTTAGCAGTTTTGTTTAATTACGAAGGAGGGTGGAACATTAAACGATAGAAGTGGTACTATAGTAAATATAGATGATATGTATAAAGGTTGAGAGGCAGTAAATCCCAAACCCTCTAGGAGTAGGGAACATAATAACAAACTGGCCCAGGGAAGCTGGTCATGAGGGGCACTTCACTCTGTTAAGTCTGACTGAAGACGCATTCTAAGGACAATTAACCTGTGCTCACTCTGTCGAAGCGATTCGAGTTTCTTTTACGGTCTTACCAATTGAATGAAGGGCATCTTGGGATGAAACGAAACGATTTTTTTTTTCCTGTGCCAGTGCTCTACATGCGAGTCGAGCCCACCACTTTCTGGAGGACGACGCAGTAATTGTTTCTGTCGATTAAGCAGAACATTTCAGCATCACGGCGAATGAGCACAAAATTGTCCGTGATACACACTCGATTGAGCAGGAGGAGGCCCAGTAATGAGCCATGCTCCAGACTCTGGAGCTACTTCTTATAGTCGGGCGCGCAAAATACCCGGGAACACTATATAAAAAAAAAAAAATGGGACGGGGAGGACGAAAAAAAAAAATACCCATCCAAGTCCGGATTCCGAGATGGAACTTAAATTAACCAACTTTGCCATTTATGTTCTATCTGCGCCATAGTACCACTTGCCCGGCTACTAACTGTGCCGCCAACCCCGCGCCCGAACCCATAATTGCTTGGGTACTTAGCGTCTGCCAAGATCGCTGCTAGCTGCTGTTTGCCGCTGCTTTGAGTTATTTCTCCCTTCGTTTTTACGTTGAGTCGCATTCCGTAAGAATGGGAGGACTCGGGGAATTTATGGTGTTTACATAAAAGGAAATTGTAGCGATCAACTTAAAAAGTTCGTTTACATGATTTCCGCTCGATTACGTCCTTGCTCTGACGAAAATGTTTGCGCAGAGTGATGGAGCCCTTTTGGGGGGCTCCTCTCAGAAGGAGGTAAGGGGATTTCAGGGAGAGGGAAGGAAACGCTCATTTTCCGTAAGTGCAGGAGGAGTTCACTCACGAAAAAAATTATTTGCATTTCTTCCATGCGATTTTATGTGCACGAAATCGACTTCTCCTCGAGCATATTTTACGCTTGTTTTCTTGTTTCACACAGGATTCCCACGTATGATTGAACGGTTGTGCGCTTTTAACCTAAATTGAAGTATTGCAGGAAACGATTCACGCGAATTCGTTAGCTCTTCCACGTTTTATTGCTAAAAGTAGACGATCCTAAAACTCATACAGAAAATGTCCTTCATAAAAATACCACAAATGGAATGGATTTTAAAAAAGATACTGGTGGAAAGTACATTTGCTAAGTAGTTATTATGGAGCAAGAACCTTCGCCTGGATATAAACTAGGAATAGATAAATGTTATGAACCATGACTTTGTGTGAATTTAGTTATGTGCTTGTGGTCCGAATGGTTTTGCTTTCGAGCAAAAATGGCCTTGATATCTTTGTTTTATCTTGGAGGCTAGTTGAACAATAAAAATATTTGTCTGTAGAGAAATAAAATTTTTAATACCTTATATCTTGGTAAATATGCCACTATGGTACTTAACCGAATATGGCAGCATTCATTGTTCAAATAACTTTCATATTCTTGATTTTATGGATTAAATTGCTTTTTCCGTTTTATATTTCATAGAGATATTCGTTCGTTTTTATTTAAATAATTCTATATCATACAAATGGGCCTCTTTTTATGTTTTAGGTACTTTATGCCCATAATAATAAGTTCTGATTAAAAAAACCCCTCATTGTAGTCAACAAATTAGGTTTCCAGAGTTGACTTCTTAACCTCTGTAGTTTAACAAATACGCAAATATGAAATTGACTAACTTTTGCCTTAAAACGATACGATCTTAACGAATTACGCAAAATGAAGCGGTTTTGATAGACTAACCAACATTTCAATTTGCCATAAAAGTCCTTTACATTTACGGCAATTTAATTAACTTTTTAATTAAAATTGGAAACAATATCACTAATGATACTTTGCGCACACAAGCACGCATTTTCCGTTTTTTTGTTTTAAGTAAAAAAGTGATACTTACGATTGCCTTTTATAACTTGTATCATTAAGTGTCGCTTTTGTGGATTACGATTCAATTTTCTTTTGGCAGGTGTTTAGATTTACCATTTATTCGAGATCTGCAGTCTTAATTTTATTTTTTCAATGAATATTATCCTTCTGATATCGCAACGTGTCGCTTGCGATAAAAACACTTTTTCCATGTAAAAATATCGCCTACATTTTCCATTTAGGGAATGTGTACGTAAAATTTGTTTGAATTGAATTAAATATAATTTTTTGTAATATCTCGGTGTAGGTGTGAAGTGTATGTCCCCAACCGTTGAATCTTTTACAGGTTAATTAATAGGGATGGGAAGTAATTTGGCCCAAAATCCCGCCCTCAGTACCTTCAAGGTGGCTGACCTTATTATTGCAATTATTCCCTTTTTTTTTATTTATTATTATTATTATTTTTTTTTTTATATATCCCCCAAAGGGATGCGGAGGACAAAAATTGAAGCGCTCCAGCAACGAGACCGTGTTCCACCAGCGTGGACGGTAAATATTAATTTTGATTTTATGATCCGGCTGCTGGGTAATAATTGTTATTTATGGCGGAAAAACAACTCTCGAGGAAAGTGGGTCCACCACACCCGCGGTGGATGGTCGTCGGTCGGTCGGTCGGTCGGTTGGTCGGGCAGCCGGTGGCTGTGTCTAGTCCAACTAAAGCTCGAGCCTCTCGGGCCCATCGCTAAATTGCCAGGACATGAAATTCGGTTGCTTACCATCCCCCCCTCCCTGGTTTGTCTGGTTTTTACAGTGGTTTTTATTGGGCCGGCCTGCACACACACTTTCTTTTGACCTTTTCCGTTTCCGGTTCTGTTGCTGACTGTCGCTCTGTGCTCGTTCCAAGAAAAATGCCCTTCGTATGCCCTCATAAGTGGACATGAAGCCAGAAGCCCTATTAGAAGAAAAATTGTCAGCTTCGCACATCTGCTGCTAGAAGAGGGGAGGGGAGGGCGCCAACACTCAACAGGGTGGCAGAAAAGTGAGGGAATGTTCGGAGGCGAGATAATTTTAGCAATGTCCGAAAGCCTGGACCCATCAAATTAAAAATTATGAAACATAATTAACATTTATTTGATTTAAGCAGTAAGTAATAAGGGGCACTTCACATAAGTGTCGACCTGGTCATTTTTGATTACCACCATCGTTCATCATATTTCGTGTATTAGTTGAGGTAAAGTGATCCTTTAGAATTTTGTTATTCCTTTATTTCATAAATAATTACCAGGATATATTAAAAATAAATTACTCCATAGTACCCATGATTACCGTCCTTCCTTTTCTTTACTATTGGGTTAAGTAGAGTAATATTTTTGAAGAAGTACTGATGTTTCTAATGCGAAAGTATGCGAACTTTCTTACGTTTATGGTATATTCTAAGAAAAAACCTTAAAGGACCCCAAGAAAACAGTTCTGTATGATATGTGAAGTATGTCCTATGTACTTATGATACTATAATACTTGTACGAATAATATTTGTATATTATTAATTTAGCTAATTTAGCTAATCCTCATCTCTGAGAAAATTCGTTTTCTTGGGAATTTGCAAGAGTAAAACACTTGGCAATCTTGTTTTGCTCTTGTAAGAGATTACAAAATTCGCACTAGTTAGTGTCTATCTTAGTAGCTTACTGGCAGAGCGTCGGCCTGCCATATCAGAGTCATAAGTCCAATAAGATGCTAACAATTTTGATGAATTATACACAATTAGAGTTTTTGGGAGCAGAAAATCGATCTAACTAGCTTTCATTTCTGGGAAAATTTGCAATTTAAGATTATGGTCTTTCAAATTTTTATATTTCAATAAGTTTTCATAATACATAAGGTTTTCGGAATCGGTGATTTTAACAGTTATAAATTGTATATAGATGTACTATTTCGAGTACTCAAAAATTGAAATTTCAAAGCTTTATACAGGTGCAAAACTGTGAGCGAGAAGGTGGAATAGCGTGAATTGCTTAGTGGAGGAGAAATCCAAAACTCGGGGGTTGATTCGTCGGGTTTTAGTGGAACTATTTATATATATTCGTAGTTTTTTATTTAATCCTTCCGAGCACTTTTTGGTCTTCCAGGTTCTACATGTATATGTTAATCTGTAAAGAAAAACGTTCCAATATTGAAATATTCAATCCATCAACAAGGAATTTGTTCGAGAAACATTATGAAGATAATATGGTAATGCAATACTTTTACATTTTCGATTTTAAAAGAAGGTCCTTCTGATCGAATATTAAAAATACCAAAAGAATAAAATTGTATACCTTGTATCAAATCGCCTTTCTTTCCATATTTGCATACCAATAAAATTCTGGTAAAGCTTAAAGTCTCCGCTTAACTGCAGTAGTTTACACTTTAAAGCTTGCTTAAAAGGGGATAACCATTGGGGGTACCTAGACGACGCACAATATCTAATCAATCAATTCGAAGCCTGTCACATAAAATAAGCCGCAGTCGACAGGAGTTGATGAAGGTTGACATTAGGATTTACCTCAGATGGATAGCAACAAGCATACTCGACTTCCTTATCTGCTACCACTATCCAGGAGTCTAGGATATTGAATTCTGAGGAGATGACGACACCTTCGAACCCGGACCCGGTGTCTAAAACTTTTGGATGAGTAAATAATGCATCATCCTTTTTCCACTACCACTACCCCTTATAGTCTCCTGCCACCTTCTTTCTCCAGAATGTAAATTTTTTTTTTTCTTTTTTTTTTTTTTTATTGAGCTACCCCGAAAGGTGTGCAAATACCTGGATGCCTAAAAGGGTGGCTGGACCCTGTCATCTATCCGTTTTTCATCTTTTCTTCAACCCTCAACGATGAGGCTCGGTTATAACATACGAGCGTATGTATGAAACCGGGTGCCCATTGTCATCTTTGGGACAAAACTTTTGAGAATTATTCCTGAAAAAGGTGTGTTTGCCTCCATTTCATTTTCGTGCTTGCCGACGGGTTTCTCGTTGCAAAACGTCCTGCTAAAACAACAATGAACCGCCGCAGCACCCACTCACCGCCCACCGACCGGTGGGTGACAAAGTTGCCTGGCCACATACATGCATATATTTATATATATATGTATATATATATATATATATTATATGTACATATGTAGCCACGTACTTGCAGCGAAAATGTGCAAAAAGGGTAAAAAATAAGGGATGAGAAATAACTGAAACACCAAAAAGAGGGAGAAAATCTGGAAAAGCATTTTCTCCGAGACGGCAACGCAAGAGGTGCGGTACGGGAACGGTGGGTGGGCAAACGAAGGATCTGTTCGCGCCCCATTGTGCCAGCTCCTTGTACGATTTCTTCCCTTTTTCTTATTGTTGTCATTTTGTTTGTGTCTACGCCAATATGATGTATCCATGGCCTGCCTGTTGCGAAGGTGATCCTCCCACCCGCGGGGTAGTTGTATCTATTCCGCCCGGCGAGCTCCCGGATCCTGCTGTCTAGTATGTCCTGAAAGAGACTTGAACCGCACCGGGGGGTGTATATTCGCGACCTTCCCGTCCGCATATACCTGCCACCGGGTCGCCCGTCATCCTGCTCAGATTTATCTCGACGATTGGGTATTGTTAGAAATTAAAAATAAATGGAAATATAAATTGACATCGCCGGGACAGAATCGAAATCCAACCGGGTGTGGGGGATGGGGAGCGGGGGGTTAGAAAGGACTGGAAAGTAGCCCGGATTCAATTTCAAAGCCTTAATGGCTGCGTCAGCTCGGGACCATCTCACTCTGTGGATAGTAGTCAACTTTGTCCCTTGTTCCTATATGACGTCATCCGGGTATTATTCCGGCAGCGCAGCGTATATGATTTTCCCCGAACGCTTTGACTTAAGGCAAAAAGATTGCTCTTAAATTGGGATTACGATCCGAGAGCCCGGCCCAGCTCCGGGAATCGCAGGGAAATTGCCTTCGAAAGGGAATTTAAATGAAACGCGCTTAACTATTCCGGATACGAGCGGATTGCCGTGAATTTTTAACATGCCTTGTGCTACCGTTCCCGGCGGCACCAGCCTGAGACGTTTTCCCTTCGGGGCCCGCCCGGTACAACGTCATTAGGCGTTGATTTATTTGAAAAGAAAAAAAAAACAAAAAGTTTAATCCTATCATTTGCCAAAGTATCCTTTGAAATTGCCCTAGATTGAGGCTTATTTCTTCTACAACTAGGGCATATTTAAATTGCCGGTATGCATCTTGCACCTTGATGCAAACAATTTTATTAAGCATATCGGAAAAAAAATTGAAAGTTATGATAACTTTCCTATTGACTAGACGGACTCAAATAACTACTGTCGTTCTGGGTCAGGTAAGATCCTAAAATCACTATTACTTAAATGTTAGTCCTTAATCTTTGGGTGGCAAAAATTGGTATCCTTTTGGACTCATATTACAATATTTCTACAAAATTCTAGAAAACAGAAGGTATCTATGCGACGAAAATCAGGGAATTGTACAGAATAATTTTGTTATAAAGTGAAAATGGACATCCTTCCCGAATTCAATGCTATTTCTTTGCTTTATCTCCAATATTATTGCAAAGTTTGTTATTATTTTAAGTAAATTGTTTGCAACATAAGTCCAGTAGATAAAGAAGGTCATTTAAAAAAAAAGTTTATATACAGGGGATTCATCTTTAAGAAAACAGGAAAAGACCATCATGAGACCACCAAGAAAATTACAATAACTTTTGAATAACTCTTATATTTAAAAATGGATCTTAAAAATTAGGTACGGTTAGAAAAGTACTTTTATCCTCTTTTGAACTCGATGTCTTTCTAACAAGTATTTATAAGGGCTTAAGTGAGCGCACCTCCTAAGAAATTTTGACGTAGATTTTGAGCCGGAAGGAATACTTTTAGTGGCATAAACAAAAGTTTGCTCAGAAAACTTCAAGGAATCGATTGATATAGCGTTTTATATGTAAAACCCGAACAACTTGTGTATACGAAATGTTTTACTAATTAGTCTTACTAAATAAATTGGGAAATAGAAGGGCTTCTTTTTAAAAATCTATCTTATATCGGTTCTCAGGTATTTTTTTTTTTGATTTTACGTGTCTTCGTGCCTTGCTTTGAAAATGATTTCAATCAAAGTGCTCGTATTTTACTTATAAGAGTAAAAAAGGTAGCAAAATTACTACAAGTCGTGCAGTAGAAATTGAGGATTTGATACCAAAATAGATACAGGCCGTGGACAAGTTTTATCTGGTTCTATTCGACTGCTTTCAGCACAAAATTGGTAGTTATGTTCCTTTAGTGACTAAAATGTCGCACTGCTCTAGCTGCTGTAGGCAATTCTTACATTATTTCAATCAAATTCAATTCAATGCCCTCGAAATGATTTTGTCATGAACTCCGGGGCAAACAAAGCCAACAATCGCGCAACGGCCGGACTCGGCCAAGCCAGTCAGTTAGCCAGCCAGTCAGTCAGCCCCAGCGAGCCCATTAAGCGGCCAAATGTAGAAAACCACAATCTTGCTAGCAGCCATAAAAAAGGCAGTACACACTCGCAAATTATGTCAATTGCAGTCTCGGCCGGGTAATGAAGCCAGTGCACAGAAATAATATAAATAAATAAATAAATAAAAGCCCCTCTTAAGCCGTCGATAAGCATGGCAAAAGGGAAAACGAGGAGCGGCTTAAGAACGGGTTGCAGAAACCAGTTTTTCCCTTCCCTCTGTAGTATTTTGTAGCAATTGTAAAGATCACTGGCGTATCTTGCGGATGCATGTCAGATCAAGATACTTTCCACCCACGCCGCGGACGCGAGTAAGGAGTGCACGGAAGACGTTCAGTAAGACGAGCTGGAAGTGTACAGCACAGCCGTGGATGAATGGCGACGAGACGCAGCCGCTGCGGTCGTCAATATTCAGGCTTTTCTTGTTCGGCAAATATCCAAATTGACCGTTGTGGGCCCCTGTGACCAGCAGACATTACATGTATCATTTGGATCGGACATATATCTTTTGAAAATAGCAGAATTTCTAAGGTCATAATTTACTAGCTCTAATTTAATCCTGATCTTTACGTTCACATTTTAATTCAAATAATGTCTGTCTGATTCTTAAAAATTACCATTATTACATGGAAACTTAATTTATTACTTTATTAAAATCTTTTTTAACATAAATTTTACACACATCGCATTTCCGTGATAGTGTAAATCAAATGCTCATTTTTATGACAGAAAGCGCTTATAAAATTAACTCATGCCTTATGATAGCATAAATGGAGTATTTTATGTTAATCCCTCAGTCGAGAGATATTTGCTTTTAAAGTCGTTATCAAATAGTCCTCATCCTTTAATTTCTAAACTATCATTGCAGAAAGTCTGAACAAATTCCAGAATGTAACTTAGAATTTCCAATAAAACCTAACAACGTACATTGGAGCAAAATTACTTTTATACTTAGTTAAAATCAATGTGTTTTGAGAATGAGAAAATTTATCAAAAATTTAAAAATCCACATTTATTTTAAGTTGAATAGCCGTGTATTGAATTCGGATAGATTTTCTTAGGAATCCATCTCCATGGAATTCCAGGCGTATGGAAATCCTTCCCCATAGGAATCCATAGGATTCAATTTTAAAGAAATTAAAAGATGCTAATGAAGTCTTTGAGTCGGATTCTTTTCTTGAAAACTTGGTCTTGATGTTAACTTTTGGAGGCGTTTCAAAATTCGTCAAGGCAATTTTATCGTTCCTAGAATAAGAGAATTGGTTGAATAATAATACCTATGTATTTCTAAAGGTATATATACATGGGAATCTCTATTAGAATTCATAGGTTTTCCGTTCTCTCATTTCTTTCATAAACATGAAATAGCTCTTCATAAAAATGTTTGTATTGAAATTAAAATCAAATATTTTTATTTTTAAATTCTATGAATTTGTAATCAAAATTATAAAATTCGAAATATTTATAATATATTTTCTGAGTCGATGACGGTATAATTTACCTATTACTCGAGTAAAGGTGTACTAGAAATCAAAGATTCAATTTCGTGTGAGAAGGAAGCATTTAAAAGTACTCAATTACAGTGTATTCGGGTATTTGAGTTTAGAAGTACATTCAAGCATTTGATTCTGTAGAATTCGAATAAGGACACTTATTGTATTTCCACTAATTTATTAAAATGGTTGTGACGAAATGAGTCCTCAAAATTACGAAGGTAATTATCTTCGAATATTCCTTAATTGAGTTACTAAATAATTGCTTTACTTAGTCAAGCACTGGAGTGTTCTGATACGTTAAGCTCCTTTTACTCAAGTACCAAATTGCGACTGCTTCTAGAGTACTTCAATTTAAAATACTTTTAAATACTCAATTATCGGAAACATTCTTAAAACGCTAAGACTATAACTAAGAAGCATAATACTGTAATTCCACTTTTTGCAGGTTTTTACACTATCTAATGGTCTTATTTCAAAAGTATAAAACAGAAATTGGCTTAGCGGCGAAGTTAAGTAATTTTATAATTATTTCACTAGCTCCTGAAAGTCAAGATTGTCAGTTAATTTTAAGTAAAAGTCGTGTATGCCGTATGCAATGTTATACTTCTCAGGAATAGAAATTACCATGCTGTGACAGATAGTTACATGGTGTAAGAAACACAACTCTAAAAATGTTATGCTTTTCATGTTTTGTGTTTGTATAAAAAAAATAAATTCTAAAAATGTAAACTTATGCAACTCTAAGGATAATTATCGTGCTAATAATTGGCATGCAAAAAGAATAGGTATTCGTTTTTAACCTAATATGATATTTATAATTCTATAAATGGGAAAGGAATACAAAAGGAGTAAATGCTTATACCTTGATATGTTGTGACTTGTTTATTAAAACAAAACTTAAATTTCTTTGAAATAAATACATTTCTGCGGTGGGTGAAATACCTTAGTCGATAGTTTCATAAGTAACAGAAAATTGTGGGATAATTTATAGTTACTGTCGCTCCTTCTTTAAACTTCCCAATATGAAGATATTATTCTGATAAATACATACGCATAGGTTTAAGGTATACCAAAGATATAGTGGTTAAACCAAACCAAAATGACACATTTTTAAAATTTCTGAGTTAAATATCTCGGGAAGTACAAGCTATCGACAAATTGTTGTTTGTATATTCGTCACTTTTGATCCAAAACTAAAATTCGTAAAAGGTTTCATCAAAATTGGTGAGGACACCTCAAACACAATTTCTCTCAATTTATCTCTGTGCTGCTTAGCCAAATTTAGTTAGTACCTTTAAGAAATAGCGTAACGATATACGAGTAGTTGTTACAGATGCTGATACTCTGGTTTTTCTTGTTTCATCGACTATGCAATTCTGACCATTGCGTTAATATTTAGCAAAACTTATTTCTGCAACGTCGTAAATATAATTTTGGAAGTAGAACCACAAATCTTTCTCTATGTCCAATACTAAAGGCGAAGGGATAGTGGTGCCAGACAGGGCAGAAGAAAATTCTTGCTCATCTGCAGAATAGCACAGTAAAAGTTATTGTCGAAATTTGCGGATTTACGGTATGCTCAAAAGAAAAAAAAACTAATGGTTTACTGTTCGGGCACACAAGGGTTTGGTCGGTTTCGTTGGGTTCTGGCCCCCCAAAAATGATCTTTAAATAGCCAAAGTCTTGTGTTTCATCTTTGAGCGCTAAGAATAACACAATTTACGGCAATCGGGGCAAGAAAAATATTAAAAATGTTTTAAAATGGAAAAGTCAACAAAAGCCCGGTCTGTAGCTTGGCGCTTCTTGCCATCGCTGATAATTTACTCCCCGTCGCCGTGGCGTAGAGTAAATAAACAGCATAAAGTTTATCGGAAGATTTTCTTCCTGTTCATTCATCAGCACCTCCACGGTCCGTGCCGCTCGAGTTCCCTGACACTTTTTGCTGGCCCGGAGCTGCCCTTATTTGCTTTTTGCTGCGCTCTGACATTTTAAAGCTTTGCGGTCGACACTCCTTGGACATTTATCACTAGTGTCTCTCGATTGGCAGTTGACGGGAGATAGAAAAAAACTGAGAAAAATTACAAGAAATGGGGACGCGCCACCGTTTGATTGGTAATTATGCATATCATAATAAATCAGCATTCGTCGGGGATTTTAAAAGTGTTTGATGTCACAATGAAGCTTGCACCTGCGCAAATAAAGCCCTTATTTGTCGGTGGCTGAATTTTGTATTTTGTAATTATTACCTTTTGAAAATTCGTATAATAAATGTTTTAATTAGTGTAAAACTAGTGCGATATCTAAACTACTACAAAAGCTTATAAATTAAAAATAGCGCATCAAATATGGCTTAAACTTAACAATAAAAATGTATAAGAAGTATTAAGAAATCTTACAAAATTGGATCGAGGTAAAAACATGAGTTTTGGATTTGAAATGTGTTTTCTCTGAGCAATCCTCGTATTTCTTAGGGGGAGGGATGGGTACCAAAATTACAAAAACAAACATCTATTGATCATTTATAAATGGATCATATAATGTAAGATACCGAAATTTCTTTACTTTCGAAACTATTGTCATTATGTTAAGTTTTTTTTTAAAGAGTTGAACTAGAATTAAGGGTCAGTTTAATTTCCTATGTCATATTATTGTTATAACAATACTTTTCAAAACGCTATTCAAGTTTAAACGATTTCGAGTTAGCGTCATATTTTTCGGTGTTGTAAACATGTCAAATTTCGAGCCACATAAAGAGTATTTGCGGCACGTACTACTTTTCTTGTTCAATCAAACGAAAAACGTAAGTGAAAGTCGTCGTTTATTTGTGTCGAAAAATGGCTAGATGACGTGACCACCTCAAAAGATGTACGATTTTTCTGTGGGGGGGAATATACAAAAAAAAACAAGGGTAAACTTCTTCGTAGAATAGAATGGAAGTTGTAAACTTGAGAGAATTTATTGTTTTAATATCAGGCCTCAGTAATATTCTCAGAAAAGTATTAGTTTTTGTTTTTTTTTTTTTTATCATACTCGTGACAATGAATGAAAGAGTCTGAGTCTCATCGGAGCTTAGCTTCCTACAGATTCTACCCTTAATTATTGCGCACAATTTATTTCCATTCGTTGTATAAATGAGGGAAATTACCTTCATTATACTATAAAATTTAAATGCAAATTAGCATCTTATTCTATGTAAAACGTAATTAGTTTGCATCCCCCTAACTTTTAAATGTAGTTGTTAAAATTAAATACCTGTTCTATTTCAGATTGACGGACACGATTCAGGTACGGAGTCAGACGGTGATTTGGATCCAGAAGAGGATTTTCAGCCTGAACCAGACATCGAACTGAGTAAGTGATATACTGGAAAATATTTTCGCAATTTTCCTTCTCTCCATTTTCAATTTCCGCATGCAGAAAACCAAAAGATCTTTATTAGATCCAAGATTTGATGGAATTTTTATTTTTTTTTATTTTTTTTTTGCAATGTCTTGTGTAATACTGCAGAGAGTATCGTTTCCTCGTATATCTTTGGAAATCTCAGGGACCGGCTCAGTTTATAAAAATTTCAAAACGACACGACAGTAGCGCAGCATCTCAGCGGTTACGAGAAATTCGCATAGTCGTTGCCATCGCTTTGGGGAGGGGGCTCTATTTTCGCATTCTTTGCCTCATTTTAATATTATATTTGAGCAGTATAACCTTCCCAGAGTCCCCACGTGCATTAGTATATAAAAAAGAAAAAAAAAATAATATGAAACGCGTCGTAGGTGGATGGGATGTGCAAATAGAAGCCGACGTAGGGGATGGTGTGAGAAATTGATGCGAAACGTTGAGGAAATTCACAGGAAGGTTTATTCGAATAGAAGAAGGCGTTGCTCGCAAAACCAGTAAAAATGCGGAAAAAAAGCAAGATATTTTTACAAAAAAAAAAAAAAAAAAAAAAGGCAAAAAGTTATGCATATAGAAATGTACTCAAGTCGATATGACGTGATGGACGGGAAAATCATTTCCACAGTCAGCGCCGAGACGGCTCCCCGCTTTCTGGTGCAAAAGGGGCCATACCTCATCCAAGGAAAAACTCCTTCGAATATTGAGGTGAGCTCTGATGGAATTGAAAACCTCTTTGAGACAGGATTTGAGCAAATCGAAAAATTGTGAAATGTTACACTCTCCCGACACTATAGCTCATACGCCGGAAAATTGCCCGCAAAATAATATCTGGGAAATTGACACAAAAAGGGAGTCCGGGTGGGGGTGAGTAAGGTAAGATAAAGTGGAAAAAATTTCATTTGTAAAACTTCCTTTTGTATGTGCCAAGGTAGGGGAATTTGATGAAAATGCACTGTGATACCCGAGAAGTGGATTTGACGTTGAAATAATGGGATAAGGTGCACACTGCATCCAGGTGTGCTGGGGGTGTTGAGCATCAACATCATCCAGGACCGAAGGTGTTTCGCCCTCTTGTCCTGGTCGCAAGCAGTAATTGAATTGACTTTTACGAACAAATAGGTTTACTAACAGCGCCTTTCTAGTGTGCTGGCGCTTTGTCGGTCCCTGAGAATTTTTGCGCTTTGTAGACGCGTTTTATTGTGCTTCGCCGGCGCGTTTTATTTAGAGGAGGGCACTGTCATCATGAGAGGTTTCTTCAAGAAAGTGGTGCTGAATTGGAAGGGTTTCAGCTTCACAGATGTAATGTAATTTTTTCTAACAGCTTTTATTTATTTATTTTTTCCAAACCATTCAGTACTGGTAAAACAAGTTTTTTAAAATGCGGGACTTCGTTACCTTCGTTTGATAGAATTATATTGAGCAGAATTTCAAACTACTGCACCATATAAACCAGAGAAAATGTAAATGTAATCAAAAATTTGAGGATTCAATTTTAATCATTGTTTGCACACGTCTGCCACTAGTCAAAAAACACTTAGGCTGCTTGAGTCTGTCGTAATACCTCGATTTAGACCTCTATGTCAGAATTATTCAAGAGAACGCTGTGCACACTAACAAAAATCGGAATTGTAAAATTGCTCGACATGAGTTTTATATGAGAAACAATTATAGGTATTTATGAAAACTTGTTTAATCTTTCAACTTTATTTTTATATTTTTTATTTATAAAACAGAGATTTTTGAAGCTATTATGTATAGCCGATCTCCTTAATCTTCTCTAAAAAAAAAGCTGTAGTTACTTGGGTTAAACTTTCTATTAGTGTAGTAGACCTTAACCAAAATATTAAAGGAAATTTGCTAAAATACTAAGTTATTTCTGAAATTGTATCATCCTAGTCTTGTCATATATTCTGAATGATATACAGTCGGAGGAAGTAATAATTTCGTGCCCTGTCCGCGAAAATAGAAGGAGGCCTTTAACCTTCTTTACATAGTTTTAACTTTAACTGAAGGGCTTCTAAACATTATAAAAGTTGTTAGTGAAACAACTGCCCTCTAATGACTCTTAATTGGCTCAGGAACAAAGAAGACCGCATAGGGGATTTTCTCATTCTAGAAAATTTTTGTCTTATTGATCTGTACTTGTACATATGGCATACGGTGGCCTTCAAATCAGCAATCCCATGTCTCAAGTTAATAATAAATCGCGAAGAAAACCCGAGCGCTTCTCCGAACAAAATTAGAGGGCTAGCCGACGTGAGTCGACTTGTGATACGAATGAAAAATGCAGGGTACTTCTGCAAAATTGATTTGTGGGTATCGTATGTTATACGGAACGCGGTATATGCGGTATATTCGCGGCAGACGCAATTGAGCCTGAAGAGGTATAGTCGACGATGGCTAGTTACCGCATGTGGTATAATTAGGCCTAATCATATTGATTGTCGTAGCTTTTTTACGTAGTACTTATTCTATGTGACGTGACATAAACATGGGAGGGTGAAATGCATAAAAAATGGATAAAATGCATTTGCCAGGAAGTTGACGCTATTTTCCGGGCAATTTACTTACAACTCCTCTGTGGTTAGTGGGATTGATGTAGCTTTTCTTGTGCCCACCCGGTACCCAGCTTAATCGTCTCTCGTCCGGAGACCCCCCCACCCCGTTGGGGACTCTCCCAGCACTCTCGAACCCACCCTGGGGAGGAGGGGGGAAGGGCCGTTACCGTCGTCCCATCGTCTGGCTCGGGCTGCTTGCACCGCTGCAATTTAATGCGGTATGACGTGAGCACAGTGACAAAACCAGAGAGTGGTAGGCGTGACGCAATTTACATCGCAGGTAAAGGTAATATTAGAGAGTGGGCAACCATCCATCAAGTCGTAATATGCACCTTTTGTGGCTTGGCCTTCCACGGTCGTTTCTGGGCATAAAAAAAAAATTATATGATGAAACATAACACTAAAACCCCCCCGGGTGCGTCGGTTGCGGCTCACGAGGTGAAAAGTATTTTAAGGTCAGACTGGGTGATCTGGGCCGACTTACACCTTTCGGTGCACCCCGGCAGCGGGCGGTGCGACGACGTCCCACTGCGGTCGCTATTTCACGTGGAATTCTTTTACTTTTCTCGATTTCTTTTACTTTTGCGCGCTTTTGTTTTCATTTCATTTTCAGCTTCCTGGACTTAATTCCGCTGCAGTGTCCAGGCCTCGACGACGACCAACCGCTGGGCACCACCGCTGCCGTTGTCGTCGTCGTCGTCGCCGGACCTGGCAGACAGACGGACTCCACCAGCTCTAATAAGTCCGGTCCGCCCGCGTCCCATTCCGGGCTTTAGCGGAATTCAATCCGACCGTCTCGAGATTAGGAAACCGGACAATTGTGCCGGAGGAGGACTCTCCATTTTTGTCTTGTTTAATTTCGAGCTGAAATTTCTGTCTGAGTAATTCAATCCTAATTACTCAATTCCTCAGACCGAGGAGCTGCAGCCCGAAATTCCTGGTCGAAGATGCTTAGGTTGGGTCGTTTTGGGTGGAATGGGGCATACGGGAGCTCTGTTGGAAAGCAAACAACATGCAAAACAGAGGAAAAGGCAAAGTCGTCGTTGTATCCATAAAGTTTGCGGGCTGGCTTGCTCCAAAAAGGGGCTCCTCCACAGCCCACTCCAATCCTACATTTAAGCGCGGCAGTCGGGACCAAAAGTTTTTCTGGAAAGATTCCTTTTTTTTTCCACTGGTGCCTTGTTTTTTTTTTTTTTTTTTGCCCCTAACCCCCCAACTTATATAGTCCGCTTTCGCCATAGACATTCTACGAAAACATTCCAATTTTCTTTGGATGGAGACTTTGGGGCAAAAACTTCATAATCTGCGGGGAAGTTTGACATTTTGTTATTTATGTGAAAAAAAATGGATTTCTTCTTCCACCCGCAGGGCGGACGGGGGCTCAGACCGGCACATAATCCGTCTTGGATTCCGGAGTCCGCGGAGGCTGGGTCTTATTTAGAGTTTTCGGTTGCGCTATAAATTATTACATTCAGATGAACAATGAGCGTTTAGCTGGTGCATTGTGCTGCCACGGATCTCCGTCTTTGTGCGGAAATTGCTTGATACCCCGGCAGCAGCCAGCGCTCCTGATTTTGCCGCCGCCGCCGCTGAGCCAGCCTACTTACGATGCTAGCGCCATCGTATGCTACTGGCCTGCCATAGTTTTATTTTTATTTTTATTTTATTTTATTTTTTTGCTTTCTCGTGGGATGGGCATTTCGTTGACAACTTTTTTTCTGTGTTCTCTTGTTTCTGTTTTGTTTTTAAATTGAATGCTGCGGTCAGAATTTTCGACGGTTTTATGCGGACTAATTTCTTTTTGTTGGAAAGAATAATAGCCCCAGAGATTCTGGGAACAAAGCCGCAAATGACTGACTGACTGCATACTGTGGCCGGACGGGATTGACATGTAACATAATTCGTGTCTGATGACATGCACATTATTTTTACTTCTTGGATTGAGCTGATCAAATGAACGATACCTCACAAATATGAAAAAAAGTTTCCCAAAATTTGATTTTGAAACGGGTTCGAATGTTTCTATTTCTGTATATACCATAGAAAACTAAGTAGAAACACTTGTCTATAGAAAGATAAACCGAAGTATGATTTAAGTTTCATAGTAGTCCGAACCTTTTTTAGGTTTGTATGACTGCCTAGAAAGGCACACTTAGGCCATTTTTTGGCTCATTGTGTTAGCACATAGCGCAGAATACTATGGTTATGCGTGAGATTCCAACCCACAGCTTCTAGGACGGTAGTCCAATGTGCTAACAATTGAACTACCAAAAGCCCCTACACCTTAAAATTTGAAGTTAGCTTCTCTCCCAGTCTTCAAACTAAACCATGTAATAAGTTAAATTTAGCCATGATATAAGTCTGTTTTTTTTACCAAGGGAAAGCATTAATATCCCAGTAGGACATAGCATACGTTCCTGCATTATTTTTTCATATTCATTGGCGTTAATTTAAGGACAAGAGTAGATCTTCTATAGATTCCTGTAAGTGAAAGTCTATAGGGTGGGGCAAGGCGGGTTATTTAAAGTTTTATGGCTAATAAAAATTTGTTGTTTAGTATACGAGTATAGGAAACTAATACCTTATTAATCAAACCTTTGATTATCAGTCTTCTTATTAATTACTATAACGTATAGGAACATATTTTGACTAGCTTGAGAACAAATAACTGAAATATTGAACATGACACATCAATCCATCTTGCCCCACCCAAGGGATATTAAGGGATTATAATTTTGTAAACACAATTTCTCGCCATTCTAAAACAGAAAGAAATTTAAAATATAAAAAGAATTGCTTTATTTATTTACCCCATCTTTTATTTTCGAATAATTCTACACGAAAGTTCATATACCGACAAATTAATTCTTATTTTAGTACTTTATTTCTACGGCCTATGCTTACGAATTTAAAGACACATTAATATCAAATTTTATTTATAATCTTAGCCCACTCTCCCCTACTTTATAAGGTATCAAATATATGCCTGCTAGATGTTAATGGAAAATATCATATTAGTCTAGTTATCGATTGATTAACTTCTATTAAAAGCTGTTATTAGTCCCTAATTTTTTCTTTTTAAAGGCATGTAATCCTAAAACATTTGTGCGTAATAATAGAACTTAAAATGTTTAAATTATAGGCAAAAATTGCTTTAACATCATAACTCTTTTTTATGTTCACATATGAGTGGGATATGAAATATTTCTTTTTTAAATTTTAGCGATGATTATCCTTTTGCAAGTTGTGTTATGAACGTAATAAATAGGCTCATTCGTGCCGGAATCGTATAAATCATGATAAAGGCGGAAGAAAACGAAGGAACAAAAAAAAAAAAAAAAAAATTGGAAATCGTAAACTGTAAGACCCAGCTCGGGGCAGAGACCCTGGGATAATAACTTTATCGATTTCGTCCTTAGCTGAGAACCAGTCCCTCGAGCACCTTTGTTTGATAGTAATCTTGTTATAAAAATATTAGGGCAGTCTGCCGTGGCCGGCATCAATCACACGAACAAGGACCTCTCGTTCGCCCGGAGAAATTTCAATAAGATCTCCGCCAAATTGATTTCCACGTTTTCGATTTCCCTTATTAAAAAAAAAAAAAAAAAGTAATGGAAAAGGTTTTCATCTTGTCCGCCCGAGCCCCGGGATAAGGAGGTAGTCGGCCCAGCCGAGCCGAGGTGGGTCGAGGCAAGGATAACCAGGATGAGTGTTGCAGGTCATCCTGAGAAAATCCTTTGAATATATTATGAGGGTAGTTAAGGGCTTTAAGTGAAATGCCAATGGCCTCCTCCTCCTTCCGACCGGCCCACAATCGGGCCGCCCAAGATATCCGCCCAGAGACGCAGCGACGTGTTAGTGGGACGACGAATGGACTAGAGGTTTGGGGTGCCAACCAGGGGAGACCAGGATGACTTCGCCCTAGTGATGCATTTCTGTTTGCGACTGCACTTAGACACGAAAGGGAAACTGGAATACGACGACCGTGAGTAATTAGCTCTTATTTACATACAAAGTTGTGCGAGCGCTGGCCTGGACGGGTGCAGCGGACGGGAATTAGTTTCGAATTAAACACTTTAATAAGATTCGCCGGCGCTCCCTCTTACAAGTACGAAGTTTGCCCCGAGCCAGAAATTAAGCGCACATGAATAATGAAGCGAGCATTCCAACTCTCCGCACCATTTCCCTGTATTCTTCCCGGTCCGGGATCCGCACCATGCCGGGTAATATGGGGCCTCTAATTGTACTGGGCGCGTGCAGGTGAGCGCCCCGTTTGGATGAGCGTTTTTCAATGGCGCGGCGACTGTTTGCTTTTCAATAATTATCCTCAGGCAAATCGCGGATTAATTCTCCTTGTCTGTAGCAAGTTATTCAATTAGGACATCTCTTCTGCAGGTGACTGTAGGGATTACCATTTCAGAGGTTTACAAGCCGTTTCGAACTTTTTATTATACAAATACCCTATAATTTCTCCACACCTTTCTAAAGTTCTCAAACATTAAAATTAAACTCATAAAAATATTTAAATTTTTGGCACGAGGATGGATTGAAAAATGAAAGTATTTAATGATGAGTTTTATACGAGTTATAGTCTCATATAAATACATGGACAGAAATGAAAGTATTGCTAAATAGTAAATATATATCTAATGACGATATAGAAAATGAAATTACCTTTTGCCGGTATTGTGACGATATTTGACCTATTGAATAAGAATGTGATGTTGTTTGTAAAGAGACATTCAACCGAATAGGGTTAATTAATACGCACTAATAAACTTTATGTATTTAGCTAGGTAGACTCTAGTAAATTCAGCAATTTTAATTAAAAATATCAGAGAGTTATTTTCAGCTAAAATTGAATGTTACAAACCCTGATATTTTAATAGTTTCAAACTGCAATTCTATTGAAATTTTCTGCATAATCAGAAAGTTGTTTTGTGGACCGCAATATTAACTGAAATTTTCTTTAAGTTAATTGAAATTCCAGTGGTATCTGTACTCCATCGCATTTCTAGTTTTATTGTATTATAGAATTCTAGAAGATTGCACAAATTTTTCGGTGTATATCATTCAAGTTATCTTTCATTCGAATTTATTTTATTTTACTGTATTTATAGTAAAATCAATCAGAATTCAACATTAAATACTATATAAAGTACATTTTTTTAGATTTCTGATGTTTTTCTGGAAAAGCAGGCTAAAGTGTTCTATTTTTCTAGCTATATTACGTAGAAAAGCACTTAACTAATCTAGAAATACGGGAAATAATTGTAATAGAATTCTAGAGATTGTGATGAGTGATATATATAAATACAATGTACTATTATCTTTCATTTATTAAAAATTATATATAAAAGTTCTATAAAAAAGACAAGGAAATTTTAGAATTTTTGATTGATTTTTAAAGAATAAGACAAACTTAGTACATGGCCATTACTAAAATGAGAAAATTGAATATGAAGCTTATTTCTACATAGGAAAATTGGTCTTGTTCGATCCTTTTGTGTGCCAACATTTTTGTCCTTGTTCTCCTTCCGTCTTATTATGATTTATGTGACTCCGGCGCGAGGGGAGCTGTTTATTTTATTCAACTTCAGCGTAAAGTCGACGCATACGGAGTGCACTTAACCATCTAGGAACTAGGGGATCTTTTGCCGTAGGTAGAGCTATCTGGCAATATTTCACAATTTTCGTATTCCGCATTTTCACGGAAAGTGCACTCTGCAATGGTGCACTGAGTGTGCTTGCTTCCCTCTATAAGACGTGCACTTTCCAATCACCTCGAACTTATGAAAGACTCTTTCCGCACAAATGGAAAAGAAATCAGCCTTTTGCCTCTCCCGGCCCAGTCGGTCGGTCGGTCGGTTGGTCGGTCGGTATCGCTGTAAAAAGTTCAATCGAAAGTTTTGCCCTGCACCCGGGTCCTTTGGGGTCATCCAGGATTTACAGCATCGTAACTGTCATGAAAGATTTAGAATGCTCCAGGCCCAGCAGGATACGACAAACAAATTGCTGGCCGAAGCGTATCGTAGTGCAAATAATGACTTTCTGTCGTCGTCCTTGTAGCACGGGAGCAGCAGGACGGGAGCCCCAGACCCGAACCCGAACCCGATTCAGAACTAGGACCCTTGCCCGGCTGTGGGGGCGCTCCACTCATGCTGAGCGACCAACCCCACTGCTGGCACCACAATTCGCCCTGTTTGAGGTATCTATCTACAATGGGGCCACTATACACAACCAGAGGACTCCCTCGCACGATAGTGTTCAGGTCATAGTATTTATCTTCTGATGGAAGCTAAACGAAACTCAAACTCACCTTAAAGCGTTTGGACATGTATTTACACTTTGCGCCGCCCCGTCCCCCGCACTCCCATAAACCAAATTTCCCTCGGTCCAGTAATTCCCTGTAACATACACGCAAGCTTCCCGTTATCTATGGCCAGTGCGCCCCCTGCATGGGAGCCCAGAAAGTTGGGAAAGCTGTTTGCTTTGATAAAGCCGGCCACCCCTCAGCTATTTTGCTGCGCTTTCAGATATCTCCGGGAAGATATTGCTTTGGTAATTTTTGAGTTCCTGACTGTCCCTTGATTGGGCCGGAGCGGCTGGAACATATACACACAATTTAGCCCCCGGTGGGCCCCCCCCCATATTCCTGGGAGTGGTCGGGAACGGGTAAGTACCTAAAAATAAATAACAAATCGTCACTCCATGAAAATAATTGGAAACGTATGCAAATTGGTTTTCGGTTATTTGTGCGACATTACAGATATAAATTTTCGCCTCCGAAAGACTCCCACAATACCCTCATGGGGGTGGTATAGGAGGCCCGTCCGTCGCCTGCCCGGCTCAGTTCAGGATCGTTCCGAGCGCTCTGCGTTTTTTTCTTTTTTTTTTCTGGGGACAGCACTGAATGGATGGAAATTAAGAACAGGAGGAGGAATTATCTCCAGTTTTATTTCAGTTAGGGATTATGGGAATTGATTTGTAAAAAGGGATGCGAGCGGAGCAGATAAATGGGTGCTTTTAGTGGTTTTTGGGTTTTTGCCTCGCTCTGGTTTTGAGTAATAGGCCGGCAAACTGTCTTTTGTGAATACATTACTGGACCTTTTGTTGGGACGGATTAGCCGAACATGTGATAGGCACTCGATAAGCAGTCTCCCCGCCGTCCGACTATCCGTTTTGGTTGCTATTAGTCAATTGTTTTTCGGTACTTT
This sequence comes from Philonicus albiceps, assembly GCA_963969385.1. Classification (NCBI taxonomy): domain Eukaryota; kingdom Metazoa; phylum Arthropoda; class Insecta; order Diptera; family Asilidae; genus Philonicus; species Philonicus albiceps. Next base: position 31,335,122 of record OZ017775.1, read on the forward strand.
TGCAAGGAAGGGATTTTATTTATTTTATTTTTCCGGTTTCAGTATATTTTTTTTCCTTTTTTTGCTATGTAATATGCTCATGGATAAGCCTTTTGTAGCTTTGTTCAGAAAATTGTAGGGTGAAGGAATCCGTAGAATACTCTTAGCTGGCAATTTGTACGCATCTTATGCTGGCGATTTCTTAGGGGATTAAGCCTAGTCCACTGAGAAAATTATTTACTATCGTAAGTGTTTGACCGTATAAATTGTAAATTATAAATCAGAGAATAAAATGTATCAATAGCTCAATATCAAATACTTTGTTGTATGGCTATTTGTTTGCGGGAACTCAGCAAAGAAACTATAAGGCATAGACTACCAGCATATTTTATATCCTTAGTATAAGCTGCACATGAAATTTTAAATTTGTTCTAAGCTAGACTTTTCGAGTTGGTCTTCCAGTTGAGCTCAAATTCTGCATGCATTTAAGCACTCATTGCCCCTATAATGATAATAACAAAATACGAGTAAGATGGTGTTCACAACTTTTAAAGCCCTTTGTTGCAAGAAATCGAAGTTTAATTTTCGAAGTGCCATTAGTGAGTTGAGCAGTTTCGGTTTTGGTATTAGTCTTGCAGAAAGTTCCAAATTCGGAAGCAAAACCTTGATTAAGACTCGACTGTCAAGCCCATTGCCCCAGAGCCAACTTCTTAAAACAATTTTAATATATTGAAAAATGACAATGTAAAGATTTTCACATTTAATAGTATAAAAACGTCTTACATTTTAATGAAATAATTTATTTGTAGGGAGACTACTACATTAACTAGTTCAATCGGGAAACTTAACATAATTTTTCCTTATATTGATTTTTGTAATTGTTGACTATTGAAACGGAGTAAGTATGTAGCTGAATGTCATTTACTCGTTTTACTAATAAAGTATAAGTATGAAAATACAAGACTGAGTCTTGAAAACGAGATCACTAACTAACTAAGTCCATTGATGCAAGACCCAGGCCAAGACCGAGTGTGCAAGGACTAAGACTATCATATGCTAGTTAAAAACTGCTCCAAGTATTTGTTTTTCATGAACAGAACTACTGCAACCATTAAAATCATACCGAAACGTTTCCCTTTTAAAATAAGTTTAGAGTTATGCACGGTTAATATTTGTCTATTTGATCTTTATTATGATTTATGATTGAACGAACATTTCATATATACAATTTTCTCAAAAATACAGGGGTAGTCTTGGAAAAACTTAATACTTTCAGTCCTAAAGTCGTTCGTACGTTTTGTTAGTACACATATGTATTTAATTATATATAAAATATAAATCAATTTATATATAAAATATAAATCAATTTATATATATACCCAACACAAAGGAGTGTATTAATTTTAATATATTTTAATATATGTATTTTTCATCAATTTTATTTTTCACCGACTTGAAGAAATAATAAATGCTACCTCATGAAATTTTATTTTCCACTAACTTAATAATGAATGTCAACTCATGAAATATACATAAATAAATATATGAAGTCATACTTCTAGAAAATACATGCCTAGACCCTTCATAAAAATATGAATCTTACGCATATTTCGATTTGTATGTAAATCAGCTGTCACTCAAATACGTGGGCGTAAATATAAACAAAATTAAGTACGCACTCAAATACGCTTATTTCTGAGTATACCCTATAATTTTTGTTTTTTTTTTATCAAAGGAAGAGCATTAAAGTTATTTCGTAATAAGTTGGTTTTAAAACTAATCAATGTGTTATGACAGTTAGATGAATAAGGACCTTTTCGTTATAAAGTGAATATTACATCACTCTGGCGCCATATGTAACAATTTTTTTATTTCTTTAACTTCGAAAATATTGCCTCTGTCTATTTTTGGAGTGAGTAACATAAATCATGACAAGGCTATTCGATATTTATAATGGAAATTATGTATACTCTAGATATACCCTGGTCTGCTAATCTAGCACACAACAAACATGAGGTGTGGGATGAACATTTCTAAAGATTACACTATCGCTACAGTCACCGATGCCATGTACATCAATAAGAAATCAATCAGAATTTTGTGATGGAAATAGATACCGCAGTGGATGAATTGCCAATTTTAATGCCCGAAAACCAACAGGGATTGAATATTTTACCGAAACAACCAACTGCGACGCCTGAGATAGAAGATCCATCACTTTCCTTTTGCGTTTCCCTTCAAATCCCTGTAAGATGTCGAGTTTCAATTACAGACAGCATATCATGGGAACGAATTTACGTGCCCCAAGCGTGCATTAAATTTAATTGTATGGAGCGGCACCCTCCGTTCGTATGCAAATATATTTGTTATTCATTTATTTATTTTTTCCAATTTGAGGTTTTGTTTTTTAATACTCCATAAATACTCATATACGGAAATTGAAATATTAATGAATGTAAAACTTAGCGATTTACGCTTGCCTGGATTTTACGACTTGATTAAGGTTTACAATCTCATTTTATACCTAAAAACGTATTGTTTTCCATATTTTATTTTTGGCTGTACATCACAATACTGCAGTAATGTCTCACAAATATTTTAAATTTAAAAAAATACAAAAAAAGGTATTTAGTGAAGCAGAAATTTAGAAAAAAAAATCAAGCATAAAATCTAGTTCGGTCGCAAAACATTATAGAAAATTGCAGAAATCATCGAGAATAATAACTCAATGCAAATTGATTTCTTCCATAGTAATGCAAATTTTTATATAAAGACCCTACAGAGAGTTAATCATGCAGGAGATGTTATTCATGCTCTTAGCTTATATTTAGTTGATTATCTGAAACGTTAACAAACCCATTAATAGTTACAATGGATGATAACAATCATATTGTTGTTTCAGAGGGTACAATCGATTTACGAATATTTTATATATGGGAAATTATTCATATGAAGCGTGTAAGGAAATTCGAGAAATTTAGTGTTGTACGTACTTGAGAAGTGTTTTATAACTTACTTTCAAAACGGAAAATATGGCAATTTGTATTTGATGCATTCCCATAAAATCACACACTGTCCCACTGTATTCATGCCATTGAAAGAAAAAGTTTTTCAAATAAAGGAAAAACTCTCCTGAACCAATGCATTTTTAGGCAATGATTTTTATCCAATTGATTTGATTCTCGATTCAACCGTGAATTCATTAATAATTTTTTTTTATTACTACTTGGAAACTCTTGTTTTAAGAAATATTTTCTTTATCAAAAAGTTATTGGGTTATTGAAACTAACGAAATACTGTTGAAAAAATTTAAAAGTTTCTTCAATTCAATGGAAACTTCTAGGAAAGTGAAATGATTTTTTTAAGAAAAAAGGAAGAAATTTTACTACTACGACGGTTGCTTTAAATAAAGAAATTGAGAATAATCGATATTCCCCTGAATCTGTTGGAATTCGTTTCCTTCCAAATATAAAGGAATTATAAAATACAATTTATAAAAAAAACCAAAAATATGTAGAAATGTTCATTTCTTCTGCTTGCAATTTTTTAAAAACAAATATAAACGTAATAACAACTATACGAGTATACTTACTTTCTAATTGTGGTCAAGTAAGGTCACCAGGTATATGTTCAGGAATTGGATAATGCACAATGTAATTTTACGTTAAAATGCTATTTATTCACTAAAAACAAAAGAAGTTTCTCTTCATTTTATTGGAAGTTACAAGGGAATAATTTCTTCATTGATGTATGTTTCTTATGTGAATAAAAAGGTGGTTTGTTTTAAATATTTATTAACTGCCTTATTTGACCTAATTTCTTTTGATTCCACAAAGAAACGTTCTTAAATAAAAACAGAGTAAGATATATTAATACATATATACACCTAGGTTCTTAATATTAGAGAAAAAGATGGCCTTTTAATTTAAAAAGAAATGTTTCTTATAAAAAGAACTTACATACATGTTCCTATTCGAAGGTAAATTATGTAGGATTATTTAGTTCTTGTTTTAATATCAAGTTTTTTGAGTTTATTAGCTACTATGGATATTTAAATAAGAAAAGTTTTTTAAAGTATAGTGAAATCCTTTTTATTCTTTTAATAGAAAATTGCTTGTTTTTCACGCAATTAGCCCTTAGAGCGCGAACCGTTGATAGGTCGACTCTCTGTTAATGCGTATAAAGTGCGGTACGTCGGAATAGTAAAAAATATGTTTCATTTGAGTAGTTTAATATGTCCCTTACACATAACAGAAATAATTACGAAAATCCATCTACATTTGTGGAAAATAATTAAGATTCTGTGCACACTTAATTAATAAGGTACTTTTTTTCAAAAAACCTTTAGCAATTTATGCAATATGTGTGAAAATAAGCTCAGCACTAAAAGGGTTAAGAAACGACTGTTCTTCAGAAAGTGTATTTCACTCAACTTGTGAGTATTATTTAAATATAAGGTAAAAATATCTTCATACAAAATATAAAGTCCTCTATACTGAAAAGTGTCAATACTTTTTTATTTTATTTTTTTTGTGGCTCTATCCACAACCTTTCATTAAAAATCTGTAAGGATACTTAAATTCAATTTATGCAAAAATTTCGTTATAAAATCTTTTAAAAATGACACATTTACGAAACTCTGCAATAGACGGACATGACAAAATTATAAGGGTTCCTAGCAATTACGGAACTCTCTTACGGGGGTATCTGTGCTAGTCAAGTTGACGAGAAACACTCATAATAGGGTTCATTCATTTTGTATCTATGTAGAGTAAATGTTTGAAAAAAAAAACCAGGAGAACAGAAAGAAGGTAACTTACTAATGAGATACCGAAAGTAGAATGAGTGTGCATAATAACAAATCAATAATCTAAATGGAACTGTTGCCAAGTGCGTCCGGAATTATTTGTCCTTCCTGCAGGCATGAGTAATGTGAATCGATGAAATAATAAAAAAAAAACAATTTTGGGCCATACTTACTAATTTCCTCCCAATTTGAAGAAATGAGTAGAAAAACTCCGAATGGTAGTGGGAGATACACGTGAGGAAAGCCATCAAGGCATTGATCGGCACGTTCAAAACTCAATTTCATTAATTGGATTTGGCTAGCGTACCGAGGGCGGGATAATCGAATGATTCCAATTAATATAGAATTTTGGCGGAGAAAACTTCGATGGGAGCTCTCGAAAAGTTAACTGTCCGCAATGAAAGGGGAATATGTCAAACCTTAACTATCCCGGATCCTGGAAGGTCCCTCTCGGGAAGAGGTGAGCCAACAAGTCAACGCCCGGGGGGGAAGGAAAAATGAAGCGTAGGGTGACATCGAAAATGTTTAATTGCACATTAAAGTGAAATTTTCCCCACATTCCTAGCGATTGTTTTGCGCCACGACACTTCGAACGTAGCCAGAGTCGTCGCTCAGAATGCGACGGGCGAGTGGACGAACGGACGATGCCTTAACTTGAGCGGACGGGGTCCCGGTGCCCGTATTTTTGGAGCACTACGAGGAATGCCAAGTCATTACGTTCTGGCATGCACATAATTTCGGGCTATTTCTTAATGAAATGCAATCAATGAAAAACTCCGGCCAGAAATGTGTTGTATGGCGACGACCATGTTGAATGCGAATGATTCCCCTACTTGAAGTGTGGCCCTTGGCTTGGATGTTTCTCTGTCCCCGTGCAGGAAGACTACTCCGGCCGGGCGACCGACGACGCCGGGAAGGGCGCGCTCTCTCCCCCCCAAGTTCTTCTTCATAAGTCCAGAGGCCTGGTGCTCGGTGCTCGGTGCCCGGGGAGCTTGGCGATCAAGAGCCAGCTCATTCGGGCACACTTTCGCACAAAATCCCTACTCCCTGCCATGGTAGCGGACAATTTCTTCTTTTTATGAATGAAAATAATCGAAATTCCTCGAAACTCGCAACATTGGAGAATTCTCGTGAAAGTAAAATTTATTGGCGAACAGATGAACTCTATTTGGGAAGAATGCCGGCGAATAGTTTTGATGTGTTTCCCTTTGTTCGAAGCCAAAAAGATAATTGCAAAAATTTATTTGTTCCATTTGGAGCGCACTTGGCAAGGGTGTCTTCCTGTTGTTGCTCCCGGGATCCCGGGATGCGTCACTCATTTTTTTGTTTTGTTTTTTTTTTTTTTGCTGCAATTCCCAGTGAAAATTTGAATGTTTTAATGCACCGGAATTGGTTTCTTTGCGTCCGCTGAAAATTATTGATGCCCGACTGTACGTTCAGTGCGTTTTCTGTTCTCAAATAAAAATATAAAAATTCTTTTTGAAGTTAAAAGGCAAAAAGAGTTTTATGCCGGAAAATTTATGAGAAACCAAAAGGCAAAAAAAAAACCAAAAATATTGAATAATTTGGCTAAGAGAGTAGCTGGTCTTCATTTCAATATTTTGGAATAGCGCTAAAACTGGGAGACGGAGGAATAAAATAAAACCCTACTCTAAAGAATTAGTCTAGGCGCCCTGTCGAAAACCGGGTTCATATTGCATAATTCTGCCTACGAGATCTTCTTTTAGAGAAATTGTTTGCGGTGTTGTCTTGAGTTGCCAAAACCAAAACATAACTAAAATGTTTGATGATTTATTCATGGTCGAACAATTCGCCAAGAAAGAAACCATAGACTTTAAAAGAATCTCTACAAGGACAATTTTTCAGGATTTATAAATTAAAAATTAATAGCATAATAAAAATGAGTAATAACAAAGCAATAGAAAGGAAACACAATTATTTTATCACTCAAAAGAAAGTTTAAAAACCTAGGTATATGGAAATTATCCTATCGTTATGTTTACATGGTATGAACTAAATTATTATTAATTTTTTTAAAAAAAGTAGAAAATAGGCCCTCACAAATAAATGTATGTGATTTTATTTTATAATCAAAAACTCATTTATTTATGCAACTCATTCACGGCATTTGTAGCATATGCAAAAGATTTTATTTTCCTTTTAAGTTGCAAAAATGCCCTAAAAACAAAACCTGGCTTTTATTTTTATTATAATGGGGAAGGAATTCATTTTAAGCTGTTTCTTCAACGAAATTGGGAAATGATAGCATTAAATGGTATTCTTAGTTTAATTTGTGTATGAAATGATAGTCATCTTATTTCTGTATCCCTTTAATTGTGGTATCGCTTACGATACTCCAAATATAACTCTAAATAACGTTCTTATGTGTCGTCGTAATCTAAAGTACTTATAAACTGAAAATCATTTTTATAAACCTATCTAATTATGATAGTTTAGTGTAGTATGACATAACTACCTTTTCTTGACCTAATCTCTTTAAGATATTTCCTGTATTTCTATATTCTTGCAAAAAAAAAAAAAACCACCACCCACCTGCCCGAAATTATATTTTGGACTTATATATTAATTTTCTTTTCAACAACATTGAATATCGAATTAAATATTATGAAAGGCACATATTGCTACAGCAATGGTACAAAAAACTTATTCTCTACTTCTTATCTCATTTAGGAAGGTTCCTCCCCCCGTAGAGTTCCCTTGTAGCCCATTAAAAGACCCAATCTCCTCCTTAAAAGGTATACAAGTCCGAATCCAATTGAGAGATGAAAAGCCGTCGGCTCTTTCGCGTGGACACATAAATTACGGTCAAAACTGAAATTGGAATAATTGCCAAAATGAAAGGAAACCTCCGGATATACAATTTATCACGAAAAAGTAATTAATTATTTTGGAGGGATAGGAGAGGGTATGGACCAAACACAACCACTCAATGTAGAGGACAAGAAGAGGGTCGGAGATATGGGGGGCTTCGTAAAAGCCATAAATTTTTGCTTCAATTATTAAAAGCGAAATTATTAAATAATTCATGGGGGACGGGGCACATTGAGAGAGAGCAACGCAAGTTTTATTTGCTTCGGCCTCTGTCACATTTCAGAAAGAAACGACAACCGCATCATGCTCTCAGGAGGACATTTCAATTTGTTTTATATATTCACTTGCGCTTTGTTGCTCCTGAATGTTGGCTGCAGGGATTTTCCACTTCTAAAGGAAAAAATATATATATATATATATATATAAAAAAATAAAAAAATACTTCGACCCTTTTTACCTGCAAAGACAGGCACCACCGGCTGCTGTCGGCGGAGATATACCTCCTGAGGCCGAGAACCGTCGGAGGTTTTTTCACCATGAAATATTCACAAAAAAGTATGGTTGCGTAAATAGACAGTCAAAAGCATTTTATGGGAAAAATGACATATTACAAAAGTTACGAAAGTTAACTGCCATTAGGCATATGCATGTCATTCTGTTCGCGGAGGGCCAACTCCAGCAAACAGAAACGGCTCCGTGGACTACCTATCCAATGTGATGCGGGCGCAGAGGTAATCAACAGACCGTGAAAAAAGTTGCTAAAGAGCTTAATCCCCGGCTGGGTCTAGCACAGACCAGAAGAGAGGCCAGAGTGGCCTCTGAGGCCGGGTGAGGCCAGCCCGGGGGGGAGGGGGGGGGGGGGCTTTAGTAGCGGCAGTGGAGAGCCCCTGATAGTGGTGCTTCGGTGAAAGCAGTCAAAGAACGAAAAAGCGCTTTTTTTTTTTTTTAGATATTTTCGAATTTCGCACTCAACGAGTCAGTAATGCGGCAAAGGAGCGCCTCAATGGGGCGCTCATTCGGCGGACGCGAATCCCGCGGATTCATGGATCTAGGAGGCCCATTGCGCGGCTCTGTCAAAAGTTGATCCTTTTACTTCATTAATTGGGAGCCATAATGAGTAACTGCTGCTGCGTTACCGTACCCCGGTAATTGAGAAAAGGATGCGAAAAAAATGTTGCAAGTGCTACTCAGCGCGGTAGTTGAGCCGCTACTCGAACATATTAAAACGCGGCAAAAAGGATTTTCTGCAATCAAACCGGCACCGACCGAGGTAAAGGGGTTTTTTGCCCTTTTTTCCCATGAAATTTTATTATTATTATTTTTTTTTTCCTCTTATTTTATAATTAACTTCGTGTCAGCCAGAGGATACATACAGGGTGGTGAGATGAGTGGTGCGGAACAATTGAATCGCTCCGCTCACAGAGATCCTCCTAAGATTATCAATTTCGCGGAAAAATTTTTCAATGGAGAAAATTCTGCGGTTTAATTAAGGCTGAGAAATTGTTTGCGGCCAATGGGGGGAACGTTCGACATACTTAAGGCAAAAGGTAATCTGCGCCTTTGTCGATTTCACTTTGTGAGATGCCACTGTTCCATTCTGGTAAAGATGGGCCAATGCGGCGTAGATAGTCTGAATGCAAAGAATTCTTTTTAGTAAGTTTCTATCTTTAAGAGCGATTTTTGAATTATCTCTTGAGACGACGAGGTCAAAGTTGATTTTATTTCTGTTTGATATGCAGATTCGAGCAGTGGTTGTGGCTTATTAATTACATCAAGTTGTTTTTAAGGGAATGTTTCCAGTAGAAAGAGCTACCGAATAACAATTGCTGAATGCTGAGTACATAAACCACAAATTTTCAAAACTAATTATAGGAAACTTGTAAGCTGTACGAATACCTAAAGCGAACTCAGTAGCTAGTAGTGGTACGTGGGGTTATTTAGCTAGTTATAAGGATGGATATAAAACTACAGGACCCTATTTGATTGTAGTAATAGTTTAGCACCCGAATTATTAAAATATCTTTTATAATTATATTTTACATAAAATAGACAAATTCAATGAAGAGTAGTTTTAAATTTCAAGAAGAATAACGAATTCAGTTGATCTGCACAAATGTGAAAATTTAACGAAGTATTTTATAAAATTTAAAGATCCTTTGGTTTAAAAATTCGCATTATTGAATATTACAAAACTACCATAAATAGATTCTTCAATAGTTTATTAATTTGTAATGTGGAAACATTCAGCAATAACAACGATTTATTTAAACATTTGCATTTGAAGTAATCCAAGTGCGCAAGTTTGAGACACTTGCGTAGACAGCAGGTGCATTGGGTGTACCACAACCGTAACCGTACGAAACAGTTCCGATCACCTTGTTACCTTTGATAAGTGGACCACCTGAGTCTCCGGGGCAGGAGTTCTTCTGCCCATCAAACGATCCAGCGCAGATCATGTTCCTTGTCAAATGCGGAAGATACCTAAGGCAAGTCTTTCTGCTCCAAAGCGGGATATTGGTGTACCTCGCAATGCTCGTAGTGCTAGAATCCTTGCTGGTAGTGCCCCAACCAGCAACAACAACGTACTCTTCGGAATCATGATAGTCTTCTGTGGAAGAGGGTAGCTCGGCCGGCTGAATAGTGCTACTGTAGGTCAATGGTGAGCTCAAAAATACGAGGCCAACATCACTGTCGGTCGCCTCGTTGGTAAAGCCCCAGTGATGGGTAATTCTACTTGCACGAATCTCTACACCTCCATTGTACAGATTATGGGTTCCTGCGACGACACTTATGTAGAGGGCAGACTTATCCTTTAAACAGTGTGCAGCTGTGAGGATAACCTTTTCAGAAATGATTGATCCGCCGCAAAAGTGTTGTCCAAAGTATTGAATTGAAACGAGGAAAGGAAATTGACCCGATTTCACTGGGTTACCTCCAATTACACGAAATTTATCGTTTGATTCTGCACTTCCTAGAAGTACAAAAGCCAAAACACAAGAGAATGCTACCAGATTTACCATTTCGAAGATGCTCAGATTCACAACTGACTTTCATAATTTTCGGAGGGTTTTTATACAAATTTTTTTGCCTTGCTTTGGTTCTTTATTATGTTTGCGTCACTTTATCACAATTGTGTAAATAAATAAACATACTATTATGAAAAAAATTTTTGATAATGGACAAGCTCTTTGTGATGCGCCGATAGGCCTTCAATTATGTTGATGACATGTTTTCAAGGATAAAAACTGATGTTTTATTTTGTTAGATAGATAGAGAGTAAAATTTTTCAATTTTATGCATAAAATAATATTATTATTATATTTCTGTAGTAAAAGCGTGCGCTATAAAACTGCAAATTTAACCCATTAAAGCCCAAAAGTAACATATAGGTATACCTGCACAAAGAATCAGATTAAACCTGTTGAATATTATTTTTTGGTATGTTGCTCTCCACGGTACCGAAAGAAATTGGGAGAAATAATAATAAATAATTTAATTAATTAATTTTCTTCAAAACATTGTCGGTAGGACTCATTCCCAAGACCAATTGCAGTACTGCATAAAATATTCTTAAATTACTTTTAAAGTACCTATGGTGCTGTAATGAAATTTTCATATGATTGAAATTGGTACAGCATAGAATTTTATTTACATTTTAGAAATAATTCCAATATCAATTGGGAATTACGATCAGTCGATAAAGGAAATTATATTGTGGGGTATAAATAAACATGAGTATTGCTTTTAAGACTATGATAATGTAAAATTTTGTAGAACACTTTTATAAAACGTATTGTCTAGATAGGCTGAATTGCGTTAAGAAATAAATTAATTCTAGATTCTTGTTAAATTTTATTTCCGTTGAATATAGGTAAATCAGTATGTATGATAAATAAAAATACATTGCATATTTAATAACAATTTTAAGAACTAATACCCGAGTAGCATTTTATTCAGGTTAGATTGAGGTCCTTATTATTACTACTATAGAGATGTCTTTAGATGTGGAATGTAGTGCCTTAAAATGATCCGGAGCATGCCAGACTATTAAGTCCGAATTAAGTCCGGCTCATACAATTTATTTTCACTAAAAAATGCATAATGGAACTTATAAATTCGAATAATTACGGAAATTTATAATCGTCCTAATGAATTAATTATTTTATAAGTATTGTAAGAAGGAATGTTGCGGGAAAATTAGAAAAACGACTTTAGCGTCAATTTTAGAAGTCAAGTTCGAATACCTTTTTGTTTTTATTATGCTTAGTAGTAAACTACCTCATTGAAAACATCTACTTTTCATGGTCACAAAATGTGAACAGAAAGTTTTCAGCATTAAATGTAAAACAATAGCAAACATGTTTTGTATTTACTTTTATTGAAATTTCAGCAGATTTTCTTCTGACGCAATTTATTGTATGTATGCTTTTCCGTAGTAAAAATTTTCATAACTGTAGGTTTCTTTACTCATCTGTGTTAGATGTGACGCAAACATAATTAGAAACTAAATCAAGGTCAAAAATACATAATGTATAAAAACCCTCCGCAAATTAAGAAAGTCAGTTGTGATCTGAGCATCTTCGAAATGGCAAATCTGGTAGCATTTTCTTGTGTTTTGGCTGTTGTACTTTTAGGAAGTGCAGAGTCAAACGATAAATTTCGTATAATTGGAGGAAACCCAGTGAAATCGGGTCAATTTCCTTTCCTCGTTTCAATTCAATATTTTGGACAACACTTTTGTGGTGGATCAATCATTTCTGAAAAGGTTATCCTAACAGCTGCACACTGTTTAAAGGATAAGTCTGCCCTCTACATGAGAGTCGTTGTGGGAACTCACAACCTGAACAGTGGAGGTGTAGAAGTCCCCGCAAGTAGAATTATCTATCATCGGGGCTTCACCAATGAACAGTCCGATAGTGACATTGGTCTCGTATTTTTGAGCTCACCGTTGACCTATAGTAGCACTATTCAGCCGGCCGAGCTTCCGTCTGCCTCGGAAGACTATCACGACTCCTCAGACAACGTAGTAGTTGCTGGTTGGGGCACTACCAGCAAGGATTCGAGTACCACGACCATTGCGAGGTACACCAATATCCCGCTTTGGAGCAGAAAGACTTGCCTTAGGTATCTTCCGCATTTGACGAGGAACATGATCTGCGCTGGATCGTTTGATGGGCAGAAGAACTCCTGCCCCGGAGACTCAGGTGGTCCACTTATCAAAGGTAACAAGGTGATCGGAACTGTTTCGTACGGTTACGGCTGTGGTACACCCAATGCACCTGCTGTCTACGCAAGTGTCTCAAATTTGCGCTCTTGGATAACTTCAAATGCAAATGTTTAAATAAATCGTTGTTATTGTTGAATTTTTCTATATTGCAAACTAATAAAGGAATGATTGAATTATATTCACAGTAGTATTATGAGTCAATACACTTGATCGTAAAGAGGTTCATCTGAACAATGGATAGTAGCTTGCTTCAAACATATCTATAAGCTATGAGTAAAATACTTCAGGACTTGAAGAGAGATATTTCACTAGTTTGGTCTTTAAAAGTTAATGTCTATTGATTATCTGCAACAGTTAAAGAGTGCTAATTTTGATTATTTCCATGACTGATGTAGGTAGATTTAATACATACCACAAATTTACTATTTGGAAATATGTATGTTTTTGTAATGTTAGTAAATGTACTATTACATTTTTATTATTATACTTTAAATATGGAAGGGAAAGTGGCTAAAAACGAACCCGCTTTTCATTTTTGTATTTATAAACAATAATAGCGTAATTTTTTATTTCTACAGATTATAAATCCTTAAACAGAAGTTTTAAATTCATTCTCGTTTTGAAGAAAAATTAATAAAACATGTAAGTTATCATAGAAGTTCCTTACATGACTCAATTGAAAGCCAGAATCTTGATTTGTATTTATTAAATACTTCTTATATTTATACAGTTTTCAAAACACTTTGGCGAACAAGTTTTAAAACTTTATGAATTTTATTGCTGTACAATTTTGATTGTTTTGTGTAGAACAAAAACGAGCATTATATGTATTATCGTATAAGTTATGAAGTTTTATATATAGCTTAACTTTTGATAATATGAATGGGAAGTAAAACACAAACTTGGGTAAAGACGCAAGCCCGGTTTGCCCGTTTTATTTCAATGGCCTTAGCAGTACTTAGCCGCAGGGAAAATGTTGAAATTCATTTCCTTTTCAACGAAATAAAAATAATGTGAAGGAATAAATATTTCGGTTCTGTTTCAAAACTGTTGGATGTTAAGGTTTTGATCAGAATGGTAGAGGACCTTTTTAGAAGTACAGATAGTTAGATACCGTAGTCCTAGTAATTTTCTTAGCCTTAGTTACTTCAGTAAAACTGGCTACTTGTGAGTGAGTGTCCTTAATGGTGTCCTTCAGGCATTTCTTGAAAATAAAACATCTGATAAATATTTTAAGATCTGTCCTTTATTTTCTCGTCGAAATTATAGTCACTGTAGCCATAGCAGCAATTTAGACCCATTTTCGAGAGAGAGAGAGAATTTCGAGTATTAGGCGGTTGCGAAAAATATTCCCATTGTGTGCTGGAGCACCGAAAGGCATTCTAAAACCTCAAAAGGGTCTTTCATCCGCAAATAGAACAGGTTGCCATACTGAAGAATGGGTGCCCAAAGCAAATTACCTCCCGCCAAGAAGCCGCACAGCAACAGAGTTGGCGGGCAGCGGCACCCGCAACCGCAGAGTTCGCGTTTTAATATTTTTCCATTTGCTCAGAAGTAAGCAATCTATCTAAAGAGGTAATTAGTGCCTCCATGCATGGGCGGTATTTCCTGCTCAATTTTGACAGTAATAAGTTCACGTGTTAACCGTGCCGGTAACCCGGCAGCCCTGGAGAGCTCCGGGGCAATTACTTTCACGTGTTCACACAAAGAACTTATTTAGGTGCTGTAGTGAGTGTGCCCCGGAGAACTCGGTCCGGAGACTTTGGGGGTGGTGGTGGGTCTTTGGGAGGTAGGGTTTGGGGACCAGGCCGGCCGAGGAAGCCTGATAGGCTTGATAAGGCGAGCCAAGAAGTTAGAAAACTTAGCAATTTCAAAAGAAACGTCGGGCAAAATGCCGCAGTGTAATTAGCCCGTTTTCTACTGGTACTTCACCATTTCTGGTGCTGCTGACTGTGGCGAATGGCGAGCGGTTTAGCGTCTTAATTCTACCCTTCATCCTGGCCGTCGTCGTCCTGCCGAATCCTCTAGAGAGTATCTAGATGAGGTTTAATACCCGAATACCTCTCGTAGTTTTCCCTGCTTTGTTGACTACTATTTTTCCCCCTCCCTGGTTTTTACTTCCCCCTATACCCCCTCCCCTATTACCCGGCCGCCCCACGTAGACAAAAGGACTTGATGACATTGTACGAAAAAATACGGGGGTTTGTTGGGACGGCCGAGCGTTGAAAATTTGCTGCCGTTTGTTTTTAATGGTTACTTCTAGCCCGGCTTGATGATTGCCGTGGTCCCGGGGCGGCCCTGTTACTTGTCCGTCGTATACCTACCTATACCACCCCTTAAAAAAAAACGCAGAAACCCTCCCCCCCCCACCACTGTACGTGGGTGTATTCTGGGAGTGAAACTTTGAATTCCTTTCCTGCAACAGGATACACATGCCTCCACCCACAGAGGCTAAAACGGGTCCCACCATCGTGTCCGGGAAGGGCATGGAGAAGGGGAAGTCGTGCACGTGGAGCGCACCCGGCAGTAAGGAGCTGAAATTATGGAAAGACAAAGTTTACCCTTACAGAAAATTAATGAAGCAAGTAGGCATCACGACATCCTAGTAAATTGCGGACTTTTGTTGCAGTCGAGCAAAATTTAGTTCATTTACAACAAAAGATGGAAAAGATGGGGCGCTTGATAAATTTGATATTTTGTCAGATTATGAGGTGAAGTAGGTAATTTACTACTCAATTATTTGGGAGTTCGGGTGCTACTGATGGAGTGGTTCCAACCCTTTCTCATCCCTTAACCCAGAACGGTTCCAATCCCTCCACACTGGCTCAATTAGAGAACTTTCTGACAATTTTAGATTGTTGCGAGATATTCGACTGGAAATTCACGGAATCCCCGAAATCCACGAATGTTTAATTAAATTTTCGTTACTTGGTAAATTCGACTGGGTACCACCATCAGGGCAAAATTGCAAATTTTCGGTAACGTTCCACTCTTCCATCTACCGTAACTTTATGGTAGAGGCATTTTACATCTCTAAGTGAAAGTTTACGAAACTACAAGAAAATTTTGACTGCAATTCTGCAACAGGAAGCGGTTCATTCGGTCGTCGGTAGGAATGACTTTTCTTGATGTTAACTCTGCATTTTCATGAGTTATACCATCGTACTAAATTCGATAGCGTGCCATGTGAATACGGCACTCAGGCTTGATTTAAAACACAACCTTTACGATTTACTATGATGAATGTTCACAGACGGGCTTTGCTCAACCTGTGAAATTCCCAAAAAGTTTATACGATTTAACAAGTTGATAGTGAAGAAAATTTTGACACCATTTGAGTAGTTAATTATTAGGAAAGAATGGCATTAAATATACCTAAATTTTACCAAGGACAATTCTATACCCAAAATGTAATACTAACATTTTGCCACCGACTTCCAAAATACTCTAGAAAATTTCTGAATTGAAAATAGTTTCCTTTTTTTAATATAGGTAAGAAATTTGATAAATAATATTTTAAAAATATTTTGTTGTAACTTTATCCTGGATCTAAAATGAAATTAAAAATATATTTCCGCCTAAAATAATTAGATCTCATTATTTTCTTGTAGTAATCCTTTACTCGTATTATAAACAGCTTTGAAATTAGATCGAATGCCAGAATATTCAAAATTAATGATTTGAGAAACAAAATGAAGTTAATAATTCGTTTCAATTATAAGAACTTTTTGTGTGTTTAAAACTTTTAGAGCTTATGATATTTTTCTAAAAAAATTTTATATACAAATATAGATGTAATTATTTATTGGGGTGGCTAAAATTTGGACGATAACTGAGATTAATGTTTTATCCTCTCACACTAAAATTTATAAAAACTGGTCTAATATTGGGATCATTTTAATATAAGACAATAAGGTTTTATTAGAGCTAGATCAACTTACTACCAACTATCTTGTGTTTTAAAATGTGTTTTTACGCTAGAATTTAGGGAATAAGTCGATTGCAGTTTTACTGATTTGATCATGTCCGTTTTCGTGGGTTTTAACTTAATGTCATAGAAAAAACCTCTGGTATACCTTAGAAAAAGGCATCTTTGTCCACTCTTATTAATAATATTACAATACTGACTTCAGAGATTTTATGTCGACGAGACCAAAATTTTTCGTATTATTTTCACTATACATGACTGTGATAGTTTAAATGCAAATTCAAAGACCTTTCATAAATGATGCTCTATAAATTGTCTTTCCATAAATGTTGAAAAATGTATGATTACGTCTTTTTCTCGTAAAATATCATTAACAAATATAATACCCTAAATATTGTTCTAAACAATATGGGGTTACTTATCAGATGTAGAATAGCACCTAAAATTGTTATAATACTTTTTTATTAATGCATCCTATTGATGGGGACGAAAGTCCAGCCAAAAAAGCCATTCTTTTTATTGTTTGAACCAATAAGATTAAAGCCAATGATACCGATGAAGAAAATGAGGTGGACGAAGGTACTTGGTTGTGTAGAAGTCGTCTGAACGATAATTTTTGTGGTAACTAATCCACGAGTCTCCTATCCCGTCGTAGCTCAGGTATATAAGTTAAGAAATATACGAGTAGTTTCTTTTTAAAAATTTTTGGATACATTCTTTAAAGCATATATTTTCTAATAGAACTGTAAAGTAAATGCCAACTTTAAATGTCTTTGGATATTTGTGATAATCTTCAATCATTTTGATTTGTTGGTCGAATTTCTGTCACCTTCGTTCATGGGGCGAAAATATAATTTGATATGAAAATGTCATTTACAATGGTGTTCTATTTAGGCTGATATAAGACCTGCTGTGAAGATTTATTAACGTATGGAATTTCGATCTTTTTCAATAAGCTCTATTAAATAAGATTCTATGAAATAATGAACCTTCATTCTATTCTTATTTCGGTCGTCTTGCTAGCGTCCAAAGTTCATGGACATTTGTTTTTTTTCTTGAACATACATTAGACTTACCTAAAATGATGTTGTGGCGTGGTACACTTAAGCTCGGTGGGAAAAACAACTATTGAGGTCAGCGAGTGGCCTAAAAACATCTTCACAATAGTCTACCAAAACAAAAGCATAGCCAACACAATGCATTAGGGGGAAGTAAGCCCTAATAGGAAACAAAACTTAGTCCTTCACGTCTTCCCAAGAAAGGTCAATTCAGTTTCCCTCACATCGGCTATGTCAGAGCTGTCCACTGTCATTAAAAGTAACTTCTGCGTAGAGTAGACGGTGTGAGAACATTTAGCACCTGCGGCACATTCCGTAATTAAATACCGCAGGGGTGTCCTTGTACTAGGGCTTCAAAGGCGATTACCGTGTACGCATCAAAAGGGAACTTTTACGTAATCTCAGACGTCGACAGGGACACAATAATGAGGGAAAAAAAATATATATATAGCGGTGATACGACGAAAATACCTCTAGAGCATGATTACCCGGGAATTTAGGTAGGGTGCAATTTGCGAATTTTAATATTGTTCTCAGCCTGGGGTGGGGGGGGGGAGATGTTTTACTGAAATGGAATTCTCCCCGATGTAGAGCGATGGGGTGTCTGCCTTTTTAAGAAGATCCCTTCCTCCCTCCCTCTCCTGGGGATGATGGCAATATTTTCCATCAAGCCGCATGTAAGTAATATCGGCCCCAACGTTCATCTCCACTAATTATTACCTTCGGAGAGTGGATTTATTTTATTCGTATCTGTTAGGCAGTCGACGGTAATTTATCTTGCATCTCGGTAAGCAGACCGGCTCGGTTCAAGAGGTTCAAGTTTAACCTTTAATCCCTCGACTGCTCGGAACATTTATTTTGCGGTCTCGTGTTTTATTTTGCCACCTACATACAGCCGTGCGATGGTACATATAGCGCACTTATGTATAAGCATTATATATGCGTTGTATGCTCTTACATATCTATTTTTTTCGATTCCTTTTTTTTTCCCCCTTCACCCCGTACAACTGCTCACTAGATATGGTGAGGATTTTTCCTTTTCAGAGTTTCCAGTCAGTTGTAAATGAGGAAAGACGAAACGTGCAATTTATTACTGGAGACTGCCATAAATTTCTGTTGTCACTGCATTCTGAATATTTTGTGTGTGAGAGCGGGGGATGGGACCCCTTCCCCCCCTCCCCCCGACCCTGGTAGAACAGAGGCAGAGGCGGCGCACAACGAGCCAGCCTGCCAGCCTGGCACACTATCATCGGGTGTAATGTAAAGGATATGTGTTTGCACCCAAATATGTCAGATACTTTCTGATATATTGTGCTTAAAACGTTGAACGGATGCAGAAATTTTTGCAATTACTTTAAGCATGGATTTCGTTCTATTAACATTTTATGGGATTAAATTTGTCACAAATTTTCGCATCGACGGACAATTTGTGAACACTTTGATGGATTTTGGTGCAGTTTTTGTGACATCCCACCTCTTTGAGTTATTTTAGGAAGACAGATATAGACACAGATATACACAATACATGATAGGGTTAAAGAATTCTTTGCAGTTGAGGGGATTTAACGAATTACAAGGGTGTGAATAAAAGACATGGAGTAGAAACGTTTGTTAGAAATTAAATTTGTAACAGAGAATACAAAATGTTTATGTACTTAGGGGGATAGGATAGGAAAAGGATATTCGGTGGTAGTTAGAAAAAATCAGTTTAAAAGATTTTATTGAAGTCAAATTTAATTGAAAGTTATTAAAAAATATGTACTAAACAAATAAAAGTTAGAAAAAGGTATTTACAGAAACTGTCTTGCAGTTTTGCAGTATTAGCCTTGGTCTCGTTCTTGTCAAGAATTGCAAGACCGAGTCTAAGATGAAGGACTGCTACAGTCTTGCTATCAAAATTAAAACGCGGTAGACGAGACCAGGACCAATACCAAACTAAGTCAATTGATGCAAGTCCAAAATTAAGCCCAAAAGTATAAGAATAAAGACCAACTAAGACTACCGCAGTATTGCTTATCACTAATCGAAATATAAATTTATTTTTTATTTTATCATATAAATTTAAAAATTCCCCTGCTGCATAGGATCAGAGAGTGATCTCATAAAAGTCAGACTACGATTCCCTTAGGACATGTGAACGAGAAGTGTAAATTAGTTATCTCCTGCCTCAAACTTGCAAACTAAAAGCAATCATAGTAATCACACTATGGTATAAATTATGTAGACATACGCAAAAAGTAGAAGTACCTTAATTTTATGGGATGTATAAGTGACTCTCACTTCATTAGGATAAGCACACCATAAAAACAGGAGGGGGGGCTGCGCAAAATCCACAAGGCTAACGGCCTAGGAAATGATTTCCCGCCCGGCAACGTCATTACATTACATTGGGTAGAGGAGGGGTGGCTTCCTCCAACATGTGCAAATCCGTCGCAATCCGGCGGGCACATATCCCCATTAATTAACTGCAAGTCATTTTTCCCTTCGGTACTTATTATCGCAGGAGGCAGGTATTACATAAGTTACCCGGGACAACTTCATAATCCCCCCAGTCTCTGGATCTATCCAGGGCATTAGAGTGTGGGGTCTTAGGATGGCCGGGTGCTGCACCCGAGACCATCCTGACAATTTTGGGGGTAGCAGAGCAGCAGTATAAGCTGTCCAATAGTCGGCTAAATCCGCATTCCTTAGTCGTTTCAACGGAGAAAATTACAATCGACCTTCAGTTGGTTTGGTTCATTCAATAAATTCAGCTTGTGGGACAGGTTGGGGAGGTAGGGTGGAGAGGTGGAAGGATAAAAATGGAGCCACTTCCCGTGCACAGTACGCTTCAAAAGACGATAATCCTTCCGACTTGTGTCTAACAGGCACCGTATAGCGTTACTAGCCCCATAAAAGAGCGTGTTCATCCACAGAACAAAATTTACTGCACTTTGGTAGTGCACTCATGCTGTGAAATTGTTTTCCGCTGCCATCTCCGGCGAGGGCGGCCAGGAGATGGAACCCAAAGCTAAAGATGGGATTCTCCTTTTTGCTGGGATCGGCTGGGGGTGGCTTTTTGTAGACAGACGGAATCGGGAGCACCTCTGGGACTACTGGATCTCGTCCTGGGACTCGTAGAAAAGATACGAAACTGAAACCGAAAACGAAAACGAGCGAATGGATCATGATTTACTCTGCCGAAAGGGTTCGCCGCCGGCACAGTCGGAGGTAGATATTTAAGTATTTACTTTTTGCATTTTTCTTCTTAGTGCCCATTTCCCAGCCGTTTGCCCGCCGCCAATCCGTCGTTCCAACACGAAGGACGTGTTAATGGCTGTAAGACACCCGGATTAAGCACACATTCTTACGGATGTGCTGGGTGTCGGCATTATCCTGTGCTCCACTGCACCCCTTACTTTTCTAGAACCAATGTACACCCTACTGCCTACACCTCTTGTACAAATATTCGCATAGTTGACACCACCCCCTGCACAGTGTTTGCACAGTAAACTCACAAATCAGTAAAACCACATGAATAGTCGAAATTTACTGTGGGAACAGTGGCAGTGCAACTTCTCAAGCGGACATTTTCCCCATCCCCTAACTACACTAACTTCTTTTAATTCTCTCGCATGAATTTGTAAGAGCCTTTTCCTTCTTTTACCATACCCCACGTGGGTCCAACACTAAATCCACTTCCAACCTTCTCCCATCCCAACCCTTTTAACCCAACTGATTTACTATTCCAAGTGGTGTGGGCGAGAGAACTTAAATTTCACGCAAGTAAAATTCAGGAGTTACTGCTACCTGCAAAATATGTCCCTCTTCTTTATGGTCTTAATTAGATCAGAAATATGACTGTTGCCCACCCCAAGCATTGTGACTTTCGAAGTAGAGTTGCGTTCTAGTTGCCGTTCTACTAAAAATAAAAAAAAAAAAATAAAAGGAAAGTTTCCTGGAATAATTTCCCTGAATGCAAGAAGTTCCACAAACAGTTGGTGCTAAATTATTTCTGTGGGTCAAATGCGGTATGAGTGAGATATTATTCATCGCAATGAATTTGTTCCCCCTCCCCCTCCATTCCCCTTCACCTATGTGTCTGTACACATGTTGGACTAATAACCTTTTGTGTTTATAACTTCAATTATTAGTTTATTGTACTTTTAGAGCTTAAATCTCTTTAGTAAACTTTTCTTTATTCTATTCTTAACTTGTCAAAACTTCTTGTGTTGCAATTTTGTTGATATTGTTTATTAAATGCAATCCTGTCATACATACAACAGTTTGCCACTTTTGAAGTATTTTTAGTCACTTTTGTTCAAAAACTGTTTGCATGCACGTAATATTGGCATATGAACTTGTTTAAACTAAGTTTTAAAATACTTGAAAATTGCATTTTCCAACTATATAAAGAGTCCACCTTTATCGATCCATCGTATTGGATGCGACAAAACGACCGTACAGTAAAAGTTTTCTTAAATATTTTTAGAATATATTTGTGTACATGTAAACTTATAAAAAGCAACATTATTCTTTTCTTTTTCAAATTTTTTTGGTCTTCTTATTCGAGAGACCCAATGGGGTATGATGGGGAAATTAGGACCAATTGTATTCTCATTGAGAAGCATTTTGACTAGTATGAATCAAATTAAGTAAAAGTGTGTCTGTCTGCTTGTCTGTTTGTTAACTCATATCAACAACTGTTTGTTAACAATAGCAAAACTAACTAGATTTAAAATTGATACAAACATACTTTTAGTTTGTTCATAAATATTAAAATTAGATTGTAGATTTCATATAAATAGATTTTTTTTAACCTAACTCTAACTCTAAAAGTGTTTCTTGTATTTTAGAATTAGTAAATCTTATCCTAAATTCTTATTGCAAATAATTTTATAGGTTTAATGGATGGGATCTATATGAAGTATTCCTTCAAAATAGAATTAACAATATCGCTGCTATCTTTTCTGATTAAAATTAATTAAACATCAAAAGCGCTGCTATATAAGTAGAAAATTTGAAACTAATCCCATATGCTCGAATTTCTATTCAAATGATTTCCAAATGAGTGGATACATTCAGTCTGTGCACGTACACACTTTATTTACACAGATGTTCCCCCTTGTTACCCCCTAAGTTCAACGTTATTTCCCTTTATTCTAAATCGACTATGAGCGGAGTACATGCGGAAGTTAACGCAAAACCTCTGAGATCAACACATTAAAACGCATTACATTCAGTCGAC
This sequence comes from Philonicus albiceps, assembly GCA_963969385.1. Classification (NCBI taxonomy): domain Eukaryota; kingdom Metazoa; phylum Arthropoda; class Insecta; order Diptera; family Asilidae; genus Philonicus; species Philonicus albiceps. The sequence continues at coordinate 31,358,180 of OZ017775.1, forward strand.
AGAGCACCGAAACTTAAACAAAACTAAAAACCGAAATAATGCACCTTTCTAGAAATTTGTTGCCTCAGCAAGACGTTAGCTTGAATAACGTAGTCGGAATGATAGCTTATTCAATTATTCTCTAAAATGTATTTTATACCCTACACGTGTAACTCGTGTTAGCAGTACCTATCATTAAAAATCGCTTGTTTGAAAATCACGAAAATCTTTCATCGCTGCGAGGAGAATCTTTCAATTACGCTGATGAGGAAGTACCTACTAAATGTCAGGAGGAGTTCAGCTGCCAGAACCCCAGGGGATATTAGGGGCCCTGAGTACCTCTTTTGCATATGACATCGCCTGTACATGTGACAGGAGATGTTCGATAATATTTCCAAAAAAAAAAGTAAATAAATAAATAAATAAAAAACAAAAAGAAAAATTATAATAAGAGAGACTTGCTTGCATGATTACCTGTCAGCGATGTTACATTCCCGTGTAACACGGTAACAGGACAATTTCGCAAATGTAGCGAAAATGTGAAAGTGCGGCTTGAAGCAGATCAGCCGCACATCATTCAATAGCATCCATCCATCCATCCATCGTGACATTCGGGGGTGGTCCGCTCTTAGTTTAGTAATTCCTCCCCCCCACCCTCTCCCCCTCTACATTTAACATTCCCCTCCATTAGCATCAGATTTAATCCAATTTGAAAACAAAACGGAGATAATGCGCTCCCCATAACGACGATAACTCGCGAACAGACTCATTCAGAGTCAGGTTAAATTTACATCCGACGTCACTGGTAGAGGCTGCCGCTGAATTCTGTATGGCAGTGGTTGGAAAAAAAAGGGGGGAGGGGGTGGTTTTACCCATACCCTCAGGAAGTGTGTGCAAGTACGTGCGCAAGCAATTCACAAATTTACTACTAAACACCCCCAAACCTCGGGTTCCGACAGGCGCCCTCTACCGAGCCCCCACCCCCCTCACATTCAAAGCGGATGTGATGTTATGTCCCATCCGTATGCAACCGAGTGGAAATCATTCGTCGGGGAAAGAGTACTGCCACGTTATCATTTCAAAAAAAAAAAAAAAAAAAAAAAAAAAAAAAGAAGAAGAAGACAAGGAAAAAAGGGAATTCTGGGACCAGACAGCAGCAGAGGAGCATACATAGCTGCCCTTGGTGAAGGGCCAGCGACGACAGGACTTGGCGTTAATTTTTATGGTTTTTATGGATTTTATGGCATTTTTGTCGTTTTTAGGTCCTTTATGGGTTCATCAAATCTTTTTGCCAAGGCATGATTCGGACTTGTGACTGATTTAATTTCACTTTTCTGCCCATTTCACAGTGTTTGATACCCTTCTAACCTATCCACTATAATGCCATTGGTGAAAATGTCTGGTGTTGATCAATTTTTATTGTTATGTCGTTTACAACATTGCACAGCGTGCAAAAGAAGACTACTAAGGACTAAGTATTTATAAACAAGTGTTTGAAGTCACTTTCGTGGTATATAATGTTAGTCGACAATTGAGTTCAACTACATTTTCAGACTTATCACGGATACTACGAGAACATTACACAAAACGTAATTACGATTTCATTTTCCTTTTTTTTACTTTACTATCTTTTAAAATGTCGAATCATTTGGAGTTTACTCAGTTGGAAAATGCTTTCAACTGTATCTTAATGGTTTTGTTAATCGTTCATTTAAGAACACTTCCAGACGGAACAATTAAATACCCTATACCGACCACTTGTTATAAAGTAAACTAATTCTCGTAAATATTTAACTGTTTTAAGTAAGCATGCGGTTGAATCAAAAGAAAATTGTTAGACCTACATCAATGTAACAAATTGGGAGGTTTTTCCATTTATTTTCTTGATTTCAGTTAAATATATAAAGCCTAGCATAGAATACACTCGATGTAACTAGTAAAGTGTGGGCAAGAGTCAGTTAGTTTTATTCGTAACTACGTTTAAAATTTTTTAAAACATTAGTTCCAAAACATTACATGAGTACTACAATTTTTCTCGAAAGTTAAAAATTTACGTTTTTTAAAAAGGGTAACGAAATAACTGAAAAGCTCAGGGGATTCTTATGTTTATTGAGACGGTAAATCTATTTTTGGGTGCTAATTTTTACATAGGGTTTGAAGGAATAAAAATTAAAAATTTATCCGCAAAGTATTAAGCACAATCTGCCATGTGTTTATTTTTACCATTAGTTTAGAGGTTAAAAGTAACATTGGAGTCAATCGAAAATTACTGTAGACAAGCATGTTCTAAGGTTTTTTAACTAACTAAATAAACTTGTAGGTTAGGTTAGGTTACAGAGGCTGCCCGAAAGGCACACTTAGGTCAGATATGGCATATTGTGATACCACGAGAAGAGGGTATGCTGTTCCCTTCCCCATAGATTAGCCCATATATAAAGTTAGTAGATTAAATTCCTTGAAAACAGATGCATCATGGAACACAGAGTGCACATATATCTGATTATTATATAGTCACTTAACCTTACTTACTTTTAACTGACTATGACTAAAGTGAACATTTAGTCGTTAACAAAAAATGTAAAACAACAGTGAAAATTAGTTCGTGCTTATAGCCACTAAACAGTATGTGGTAAATATTTTTATATAAAAATTCATTGATAGTATTAGGGAGACCGGAAAGTAATGTCGTTTTTCTACATTAAATTCAAGCATCTTACTTGACCAATCTGCTGCAAATATTCTTGGATGGTCGACCACGGTTTGTTAAAAGTGTTTGATTAGTTCCATGATTGTCTGATTTTCTCTTTCTGATCGGTATATAGTAAGTCGGAAAGATCGAAATTATAGTAGAAATTATAATAGATTTTAGTGTCTGGGATTTTTTTAGAAACTGCTTTTAAACCATGTAATGTCCGCATTATAGAAAAATAACACATATTTGGTTAAGTAAACGTTTCATTCGTATTAATGAATCCCTTAAACTTTGTCCCTCCCTTTTTTTTCGAAGCAATATAAGCACCTTTCTAAGACTGTAAATATACAACCACTTCGATATTTTCCTTCCATAATGGGAAAAACTTGGCAAAAATACACAAATAAGTAAATTTTGTAGGCGATACGATTGCTTTGACCATTAGTGAACATTAATACATAAGTTATTACATATTTTTATCTTAGTTTCGTTATTGATAGCATACATATCTAGAAAATATGTCTATTTGACGTAGCATGGTGCTGTTCTGCTTGGAAAAATGTTTGAGTCATTCACTCATAAATTAATGACAAGGCACATTAATGTGTTAAGTCCTTGATTAGAACATTTTTCTTACTTTATTTTTCCCCAAAAAGTAACCCGAAATGATACTTGAATATCGTGCTGATTGAAGTCAAAATAAATTTTGAAGTATATCAGTAATATGCTCTATAACAATCGTATTTGGATTACTTCAAAAAAGAACAGCTCAAAATGAGTGACCTATCCCATAAAAGGACATCTTTGCATGATTTATAACCAATTTTACCCAACTTGTAGTAGATAACAACCTTGTCACTTGAGGTGATGACCTTAATAACAAATTTCTTTTCTTTTCTTTTCCAGGTAAGTCCCACAACAACTACCCCTTCTGTGATATCTTTAAGATAAAAGAAAAAAACAGAGAGTCAGCTAAGTATGACATGTTACTATGTATGTTACTTGCTAGAAATGAATGAGTTTGTACAACATCTAAGTGCTTTGTTGCTAGTGTAATTGGTCTATTGTCGTGGGAATGAGTTGGATAAAAACAAAACTCCATTTCATCGTGCACCTACGGTGACGAATACCACCTACGAAAGGACCAGTGCAATGTCACATGGCTTGTTAGGATGTGATTTCTCCAGGGGGCATAATGACTTAATGCGTCTCCCTTAACATTCCCCCCCCCCCCCCATCGTATTCTATCCGTTCTCTAGTGTTAAGGGAAAGAAATCCAAACTATTTATAGATTTTTCATTTTATTTGCTCCCTTCTCTGGCAACCTCTTCGGGGATGTAATTTAGAGCGGCACGTGTATGAAAAACATTCAGTTCAATAATTTATCGAAGATACTCTGAGCAAGGTATTCATCATTCCTCCAATATACAATTGACAATTGATCCTTTTTTTGTGCTAAAAGGCCCGTCATAATGTGGGAAAAAAGCTGGCTAAAAGCAGTTTGACTGATGTATGTAGGGCTGATTTCTCTGGGGTATTAAAGCGTGTAGGTAAACCACCCTAAACATTTTTACCTTTAAATATTTAAGAAGCTGTTTTATCTGTGATAAATTTAGAAACCTAAATAACAGATTCAATTTTTTTTTGTTTTTGACATATTTCATTTTATTGGAAAACAACACAGACACCTTGGGGGGTTAAGGTAATTATTACCTGAAACATGTACTTTTAGGGACTAGCACCCTTCTTTTAATAATAAGGAAATCATTTCCATTACCTTTTCTCCTTATCCATAATTTATCAATATTCAACTTAACTTACATTCGGATTTAGGGGTTCATTTAGATTATGGATAGAATTGATAAAATATTCGACCGTTAATAAGGTAATTCGTTTAAGGTGTTTAATTTATACCTACAATTTTCAAGGAATAATTTCGGTTAAGAGTTTTAAATTATCAAAGTTGGAAGAGATTTTTAAAAATGTTCTTATTTCTTGATAGAAATTCACCTAGTTTACCGCACAGGAAAGAGGCTGTTTGCGGCTGTTGGACATGATCCATAAAAATTGACCAGAGGGTAGATATTTCACTTTTAATGCAACTCCATAAATAAGCCTGCACCTCCTACGCCCAAAAAGCAATTTTCGGAAAATGTTTGCTAAAGGAGCAATCCATTGAGATAATTGCCAAAGGATATGAGCGCGTGGAAGAGTCCCTCTTGGGGTATTTTGGTGTTGCGCCACCAATTACTTCACAATTTTATCCAGAAAAAAAAAGAAAATTTTTTGTTCGTTCACTCCGGCGACCGACAGTGGCGTCGCCTGTTACATAATTTTCTGATCGAGCCGCATCTGAGCAACTAAAAAGTAATCTTGGCTTATCCGGCAGTTAATAAAACGAGACAGCCGCCATAAATCACGGCCGAGAAGTAGTAGCAAACGAACGGCAGTTTTCCCCATTTCGCTGCGGAACGCCCCACTGCCATTTATTAAAAGCGAAAGTAAAATTGGGAAGGGAGGGATCTCGAGGAAGATGTTTTTGTGTGTTTCAAGTTCAGTTCAGGTTTTATTTTTATTTATTTATTTTATTTTTTTTTTTTTTAAATTCTACGGGTGCTCCTCATTGAAAACTTCTCGCAGAAATGTTTGGCCTGCAATTTTCTGGCCTAGAAATAAATGATGTAGAAAAAAATATTGATCGGACGGATAGTTGTAGTACGGCCAGAGTGTAGCGGCACACCGTTGGGCTAGATTCCATCACTTGTGTGATGTTCAAGCAGCGCAATTGGGAGATGGAATCGGTGTGTCCTAGTTGAGAAGGAATCCTTTGCGGTAGTGGCTTCTCTGATTTTTGAGTGTATTTTTAAGGGAATTTTTGGTAGGCTCCTATTGTTAAATTTAATTTTAAAGCGAACCATATTGATCCACGGCCGGGGGAGTTCGGAGAAGGGAGAGGGGAAGCGCTTACAACCGAATGTGTGCAATGTGGCACCACCACCGACACCTAGAGAACAACCACCAGTACGGCGGCATAAGCTCCGATACGCCCCCGCTACCGTTTTCGTCGTCGTCGTCGTCGTCGTCGTCGTCATCGTTCTCGTCTTCTTCGTCGTCGTCGTCACTCTTATCGACTGGCCGAGGAGTAGCAACATCCACCTGAAATCATCTGAGATGATTTAATCAGCACGAGTCCTTCACACAAAGGGAATTTATTTCCAGGCGCTGACAATGGGGGGAGAGCATCCACTGAGCGCACGAGTTCCACTCGAGCCCGGCATATTGGCCAATTGTAAGGTCATCTACGCCACTATGCAACGAAACGTACACACTTAAACACTCATTCAAGTCTTAAGCGCGAACTGTACGTGTGTACGGTGGCCTTACGCTGGGAGCCTGGATTCTATTCTTGGCGAATTGATAAACTTCCATAGCTCTTCCTCAAGGAGAAGGGGACTACCAAGAGGGGGCGCTATGTGATTCCCAAGCTGAGAAGCTCACACCCGGGGCGCTGCTGGTGTGCTCCTTAGATCCGGCCGCTGCCTGGCAAAGATAGTGACTCCCTCCTTATACCCTAGAGGTAAGAGAAGAAGAAGAACACTAAGAAATAAAAAAAAAAGAAAAAGAAGAAGCACCAGGAGCAGCAGCGGGACCCAAAAGCAGATATATTCCTTCCTTAAGACGCCTTCTGTGACGTTGTGTAGCGTTCCAGCAGCGTACTTGTAAACCACTCTGCACAGGGAAAACGTAGTACTCTCCCGGTTACGCTATTGTTGTACTCTACTCGATGGAACGTGCCCCTGTGCGGAGGACATGCGCTCCACCGACAGCGGCAGCCCTACTCACCAAAAACGCTTTCGAGTACACTTTTACAACTCGGGGGGATGTTCATTCACATGTTCCCACTCGGCGCACCCTTCCTCTTCCTCTTCCCGGTGTGTATATTTTTTGGGGAGTACCGGGCCATCCTCGGATAGAGGGGTTTTCGGGGTAACGGATGGTTATCGGCGATAGAACGACCGACAACTACAACTACAAGAAATGAAGGACGAGCAGCCGCCACCAGCCGAGTTTACTGGTGATTCTACTGCGAAAATCCGTTGCCTCTTCTTCTTATTATTCGGGTAAAAGTCTATTTTTGGAATTGTCCTGTTTGAATGCTGCGCGTATTCTAGCCCCCTAGCTTCTTCCTTTCCAGGCCTCTGGTTGCTCCATCCAATTCACTACTCCTGCGCCCCGCCCCGGACCCGGATCCAAAAATTTGAATCCTGCCTGCGGACGCCCCCGCATACGATCTGCTATACCGACAACGACGACAACGACGCAGACGACGACGACGAGGACGACGACTATGATGATGATGATGCCACCACACACAGAGCCAGCTGCCCAGTCACCGCGCTCTCCCCCAGCTTTTGTGCAGTCTCGCCACATATAGAAAACTTTCGGAAGCAAAGCAATTAAGTTTACACGTTCCTCCAGAAAAGCTCAGGCTCGAGCGCCCCCCAAAAACCAATTCAAGTCAGTCGTGGCGACTTCCCTCTTTAGTCTCCAACCAGCCAGCCAGCCTTAGTCCTTCCTTACTCCGTCCGCGACAGTCTTGCTCTGCCGTCGATTGTAAGGTTGCACTCCGGTTCTGCCTTCACTCAGCCTGCCCTCATCCTGTACACCTGTGCCTCTGACTCTGCCTAAGACCTCCTGCCAGTCAAAGTCTGTTTTGCTTATAAAAACTGCGTTCGTAAAATACGCCGCGATACGTGTTGTTTTTTTCTTGTTTGTTTGTTTGTTCGTTTTTTGTTTTTTGTTTTTTTTTTTATCTTTCATCCCAATCCGACGAAGTTCACGGAGTTAGTTGGTGAAGTTTTTCTTGGTTTTCCTCTCCCCTTCCTCCTTGTATATATATTTTTGTTTTTTTTAATTATATCTTCAGTAGTGCAACTCCAGTCTTGGCTTCCCTTTTCTAAATTAATTATTACTATTTTTTTGTTTGTTTTCTAACCTCTTTTAAAAGGAGCCGGTCTTGACTTTCATCGTTTCTTCCTGTGTTACGCTGTCTCGAATCGGATTCATCGATGAATTTGTTGTAATTGTTTAAAAAATTACAATTTTCTGGCCGTAAAGTAAAAAAGTGTTGCGAGAGAGTGTCCTGTGCGTCAAATAAATAAAATAACTGTGGTTTAACGTTTAACGTCAACGTCAACGAAGAAACGGTTTTTTTTTTTGGTTTTTTTGGTAGTGCAGTTTTCGATTGAGTTGCTTATCCGGTAACTTGATTTCGATCAGATTGCGGCATAGTTAAAAATTTGTTAGGGGTCACCGGGATAAGAGAGATTTAATTTTATTGTTTTCGTTATATATAAAATTGAAGAGAAGAAGAAATAAAAATTAGAAACCCTCCCTCTCTTCTGTTGCACTCGGTGTGTGCCCCCGTTGCCTTTGTCTCTGCATCCGGACCGACGAGGGCCAGAGGCCACTGAAAACTCCACAAATGCCAGGTGTCTACGGATTCTCACGTAAGTTAAAAGTGCTTTATGTTTTTTTTTTTTTCTTGGACTTTTTTATATTCCGTTATTCTTTGCCGAGAGGTGGTGAATTTCTTGTTCTCGAAGAAAACTCTGTAAGAGTCAGGGACAGGGAACTCTAACTATACATTGAAGTTATTGCGGGGGATAGACTTCCGACGAATACAGTTTCACTGCTTTTCTGCATTTGCGGGAGGGAGGGGAAAAAAAGGGAAGCGATTAAAAGTTTTATTTAAGAAAAAAAAAATAAGAAAAAAAAACAAAATAAAGTACGAAAAATCGATGCTTTTTCTAAGGCGGACGTGAATTATTTTTTTTTTTCTGTTTCGTGAGTAACGGGGTCTCAGAGTTCGTTATATTTTATATTTTTTTTTTTTTTATATTTTGCACTTTTCCCCTCAGAATGAATGTCGCTATTTCCTCCCGGAGCTTTATGTTCTTGAGCGCGCGGAGCGACAAAGGACCTTTGTGCTGTTTTCACACAAAATCCTTTTTTTTTTTCTTTTTTTTTTTTTTACTTTTTCCACTCATTCGCCGCTTTTGAAAACGCTTTCTCTCATTAAACTCAATAACCTCGAAGTCCTCGTCCTTTTCTAAGTTTTAGTGTTAAAAAGAAAAAAAAATTTTTTGTTTTATTTTTTATAGAAGAAAAAAATTTATAAGAGGTGAAAGTCCTTAAAAAAAAAAAATAATAATAATAAAAAGTCCCTTTATGCAAAAGCACTTGGCCGTGTGTGCGGCGTTTGTGTCTGCTGCGCTTTCCCCTTCCCCCCTCCCCTTCCTTTCTACCCCCGTTAACTTCTTTCTTCGTCTCCTACTGTGTTCAAGAATTATTCAGCCGTGGGAAAGTCAATTTATTACATCACGGCCACGACCATATGCATCAGCTGGAAATTTTGAATGGAAAAACTTGGGGCTGTTCGAATCACTTCCTCTCCGTCCGCGTGTACCCCGCAAAGGAACGCTTCCAGGGGAAGAGCACTACCGGGGGGAGGGCGAGAACGATTTTATTATTTTGCGAAAACCTTTGTGGTAGTGGTGTGGTCGGAAAGTGAAACGAACAGCTACGGGTACCCCACGTTAACTAAGCAAACACTCCTGTCGCTTGCTCCAGCTGGGCTTCATCGAGCGCCCCCCCCCCCCCCCCCCCCGCTAAAAAATTTTACTCCCGACTTCTCTACCACCTATGCGAGCAGTTCGAATCGTAAACCAACCAGGGAGGGGTGAAAAAGGGGGCTCTGGGGCTCTGCCATAATTAAGAGCTGAATTTTTGGAATACCTCCGTAGTACGTTGCCGGCTCCTCCGGGTTTTTGAATCTCGCTAATTTCCGTTTCACTGTATACTGCGGAATCGTCCAGTTCAGTGGACTCCCCAGGCCTAGGTGAAATTTAACACCAAAAGTTACATATTCTGGTTCATGGATTTTCCGGAGGAATCAATATTTTCATGGTCCCAGCAAAATTTAGCCTCTCATTAGCAAATAGTACGGTGTCATAAATTTTACGGATATTAATTCTTCAAAACATGAAGTCTATGGACTTTATTTCCATTTATAAAAAGAAAAACAAAAAGGGAAATAAGTCTTCGTGGATTTTTATGCACATTTAAGATAGAACTTTATGTCCGTTTTTGAAGGCGGAGAAACTTTTACGAAAAGTAAGTTGAAAAAAGAATAAATAAAAAAAACATGCAAATTGTCCCTTGGAAAGTTTTTAGATAGCTGTTGTTTTATATGAATGTATATAAAGTAGTCTGGAACAAAATTTTTCAGCTTTTCAGTTTCTTTGTGGTAAATAAAACTGTGAGGTAATTTACTTTTCTTTTATACGAGCAATATGAAATATTCTTTCAAATAGTAATAAAAAATGTTTTTCGTTATTTCATGAATGTTATTTGTGAGTACCACATTAATTGTGGTATACTAGGATATGGGATCTCTGGTAGTTCAGTTGCTAGCGCATTGGACTACCGTCCCAGAGACAATGGGTTCGAATCCCACGTATAATCATTATCTCCTGCGCTACCTGATAACACAATGGGCCAAACATGACCTAAGTGTGCCTTGCTAGGCAACCACACCAACCTAGCCTAGTAGAGTTAACCAGGCACTATACTATTAATAGGAATTCCTTACGCCTTTTCCAACATTTATAAAATTTAATTGATCGGTGTCGAACCGTCCGTACTTTGGTCATTGCAGCACTATACCATAAATATGTAAAATTCGAGATCCTAGGTTTCCATATCTTGGAAAAGGTGTGTCTTTTGAAAAAGGAAGGAAGTCTTGTACTTTGTGAAAATAACTTATTCTAAAGTTGTTTGCTGAATTTTATTATTTATTTTAAAGAAGTAGGGTTTTATGGGTTAGTAATTACCAAAGAGTAAGTAAAGTAAGCTGGACGTAGCAGCACAAATTAACGCCGAAATATTTGTTATATGGTAAACGAACTCACACTATCTAATGATCAATAAAATGGAGATTTATTTATAGTACTGTTTGGCAATGAAATAAAACCTTTTTAGTGGTTTCTTTATTCCATTCCTTCAAAATCAAACAAAGAGTCACGCAAATTGTATGACAATGCAAACTTTCTACTATTTGGTTTTTGTTACAAACGAATTTGTAAGCGTAAATCTCTCGTTTCGAGAAAGATGTAAAATAAATCGTTATCCTCTAAAAGTACCCTATGTTGTGTTGAACGTTTGGAAAAATGAAAATATCGGAATAAATCCATCCATTTGTTCATTGTTTACGGATACAAAATTCATCTTTGTTGCAGAAATCTAAATTTGTTTAACCCGAAGGGACTACGAACCTGTCCGGTGGTTTTACACAAATGCACAAGGGGATCAGAATCCAGCACATAATTGCGAATTGCTTGACGAAACTGTGTCAATATTTGGACCGCAGCATTGGCGGTGGTGCGAAATATCCAAATAAAATTGTTTACGTGCAAGTCTCAGGCGACAGCATCAAAATCGCTTACATGGTCCTTCGGACATTTTGTGCGTTTTATGCAACCTAAATCGGGACTTATTGCCATTATTTATTTTTTTTTTTGTTTTGGTTTTATGGCTATTGGAGGAAAATTTATGGCTTACTGTTATCGAACCCCGTCACATACACGCTGCCGCCCGGGGATTATCGTGAAATCTCGGTCCGCACGTAAGTGCATCTATAAAAAAAAAAAAACAAAAAACAAAAAAAAAATTGTATTGATTTCATTTCACCGCAAAAATTTCGGAAGTTCTCGACGGAGAAGATTTAATCAAACAATTTATGCCCAGGAAACGTTTTGAATAAAACAATTCTTTTCGGTTTCGAAATGTTGAGATATTGAACGATCGGTAGCGGGATGGAGGGCGCACTGATGACGACCACCGCTCGGTGGGGTGGTACGTGACGGCGCCAAATGACTAGCATTTGTTTTTCGATCAAATATTGAACACATGGTCCGTGCAAAAAAAAAAAAAAAAAAACCGAAAGATACACGACCAGCGAAAAACACGCAAGAGTCAGGGGCATGTAATGTACATACCTCTGGATCGGGCTGAAGGGACTACACTGGGTAAATGACTGCCCCCCCTTTTCCCCGGAGATTCAGAGCACCTCACTGGAAGGTAGGTACGAGGGGTTTCGAAGGTGTTTTACACTTTTTACGTGTTCCCTGACAGAATCAACAAATGAAATGTTCATTTCGCCCAATTTTTAATTTACAAACCTTTTTACGTTCGGTTTGAGCATGAAATTGGTGAAATGACTGCCGCATACTAATACCCTTCGTAGATGGGAACAGGAAAAATTGTAAAAAAAAAAAGAAAAAGGTTCCACTGTTTTCCGCAGCTATGTGAAGTGCATTTTAATTTAATCCCACAGATTCAACATTTCCCTTTTTGGGAACTATTACTATTTGATTTTGAAGGCTATGGGTTTCGTTTGTTTGTAATTTTTGAATTTTTATCCCTTGTTTGTTTTTTGAGAAAGGATAGAGATCTCATTAGAGCTGTATTAAAGGGAAAACACTCTAAAATAATGAGGAAGTTCTAGATAAACATTACGTATAGCTATAAAAATCTATTAATTCTTATAAAAATTCTTTGAATGCAAACAATTTTAAAAAGTTCATGATTCATGTATGAATCGTCGTCTCGCAGAATAGTTTAGGGTGGTCATTCTTCTCAAGATATCTTGCAACTGCCACCGATCCATTTATCACAAATATCTTGAACTTTTTCAATAATTTCTTCATTTGTTCCAATCGATTGGTGACCGAACAACTCTCTCTTCTTGCAGCATTTTCTAGCCCTTTAAAATTCAACGACCCACTTTTTATATTTTAACTACATCTGTCTCAATAAGTGAGAAATGCATTTGATATTTACATCAGTAAGAGTTTTTTTATTAAATTTGTAAATCAAGTTTAATATTTATGTACTTTTAGTGACAATTTAAAGTCTTATTTATAATTTTAAATTAACAACATTCTCAGTTATAATAAACTTAAGCACCTCAAGGCTTTTGAAAAATTAGTCTGTAACCAACTGATGGAAAATAACAATTTTACTATAAAATAAATGGCTTTACTATGAAAATGGATTTATTTAAATGAAATTGAATTTAAGGGAGAATACACTCTCAGAAAATTTAGAAAAAGGCAATTTATTCAAAATCATTTGTGGGGAAACTGTTGAAAACGTACGTTACAATAAACTTTTGTAATTTTACTTGTGATATCGTTTCTTGTCGCGTAGCTTCGTCAAAAGTCGACTGAAATAACATGATACGAAGTAGAAGTTTTTGATAAAACCGCGAACGTTTGAAGGTACGTTTAATACAGCTAAAAAAAACATTCATTTTGAGAAAAACGCGTTTAAAAATTACTACACTGAAATATTGATTTGTCTGTTTTTCACAAAAGCTCCACTATATAAAAGACTTTAAAGTTTAAAGCTAATCAAAAATAATTATCAGTAAATTACAACAAATTTATTCATCAAAGCACTGAGATATTATCGGTCAGAACCACGTATTCTTAGCAACAGCAATCCAACGTTAAGAATTACGAGTTTTTAAATTTTGTATATAAAAATAAGCTAGAAAATTTAGTTAAACAATAGACGGGTACCTTATAATGTTTTTTAAAATTATCTCAATTTATGTTGGCTTGAGCTGAAGACGTTTTCCGATGAAAGGGACTTGAGAGAAACAAATTAACATGGTTAAACATTTCATAATATTTTTGTATTTTTAGTAAAAGAGATTTATTTCTTAGATTTGTGAGATTATCTCAAAGAAAAGGTATAGCTTTGACGAATGAAACGACAAGTTAACTGTTTTAAGAAAATCTGGGCACTATGCTAAAATATTGCTGAACAAACAGATTAAAAGCTCTGAAAATTAACCAATTTGTGACTCTGAGCGTGACCCCGAAATTCACATATGAGAAGCTTATTTTGAAAATGTTATAAAGTAAATTTTTCTATATTTTTTTAAAGTAAACTTGTTCTTATGACATTTTGGACTTGCTCACCACTTTAGAAATAAACGGCTTATATGACATAAATCGTCAGTATTCTGTAGTCAATGATAACTACGATCGAAAGGTATAAGGTCCCAGAGGATCGATAAAGTACTCATACTTTTCTGTTGACTAGAAAGTTGGAAATTGATAAAGAGCTGAAAATCATCTCTATTATGGTGTAAATTGATTCATTTTTTCTTGAGTCTATTTTGTTTTAACCGTCCGGCTCTTTGAGATCAGAATTTAAATATACAACTGGTAATATTATACGTTTTTAGAAGTTTTACTTTTTCTACGACTTCGTAGAAGACGTTATTTTTGAACAAATTTTTATATTTACAAGAATGTCGGACAGTTGGTCGGTTAAAGATAAAGAAAAAAAGAAAAATGACACTTTAATGTGCTGCCGGTCGGTCAAGAGTTAATTAATTATTCGAAAATACTTGTTATTTTCGATCTCTCGTTATAATTGCATAGTGTATTACTAAGAAAAATGAATTTACACGACAGCTACCTTAAATTACATCTACATTTTCCTTTTGTAATGCTAGTGAACAAATTTTGCTTACCCAGTCTTCTAAATATTTAATGACTATACCGTCACTATGAATGCGGAGAGATGGAGCAATTACTATACATAAATGACTCAACATAAAACGTAAAATACTGTTTTTGTTTCTTTTTTTTTTACCTTTCTCCCGTATATTTGTACTATGTAATTTCGGGACTAAAATATTTGAAATGATTTATTGCACTTATTTTACTGAAAAATTGTAATTTGGCCTCCGCCACACTCAATTATCTTGGGGAAGTCCATAGTCTGATATTTTGTATCGAACTCGTCATCAAACATTCCCCAGGGAAATGAAAAACGGGAGGGGGGGGGGGGGGGGGGGAATAAAATAAACAGGAGAGGACGTAAAAGAGAAATGGAAAAAAAATCCGGCACGATACTGCCAGGCACATGCCCACCATTCAAGTTTATCACCGACAAAACACACACGAACTCTTCCTGCCTTGCCAATTTTTCAAATAACCCGAAAATCCTGAAATATTCACGTATTGAGCAATTTGCAGCCCCCCCATCCCCAGCCAGCGTGTTCTGCTTTACGCTCGCCCAGGACACAGGAGTCTCGGCCGGCAGGAATAAGCTCGAACAGTTTTCGTGTCTGTCAAGTCGAAAGTTGTTTGTCAGTTTTAAGAAAATTTCGTTCTAGACCCAGCCAGGAGTCAATAAATCACCGATAAGCACCGGAGCTCCTCCAGTGCGCTTCATCCCATGCACCAGGTTGGGTCCTCTATACCCCTACCCCCTCCCCCTTCATCTACATTGTCCCTCCTCCGTCCTCCCTCCGTCTACTACTTATCGTGCATGCATGATGTTAATGCAATCCCCCTCCCCCACTTCCCCTCCTCCTACTGCATATACGTTTACATGCTTGCACTTGTCACTTTCGTCCTCACGCCACCGTCCCGCCCTCCACTTAGATTCCGACGGGTCTCTGGGTAAGCTTTCATATGTGAGGTTTGTCCCGCCCTGAATCCGGCGACAACGGAACAAAAAAAAATAACCAGGACTTGAGGCCCAGTCATAAAATATGAAGAGGCGCACCCCGGCCGGCGGTCCGCAACCTTCCTGAACCACCTCCATATCGCCCAAGGGTCCCAGCAGCGTTTCGCGATGCCTGGCGTGTTTGAGTAGTAAAATAACGTCATAAATAACCTTTGCTTATCACCCGATTTTAATATTCGACAGTCACGACAATATCCAATAAAAAATGCCTTTAATAAGGCCCGAAAGGCAAGATGAAGGCTGCGGGGCTCCACTCTTTTTGAATGGTGGGTCCCGAACAAGGGGCGGGGGGGCTGTAACACGGGATGGTGGTTCTCGGCTAGGCCGGCTCGAGCCCCTCGAGTACACAGAACAACACGCACTTTCTCTCTCTCTATCCCTGGCTGGATGATATCTAAATAGAAAAATGACAGCAGCCAGGATACCATCATGTAACACATAATTCCTTTTATGGTTGCGATAGTGGAGAAAATGCTAAATCAACTTGTTTTGTTGCTGCATTCCGTAATTTTTATTATTTCGCCGAAGCGGCATTACGGGGCGGCTTTGTCGCGGGGATTTTTGCCATTCATCCGGGGTCGGAGGAGAACGGGGACCCTCTAGGCTCAGTTTATGGGTCATAAAGTTTTATCGCAAGCCTTTGAAAGTAATGGAACCGGAAGAGAATCCTTGTGCACGAGGGGCTAAATGTATTTTCGAAAATATACATATAGTATATATTTACATACATATATATGTATTATATATACCAGCTAACTGTAAATCAATTATTCCCTCATGCTTTATTAACGAACTTTAGCGGAGTTTTCAATTACGAGTACTGTTTTTGTTTTGTTTTTTTATTTTATTTATTTTCTTTTTTTCTTTTATTTTAAGCCTTTCCGAGAACTGTTCGATTGTTATGGTTCAGCTATAATTCACAAATTAAATATTCGATACCTACTCAATTCCTCCTGGTGTAACGTCTGCCGAAAATTCGATTCTGTGTAATTACAATTAATATTTAAGTAGCTTCCGATTTAGCCAAACATTGAGTAGTGTTTCCCTCATGACGGTTCTAGGTATACCTGCAATAAATAAAAGGGTTTTTGTTTTTTTAATTAACTCCATTAAAGAGGTACTACATTACAATTTCTAAATATAAAGTGTATGAGAGTAAATTCATTCATTAACATCCATCAACACTTGGATGCTAATTCTCTATAAAAATTGTACTATTGATCCTCGTTTATGAGATATTAGATTAAGCTATTGGGTCCAGACCCTCTATTGATATTTCTTAAAAAACAGAGAGCAATTTATATATATGGTATATATTTTGAGCAAACACTATTTGCACTTTAAAGGAAATAAAATGGTTTATATAACAAAAATAAAGTAAAGATTGTCATCAGTACAGTAGAACATAGAACAGAATTTGTAAAAAGTGCAATTTATATAAAAATGCTTATTTAAAATCATATATAAAAATGTTCATTTGTGCCCTGATAACTAACTTATTGTTAGATTTTTAATTTACTTACAATAACCCTATTGGCCTTGGAACAGTTCATCAGAGGCTTTAAATGGTTCTAAGTTCACTATAACGTTTCGTTCAGTGGTATCTCTGCGGGTCTTCTCTGATCTAAGTGTGTCTTGTGCAGCCACCTTACCCTAACTTAATCCTAATCGAAAAACCTATTTTAAAAATTTTGCGCAGGTAACATTTTTGAAGTAAAACTAATTTCTCAGTAATTAGATGTTCCTTATTCTTCCTTATTTTAACTAAGAGTCTTTTTGAAATAAAATCGCCGATAGTGGAATTATATTTTCAAAATATTAATTTGTGTTTTTATATTGAGATACATCAGTTTTTTTCTGATTGTATACATCTCTTTAAGCTGTGGCAGTTGGGCAGTTGGTTGGAGTTAAAATATTGAAGCATAAATTCTAAGATCGTGATATCGATTTCCTCTATATGTCCACTTACATTTCTTTAAGGGAATTACTACAAATGGTGTCAGAAGTGGGGATAAAATGAGACAGCGATCATAACTTTTTAGTTACGAAATTCTGATAGTGCTAGTCTGTTCATTAGTGTGAGATCAGTAGCTCTTAATTATTCATGGTAGTTCAGTTAATTTATTTATTTATTTATTCATTTCGCTTAATATAAACTTCCATAAAGTATAACATGATTTAGATTAAGTCTAATTAACAAAAAGAAAAATTGAATTATATGGGATTATTCTAAGGACTTGATAGGTAAATTAAAACCACATAGACTCGAAAAGACTTTCGCTTCATATAGGGCAAAAATATCGGAAACCGAGTGTTCTGTTGCTGTATACTTTGCAAATAGTCTTCTGAAGTTCGTGCTTTCTTTTTTGTTTGGGTTTGAGCTGAATATTTCTATATACTTTGTTCGAAGAGATCGTAAAATACATAGCGAATTAAAATGATAACTTCTTAGCGTAATAGCGCGTGAAAGTCGTTTTTGGATACGAGCTTTAGTTTGGAAGCTACTGCGATTTTTTATGTATGTTTACTTATTTTTCCATAAAAGTCAATTGAACGAAATTCAGACTACTTCGCCTAGAGATTTATGCGTGCCCCGGACCATTTCATAACTTGTAATGTATAGAAGATTTTGGGTATAGGAGTAAAAGCAAAAATTCGAAGGCCACCGGTAAACATCTGTGGCGGTGTTTAAGTCCTTTGCTTCAATAAATGCCTGGATCTTGTTTTTTTTTAGTTAGCTCTAGGTTGAGAAACTTAACTTTAAAGAAGTTTTCTTTAATACGGAATAAGGTACCATTTTAGGTAAAATGCATTAAAACATGAAATTTAAAAAGTTTTAATAGCGAAAAATGTAAATTCCCATGTGTGAAAAATTGTGTACCAGACAACCAGAAGTCACCGTAATTATTTTAATAAAACTCAACGCATTTTCCTGTAGAATTCACGTTCCGTCTCTTAGAAAGATGACTTGTTCCCGGTTCCCGAGGGATGAACTTAATAACAATTGCATGTCTCGACTGACGGTACAGAACAATTCGCTAAAATGTGTGTAGGTGCTGGTGGCAATAGAGCAGTAGCGGCGCGAAAACCCAAGCTCTGGCAATTCCCGCGAAAGCTTCATTATAAAATTACATCACCCTCTCGCGTAACACTCACACAAAGCCAGGGGTGCCGGTAACTCGCCCATTACCGGGGGAGGGATGGGGGGCATTTGCACAATCAATCGTGTGAGTACACGCCAAGTTAAACCATTGGAACCGAACAGTTTTGTTCAGTAGCGTCAACAGAACAGCTTTTGCCACCCTCATCTATACCCGGGCCAGTTCAGCATCCACCCGAATGCCACCCACTCGCTGTCAGCTCCAGCGATCCTCACACCCAGAGCATGTATCCAATGCACGAGGGTGGGTGGCTTGAGCGGGCGAACCCGCTTGTACCCGTCCTTGCTTAATGTCACCCGGAGTAAGTTGTTTGCTCATCTGATTTGCGGCGGTTGGGCACTGTGGCCGGCTCCTACGCCGCCGCTGGCACAAGCTGCGCGGGGCATCGAACCGGTGACCTTCGACGAGTTCCACTTAATTATAACGTTGCACAACACATACAACCGCTACTCGCTCGCTCGTTCCGCGAGTTTACTACTTTACTCCCACCGCCTTACAACTTGTTGGCGATTTATTCTCTTTTTTTTTTTTTATTTATTTATTTTTTTTTTCGCCGATTTGCGCAAGCAGCTGCTCAGGCGGTAAGGTACCGCCTCGCCCGCTCCACGGTAGGCTAACGATCCGCTACCGGTGGTGATCTCGTACGGTTGCGGTCACGGCTAAGGTGACATTTTTCTTTAAATTGAGTAATCGCTGCGAGAGCTTTAAATAAATTAGCTGGCCACTGCCAAATCACTTGCTCGAGGCGAGGGTGCTGCTGCAGGTTGTCGCATCGACGGTGTTCGGGCTCTCCCTTTCCGAGGTATTTTTAGTCGGCAACCTACTGACTGACTTACGAGAGACCGGAAATTGGTCTTGCAGCGGTCAGAGGCGAGTGAAAGTGATTCTGTTTTACGGCCGATGGATTGGCGATTGGAACAACTGTGTGTCCCCGGGGTTGTTTCTTGATTTCAAAAGACTGCTGAACTTCTGGTTAGCTAGAAGAACAATTATTTTCTAATTCAAATTCAGGAAATAGCAATACTAGATAAAAAATTAACAATACAGAAAATCTAGATGATTCAATGAGGCGTTAACAATCCATTTGTCCTATAATTCGTATTTCATGGCCTTCCTTTATCTTATCATTTGGGGCATATTCTCTTATTTCCTTCTCCTTTTAATTTTAAAAATTAATTTTCAGATTTCATATTTTCTTGATCAAAATACCAGAGTTAGTAGATAGTGGTTTATGGTTTTTCACAGTTTTTTCTGGGCGTTATATTGGATTCGCTATTTTTAATTTTAAAAATTTAACATGATTCATAATCAGTGACCTGAAAAGTTATTGGATATTAAATTTTAAGCATTAATATTGTAAGAAACACTAAAAAACTGAATTCTTTCTTTTATTGAACTGTGGTAATATGTAGATAAAGTAGGCATTTTATTTTATTTTTATGTTTTCTCGTGCCACGACCATAAAAAAAAAATATGAAACAAGTTTTACTAATATCCGTAAAACAGAAAACAATCAACGAAAATAGAGAGCGAAAAATGTGATAAGTATACTTACCACTGAGAAATAAAGGGTTAAAGAACCTATGTATTGCAAGGTCACTGTAGATGCGTACATATGTATGTATGTGTCAATCGGCCTAGAAGAGTAGTACGATACGGTGACTCATGGTCATATATCACAATTATTGCATGCCACATTAATCCTTCTTGTATAATTCGCATCAAATCGTGTAAAGATAATGCCCCCCCTCCAATAGAGAAATGGGATAAGATAAGGTTCAAAATACAAAATTATAAGATTAACCACAAAATTCTAGCTGATAACCATAATCTAAATAAAGTGGAGTACATCAAAGTTTAGAACTCGTAGTAAAACGTATTACGAAAAATCAGACACGGGCCAAAAATGGACTAATTCAAATGCATGACTTTATTACTACTGAAGGAATTGCCTTCGAATAGTTCTTTTCTAAATTCGTTGGATTAAAAACGATGAGGCATAATACGCCAAAAATTAAGACTAGTTTGGCAAGTTATCTCAATTTTCTTATGATAAATTATTTCAAACGTTCTCAAACCAGATATTCTTTTAATCCTAGCTGTGTGTTTTGAGTCGTTGTCTTGTTGGAGTAGCTAGGGTATGTAAAATTACATGCTATACATTGGAAGTAATATTTTGGAAAAGAGTTTCCTTGTTGCTTAATTCTACCACTTTAGTTTTATATTTATGCAAAAAATATATCAAAATAATTTATAAATTGCCGGCCAGATTCTATTTACCGAATTAAGATGCAGCCGAACATTTTCGCTAAACATTTCTTAAAGAATTTAAAGTGCTTTGAGTTAACAACTCATCGATAACAAAATTAGAGATCGTCATTATTCTTTTTTATGATTAGATCTTCATAAGTACTAACATTTGCCTGATGAGCAAGTTATTTAAAAATTTTAGCCAACTGTTCCTAAACTAGCAGCTCTTTGACGTCATTCCTATTTTCACCTGATCGTATAAAACGGATTTTTGTCATAGAGAAAATTGATTAAGATTACAAGTGAAAATCTGAGCCAAATTTGCTGTCTTTGTGCCAGGGAATTTTTCACCCAGGAAACTGGCAGCACATCGAGCGAAAAATCTCTTTTAAACATTTTCTATAAGTTATTTAGAAAATACCCAAAATATTTCTTTGTTGTACACAAATTGCAGCAATGGGCAAAGCACGTCTATCAATTGCAAATTTGTTTTTTGTATCCCACACCAAAAAAGTTCTTCAGCATTACGCCTCTATCGGAAGATCATGAAAAACTAAACAAAATGTAGAGCAAAATCATTGAACCAGCATAATCAACAAATATTTGAAAAAAAAATAAAAATAAATAAACAAATAAAAATATTAAATTAAATAAATCAACCGGTTTTCGTATATGCATAGCAAATTCATTTGCCTACTCGTTTTAGCTGATTATCACCTGCAGCGCTAATCCAAATTTAGAATTTTCGATCGTCTTTCACTTACTGAATAGTGAGCTGTTTGTATTTTTCTTTTTAAATCGCTTTGCATAAGATTGCTAATTTTTGTGTTCATAATTAAGAATTGGATAGGTTTGGCCTAAATCATACCCTTAAAGAATAATAGAAAAAAGTTAATTAAAATATTAGCATAATTCAACTTTGAGATATACCAAGTCATTGCAAAGATGTTTATATAGTTAGACTTACTGAAAGAAAAAAAAAATGCTATCGTCGTGTCTTTCCTTTTCTTTTCGAAGTTAATTATTATGCAGGGCGTGAAGCCAACCATAGTGGTTACGAAAAAGAAACCAGAAGATTTAGGGGAAATCATTGTGAATCCCTATTTGCCCTGATACAATGTTTATCTCTAGAATCGAAATATTCGTTACCCTTCTTTATAAAAACCACTACTGTTGTTAAATCTGTAGAAGGAAATCGAATGCAGACAAACTAGCAATGTATGGTAGCTACCAATCTTCAAAATATGTCATATTTATTCGTATATTATGGAAATGCCAATTTCTGGTATTAAAACTAGAATTTTCAAAGGAGTATTGTGAACAAATTTTTTATATGAAAAAGAGTTTTTTTGAAGCTACTTTGAGATATTCTAATTTCCAGCTAAAATAATTACCTATTTTTGCGAAGTTGTTATTTACGATGAATATTGAAACTCTCATAATTTCCTTCTCCGATAAGCTCTGCGTTTTTGGCTCGTTTTTTGGCGATTTCTTTACACCCTAATACTTTTTGGAATTATATTAGAAAAAACTGTCGGATGTTTAAAGCAAAGTAAAGTAAATATCTGTCCTAAGATTGAGGATATGTAACATCAGTTATTATTTATATATTTTGTGTCCAGTTGGTGTACATCACGAAACCAATTTGAGTCCAGGAGAAAATGAAATTATAAAGCTTACATTAAATATGAAATTAAATAAAGGAAGGAATTGAGTACCAGTCAAATGGACTGGTTTTGGTATTTCTAGTG
The DNA here is from genome assembly GCA_963969385.1 of Philonicus albiceps. NCBI lineage: Eukaryota > Metazoa > Arthropoda > Insecta > Diptera > Asilidae > Philonicus > Philonicus albiceps. The sequence goes on from OZ017775.1 coordinate 31,380,628, forward strand.
TTAAAATTCGGTCCGTCGGCTATTCATTAATAAAATTCTGCTACGGAATTTATAATTGCGCGAACCCAATTTGCTTTAGACCGATGTTTTAAGAATAGTTTGGCTAATTTAGATTTAAAATATTTAATGATGAAAAGTTGTTCAGTTGCATCGAAACAAGCAACAGTCTTAGCTTAATTATAATCGAGAAATTAATTCAAAAAGGATTTACCCCAGATGGTGACCAACAATTTCAAATTTTAAGATATTGTGAAAATTAGCTTTTGAGATTTTGTTGATGTGCCGCTCCAATCAAATATTTTGGATATTTATTAATTTATTTATTACTGGTTTTTTTCCCAGCTTTATTTTTGATTTACGTATTTAGACTACATAGGGTTTCTAGTGTAAAATACGTAGATTGTTGTAATTAAGCTTATTCGCCAGTACTGTGCTCATGCTGGATTTATTATTGATAGAACAGAGAACTTAATTCTATCTTATTGAGGAGGTATTCTCAGGAACACAGTCCATGTAGTGTACCTACTAACAAAAGTCTATTAACTATTTTTCTTATAATTATAAAGTTCGGCATTTAGTAAATTTAATTTTAACTTTAGATTTTAATTATAATTCTGACTGCAATTTTATTCAATTGGCTAACTTAGTTTACGAATTCAAAATCGTAAATTTACTATAGGAATTTTATTTCTAATTTAAGGGAATTCAAAGTAACATTATGAGATAATTTATTTTGATTTAATACCTCTAATAACTTAATATTGACCATTTTAGCATTTTTAAAATTAGCCATCGCAATCATAGGCAAAAATGGGTGCGAGCAGATTTTGTATCGTTTAGCGTCACTATTGACTTGTGATTTTATAAAATTGAAAGGGCATTCCACGCGTTCAGCCCGAATTGCTATCACCTTGGAGGTGTGATAAATTAAATTTGGTCTAATGGATTCCTGCCGAAAGTCGGCGAACAGAAATTGATTCGGTCGCCTCTGTCATGTTGCTAAAGAAAAAAAAAATACTTTTTTTTTTTTTTTTGTAACCATTGATTCCCCGCTGGCAGGGATTCGCAACGCCACAATAATTGCACATTTGTGATTTACCCCGGATCCCTGGCATTGTTGGGCCCAGGATGATTCGTTTTGTGCTGCGAAGCCGTAATCAATTTAAGTAGCTGCCTAAGAGCCTGGAAAAGGTCATAACCAGAGACCCGAATGGCGGGAGGCACCAGCACCAGCCAGGCACACAATGATTTATCCCTTGACTTCCTCTCATCAGCGCCGAGGAGCAGCTAAAATCGCACATAATAGGATCTGGGGGCTTAATAAATTCGCACAGACTTATGAGTAGAATAAATTGCTTCTTATTATGCGTTATTCGCTCTCCCCCTCTGCCATTCTCCCGGGGGTGTGCTTGGGGGAAGAATAAGAACCATTGGCCCCTGGGCCGTTCGTAGTTGCCTGAAGAAGACTTCACCTCATAAAGCATTCAACCCCGTGTCAACCGTTTTTGGTTGGGTGGGGTTTTTGGGGCAATGCGAAGGGTATGGAGGCTGTGAAATTTCTGGAGCGCCCATTGCCAGCCCGAGCATTCTCTGAACATGCGTACCCATTACAGGAGTTTCTGGATGGAAAATGTCATGTAATTTTGGCCTTTACGAAAAACGCCCAATTTAGGTAAAAATTTGGGCAAAAAGACGTCCGTGCTCGGGTTCCTCGATCCCCAGCCTCGTGGCGCACCGGCAGCATCCGTGCCTTTCTATTTTTATCGTTTTCCACTTGCCCCACACGGGTGGAATGACAGAAAGTTTAACATGAAGGTTGACGGACGGCCCGAGGAGGGTAAATTGCTTCTCAAAGCATTTTCATTTCCTCCTGTCGCATTCCAATCGAAGGAAGAAAAAAAACGTCGACAGAGAGAGAGTATGCCCGTCTCGGGACAGGTCCCTTTATGTGCACGTGGACAAAGTGACACAATAACTTCGCTGAAGGGGTAAAATGAAGATTTTCACTGTTGACGTCTACAGAAGACAAAAATAAAATATATATGTATATATGCATATATATATAAAATAATAAGAAAAGCGGAGATAGCAGAAAAATAAAATGAAGGCACCGAAGCCAAAAGGAGTCTCTGTGCCGGGGACCTTCCAAAGATTCTAGGGCCGTGCTGCTTGCTGCTGCTACTCCTTCTGCTCCTTCTGCTTCTGTTTCTGTCTATACAAAAGGAAGTCGAAAGGAGTTGGGTTGAAATAAATAAAAAAACAACAAGAAAATGCGAGAAAATGGCGAAAATATTGAGACATTTCTCCTAATGTGCGATTCAATAAAAATTCCTCGGATGGCTACAATTGTTTGCCGAGACAATAATTCTTTTGGTTCCTTTGCTGCGGCAGGGAAGGCTACTTTGTATCCAACGACCGATGGTGGGCGCTTCCCGCTCTGTTTCTAAGACTTTTTTTTTTTTTTTGGATGGGGGATGGGGGATTTTAGGGACTCGTCGTCGGTTGGGTTGGGCGCCAGTAAATTTATTGGGCGTCCAATTACGGACAAAACAAATAAATAAATAAATAAATAAATAATAACCCAAAAATATGCCTGCTCGGGGGATTATTCGGATAATTGCGAAAAATATGAATTTTCGTTAGATGGTTACGCACTTGATTAGTCTGCACCTTTTCTTTTTGGAGCCTTCAGTCGTATACACTGAGAAAAGGGGTTTAGTTATAACAAATGAGATTTAATAATAGTTGAACACAACATATCAAGTATTTACTTTCTGTAATAAAATCCCATATTTGTGGTATTGCTTTGAATTAAACCAAATAATTTCTTTAACCATGAAATAATTCTAGTTCTATTAGTTCTATTAGCTCATTACAAACATGACTGAATATTACATAAAATTCTACGACTTTAGTGTACTTAAACTTACTACTACAACTATTGTTGTATAAAATTAAAAGATTTATTAGGTTAGGCTGGGTTGGTCTGGTTGCCCCTACATGTGTTACCACGTAGCCCAGGAGATGATGGGTATGCGTGAGATTCAAAACCACAGCCTCTGGGACGGTAGACCAGTGCGCTAACAACTGAACTAGTAGAGGTCCCTCTATTATACTAAATCACGATATAAATTAACTACCAATCTAACTGATAGTTCTTATTCAATGAAGGAAATAAAGTAATACTAAGTACAGAATTGCTACGTTGAAAATTTGTTTTTTTTATATATAAACAAAATATTATACTTATTGTAAATGACCATATTTAGATCTATTTGTTATATCACCCTTGCAGAGTAACAGTCATCATCCAATTTTACATGTAGTGGAAAATAAAACACGAAACTTTTACTGGTTGAATTGAAGTTGGTTTTACGCATAAAGACATAAACTAAATAATTAAAATGGACTTAGAAGAAGTTTTACGAAATTTTTATCCTAGTAAACTTTATCCAAAAACTGTAGTTAATTCGAAAAGTATTTCAAAAAAATATGTTTAATTGTTATAACTAAACTCATATTTCTCAATCAACCAGAGTCTTTCTTTCGTCTCATTTTTAAGAAAAATATCTCACATTTCTACATTTCATAGTCCTGTTTAGTTACGTATGGGGGCTGCTTTCATAAAATGTGCGTACCAAAAACGCATGTTACTGGCCCGTGATTTCGCATGTTATGCTGAATTGAGTTATTCAAATTTTTGAACGACATCTCTCGTGTCCTTCCCTCTTTATGCATGCTCGAGTTATACAAGAAACAAAAATGAGTTTCTTTTAATGTTACCCTCTAGTATCGTTTTAAATTTAAAGAAATTAAAATTATCTAATTTACTGCAAACTGGAGTAATGTTTATTCCGTGTCGTGAATATTAAACGTTACCTAAGAGATATTGAAGGTGGGTTACGAATAGAGTTTCTGATTTGATAAGATAAAATTAAATACAGTGAAGTATAAAACTGGTTACCTATGTACGTGTTTCTACATTTTAACTTCTGTGTTCCTACTGCACACGAAAAAAGAGCTCTGATTTGAGAGGAATAAAAATCATTTAATTGCTTATGCTTAGCAATATGATTAGAAAAATTCTCTCTAATATTTCAGTACTTATTAAATCCGTATTTATTTGACTGTCGTGCATTAAGCCAAGACAAAAATTCCAAATTCTTATTTATTTAATGGAAAGTTGATTTTCAACCCGTAAAATTGTCCAAAGGGGTCAAGTAAGTCAGGCAATGGTTTTAAAAATTAGAAAAAACTATAGTAGTAAAACTGCAAGTGGATTAAAAAGTGGAAGACCGCGTAAAATAACTAAAATACCTCTGCCTACTGACATCGAGCAGTATTAAAACAACGAAAAAAGAAATCCTTACCATCGAAAATAACGCTAGTGACAATAGAGAGAGAATAAACCTGCGCTATTAGTTAAAAATATTTTTGCTAGAAAGGAGTTTGCCTAAAGATACCGAGGGTTCGAGTCAGATAGACCCTGTTGGCGTTAAAGTCAATCCTATAGTCCTTCATTCTAATTCTATGACACCGACGATGAAAGATAGGGGTGGATTCATTTTGATTTGGGGGTGTATTACCCGGAATGGTATCGGTCCCATCTATAGAATTGAAGGTACGATGAAGGAAGAAGGAATATTTTCAAATTTTACAGAGTCACTTAACTTCAAGCAATAAGAAAAAAATGAGATGGCTGAGGAAAAAGTAATTTCCCAACATGATGAGAACCCCAAAAGTATATAGCAAAATAGTGATAATGATAGATGGGAACCCAAATATTTTCTATGTTGACGTAGCTGGCACAAATTCCACACATATATCAGACCAATTGAAAATTTTTGGGCTTATGTAAAAAGAAAATTGGCAGGATATATAGCAGCAAATGGTTGACTTAAGGAATTATGATATCGAATTACTTAGAAGATTATTGATAATCTGTAACAATCAATACCAAACTGAGCTAATAAATTAAAGGTATCAGATTTATTAGTTAAGGTGTATTTTAAACCTTGATACCTAAGTTTAAATATGGACAAAACTAAGAATTCAGCAGAACAATTATAAAATAACTTAGAAATTAATATAAAGTTTATAATTTTTGTAAAAATAAGAAATAAATATGGGTAGGGCATAAGTGAAAAGGTATTCCATAATTTTTTATTATTGTGCTATTTTAATTTGCGTATAATTTCGAAATTTATAGTAAAAGCACAACTAAATTTTATAAGCAACTAGAAAGAAAAATATCCTCAGGGTATGCGATTATTACTTTAAATTGAAATATGTAGCAATAGTGTTTGCAGCAGACGTTTTAGAGTTTTCCTATTTTTAGATTTTAACTAGTAATTGTTGCGACCGAGCCACCTTTTCACATTGAATCGATTTTTCCAGACATTTACCCGCTTTGACTCTTACTTTCATTACAATTTATTTAAGTTATTAGTTCGCCTTATCTCAGCCAATAAGCGAACCGGGAAAACAAGTAAATAAGATCGCTTTTGAGTAGTAGTGATAGCGGCTTTATCAGAGGCTAATTTAAGAAAAACAAAAAAACAAAAAGCAGACCAGTATCAGCTATTATAATGATAGATAGACAAAAAGATAGCCCAACTCGTATAGGCTTTAAACGCGTAAAATGACGCGATGTGACTCTCTACCATTGTAAGCAAATTGACGCCAAGTACTGCCCTGGAAATCAAGGCAAATGAACCTAACGCGATAATCGCGATTGAGCACTAGCTGAATAAAAAATAAATAATCGTCTCAGAAGCGAAAATAAAGCAAAACGACTTCTACGTCAAGATTACTCAAGATGGAAATGTTATTTAGGTCTTATCAGGAACGATTTTCCAATTATGGATCGGTCTGGGACAACGATAAGAAGTACTACGAGCGCGTCGATTTTACGCGGCGCGATAGAACCGCTACTGCTTCAATAATTATTATTTTTGCCCTCGAATGTTTATACAACGCTGAGGCGGGGGCTGATAATTATTAGTGTGACCGATGGGGGATGGGGATCGACGGCGGTGGCAGCAATCGCTGTGCACTTTTATTACACCCTCCCGCGATTACAGCTAAAAACTTTTGTTCAGAAGAAAGGAGTCGAGTTGCGGTGATGGGCCATGATAAATCCATAATTGGGGTAAACAGCAATTAATAATTGAATTTTAACAAAAAGCGATTATCGCGCTTTTGAGGGATTTAATGGCAAACACTTAATGCGGTCAATTATCACTTCCGCTCATAAACGAACGTTCAGATCTTGAGAGAAGTACACTAAAGAAAACTTGCTAAATGTCTTGTTTGCTTTAAAAATATATTCCAAGGAACTCCTCTAATAACATTTTTATTTTTATTTTTTTTCATTTTCAGTTTATGTCAGCTTAAATTTGATAAGTTTTTGAGTAATAACCAAACTTTAACAATATTTGTTTTATTATTATTATTACCTAAAGTATGGAATAGCAGCTATCAAATGTTTCAAGTTTCCAACTTTTCTAGTAAATCAAAAAACTAATTTGAATTTTAAACACAAGTCGAATATAGTCCCAGTTTTATTTTTTTAAAGGAACATTGTTTTTGTTTAAAGGTACAGTGTACCTATGTGTGATAATTGATTACTCCAATTTTAGTTATTTCCGATTATAATAAAAGAGTAAAGTATTAATTATTCTAATGATACCTTAATCATTTACAAAAACTAATACTTTTAAAAATCCATTTAATACTCCAAAACAATTGACGCCTAGTCTAAAAATTGATAGATCGTAATTTTTGCTAGTACGGACGACAGCACTCATGATTACGAATTGATAATAATTAATCGTTGATAATAATAATATTTTTTTTTCTTCAGATATCGTTATGACATACATATATGAAAAAAATTTGTTTCGAAATTAATACTTTCGTAACGCATTCAGTAAGTGAGCAGTTACACGCATACATAAATTCTACATTTTGGAAATGATATTAACTCTTGGTTAAAAATGAAAATCCCCCAAAATTGCTAAGACTTAGTCTGTATTTTATTTAAGTTTGAAATTGAGATTTTAGTTAGTTTGCAGTAAGCCTACTTTTCATATGACATGATCCACAACATTGTTGAGGCGGTTTTAATTGTATCTTTTGAAATTATTTACGATATTGGAGTTTCAGCTGGATTAATACCACTAAAGTGTGTTTATTAATCATTTTTTGTAAGACTAATTATTGTAATAACAATAAAATTCTGAAAAAATACGTTTATGATTGACTCAGAATAACAATTTATCCAACCAACCACTATCATATTCATAAATTAAAAAAAAAAACGAAGAAAAACGAATTTTCGTTAAGTAAAAAATTAAAGCAAAGAATTTAAAAGAGAATAAAATGTCTTATCTGTACCAGTTATTTATGAGGATACTCTGAAAAAATAATAGGGGCTTATGTATCCGAATTTTTATGTGAGCGCTTAGTTTTATGGGCAGAAAATAAAAGATAAAATAATGACGTATTTGATAAGAAATATCTCGATTATCTCCAAACCCCCAGTGTTTATGATAAAGGCATATTAGGTAGGATAAAAATAAGAGTGTAAAAAATTACGTAAAATTTGTTGATAAAAATTTAATTACTTTGAGATGAGAGTTTTTCTTTTAGGTACGAAAAATTGACTTATTTGCCGACATACTAAATTTCTACTAGGTCAACCAAAAATAATACAGCTTTTGAAAGTAGATAAACTTAATATCGTATGGTGTTTCATATAAAAGTACTTTTACAATTGTAATGACTAAAATTGATGAATTAGTCAGCGAATGATTCCTTTTTAAACTAAAAAAGGGATATGCCCAAAATATGTGTACAATTTTAGTATACTTAATTAGGAAGGGTATCAAAGACAATCTTTAAATAAAAATGTATTCTTGCCTTTTGAAGTTAAGTTAAACTTGCTAAAGTTAAAATAACCTGCTTAAAATGTTTAGTAAAACTTTAATTTTGAATTTTATAGGATTGCAAAAATTGTAGTCTTAGATTAACTTAATTACGTTTTCACAAAAATTTAAAATTTCCCTTTTGCAAACGGACTCTGCCAGACATTAGAGTCAGAATCATAGGACCATCTGGTCGAAGACCTTTGAAACTACAAAAATGTTAGTGGTAAGAGCTTTTTGCTTAAATTAGAATCAGAAAGCTTTCGGGATGAATTTGTAGTCATAGCTACATACCGGCAACCATAGAAATTTTCTCCAGAAATTTTCCTCCGTACACTTTCTGACTGAAATCTATTCCATCTTTTGATTTGATTGCCATATATTTTCCAAAGAATTTTTAACGAGTACTTCATTATTTCAGGAGATGTTGAAATGCAATTTATTTTTCTTAGAAATGCGAGAAGGCGCCCGTACTCGTCGTGGGTAGTCTTACAAAAGCAAATTACTAATGTACTCTATTCTCCTGGCAGTGGGTAAAGTAGTGAGAATTCTCGAAATTTTGAAACGTAAACCACAACAGTCGGAAAGAAGTGAATAATGACGTACCATTGTTGCTCGCGCTTTATATTGAAGGAGGTGGTATTTTGAAATTCATGACAATTTCTTTACAAGCAGTAGCAGTTTATTTGTGGGGCTATAATTGGACTTGTAAGAAAAACAGCCAAAGGAGATTTCCACTGAAAAATGCGCATTTTACCACAATGAAAAGATAGAAATAACTTCTTAGTAATTGTCGATTTATCAAGGTTGTTATAGAGCCCTTGGCCCTATTTGATATGACTTGAAAATAACAAAACAAAATGGATTTTGTTTGTCCACACCTATTCTAATTTTTTTATTTTATTTTTTTATTTCCACCCTATATATTCTCCCAAGTTGAAATTATTTCGGTGTTATTTAGCACTCCTTACAATCATCTTATTGAGTACAATAGAATTGATAGACCTCTCCTCTCCAGCATTTTTACTGCCAACTTCTTAAGACATTATCAAAGAAATGAATTTCTTTAACGAAAAGAGAAAAGACGAAATTAATTCGGGGAGCGAACATCGTTTGGGGCAAATTAACCAGAACGCTGCAAAAGCCATTCATTTTCCTTAATTTTAAGATTCGTCCGCAAAGGAGATTGAAGCAAACGAGCCAAGGTTTGAAGTTCTCTTTATCTGAGAAAAAAAAAAAGAAAGTAATTTTCAATTATGCCATTTTAAGTAGATTTTTTGACCTTGAAGCTTGGTATGTCGTTTCTAGGCAGTCTAATTAATTAGACAGGAAGCGGCCTTCAAAGGACTTAAAATGAAGGAATGGAGGATATAATCTGAAGCGATTTTAGAAAATTAATAAGAGGGCCACCCGGATCGCTTATAATTTTGAAGAAAGTCAGCGAGATGATAAAATAATATTGAGAAAAATTTTACAGCTATTTAGTTTTACCCTAATAATTCTTAAGAACTCCTTTTCATTCAGGTTCATACTTAAAACGACCATTTATAATCTTATAAAAAACTTAAAGAAAAGGACTGGCATCGTCAACTGTTATTTAGAATTTGGATTAAATAAATCTTGTAAAGTTTAATATTTCAGAGGGATGAACTTTTATGAAAAGATTATGGGGTTTCGTGTGTAGTATGTAATTCTAGTTCAGTCATGAATAAATAATATTTGTATTTTTTTGTATACAAAGAACATGGTTTCATTCAAAAATATAATTTTCTTATAAAGTAATTCTAAAATGAAGGTCTACTCACTATAATCAGAGCAGAATATTGTCGAAAATTACTAAAAGTTTGAGGTATAATAAAGCAAAGTTATTTGGGAACTTTTTCTTCTGTAATCTACTCAAAAACCTATAAAATTAGACTCATCAAAAGTAGCCTATACTTATGATTGCATAACTTTGGGGCTTTCCTTCAATTATAATTATAAAAATAAGAAGTAGGTACATGTATCTCTCGAATAGCATGGTCCTAGAATTACATGCTAAAAATTGTAATAGCCCTCGAATAACACAGAACACAGCATCGCATAACATGGCTTTGAATAGTACGGACCCATCTAGCCGTCCTGTTTGAGGGATACCTGTGTATATTTTTGAGAGATCAACTGTTTTTTTTTTAATAATCAATAATTTTTCGGCTACATAGGTTTAGATAGTGTGCATGATTCAAGTTTCAATTTTATAACTTGAATTTTGAAACAGTCAATGCCCTGCACATGTCTTAGCTCGAGTTGTGTTTGATTTTTCTTTACGAAACTTTGTAGAAACGATTGTTTGTGTAATAAAAAAATGCATATTTCCACAACCGGCTTTAAATTCGAAAAAGTAAGAGTTTCGTCGTATATTTACCATATTGCCATAACTTCTCGAAAATCTTTGAGTCTTCATTCATATTTTATACATTAGTCCTGAAATAATCAATTTTAAAGAATAGTTTGCCTTAATTTATTTAAACATTTCACAAAACAAATGCGTGCTTGTCATTGTTGAAATCCTTTATTTGTTTGAATGTTGAATTGAACATTTCTACAAGGTTTGTTCGGATTTCATAAAGATACCTCAAATAAAATCTATTTGGATTATTAAAAGCGGTATTACTTACGTTAGTTAGTTAGTTAGTTAGTTAGTTAGTTAGTTAGTTAGATATTTTCGTACATTCAATGTAATTAATTTATACTCGTAAAATTGTTTGTATCCATTTTCTAAAAGGCTCTAAACTTGTAATACGTTGTTTTGTTTTTTTTTTAAAGTAAATCTAGAGTAATCACATTAGGCTGACAACCGTGCCGGACCAAACTGAAACGAGTCTGTCGGAAGCATTCATTGTGTTTTCAGCTTAAGAAGCATCGCACCGTGAGCTCATCCTCTGAAATCAAGATTTCTATGCCAAATTATGTCACTCATAAATTATGCCATGGAATACAAATTTCGGCTCGGCATTAGCATAAGCCCAACAACTTTAAAAGGGGCCATCCAGGAGGAAACTGAGAGCGCACTGTCAGAATGATCCTTTGGGGGTCCAAATGGATGCCATTAGAATATCCGGAAGGGCAGAGACACCCTTCCGCAGTCAGCTTGAATTAGAAGACAAGTTCAATGGCACAAATCACTCTCATCACTATCTCCTTACGAAATTGGTTCAAACAATTGAATCTCAATTGGACGGAAATGTAGAAAGAAATCGATGGAGTATGGAGTAGAAGGCAATCGGGGTGAGTTTTTGGGAGGGTTTTGGGCAGTAAAAGAATCCACTCTAGAGGGCAGAAAATTGGGAAGATTGGGAGGACGGTGGAAAAACACGTTTTTAACATTCAACATCGAATCTGTTTCTGATAGCTATCAAACCGGGACTCGTTGAGCACGTCAGAACAAATCACAAAATCCTTTTGAGAATCCTTAACGGGAGAAAAAAGGACCTAAGCCAAAAAGAGGAAGATATCCAAGAAAAATATCTTCTTCCATACACACACACACACATCTATATATATATACAGGTGCGGTGCGAGAGCGGAGGGCAAGGGTATTTTAATCGTTGTTCTACCATCCCCCGCCCCAAACTCTGTTTACTTTCCTCTTTTTGACCGGGTCGCCTCGGATCCGAACGTTTTCTGAGAACGTGAGCTTTTCCCCGTCCGTGTAATTCCCTTTAGGGCTGCTGGGCCTGAGATCCTGGGCCCCGTTCAGCCCTATTCCTTCGGTAAAATGTTTTATTTGAAATTCAATTCCCGGTCACAAAAAAAAAAAAAAAAAGAGGATTGCGAAATATCGAAATCAAATTCAAAAAGCTTCTGTCAAGGCGGACGAGCGGTAGAAAGAGCGGTATAGCGGACGGGACGGGACCCGGATGAGATGTGAAAATACGAGAGACCGGCAGCATAAGACGCGGGGCCGAATACACCGGGACGGGCTAAAGAAGACGCTTATAGAAGGAAGTTAGCAAGGAGCGGCGACGGTGGGTGGGCCACATTTTATTGAGCATCCCCCGTCCCGGATTCGTCCGGCGGGTGGCGAGAAATACGAGAGCACAAGAAAAATGTTACGTGAGAAATAAAAGAAAATCCTTGTAACAGGAAATTAAATTCTTATCAAACTGAGAGAAATGGATTCGCCTGAATCGCGCCACCACCCGTCGCCCGCTTAGTGTGTATGGCACGTTTTTCGGTGCGGTTCCGGACCGGACGGGCAAGCGGGCGAACGATCGGTTGCTCCGGCGGCATTTTTAGCATTAGTCAATTGTTTACACGCAAGCTACACCTGAGGATAGGAGGGGTTGGGGGATGGATAGGAAGGATGGTGGTGTCAGTTCAGTTGGCCCAAGGCCCAACACCCTACTACGCTGCCGACAACGACTACGACGACGACGACGACTACTGCTGCAGCTTGCAAATTACTACGATGGTGCGAGGGTGACGGCGGCGGCAAAGAAATATCTCAAGGAAGTCGAACGCCCAGAAGTGGCTGGGTGGGCGACCATATCCGCTGTGGAAATTAGAGACTTTTCCATTCGTTCAATTTTCTCGATTGGAAAATTGTTCGAGTCATTGCTTTCAATTCGTCTATGCCCGCCCCGGTCGATGCTTGTGTCAGGAGGGAAATTTAATTTGTTAATAAGATGAACGACTGCACCTTAAGATAACCAGGTGGAGGGCGGATGAAAAGGGGAGAGAGATATGTTTTTTGTTTTTTTTTTTTATTTTTTTAGTTTCATGAAATATCACTTGAATTGGGGTCCTGGGTATATTCCAGTCAGCGCGAACTATGCCATTAGTCTTAAACCGTAGTAAACCATTTGAGGAGAGATGTCGGAAATAAATTTCAGTTACCTTTCCACCAATTTCCCATTTTACAAAGATAAAGAACCCATCCAAGACGCTCCTTGAAGGCGTCTTGCATTATTTCAAACAAATTTGCCAGTGATTTAAGGGTAAATCCTTCTCTTGATGGCGTACACCATTTCACCCCGGGGATATTTAAGTAAAATTGCTGCAGGTATAGAAGGTAGCAAAATTTTGTTTTCTATTGCTTGCAATTAATTTGTTCGTTTCTCAAAAGTCTTTGCTGCTTTCAGAACAATTAAGATTTTCTACCCTGTTCACTAATGGTGTGCAGATAACGTAAATTTTACGGTTATATACATTATTTAGTAATAGAGAATTTCGAGAATTTTATCTTAAAATAACATTTTCATAAAACGTAAATAGACTAATTGAGATAGCAATGTAACAAATTACATAGAGGAGGTATATGTGAACATATCTTTATATTTATAGTAAACCTATCTTTTAGACAAGAAGACTGTTTTACGATTTGTTCACCTTTATTACACGATTTTGTTATTTAAGCTAGTTGTTTGGTACTAACTTCTTATATTTTATTGTTATTACTCAATTTCCTAAAGGAATGTTTTAAACAAATCGAGTGTTCACTCTTATCTCCCTTCTTTCATAAGTTTTGTATCATAACAATTAAAAAATGTTCAGTAGTTACAACACAATACATAGATAATTTTTATTTTTAAAATTTTTAAGGCTTTATAAATTAAGAGAAATGCATTATCCTCATAAAAAATAACTTAATTTATAAACTATTAAATATAAATGCATGTTAAAATATAATTACTAATGAATTTCTTTTCTTTTCAGGTAAGTTTCCTAAGAACAACGGCCTGTGATGCCTCAATATACACTCGTATCATAGAAGCAAAAAGAAAAGTAAGCTAAGCACAATATACTCGTATATTTTGTATTCTATTGTATTGCAAACAGAAGGTTTTCGTCCCCTATAAACAGTAGAAATAAGCAAAATGATTAAAACTTACAATGCACAAAACATAGACAGTTTTCGAATAGTGAGTCTGAAATAATAGCTGGTGGGGAATTAGAATTTATACTCTTTAATCGAATCTACTTTCTTCGATGTTCTAACTATACGAAATCAAGATGTACACAAATTAACCATTTAAATTACACTTTCTTTGCATATTTTAAGATTTTCACTCTTTAGTAGAACATTTTTCGTAGATTAGAAATCTGCAAATAAAAATATTCCACTATATCATAATATTTCTCAATTTATTAAAACATAAGAGCATACGATTTGTTTAGAGGACAAGTTTTTCTACGAGAGTTCTCTTCCTAAGTATTCCATTCATTTATTTCTTAGGCCTTAGATAAAGATTCATGGAGAATTTTGAATTGAATTGAAATATTCCATAAAACCCATTTCCAATCCCCTAAAAATATAATGGGGAATTGTCTCAACTCGCATTTCAATATTTTTTATATTAACCATTCACTATACCTTCAACAAATGGTTTTGTTTTATATGATTATATTTACTACGTTATTATTCTTTTATTTAAAGCAATTTAAAATTAAATAAATCCATATTTAATTTGCTTTCAACTATTTTTGCTTGCTCAATTAAAGGGATAAAATTTTATATCAAACGAACTTAAGTTGATTAAAACGAGCACATTCGACAGCCGTTTTATTTACGGAAATTCATATATCGATTTTGAATCATAACAGGCAATCTCTCATACTCTAGGACAATTACTGTCGCTCGATCTAAAATTATTTAAATACACCGCCAATGATTGACGGTATTTGCTCGTCTAACTCACCCCCTCCCCCCAAACCACTTAGATCAATCCGATGGCAATTATTTGGCCGATTTGTGAGAGGAGCACCTGTCCGGCCCCGGGAATCGATACGTCGCAGTTACTATAATTAATATCGGGCCGATATCACTTCGTCGAGTAATGTGTCATTCCCATTCGGCGAATAACTAACTACACTATCGCATGCAAATTTTGATGTGAGCCGCCGTCGTCATGTGCAGGGCTTCCGGGGGCTGGTTAAGAAGTCGATTGGATGCTATCAAAGCGATATGACATAGAGATCCGGGGCTGGGGACGGGGACGGGGACGGGGACGGGACGTACCGGCACAAGCCGTCCTTTTTCCCAAGCCCGCGGGAACATGGGGCGAGAACATAAAGGAGCCACGTGGAGAGCAAGCCATTGTTATGCCTTAAAAGCATTTGTGTTTCGTGCAAAACACATTTACCCCGCGCTCCGCCCTATCCACGCTTGGCCAATAACATCCCGAAAACAATCGCAATCGGATTTATTTGTCTGCTGCTGAAACACGAAAATTCTGAATGTCCTGAATAGCGCCGCGCCGTTCTCCTGTTGCATTCCACCCCCCCGCCCCCTACACTAATGACTATAGTGCCCGCGGGGGAGCTCGTGCCCGAGTTAGAAATTGTTTCCGTCCACACGGGATGGGATGAGGGGGTGGGGGGAGAGGGTTAATTTCACCCTTGGATTCGGGGGTGGACGTCGAAGTCCTTTCAAAATCCCGAATACCCTAAAGGTACGTTGCTGCCATCGTTGTAACTTCCCCGCCCCGCCCTCCCACACCACCTCAGGTGTTCACTTCAAGTGCAGGCAATCTATAATTTTTGAAAAATTAATACATTTGCATACGCGCTCCTCGACGGTAACCCCACCCCCCGATATACTCTTTGACCCGTCTGTTGCGCTACCATTCTCGCTTGGAGCACACGAGACTCTCAATTATTTTAAGTAGGGTGCAATTGCAGCACACGGAGGTAATGAAGAGTAATTACTGAGCGGAGAGCATGCTAATTACATCTGCGGCTTACGAGCCGATTGAGGGCTTAATTGGAAAAATGAGGACTGACCGGGCGGCGACTTTCCTTTCTTGCGTTCGGCGTCATTTTATATTATTTTTTGTTGGCTTGACCAGGCAGACGCAATTATATATGCTTCGAGAATTTTTCATTGGTCTCGATTGTCCATTTAAGCTATCTAGGCAAACAGTTAATTATTTTCTGGTTTATTCATTGTAACCAAATAAAGCTCTATCAATTTTGTATTTAGATTGTATCTGTGTAAATTGTTACTTTTATGTTCGATACTCTTCTTTTCGGTTCTGTACTTCAAAAAGTAGAAATGAAACGTGTATAAATTACACATATATTAGATAATAGGATAGCGCAGTAACTAGACCCGGTTACATCCGGTGTCATCGCTATTTATTATGAACCTTAACGGTTTATAAACACCTTATAATTTTTTCACATACAATAATTTTTCCACTATTATGGGTGTATTGCTAACATGTACGAGTACACACTTCTCAAAATTGAAAATTCGCTATCTGATATTCTTAGAAATTTGCCTTCACACTTTTATAGTAAGAAGCTAAAAGGTCTTATTAATATCTAAACGTAGAACTTAATATCAAAACTTTACAGGTCTTAAAAATTGAAATAAGCAATACTTACTACGTCAATAATAAGAGCTCGACATAGTTTTATTGGTACTGAAAAGTTGAGGACTTGTTAACATAGATTTTGAAAATGGGACTTATTATTTGGACACGTAACAATCGTACAAGAGCTTGATAGATTCCATTACGGTATCGAAACGACAGGACCAAGGTTCTGATAGGTTTTATATTTCGACTCGGGTGAGATTTTCTTTCTTTGGTTAAATTTGGTTTATTGCACAGAGAGCATGGTCTTAATATCAAAATGGAACTATCCGAATTTAAAGTATTCTTTTAAAGCATATTTATTTATTATTTGTAGCGCAATTATTTTATTTGAATTTGATATAATGTAAATATGTAGGGTAGGTTGTGTACTGTTGTTGTGTAATTGTTACAAAATTACGATTCAGGCAAATATTTTTATATTATTAATTTTAAATCGTCGCCGGTTTATCGTCTATATTTTGAAAAAAAATAAATGGCTATGAAACTTTGCTAATGTTGTCAGTATTTTGCGTTCAAAAACTACATTTACTATTACAACTTGTTTAAACCATTTCATTTTCCATTAACACCGGTTGTGATAACTAGTACCAATTAATTAGGACACTATTCCCCTATATGTAGTATGTTAATTTTAATGTGACTTTAAATAGAAGTTGTAATTTGTACTAAGAATTTCAATTCATAATAAAATAAATAATTAATAATGAATGATAACTTTTACCTGTTTACAAAATCTGCGCAGTCGTCTAAAATATTACAGAACAAATTTCCAAGAAGCTTCTAAGTTTTGCGTGGGTGCTCATATATCCCAGAAAGCAGCAACTAAAGTCGTAAGCATATGCGGTTTTATCTACTCCTACAACTTTTATCTCTATATCCAATCGTGTTTCGTTTCTACTTCAACTTTATGTAAAGAACAGACAGTGTTTATTGCATAAGACAAAGTCAATGTTTCGTAAATTGAACCCAAAAAGACAGCGTTAGTAGTGCTCATCATCCAAGTTCTAAGCGTCTGCAAAATCTCATATATCATTTAAAGTCTGAGTGCGTTCGAAAATTGTGTGCAAAAGGTTTTTTTTTTTTGTGTGGCCCTCTTCCATTCACCTTCCCCCGAATGAATAGTGGGTTCCCAGCTATCCTATCCTATCCTATCCTATCCTATCCAGAAATTTGAAATGGTTCCATTTCCGCCAATTCTTTTTCGCTTTGAAGTTTCCCCACAAAAAGCCCTTCCGGCAATCGGTCTCAAACCATAGCGTTAATGAAGAGCGCCCCAAAACAGGGCAAAACTCCACGCGCTATGCCAATCGATTCGCATAAAATCTGTGAGCGCGCGGGGGAGGGAGGGGAGGGGCCTCAAACACGACAGCTTGTCAGTCGTCACATTGAGCAAAGTCATCCGCAGTTGATCGGACACACCCAATATGAATTACTTAACCGGCGGTGCACAATTCCGCGTGATTTTGCATATGAAAGGCTCTGGCCGTTTATCATCTATGAAAGCATTGGGGGGAGGGCGCCTCAGACCAACCGTTTGCAGCACCCGTCGAGTAGGGTTCACTCTAGAAACCCCCCCCCCCCCCCCCCTCATCTCTCCCCAGACGTAGAATGTTTCGACGCAATCGCAGGCAATAATCTCAGTGTATTTTCTAATTATACCAAGCCGCGTTATCGCACAAAAACTCTCTTTGCTAGGCGCGATAAGACGTAGGTCAAGAAAGAATTTCTTCTTCTGGCAAAGCGCCGTCATGCCGCCCGGACCGCGCAGAGCAGGAGAGAAGATTTCACCTTCGATGACTTTTCTAATCAGTTGTTTAGCTAGCGCTAGAAGCGCTTTTAGTGTCAATAACTTTTGCGAAAAAATCCGTGAACATGACCTTCACGGCAAATCAGTTTCTCGAAACATTTCTTCTAATCTCGTGCTACTCCCCGGCGAGCGAAAGTGGGAGAGAATCGCGATTTCGACACAATTCGCGGACGTTATACGTATAGAAGTTAGAAAATGATACGGGGGAAGGGTAGAGGGGTCCTCCTTTGGCCCGAGGAGTGGAGGATGAAGTAGAATCCTACCCCGGGCAGAGTGTGGAGGGTGTTGCGGTTCTGGTTCTGTTCTGTTATGATCTAGTTAGCTCGTAAATTCGCACAATTTATGGGGGGGCTGTTTGAATTTTTAATCTTTTTGCAAACATCATTTCCCGCGAACGAGTTTTTCGGCAATTTGGTTCACTCCGCTCCGACGGTGGCGGTGGCATTCATTATTACGTAACTACCACCAACCACATCGTACGATTTCATTGATCAAAGCCCATGGAAATTAATTTGCGAAATTAGTCAATTTTTGGCATTTCTGGGGGGCAGAGGGGGGGTACAAGCTTACAATGGTCCCGGTGCCTGGGAGTGCCTCCAATTTCGCCTGATTGATGGGCATAGTCGCCCAGCTGGGCCTCCTTTCCTTCTACAAAAGAAAAACAAAAAAAAAAAAAATAAAAAGAGGCACTTCACCGGCGCACTTCTTGAACGTTCTCAATAATCAGAAACGCAAATTTCCGTCTCTAATCGCACTTATGAATAATTTTTTTTTTTTGCTTTTTCGCAAAAGCTTTTTTTCTTATTTGATTCGCGGCGGTTATTTAGACGTGACTCCCGTCGCGTATTTCCTCCTAAGACGTAAATTAAGCAAAGTAATATAAGTGTCTTCTTGACTAGATTTTTAATATAAAATATTTTTTCCTTTACTAAAAACCATTTGATTTGCACAGGCTTTTTGCCGGAACTTTTTGAAGATGATTTTTGAATTTTTAAAGTTCGAACATTAGATTTTCTGTAAAAAACAAAAAGAAATACTGAATAATTCGATAGCTCTCAGATACAGCGGGTTATTTCTAATTTTATCTGATATCGACGTATTTCAATATAATTGGTAATATTAAAATATTTTTGCCTCTTCGATTTACTTTTTATCACCCCACTAGAGATAAAAGTGAAACCTGCCACTATTTTGATTTTAGTAACGATATCTCCTGTATCTATGCCCCGGCGATTTAATGAAATATTTAACCTTTGTTAATTTTCTTAGTAAGTAACGTACAAAAACTATTTACGTAATTTATTTCTTTGATGTATCTCATATACCATTTTTATATGTACTGCACATGAGTAAATTATTTTGAATTTTTATTCCAAAAAAATGGGTCATATGCTAAAAAAGTGAGCAGAAGCTCAGTTTCAATTTTTACAGGATAAAACCGAGTTTGATCTTAATCTGAAACTCTGTTTTCTACGAGGTCTGTTCAAAAAGTATCGCAAAATTTGAATTTCCGCAGTCGATTTTCGAATTTTTTTTGTGGCGTTATGTTGATACTCATGTCCCTCACTTATGCTGACAAGCTCGGCTATTTTGAATGTTCAGTTAATTTTTGACAACTAATTTTGCTTGGACGTGTTTTGACTCGTCTTCGATTTTTGCCTATTCGACAGTCTCATATCTGAATTTGTACTTTAAGATTACGGTCTTTCAAAATTTCTCGATAAAATTTGGTATACGGGGGTTTTTTGGAATGATAAATCGATAAAGATTGGCCTATATTCTGGCAAATGCTGAAATTTAAGATAGTGGCCTCTTAAATTTTATACTTTTTTTCATAATAATTAGAACATTAGGGGATTTTCGAGGTCGATGATTTCAAAGATGCTGCCAAAAAAATTGCAGGTTTTGTAATAAAAATCAAACTATATCGAGTACTTTGTTTTATCAAAAATGAAAATCAAACTATTTCGAGTATTTTGTTATCAAAAATAAAAATTTTAAAGCTTTGTGAAGAAAGTGTGACCGAATCGGTGGATAGAGGAAGATGAACAAAACTCTCGAGGATTGATTTTAGTACAACAGTACTTAATTTTTATCTTTATAAAGTTTTTATTTAACTCTTCCAAGGAAAACTCTCAGTCTGCCAGATACTTTTACTTATATGTGGCTGTGTCTCTTTTCAACCGCGTGCAGCCTTGTTGAAACATTCACTTTTTTAAAAAGCTTAAGTGGAGTTAAAAAATCTCAAATCTAAGTATAAATCATTGTATCTATTGAGTCAATTTTGAATGGACAATTATTTCTTTATTTTATGTTTACATTCATTGAGTTATTTTTATATTTCCATGAATGATTCGACTTGAAAACTGATTAGCCCTAGAGATATGGAAATATCAGCACAATGACTATCTACAGCTGTTTCAATTTGGAAGAGAATTTTCTAGTCAATTCAGACATCCCCAATTACCTTACCTTCAAAAAGGCGTCCCAATTGGGTATCTTCGCCGCATCGAATGGGGTCGTTCCGCCGTTCTAGCCACTTTAAGTTTTATTTACCAAAATAATTCGCAAATTTTCAATTTCCTGGAGAAGAACATAAAAATAGCGAAGAACCCGAACATCCCCGGCCGGGCGCTATCACTTAATCACGATTAGAGCAGCCCGTCCGGGACGAGCTCGAAGCTTCGCCTTTTTTACTTTTTTTTTATATTTCGGGGCATTTCTGAAAATGTAATGAGTTCCCTTTTATTACGCCGAGGGTTCATCAGCACTTGAAGACTTCTATCATAGCCGGCGAAAGGACTTTATTGACATTCAGTTCCCCGAGGATAATGAAAGATAGAGAAAATGAACAAATACGAAGGAAGGTTGCGAAGTAAGGAAGTAGGTAGTGGTGCCCGGCCGGATGGGGGCGGGACGAAGCGGGGGTGGTGTCCCATTTGTGTGCAAAGATCTACATGTTCTCCCAGGGGAGGGTAGGGTGCACTGCCAGGTTAAATGTTCCCAAGGATATGGTGGCAGTTCGCGTGGGTGTCAACATTTTCTTGAGTGCCTCCTTCTCGAGCAAGGTGGGCGGGAGGGATACATTTTGACACGGTTGATTTCATATCGTGCTGCCACTGTCCGAGACTGTAGTATGGGGAGTTGATTGCTTCGGTCGACAAAAATTCTGTGCCGGTTCACCCTCCCCCTCCCCCAAATCCTACATTTAGTGCAGAGCTGAAGATCTTCCGGCCGTGATAAGACGCCGAGGTAGAAGCTCAGCAAAGTTTTAGGGTCCTTTGATTATACCAGAGATCGCTGCTGATTTTTTGATGTGATTGACTCCTTTCATCAGGCGAAAGTTCGGTCACATGGGGGAACTGTTTCTAGCTCTTGTGTTCGGGGGAGGATTTCTGGTGCAAAACGAGCGATAGAGGATGGGGCCAACTTCCTTTGTGGAGGAGAGCGCCTTTGTGCTTGCTTTGTTTCTCCAAGTGGATTGCTTTTGTAATCCCGAAAACTGCCGAACGCCTAATTGAAGTCATGTTCTCTCCCCCAGACAGGCTTTAAATTAAAGAATATCTACAATTCAGCATTTTTATGCGATATCGATGTGCGTCTGTTCGTACAGTGCTAATTCACTGCTTCAACTAGACAGAACTGTCTAAAACTACTTAAAAAATTAAGGATCAGGAAATTTATTATATCCTCGATTTGCGAACATTATTTATTGGCTTAGAATTTTAGTTTAAGGAAAATTTAACAGCAAAATCAGTTATTAGTCGAGTGGACTGGATATTCCTAGAAGTCTAGGTGAGAAATTATCGAATCGTTTGCTATTTATGCATACCCGATATATGAAAATGGATTTTATAGTTAGTTTTAGGTAATATCACTCTGAACTTATGACCTTTGCTTTTGGGGTCTCATATATTTAGAAATAGTTCAAACAACTTCAAAATAAATTTCGGAAGCTATACATAATACAAAATATGCAATATACATAAATACTAATAGTTCTAGTGTGCTAATTGCAGTTAGTATGTTAACAATTTACAGATCGTATTTCAAAGGGTGAAATCTCGCAAATACTGTGGATTAGTAAAAAGTTTCAATTAAGAAAAACCAGTATAGCACCGACATTTCACTTATAGTTTTTTTTTTCGAACGAGTACTGCTTTTAGAAGCAAGAAAAAGGAAGACCTAAATTTAATTAGAATGCCAACAAAAGGTATATGCTCGAATTACCCAAGAGAAAACTAAATATAAAGGAAGGAAAAGCATTTTCCACTAATACCTCCCCTGCAAGTGTTGCACATTAGGAGTGCACTTGCATGCAGCGGTGGCGACATCCTCCGCAGTTCAAATCCCAGGTAATTTTACACAGGGTGTAAAATTAGTGGCACTCTTGCAAAAATTCAATAAAACGCCAAATAATTCCTTTCATTAGAATGTTAACAGCTTCCTGCGATGGGGTAAATCCGTTGCCCTACCGCCGCGTAATAGCGGCCCTATTCGCACCCAGTGGCTGTTGGCGCGAAATTATTGTGATTGTAGCACGCAAGGGCGTCGCAACGGTAGCAGCAGCAACAGCAGCAACAGCAGCAACAGTAGCAACAAGCCCAGCCCTATTTTTTTTTAATGTTATTAATTTCTTGTTTATTACGTCTATTTTCCCGTGAATTTTTCCTGGCCGCTCGCTACTGGGCGGAGACTGTTTTATTTCCCTTTTTATAATTTTTTTTTTTTTTTACTCTTTTTGTGAAAGGGTTTTTTATTTTTTTATCCGCTCACCCCGCAAACTGTTTTGGAACGGCGCTAAAGCATAATCTCTCCCACTTCAATGCGCTTTCACTTGCATGACTCTCAGCGGTGAGCCTACCCAAAAAAAAAAAAAAAATGTAGGCAGGTAGCGCGCGCGCGGGCAAAATGTACCGGCGAAATGGAAAAGGTAAAAATAAACTCGATACATGAGCTCGTGTTATGTTCACCTATGCTTACCTTAATTTATGGCCGGCTCAGGAAATTTGCATGTGAAGTACGCGATTCTAGCGCTGACCGGCGCCGACCTGCAATTTTAGTTGCTAGAAAATTTGCATGCAATGATGACATTTTTTTTTAAGCCGATCCCCCGCCACTGACTGCCTGCCCCCTTATTTACTTTATGTGTGTACTTAACACTGTACAGCGGAATTGTTTTAGCACTGCAGCTTAATTTGCGCTACAGGCGAAATGGGCTTAGATTTATTTTCGCAATTAATCACTAGGGCGCCGCTTGATTGAAGACCGTCGCCCGCAACCTCTATGCCACTGTGTATTACGAACAGTGTGAAAACGACACATAATCAGACAAATATTAATAAAAATATAGCTTTAAATTGAAAATGATACAAATGCAGTCTTACAAATTAATAAAATTTTAATACAAAACATAAATTAGTACTTCTGATTTTAAAAAGTTAATTATTACTTCCACCTAAAAGGAATTTAAAAGATAAAATTTAAGAGATTTGTTCATTTCTTTCCATAACATAAGAATGATGCTTGTTTTTTTCCAAAGTAAACGAGTTCACAAATGTGATGAGTATCTAAGAGGCCAAGTCGATTTCATTGATATAGGACTTGGATTCTTTGCCATATTCATTCCGTTTGCATTCTTGACTTCAAGTGTACTTTACTCAAGTCAATCAGAAAAATGTCTGCGATTGACTTGAAAACTCCACATGTAAACGCTACTTCAGGAATTTTTTTTTTTTAAATTAAGAAAAGGAATAAGACATGGCATTCTATTTTCTACAAGTATTCCACTTAACTTCAATTAATAGTCTTGGAAATATTTTTTTCGTATGAAAAATTTGTTTTGGTTCCTTGAATAAAAAGACCATTCTTTAGAAATTGTGAGATGCTGAACCTATTAAAGTTATTTAGTATGTTAGCTGATATAAAATGGTTTAAATCTATTAGTAAAATTACAATTTATATACGAATTTAAGTCTCTTATGTGTTTTATTTACATTGTTTAGGTAAAGTTCTAAAAATCATTGTTTTTTCCCTATTAAATCGTTCAGTTAAAAAGTTTCAGGTGTAAGTTTATTTAAAACATGCGTATTGTACAAGTTTTTACTTTCACATTTGCATAGTACGAGTTTTCCATTTCAATGAAGTATGAAAAACAGCAAAATCATTTTGTGATTTCTCACTTACTCATAATTTTTATAAAAATGACTAGTTAAAATAACCACTAACTTGATTTTTTGATCATTATTCATTTATTAGGGTTCCGTAGTTAATTAAAATCCCTTGAGGTTTTGCTCTACTCGTCAATCTGCTTGTAAGTCACAGCCCTTCTATTCTCTCAATTTATAAACCTCTACTGAGATAAAATTTGGTATACGAGTACAACACCAAAAGTGAAATTTTTGAAAAAAATTAATAAAGAAATACTCTACATATCCATGGGGTTCCATGCACTTAAAAATCTTTTATTGTAGAAATTCATTTGTAAAAAAAACTTTAGAAATCCATTCATAGGTTTTAATTTGAAAGAACCCAAAAGATGTTAATGATGTTTATGAGTTGATTTATTTTCTTGGAAACTCTTCAATTTTAATGTTACCTTTTGGGAACCATTTCAAATTCATCATATTCAATTTTTGGTTTCTAGAAATAGCTCTTGTTACGTATTATAAAATGGTAAAAACAATGTTAGAGGGAATAGCTACGAAACCGTACCATGAGTGTACCTAACACGCTTTTGGCTGGTTTTTTAACATAAAATTTTAAAATAGAATGTGCGTCTTAATCTACTGTAGTATTCTTACTAATCTCGGTATCTATTTTAATAAATTGGTACAAATTCAGACCTATAGTCACTATAAAAAGTTTTGAAATTTAAAAATATCAAAGCAGAGAATATCGGAGCAAAACTGAAAGAATAAATTGTTTATTCTATTGATTCTGAATTTAATAATAATGTACGGTTAGAGCTGAGTGACAATTTATGGTTATATTTAATTTTAATAAAGACCTGAAACTCAAACATGATCTTCTACGCTCAAAATGTTTGTAAAATTTAATTAGGAGTGCATTACCCTTACTCGTTCTATCATCAGATGATCAAGTTAATGAAATTCGCTTTACTAAAAAGCTAGGAAACTCTCCAATTCATTCGATTTATATTTTTTACGAAACAATCACTGGGTTTTAAGATTAAGACATTAAAAATGATTGACGTAATATGAGAGGTATTAATTAATTCTTTCATTTAAAACTAATTTTAGCGGGTTCATTTTGTGAAGATATGTCTTGCAGTTACTCACATGCCGTATCGATTAAATCCAGTTCTTAAATTTTTTGAATCTATAAATCTAAAGGCTTAACATTTATTTAAGAATGGATTTTTAAAATTAACCGGGTGGAATTTTATTTAGTGTATGAATAAAATTTGTAACTTTTTTCTAATAATTGTAATTTTACAACTTTTATGGAAGATACTGAATTTTCTTTCAAAAATAGAGTGAAATTACACTAAAATTGTTTAGAGTGTTCTTAAAAAGCATTGAGTACTAAAACAAAATTGAGGGCATTATAAACTGCTACTATAAGGGGTTGAAAAGATTCTGAATTAGAATAAGCCCTTTACACTGGGTGAAAACAAAAATTTATTACTAGTCCACGGGAAGTGGGTTTTACGAAAGTAACCTCTTCCAGCTGCGGTGTAAAATGAGCTAACACACAACGAAAAACACAATTTTCGTGGATTGCAGTAAGGTTTAAGGATTTTTTTTTGTTTTGTTTTTATTTTTTTAATAAAAGGAACGCCAAAATGTTTCCCTTAAAAAATCGTCAGGGAAATCGTTTGAAATATAGCAACCGCCCAACTAGCGGCCGCTCGAGCCACCACCCAACAGCACCTTTTCCTAGTGGGGCCTCGTCCGACACCGCGCCGGCTGCTCCCCGGAGGGTAGCCGGAGTGCCCAGAGTAAGCATCATCCAGCAATAAATCGCGTTGCATGCATGGTTTACATTAAATTAACATTTTTTTTTTCTCCTAACCATCTGACTAAAGGTTCTGCTGGCATTAAATGAAACAAAATTTTTCTTGGTCTCCCCACCTTCCTGCACGGGAGCAGTAAAAATGCTAATTGGAGGAAATTCCTCAGTTTTCTCTAAAAAGGGTAGAAAGTATAAAAAACAAAATTATTTTTTTTTTTTTTATTTGCTTTTGTCAATGGCACAGACGAGCTCTTCTGTAGCGTGGTTTGCCATAGTAAACGCGGCCAGCCATCCTAAAAATTCGCCTGCTTCCTTAAAATTTCTGAAATTAGATTTTATATATATATATTTTTTTCTGGCTAGTTCTGGCCTGACTCGACTCTTCTCACAGGAAAGGAGGGTAAAATTAATGTTTCCTTGTGGGGCACATGCCACGTCAAGAATTGCAAAAGCACCTTAATGGGTCGTTCCAGAGGACTCCTCATTGCCCGTCCGGACAGCTTTGAAGTCGCAAATTGGCTGTAAAACACAAATTTCGGGATTAATCCCGGAACCCAGTTAGTAGACCCTACCAGCATAGGTCCTGAGCGCCCCTAAGCCGCTCGTTAAATATTCAGTTGCTACTCATTACGGCTGAAACTCTTTCTACAGCCGCAAAATTAATTAAGACGCAGCGTTTCCTTCGATTTGTCCCTACATGGCCTGAAAATTATATCAATTTCCCGGGGAATCACTTAACCGGTCCCGCCAGCCCTGCAAGACATCTACGTTGTTTGGCAATCCAGCCATATACCCCTATACCTCCCCCCTGCAGATCCATCCTCTGCGACGAACCAATAAAATTATAACAATCGAGCGAGCTCCAGCTTGCCGCAGGGAATAATTTTAATCATCGAGTCCGGGAAGGAGTACAGGAAAGACGGCAACGGAGACGTCCTGGCCGTCTGGTACTCTTCGATGGTATCTGCTGGGGATCCTGCCTCTGGAGTACCGCTCGAGGGGCGTCACTCGCATAAAGGGGGATCAAAGCGGTGGAGCACCCGAGTACCCATCATCATCCCTCCCAAAATCCTCGGCGCACTCACGTCCTACAACGAAATTTTCGACTAATTACATCTTACAAAGTTGACAGAACGCCGAGTCATGTCTTTATTACAGAACTCCACCTCAAGTGGCGTAAATCAGACCTCGAGGTGTGAGCCTCCCGGGGTGGCATATTAACAAAATTACTCGGGCTCCAGTGCCATCATATCACCGATGTATCCATCTATCGCATCCATCGTCTATTCCTTTGAGGTGGTGAAGGGCGATATATTGTCATGGGTTTCAAAGGGAAAAGACAGATGGATGGATGCCTGCTTTATAGCTGGATGGATGGGTTTCGGGTGTAATCTCCTTTTAGAACGTTGTGAGCTTAAAAATTCCATGCATGGAAAGTCGGTGCGGGATGAGCTTCTAAAATCCATGGATATGGGAAGGAAGATAGTTGAGCATAAATAGGAGATGGTGACTCCTTGTTTAGGTTGCGATTTTCACCGAACACACCATACACCCTCTTCCGCCTTAAAATTTTCATTCCGGAGGGTTTATGCTATATTCGCTGTAATGGTGAGGGGTGGAGGGAGGGAATAAAAAAAAAGAAAAACTTCCCAAATAGCAGAAGACCGTACGTATGACCATAAAGCTAGACACTAATACCCATTTCTTCGATGATTTTTGTTATGTAAGGGAATATCGCAATGAACCCACCACAGGAAGAGCTACTGAAGGCGTCATTGTTGTTTTCCTGCATTCAATAGAATTTATAAACATTTTTAGGTAGAGTGTTGTGCAAACTAAAAAACAGATTATGCAAAAAAGATCCATATTCTCTTAACAGTTGACAGGCTCCAATCCTCTGCTGTATGTAATAGGGTTCCCTAAGTGATGGAGCCACTCTAAACAGAATGGCGGAGGACACAATTTTAGTCCCATTTTCATATTTTGCCCTAGACACTGTATATACTCTCTGGATGGATATGGAAACAGCACGTTTCGGAATTTTTTCTTTTTTTTTATGGTGTTGGCCAGGAAGTATATATTTTTAGAAATATACTTTTTTTATACAGTGAGGATATCTAGCTACTAGAGAAAATGGAAATGTGTTCCATCTACTCGTATAATACTTGAAAACTGATTTCACGCCGATTTTAACATAAAAATTCATTCTGCATAGTACGAAACTCTATTAAATGAATCTTTTAAATTCATGGGTTTTTCCACTATTGTATGGTAATATTTATTGGAGTTTTGAAGCTTAATGAGAAATTTATAAAAAAAAAAAACTAAACTCAGTCATCTTCCTTTCAATTTAATGAACTTAAGGTCATATAAATAGTTAATAACAATCCAAATACAAAATTAATAACAGTCCTTTTAAAAATATTAGGTCTACCGGAAAGTTCTGCCCGATAATTTCGTATCAAGTTTGAATATATTTGGATATGTTCGTTTGAGTTATATGTGGCTGTATATCTTTATAATTACATTCATTATGTGCCCTTCGAAATTAATTACAACAAAGATAACTCATGTCATTGTCAGCGTGTCGAAATTTGTTAAAAGTTTTTGGTGACGATGCTGTTGCGGACAGAACGTGTAGGAGATGGTTCGAAAAATTTAAAGCAGGTGATTTCGGCCTTAGTGATAAGTCACGCTCTGGGCGGCCATTTGTGGTTAATGGCGATATTTTTAAGACCATGATAGATGAGCTTTTGGAACCCAAGAAAAAGCTAAATTCGGAGAAATACAGTCAACAAAGTACTAAAAGAAAAAAGGCTAACAATACTCAATAGAAAGGAAATCATACTGCATCATGATAATGCTAGATCACATGCTGTTTTGGCGACTCGCCAGAAAATCTCACAGCTAGGATGGGAAATTCTTTCGCATCGTTTATACTCCCCAGACCTTAACCATCATATTTTCACCTATTCCTTTCTTTACAAAATTATTTGATGAGAAAACAATTAAAAAATGAAGAAAACGTTTACGTTTACAGTAGTGCTTTTCGTATCCAAAGATTTTCTTCAAAAATAGGTTTTATAGGAAGAAATCATAAAATCTAGTTAAATATGTTAAAAATTGTATCATTTTCTTTCTCTTCAAAAACGGACAGAACTTTCCAGTAGACCTAATATGTTAGATCCTAATGATATTAAGTTTTTATCATTCTATTATATCTTAATTTCTATTTCGTATAAATAGAACAAAAATAGAACTAGATCTCTCGTTTCCTATTTTGCATAAATAGTTTATTTTTGTTTTTCCTGAAGTAAACATATTAAATAACGTACACGAATAAATTCGCTAAGAACTAAACACTTTTAATAATTACGCAGAAAACGTTTCATTTATGAGAAACGAGATTTATTGAAATTATTTACTATCTTGAGGGTTAAAACTGTAAGAAAACACATAATTAATTGTAGCATGTTAATAAATGGAATGATATAAAATGAAAGCAAACTAATCAATTCAATGAACACATTTTGCTATTTTAATTGTGGTGTGTATTTGCGTCATATAAATTATATTTATTTGCTAGTCTTATGGCATTTTGTTTTATCAAATGATTTTAAGAAAATGGTCTGCTTAACGTAAACTACCATTAGTTGTGGATATGAAGTGAGAGTTTTAAGAGTTTCAAAATTTTACATATGTGTTAAATCAAAAACAATTAAAAAGGTGAGCATTATACATACAGTCAATTTAAAAATTTCAAAAGCAATATGATTTTTTATTTAGGGGACCATGTACTTTGAAAATTTAATTTATATCGATTCTTAGACGTTTTAAAGTAGTGGTTTATTTTTTAAGATATCTGCCTTTCTTTTGCAAAATCTACAAGTTTTATAAAAAAAAGTTTCATCAAAATCAGTGAGGATACCTCAAACTCAATCTGTTTTTCCCTTATTTATAGAATTTTTCCTATTTTCGATCGTCTAAAATTACTTCCCCTTTACATTTAGTTTTATCCTTAATAAATCTGTGTAAAGTAAAACAACGAAAGAATTAACCAATTAAAGCACAAAAAGATATGCATTGTTACGTATAAGGTGTAAGGTTTAAAATGCTCCTTAAAATTTTAATCCCTAACAAAGAACAAGAAACCTTAAAGACGTTTTATCTTTAACACCCAAAACTGCCAATACCCCTTTCGCAGCTTAATACCGTAGCACGCGTACATCATTAAATTTTTACCCTTTTCACTAATAACACCCGTCAAAGGCGCCCCGCAGGCCACCCTTCAAATTGCCCATCTCACCCTATTTCTCCAAAATTAAAGGACCCTTCCCATGGTAAGCCCTAACCCTCGACATTGACGGCCTGAAAATCTGACATCGTCGTAGTCGTAGCCGTAGTCGTCGTCGTCGTCGTCGTCGTCGTTTTCGTTGTCGTTGTTGTCGGTCGGGCAGCAGCGGCGGCGGGCGTCAAGACGTACAACTTTTCCGATTCCGAGGCATGCGGAACGAGCGCGCCGAATTACTCTAATTTTGGCGCTTTTTGAAGTTGCTCCTTTGAAGCGCGAACAATATGCTCCCAGAGGTCATATCGACACCACATGACAGCGTGCGGCGGCGGAGTATGTAAGAAATGATAAATAACATTGGCCCCCCCCTCCTACTCGTACAGGGAGGCAGCAGCGCCGGGACGTAAGACGTTGACTATGTTCGCCTCCATGTGTCCTGTCCCGGCGCAAAATAAAAATAAAAAACTCCCCTTTTTGCCTGACTTTCCTGGCGTACCCACCACCCCCGACCAACCCCCGGGGAAAGTTGCTAGCTCTAACAATAAAAAAAAAAACTTTTCATTTTGCTTTTTTCGCCTCGGTATTTTTTATTTTCTTAAAATTTTCGTTGTTTTCAGCTTGCCTGCTTCCTCCCACCCATCCCTAAGCCTCGTTAGGGGTATTTTTCTTGTGTTCATAAACAACTTAAGAGTTTTCTTTTTGGTTTCGGGATAAAAGGGGTTAAATCACAGTAGGGAATGGCGGCCAGTCGTTTTTCCTTGAGAAAACTCTCTGCAGATAAGATGGAGGGCTCCCTGCTGTCCTACCCCCGCACCCAACTCTTTACCATCGACCGTACTTGAAGGATTCTCGTTCGTGAAGATGAATGCGGACGAACTATAGAACGAAAGAGGTCCAGGCGCAGCTGGGGGGGTGGGGGGTGCAAAAGAGGTATCCCCGAAGATTGATGTGATGTTATGCAAACAAAATAAATTGAAATTAATGTCATGGTGATATTATGGGGGCATTAATTTGGATTTTGCATTGGCAAAACGGTGCCGCGTCTCCGCCTTCTACTTCGAAGACGATTCACGGATGCCTTAGTACATGGCAGCATTTTCGGTTGCTGGGATCCGCGATCTTAGAGTGGAGGAAGAGAGGGGGAGGGGACGCGACGGATGTTTGTGCGGATATTTTCAAACTCCTCGGCACTCTGAGGTTTTGGGGCATTCTTCCTTTATAAAGCCTGTGAAGACTATCGGTTACCTCAGCAAGAACCTACTTAAAATCCCCTCAAAACCGTTTAAGAAAGAAAATAGATGAGCTGGCCTTACTCTCTCTGCCACAATCACCGCATACAACTCTCTCTGTCTCACTCTTTGAAGAATGAATAATAAGAGATTAATGGACCTTAGATTTTCGAGGTCGAGTTAGATCTCCACTTTATTTATGCGTTTCTGGTGGAGAACATTCGCGACCTAAAAATGGGTTTACCTGAGGGATTTTTACGCCAATGCCCTACCATCCATCCCCTTACCCCTAAAGCAGCAGTTCAAAGCGAAGATAGGGGCCGGTATACTCGAGGCGATTATTTTGTTAAGGGGCAAACAAGTGGAAACGGGAATAAGAGGAAGTCTTTTGAATAAAAAGAATATTTAAGATTTTCGTTGAGCGGATAAAACTTAAGCCGTCGTCCATACGCTACTTGGGGATTTAAGTGTCGGTACCGGAAATATTGGGAATGGGGAGAAAACATAAGGCGTCCGTTCGTGCAAAATTTTACACTCTGA
Source organism: Philonicus albiceps (assembly GCA_963969385.1). Lineage (NCBI taxonomy): Eukaryota > Metazoa > Arthropoda > Insecta > Diptera > Asilidae > Philonicus > Philonicus albiceps. Next base: position 31,412,763 of record OZ017775.1, read on the forward strand.
CTAAAAAAGTTCCTTATTGTTTCAATATTTCTGGGGTATATATTTTTTTTAACTAGTAATAACATAAACCGACATCCCAAAAATCTCTAATTACTAATTTTTATGAAAATTATGTAATGTTTCAACAAGAAATTTGAGATCAGAAAAACTTATTAACTCTCTTTAAAACAGGGGTAATTTAGTAAAGGTAAGGAAGAGATTAACAAATTAAAAAGATTAAATTATTTCGATACAGAAACTCATCATCTGTCTGTAACAGAAGACCAAAATTTTAAATTTTTATAATTTTTAATGATTTGATAGTTTCTTTTGCAATTTGCAATAAGGTTCAGCTGCGCAGTATGAACACGCATTTCATTATCCAAATATAAAAAAATGTGTCCCCGAATTTTGTCGACTAAAGATCAGCATGCGTCTGTGTCATGGTTTGATACACTTCATTACTTTTGTTATGTTAGAAAATAATAAGAATCATATTTTATAAAACGATTCTTCACAATCTTGAACGTCGTTAATGAGAAGGAATTGTTTCAGCTGTTGACATAAATTTTAATTTGCGCAACTGTAAGAATCTAGACGTAGATCAAAACAACATACGAGATTAATTACAGGAACGTATAAAAGTATTTCTTCATTTAAACGAACTGGTTGTGTGTTTCGTGTTTTTAAAATGACAAAGTTGGTGGCATTTTATTGTGTTTTAATCTTGTTACCCCTAAGTAATACACACCTCATCCGTAAAACTCGTGTAATTGGTGGAATCCCAGTGGAGTCTGGCCAGTTCCCTTGTCTAGTTTCTATACAAAATTTTGATATACACACATGTGGAGGATCTATTATATCTGAAAAGATTATTTTAACTGCTGCCCATTGCCTTAAGGATAAGCCTGTTCATACCTTTTCGGTTCTCGCAGGAACGCATGATTTAAATGATGGAGGTGTACGAATTTCTGTTAGTAAACTCAAATACCACCATAAGTTCAATTTCGCAGATCGTGATTTTGACATAGGACTTGTATTTCTGAGTTCAACTTTAACCTACGGTGAAACTATTCAACCAGCTGAACTACCCTCAGAATTAGAGGACTATCATAACTCCAAAGATATTGTCACTGTTGCTGGCTGGGGCATTATCAGTAAACAATCTTCAACTATGATTGTTGCAAGATACACCGAAATTCCTGTTTGGGATAGACAGAGATGTCTTTCGTATCAACCTCATTTAACAATGAATCAAATTTGTGCTGGAACTTTTAATGGACAACAGAACACATGCGCTGGAGATTCTGGGGGTCCACTATTAATAGGCAAAAAAGTGATTGCAATTGTTTCTTATGGAGAAGTCTGTGGAACTGTTAACGCACCTGGCGTAGCTACAAGTGTATCTAATTTGCGGTCATGGATATCTAAAAATGTTTAATAAATTTCTCCACGAAATAATAGGTATCGCATTTTAATTGTAATATAAATAGACATTTATATAATTTTGAGCAAGATTTGTACAACAGTTTCCCACACACGAGGAATTTTTAGTTAATTGTTAGTTTAGTTTAATAATTTTAGTAAGCTATTTATTTAGAATTTATTAAATGAATTTGTTTTGGACAATATTTTTTAAAAGACGCTGTAAAATCGCTGGGACATATATCTTAAATTAGTAACAATGAAAGTCTGATAAATATTCTTAGAAATAATGCATTACTTTATTTTATAAATAAAAGAGTTTTTCTCAATGAATTTAAAGTACGTATGTAAGTTTTACACTATTAGATTATCTTAACCTTTTTTCACTGTACCCCTTTCAAAATTTATTACTTTTTGTTAAACATTGCTTAATATTGTCATAGCTGTATCTATGGTAATCATTTTGTTAACAGCTTTTAAGTCGATAAGGCCTTTGCTGTCTATTAAAGCCTTAAAATTAAAAAAAAACAACAGCATTTTTCGTCGTTTACCAACAATAATAACTTTTAAAATATTTTTAAAAAAAAGTTATAATGTCTTACCTTTTACCTTTTACCTTTTGCCTTTACATTTTAGTGTTTCCGCTATAATCAGTTATGAATTTGTAGAACTGAAGTTTGGTAATCCTATGATACCGGAAAATTACATAGGCATTATATTTCCAAAGATTGGGTTTTGTTCTGTAAAGGTTTTGTTTTCGTTCCAAAAAAAGATTTTGCAAGGGCATAGTTTTATATCAACAAAATCAACTAGGGTTGATAAGAAGATGATTATGATTATGGTAATACTTTGCATTCATTGATGCTAATGTTTTTGACTATTTTAAACAATTTAGTTGATGCTAGAACACTGAAGTGCTATCGATAATTAGCTAGTGTACTTTTTAAGTTTTTATTTATAATTAATTTAAATCTGATTGAATGAACTAACTACGGGGAATAGTAAATAAATTTTTATAATATTTAATTGGAACATTTAACTGCAATAGGTACTGTATTTCTGCAGGAATGTCGCTTGAAATAAGAACATACATATATACAAAATTAATCATCTTATTTAAAATTATTGTTTTATCAATACAACAAGAAAATCTGTCTTTCATTTAATAAGACACCGACCAGTGGCTTGTATTTAACTAAAGTTTTCGTCCGAACAAACGTAGTTTTGCGTTGTAAATGTTAACCTTGTATAATTGTTGAATTTAACCTTAAGGGACTTTGTGATCATTAACCGTCAAAGTTCAAAACCCCAATTTTGATATATATTTGTTTTTTTTTTTTTTTTTGGAGTAGTCCATCACTTTAATGTGTCCTGGCTCTTGAACCCCCCTAATTTATGGACTTTCACATATTTCCCAGAACCCCTCCCCGCTCCCAGAAGGCGAAATAACTTGCCCAGAGCTATAAAAGCAGTGGTGGCACCGAACAGAGAGAAACATCGACAGCATTTTCACCACATTGCAGTGGGGTGGCAAGATTTAATCAATTTGCTTATCTTAATGAATACAGCCTTCGGGGGATACAAGTGAAAGTGCCAACAAGAGTGGGGTCCAAATCAGCAGTTAGCCCACACCGGCGCTTGTCACTCGTCATTACACATTTCACCTTTTGCCTTATCCTTGGTGGTCGATTATCTCCTTCCTGAAATCGCTATCTTAATTGGCCCCACGGAACTGAACGTTCTGGGGACTGTAGGGAATTGTGAAAGGCTCACGGTTAAGTTTCGGCTTCCGAAAATGGGGCCGTGAGCCGCGTTCTAAGGGAAATAAAAAAATAAAACAGAAAAATAAAAGGAAATATCCCAAAAGCATCACAACGACAGACTCGCGTGTATAGTATCAATTGCTGGCCGGGTTCGTGCCGGGTTGGCTTGAGAATTTTCCAAATTAGTGCGGGGGTAATCAGCAAAAGTCTTAAGTGTTGAAGTAAATATGAGATGAAGGTTGTGGAACAGAATTGCTCGCTTACATGGCGATGGGCCTCCCGAGACCGGAGCCCCGAGAAGACCCGGAACCCGGAACGCCAACACCCGTCCGCGGCAGCAGTTGAATAAGGGACAGGGAAGCGATATTTAACTGTCTGGATAGGTGATGTTTTCAATTAAAATAGTCTCAAACAAGAGCCGTCTTGGAACGGTCCCATGCAAAAGGGTTTTTGGCATAGGGGGTTTGTTGGATCAGAGGTACCCATTGCACGCACGGGCATTAACTGCTTCTCACTATCCCCCAGCACCGAGTTAGGGGGTGGTAAAACAGCCCCAACTCTAGCACGGGGCCAACTGCCAAGCAAGCAAGTCAAGTAGTGAATAAACATCTGGAAAAAGTATAGCGTGCTGCTTAGTCGGGCAGGCGGCTCCGGCTCCGGCTCCGGGCGAGACGGGCTGCTCGCCTTGTTCACCCGTCAATCAAACTTCACATCTAAAGCACCTTAATTAGCATGCTCTGATGTTTGCCCCTACGCCCGGCTGAAGGTTTATTATCTTCTGCTGGCGTTTTGTCGGGCTTCATATTTTATCCCGGCTTGTTGTCTGAGCAAATTTCAGAAAATTCCGAGAATAAGGCCCTCGAAAGGAATAAGTTTGACAGATTACCACCCGGCTGGATCATTTTGGGGCCACGCCAGGCTGCGACGGGCACTACACTCTGTCCGATGATGATGATGATGGCGGGCGTAAAGAGCATAAGTGCTGCCGAACTACTGTGCTTGACTTCTTCATTGTGTCCGATCTAGAAGCTTTTTGGCTCTAGCATGCAAATTAATCCAAAATTGCTTTATGCTACTAAAATTCTCCTCCATTCAATTCTGTTCGAAAAACTTCGTTCTAAGCCCTAACCCTGGCGTGTATACATGGTACATAAAATGTGCAGTCTAAAAATAAAGTAACATTTAAGAAGTAATTTAAACTTTATCCCACCATAAGCAAAAAATACCCAACTTTTTCACTTTTATATTACTTCCAAAATAATTTTTTTTCTTTTATAACATAAAAAAATAGAGAAATACGGAATCAGTCCTTTTGGAGCTGTTAAATTTTGAAATAATGTAGGACCTCTTAAAATACGATGTCACCTTAAAGAAATAAGTAAGGTTTCACAATAACATTCACTTAATTTTCAAACATCAGGACTGTAAATTTGTTTCATTTTATGTACAGAACAATTTCAACTAAAATCTAATCACTCTTAGAAGCGCTTTAAATTAAATTCGATCAGCATTAAGGTCACAACTTTTCTGTTCTTTCAGATTTCATTTTTATAATTGTTTCCTAAAGTGTGCTTAACTTAGGAATACGTAGCTTTCAGCTTTCAAATGTTTGGAGAAAGTGAGATAACCCTGTCTTTTTATAGTAAAATCTTTATTTTTATATAGAATATTACTTTTAACTAAACTTTAAATTTACTCTATAATGTCAACTCGTATACTTCTTATATATTACGATTTTGTAATTATACGCAAGTAAAAATTCTTGCTTTTACTACCATAAAAACTTGTTTATGAAAACCCCTTTTTTATAGTACACCTTTGATCTTCCACTATAACGCGTGATATTTGATCTTATTTCATAATTTTTGATATTATTTCCGATTTTAAAATGATCATTAATTAGAAAGAGGCTCATTGTCTAAAATTAATTTGAAAATCTTCATTATCACTAAACCAACTTCATTAATTTAATTTATTAATTTCTTAATTTTTTCATAAGCACATAATTTTTTTTTGCGTTTTCACAATGTACAGAACTTATCGATTGAACAAAAAAATGGAAATTTATATTTTATTAATTAGTAGCAGGGATATACAATCAAAAATAGAGAGGTACCTCATACCTACGTGCTTCTATATCTCAAATCGATTATAGTGCTTTCCCTTAGGGTTAAGGTTCAAATAGCTATACGGCGATAAAAAGGGAAACAAATATAAAATAAAATAACCATAGAAGGAAAAAACACTATGAGATTATTCTTTGCAAATTATCAAATTCTAGGAATTCATAAAAAAAGTTATCAGCATTGATATAAAATATTAACCTTGAACTTTTTACACCAAAGTTCAAAGTGAGCCTGATCATTGTATGTCAAACAATTATTGTTTTTGATATGTTAAAATATGTTTTATATAATATTTGACCTCAAAACAATCACCGTTTATGTGGGGTACAAATAAAACTTATTAACCTTGAAATTAACTGATTAAAAAACAATAGTCACAGCTGTTTATATAAATTCTAATTGAAATTATGCATAATGATGCATAAAAGGCTTGTTTAGTGTCTTCGATTTTCGTAACTGTATGCTTATTTATTCAATTGCAATAGCATTGACGCAAGAATAATAAAGAATCAATGCAAGGTCAATAACTTGTAAATTATATGTATAAAAGCCTTTTGCAATTTAGTCCAGTCAGTTGTGTGTTTCAAATGTTCGAAATGATAAAGCTGGCGACATTATCTTGTATTTTAGTTGTTATACTTCTAAGAAGTGTAGATGCCAATGATAAATTTCGTATAATTGGTGGAGTTCCAGCGAAATCTGGCCAATTTCCTTTCCTAGTTTCCGTCCAATACTATTGGCAACATATCTGCGGTGGGTCTATTATCTCTGAAAAAGTTATCCTGACTGCTGCCCATTGTCTAAAGGATAAATCTGATGAATACATTAGCATCGTCGCAGGAACTCAAAATTTGCAAAGTGGAGGCGAACGATTTTTTGCTAGTAAAACTACTCATCACGATGGATTCACTTTTGAAAAATCCGATTCCGATGTTGGACTTATATTTTTGAGTACACCTTTAACCTACAGTAGCACTATTCAACCAGCTGAACTGCCCTCAAAATCGGAAGACTATCATAACTCTAAGGAATATGTTACTGTTGCCGGTTGGGGTACCATTTCGAAAGAGTCTGGAACTACGACAATGGTGAGATACACCAAAATTCCACTGTGGAGCAGACAAATTTGTCTCTTATATCTTCCATTTTTAACAAATAATATGATCTGTGCTGGATCTTTTGATGGACAAAAGAACGCATGTCCTGGAGATTCTGGCGGTCCACTTTTCATAGGAAATAAAGTAATTGGAACTGTTTCTTTTGGATATGGATGTGGACAACCGAATGTTCCTGCAGTATACGCTAGTATTTCTAACTTGCGATCATGGATATCAACGAATGCGAAAGTTTAAGTAACTTCCAATTGTTATAAATATATGAAATTCCATAAAATGATTAAAATATATGTTTATTTCTTCATACGCATATTTATTACATTTTACAATTGACCTCTTAGTCGAAGTATTGTAATATAATACGATCCTAAATTTAAGAATTTTTGTTTTTCAAAGGCATGTTAAAGTTATCAGACAGAATTTCTAGGATCCAACATACCCTCAGGTATTCTCAAGATGACGAATATTATCCGACAGAGATATTTTCTTAGCAATAAATGAAATAAACAAACAATCGAAACAGTATCTTCTCGAACTGAAAGGGGTTAACCCTTTTACGTGCGAACTAAACTCTAAAAGCCTTACCGTTCCAGTCCGGCAACAGCCATCAATTCACACTTTACCCCAAGGGTAAAGGAACTCTTTATCAAAATCGATTCGTAAAATTTATTGGATTATCATCACTCAAGTTATCAAAAGTGAAGTTTTCTTACTTTGAGCTTTACGCGAGAGCCGGAAGGAAACTTTTGACTAAATTGGGCGGGAGGAGCCGGTAAGTTTCGATCAAATGTGATTAAATTAAGTCCACTCCATGGGTACCAAGAACTTTCGAAATTAATTCGAGTGGAAGAAATTAATAAAACGCTTTGATAACGTTACAGAAGAGATGCATTTCACTTCCATTTAGGTACCGAGAAATGCAGATGGATTTTGCATGACTCAATGCTTTTGATGCGGATTAGCACCTCCGTTTCCTTAAGAGCTGCAGAAGTCCCTTACCCATTTAATCATTTCATGGATATCAAATGAATTTTATTTTTTTCTAGTGGTAAAAGTCATTCATCTTATAGGCGTTTTATTTTTGATGTTGTGAGTTCGCTCTTAAATTAATGGTTATTAATTTTTGTAATGAAGTTGAAATATTTACTGAAATTACTACTAAGGGATTTCAGTTATCTATACGTAAGAAATTCGTTGAGTACTGAATTCTTTTTACCTATTCTTTTATAAATTTAATTATTAAATAACATTTAACATTTCTAAATCAATGTTAATCTTGGATACATTGCGCATTTATTTTCGCATTAACATCTGCAATTCTATCTTCGTTTCTGCGAAAACAGAGTTTGCTAAACGTTTATAAAAACTTGGACATAGTTTTTCGTATGGCATTATGTTCTCCAGCGACAAATTGTTCGGGTAAGAGAAGCTTTTCTTGTCTAAAAAGGGTAAACAATTATCTGAGATCGAAGTCAAGAAAAATTAAACGCTTTAACTCTTTTGTGTATAGAGTCGGAATTAATGTACAACAAAAAATCGCTCAAAAAGGTATTGTAAGAAATTTTCATAACTTAATTGAATTTATTATTTTTTAACTGTTTGTAAGCGCATACATTGCCCCGTCTTATTAGACGTACATTTGATTAGCTCAGAAATATACCCAAAAACTCGTTCTTGTGCAATTTCAACTAAATTGTTGGATAGTAAGAATTATCTAGTAACTGACAATTGTAGAGTAGTAAAAGCGGCAAACATTTAACAGCCTATACTTGGGTAATCTGCCACTGCAGGGGCTTTCATAAAGTTTGTCTTTGTAAAATAAATTTTATTTTATTCCTAACTGTTTATTGATTTTGTTTAAATTTTATATAATTTCTAATAATATTGATAAATAAAATAAGTACATGTAATAAATTTAATTATTACCTGCTTAACTTATTTATCCTGCTATCCCATTTTCTGGCAAAACCGAGTATGCTATATAAGTACCCATAGTAATTCTGCAAAATATTTATTACCTTTATATAAAGGAAAATACATCTAACATACGTTCAATTACTGAGCTAACAATTTTCAAATAATCTCCAAAGAAAACCTTCAAGGAAAAGCAATTTTGTACAAATGACTTTGACAAATAGAAAATCAAAGTTCTTTGACCTAAAACAGAATTTTCTTTGTGAATAAGTGTAGAAATGCCTGTAAATTGGTAGAAAATCGAAGTTCTTTGACCTAAAGCAGAATTTTCTTTATGAATAAGTGTAGCTTTGTTAAAACACCAAAACAGTCAGCCCTTAGAAGGTTTTCGGTTCATATTGTGATTACTGGAAAAAAATTCTTACCTTTTAACGATATTACTATTGATTTATTTTGAAAGAATTAAGGTGAATTAAAAATAATTTAGTTAAGTTTGAAAATCACGGTATACACTTTCGAGCAGTCCCTTTATTTGGTTACGCAATACTCCCCATCCTTTCCGGTCGAAGGGAGAAATTTAGGTAACAAATTTGAGGACTCATTTACTTTAAGCGATACCTGGGGAATCGCATTTCAGCCTTCGTGCACGCATATTTGTGAGCAGGCGTTCAATCATTTTGGCACGTAATCGTGCCGTCATCTAAGGCCCGGTTTTGGCTAGTTCGGTGTACCTTCGCGGCATGTCCCCTACTCAATTTTGGGACCACCGCATCGCCGCGAATTCACTTTCATTATATACAAAATGAGGCCATTACGGCGGTCGTACGCACAAAAGGTGACACCGTTGAAAGTAATCCTTGAATTGGATTCGAGATAAAAACCATTCAACAACTCCGGCACGTCCACTAATACGGTGGGGGGTGTTCCTCCACTAGTTTGAGATTGAAGGAGGCCCGAAGGTCGCCGGGGCAGGCGCTCACACTTTGGACGAAGGAAAATATCATTTAACATGCCCTTGGACGGATGCCTATTTGGGGTTTATGTTGCTACCGTGTCGAGCCTAAACAATTTGTGGCCCGCCAGGAGTTGGAGGGGGGTTTGAATCAACAAAACTAAGAAAGGACAATCTGGGCGGTGTTCGGCGGGCGAATGCGACCGTTCGGGTGCGTAATTTGCCTGAGTGATTAACAAATAATGATCAGAACTTATCACTGGCTAATGGAGCTCATAATCGTAAATTGTGCAGGCAATCAATCCCACTCTAGCGGTCGAAGTGTAGGGGCGGTGCCCGGGCAAGTATTTCTGGTAACCTCGGCAGCCGTATATACCGCCCACGCAGGAAAGCACTCTGGGTCCCTAGGGATGTTTTCCCTTTGCGGTATGTACAAAGTTTGTTTGCCTTGTTATGACGTTTGAATGACGTTCGATAACACGTCTTGATGGAGGTTTTCCCCCCCACCCTCAAACGGCGAAAAGTCGTGCGGCTCGTTTCCTTCCTTTCCGTTCGGTTTTCCCCCGTAATTATTGTGTTTCTTACCAACTTTCTGTAATTAATTCCCTAAATACCTCAACTATTTGCGCCATTCGTGCGCAAAGGACGTGTGTGTGGCCCTGTCGACGAACTTGGCTCAGTAATAGCAGATAATTACTCACACTATAGTCGTTTTCGTTTAGAATTGCCATGTCGAATTGCGGGAGACTAGGAAGGGGCGTCCTAGTCCCGTCTACGGCACCATTCCCGACAGGATTCCAAGCAATAGTAACTGCATCAAAGAAAATCTCGACGTGTTGAGTAATTGGAAAAGTTTCTTTAAAGTTCGGACGGCGCGGCAGACTCAACTGGAGAATCGGCCGGCAGCTCTCCACGAATGGAGGAGCATTGAGCTATTTTAATAATGGCCCTATTTCGACTGCGGCCGCTTTCCATCCAGACTGAGCTCTCTCTCTCTCTCTCTGTCTGTACGCTTTCCCGGCTTTAACGCTTTTCTGTCCCCCCCCCAGGGCACAGATTTCAGTTTACCAGCGAACTATAATCTGATAATGGACACTCTTCCTAACTTGGACGAAACGTTATGGAAATCTAGCAAGGCTTAAAATGCAACCCGGTGAAGGGCTTCAAATAAAACTCAACGAGAGGCTTAACAATGTCAGGAAACCATTAGCTTATAGCGTTGGTAATTGATTTTCATTTGACCAGTTCCGAACGCGTGGAGGAGGGAATGGTTAAAAAAAATCCTTTTAAAAGAAGAGGAAGCTGTAAGACGAGAAGAACAAAAACAGAAAAAAATATTTTGTTTATATTTGCTACAGAATTTGTCTGTGCCGTATACGAAGTACTTCATATTTTCACATGGCTTCTATGGTAGAGGTGAGACCAGCCATAACTAATCTGAGAAAATCGGTCTAGTCTGCCTCGTCGAAATGCCAACAAATTTTCAAGATCGTCTGATTCGACTTAGCACTTTTCTAGCGAACTATTTTAACCACTTTGAATGAATACATTAATTTTTTACTAATTAATAAACTTTATTAAGGTATTTCAATTCAAAATGATGTTTTCTAATATTTTTTTGACTCATTTCTCACGTATTCTAGAACAGAGCCTTTTTAATGGGCTTTATGGTTTGAATTTGTAAGCATCAAAAATATAACTAAAATAGAAATTTGAATCATATTCAAGAGATTTTAAATATGAATAACTCCTAATTCTTACTAAGGAGGTCTTTGCTGCTCGGTTTATGTTTTTTATAGAATTTTATTTGTACTTTTAAATCCCAAAATATATAATGGGTCTAGGTTTTTAACAAAGAAAAACAATATATATATTTAAAGTCCTACTACAGTCGTTGAACTTCTCACATTTGTAGGATGTAAATCGTAAAGTAAATATAAATTTTTTCCTACTTTGCACCTAAGAATGCCATAAATTTAAATATTTTCCAATTTTAGACTGTATAGGTAGGAGCAAATTGCATACGAATTTTATCCTACTACCTCTACCTTCTACGATTTATCTTCTATGAAATCTCTGATTGGAAATAGCGACAAAATTAAAATTTAAAGTAAATTTAGAGATTTTATTTTAAGAACGGTATGGTGGTAAGTAAGGCGTAAACTTATGGTATTATCGAGCAAACAAAATATTATTACATACCCCTACAATACTTATCAACAAACTAGGAGTAAGAGTTCAAATCGAGAGGTATTTTTGAGGAGCAATAGAACTAGAAGTAGAAGTGAAGTAGATTTAAATTTAATGAAAGTTCTGTAAAGTACTAAAAATACTAAGTATAAAAATTCAATTCTGCTGTATATCTACCAAAATAGTTGTGTTTTTATAACTAGAACATACTTATTCATGTTTTTTAACATCATAAATTACTTGAAGCATTCCAAGTTTTTATGTTGGTCAGTCAGTGTCTTTGAGGAAAATAGTTAAATTTGTTTTTATGTAATAAAGTTGAATATTTTAAAGGAGTTTCAGAAAGTATACTAAAGCAGTGAATACGGCAAGGAAATTTATAGAAGGAAATCAGTCGGAAATCACAATTTTGCTAAAGATCGTATTCGTCCATCAAGTACTGACGAGTTCAAGAATTGGGTTCGCGTTTCGACCCAGGGCATTTCATCCAGTCTACTCAGTCTAGCTATGGGCTGGTGTTCCTAGCACAGACGACGACAGTCCCTATATATGCTTCGTTTAAGTATAAGCAAAATCAAATTCTCCAATAATATTAGATCCATCTGATTTCCGTCTCATTGCAATTTGCTTTTTGGTAAGTCCAATATTTGAAAAATATTCGTCTGTTTTTAGTGCAAATAACAATTTCATATAAAATTTTAAGAAACTATCACAGACAACATATGGGTGTAGTATTTATTAAATTTCTTTAAAAATCTCACTGTTCATGACTTCAAACATTTTTACGAAAGTATTATGATGTTAGAAAAATTCCAAGATGTGTGCAAGCATAATTTACTTTTTAGAGGGTGAGTGCATGTCGAGAGAAAAAAAAAAACACAATTTATGAACAGAAACCCTCCTAAGGGTAATTTTTAGGTCCCTAAATATATTTTCCTCATTCGTCCTTGAGCATGTTTCGCAGTAGGGATCATTGTCCAGGGAGAAAAATAAAGAGGAGCACAAATCACCTCTTTATGAATTTAAGATGTTCTAAAAGGGCTCACAGGTTTCTGAATTCAGTTTTGTGGCCCTTAAGCCTTTCTGGAACGTCTTACAAAAAAAAAAAATCAGGGAATGCAAATTTAATGGTCGGCACACCTCATCGAGTTGAGAGTACTTGAAAAATGCATCACGCAATCAAATGCTTATCCATTGTGAGTGAGTCAACTGGAAATTTGCATAACTTATTCAGTAGCGTGTAATTAAATTAATTTTTTTTTTGTTTTGTTTTGTGTTTTGTTTTTGAGGAAAGGTTGCTAGCTAGCAGATGAAGTGGAACCGAGGAGGAGGTAAAGCTCTGTGGAGCACCCCAAGGTGGGATTGGGACGTCTCAGGGGATCTGCTCCAGTAAGAGAAAGGAAACGGTGACAACTTGCAAGAATTAGTTCGGTTCGCTTTGTCTTCAAATTTATTTATTTATTTTTTTTCTTGCTTCTTCTGTTCGTTACTTTTTGCTTGTCGCCTCCTGAGTTTTGATTCTGATGTAATATCGTTAGGGGACAGAATGTGTACTCGAGCGAGATACCCCCCCTTTGAGCTCGTGACATTGTGGACCAGTAACGGGGTGGTAGATTCTGAGACGTCTTTGGGATTTTTTTTGTGATGGAAGCTCGCAAGCTCCTTCCGTTTCTCAATATCCAGCTACATTCTTTCCTCCCTCAAACTCCTCTGATGATGGAGTGAGCGAGGAAAAAAGCTAACGATGACGGGATCATTTTTAGTGGGGCCCTTGCTTTTCAAGAATTCTTATAATTGGACCTGACTGGAAAAAGCACGAAAAATCTAATGCAGTTTGGTCGAGGGGAGATCAAGTCGTCGCCACATTTTGTCCTCTCCCTCAAAAAACGTACTAAAAGACGCCGCAACCGAAAGTAAAGGGCAAGAATCAACCAACCGCCCGGTCGCAGAAAGTATTCATTTCAGAATTAAATTCACTTCTTTTGCCCCGAAATGTTCCGGAGATAGTGGGTCTTTGTGCCGCTACCACTGGAACCGCTGGTATGGTCCTCGCCCAACCCCCCACTTTGGTGGCCACAGGATGTAATGTGAATGTGACTCAATTTAAATCATATGCTCCAACTGAGCTAGGTTTACATTTTTAAGTCACTTTACTGAGACCAGGAACAGGATCGCTGCTGGGGGAAAATTCAGCAAAATCATCCCCTTCTTTTGAGCGTTTCCTGTTTGATCTCCCTCATGTCTCCCAAATGTGAGTTATTTACTAATGCAAAAGTGGCAGTCTTTCCTGTCTAAGTAAAAATGGGAAAAAGAAGAGAAAAAAAATTCCCCCTGAAGAGTATGAAGTTTTTTTGCTAAATCAACCGTCACACTCGGAACGTTCCAGAAATATCCCAGATGATAATAGGACAATATCCAATTTATCAATTAATGTTCCACCAACTGATACCCGTGCTAATAGTGGGCGACAGGTCGGAGCCAGAAGTTTCCCCCCCTTATGACGGTGTCATCCTATGACTAACCGTCTGCAGTTGGCGAACATTTCCAATTTAATGGACACTTGGACAAGATGCAATGCGAAAATCTCTTACTTTACTGACGTCCATCAAAATTAAGCGCAGAAAACAAAAATCCACTAAGTGTGATTAGAATTTTGAATTACCATTAGGATACCAAGATTTCAAGATAATTTTACTAATGCATTTAAAACTTGTTGTGGCATTGCACATTTTCTATAAACACTAATGACATAGTGACTATCGCAATCATATAGAGCACAATTTTACCTATAATGCATTAATTGAATTTGATATTTTTACTTAGGAAAAAGTACTATAACTTTATTGATTTACATCCTGATTTATATAGGAAAACATTCTGTCTAAATTTATTAATAAAGTTTAGAAACTCTGCTCACTTTTTAAGATTGATTTCGTTGTAGGTAGGTAAGCACCTACCGCAACAATTTTGAAAAATTCGAATTGAATAAGTCAATATGGTTCGATTGGAATTTTCTATCGTAACAAAAAATATACCTCGTTTATATTGTTACTGAATTTGTCTTCATTGCAGGAGGTAAGGTTTCCTACTCACTACTTTTCAAATAAGGATCCATTTATTTTTTCTGTAGTACTATAAAGAAAATGTTTGCTATAAAACGCATTTAGTTGAAATATTAAGGTATTAATGTAGCTTTGTTAGTCTACTTAAATCCGTTCTACCAAAAATTATTTAGAGATACGTAGAATTGTTCAAAACTAACGAATAATTATAAAACATTAACGAGATTCATTAACTCTTATTTTATAGCGTATCGGATATATTGAAAATGGTACCTGCACTCTAGATATTTTAAATTCGTTTCGCTATATTTTTATGTATATTGAAGAAAAGTAAAGAAAATTAAGTTAGTACTGGGGTTTTAAATATGTGAGACTTCTTAAATATAACTGAATATTAAGAAAGGACAGGAATATACGAGTTTCCTGTAAATTTTGTTTTAATTTCAAAAACTATATTAAATTAATGTAACATTTCAATTTCGTAGCTCAAACCTAAAATTCACGATATAAAAGAGAGAGATTAAGCCACTTAACTTCATATAAAATGTAATGAAAAGAACACAGGTGTGCCTGTCTATACAATTTTTGGCATCTGGCAAACACATTGTTTAATAAATTAATCATATCGTTCATTACTCTCTAATAAAACAAAAGGTATTACAAATTACTAAAGATATTATCAGTTGAATTATCATATCTTCTAACTAATAAGTTTTGTACAGGGTTTTAAACGGGGTCATTACTACTTACTACTTTTTATTGGTTATTTATCCAACATTCTCTTTATATTCATCTGTATGTACGTCGTTAAATTTCCATTGAAAAACAATTGCGTTATTCTTTTGGTTGATTTACGCTTTAACGCATTAGTGAACTTAAAATACGTATTACTTTTTAGGAACATACATAAATTTTGAAGACATTATTTATTCGTTTCGTAAATTGAGTATGCCCGCTGTTTGAGATTCGTACTTATCCTACCTACAACTTATTATGCAATTTAAACGAATCCAAAACAATTTCACGAGATACGAACGAGTAGTATGGTCTGGAAATATTTCAATTGCAGAATGGCCTGTTTATAATGTTAGATGTAAGCTTTTGGGTCTACAATTCTTGGAAATTAGAAAAATATCGAGACAGTCACGTTTGTAGGAGATGTCTTAACCGATGCTATTTACCTTTGGACTTGTTAAATTTATTTAATATTTATGTGTATAGTCTCTCTTTAAAATCTAGAAAAGATTTCTTACTTATCCTATAACATTGCTTGTTATGCAATGGATTTATAAAGCGAATTTACTTCTTGGGCTTTACCATTTAAAACAGAAAATTTATTCGGCAATGAAATAAGAAATTTGAGCTCACTTTTAACTATTTATTGTATTCTTTAATTTGCGTTATGTTACAATGCCTAATACCCCTTATAATAAATTAATGTTTGTAGCAGTTGGGCTATAGTCCTTTTTTTTGAGATAAAACATGAAAATTCACTCCATTCAGTGACATTTGTTAGACCGTTTTTAATTAAGAACACAAACACAAATTCCAAACTTTTTGGAACTTACCATTTAAAAGAAAGGAAACATAAAATGTTAGTGATCCATAATTTATTAGAAGAAGTCTATCTTAGAATGAGACTATATATCCGAAAATACCATAAAATTAAAGTTTCAAATAAAAATATATTGGTAGTATGGTGGTGGTTTCATGTTTGGTTATTTCATCTCAACTTCTTTATTTTCTACACTAATTTTAATTGTATTTTATAATACCGAAAAATAAGCAAAATTCAATGGATATTAAAAACATATACCTGTGGATTTGGTTTTAATCAGAAAACTAGATAAATATTACACTAGAATTTTAATTTTCTGGTAAATATGTTTGTTGCGTACATTTTAAAAAAATCATAGTTAAGTAACTAAAGACATACACTGATTAGCTAAAATAATTATCCTTTAAAGTTGAAATTAGTGTTCTCTATAAAACTGATATGCAGCTTTAATAAACAAAAAAGAGGAAATTTATTAGCATAGACAGAATATAAATGAAATTTAGAATTACGTGTATTCTCCATTTCGGAAAGATCTTTTCATACGAACAATCCATTAAACATAGATTTCAACATAAATTTGACTTTAATTTCCAAATACGCTGAAAATTCTAAATTTCGTTTATAGTGTGCCAATAGTGAAATTTATTACGATACATGTTTTCGATAAATTCAAGTTTAGCAGGATAAGTATCAGTGAAAGTTTTGCATTTTGCAAACATATTGTGAGAGTTTTAAACTTTCCCAGGACTTTCCAAGAACCGGAAACATACAATAAGCACTGAACAAGTATTTACCCATCCGTATCTTTTTAGTATGGGTATGTCATTGGACGGAAGTAGTTTTATTGGGCAAAAGTCGATCTTTTCTGGTTTAAAAGTTTGTGTCCTTCTTTAGAAGATTACAAGTTGAATTTTATGCTTACATCAGAAGCAATTGTCGAAGGGGTCTGAGGCAAAATATATACTGCTGGGCTTGATTAGACTATTAAACTTATTCTTTAATTTATAAAGAAAATAGGAGGTATAGTAAATCACATATATGTTCAGTAGTGGGACAAAGATGAAGGTCACCTTGAAAATGAATCAATCGAATGATTTACGATATCTGCTGCATTTCTCTCAATAACGCAAAAATATACTGAATGTAGGAGATATGGAAATCAAATCAATCACTCTAATCACGCACTAATCTCTTCGAGTACCTAAACGAAAATTAACTGAAATTTTCCATCAGGGAGATATCACAATAAAATAAATTAAATATGTTAAGTATATCATCGCATTTACCCGCATGTAACACCACAATTTTCATTTTACATTCGCAGAGTGTAAATATGTTCGGTATAAAGCTTTAAAATCTTCTTAACTAACCTTTTAAGATGTCGGAAGGAAGAACTTTTAATTTGCTTCCGAGGAAAATTTCGAATTTTTTTCCCCCAATGAGTTTGTGTAAATGAAGTTTTTGTATAATTTACCTTTGACCGTTTTGAGGAAAGCTTATTAGTATAATAAAATAGGTCGAATACGAAATGGATGGTATGGGGGATATACAATAATTAGGCAGTGTTATAAGTTCGTCCTTTGGCGCTATTTTTGTACAGTGGTTCTGCAATATTGTCATAGTGTTTATGATTGTTTGTAAACCTTTTAAGGTTGGTAAAATTATTTATTTTATGTCCCCATTGATAGAAAATGTGTTCTAAAAAATTTCATCTACTCAAATTTCCTACAATGTCTTTTCATTAGCGATGTTTCTATTCTGTTCGGTTGAAGACTTTTTTCTTATTAAGTACATTAAATCTTAGTTAGCCAAACATCTATTTATGTTCGTTTAAAACCTCGGTAAAGAGCGAATAAAAATCGATAACCGTATGAAATTTATTAATATACTACCGAAATGAATATCAAATATTTTTTTCTAATTTCAATAAATTACATTTAGCTGACTTGACCTTGGAGAAAAATGAACTCATGACCCTCCTGCAATTTCTGAATATAATCCTCAAAAATCGTTCGAGTGTTAATTTAAGACAAAAAAAAACAATTTTCAAAGCAATTACGTAGATTGCTGCAGCACGAGAGCTATAAATTTTGATTTTAAACCAAACAGGAGCTCGACAATTCAATCAAAAACTACACGTGCCGTTAATAACGAAAAAATTTAAAAAAAAAATAAAAAAATAATTTGTAATAAAACGATATTAGTAACACCTTACGAATGGTTGCGAATCCGTAAAAAGATACAAACCATGCTTTTCGGCACTAGTTCATGGCATTTTTAAACAAAAACAAAAAAAAAATTTAATTCTTTCTCTTTTTGCGTCTCAAAGAAATTCTTTCAAACATCAGCTACCGCTTGAATATATTTTTCTCAGTTGAAATTTTTGTCACGTAAATGATTTTCGACGCCAAGAAATATTAATGCGCCCCGGGAAGGCGGAAGAGGGAAGAGGGAAAAAGTACTTTACAGAATATTGTGGGTGCTGCATAATTGTTCAACTGAAAATTTTTACAAGACTCTTCTTTTCGTAAATTGAGTAAGAAAAATTTA
Organism: Philonicus albiceps; assembly: GCA_963969385.1. Lineage (NCBI taxonomy): Eukaryota > Metazoa > Arthropoda > Insecta > Diptera > Asilidae > Philonicus > Philonicus albiceps. The sequence continues at coordinate 31,431,397 of OZ017775.1, forward strand.
GGGATGAGGGAAAACTACTTGTAAAATTGAATTTAGATTGATATAAAAAAAAATATGCTACAAGTTAACGCAACACCTCACACAGCTTGCTCAGGGTGAAAGATAAATTTGATAATTGTACAATTAGCCCAATAAAAATGCAAATTGTGTTCGTTTCGATTTCGTAACCTTGATCTGAAATAATACTAAACAGTTCAGCGAATATAAAAATTCGCGATCAGAACAAAAAATTGAAACGATCTGAACAGTGGAAGAGTAAAAGAAAAAAATAAAAATAAAAGAAAAAGGCGGCGAAATAAGAAAAAAAATGTGATTAAACATTTGATACTTGGGCGATACACAAATGAACATGATAGTGCAAGTCAAGACAAACCGGTTCGAACCATATATGTGGAGTTGTGAAGTTTGTATTTTGGTATATATGGTCAGGCCGGGCCTGGGGCTCCAGTGTGTTGTTTATGCAGAACCAGAGATCGTCGGGAAGGCCCCACGAAGACTCTGCGACTCTAAGTCTCTGAGATTGTCCGATGATCTTTATGTTTTTGGGGCCCGGGGTGAGCCGATTGTTCTCTCGTACGATCTCACGTTCTCGTACGCTACAACTGGGGGTAAATTCAGAACCAGACCGTATCTTTTTTACTGTAGAGCTTTTTGACTTTATCGCACTATCAGACTTGATGTCGCCCGGTCTTGTGGAGCCCCGGCCACCGGCATATTCGCGTACTCTTTTTAATTTGTTTATTTTTTTTTTCTTTTTTGTAACATATACAGCCGATCGAGTGGAGTGTGCCCCATTGTGGGGCCCCATGCACACTCTTACAGCTGTACTGTGGCAGAGCTCAGCCCCCGAACCGAGTTTTCTTCCTCTCACGAAACGACAATTCTGGGTAGTGCAAATCTGCACGTCGTCGCGGAAGTGCTACACACGATTCTTTGCCGCCGTCGTCGCCGCCGGATGATCTTGCGCTGTTTCTTCCCTTCTCGATCGTTTAGTAGTTCGCGACTTTGTGGATATATAAAAATATATATACATATATATATATATATAAGTTTTTTTTTTGGTCGTTTTGTTGCGCTAACTAAGTGCACTATTTCTTTAGCGTATCACTCCCGAGCCTTGGCCATATTTAGACAGGTTTTTCACGCTCTCGATGTATTTATTCAGCGAGTCAGGTACGTTTTACAACAAAAGCGATAGATTGGTTAGATACCTTGTGAAAAATTACGTAAAGTAAAAGTTATTAGGACCACAAGAACCCATAGTTGCGCCCCATCAGGTGACTGTGTGTATGTTTCAGGTTGCTTTATTTAGTTCCGTTCACTTTATGTTTTCGTTTTATTTTATAAATTACATTCGTTGTATTGTTTTTTTTTGTGAAATTCAAACTCATTCGCCGTGCAGTACGGCTTTTGTGTTATAGCCTTTTGCATTTGCGCAAAATCAGTGATATACTCTGGTAACACTTTGTGCTTCAATTAGACATATGTATATATATATTTTTTTTTCGTAACTTTATATCGTTCCGTATAACTTTAGTCGTTTTGTGCTTTTCTCACTTTAGAACTCAATCCAAAATCATCACTTTAACTGATCGAAATGAATGAAAAATTTCATCTTTGTGGCAAAAGCTATTGCAAGTAAATCATGAAAATTTAATGCAATTCAAAGCGAAAACGAAAGCCCTCACTCTATCCCTCCATCCCATACCATCCCATCCATCCATCCCATCCATTAATCCATCGTTCTTTAATCTTCGCTAGTAAGGGCTCTATGAGGGGGGGACTGAATTGAGAAGGAAAAGTAGACGATTTTATTTCTCGACCGATTCACGTCTAATCCCGTCCTGATAATGTTTTGTATTTTCATTCGCGCAACAGCAGGAAGTGTACATAAGCGCAATCTCTGGCCGTATATACATAAGATAATGGGAATTGTGCAAATGCAAATTGATAATTAACACTGTTGGATAACTTGTTATGCATCAATTAGAGCAGAAATTAATACAAAAACTTACCGAACGTCCAAAGATGGGCGCACTGGGAAGTTATCCTGTTTATAGTGAAATTAATTCTATCGAAAATAAAGAAACTTAGTAAATTTTCAATTACTTTTCTTTATAAAATTTTTACCCCTAATAATTCTAGATTTATGGTAAATAAAAAGAAATACTATGGAACTTTTCTACTAGTTACAAGTAAATTTTAACGTAATCATAAACCTTAAATTTATTCGCCAAGTTTATTCAAAGTGTTAAGGGTAAAAATGGGAGAAATGTAACTATGAAAAAGTGGAATAAGGTACCATACTTCTTTTGCTATCTTACATATTTACAATGTGCGTACAGCATTTAAAAAATATGTAAAACGTTACCACTGACCTTCTCTGTCTAGCGATACTTTCCACTAGGTGCAGATAATGCAACTAACTAACATAGTGAATATTGCGTTTAGATACCGGGCTAGTTATGCGCTCCTTTTCCTACTTTTGTTTTATTAACTTTATCTTCTCTAGTGGAAAATAGCTCTTTTTGTCGTCTTATTGAAGCAAAATCTTTTGAGATTAACACTAGAACTACCCGCATTACAAGTCTGTAATTTTAACAACTTTCTGTACCTTTAATTTATTAGAAAAAGGTTTTTGAATGTGTCGTAATTTTCAATTCTATTAAACTTTAGCATAAATCAGAGGAGAATTACAAAAATATACAATTAAATGAAGGAAGGAATTGAGTAGCAGTCAAATTGAAAAGGTTTCTAAAACAATGTTTTATTATTTCTAATATTGTTGCTTTATTCCCAAAGGCGATTTTGAAAAACCCGGCCGGGATGATGTGGCAACAGTAGTGAATCAATAAAAATTTTCATTAATTACACAATGATGAGAAAAGTTGGTTCAATTGGTGCATTCAATACCGTGATAAAGACCAACTCTATCCTCAAATTATACCCCCAACGCAGCTTATTCTGAATTTTTACGTACTTCCAATTTTGCAAGTATTTAAATTGATTAGTTGAGCTTTTATTTTCCTATTAACGAGGTCAGTTAATAAAAGTTCTCTCTTATAAATACATTTAAACAAAATTTTTATATGAAATTCTCTCACGAAAGCTTTCTTTAAACACGTTGACACTCATGATTTTAATTCAGCAATAAGCTAAAGTGTTGCTGAAGTGTTAAAATGTCGGGATGGGTAATGTAAAATGCAATCCAGGGTTTTATGGTATGACTATAAGAAAACTCCATTTATTTTACGTATACCATACAGTAAGGGTCTGATTATATTTTATTTATTAAAGTATAATATAATTTTTATTTAGAACTTTAGATTTACGAGCATATCTTGTATGATTGATAGGGATTTTGAAAAGTATGTAAGCTTGAAACGTTGAATATACACAAAAGACATATTCTTGTATTATTGCATCAATTAAAAATAGCATTCTATACTAAAAATTAATATATATGACTGCTGTAAATTTCAGCAGCACGTCAATTTGATGGGTTCCATAAATCTATAGTGTTTTAAATTCCGTATTTAGAAATTTCTAAATTGGACACTAAATTTGAAATTAACAAACTTATAAAACAATATGTTTATTAATTTTTACGATATATCCATGAAATTTAATGTTGAGAGAACGTGCAATTTTGAATTTTCACATTCGGAGATCGAATCTAAATTCAGCATTTTTAAGAACCCCCATAAAGAAATCTGTTCACGCGTATTAAAGTGTTGCGCGAACAGATGTATATATAAAAAAAAGAAGACTATTCGTGCGAGTAGAATTGATAACCTATTCTTTTTTTGTAAATCTGTTAAAAATAGAAAAGAGCAAAATCAAACAGAACACTGATTTATTATTTAAATATTTACGTAATGAATAAATATCGCTTGGATCGTTGAACGAAAATACAAATTATTTTAATTAAATTCAATTAGGATAATTTATTTATCCAATATTTCTTCTAAATAATAAAAAGTATTAAACATTCAACTAATACTGTATATACAAGGAAAATTATTAATTAGAATAATAAGAGACTTTATTAACTCTGAAAATTAAAGTTATGTTAAATCGAAAAATAATTTTACTTAAATAATTTCAGTTTTATATTTATTTTAAGAAAAGTTTATTTCCGGTTAAATAAAGTTTTTCAATTATAAATTACAGCTTAATTTATTAAAGTTAAGTTAATGAATTGATTGGAAATAAATTTGAGGATATAAAAAGTCCAATATACAATTATAAAATTTTTTGGTATAGTAGTGTAGTGGTATTTATCATTTAATACTGAAAATCGTTCGGATGATATTCCTAAAGTATGTAGAAAATTAAATCTCCTAATGGATTTATGAGCTTTTCTTTAACAGTGGATTTTAGCAATATAATTTTGAAATATGAATAAAACTCTGTCGTAAACATTTCAAATCGCTTTCTTGACCACTTTATTGTTTCGAATTGTTTTTTTTTTTGTTTTATTATAAAATGAACTTTTCACAACTGTATACGTTCGGAATTAAATTATCGCTTTTATCGTACCATGATGACTTTACAGCATAAAATTTAATTCATAAGTTTTTCCGTTCATACAAAATTGAATTTGTTGCGGATATTAAAAAAATTCCGACATAAGAGAATTTGAAAAATGCTATTAACGTTAAAATTTCATTGAATACGACATTAATTTACCTACATAGAGAACTTAGTACAATGTGGTGCCTTTGTTATTTGAATTTAAGTACAAGAAACAAAAAATAAGAGCTAATATTACTTAGAATTATCATTTAATTTTGCTAGAATATTTCGGGCTTTTCGTCGCAATTTTATTATGTCTTCTTTGGACTGACCCTATAGGTCACCTCATAAATCGCAAATTAGTCACTTATATGATTAAAAAATTCATAGAAAAACTTTTAATTTGCCTCGAATGAAGTCATTTAATTGATAACTTTCAGTAAAATTGTGTTATAGAAAAAGAAGCATAAGTCCTACAATGATATTAAAAAAAACCAAAAAAGCAAACGTACTGAATATTTTCTAATCTGATTTAAGGTAGGTTATCAGTTCTAATGAACTACATATTGGGAACAAGTAAACATCTGAGGGTTTTATTTAAAATATATTCACTGATAATTGGTAATTAATATAATTACCGTGCACCATAAGAAGCTTTCAATAAAACGGAAATTTTTTCATAGGTCAGCACTTTCAAACACTTTCAGAACTATGTCAAGATTAAATAGTTTTATGGACGTCTAAAATCTCTTTTGATAAGAAATAGGAAAAAAGCTGATCAGACTATAAATTAAGTGGTTGTTTTAAAGATAGTAAACTACTACTACTAATACGAATTTTAGCCTTGAATATGAAGCATGTTATTTAAAAAATTTGAATGGAACATTTTACAAAAACATATCACGGTTAAATCGCTGATAAATTACATTTTATTCTAATGTAATGATAAAATATCTACAAAATTCAATTGCATTATATAAATATGTTATAAATATGTGTTTTCATATTTTAGTATAGGAAATTATACCTGAAAGCATACCCAGGGTTATTTAGAGTTATTTAATAAAACCACCAAAGCTTTAATTATTTCCTTATAATTTTTACTGGGCATTTTGGAAACCTGATAAATTATGATACTCACTAAAAGTACCTACCCACTAAAAATACGTATTATACCTAGTTTTTTAGAGGTCCAGTGAACTAATCTTGCTCAAAATTCTTGGACAATACCTTAAAAAGAACGTGAAATTAATTAACTTCGTACTTATCGTTATTAAAATTCGTTATCTGTTCGGCATATAGTTAGTCATAAACTTTTTTAATTATAAGTAGATCTAATCCTAAAATCACAAAACCGTCTACTTTATAAATTCCATAAAAGTCATTAGATGCATTGTATAAATAAGGTTTACTCCTAGATAACTAAACTTAACTCAGTGTTACTCTATAACTAATCATTCGACTCATAGACTATAAATAAAAACATGTATTTTTTTATATTACCTTTCGTTAATTCAAGCAAATTAGTCTTTAGAATTAAAATTATAAAATTGAATTAAAAAATAGAAAAGTGCTCTAGGCGGATATTCAAATTGTGCGGAATTTGTAGAACTTGTAGGGTCCGGTAGACTGTCATCATAATGTTTAGTTATAGAGTTAAATAAATTTTTGTTTTACACAAGTGTAGTAGTAGTGTACCTGTAAACTTATTTTTTGAAATCAAAAGTGTCTAACTTAAATTTTTAACTAAAATTAATGTCTCCGTATGCAACTATCGATTAAAATACATTTTTTTGGCATGGTATAAGGTTAAATTAAATTTAAAAAAAAACAAGCAAGCATTTAAAACATCTTCTGACTTGTCTCGCCATGCATTATATCAGTTAATATTTCACGATTGAGACACAAACTGAAGTAGCTCGTGCATCAAAAATAATTGCTTTCAGTCGGAGGAGAGCATGCAACTAGCTGATAATTTTTCATATAAGAAAACCTAAATTTAATGGTATCAGAAAAAGTGTTTGACTCGGTTTGATTAATTAATTGCCCCCATATATGCGGCGTAACTGCCTCATTAGTCAGTTTTAATGGTTTTGACGCAATAAAATTTATAATTCTTTAAAATTTTCTAAATTGCTAATAGGATCGATTTTCTTAAATATTTTCAGGCATGAGCTCTCGGCACGATACGACGTCCCCCACAGATACAGCCTGCTCGTCAGAGTCACCTGCGATGCTAGGACAAGCCCACCTTATGTACGATCAGCACAGTTCCGAAGAGGAATTAGAAGTTATAAATGGACCATCATCGGTTGCGGCTGCTGAGGCGGCTGCCTCAATTTTAGTGGTTCGAACCACAACTGCATCAGCTGCATCGGAATCATCTTCAGTTGAGCCCGAAGAGACATTCGAGGAATCACCAAAAAGAGCCAGCTCAACGTTGCTAGAAACTAGAAAACGTTCACTGGCCCACAGTTCGGATGATGAGGTATGTATTACAACTTAATAAATATAAAAATTAGTTAGACTATGTAATCTTTAAGTCGTAGCTTTTTTTTTTAGCACCATTCAGATTCATTTTTCCACTCTACTTAATTTTCTTTTGTAAAAGTGACGATATTGAAAGATGCAATCGCTGGAAAAAATTATTCTGTCGGTGTTACAGAAAAACTTTTGTAATAAAATACTTGCAACAAAAGTGTATCAGACAAATTTTAATTTATTGAACGAAAAGAGGCGTTGAAAATTTAAATTATACCAATCTTAAGATTTGTTAAAAGCTTGTTAATATAGGGAGCCCTTTTTAGTTTTCTTAAAAACTGATTTGCCTATTTTACGTTTTCTATAATGTGGGAAAAATAAAATTACTTTTTTCAACAGCAATATTTTTAATAAAGACAATTTTGACTGACCTAAGTATTTTTGTTTAAGGTCTATAAATTAGATCCTTTTCCATTTGGATCATCTATCCATACGTATGTGCCATATTTCAAAATTTCAACATTCATAATGCAGTTAGAGTCGACAACGATTAATCAAACAGCTACAATAATCGATTAATTTGGCTTGATTAATCGTATAAATAATCAATGATATTTTCTATTGCGATTAATGGGCGATTAATCGATTTATTTTGAGAAATTTAATATGAATGGTTTGTATCGTTGTAAAGAGGTATATGCGGGCCACACACAAGCAAAATGCATTACCTTTTTTTCTGGTTTAAGTGGGCATGAAATCGTAACATCGCGGGAACAGTGCGAATATTTCGCTCACATCATCATCATATGCTATATTAATCGATTATTTGTTTGCAATTTAATTGAAAGGCAGATATTGCGTCCCGAAACAGAAACAATTAACCAATTAATCGATTATTCTCAAATTATCACTATCTCGAAATGCAGATATTGTGGAAAAAATGTATTTAGTTTCTTAGTCGTCTTAGTCTCAGTTAATGTCTCATTGGATTGCATAAAATTGGATTCTTCTTATTTCATTAAAAAATATTGTTTATTTATGATCAATTGCAGTAGTTTTAAATAATATCTAGGTTTATATGTTAAATGGAAGGAAAGACTGAGAATGCGTCGAGATCTAGCCGAGTTAATGAACACAAGACCGATAACGAATACACGCCGATATCTAAAAAATAACGAACCGAAACGAGGCCGACATCAAGTTGTAATACGGACTGAAAGCACGCTGATTTAATTCCCAAATACGTATGAATGTTAAATTTTTCTAAGCCCCTAAACTGAAATAATTCTAAGTCTAAAAAACTGAAAAATGTATCAACGTTTTAAGGTAGTCCTAGTCGATTCAGAAAATATCGATCAGATTCGATAAAGAAACATTGAAAAATATTTTTAAATTTAAAAAATAATGTCTAATGCCCCAAAAGTTTGTAATAGTAACAAAGAGCGTAGGTATCTTTAAGGATAGCATAAAATAAAATTTGTACTGAAAGGCGGTGAGATGTTTTTGTACTATTGAATTTACCATTTCAAAGTAAACGTTTTAAATTTCTTCTAAAAAACTAGAAGAAACATTGCATACAGGCGTTACAACTTTGGATTACATTTAACCATTTTTATAGGAGATACAGAGATATTCGATAGCAACGTTATATTTTTTATTGGTGAAGAAATGAGTTTAAACTAAACAAAATTAAGGTAATAATTTTTTCTTTGAGAACATCTTTCAACTCTTACTGCTATCGCGAAAATGAAGGTCAACGTTTAAAATGTTGCTTTGTGTAAATGCAGTAATAGCTTACGTGCATATAACGAAAAAAAAATAAAAACTTGAAAGTTTTCTCAACTGAACTTTTGTGCAGCAATAAATTCTAAAACGTTGTAAAATTCTACTGAATGAAAAATTAAAGTATCAGTTAAAACTTTTTATTGGAATGACGCACGCCGGCCGGTTTAATTTTTGATAAACTGCTTGAACTAAGTTGGGATTAGAATTTTAAATTCATAATTGCAATTTCGAATTTTAATTCCTGAATATAACTTTGTGTTTGATCATCGTCGCTTTATAATTTATTGCATTAAATTAATAAACTTTCCACTGTATGCACGCTATTTTAAGAAATGAGCGTGGGAAATGTTTTATTTAATATATTTTTTGATAATTTTAGTTAAATTGCCATTAGTGGGTCATACGTGGTTAACCTTAAAAACTTGAAAAGATTTACATCTTTTTTAAATATCTGAATTAATTAAACGAAAGCGTTTCCTGAAAAAAAAGTTTTAAATGTTGCATTCTTCATTCACTAGTTGCATTTCCTTACCTCAGTTGTATCTAATTAACTTATTTAATTAATTCACCTAATTAGTTATGTTCATGACACAGAACCATTTCGAGTATTATTTTTAATGAAAAGGAAAACTAAAATGTTTTTAGGTCAGAAATCTTCTTGAACCAGTACCGGCACCAGTGAATTTTCGTACATCACCACCGTTGGAAGCATTAAAACCAAACCGAAGCCATATGTTTCGTGCCACAACACCATTAATATTAACAGAAACCAGTCGTGGCATAGAAAGTATTCGAATTTCATGTGATAATAGTAGCAACAGCAACAGTAACAGCTGCACAAGCAACAACAGCAGCACCAGCAGCAGCAGCAACAACAGCAACAGCACCTCATCATCAATTTTAGGTAATAGTCAACATGTACATCATCATCATCACCACCACCACCACCACCACAGTAATTGTACGAGTAGTCCATGTCCATCATCCGCCCTGGCAATGGATGTTCGTTCGGTTAGTCCTCCGGCGAAATTATTTCATTGTGCAATGTCCCCACGCCGCCGCCCACCACGTACACATCATGCGCCACAAAGATTACAGAGGCCACATAGGCCTTGTTTAGATTTTGATAAAATGCAACAGGTAAGTCGGTGCTGTGTCCTCCTAGATAAGGTACCAATTAAGTAAAGAGGCTTAATAAGCCCTTTCCAGCCGACCGAGTCCAATTTGTTGTAGTCAAAGCTCCGACTCTTTTAATTCACCCAGGTCAATTTTTAATAGCTGAATTTTGAAAAAAATAAAAAAACAAAAACATCCAATGTATGCTCGCGAGCTGGAAAGGGTCAATGCACTCGTAAAGAGTTAAGAAACATAAGCTGATCTAATTTGATTTTGATTTTATTTGAGACAACCAAAAGGAAAAAAAGAAGAACTGAACAAGGAATTCGGTAATAAAAAATTTATAGAATTCTCTGTTACAGAACATAAAATAACAAATCGTAAATAACATGCACAGAATAACGAGTCATTCGTAAATGATAAATTAAATGGCATTTTTGTTCTCTTTCTGGATTTACAAAAATTTGTTTAAGCCACAAATTTGAATTTCTTATTTCATTCATTTGGTTTTCTTACTATTCAAGATTATCTTTTAGGGATTACTTTAGGAAATTATTATTTTCGCGAATATATTTGATGAATGCAGTTCATTTCAAATTAATGTTGAATCATAACATTTTTCCTGAAAAATATGAATCTATTTCTATACTAAACAGGAAACATTTTGACCGTTTTATTATAAAAGTGGTGTAAGTCTAAAATTTCATAAAGTACATTTTTATATATCTTCATTTAAATGCCATTTTCAAAATAAATAAGTCATTTATTAAACTACTGAACCGATTTCAAAAATCTTTTCACTATCCGATAGGAGATAGTTTCCTTTCATAAGTAGAGTATCAATTCGTACCATTGGTTTTTGGTTGTAGCGAATTAAAATCTTGTTTTAAGAACCTTTTCAAAATACTGAATTTAGTTATGAAATGCCTAAATTTGTTTCACAACCAATTGCATTTGCTATTTGAAATTTATAGGAATTATTTCTCCGAACTATCGACTTATGGGGAACTATTAACGAACCTTTTTTTAGAATAACACCTATGCTAACCCTGAACCATTTTACTTTCCAATGAGTTGTTAAAACTACATCGTAACCTACTTTGGCAATTAAATATGAGCCCCTAATTATATTGATAATACCCGTAATGGGTCATGCGATGTGTGAAGACGAATATATGCCGTGAAATGCTCCTGCGCACGCACACATTTCAGGTCGAAATCTTCTGAATCTTTAAAAGATTTCCTTTGACTCTTACGGAAAAGACGTAATACATGGAGTAGAAACTCCGTACATCTTCGAAACTGGTGCTTATATCCAAAAATGAACCTTTTTGAGTAGTCATTTGTGAGTTTAAATTATTGTCAACGGCATTTTTGGAGTAGTTTTCAATTTTAACGATATAAGCACATGAAGTAATTACTAAGAAAATTATTATATAATCCGTTTTGCTTCTAAAGTCTTTTAAAAGAAATAACAAACTGTAATTACCCCACTTTGAGATATGTCTGAATTTTACACGGCATATTTCGACAGTAATTTTATTATTAAATGATGAAAATTTTTCTTTTAGTATCTCATATTGCGAATTATTCTTATTTTAGCCTAATTTATCAGTGCAAACGACACAGCGATCAGAAAAAAACTAGGGGGCGTAATATGGCGAATTAGTTCAGATTTATTTGTAGTTATCTCTTTTTGCTATAACTAGAATTTAGATGAATTTATTTATAAGACATTTAGAAGAATTTAATTAACTAAGTGTCCGGGATACGTTTAAAAATGAATGCAATTTTTAAATTTGCCCCCTTTTAAAGGTTTCGCGTAATACTTAAGAAATAAACAGAGCTATCTGAAATTTCCTAAAGTAAGAACTATCAAAAAGTGCACCATTTAAAACAGAAAATTGAGTAGTGCATTTCTTCTATAGGTCAGTGGTGTTGAAACAGCTCAAATCTTTCTCTAGGATTGCTCGGGTCAATTGCCCTATTTTGTATTTTCTTATAATAAATCTTTAAGGGTATATTGCGTTCTTGTATTCCGTTCGAATATGCAATAAAATTACTTACGTAATGGCATTAATTGTAATTTTCCTTGTTTTTATATTTTTAATCAAAATTCAAAGTTAAATAACAGAGTTAACCTGACCCTTTGGCCTATAATCCCTGCTATGCTATCTCCTATTATAAATACTCTCCTATATCTCCACTATAAATTTTTAGTAAAGCTATTGATAGATAGATACCGTTGACTATAATCATTTATGATGAGCACACCACTTATGTTATTCAATAATTTCTGGTAAAATAATAAGATCAATTTTTACTATTATAAAACGATTACTCAAATTCTGATAATACTAAATAAAAAATATATTGCCTTAATTATATGTGATCATTATCACAATGACGAGAGAAAACTAGGTATTAAGTAATTGCTGAACTGATATAAGTGCATAGGTTAGACTCTTTAGCGCCTTTTACTTTTTTTGTGAACTTCTCATTCATCTAAAACGTTTCTTGGAAATGGGAAAAAAATATAAAATCGTTAAACAAAAAAATTTAGATTTAGGGTACTAATTATTGCCCTACATTTATATGTATTTTTGACTACTTATCAAATATCCCTGACTACCCTTAGATTTTATATGCTAAATCTGTAGCATTCGTGTTGTGTTATCTCCATCCATTCTTTACTTAAAGTGCACTTTAAAAAATTCTATTGATGAAATTCCAAAGTTCTTTATCGTTTTCTTCAATAAAGGCCAAAAGTCCTCTATGAGATTAAGGACGGGTAATTCTGAAAGGGCAGTTCAAAAGCTAAACGCCATTATCAGATATCCACCTCGAAAGTTAACCAAAAATTTATGGTATGGCGCCTTTTCTTGTTTGTTGCCATTTATGTCAGCGTCACCAAAAAATTCTGGCATAAAGACTAGCGTAAATTAGTTGCCAGGACAGAAGATACGGTGATCGCTATTCATTTCACCCTCGCAAAACAGTTTCATCCCCTTCAAAATCATTCCTTTACTGCCTCTTTGTTTGATCGACCATAAAAAGAAAAAAAATAAGTCTACTCGTAGATATTCATGCCCAACCTTTTTCACATAAATTCAATACTAGGAATTCGAAAAATATGCTATAAAGGACGAATTCTGTTGGTTAAGTTATTTCGTTGAAAGGCAGACAATAGCTTTAATGTTTATTTATGTAAAAAATACACCAATTTACACTACTTTCCTACTTAAGTAGGTTTGCTTTTAGATTTTCTTCTATCTTAAGTGGTTGAGTGTTTGATTAGTAGTTATATTTTTATAGGTCATCCTATAGAAAATCGGTTCATCCTATAGAAAATCGGTAAAAGTAGTCAAATCATATGCATACTATTAAAAAAATATTTCCTATTCACCGATAAAGCCTAGTTCATTAATTTCCTGATATCAATTGAATGATAAAACATTGTAAGAAATTTGTCTGGTATTTTACATGTCCTATATTTTGCGTTAAGGGAAAGGGGACAGTATAAAATTTGGGATAAATAATTTAAAAATATACGAGTAAGTATAGGCGCCAAATTCGGATAATTATAAAAGTTATAGAGATTTTAGTCAACAGGTAAAATAGCTCTACTTCAATATCTGATGATTCTTTCTCAAAACGACAGGAATTATATCTTTGTCTACAATTTATGAGTTCTTAAATTCATTTTTGGGAGCTCATCTCGAGCTTCAGCTTTAATATCGACTTAAGTTCAGTATAAATGCAGCACTTTTTTTATTTTTTTTTTCTTAGCAAGTGTTTTAATTTCTTTAGACGTAAAATTTTCGTTCAGGCAAATAATGAAGGACACTGTAAAGGCATAAAAATGAATAAATTTCAATAAAGTTCAAATATGAAGTCAAGCAGTTAAAATTGTATGGGTTATGCTGCAAGCCTATTTGGAAAACATTAGACATAAATTTTAATTTATGTTTTACGATTCCAATTATATTTCTGAGATACAAAAGCATCAATCAAGCAAATAAAAAAATTTTAAAGTGGCCTTAGAATTGAAGCACTATAGAAATCAAATTAATTTAAACTAACTTAATACAAGCTTAAGTTCGTACTGTGACACCAGCCCTTAGTGATTCAAAATATTTTAATTGTTAAGGGTGTAAAAGCGGAAAAATAAAGCCTATTTTATTAGGTCGAGAGGAGGCGAGGGGAGGCTGAAAAGTAAGTTTTGAGTCTAGGGTATTAAAATTGTTAATAGAAATGTATAAAAAATGTATTTTTCTATATAATCTCCCTCTATTTTAATTTACTTCTTACATTTGTCATAAAAGGCTTTTAACCCAGTAAAATAATATTCACCGTCTTTGCCTTCGAACTCCTCGTCTACTGCCGTCTTCATTTCTTTCTCGCTTGAAAATCTTTGCCTTCGGGGGTTTTTGTATTTTGTTTTTCAAATTGGAAAACAGGAAATTATCGGTGGGGGGGGGGCGGGGGGGGGGGGGGGCTAGATCTGGACTGTATAGTGAGTGGTTGATTTTTTCAAATCTGATCTCGCTCAGGGTACGCCTTTACAACTCGCGCAGCATACACAGGCGCAGTGTCCTGCAAAAACAGAACTACTTTCGTACAATGTCATGGTTCAATTAATAAAGTTTAATGATGCTAATGACATTGAAATTCGGTATTTAATACTACTGAGGTTATTCGCAATTAGTGACGTGCAGCGCGGGACATTAGTGGCACTTAAACTCAAAACTTTTCAGCCGCCCATCGTATAAGTAAAATAAATTAAAATATCAAATAAATAAAGTCTGTAGTTTTAACGATTTGCTTATTGTTTCTTAACTACGAACTTATGTAAGGTTTCTAATTGATTCTCAAGTATATTTAAAAATTTTTTAAAAGTTGGTAATCAAAATAATAAAAGTTGATAACAAATTGGAAGATGAAAATAATTTAAATTATTGAAACTCTTTTGGAAACATTTTATTTATGATTTTAAATAAAATAATCAATTTGTACTAATATTATTTTTTTTTTTGTATTGTCGTAAATAACAGTTAAAAGCCAGATCAGTTACCTCATGGAGACACAACAACGAGCACACTGGTGAGCTTTCAGTGTTTTGTTGGTGATGAACAGCAAGCCCGTTTAGCCAAGGGCACATGTTATGGCGGCGATATGCAAAATTAGCATCGACAGCATCACCAAAATTTGCAGCAAGATTTCCCAAAACCACAAAAGATCAGCCACAACAACAACAACAACAACAACAAAAAGAGCATCAGCAGCAGCAGCAACAACAAATGGAGCAGCAGCAACAAAAGGAGCAGCATCAACAACAACAAAATAATACAACAACAAATTTATCTTTTTTACTATTAGTAAACCTTAGAGAAGTAATAAAAGAAGTAAAGAGGCAACAACTAAAAAAAATTCAATTCAAAAAAATCCACTACAAGAGCAACAAAAGCAGCAACAGTTCAGTTACTTTCAGTCAAGTAATAAATTTTAGTCAGGAGAAATCTTTTCATTTTAACACTCCAATGGTATTGTAGCAGAAAATGAAACAAGAGTGCAGAGCAGATGATATTTTAGTAAAACCGACAGAGGAATGAATTTTTTAAGATGAAAATATAAAAAAAACAAACAAATAAAAAAAATACAAAAAAAAAATAATAATAATACAAAAAAAAAAAGAAAAAAAAAACGATGGCACATAACCAGTAAAAAAATATCACACCGGATCACAATAGCAAACTCCAGCGTATTGAAAATGATAAAATTAACCGCATCCACAGATACACACACACACACACACGAACACACACACCCTTCGTCAGTCAGTCAGTCAGTCAAGTCAAAGCAAAAAGGTACCATAAATTTCTGTTTATCCTGTTTCGTTAAAATAGCAACAGCAGCGTAAGTAAAAAAAAAGAAATACATAGAACCACAAAAAACTTAAATTGTCGTCATACACAAAAAACCCTTAAACTCTTAAGACATGTGCAAAATACAAAAAATTTACTTTTAATCTTAACTAGGAAATAATAAAATAATTACAATGTAACTTTAACTTAAGAAGCGACTAAATAAAGTAAGCAGGACTTGTATATTCCACTTGTAATCCGGTCTTTCTCAGTGTTCAGGGGACGCCTGGCAAATGTTTTCTCCTCAGAAATGAAATTTTCGAGCCCTTAACACCGCCAACCCTTTCAGAGAGAGAGATAGTGAGGGTGGGTGGGTGGATGGGAGTTTATTTTTTTTTTTGTAAACTTGGATTTTAGCTTAAAGAAAAACAAATTTTGTACATGGTTTCTACGATGCCATAAGCTGGATAAAATTTTAAAATTTTACTTTATTCACTTACTTTTTAAAATCGACAGCAAAAAACTCAACCGACATTTCTTTTTACGATGACGACAACCATATGACGAATTATCGATAGGAGAAAACTTATCGAGTAGAGAGAGAGAGAGAGGTAAAAGGAGTTCCTTTGCCAAGATTCCTAAGTAAATTTAAGCAAAACACAAATAAAGGTAAAATCTAAATAAAATGCAAAAAAAAAATGATAAGAAAAAAAAAACATTTGTAACATTTTTACAGTACATTTATAATATAGCACATAACTGTACATAAAATACATCGAGTCGATATATAAGCGTTAGTCAGGTATTGTGTTTTGTGAGTCACACACACACACAAACACATTGACACACATTTACATATACATAATACGTAAATACAAAAATAACATCAACGGAGTTGAGTTGTCGAATATTTCATTAATTTTTTATTTTGATTTTCAATTCAATTCAATCTATAAAAGAATTAATTCGTAAAAATTTTAACTTTTTAATGGTTGAGTATCGATTTCCTAAATACAGATAAAAGCTACATTTACGAATCGGTGATATTTATTGGTAGCTATATTTTAATTGCATTTTGCATCAACAGATTTATGAAAAGCATGTTAAATTTCTAATAGTTGAAATTAGGGGTATTTAGTGGTGAAGGTAGAGTAGTGTTTCAAATGTAATCAAAATCCTCAAACTACACCAAACATTCAGATACTGAATATCTTTGAATGAAATCGGAAAAGTTTTGAATACGTTCCACACACATTTTTGAATAGGTTCCACGAACGATTTTTAATACGTTCCACATACGGTATTGGAAAGGTTCCACATAGTGTTTGATAAATGAAATATTTCTTGATAAATCAATCCTGAAATAGCCTCGGGTGGCATAGTTGGCTGAGCGGTTTGGCTGTGATGTACGAAAATGTGCCATTCCGAAGTCGTGGGTTCAATTTCCAGAGAAGAAAATAAAGAAAGCAATTTGGGAAATTTAAATTTAAAACTGTTAAATAAAATAAATAAATAAATCTCTCAATTTTTGATATTGATCTTCAAAAGATCGCAGATTTACTCTAAATATCTGCAAAATGCTTTTCGCTTATTCCAATATCGTCCCATTTTAACAATTTGAAAGTCAACAGTCGTTACCTTGATAATTTCAAAGAGTATTACACGTGGAAATCGAAACAATTTCGTATTCGAAACATCCGGATACTTTGAAGCACTACTATAAGACCGCATTTTCTTCACTTTAATTGAATTTCAATCTTGATAAGTGTGTTTGAGAAGTATTTTCATTTAATCCTAGAATTTTCTTAACATATTTGAAGCTCAATAAGGTGTAATTTTTATAAATAGTCCATCCTCTAAAACAATTATTGGTATAACACCCCTATCTACTCATATTTTATTTAAAATCATCAACATTTAAAATTTAGTAAACGATTTCGTAAATTTTTAAAGACTTGGAACAGTTGAAATTAATTTTGGTATAGAGTTTAATATTTAAATTTCCGTATCAGAAATATTATTGCTTTAACCATTAAAACTTTCACAATTGTATAATAAAAAACAAATGTTTAAAGGTACAAACCGTTCGGCATCATACCTTATTCAACCGCTTTTAGTGAAGTAATCTTTTATAACTGAATTTTGAACATTTCTAACAATGATTCTTATAACAACATTGTCGAAAAATTCAGCTAAAAACTATATAAGCTGAATGGACATCTATAGGCGTCATTTACTTGAACCTGCTAATAAATCTTCAGACACAATCATTGCGTGAAAACAAGTTACCTCTATTACTTTTTCTAAGTAAAGTTCAATGAGTTTATTGGTGATATTATTTTTAATATGTGTACAAAACAAGCAAAGAATATTTCTTTGAACTTATCCTGTTATTATGCACCATCCTGTATTTTTGTTAATTACAAAACAGAATGCGAAGTATGGAATTTGAGAATGAAATTAACACGTTTGACGCTCGTGTTTATTGAAAGATTTGCAAGACTTTATAATCCGCAGCAGAATTAGCTGAATGATGCCGCAGCGAAGCCAACAGGATACAAGGGTTTAATTCAGCTATAAGCTGTATGAGCTGAATAGACGTTATTTGCGTTAACGTGTTAATCCTATTTTTATACGTAAAACCGCAATTGTGGTTCTTGGCTGAATTCCTGAAGAAGAGTCGTTCAATTTGAAAGTAAAATCAACCTTATCACATTTTGGACTTAGCCACTTTCAAAATAAACGGCTCATATAGAAAATATTGAAAAATAATTCCTTAATGCACTTTCGTTATTCAAAAAACAACGTGTTTATGCCACAAACAGCAAAAAGTTATCGGTGAAGCAGTAGTTTCAAAACCAAAAAAAAAAAAACGTAATAATAAATAATTTGTTTTAAACCTCATAAATCATTTCGGCATGTGTAAGTTCAAGAAACTTTTTGAATTATGTGTTAAAAATTATGCGCGAACAAACAAAAAAGAAAATAACATACGTGTCGAATTGATGACTACCTCTTTTTCGTTTTTTTTTGTTTTTAAAGTCGGTTAATAATGAAGGAGAAAAGTAACATAAAAGAGTAACCAGAAAGATTACATTTGTTTTTATTTATTTTTTTGTTTATCATATGCACATGCGAACCTTAATTAAAAAAAAAATATTTGCTTTCATGATGAATTAGCAAAAGTTTAGTTTTTCAATATAATCAAACTACACGTTTTAAGTATTTTTAATAGATTTCAATAGAGCACACTATCATAAGAATTAAGAATTCCTTGTTACCTGCAGAGTTATTGTGGAAGGTGAAACAAGTTTTGCTTTCTATGAATGATGATTTAAATTTCAAATATAATAAATGAAGTTGTATTTGAAATTGGCGCGTAAACTAGAGAATGGTATTTGAGAATAATTTTAAAAATAGATGCAGTGTAGTAGGTGTTTTAAGTAAAATTTTCTAATACTAAAAATTGGGTAAATAATTCTTATGGACTCTCCTAGAGAGATGGAAAACATTCTGCCTAGAGTTTTCTTGTTGGCTTGAACATATTTCCTGGATGGAGTTGAAAGTCAGCTCATTTTAATGATGATTATTCCAATAATATAACATTGCTGTACAACGATAAGTCGATTTGATATAAGCCGATTTTGCAACATGTAGCCGTGCGTTGTCATGTAACAAAATCACCTTGTAGTGTTTCTGCTCGTATAGCGGCCGTTTTTTTCTTTAAAGCTCGGCTCAAACGCATCAATTGCAGTCGATAGGGATCTACTTTGCTAGTTCCGTTCGGTTTAAACAGCTCATAATAAACTACATCCTGCTGATCCCACAAAATGCCGAGGAGAAGTATCGAAGCATGGGTATTTGACTTTGCCGACGATAAAGTTCCTCCGTTCGACGTGTCTCAGCTTCAACTCATACCCAATGTCCTTGCTTCTGGATCAATTCTTTCAAATGTTTCAAAACTGTTGTCTCACCTACACGTAGTGATTTTGCAAGTTTAGCTAGCATCTGACCATACCAGACCAGTTTTTCCTCTTCAAACTTTTTCGGTGCACCAACGCGTTCTTTATTTCCAACATCAAAAACGATTATTTTCGAAGCATCGAAATCAGTCGTTTCCGACAGAGCAAGCTAACCTCTTATAGGTCTCAAGAATATCAAAATAGTGCAATAAAATTCCCCGCAAATACTTTTTACTTGGCACGAAACTCAACGTGTTTAAAACTTGGAAAAAGAAACGAAATTTGTTCATTTTAATGATGATTATTACTGCACAATGATAAGCCTATTTGATATAAGAGGGGAGGTTACGCCCAAAAAAAACGGCATATCACACTATCAATTGGCAAATTTCTACATTAAAATTATTCGATTTTCGCCAGTTTGGGGATCAATCGATATTAATTAATTTTTAAATATTAATTTAACTTTACATTTATCGTTACTAGCTAAAATAAATCTTCAACACTAACATGATGCCAATGATTTTCATGGTTGATCGAAACGAATGCAAAATTGCAATAAAAATATTTCCCATGGTTAAATTATTTGCGTATAATTTTACCTATAAAATACATTAGAAGTGAGCTTAGTTATATATTAAAAAAAAAAGAAATATGTGTGTATTTTAATTAATAAAAATGAAAGCAAAACTAAAAGTAACAAAAATCGTAGAACAGCTTAAATAATAAGTGAGTTTACTTTGTAGCAAATCTCGTTTTTAAAGGTAAGTTTTTTTCATAATACCTAGGACACTATAAGTAAAATTTACTATTAAATTAATTCCACACAAAAAGTAAATATTAATAAATAATAAATCATCAAAATTTAAAATAAAATCATCTCTCATACCTCTTCTTTTTTTTTTTTAGCTAACAAGATACTGGAAAAATAATCTTTTTTTCTAGGTCTGGAGACCACAAGTTGAAGGAAGACCCATTGATCATGCGTCTGCAGCTTAGTCGTACTATCAAAAAAGCAAATTTCAAATTGAGAAACATTTTGCCAACGCTGAATAGTATCGAAGATGTGAGTAATTAAAATTAATTTAATAAATTTTTACACTAATCCTCTTATTTTGAGGTATAAAACAAAACAAATCCACAAACGCATTAATTATGATGCTGTAAATTGTTAAAAGATTAGTGGAAAATTATTTCTGGTCCTTGTGACGTATAAAACATAATTTAATAGATTTATCCTTTATGGAAATAAAGTAAATTTTTTAAAAAAAACAAAAACCAGACTTTTATTTAGATAATTAGCTTAAAAAATAATGTGGTGAGTGAATGATGAAAATTAAAGGCATATTTTACAACTTGATATTAAAATAACAAAGTTATAAATTCGAGAATACGAATCTCTACTCATAAAACTTAAATATAATTTTTAGCATATATAGTGCGCGAAAAAAATAAAAGTATACTTGCATTTATATAATTTTAAAAATGACTAGAGTTCAAGTAAATTAAAGAAAGAAAAAAAATATTTATACTTAGTCTTGTACAGAGCATTGTTTTTCTGAAAATGTAAATCACCACTTTAACCAAAATGATTAAGTAATGCGGTTTCTAAAATTAACCAGCTACCTCTTAATTTTTAAAATTATATAACCGGAATAAATGGCTTTTAGAATACTTAATAAAGGAAATTTTATCCGAATACGACGTATTCAAAATCTAATCTGAATCGTAAAACATAAAAGAAATTTTAGTAGACTATAAATGATAAATTCCTGTCGTTATTATGCTTGCAAACTTGCTAAATTCCGTTCTGTAAAGAAAAAGCAACTTTTGCTCGATTGATTTTTATTAATTACCTTCTTTTTTTATTTTTTTTGAATTATTTTGATAAGCAAAGCTAAAGTCGTGTTTTAAATGACTACTTGAATAGTGGATGGATAGTGAAAAATTATTCCTAACAGAGAATATTTTAAAGAAAAAACATCTTTAAACAAAACTTAATTGACTAGGGTTAAGGCTTAGTACGACTTCTTAAAAGAGCTAAAATTTAAAATTTATTTACTTAGACTTAAGTTGAGCGCAACTAGCTAAAATTTTTCTTATTCATTTTCTTGTAGTCAAATTTCAATTTTAACAACTAAATCCCTCCTCCTTGGGGTTAGCATTTGCAATAACGATTTTGATTAACCCCAAACAAATTTGTTATGGACCCAATTGAGGTGGTTAATACGATTTTTAAATTTGAAATTTAGATATGTATAAGATTTATATAAAGAAATCACCGATTCGTAAATACATTTCAAATGATACAATTAAAACAAATGTAATCAATTTAATTGTTACGTAGAAAAAGATACGTATCATGTACAAAATTTCTTAAGCAAAATCCAAAATACTCGAAAATACCACAAAATCGTAACAGCTAAAAATATTTTGATAATATGAATTAGAATTAAATAAAAAAAAAAGCACGGGAGTAGAGCAAGCGTGAAAATAAAAAAAGAAACACCTGAAAGATCTTATTAAGTTGGAGGACAAAGTGTAAAACAATCTAAATGTGCAATTCTTGTGAGTTTCAAAAGATGAAAATGATTAAATAATAAAAAAAACAAAAAACAAAAAAACAAAAAAAAAAAAAACAATTGTAATTTTCGTGTAATTGTGTATATCAAGAAAATGAAACAAATATTATAATTATGTTTATATACACACAAAACTGATAAAGTAAGAGGGCAGCATGAGAGAGTGTTTGAAGCAGTTTTTATCATTTAGTTTTAATCGTTAACTTTTAAAAATTTGTTAAGTTTATCCTTTAGAGTTTGTTTTTTATCGTTTTTCTTTTATTTTTTCTTTTATTATTCAATTAATTAATTGATGCCTATTAGTTTTTATTTTTTTTATTTTTTTATTTTGTTTGGTCCATCCTAGCTCCTTAGTTTGAGTGTACGACAAACCAACTTGGAGCGTGGGAAGGTAACGAAGTTAATAACAAAAATTAAATTTAATTGAGTTACGCAAGTGTGATAAAAATCAAGAATGAATTTTACAAAAGAAAACATTTTGACTTAGTGTCATTGTAGAAAAGCCTAGTGATAAGATGAAATTTTAATAATAAAATGAAAAATACTTTTAAAAGGATATTGTTGCGTTTCTTTTATATGTACAACAATCCAAAAAAATTCCATTATAATATCCCACTTCCTTCCTAAATCAATTTATAAGTAACTTCCGTATTTTTATCAAACTGAAATTGTGATATACCTAGACTTCTAACTTATTGACTTTCCCTAATTTCTCCAGGTTGGCAGCTAACAGTTTTTGATTGTGATGTATTCAACCTTTTTGCTATACCTCCTGTTTATTATCCCGCCCTCGGTTCGTATTTTAAGGTCGTATCTCCAGAACGAAAATTTATAAATCAATTTCTAACTGCCCGATCAGTTATTAGTCCTTCACCATATACGCTGGATATTTTTTCAGCTTACGACTATTGCCTTGTTTAAATTTTCAAAGCATTACATGACGAATTTGTGCTTTTTGACTCTCCATTTCAGAGGTTAACTGCTTAGCGTTACGTGTATCATACAAAACAGTTAAAAGACTAACTGAAAAACAAAAACTTGTTATCATGATAACTCACAGCGGGGAGATACGAACAATAAATTCTACTTAGCTGCATCGGAAGTTACTTATGACTCTTCTAACCTTAGAAGATGCAAACAACAGGCAGTAACATATAAAAATTATTAAATTTTACCTATATCCGGTGTATTTAGAAATAAATCCCCCTCCTTCTTAACCAGCCGGTTAAAAAATAATTAAATTTCTTTTAATCCATACCATATAAACAGTAGAAATATAAATCCAATAAAAGCAAATCGTAAAAAAATAAATTTTATTTATTATTTAAAAACAGCAGCTAACTAAATAACATCGGAATAATATCACAGTTCTACTCACGTCTAAGTAACTTCTAAAGTTTTCTAAAAAATTAAGTCATTGCTTTAAAGGCGGTGAAGCTAATCTCTTTGAACGTATGTGTGATATTAAGTAAATTAAAAATTATCCTGCACGGGAGGACTAGCAAACATTAGCTCCATTTTTACATTCCTTCTTGCCCTTCCTAAAGTACTCCTCAATTTCTGCGAGACTCTTTCCCTTAGTCTCGGGCAAGTAGAAATAAACGAAAATAATGGCTAGAAATGAGACTGCCCCATAAAAAGAGAATACATTCTCCTTTCCCAGTCCGTCGACCATATTCGGGTACATTTTGATGCTTAAAAATGACATCAGATAAGCGCAACAGATAGTGATTCCGGCTGCAGCGCCGCGAACCCTCTGCGGAAACACCTCCGAAATCATCGAGAAGGGCAATGTCATCAGGCCCAAGGTACTCGTGA
The DNA here is from genome assembly GCA_963969385.1 of Philonicus albiceps. Lineage (NCBI taxonomy): Eukaryota > Metazoa > Arthropoda > Insecta > Diptera > Asilidae > Philonicus > Philonicus albiceps. Next base: position 31,455,523 of record OZ017775.1, read on the forward strand.
AAATGTAGATCACGATACAGGCGACCGGCAGGAAGGGGATGTTCATGGCTGGGAACCATGTCGTTGCCGCTAGAAGGAACATACAGATGGTCATTCCCAACCCGGAGAGCAGGGCTGGAGGACGACGTCCCCACTTATCCAGGATGTAGCCAACGAGGAATGTTGTTAGGACACGGGTTAGCCCGATGAGGATTGCGCATACAATCGGATCAATGTTAACGCCAGCCTCTATTGAAAAGCTGACGGCGTAAACGATCACAACGAATATCCCAGAGAATTGTTGGAATGCAAAAAACGCGATCATGATCATTAGAGGCTTATAAACTTCTGGTCGCTGGAAGAGTGCTGCAAATTTGACTGTCTCTTGATCGTAGCTTAGGTTTATGGACTTTAGCAGCCTTCCAAATTCTTCGTCAAAGTCCTTGTTTTTTTCCTCTGCAAATTTAACAAGAGGTTAATTAATTTATTAACATTTTTATCAAATTTAGAAATTTTAATCCCATTACGGAATCATCGTTTCGTATTTAAAAATTTTTTATAGCAGATTAAAAGTCAGCGATATCGAAAACCCACAAATACACATTTTAAATATTTGTTTCATACAGAAACATATCTCGTGATTGCATATTTTCTAATTCTTTAGTTTATATGCTATAAAATAAATCCACTTACCTTCTTTAGGAACTCCTCGGAAGAATTTTAGTGAAACTTCAGCTTCCTTATAGCGACGTTTTGAAATTAACCACGCTGGTGATTCTGGGATGGGTATACACAAGACAGCAGAGACCGTAGAGTAAACGCATATGATAGCACTTATTAGTCGCCAGTTATCCTAATTTGAGAATCAATTAAAATAAGCCACTACTAATTGAGATTTTAAGCAATTTACCCGAATAAAATATCCTAAAACATAGATAACTAGGATACCACCAGCTGTTGATATCGATGTTCCCAGAGTAAGACGACCTCGCAGATTAGGGTGGCATACTTCTGCTGAATAAACTCCAACTGGCGAACTAACAAGTCCTGTGGCAACGCCTATAAATAATTGCAAACAATTTATTAATTAAATGCACTAAATTAGCGTAATATTTAAATCAAATGTGTGTTGCTTCCCCAGTGTTATTTGAATTTAGACCATTCAATTTACAATTAAAGTCCACTTTGTAGTAACTTTAGTACTGTAACAATTATAAATTTTAACCCCAACTTAACTACTAAAAATTGTATGATTTTAGGTAGATTTCTTATGAAATAAACCAATATAATACGATTTCGGAAAAGGATTTGATTCCAAAATGTATGTTGGAGGTCGTAGACTTCTAAATTACCCCCCATCCAAATGTTATATATTTTATCTGGGATAGAACGAATATTGTGAACGCAATAGAGGACTTATTTCGTAGTCAATTTTGATCTAATTTCTCAGCTGAGTTCATAAATGGTAAAGAATTAGTCAAGGTATGTGGGGATAGAGGCTACATTAATTAAAGTAGTTCACAAATGCGGTGAATCGGTCAAGGGGGTTGAGAGTTAACAACTACACTCCCTTACGTTAAAATTATTAAAACCCGATATTTCTTGTATGTCGATATTCATTCAATTTTGATAGACTTCTTGATCGTGTATGAAAATGGACAGATTTGGACGGGGAAACTGTACCTCTTATACGGTTCAGTTGTTAGTGCACTAGACTACTGTCCCAAAAGCTATGGGTTCATATCCCACGCATAAACATAGTCTTCTGCGTTACGTGGTAACACAAGTAGTTATTTTTACTCGTCCCTTTAATTGATATATTTATTTATTCTTAAGCTGATCTTTAAAAATTCAAAACAAAAGCTCCCCAAAAGCAAGAACAAATCCACCATGGGCACATTTAGTGTAGATATCTCTTTAAAAACAAAAAACACCTAAATTTAGGCAAATAAAATAAAATATTTATGAATTGAGACTGTAAAGTGATAAGATAATAAATTTAGTGGTCGTCGAGAATGACTCTAATGTTTTCACGAGTTAATTTGTATCAACTCAACTCATGTCTGTAATTACGTCCAATTTGTCTTTATATCACAGCAAATATAAATTTATGGCGTTTTATCGCCTTTTAGATAAAAAGGCGGAAACTTATGGAATCATTGAGGTAACTCTCGGTCATATAAACTTTTGTAATAAACAGATCTAGAGCTAAAACAAAAAAAGGGGCGATCATTCTAAAGATGATATGAAAATAATAAAATGCGTTTTTTGAAAACAATTCAAAGTAGTTGCGTCGTATAATAAAAAGGTTTGCAAAGGTTTGCAATATCAGTTAAATACGTTTGTTTTAAATGTAATTTTGCCAATTGATCAGATTTTATCTTGGGTAACAATTTAATCGAAATAAGGTAAATTGATAAAGAAATAACAATAGTCGAAAGATATAGGTAAAATTAAATGATTGCAATAAAGTTACTTACCAATAAGAAACCGAGATATCATAATCTGGACAAATGCAGCTTCGGTGTTGGTACTGAGTGTAAGTGCCATAATCCCCCATGAAATAATTGCGACAACATTTATTGAAAAGATTGTTTTCTTGCGGCCAATTTTATCAAGCAGATAACCGCTGAGCAATCCTCCAAGTGGGCAAGACATGGCATTAATTGATGCTAATTAGAGTCAAGTAAAAAGCCCATTAAAAACTGAATTAACAAATAAATTAATGTTTGCCATACCAAACCATGATGCTTGGGAGGACGATAAGGTTATCGGTTCATTTTCGTCTGTTAGTTGTTGCAGTGTAACCGCCGGATAGCCAAGTGCCATTCCAGTTGATAGTACAACTAAATTGGCTAGGACTACCATAGAAACCTGGAATATTTAGTTTTATTTTATACACTTAAAGAATTGAAAGATTCTATTAAAGATAAACAACTTCATTAGAAGGAGTAGAATCATTCAGGTGCTCCAGGACAAGTGCCCGGTGGATAGTGGCACTTGAATATAAATTTTACCATACAACTTTTACCCACTTAAATTTTTTTCGAGGGGGTGGAATTATTTGAGAAAGACTGCTCGAATTGTATCATGATAAGTAAGTATCAAATAATAAATAAAAATCGGTGACCACAAGGTAAACATGAGACGCACATGCTTTGAGAAACACGCGACTTAGTTTGCTTAAAAGTCTTCCCGGCGTTTTAAGATAGAAAAGCATGCGCAATTAATAAACCAAAATGTGAAGCCGGTACGTACTCCTCAAATAAATTATGCAGTATTTTTATTTCATTTTTAAAACTTGTATAAAAATGCGACATTTTAGTTACCAGGTGTTTATCAAATTAATCTTCCAGACAAGATATAAAACTTATCTAAATATTGTCTTACCTGCCTGAAAACGGCGATTCTACTTAAGCCAAAATCCTTGGATATAACAACTGTTTCCACTTCGCCTGGTTCATTCTTCTTTTCATCAAAATTTAAACGCTGTAGCTCCTTCTCTTCAGAATTAACAGCCATATCTCAGCTTATGTTGGTTTCGGTCCCGCCGGAATTATTCAAACTCTGTAAAATGAGACCAAAGATTATGGCAATGAATATATGACTTAATTGAAATGTCAATCTTAAGTTCAATTGGAGCTAACACAAATGGATTTTGTGAGTTGTGATAGTAATCAAGCGCATTACGCAATATCGTTCTGCTTTGCCAAAACAAATCAACAATCGCTAATCTCTGATATGTCTGTACTGTCTCTGTATACCATGCGGTTTTAAATTGTCAGCTAAATTGAAGCGATAATTACCGCACTAGTCGCACAAAAGTGATAATGGGCGTCATCTTCAGAATTTGCACACTTATTCGAGTTTCTAAAGTACACGCTTATTGTCAGAAAACAATTGAAATAGGCGAGGTATTTTTTTTTTTAAAAGAAGTCATTTGTTTCAATGAATATCTCACTTAGAATTAGATTGATGGATAATATGCACGCTTTCTTGTATCATAATAAAATATGGAAGCCGCGTCATACAGTAGACGTCGTCAACGAATATTTTCAATAGGTAGGCATGTCTTCAACCACTGGCATTTGTGTGCACAGTATTTCTGTGACACTAATCTTAACAGATATTTTTCTTTAAAAGAAAACAACTACCCGCATAATACTTGTCTACAATTTTGAACAATGATATGATTTAAAATAGCAAGATAACGATCGTAAACTATTAGAAATCTTTAATATACACTTAGGGATATGGCTGTACTGAATTCAGTACAGTGACTTCTAATGCATTAAATTGCCATCAACTACTACCTGAATTTGAATAAAATAACTCTAATAAAGATCTGGTTAGTTACACTATGCATTATTTCATAATTTATTATTTATTAGGGCATTATTTGCTTACAATTTAGAGTAAATATCTTGTTCTCTGTCGAATGCGCCGATAATGTTAACCCTCTGCACTCTGTTGGCTCCACTCCGGCACCATTTAGCTTTTTAGAATGGTTTTGGAGTGCAAAGTTCTAAAATATTTGCTGTAATAACTTTTTGTAATCAACGATACTATAAAAATGAAGCCATTGGAAACTAATAGAAATTAGTTGTAATAATTAACAAATTTCAGTACCTGGACACATATATTTGTGTATTATTTTACAACATTGAGGCAACAAAAATATTAAGTTAGAACTTTTCTAAGACTAATTCATGATAGGAAATAAGTTCGTGAATTTTTCACTCAATATAATTCACATGTCAACTTGCAAGATCCAAAATACAAGCAATTTTGTAAAATAATCATTAGAAATATTTGTTTTCAGTGTGCTAGAGCAAAAAATTGTAAAACAGCCGTCTACCTTACTTTTAAATGATTATCCGAAGTAAAAATATCGGATGATCTAAAAAATTTAAGCCCATAGATTCGTAAATTCAAATTAATTAGTTTGAAAACGATAGTGAAAGTGTGTTCAAAATAGAAAATAGTAAACATGTAGTAAAAAAATTATAAGCTAGTTATGAATTTATTTTTAAACATTTTAAAATCGCAATAACCTTGAACCTTAAACTGTTTTCATGAAATACGAAATGATTTAAAATTTAAACGAATGCCTAAAACTTTGTTGTTTTTTTTATTATTATAAAATTACAAAACATCTAGAACTGGAATGAATTTAAAAAATATACCAAAGTGAATTTTGACCCCATTTTTTTATTTTTTTTAAAAAAACCCCCCGTGATATCGAAATTGCCTATCACATGTAATGCGATAAAAGCCTTTTTTTCAGCCAATGTATTGTAATTAATCATTCAGAAGTGGGCAAAAACTGGAAAATGTTAAAATTATAATAAATTTTTAAAGCTTAAAACACATTCGCATATCCCATACAAGTATTAATTTTTTTGCTAGACGATTTTTTTTATAGTATTATTAAGTAGTCTAACGGAAATGTTGTATGTTTTGAAATAGCAATTTAAAATTATTAAATAAATAACGAAGATTTTACATAGAACATTTAGTGTTAATATTACCGAAAGCACCTAAGCAGAATTTTTATACTAAAACCATTTAAAATTAATAAACAATTTAACTTGGTGCATTTTAGCGTGTACTGTGTAAAAATGATTATTATGCTTACGTTTTTGTTAATTCGTAGCACGTGAAAAGTTTATTTTTCATTCTTTAATAAATATTAACACAAGAACATGCTTCCTCATTAAAGCTCATTAATCACTGTGATTTGCATCATGAATCTTACGTTTTGGTAAAATAGTAAAGTAGTTAAAAAAAGTGAAATTAAGTCATATCTCCCTTACCCCCCGCACATATGAATTTTAAAGTTTCGTAGAATTATTTAGTTTTTGGTTAATATGACTAACATACGACACTTGTTTACTTTAAAACGTGATGCTTGCAAATGAATAAAAACAAGAAAAGCATAGTGTGGGATACAAAATTTTAATACGTGTTATTTTAATATTGTTTTTACAGTGATATTAAATACTTTGTATTACTACTATTAATTAAATCTTATAAATTAACAGTTGTTTAACGGATTACTTTTTTGTTAATTTAGTTCTTCGTGTTTTAGATAAATATCTATAAATAAAATCTTAATGATATGCTTTTAAAATATCTCCTAAATTAACATTTTAAAGTGTTGTTATTTATTGTACATGCATAATTTAATTTTATCCTGAAGATAACACATGTGTGTAGTTCATATTTATTTTGTCTCAGAAAAAAAAAACGTTTGCAATTGTTCAAACTGTGAGATTTCATTTTTACTAAAATTTATGAGTTTATCAGTTACCTTTCTACATAGGTACATAAGTCGTAAAAGTTGCAACTGAAAACTTAAAATTTTTAAATATGTCTCTTGACGATTTGGCCTTTCCTTCATTGCTTTTTTTTTCCCCGCCAATTTTAAAAGATAAATACCGAAATCATATCTAGAACTCATTTAATTCAACTATACTGAAAATTTTTTTATAAGTTTTCCTTATTTTTTCTGTTACTAGATATTCTTGTGACTAAGCTAACTCCAATCTTTCACTCCAAATAAATTTCATGATCGTATTTGTTGAATATTTTGATCAGATACGTTCTAATATTGGATATGTTCTTAATAAATCATAAATATGTTCGCCTTTTAGTGTTCAATTTACGCTGGAGACCCAAAATGGTCCTAAATATATTTCCAACTAATATTTCTTTATTTATAAACTACTCGTATAACACTAGATTGCTGGAACGAGTCAATGTGACTTGTTTACGATTTTATTGCTATTGCTATAACTCCTTAGTTCCAAAAATTCATATATCCTACACCTATTTTGACGAATATGAATCAAATTGATTCATTAAATATTTTTAAAGTTGATCGTTTTGCACACATGTAACTTATTTCTGGTACATAAATATTTTTTTATATAAAGAGGTCCTTCAAGTAAAAATCTGAAGAAACAAATTCATTTTTCAATTGTCTGATGACAACTATGACCATGAAACTGAAAATACTCTCACTTCATTTCTTATCGAATATTACAAAATATTGAAAAACGTTTAAATTTTCAATTTCAAGTACCATGGAAACGAAGTAGAAATAATGCCGCCTGTGCTTAATATTTGTGAAAAATACTTTTTAAAAGCAGAATAAAGTTTCTTTAGAATAAAATTTTATTTTCTTAAAAACAACCTGAATTATGCTTGAGTCAAATTGACCCATTTCAGGCAAAGTAGATGGATACTCAATATCCAGCAATCTAGTGTTTATATTTCTTAAAATTCACCTCAAACATTTAATTTTTAATCTTCCAAGGATGTATCACTTAAAAATATAAAAATATCAGCTTTAAAAATCAAAATTCAATTCATAGAGAGTTTATTTTACTGCTGAAACTTTTTCATTGAGATATCATTCGATGTAAGTTCACTACCTCAAAAAAAGAAAAAAACTAAACTTTAAATTAAAAATAATTCATATCCTCCAATACATTCTTATAAATTTCCCCCCAAAACAATAAAGGAAGATAAAAAAAATAAAGACAAAAAACTGAATATCAAGATTCAATCAATTATTTCTTGGCCAAATACAAAATAACAAATCAAAGGTTCTATCAGTTCAGCATTTACACATAACACATACTGTGACCACGTGTATTTTTGTGATAATAAATTGAGTATCTCCATATGCGTAAAGTCTAACATCCCCGCAATAAAGTGTAAATTAAATCATCAAACAATTTACCATAAAGACGGTGAGTCTAGAGAAAGTGTTAATGGAGCAGTATAGCACGTATTTGGATGAATTTTATTTTATTATGCAAACAATTATTACTAAAAATTGTAAATAGTACTGGAAAAGAGGACCGTATTTTATTTGAATGCGGAAAACTTAGGCAACCAGAAACGTAATGTGATTTTTGGATTTAGATAGTGCAACTATTAGACGAATTAGTGTTTTTATAAAGATCAATCAATCAATACGAAATGGAATACAATGCTAAAATGAAAGAAAACGTTTCAATCGAATCGAAAGGAGCTTATAAAAGCCGTTGTTTAATAAAAATTCCCTAAACAAATTCCTAAAATGTTCATAAACTCATTTTAGTAACCTTTGGCTTAATTTTTTCGCACATCATTTCACATTAGGAAAATCCAATCGAATTATTTTGACGATATGTAAAAGGTAACTTAAGGTAACATAAAAATGAATATTTGTTTCTATTAAATACACAAATTAATTTCATATAAAGAAATGATTAAACTGATTTTCATTTGCTAAATTTCAAACTGCTACTTTCCATTAGGAAAGGTATACACAAAAATAAAAGGGTACAATGGAAAAATGTATTTAAAATAAAAAACTAAGAATACTTATATAAAATTTCAACATGTCAAGAGCTCCTTTTTGTTATAATTAATTTAGTTTATATTGCACTTGAAGGTAATTCAAGGCTATTCAATGACTATCCTGGAAAGGTTGTGTATAAACATGTGAGTTTTTAATATGTTAAAGTAAAAAGGAAAAGACTGCTAGTAAATTTAAAATCCTCATGTCTTTTACTTATTTGAATGACATGCTTTCATTTGGACCACATTTAATACTACAAACATTTTAGTTACAGGTCACAACTACCCCTTTAACTAATGATACTTTTTAGGAAACGTTACTCTTCTATTTTTTTTAAATATAACGAATAGTTAGAACTTAAATTGAAAACTTAGAAACACTTCATTCAATTCAACTAAGTCGCTGGATGTTGCATAAAAATTACTTAACCCCTAGTTGTTTTATAAATGGTAAAAACTTTATTTTTTTAGACTCAATGGCCCTCACATTTTTTTAAATAAAAATAAATAATATAAAGATAAATAGCAAATGTTCAAAGACATATTTATTTTTCAGAAACTAACTCACTCAAAACATTCTCGTAGTTATAAAGTAAAATTTTATGCTTTAACCGATAACTAGACAAATACCCGAAAATCTTACTAGATATCATTTTAGTCTAGGTTAAACTGGTAGAAATGCTGTTGGCTATTGTAAAATGAAACCTTCTTTACACAGAAAATATGAAATAAAGTAAAAGCACAATAATCTTAAAATAAGTAAAAAATTAAGATAAAAAAAACGATAACAGCTGTCTTTTTCACAATAAGATATAAATTTTTTTAAAATAGTCGGATTAAAAGAAAAGCGAGTAAGTGAAAACTGTGTAAGGTAATTTTTTGGAGTAGTTTTATTTTTTAACTTCAGCTATTCGTTAATAATTTTCACTATATAAGGAGATATTGATTAATTAGTAATAGAAAATAGTGCCTTTTTGTTGACCTTATTAAGAGTATCGCTCTACAAAACCAATCACTGAGCTGGCATCAATTTCACTGATAACTAGGAGCCTATAAAGAAGCATTTTCCTAGTTATTAAATAACTTTCTAATCAATGCGCTAAATTAGCGCGATAATCGCAAATCGTTGGAAGTACGTAATACCACTTTTGAAATAATTATCAAAAGGGTTTGATTACACATTTATTATGGTAAAATAAATATCTAGAACATTTGTAATATTTTGTTTTAGATTACAACCCATAAGTTGTAAGTTAATAAGCCAAAAAAAAACATAATCTAGAGGTTTGCAACTATTCGCAGATAAGAATAAACTTCACAATATAATTAAAATTTTTGTTTAAATATTCAACTCACATTTATTAATAAAAGGGTGGTAAGATTCACAAAGTTATTTGAATTAACCGCCAAAAATCAGACCAACACTTTAACTGTGTAAATCAACAGTCTTCAGACCACTTTACACCGAAGAGCTGGGGGCACCTTGCTTCCAACCTTGCTCGAGGTTTGGTCTTAACTGAACACCGATTCAAGCCATTGTTTATCAAAGTAAGTCAGCACTGAGAATGTACTAAGTAAAAGCGATCAGTCAGCAGTATCCAAAGCACAAAGCGACATCGGGAAGAAAATCGCATCTAAACGAATAGGCCTACTATCATCATATGTTTGTATCTCTTGACTCAGAGCAATAGCCCCCCCATTTGTCCGGAACACGACAAAAACATCAAAGACAGCAGAATCTCATCAAAAAAAAAGAAACGCATTCTAGAGAATGCCTCTGAGCCATTAAATATTACACATTAAGTCATACCTTCTTATCAGTGCCTTGTCACCCAGAAAATATCCGCACTTAATCTGTCGATCAAATTGCTCAGGCGACCGTTTTTTTTTTGTTAGATTGTCGTTTGTTTCAGCAAAAGTACTATTAATCCTTTTATCGATTTCAATTTTTATCAGACAACTTTAAGTGCGTTTTTTTGCAGATCCTTGAAAAACTCTGATCAGATCTGTTGTTGTTCAAGCACTTGTGGCATTGGCTATTAATGAATGAATAAATAAAGAAAAAAAAAACAAAATGTTGATTTAAAAATCGATCATATGGTCAATATGCTAAGCAGTAACAAATTGCTGTACAGAGAAAATCATGGACGTAATATCAGCAATTTAGAAACCAATAATAAAATCAATGCATTTTTAAAGATACCTTTAAACATTTCATTTTCAGGGTTAGTTAAATAAAATTTACCAGTGATATCAGTTTTCTGTTGTCTTTTATATAAGATTAAGATTAGTTCGTATCTTCGCATTTATCCATACTGCCAAAAAGTTGAATACCCTTTAAGTGATCGTTACTATTTGAAGGTGTTGTTCGCATAATATTCTCTGATAGGAGTTTGATCACCTCAAATCAGTTTCAATCGATTTTGAACGATTAAAAAGAAACTTATAACGTTTTCTAATTTTAGAAGCAAAGACAAGATTATAAAACAAAAAAAAAACATATTTAACTATACCTCAGAGCTTATTTAGTCAAATAGGCACTATTAATTTATTATAAGTTTGCGTTTAGTAAAAGAGTTACGGCAGTTCAAAGTAAATATTTTCGATAGAAGGTAGCAGGAGAAAACTATTTTTTAACGAACATTTCGATAACTTTTCTATTTGAATTTCCATTATTCATACATTTGAAGAATTATCCTAAACAAATAGGGTATCGTCAGGAAGGTACTTTAATCTTTTACTGAACCAGTGCATTTCAATTGCCTACAATCTTCTTACAAAGATTTATAAGAACATATGACTTATAACCACTAAGAAGAGGGTTTTCAAGAATAAAAGTTTGCTCAGAACACACCAAGGAATCGATTCGAATAACTTTTCCTACATAAAATCTGAAGATTCTGCATATTTAAATGTATGTATGTATGAAGCGAAGCTCAGCCCTGGCCTTAAAATACATTCGTAATTTCTGAAATTTCTTCCAGACTACGGGAACATGTTGCCCTTTCATATAAAAATAAAATCAGGATAGGTCCCGTGAGAATATTTCGAGCCACAGGGTGTAGAAGTTGATAGTTTTGATTTTGGAGACGGGAAAGCCCCAATTTCACGGGCAATGCACTCGTGGTCCTAAAATAGGCGTTTCCGCGCGAAAAGGACTACAGTTCTGAAACGCCCTTTAATTCTACTATGCAGCTGCACCGGAAAAATACTTAAAAATAAAAAAAAAATATTTATCCGATTTTCGCGAAAATGGCAAAGGGTTAACCCATGATTTTTTTAGGCCAAAAAATCGAGTTTTTGGATATCTCGCCTGATCTGCTTGATTTAATGCTTAAATAAAAGGGCTAGCCCTCTGCTGTCCAAAACAAGAAACCGCAGTCAAATCGGAGTTAAATTCGTCGAGTTATCACACTTTTACCTGATGAGAGGCGAATTTTATATAGGAAAAAAGACCTTTTTAGAGAAAAAGCTCAGCCCTGGCCTTAAAATAAATTCGTAATTTCTGAAATTTCTCCCAGACTACGGGAACATATTGCCCTTTCATATAAAAATAAAATCAGGATAGGTCCCGTGGGAATATTTCGAGCCACAGGGTGTAGAAGTTGATAGTTTTGATTTTGGAGACGGAAAAGCCCCAATTTCACGGGCAATGCACTCGTGGTCCTAAAATAGGCGTTTCGGCGCTAAAAGGGCTACAGTTCTGAAACGCCCTTTAATTCCTGAAATTTCTCTCAGACTACGGGAACATCTTACCCTTTCATAAACCAATAAAATCAGGATATGTTTTGCAGTAAGTTTGGGGTCAATGCGGTTAGTGTCTCAAGCTGAGTGCTATCATTTTATACAACTTCGTATTCAATCACTTACAGTTTAATTTCACAGAATAGAAATTCTGTAATTATTTTAAACCTTATTTAGTTTTAAAATACATTCATATATAACATTATTTTGCAGTAAATTAGTAACCTTATTTAGATAACTAAGAGAAACGATAATTGAGGGGGGTTTTACTATGATGCTTTCACTATATTTCCCTTATTTTGATTTTCCTTCATTCTCAAGACATTTAATGCGCAAAGAAAATTCATAAAACATTTTTAAATGTTCATTTTTTGGATTATTACATCAAGTATTTGGTTCTATATTAATTCACTACTTTTCCACAGTTACACAAATGTGCAGAATAAGAAGATTTGCATAGAACTTATCAACAACTAACGACACTATTTACACAACCCTGATAATATTCGATATTTAAAAATGAGATTAATTTTAAATAAAAATGAAACATTCATCGGAACAAAACAAGACTTTACTGCACATATCCATCGACCAAACAACGACAGCGGACAGAAAACATTGACTCGTGTATTATTCAAATGTGTTTAAGTAGTCCAAGTCGTAACAGCTCAGAGTAAAATACTCAAAGGTAAAAAGGAAAAAGAGATAAAAAAGCAAACAATTTAATTTGAACATTACTTTTTATCAGATGAAAGTTTTAAATTTATTTCAATTGCTCTGTAACAAAAATCAATTCTTGATATCTGCATTATTTTACGGCTGTGAATAATTGTGGATCGTCGTCGTCATTTTTAAGATTAAGTTTTATATTTAATAATTTTTTAGAATGTTAAACAGTTTATACGCCTATAAGAATTTTCACCTACGAGGGTTGTTTTTTAAATTTTGCATATAGGACTGAAATAAAAAATTAGATAACTTTTAAAAGCTTTTCTGTTTTTCGAAATATTCACCAAGAAGATTACATGCACTCGAACCAACTCTAGGAAGAGTTCCATCAGTTTTTTGGTACTTCGGTACTTCGGTATCCAACGGGTAACTAATTTTTGTACACACAATTCTTCAAGCAACATTTTTTTGAATTGCAATCTTAGAATTCCCCAATGATGCCTCAATCTCGGGGTATGCCACATGTCGATCTTCCTTGATGAAAATACGCACAGTATCGACGTATTTCTGGATGGCTATCATTTTTAGTGCATCTACCCTTGGATCGTCGTTTAGATTAACCCATCAAACGTTTGAATTCTCCATATAAACGAGAAATTGTGGACTGATGTGGTGCTTTATTATCAAAAACAGAAACTAAACTCAGTGAGGCATTCTGGTTTTTGAAATTTGTAAAAATTTATTGCTCTTCTATTATTTGTGTATGCAAAACTTAAAAGATAACCCTCGTAATAAGAACTGTCCTTAATATCGACATTTATTTCTATTTATACTTATCCTAAAAAAAAAAGAATAACAATTTCTTTCAAGTATTTAGTTTTATATTATAAATAAAATTTTTTAAAAAACTTAACTGAAAAACAAAAATATTAAAGACGAGTTTCAAACGAACGTATGTTTTATCCGGTAGCAGACGCACATTTGGGTTTACGAATTTACTAAATAATTTGTATCCTAAAGCTGTAAACAGAAGCGGTTTTACAATTTGCTAAAAAAGTTTTTAACCTTCCATTTTTACTTAAATAACTCCTATGAGAGTTTTTGATTTGTATATTAAATGGAATATTTATTGAAAATTTATATTTAGTACTGTTGTGTTTATATTAAGGCAATAGTTATTATGGGTGTTTCGTTTTGCCCCATCTATTAATTCAATACGAAGGAATGAGTACTTGCTACAAATTGATTCATATACAAACTAAAAAGCTTTTTCTCCTTTCTACCGTGTGTATAAAGAAAAGTTTTGCACAATTTTATAAAATTGATGTTAAACAATTTTCGCAACTATTAAAAATTAACCACAATTATACTAAAATTTATATTTAATGTATACACATTTTTTTAAATAAAAAAGCAATTTATAAAATTAAAAAATGTTATCTTATTTTACCCAATGCAACTCTAATTAAATCAAATTTCAAGCAGGTTGGACTAACTAAAACACGAATTTTACACTTTTTCATTAAATTCACACAGTGTTAAGATTATCTTCCTTGATATTTCGACGACTAAAACGCAATAGACGTTGAATTTATTTTTGGGAACTCTAAATCAAATTTTGGGTGGTAGGGGAAACTGATTTAGGGTAATTTTGTGTGTATGGTACGTATGTTCGTTGTAAAAAAAGGGAAGATTTGATTGTGTGTTGTATTGGCTTTTAAAATATTAATGGAATTTGAATATCCCTAGATGTTAGCAACAAATTCAGCTCTGTACTTTGTCAATAAACAATTTAATTTTAAAAAGAGATGAGGATTGGTTAAACTATTAATTGAAATTTTGGAAGTTGTACGTAACAAATTCAAAATATTTATTTTATTTACTTTACTTGTTAATTATTGAAGTTTAATACAAAAATAATAATAGTTAAATGTGATTTTTAGTAATAATCCTACAAATGGATCAAATTCGAAATATTTTTAAATCTAAATCTAAGTTAAAACGAAAATTAGAAATGTACTGTTCTGTGTTATTATTTTTTCGGTAGCTAGTCATATTGAAAAATAAACACAGGACAATCAACTCCTCAATCTGCATTCTGTTTAAAAAACAAAACCCAAAATTGTTTACATTTGCTTTGACACGGTCACCACCAAAATTTTTCCATCACTCTGATAGTGTGACAGTTTTTTTTTTTTTTTTAAAGAAACCCAAACCACTGACAAAGCTAAAAAAGTATCAATTTCCTTGTTTTATTTGACATTCAAAGGTTGATTGACTTCTTTCATGTCTGCTGGGCCAACAACTCCAACGCCCCATGCTTCCGTCTGCCCGTTTCTTTTTGGACGAATGTTTACATAAATTTTGAAATTTTTGTTATTCCTCACTTCCCGTAGCCTTTGCGTTTTTTTTAATAGTTTCTCATATCCATCTGGCTTTTGGATAGATGCTTAGGTTGTTCGGCAGATATCATCTAAAAATTTGTCCAACTGCTGAAATAATATCAAAGAAATATTGTTCCTGGACTATGGACCCGGCAGGACACCGGATTTAATTGAGCGCAGGGTTACTGATATCCGCCTCCCCGGGAAGTTGGTATTCTTCCGGGTGAATGAGTCCTTTTCGTAGATTTTTCCGATTTCAAAGCATTAAAACCCTAACGTAATTTTGTACTACTCTAAAACGTATGGGGCTCCTCTGCAGTGTGTTTAATCAGCAGAAAACGAAAATTTATAGAAATTTGGTAAAATGATAGAATAGATTTTATGATTCCACAGGCTCATTATTCTATGAGCTTTTTCTTTGTATATCCCTTTTAATTTATTTACAAACTAAGAAGTAAGATCAAATAGCAAAACGTTCTCAAATAGTTTTATAAATGCTCGTATTTTTGATTTCGTTTTACTTTTAAAAAATGTAATTTTTAAAGTTTCGAAGCTTATATTTTGGTTTCTACTCTCCACTGTATTCACACCATATAAAGTCTATATAAATTCAGAGCATATAGTCACTGGATGAATTTTTCCACCTCTTCAAATAAATAAATAAATCCTACTGGATGGATGGATATACCCATAATAATTATTTGGTCAGAAATCGTTGTAATGGCTTTAAAGTACTGCGCATATATAAAGTAATTTGGTTTTGAAACCACTAGAAAAGGTATAAAATTTACAGAACACACTCTCCCCTAATAGTTCTAAAAACATAAAACTCTGGAAAAACTCAGAAACATAGTTTTCAGTGAGAGGGGTACTTACAGTGAAAATTGCATTTCAGTAAAATAATAAGTTTCTGGGCAAATAGTTATAACAAAAACTGCGGTTAATATAAAAAGCTTTATTATTTATTAATAATAATAAAAAGAATCTAATTACACTTAGAAAAATAAACATTTAATCAATTCTTACCCTTCCCTGAATAAAAATTTTGCGCAGAGCAGAGCATGTATCGGAAATAATTGTGTAAAGTAAGAAAATGGCTTTTAAAACTTAAATCTATAGTTTTATTAAATTTATTACTTATACAGTAAAAATTAATGAGTACCGAAAAGATTTTATTTGTACAATGGACAACTTATTTTGGCGTCTAACATTTCAAAAGTTGCATACTGGTTTTATGCCTTTAGATAAATAATAACAATTCAAATATTAGTGCATTTTCTTCGTTTATAGTGTATATTATGTAAAAATAGAGCTGTAACAACAATTTCAGTATCAGTAATATGTTATACAGGGTGTTTAGAAGCCGGATGCAAAGCCTTAACAGAGTGATAGCTAGTTAGATAGTTTAGATCATTTTGAGCCATACATCTCTTAAACGAAGTTTGTTTTTTTTATGTTTAATTGCTTAAATTTTAGATTTTCTTTTAAATTAACCCAATTTCTGACTGTTAATTTCATACAGTGCTATGCCAAGTTAAAAACACCCTATATAATTATATATTTTAAATATTATCAGAATATAAGTTTTTCGCAAACATGGCAAGGTTGAAAATGTTGAAATTTTATTTCATAGTTACATCAAAAGTAATTGTTAAAATTGAAACGACATTGAATCATCCAAATTGTTTAGACTTGTGTACTTATAGTACATTTACCTTACCTTTAAACCTGCCTTTAAATTTCATCTAAGCACGACATTACTCTATTGGCTGGATCACTAAAGGCGGGCTAAAGGAGGAAGTTATTAATTTTTAATGAACTTGACGACCAAAGGGCGTAACGAATTGCTTTCAAATTACATACAAAATAAAACTTTTGAATTTATATATTAGCACCGTCGGTTCTCTTTTATTTACGTATTGATCCGCTTGAATAATTCTGTGTCCAAAATTCCCATATGTCTGAGAGCTGCTAGAAGTCCCATTCCGCCTCTTACCTCCCCAAAAGGCGTATTATTTGACTTGTTATTTTCAAACACCAAACTCAAGCTCGGCTTTGTGCGCTTTCCCCAAAGTTTGAGCATTTCTCTGTGTTTCTCAGAAGCGGCCAATTCACCGGCAAACAAATTCCCGCAGATTAAAAGCATTCAAATGCCCTCTCCAGCCATTGGTCACCGGTTGGGTATTGTCGGTGGCTAATTGCATAGTTAACCCTTGATTGGATCGTGCATTTTTCACCGTACCTGGCCAACTGAGTGATTAAAAACAAAAAACCCCATACCAAGGAAAACGCCCTTACACGGAAACTACTTCGCTTTTCCGCTTCAGTTGTTCCCTGAGTGTCATTTGTTTTGTAAATTCACAAAATTTTAACGGACGAGTAGTTCCCAGCGAACTGTGCTCCGTTTGGAGCTATTTTTAAAAAAAAAAAAACGTCCAACTATTTGCGGGGCCAGTCTTCAAGAGAAGTTAATTTGAA
Source organism: Philonicus albiceps (assembly GCA_963969385.1). Lineage (NCBI taxonomy): Eukaryota > Metazoa > Arthropoda > Insecta > Diptera > Asilidae > Philonicus > Philonicus albiceps. Next base: position 31,473,132 of record OZ017775.1, read on the forward strand.
AAATATACAAGGGAAAAAGCGTCTTCTTTGAAAAGAAAAAAACAAAAATAATAATAATAAAATATTAAGGGGGATCGGGTAAGACATGAGACTCATTGAGCTGAGAAATTTTATGGGTGCATTGCATGTACATATGTTTCGTTGTCTTACATGAAAACATAAAAATTTTTACGATCATCAAGCAGTTTTGGGGTAGTCTTTGTATCGCATAAAACATACGTACAATTTACAGATAGGGTAACTATTGAATTCAAATAATCTTATTTTCGAAAAGAGCTTCCAACAAATGTTTAACCTTGTTAGAAAATCAATTGTACATCATTCATTTATTATGCACACACTTCGGTGGTATTAAATTTGCATAATTCCAATGGATTATTTTTCACCCCATTACGCCACCCATACCTATCTATTTATGCTAACTAGCTTTGTCAACCTTTCTTAGGTTTTAAGTTACCTCCTTGTTCATGAAACCTCTATGTTTTTGAAAATATTGAATAGTATGACTGACTGGGGAAGTCTAGTAAATGCAGACATATTAATTCTTTTATAGTATGAAAGATTAATTCACACCCATTAAAATTATACGTATTTAAAAAATTATATAAATTTACTTAGTGATTAGTTCTTTAAAATATTGTCAAGGATTATAATCGCGTTATTTGAACTATTGGGAGGTGAAAATCATTAGATAAACTTTCGTTAATTAATCTATACCTAACCAAATATGTATCCTAAAAAAATGTAGTTAAAGCACTATCGACTTTTCGAAATTTCTAAAGTGTTGGCTGGTTAATTCACCTTGTTCGTGATAATATTTCTAGTCTCTATTTCGTTTTGAAATAAAATATTAGCTGTGTTCTTTTTTACTTCGAAAATAAAATCAAATTGCCTGGATTTATACGAGGACACAATTTGCACCAAAATATTTAATTCAAACATTTATCCGGTTCAAGGTTTGGAGTTCGTATGGGTAAATATCAAGGGAATTTGATGTACTTCTCTAAAATTTTAAAATCTTGGTATATGTGGCATTTTGTAAAATCAATGTCAATTAAAAAATTCCTATCTAAACTGAACCAAATAGGTAAATGAAATATAAACACAACTATTGCTTGATTATAAAATCTGATTTAACACGTATATAAAACAAAAAAGGTAAAATCTTAGGATTCTTTTTAAATAAAAACGTAATATTTTAAGAAATATTCTTAAATTAAGTCCCTCTGTATTTCCTCCGCTGTTCTGGAGCCCTCCCGCCTTTAAATCCTGCGTCTATAATGGAAAGAAGACCCCAAAACCTACTTCTGATAGTAGACAACTTGAGAAAATATACTTTAAATAAAGTACAATTTTCATTTATAAATCTATAATGATGAGTACATCGTTACCTGTTCTAAGACCCTACATATGTGGCTATACTAACGTTAATTAAGAAGTGCAAATAGGTCATAGGTCGACTATCTAATGAGACTGTAACAAATTACAGGGCGAACACCCTTTTTAGCTCCATATGTTTTCATAGCATCCTCGTAAATTACCAAGAAATCTACGTAACAAGTGTTATAGACAATTTTCATGTATAAGAGCGGTCCTTTTGATGTAACCTGAGAATATTTCCAATTTCTTGGTATTTTTACCACTAGAGAAAGGCTACAAAAACATTTCTCACTCACTTCGCCGATGTCAACAAACAGCACATGAGCGATAACAACCTGTTGCCGAACAAAATAATCTCGAATTACCTAACGCATTGAAAGGATACCCCAAGGCATCAGAGAAATATCTGAAGACATCGATGCAATTTGCTTCGAACTTGAGACCTGCTAGCGTCTCAAGGATAATTATGGGCCGAGCAGGCACCTTACAAAGGACACCGCCGCCGGCCAAGAGTAAGTAGCTTCAATCGATTATCATTGACAAAGGGCGCAAGCAAAGAGTTTTCACATTATGTATTTGTTATTTGGGCCATTTTTTAAACTTCTCCCGGACACAATGACCGGCCGAAAAAATGGCCCTAGCCAGGATCAATTGGTGCCGACTCAGCAGTCATAATGAGCCCAAAATCTCCGAATGGAACCACCGGGCAAACATTAAGACATCAGTGCTACAACGACAGCGGCACCCCGGCCGCAAGAAATTGTCAAAAGAACTCGTTAAATATTTCCGAATCGTTTAACTTTGATCGAACCCGTGGCCTTTGACTGGCCAGGGGCTCCTGGGGTTCTATGTTTTTGGTCCTGTTCCTGATACAAACTCCAAACGAAAATAAAACATCACCGATTTCGATCTTAGTCCTGTGAACGGACGTCTGGCGGTGATTTATTTCGCTCGATTGTGCAACTTTCTTTAGATTGCAACGAAAAGATGCCTTTCAAGCGGAAACATCTTAAAAGGATCAAAGTGCATTTGGCTAACCACCGAACAATTCAACAGTGACTAAAATGAATCAATTGTTTCGTACGATTCAGCAAACAGTGGTAAAAGGAAGGTGTTCCGGGTGTACAATGATTAAAGTTTTCTTTAAAGGTCGATTTCAATCGAGAATTTTTTAAAAAAACTAATTTTTATTTTATATTTGTTCATGAAGTAGTGAGAAAGCGATGCGCCAATCGATAACCGATTCATTGACCAAAGATCTCAAGCTCAACACCTCTGCATATTTTTTAAATGCATAATAAGGACAACTTTATTATGTTGTAAATAGCTACGCTAATCTAAGTAAAACAGGTGAAAAACGAGGACATTTCTCGATTAGTTGATCTTTTAAAGGAACTCAGCAGTGAGCACCAGAAGCTGAAAGATTTTAAAATTTCTTAGAATTTATCTTTAAAGGCAAATGAATGTTTGAAAGGGCGCAAATCATCCGCTCATTGTATTTTAATTTTGACGCAAAAATCGTACTCCACCTTTGTCCACGATATGCGATTTGAAAAAGTATAAATGAGTTAGTTCTTTTCATAGACCTGAAAACACACCGGGATCTCTTCCTGACTCTGCTTTTGTTTCATTTTCGGTAGAAATCACCGTCAGCCGGATTCCGTCACTCACCCGTTGCTCCTGGACAATGGTCGCAGGGATGCCTTCGTGCTGATGCATGTTTTTCTTCGGTATTTTTTCCCAAATCGTTCGATGTCCTGCCGAATTTTCGCTCCAGCCGGTGACACCAGGAGTTGAGTTCGCTTTTTTTGTTTTCATCCTACAAGACAGCTCCTCTGGGGCAAAAAGTACTGCAACGAATTCTGTCCAAATAGCTCACTTTCCCATTGTGGGTTGAGAGCTGGTAGTTTATAGGCAATAATTAAGTGCAAATGCCTAGGAAAACAGCATGGATAAACATTTGTCACGGCAGAAGGCACGGGACAACTATCCTGCCGGGGACGCATACTGTTTCTACCCGGTAGGAGTCTTAAACTGTCGCGTCAGAGTCGACGAGTTTGATGGATCCTTGCTGGGGTGTACAGGAGAGATCTGGTGTTGTTTATCTTCGGTTACGTCCTTGAAGATCACGCATTTGGCAATCAGAACTATGTCCTTGGAGGTGTACGTAAGACCGCGACTTAATAGCGCTAGGTTAACCAGGGAACGCAAGATGCCCTTGCAATTTATCGCGGTGAACTAATGTCCGGTGTGAAGGACAATTTTCGAAGAGTGAATTCATCGCTTTATGCGGATTACCAACCAAGGTTAACTTTTATGTTTCTTTTCAAAATTTGTAATGCTAATTAGTGATTCTGGGTGTGGTAGACCACGGACACAATTACTAAACAAGCGAAATTATTTACAGATCATTTATATAATTTGTAATATTTTTAATTATGTATTCTTTAAAATTATAAGGATTCTGGACGGAATAGACAGCACAATGGACTTTATAGCTTTTGGGATAAAAGTAAAAACAGTAGAACAATTTACTCTCCTTTTATATAAAATTGACACTTTGGAAGTCATTAACCGAAAGTTTAAATTATCAACACAATTCGAAAGATATTATTCGTATAGCAAAAGCTTGTAGTAGAAAAGTTGTGCCCTATGAGTATATGAAAAATAAGATTAAAGGTAATCATCCCTATTACTTAGTAGACTATAGACCATGACCCCTAACAGGAGCTACTGTTTTTTTTATTAGAGCTATACTAACGTACTTAATTCAAAAGAATTCCGGTGTCCTGCGGTAGCACCTATTGCTTTTATTTTCACCATACAGGACACGAAGTCCTTTTACATTGAGAAAATGAGATTATTACCACCCAGTTCCTCCCAAAAGGCGTATTGTTGTCGGCCAGCAATTGAATAACTCCGGAGGCGATCGCAAATTTAAATTCACATCGATAAATGCTATGCGTTGCAATGAAACTTTTTGTTTTGTCGGCATTTTGGTGACCCACCTTTGTTCGGATTCAACCAGCGAAATCGATGCCCCGAAAGAACTCAAAATCTGGCCAGTTGTTGACTAAACCGGGGAAAACAATTATTACCCGTCCTTTGTGGAAATCTACAATCGAGGTAATGAGTTTTCCATGCGATTTAACTTTTTCTCAATTTTTTTTCTGAAATATTTTTTTTCTCGAGTGCGTATAGTGCATGATTTCTATTTTTAGGGATAGCAGAGAGCTCCCTGTGGTTTAGAGGTCTTGATCGCGCCCATATGCATTATATCCTGTTTCATGGTAAACTCGATATTTCGGTTGACAAGAATCCAAGATTTAAATCAAAGAAACAGCCTTTGAATGTTGTGGGTAAACAAACATCCATTTCGATGGTGTAAACACTAAAGATCAGAGAGTACCGTCCCGAATTTATTTAGAACCTCTTTTACATTCATTGCTTAGAAAACAAACGATTTTCTTCATAAAATCTTATTGACCTTGGATTTTTTTTTCTTTCCATTCGCTTTATCAAAGGCATATCTTTGCACTGTTTATAGTAGGGACCCCAGTTGATCCACTTAGCCCCAGAATCTGCTGTCAAACAATGCATCAATCACTCGGGGCGGCCTTTTTATTCGCGACCAAAACTGGATATATCTCTGTTTGATACCCAATCGTTGGATTACAGATCTGAACTCACCGAAATTTCCAGCTGTTGACTAGCAATAATATTTAGAAAACAATTTCTTTGCGCCATCATTATCACATCAAGAGTCTCTTGACGATTGATGCACCATCTCAGACTAAAGTTTAGCGTCTTTAATGCCGCCGAGTCTGCGCAAACATACCTTTAAAATGTGATTAGTGTAGAATTCAAAATCGCTTTTGATGTCTGTTGCTTGATCTTCATTTGTTTGGTCGTCCGCAGACTCTTTTTCAGACAAAGTGAATTTTTGCTTTGTGTCATTCAACTCATCGGCAGATTATTCTTCAATTATACAAGGGCTCTTCAGAGGCCACTTAGTGCATTTATTGTTAAATGTTTTTTTTTTCTTTTTTTTTCTTTTATCAGTCTAGTTCTATTTCTGATCTTTTCTTCTTGTCTTTGAAATTATCTGGCCGAAAAGATCATTGAATCGTTGCTTTTTCACTGATTTTTACTAAAACTCAATTTACATATAAATTTTTGATTGTAATTATTGCTAAGAAGATAAGAAAAATTAAGGGTAGGCTCAAGAAAGTGCGTTCTTTTTTTGTAAATCATATTTGATCATTATACTGATCATATCAATAAAATAAGATCATTTTTCATTTTATTTTATAAAGTCTAGCAGTGATAAGTTAAAAAATGTGTATAAGGTAGTGTAAGATTTTTTAAAATGTACATAGGTATGTAAATCATAAAAAATTCTTCAAAAACAGAACAAACACGAAAGGCTTACGATGTTTTGAAAATATTGTGAAATAGTTTCACCCGAGAGACTGGTTAAAAACTTATTTTATAAGCCGAAATGTAATGCATATGGGCTTAAACTTAAACCTTTCTTCCCGTGATCTCTTTCTGTCGGGGGATTTTTAAAATTTTCCAATTAAAGTAGTCCTTTTCACTGTCGGTTTTAAATTTTAATCCCGATTTACCTAAAAGGCTAGCTATTCTAGGCCTAATATAATCGCTTTACGAATACCATCGAAATTGATACCGAAAGGATTTTAAGAGCAGGCAAATAGCCTTAATGTGCCGACAAAGGATATGGAGTGAAGATAATTACCTCAGTAATTGATACCCTTACCTGTTGGAGTGCGCTGTCTTGAATCTTAGAAATATAAACAACTTTTTTGGTATGAATGTTTGGCCGCTTGATCCTGCAGGATTTAAAGGGTGAGCAGGAGTTTATAAAAAAAAACAGAAATATGTAGAAAAGTATGCAAGTATTTCTAAAATAAATTCACACTGAAAAGCAGCTTGTGTGAAAACAATAAAAATTGAGACTAAAATCGTTTTGCACAGTAGTCGGTCGAATTTACAGTGCAGCCTGATTGTCGTTTTTCATTGGACAAACAATAGATTTAGTGAGTTTTTCAAAGAAAAGATTTCTCCAGTCCTTCTGGGTGGCTGATTTACGGCTTTACGATCAGTCAATATGCAAACATCATAATGAAACCCAACAAGGACAATTGTCTGGCCACACGTTGCACACAACAAGACCTTTTACGGCCGTAATATATGGCTTAACTGCACCGTAATAAAGTTTTATTAGAGAACACTGTAAAAAAATCAAGCCCTTACATGACATTCTGTTTGTTTAGTAATTTTATGGCACTAGTTTTTTTCATATAACTGAACAGTTTTAATTTGGTTGTCTGGTACGTATTAACTTTTTGAATTTAGAACTATTTTTTTTTCCAACATATACTCTAATTTAAAGGAGAGAAATTGTAACATACGTTTTTTTGGTTATTTACAAAATTGCTTGTATTAAACTTTCGCTCGTACCACTCATTGATTCACAAATGATTGACCAGGGGATAGGGATCGAACCTGTGTCCTTTACTACCCGTGACCTTGCTACTGATGCCTTCTCGAGCAATTTTTATTCTGATGAGAAGTGCGATCAATCGATACCACATATACAGCAATTTACTTTTATGTTACTATAATAGAGCTAATTAAATAATTCAAATACTATAAATAGTAAATATAACATTTCTTTCTCGTTCTTTTGAAATTTTCTTTTTAAAGTTTCTCGTCTGTGTTCACTACTTGCATTTTTGTGATTCAGCATCCCATCCAGTAATAATCTGCAGTTGTTGGCTAGAGATTATAGGAATTTCTAGTCTTACTTAGGTGATGGATCTTTTTATTATTTTTCTATTAATAAATACCTCAAAAACTATAAAAAACAGAATGAAAACTATTGAATGTCAGATAATTTTATCCACGTAGGCTTATATTACTTTTTCCAACTGATGTTTATGTATCTAATCTTTGACTCATTTCGCGACAGAACGACTAGAACGACAACTAGACTCTGTACCGAGACAAGGTTATATCTTTCCTATATTTATTAATTGATTTCTATTATGATTTTATGCCACTGGTATATTTTGTTATCATTTTAACCTTTTTAATTTTGAGTGTTTTGTGATGTATTTTTGAGTGTTATAGGGGCTCGGAGTAGTACGTTTTCACTACTAAGTTATTTTAAGCCGTGTAGAAGCAGATTTTAGCTAGTAAAGAAAAACAATTTCATACATACAATACATAAGATGTAACCTCGGACCCAATTGGGGTTAAGGCTGAATCTACGCTCTAAGCTCATTTCCATGCTAGCAAGGCCCGTCAGTACGATTCGCAGAGGAGACAATACTTTGGCTCTTGTGAAAATGACAAAAACCTGAAACTCCTGTCGGCGGCTTCAATTTTTTGTTTTCTTTTTTCCCCCTTCTTTAGCATTCCTCTGTGGATGCTCCTCGACTAGGCGGAGGGCTCTTCGACTAACAAAGCCCAAGTACGGCACGAGGATACCACACCGCAGCATTACGGACGTGACTTAGAACAAAAGATGCCACTCAGCTTCTTTTCTCTGGCAGCCATGTTGGCAGACACATCCACGGAACATCTTCTCGTGATGCAAAAATAAAATACGCAAGAGGAAAACTCCAAAGAAAACAAAGCCTTGGAGCCGGAAAAGTTCTCATCCTTATCGCCACTAAAATATTTGCGGGAAAATCTTAAAGAAAGATCTCCGCAGGGCTGGGGGCGGGGGATGACCGTTCAAATCGATAAGGACCACAGTCCCGAGTATCCTTGACAGAGTTCCTCGATTGATTGTTTCCGCCTTGCCGAGAGAGCCTTTTTTTTTTGTTTTTCAAAAGGGGATTGCGCATCGTGTGACACCTTCGTTGCCTCAACCGCCTAATAAAACGCGGAAATGACATCTTTACGCGCCACCTCTCAACGCAACCAATTGCTCTATTCAGGGCAGATGGTGGGTTAAAGGAGCCCACTTTCAACAGAACAATAAAGCAGATATCTTATGATCCGGTCATCGGAACCGCCGCCGGGTCATCAAGGCATTATCGTTCATTAGGTGTTAGATCACAAAATTTGTTTTCAATGGTTTTCAATTTGAACGACCACAAAAGCGTTCAAAACACAGGACGTCCCAAAAGAGACACCTGTAGCAGCGTGTAGCATTTAAAACTCGAAGCCCGTGTGAGCCCGTTTCTCTTAAGATGCAGCCTCCATTTGTTCCACCATTGGTCAGTGTTTTGTTGCCTCTATTCTCATAATTTATTTGATTTCATTGCTGCGACTCGCGGCAATCTTTTAAGTATAAAAAAAAAAACGCTTCGGCTCTTTGAGCTGCGCGCGCATTACCTTCAGTAACTCGTAAATTTAACGCTTTTTTATCCCCGCCGTTTTTGCCTCCTCGTTCTGATGCCTTCGTCTAATTGTGCCTAATTTCTTAAGTAGAATGGGAATTTTCTATGGTTTTTATATTTATTGACAATCGAACGGTTTCAAAATATTTTCTGAAATGGTTAACGCGTTCAGATAGAGGTGGGATGATTACTTTGTAATGCCGATCAATGTAAATGCATATGCGGAGGAATTTTAAATTGTTTTGGAAAGTATTAAAAATAAATACACAAAGTCAATTCACAGAAAATAACATACAGCATCTATAGCTTGATTATTTATTGTAAACCAGAGTATTTTGTTATTTAAATAAGTCATTTAATTAACACGAATCCTATAAAATTAAGACAATAATTCTCAGTTAATTTTAAAGTTTTCATTATAATGAAAAATAAAAATTTTAGATCATTTAATTGTATACCATAATAATAATAACATTTTGTTGAAAATTCAGAAATTAATTAATATTTAACAACACAATAAAACAAATCAATTCTGTTCCATTTTTACATCAAATCTACTGAAAATAAATTGTAAATTTGTACAGATACTCCTCATTATTTGTAAGTAAAATAACATTAAAAAAGAATATTGGAAAACATTCAAACACTAGGGCTATTCTTTGTATAAGCACCTTTAAAATTCAAACCATTTTATATGCTTTAAATCTTCCCTTATTTGATATTAAACATTGCAAAATTAATTCATGTCGGTTCGGTCAATAAAACTTCTGATCAGTACAAAAATTTCTAGAAAAGACATCTGTCTCCTAATCTTTTATAAAAGTCTAAAATTTAAAGGACAAAGTTTTAATTTAATTAATTGCTGAACTTTACTACAATAATTGTATTGTAGTTTATTAGTTACCTTCAATTTTGAAGTAATATTCAACAAACCTTTTTTAGAATTAGATAACGCAACATTTATAAAATTGTTTTAATATCAAAACAAAAACTGAAACAAAGTTTCGTAATACATGGCACTGTACACAAACTCGTTACAAATCAAATACAAAATTAAACATAAATCTAATCGAGTAAAAATAGCCGTTTGAACCTTATTTAGAAAACTCTAATACTCTGTAAAAAAGTCTGGTAAGCTAAACTCTAATCTTTCCCTCACTTTGAAACGAATGATACCATAAATAACTAAATTTAAAAGTCGTTTATAAAATTATTTTAATTTAAAGCTGCATCAAGATATGATCGACAAGGTAGTCAAAATACGAATTTAACATTTTCAATTTTTACGCTTTATTCATATTACTGGCTCAACTGAGTAGAATTTTTTTAAATGAAACTACTTTTCAAAAAAATAAAACCCACCACTTTCTGTTTATTTAGGAGATCATTGCAAAATTGTATTCATTCTGCCAATTTCGTTAACATCGGTTGACTACCTGGAGGTCTTTTGTTCAGTTTACTTAAAACGAAATGAAATCCATCAATATTGAATTGATGTGGCATTTCAGTTTGCAAATATTGGGATAATTTAAATAAACACTTCTCTCATGGTAAGCTGTACTTGGCATACGCTTGTTTACTTTTAATAAACGCAAAATATTTTCCTTTTATGATATAAATCCGATTTCGAATGTTTTGTGATATACCCACTGTAGTTAGAAGATAACCGGATTTACTTATTTTCCACATTTAGCTAAAATATAAATGGATAGTTCTGCTAAGAATTAATGAAGATATTTCAAACTAGTGTACGTATAGTGAAAAATATAATAAAATTGAAATATTTAGGGTATGTTCATAGATAAGATAGTATAAGATTAAAATGTGTGGTAAAACAATGTATTTTTTCTGAACTCATTAGAAATTTAGCCGTTGAACTTAGCCATTTAGTGTTTATTTTATACACAAAACATTTTCACTTTAACGTCATTAAACGTTGTGGCTCAAACTAAAAGTTTTTATGAAAAATGTGGTTTCTGAAAAACCGATAAAACCACCGGGGGTTACTAAGCAATTCTTAACTTTGGTACATACCTTAAAACTTTGCCTGCAGACCACGTTTAACTCTAAAAAAGAAATTTACAAGGGGCATAAATCTATAATGAAGAGGCAAAACAATCGTTAAATTCTTTTCAGTCAAGGTAACATGCGTTAGACAGTCAAGGCCAGAATAGGTGCTAAAAACTAGCAGACTTTACTCAATACATTTTATGTATTTATGGGTATATAATACCACGAACTGCAAGGACAGCTAGGACTTTACTATGAACCCAATAAAAATCCCTAAGCTGAGGCCACACTTTGGTTACAGGCTATAAAAGATTTCTTTGGGCATATTAAACCATGCTCAAGGACAAGGGCCCCAATTTTGTAAATTAGACGTGAAGGTTTTCCTTCCATTGTTTTCGTAATTTTCAATAACCATAGTCATGGTTTCTCTTAACATTAAATTACCATGCGTGCGCACAAAAGTCCGCGCGCGGTCATAGAACTACAACTACCACCCGCATGTCCGGTACGTTTCCTAAATTTAGGGGCTGATTAGTTTTGTAAACATTTCTCGCATTTTTCATTAGACCACAAAGGCACCCAGATCAGAGTTTGGGCCCTTAATAAACTGTCGATGGGTTCGCCGCCAAGTGTTTGCTAGAGTGGCTACTTGGCCACTTAATTGACGGCTACTGAAATGAAAAATTGCTGCCCGCATTTTCTTAGATTTGAATTATACGCAGTCGCCACGAGGAATACAAAAGACTTAAGTACCCAGTGGTCACAATAACTACGCACACAGGATGTGCTGGGCCACGCGGGATGTTTGTTCAACAAGTGGAGGTGCCTTCGCACCAGTCCAGCAATATTGCGGCCTAATAAAATTCGGATATTAATCTTGATTTGTGCCAATGGACAAAAGGATGCCTGCAAATTGTGTTTCAATTGAGAGAAGAAATCACAGTAAAAGGGGATCGAATTTTTATTCCCTCTTTCGCTTTGGGATAATTCTGAAGAGGAAATCGAAGGTCCAACTGGGACTCAATCTCACGTTGCAGACCATGTGAAATCAAATCGTTTGGTCCTTTATTAGTGCCGCGGAAAATGAGACGCGAAATACACAGGGGTTGTTAGCAACTTAAGCCGGAGCTATTCCAGAGGGAATCACTGCGGGCTTATGTAAACTGCAAACAACCAATTCCCAGTTGCAACCAATTTATGTTTTCGTCTTTATATTATGATGGCGGGTTCTGGTTTCAAAACAAACCCCAGACGAGGGCGAAAAAATTGACTCCACCGAGAAAGCAGATTCAAGTTGCATTTTTAATGGAGTTCACCCTTAAAGAGATCAATAAATTGACTAGAAATGTTTTTGCTCACACTCCTTTTAGTTTATAACTTACACGAAATTTAGTCAAATAATTTAAAAACAAAAAATTAAGAACCTTATTAGTGGAAATATTAAAAATGTTTATTCCTATAAATCTATATATATTTTAGAAGAAACAATATCTGAATAAATAAAGATTAGTAAAATAAACATTTTTAATAAAGAAAATAAGTAAATATAACGATAATGGAGCTCTGAATTAAAAATTTGTTTTATTTAGAAACAGCTGATCGAAAGGGGAAGCCAATAAACGAAATATTAATCAATCAATCGATTCAAGGTTGTGGTCATTACCGAACCTGGTGAGCAAAGATATTTATTTAGAACATTTAAAAATTCGTAAGAAGTTCATTGGTTAACTATTGGTTTCTACACAAAAGGAACTAATTTTCAAGTTGCAGACACAAGAGTAAATTTAAGGTAAAACACCGTAAAATGCTGATCGCCCACCTGTAGGGTTCCTTCTAAAAATATTTCATAGACAGTAAAGCGAGATCAGTACATTAACTACCCAAGGAAAACTGTTTTGTTTCTAAAATGAAAAAGCGACCTTGTCCGTGTCTTAAGATAAGACGAACTCAGTTCGATAGCCTTCAAGTTTTAGTAATAACCAACAGTTTTGGTTAAACATAAAACCATACTGGTTACATTTATTTTTAGTTAAAATTATTGTATACCAATTGAATGACATTTTAATTTTCATTTAGATGAATAGGTACGATGCGAGTCGATCCATTATATCCATCTCCTTAGAGGAACATGATTCAAATCCCCTGGCGAAACACGGAATTCCTTGTAAAATCGATCACTCTTTGAAGTAGCATGTGGCGACAGGCGAAGATGCAAAGAAGGACAAAAGTAACGATCGATTCCCTTTGAGGGCACGATATGTAGCAACAGGAGAAACATGTGTCAACAACAGACACAAAGTGTCACCGCATATGAAGGATCACTTCAGCCGATAGAAGCCAAATTGACCGTGATCCTCAGGGGTCCCAAGGTGGCTATATAACTAGAAGGACACTTTGGTTTTACAGCTGTTGTCCCTTGAAATACATGAATAAGCCAACAATTAGATCGAATTCCCTTTTGGATATTAACAAAAATTCCAACAAATTTTTCAGATGATTAATTCAACATTTTCGCTCTCATCACAGCCTTCAACACTTACTTTAATTTCCATATGGGGCCGATCATACTTTAGATAATCCCCTAAATCCGTAATGTATGAACGGTGTCATTGGAGATTAGCTGGGAAGGCACACAATTCTACAAATCCATTTAAAAATAAATCGGTACGGCTTCTGGCCTATACCACAACAAATTTTCAGCTGTGGTCCAGAAAGGATCTCATGAAAGTGATGACATTTCATTCAAATTTATAGACGAGGATTAAAAGCTGAGTGGTGCGGTCTGGTTTCCTTCTGGGGAACTGATTCAAACTGGGGGCGATATGTTTTCCCAAAATATTTGTCTCCTGTCGGAATAGTTGAAATTTTCCCGCTTAAAATTCTTACAGAGAGTGTAGTGATCGAATTGGTCATATGTTTTCTTTAGTAGAAATAAATAAGGGAGCTAGTCAATCGATTTCAGAATTTGTTTCTTTTATTAGACATATTTTCACATATGTACGACGACACATTTCGAACAGTCAAAATGGCTGGGAACAAAAGAGAAACATTTACAAAATAGACGGATGACCGGGCGTCAAACAAACGCATTAAATGGCAAAAACGATCATCAGCTCCTTTTCATGCAACTTGACCAAAGGTCCGACTTGATACACTTAAGGCGATTATTAGGGGCGGGTGTATTCACATAAAACGCTTAGCAGGACCGTTGAAAGGACTTTAAATTGGTTCAGGCCTACGGTAATTTTCTCAGGACGTTCGGCGATCTATTTACTGAAAAGAGGATTTCAATTTCTGCATTTCTAAGTAGGCTAAATTTTGAAGCACTGAAAACTCTTGCAGGTGACGAGTGACAGGATTAGAGGATTATGTGGGAAATGGATACGGAGCACGAGCAAGTTAAATGGAAAACTGGATGAGGACAAAGTCAAAAGCAGCTACTTTTCGTATAAATACAATTCCTTTTCTCATTCTTCATCCTTAGAATTATTAAGATTTATGTGGACGTACAGTTTTTGTCCTCTATTATTCGTATTATAACGAAGGTTTATTGTAATATTTGATGAGGATGCTAAATTTTTGTAAATTCAACATCCATAACCATTTTGAGGCTTATTTCTATTATTTAGAGAAAACTTCAAAACTAAACCACTATTTGAATAAATACAACATGGATATTATTAAACAAAATGCATGGACAGATTTAAACGATCTGATAGAGTAAATTTTAATAATTCATTCAATTCCCAGCCTGATTTTATTAGTTAGGCGTTTCGGCTTTTTAAAAATTTTAATAACACTGCAGTCAAAATGTCATCCAAATTTGGTTCACTTTTTCCTCAGTATGGGCATAAAGGGGATATTTTTATATCTAAGAAGAGTCAAAATTTAGTATTACATTTTGCTAAAATTATCAGTTATCGATAATTTTCGGAAAAACTCTTTCCTATATTTTTACTCCATCAACCTAAGGTCAAATTCTATCCTATAGACACTGATCTAGCTATCGAAAGATTTGATAATTTTAGTATTTAAAAAATGTTACTATCGCTAAATTCAACTGAGTTCTTGTCTAGGGCAAAAGTAAGCCATAGTAACTTCAATCCGCAGTTTGAGGTCTAAAACCCGTTGATTCTACTTTTCATTCTCTAAAAATTTGATGAGATTATTACGTGTATAAAAAAGAGACATTTCAGCTGGCGTTTTGTATTTTTTTTAACTATGTAACAACATTCTTTTCGTAATACCATAAAGTTTCACCTCTTTATCTTTAAAAAGTGGGCTCTGGGGTCCAACAAATTAAGCCTATAGCGCAATTAACTTATTACCATTTATCCAAGATGACCAAGATGGGCTTGTTAGCAGATCATCGTCCACTTCACGCCAATTACCGATGCATGTCAACAACCCAAAGATAACCATTCTCATGAAATAACCCTTAGTACGGATCCCCCCTCCAACTAAGGAAGCCACGCAAGAAGAGCCCAAAGGCCAAAACGGAATTGTCAAAAATTAATCACACAATAACCATAACACTTTTGAGCGATGTGTAATGAGGCTCTAATCGTGTTAATTTATCACATCTCTCCCTCGTAATTAGTCTCTAGTTTCTAGCTGTAAAGGTCATAAAGGGCCCTAGAAATTCATATCCCGCATGAGTTACACATGTCGTATCGGATCCATTTGACTCAAAGCGTTTGTGTTACCCCAACGCACCAAAATATCTCAAGTGTGAACTTGAAGGACTTAAATATGTGTGTGAAGCACTTCACAAACTCCAAGACTAGCAATAAGATTTGTGAGAGTTCCTAGCTCATTTACTCGCCTTCAAAGAGATTGTTAAGGGATTAGTTGAGATTGCCTGAAGCCCTAAAATATTCTACTTTTGGTAGAACTCAGTTTGATTATTAACTAAGAGAATCATTAAAGTTTATTATTAGAAAAACATCAAAAATCACTCTAACGAAAACAGAATTATTTCGTATATCCTACCTAAGTCATAAATTCAGTAAATTTGTACTACTTAATTTATTTTAAGTATTACAAATTTACTTTAATTTGTTCATATTTATCATAAGCGAAATGATGGTTACAAAAATGGTATGGAAGTTGTGTACAATTAGAAACAAGCATTAAAGTTTTGTTGCAAACATTTTCTGGTACTAACAAAAGTAAACCATATTTTTGTATATAAAATAAAATCTCGCAGGATAGTACTGAACCACAAAACGTAACAATGGCATATTCATCCTTTTGCAAAAGACCTGGAAAAGACTATCAAACATTTTTAATCCAGCTAACCTTAAGATTTCCCACCAAATTCTTAAGTAGCAGGACTCCTTGTTCATGATAGGTTCAAAAAAAGATCCCCACAGGATATCGTTCGTTTAGTAAAAATTTTTCGTTATTTGATTTACGACTCTACTCAAATTCGTCTCATAGAAAACGATAAAAATTTTATGGCACACCTTTCAAGGGAAATTAGCGTGTAAAGACATTGTGCATAAAATCACCCCCGTCCTGTTGGTGTCCCGGCGTTCACAGTTCGTCTGCTACAAATGACAAAAACAACCCGTACCTATGCATTTCATATCCAAATGGTGGAAGTGTTTTACTGACGTTCAAACAAAAATTTTGTAAAATCCCAAACAACGAACCCTTCTTCAAACCCCGTTTTATAATTTTCACGCAACAAGCAGAGCTTCTAGAGCTGATAAAACGGCAATCCGGTCGCAGCGTGCCGCCTTATTAGCCGCAATTTGCGCGGATTACTTTCCGTCAACATCCCCGAAACCGCGATAAACACTTCCTCTTCTAGTCGTCCTTAGGTGTGATCTGCCACCCCATCGTCAGCCGTCACCCTATTTACTTTTAAATATTTAAATGATGCTCTGATGCCTCGTGACGACGACACGTGTGTGTACACTAACAAGGAGCTGTTCTCCCTTTGTCCGAGGGGTCAATTGTTTTGGAGAAGTCTCCAAGTGTGCGCACGTGCATCTCACGTTGTTATTTTGTAACAATCAAAAAAATATTTCTCCCCAATCAGCACGTTTTCGGCTTAATGGGCACCGTGTTTTGGGTATTAAAGAGATTATGCAAGAAAATACATATCAAAAACATTTTTTTCTTGGTCAATTAGCAAATCAATACGATTGTAGCATAGTCCTCAAAACAATCGGTTCGCCTTTTTAAAGTCTTACCTTTGCATTAGCAAATGTTTAGTCGAGTCACTAAGGCACTACTTCACTTTATTTTAAACTTGTATCTAAGTTAAGAGCCACTAAAATTCTAAGTTCCTTAAAACTTAATTCGGTTTTGATGATACTTTTAAAAGTGGCAAACTATAACTATAAATTTTTCGCTAATGTTTACAGCATAAAGTGGTTTGATATTTTAAAATAACACATAAGGCTTCCTAATATCTTTGGACATACTTAAAGTGGAAAAAAAGGTTTTTGAATTACTTATTATTTCTTCAAATTATTATACATACTATAGAAGGTTTATATCTTATAAATTTTTGAAAATAAATTTATTTTGAAGTTACATCAACAGCTTTCTTATTTTAGGTTGTTCATATGTTTTTTCTCGGTACAAAAATGAGTCCGCACAAGCAATGAGTTCACTCAAGACTTGAGTCTGTTGAGCGATTGTTTAAAGATCAAATATTGAGTCAATAATTGAGCTAACTCACATGTTCGAGCTGAGCGATGAGTTGAGCCAACATTTAAGTTTTTACTATTCAAATTTGGTATTAATTACCAATTTGATAGTACACAATTCCATAACATTCGTATAAATTTTGAAATTCAATAAAGAAAACGACGAAACTAATAAGGCACTGATATTTCTCAAATTAAAATCGGTACGAATGAAATAAGTAATGATAGTAATGATAGTGTGATATGAAAAGTATTATAAAAATGGTTAATACATGGTAAATAAAACTAAGTTGGATTCGTCTTCAGAAATTAGGCAGAACAAGTTTGTGTTTTATGTTTAAACACTTTAGAGACCTTCCAAAAGAGCTGAACGAATTTAATCTCGAATGTTACCACCTCTTCAGCCCATTTTGGTAACCATATAAAAGAAATCAAGTATAATTTAATCTGTGTCTACTTTCTAAACGTAAGTAATGTTTCCCCAATTGTCCAATCTGGAGTGGATGTGACTACAAAATAACGTGAATAGCCCTCATTTCACCACTTACCGTGACATCAAAATAACTCCGTCACAATCACTTCCTAATTTTTTATGAATCAAATTTACAAGCCGGAGCGACAGTTGCCCAAAAGGGCCCACTTCATCCGCAGAGGTGATTGCTCATAAAAAAAAAAAAAAACACAAAGGGAGCGAGCGCGGCAAATAAATTTGCCCGTTTATGGCCAATTAACATCTGTTCACATTTTGAGTGATGTCGAACCGAGCTACAGTTCTACCAAATTGGGGCAGTCACCGGCGATGACTCTTTCTGGTTGATCCCCGTGGATCGTGAAGCGACGAGGGTACCTAAATTAAATTATGAAGGTGCGATGATCCTCACAAATAAATTTAACACTTAGAGGGCCACAAACTAATTACCCGATGTTCCCGAACCGTGCAGTGTTTTACGAGGACGGGATACATAAATTCCTGACACAGTCGGGGGATTGACGTTGTTCGACTTAAGTATTTCCCCGAGACGTTTAGTCACAGTCCATTAGCAAGATGTTGTTCTCCAGTTCGGGTAGTATAACTGCCCCGAAACTTATTAAAGCCTCTCTTGTCCAAGAAATTATTACTAATTATGTTAGTATAATTTTACTTAGTATAATTATTCAATGTCAGACCTGAGAAAACTTTGTTTAATTGCAGGAAATGTTAATTTTTGTAAATTTCAATAGTACCATATAAAACTTTACAACTATTGACCGGAAGCAACGACTTTTACGAATATCAAAAATTTTGATTCAATTTCTAAGCAGACTAAATTTGACTTATTTTGAGCAGTTATAAGTTGGCCAGTCACCTACCTCTTTTCCTTTGAACATTGGTCTTTAGAACAATCTGTGCATTGGTACTAAATTGGTTATTTAGAAAATGTACGGTGCATGGCCTTAAATAAGTTTAAAGAGGAATATCAGAAGCCTTTTTTTTATTTTTAAAAATTGCATGTTAGTGTTTTCTCAAAGATTGTGAGTATCTAAAGTCTTAAAGAGGTTGTTTTTTACCATAAAAAGGTTGATATATTCAAAATTCAAGTGCATAATGTGCTAAATGTAAGCCCATAATCGCACCTTTGAATTTCGAACTGAACAAAGGTCTGAAATTGTAAATCTTTTTATCAACAGCCACACAACACGGTTGGGTCGAGTGTCTTTTCTGCAACTGAATACCTCAATTGTCTCGTTCACGGGAATCTGATTATTTGCAGGCAAAACCATTTAGAATGATGCCCCTCGACGGCCGGGGTGGATGTCACTTCACTTCAGTGATGAATCGGCAAAATCGCTCAAAATTATTTAACATCACGTAAAATCTGAACTCGACCGACCACCCCAACGCAAAATCCCCCGAGTATTTCCTGGCACGACTGGGATGGCCCCGCGGCGATACCGTATTGTTACTGTCGCGAATGCATTCAAAGTCGTTATGGTGCTTCAACTTGATTGGAGGCGCGTGTCCTCCAACCGATCGGGGATTTTGTACAGAAGTGATGCGTTTAGACGGTCGACTATACGCGCGTTATTTATCCACTCGAATCGGCCAGATCCCTGGCCCCGTTTCAGCATCGGCGGTAACTGCGATGGGACAATTGAGCGGAACCAAAACGAGATCAAAATCTGTGAAACGTTTATGCATCAAATTCGCCTTGAGCCGTGCTCGAGAATTTGTTACCGCAAATTTTTAAGGGAAAATAACGAGCGTGCTCAAGGGCTCAAATCGGATCAGATACCGGCGACTCGCAACACTGACAACATCAACAAATAGTTGAGATAAATCAGGGTGATGCTGTGCTGCAGCGTACGAGTACAACCCCCGCTTGATCAATAGATCTAAAATCACTTACGATTTAACACGATTTCGCTGATTTCGCTAGAGTGCCGTTGAGAAAGATTTTAAAGGCACATAAAAATAGAGAGCTAAATAAATATGAACTACATGAAAAATAAATATTAATTACGATAATAAGTTAATTTCTAGAATATTATATATTAATATTTGGAATTAATAGCATGGGTTATATTTGAACTAGGTACATGCAAATAATAATTCCTTTCCTCTATCCAGTTTAGCAGTTATAAGCCAAATTGGGCCGTATAATCTTTATAAAAAGGATTTTTAAGCCCCATATAGCGACTTTTTATACATATACCATTTATAGTAGTCATCGTTGTAGTACAACGAACATAGTTTTATTTTAGGAAAAGCTCAATGGGATTTATAGTTGGCGAGTACCTAAGGTGGCTAGTTTTAATTATGTAGTGGATTTGATTTTGAAAATACCACGTGAAACAGATCGTCAACCTCTTCACTGGTACTACTAGTAGAAGTTTATGTTTACCATATATGAACATTTTGTTATATCTTCAAATTATTTCGAAAATAATAAAAATAAAACCATAATATAAAATATTTTGTCTTTTCTAGTTTTTGGAGGCTTTATATTATTTGAAAATTGTATCATTTCAGGTAATCCTCCTGTAAGGCAGTAGGTAGGTACCTAGAAAATGTCGCATTGTGGAAAACCGTATTATAGGAGACTAAAAGCCAGTACGAAATATAAGGATGCGTTTCAAAAATGTTTTAGAAGTCGCAAGTACTGAACCACCAATTGAATACGTAAAAGATGAGATGTATATTAAATTAAGTGCGTTAGACTTAGACTCAAAACAGAATTTAGCAATGAAGTAGCACGCAATCAATATGGAATTTTGGCTCAAATCGAACAATACTGAATTTAAAACTGCCTTAGAGGTGCAGGTGCAGTACTAAAAAACAAATGATTGTTCACATTTATAAATTAAAGATTCCGAAATATCAACCAATTTCTAGCAGCTTACTGTAACTAATCTCGTTTTGAAAATCAAAAACCTATAAATGCCGGGACCATCCGAGCAATGCATGTGTGCCCACCCCCGAACAGAAGATTTCTCCCATGGAACTGGGTGCTAAAAGAGCGTGGAACAACTTCATTAAGGCTACCGCTGGACCATAACATCCGCATTTATGACTCGCTTTAGACAACCGAAAGAACCCCAAAGGGTCCGAAATCACTTCGTCTCACTGTTGGGACACATTAAATCCAATCATCGCTCATCAGGACGAAAATATTTTTCCTTTATTTACGCCCAAACCGAAGAAGGAGCGGGTCCCGATACAACGGCGTATCAAATCGGCTTCTGCTCCTTATCTCAGCACTAAAAAAGGACATAATCCCTAAATAGGGAGCAATGCGTCCTGTGCGGGATGATAAAGATATCACCAGGATAAGACCACTTCAGCTACCGGCTACAGGCGGCTCTTGAGCAATCAAGTCACCTCGGCTCCTTTCTTCCTGCAGCATTTTCGTCCTGGCGATGATAATTGCTTTCGGTGGCTCTTTTTTACTTTGGTCATATTCATCCAGGACCTGTCACATAAAAATGTATTCAGAGGGACTCAAAAAAAAAAAGTCAATCCCATCGGCAAGTAAAAAGTACAACTGGACCACACGACGGGACTGTCGAAAGGATCAAAGCCGATCAGATCCTTCCGCCTTTGAAGCTGAGACAAATAAAGTAAAGAAGAAAAAAATCAATTTGCAAGGCAGCCATGACCAGGACAGTGCGGCTGAAACTTAAATCATAGAAAAAGTAGGAGGAGGATGCGGAAGGATGGTCCTCACTGGACCCAACAACTATGGTGGCTTTGTAACGACCAAATGGCGGGAATTAGGAAAATTATTAAGGGGCTTGGTAATGGCAACAAAATGCACAAAACTAATTGATTCAGGGGACGAATGAGTGCTCAGCTATTGGTCCCTGGGGATGCTGCATCCTGACAATAAATTCAATTCGTCGTTTGCGGTAGCCGGGAATAAATATTTGCATGCATACCGCATTTCTTTGAAATCACGATCTAATGATTGATGTCCCATAGAATGAGAAGGTATATGGGGGTAAATATTACATTTTGAAATTTTTAGTTTAAGAAACAATTGCAATTTAAGAATAAGATATTTTGCAAAAATTTTATATTAAGTCCTAAATTTACCAACAAATTGAGAATTGAAATTCGAATTTCATTGATATCGTCTTTGAATTAAAGTTTAAATTATAGAAATGATTCTGATTTTTTAATAATTCTACATTCCTTTATAATGCAAATTTTAAATTCTGGTTAATAGAGATATTCAAAATGTACACTAATAATACCATTTGGTGTGAGCTAAAGCTCTTTAAAAAGCCAACAAGCAACTGAATAATATTTTTCAAAAAGTCGCAAATTCATTGTAAGATAAAACTAAAGAGCTACTATAAAATGTGCAGCCATTCAGCTTGCTCCAAAGACGGTCAATAGAAAAAATTGTCGCTTAGTAAAACTTTAAATGTAAATAATGCCGTGATTGTTTCACTAAATTGAAAAAGTTATTTAAAAAATACAATGCATAAAAATTCTCCCTAACGCAGGGGGTGGTTGTATCCCTTCAACAAAAATTATATAAAAAAGTGTCTGGACAAAATCTCCAATCCTGCAAAAGTCTTCAATTATTTCCTCACAGACCATGATGATATCCATGAAATCGTGTGTTATCACGTCTTGTCCATTTCTGTTAGCTATTTAGTTCCACTATTGGAACACATTCACGACAATCATCATTCATCAGGACGCAAATATTTTCTATTGAGTGCCTTAAACCCCAAAGGAGCTGGCATGCAGGGAAGATCTTGAAGGATGGATATGGGTGACAATAGACCGTCGCATTCGTTTCGGCAGTAGGAGACAATTATTCACGGAAGAGAAGTGCACATTTTCGTCTGCATTTCGAAATAGAGTTTTATGGCAGGCCCTGTAAATTCATCATGCTGCACTAACAAGTTCCCAGGAAATTCACTAAGGATGCCTTCTTGTGGCCGCTTACTTTTTCTGAAACAATTTGTAATGGGCTCAAAGATCTTAAAGACAATCAAAACCAGCTAAATTGCAGTTACACAGCAAAACCTTGCAGAAGTTATGCTTAAAATACCTACAGATGAGCTCTACATTAGGATCAGGATTGAAGATTAATAGAAATTGTGAGTAACATGCCACTGTTAAATATTTCAAAAAGCATTTTCTATTGTAAATATCTTTTTTTTAATTAAATTGAAAAGCATAGTACCCAAAAACTAAAAGCAAATTGCTATAGGAGTCAACATTTATAGTTTACTTGAAAACTAAATGAGTTAAAACTTAGAAAGAATTAGGTGAATGTTTCCAGCAATATGCTGAGAAGTCGGTCAGTATTTTTAAGTAGGTATACTTGATGCCTATTTTTTTTTTTAAATACCAACTGAAACAAAACTGAAATATGCGAATCTAGCTGAGAATAAAACGCTGTAGTTTCCCATGATTTAATCTTTCGTGAATTAAGCAAAACTTTAAACTTTACTATAGTTATAAATGAAATTTATTCTCAGTATATGGTGGTATTTACCAACTCTACCGAGACTTTGTGGATCATCTTTGCAATAACAAGGCACCAGGAGAATATCTTGAAAGTAGCAATTGCGTCAATATTTATAAGCAAACCTTAAACTCAATAGGTATGTTCTACAGCGTTTTTAATAGTCACATTACATCTCTTAAATAAATGTAATATGTACTGGGGAAGAACCTCGAAACAAATATTTATTTACTTTTTAATCCCGGACAAGGGGCCTCTGGACAATTGAACTAATTAGTGCACTATACTACCGTCCCAGAGGCTGTGAGTTCGAATCCTAAGCATAACCATTTCCTGCGCTACGTGGTAGGTAATACAATGGGCCAAAATTGACCTTAGTGTGTCTTTCTAGGCACCTAACCTAGTCCTGGACAAACTCTTAAGTGTAAAAGTTATAGTTCCGTTTTTACAATTTTTGAAGCAAGTACTTCAATACTTCCAACTTTTAAAACAGTACCTAATTATATACATATGTTTTAGAGTGTAATGTATGCGTCTTACAATTTTCAAAATCTATACATTTCCTTTATACAGTACGGAGTTAAATACAAAATAAATTTAACGATATTCTCCAATTTTTGCTCTTCATTATTCTTAAGTACGAAAGATGTCCTAAATAAGCCAAATACCTAAAACTACTGCAAATTGCAATCACAGTCATTTTCAGTGGCACTCAAAAGTCCATCATTCGAAATTGCAGATATCGCGCTAATCCCAAGAAAAAGCAAAAAAAAAAAATCAATCACAAGCGACCAGCACCCCCACAAGTTGAGAGGATTTTTCATTTCGCTTCCACAGCCTCCCTGCATGCATTTGTGCAAATATTGAGAAAACAAAGGCGAAATATTGACGCACTGTTGAGTCCCGCCAATGACAACAGACAACGGGCAGGCCCCAGATGCGGATTTTAGACCCTCCCCAAGTTTGCCGGCATTTTGAAATCTTTCCCTGGAAATTGTCGCCCAGTCCAACCAATGGCAGATGGTTTCAATTCAGCCGTTCTCAGCTCTGTTAAGTGCCCAAAAGGCGGGACTTGGAGTTGTCAAACGGGTTCCCGGAGTTGGTCCAGCAGTATAAAAGGCCCGCATAGAAGAAAAAGTCTTCAGTTTTGGTTGCGATTTCATCAGTTTTGGGGCTCTAGCTTTAGAGATTTTGTGAAATCTGAGATTTATTTAAAGAGATCATTCTTTTTTGAAATTATTTCGTACTTTCGTGAAGTGAAGCGGGAAAAACAAAAGAACAATTATTCAAAATGGTGCTTAAATCGAATTTCTCAATTGAATCAATTTTGACTAATAACATGCAACGGGTTAACTTTAAAGATGAGGAGGAAGTTGGTAGTAACAGTGGTGCTTCGGATGTTTCATCAACAGGAGATTTTGATAATTTGTCTAGAACTAGTACACCAATTAGTCAAGAAAAAGAAAGCGATTCGGAGAGCAGGGAACGTTTAGATGGAGGTGAAACCTCAGATGGAGCATCAAGTCCACCAATTGATGATGCTGACAAAAAACCGGGATTCAGCTACAACGCTTTGATTATGATGGCTATCAAGGATAGTCCAAGGAAGCAGCTAACTTTAAACGAAATCTACGAGTACCTGATGGACCGGTTCCCGTACTTTAAGAAAAATAAGCGCGGCTGGCAAAACTCAATCAGACACAATCTGAGTTTGAACAAGTGCTTTACTAAAATTCCCCGAAGCTACGATGACCCTGGCAAGGGACACTACTGGACCCTGGACGTTAGCGCCGAAGATGTGGTTATCGGGGAGAACACAGGAAAACTTCGTCGTCGAAATCCGAGCATGTCTCGATCCAGACTTGCCGCTTATAGGCAAAATCTTTTACCAACGCTACCCGGTTACCCTTACTATCCAACATCATCCCCATACCCCCTTCAGTTTATAAATTACAACTCTCCAGCAGTCCCACCGATGCAGGCTGGTTACCTTCCACCAAACTTTTATAGCCCTTCGATGGCAGCGGCGGCTATGATGACCCAACACTTTCCGCGCATCCCCAGCGAAACTTTCCTGCACTTTATGCAAACGAACAGTGCAGCAGCAGCAGCAGCAGCGGCCGCAGCATCTCTTCAACAACAAAATCAAGTGAACACATTCGGTTATGAGGGATAATGTGGGCGATGGGCATCTCATGGAACTTCCCAACTTCCAAAAGCTAGCGCACGGCAATCATCTTACCGGGGAATTAGCAACTACGGTACTGCAGAAACGCGGCCATCCGCGAATTATACCACGGCATCCGAAAGGACTCCTTAAAGGAGCTTGAAACTGCAAGACGTCCTTCGAAACCACGGAACTTTCTGTATATCCCTCAAGCGAAAGAGACATTATGTAATAAAGAACAGGATTTTTAATTAAGTAATTTTATAAAATAGCTCATAAGATGCGACTGTATCATAAAAAATTATGGTAAAATAAATAACAAGACAAAAAACTAATAAACGACTTTCTTTTAACAAACGAAAAACACACAACTTTTTATGATTGTAATATCCCTGCAACTAGATATGTAGGCATTTTATGATTCTTCCACACGCTACCTTTTGCAGTCTACCTAAATAAGTATGAAATGCAAATTTAGGTAGATCGCTTCCAAGGGGATTTTATGGTTATTAAGCAAAAGAAAGAAAATGGTCTTCGGAAACAATTTAAATTTTATTTGCAGTTAACAAGTTTTATTTAATCAGGCAGTATTTTTTATTTGTACTTGATTTAAAATGCCTATGAATAGTGCTTACCACCTTATGTAATAAGTGTTTTGAATACAACTACGATTTATAGTTAATTACCCCTTAATCCATTTTTTATGCTAAACTTCCACACGTTTGATATGATGATAAAATGCAATTAGGCGTGAGCAAAAATGAATTGGAAGTTGCATATGTTTTCTATTATGTCGTAAATAACGTCCACGTCTCGGAACTTTTATATATTTCTTACGATTATGAGCTCAACTTGATAAAGCAATGCATAATTTTATCTCTATTCGGAGTTTTATAACATAAATAAAACTAGGATTTGAAGAAATTAAGCTTTTTTATACAAAGATTATTAATTTAATATGAAACGAACATAAAATGGTTAATGGTTTAGTTACGAAAAAATCGTCTAACAAGTTTTCGCATCAATATTTGTAGCAATTTTTTTACCAATATCATTTATGAGAGTAAATTGTCTTCAATCTTCAGTTTTAAAGGGACAAATTTTAGTTTTAGAGAAACTGAAAATGAACAAATATAATTAAGATGTAAAATTAATAAATACGACTTCGTACAAAGCCCTGGTTTAAGTTTAATTAACTTTGAAAACATTATGAAATAACAAGCCGATAATATTCATAAACTTTCTACAGTGCACTCTCTTCATTCAATTTTAATAATGACACAATAATTTAGGTATGTTTTGTACTTAAATATAAAATTCTTTTTGCATTATCCAAGACTTGTAATAAAAAGATTTTCAATTAAAAATAGATAACATTTTAAATCTTAATTAATACTGAATTTAATGTAAGATAGTCCGCATTTATTTGATAGGTACTTAAATCTATCCTTCGTATATTAAATAAGAAACTTTTCATGTCACAATATGCAGAGTGCCTAACACAAAATGTGATCCACTCATCATAGAGAGTGGCAAATAATTTGAATGTTCTTCTATTAACTTTTATAATTTCTTATGCATGCGTTAAAGGGTAAAGACCAATCATTTTGATCATGACATAGAGTATCAGATTATGGATGATTTTCTAATTCAAGAGAACAGCTTTCTAGGTCTAGAAGACCATTCATAAACTTTTAAAATGGAAATAACTCTTTCAGTACCTCTGAAAAGGTTGTCGTATGTTGGTAAACAACTGTTTTTCCTTGCACATTTGTTTTTATATTCTAACCGAACGGTAGCAAAAGTTATAAATGTTTAAACAAAGAAAAAATTTGCCTATTTTTGTTCCGGCTGTAAAATTTTATTGCAATAATCCTTCGTTGAAGCATATTTTGCAGTGTTTCACTTAATCCTCACTAGTACGCTAGGGTTATTTTCGAATTCTGAGAATTTAATCAACGAAACTGTTCTGTTTTTGAGTATTTACAGAATACAAGAAGAACAGATTAAATTAGACACACCATCGTATTAAAGTCCAAAATTGGAAAAATATGCGTTCAGTCCAGTAAAAATAGCAAAACAGTGCTACTTTTTTTTTTGCCACTCCTGAAAGCGTGAAAACGTGCCGTTTTACTTGGGTAACGAAAGAGGTTGCCTTAAAAAGGCGAAAAAGTATCGGAAAATATTTCGACCGATTCAACCCTTTTTGCAAATAATTGGAACGGACAAAAAACAAACTCAGCAGGAAAATAGAAAACAGCTCGAACGGGGCAGGTCACCCAAAAGACTCTCAGAATTCTGGGCACCGACGTGTAGGACGTGCGAGATTCCATAGAGTTCGCATCTAAACTGCGCCACACTCCCGAGTCCCTCTAATTCGAAATTAGTTCAATTTGAGAAAAATCATGAAAATCTCCCCCAACTTTTCTCCTAGTTGGTGAAATATTGCAAACAATAAAAAATTACAGTAGCAGATGGAAAACAACTAAATGGTCGAGGGTTGCGGGTTGGCAGACAGTTGTAAGCCCCCCGTGAGGGATTTTTGCTATACTTGCGCAAAAGATTGATGCAATGGACCAGCCGGAAAAGGTGCGTTATGCGGTTGGTGCGACATATTCTTTCTGATTGTTAACTCTTTTTTTTTTTTTGTCTAAGTGGAAGGCTAGAGGCAGATTTGTGCTATTTGCCGAATGGGATTAAATTTCTTTTCTTCTCCCTACCCTCAAATCTCGATTTCGGGTTACTTCGGATTTTGGCGGGATAAGAGATATGTTTAATGTGATTTCAAGATAAGCGTAAGTGAGCCAAGGACCTTTTTTTCTTGTAAATAAGACCAATATCTGACTGATTTGGTAAAGAAATTTTGAATGGTTAAGATTTAGAAAAGAATCATCAATTCGTTTAAAAGTTTCCAATAGTCCAGTTGGTCAAAATTATAAAAAGCAAAAATTATAAATTACTCGTTATTCTAGTAAAATTTCCTGTACAAAGAAAAAGTTGGTAAATTCTTTTGAACTAGAGTGGTATATTACAAAATAAATACAAAATCTTAAGAAATTCTTTAATCCTCTTCGTGCGTGTGAAATATAATCCCTACGAACGAAGGATGTATCCTTAACCCTTTCAACCCTTTCGAACTACTGTGGTCCACCCTAGCTGGACGCCGGTAAATCCTTTTAAAATGGGTAAATTTTAAGGCAGGATAATTATTTTATTGCGATACATAATCCCCGTAGTAAGAGGCCTTTCTAAATTTCCAGAAGGTCATTCCTTGACCTATCCAAGTCATGCAAACAGCGTTAGATATGGTCAGTTTTCTGTAGAAATATTTTATTACTGCGATGTTTGGCCAACCCGCATCTATGAACCTTCAGGCTCTAATCCCTCGCAGGAAATCAAAAATGGTTTGTTTTGGACGAGGATTAGGGCTGAGCGTTTATGCGAAACTAATAGTAAATTGACAAATTTTTAGGAATATTTTCCCTAAAAGCATGGAGAGTGGTTATTTTGAGGTCGCATGTTTTGACTACACGTCATATTGCAATAAAACAGCCTTCTTAGGACAACTGCAATTGCTCAGCATGCGATTATTTTCGCTAAAAATCCCTTTAAATAATCATTGACTCCTGCGGTTTGTGTTTTTCGAAAGACTGTTTATTTTATGGTTACACATATGGGTACTATCCACTTAGAAAAATTAATATAAATATGAATAGTGAACTATGTAAAAAATATAAATTTTCTTTAAATCGACAAATCATTATTTTAAAGTCAAGGCAATAAAAATGAAATTGGAAGCCGATTTAAACAAAATCTGGCTGAAATATTCCTTTATTTATTTTTTCAGTTTTCCCCTTTTTTCCTAAATATAATACTGGTCACATAAAACCGTCGTAAATCGATAGTTCGCTGGAATACAAAAATTTGTTTCATTTATTCCATTACCTAATTGATATTACAGAATTGGAATATTTATTAAAGTAGCATGCAAACAAATGAAGGCTTTCTATGGCTTACATGCACTTCTCTTATAAACAAATTAAGCACCCCATAATTTCTGATGAATACAGCTCGTTCCTTCGTTTTAGATTTAACCTCAAGAAAAACTTGGAATATATCGGGATCTATTAAGGAATTCCGCTAAACCTATGTCTTCTCAGGAACTAGTCAGAACGATAGTGTAATAACCTAAATTTACCATCATGAAGTTTTTCTGCTTAGGTTTGAGTATCGACCAAAATAGGATATACAGCCCGAGTTGAAATTTTAGACCTTCTCTAATAGCATTTATTCCTATTATAACCTAAATAGCTTCTATAGCAACTATAGCTAGTAGTTTGCCCCCTAATTCCTCTTCAGTAAAACTCATCCTCCTATTTTGTTACTACTAAAGCCTCCAGTTCCTGCCCGAGTTGAAATATTAAAACTACTTTGAATCTTTTACACCTCACTCTCAGAACTGGTTATGATAGTAAAGTATGTCTAAATTCAATGTAAAATTATATCCTTCTTAGGGCTTAAATATGGCATAAATTTCTCTATTATTAGTATAGTTTTCCTGATTAGTACCATATTTGGACAAAAGTAGTACATCCATACTGATAGTATTTTTTTCTAGTCGTATTATTGCCAGTTTGTTGAAAAAATTTCATAAAGTGCTGTAGGGTTAATTTAATTGATAAAAGTTGCTTTTGTAAGTATCTTTGATTTCTAATCTAAAAACTTAGTTCATTGGATTGTATTCAATTGATTTTTATCATAAATGTATAGCTATTTTATTTGAGTACGATCTAAATCAATAAATCCTCGATAGAATTTTAATGGGCATTTCAGCGTTAATTCAATCAGTGCTATCAATGAAAATCCTTTGAATTCAGTAACGAGGGAAATTATTAATTTTGTAGCAATAAGTCGACAAAATCGGAAAAGTGCGGGTCCATTTAACCACATAACCGTCCTATGACCCATAGTGTGACCACTTGAAGCTACCGGCCGTCCCCGGACTGAGAGTTATGCTCAAGTGGTCGTTATTGTGGCGATCAGAAAAGAATGATTCGCTCAATGACGGCTTCCTCAACTACTGGGGCTCACGCACTTTAGAATACGGGACGACGGGACGGGCACTTTCGACCGATCTAATTGTCACGCCGAGTCATCTCATTAAGCGCAATTCTCGCGGACAATTCATGAGGCTCATGTTGATGTTTACAAATTGTTTGCTCCACTTTACCATACTGTCGAGCATCTTGAGCGGGCCGGACAGTGCCCAGGGTGGTGGTTATGGAAAAATTCCCGAAGATCGCCTTCAGTAGATTTTTCTTTCCGCTTAATTTGGTTAATTGGAAAACGGGTCAATAAAGGCCAATGCAAACCAGTAATACGCTCTCGTCCACTAGTCGCCCGAACGACAATGGACCGGCACAGAGTCATCCCGCGTTCGGAGCACGTCTCAGCCTGATCACGTATTATAATCAAATTCACAAGGAATTGACCGTGCCGGCATTCGGTGCACCGTTGTCGCTTTCAGTTGATGAATGAATGAGTTAAGGTTAAATATTGTGACTCTTTACACTTTACGGGGTCGTCAAATTTGATTAAATTCTGAGTCTGGGACAAAGTCTCTGTATGTTTGGTTAATGCATTTAGTAATTTGAAACCTCCCTTAACCTTTTATGCAATCGTTTGTGTTGAACGGACACCACATAGATGCGCATTAACAAAACTGGTAACTTTTTATAATAAGCTTATATAAATTAGTCTATGACTAAGTTAAAGCAAATAAGAGAAACGAGTTCTACTTCAGTCTACCCATTTGCATTTATAGGTAAGGGAGAAAATTAATATCAATTAATATCAATCTGTTTAAATTAATAATTTTATCAATTTATTTGGTCATTCAGTCTTCTATATTTTCCCAAGTATGGGGTATTTTACCATAATACCTGAGCTACCAGGTACCTGAGGTCACAGGATTCTACACAAACAAATAGCTTCGTTTTGGTTATTTTTATCGGTATCATTGGTCTTAGTTTTAGTTGTTTTAACAAAACAAAAAGGTAGGCTTTTTTGGCTGAATCCCATCAAGAGTGTAAAATAATAACAAAAGTAAAACTTTTAGGGGCTATTTTATATTTATCAAATGTGCGTTCGTTTTTGTTTAAAACTTCACGTTCTTGATTAATACCTGTCCTGACAATTAGTACTTGTCACAAAGAGAATACTGTTCCCCTACACTAGCTTGCTGAGTTTCACCTTTATAATAAAATTATTTCGTAAGGATACCCCTTAAAAAGCGAGACTATTATAAAACAAATTCAAATAGAGCTTTACTTTAAAAATTGCAATTTGTTTTCTTTTAAAATAAATATTCAATTGATAACTATAGGTTAATTTTACAAAGCTTCATTGAATATTTAACACAGTTGAAGTATTTCTTTATTCAAATCTATAAAAATCCAATCTATGAATTGGTTTAGGTATCGTTTGCAAGAAAAGGCAAGGACTGTAATCTTTTCTTGTAAATTGATCTATGTGACATTCATTTTATAGAAACTGTTTATAAATTTAAACTAAATAACAATCTTAGAGTTAACGAAAGGATTCTAATTCATGGTACCTTCAGACCTCGTTATTTTTCAATTTCAATGATTTTATTTCATTCAAATGTAAGATGTGTTTATTAAATATAGAAACTTTTTTATTTTCATTTTTTAATTTATCTCATATTGTTTTGAAAAACTTGTCTTGGAAAGCCTCGGTTTTAGCCTTACTACCGCAGGTATGGTAGTGGCCTTAGTCTGTGTCTTTAACTTTCTACACGACTGAGAGCAAGACCGATTCTGCTTATCATAAATATTGATTCTAATTTTAAACCTCTTACTAATTACCTTAGTATTACAATACCTTGGAAAAAATGCAATTTGTAAGGTATTTATTAAAATCAACATACAAAAACTTATTTTATTAAAATTAACTACTATTGCATCGGTTATAATTGTTTTGAAAATATAAAGCCGATATACTGGCACAAGGTATTTCTGGCAAAAATAGCAAAGCCGATATATCGGCTCTAAGGTAGTAAAGTGGTTTAATATAAATCTAAGAACTTAATTTTGATACTTTAGAAGATTCAGAAAGATAATTTGAAGAATTAATAAAAATGATGAATGTTAAAAGTTTAAAAAATGCTGACTATGTACTGTTTTAGGTGCTATTCAGCTGTAGTTCCGATAGTATCAAATGGAAACGATTAATTCTGCTTCATACTTAAGTTATATAAACTTTTACATGGGTATACAGGGAATTTTGTTATAGTTAAAATCTATATGTACTTAATGTGTGCAAATTCATTTATTTTATTTTATTTTATTTACCTCGAGAGTGTTTGCAGTGTAGGAAATTTGTGAGACCTTAAACTACTCCTTGCCGGATTAATACCTCCACTGGGTACTCGGAGGCCAAGAAGACCTTCGCGTTAGGCAAATTCATTAATCAGCCGGCCGTCCTTTCATGTCCCAAGCGGAAGGCAAAAGAGAGTAGCTCGCCACCATTTAGCGACGACGATCAAAGTGGCATCCATCGGGCCTTCGGAAGCTTTTGTGTCCACTTAATCTGCACGAATGAAACGCGTCCAGCGTGAATAAAGTGAACGGGATATGTGAGCAACGGCCGCGACGGTACCTGCAGAATGTTATGCGGCGGCAATCAATCGATAATTTATCACGCTTAGCTGTTTAGATACACGGCGGCTTTTGCGGCGAAGACATTGCAATTTTTCATCTCTTTGTGAGCGCCGGAGGGATAAGCTTTATCCGGATATCTTCAATGACTCCGACATAATCTCAAGGACCGTAGAAAGTTTCCGAGCCCCACTGAGATGTCAAAATTTTTTGTTGATCTGTGGAGAAAATCGGCAAATCACTGCGATGATTATCGGATCAACAACAAACATGTGCACACACAGCACAACAAACCGCGATTCGGCTGCCGCAGGTATGCATGTCCTCCGTCACGATTTCATTGTGATGGCTTCCAAAATGACCCTAAACGCGGGAATGGTGCGGATCATGCTCAGCCAATAAATCACGGCCCAACGATAGAGCCCCGTGAGACTCTTTAGGCAGCGGGCCGGCCGCTCTGTTGTGGCACGACCGAAACGACAATCGTCGCCGATCGTCGACGGCAGCGGCGGCCAAGAGAGAATTGGACGCGATCGAATCGATTGTGCGCTGCCACGCCACACGTCAATTGTGGTCAATGGTGCGCAAGGTTGCGACAACGCGCGGCAACTACCACAGCGCGGGGGCAATGGTAATAGCGGAATGGAAGCTCCCCGGGCGCTTTATCGATACCGTCCATAAGCAGCCAGAACCACTTAATCGGAGAGACCGGTCCGCCAGTCCATGAGCCGTACGGTTCCGACCTCACGGCCGAGGCCCACAGAACGGGAAGATCAAGAGGCCCCACCAAGAGTCGCGCACAGGAACGGAGCTTGATGGCCCAAGATCGATCGAAGAAGAAAAATGAGTTGGGGCGATCGCGCGACCGATTTGTAAACATGACATGGCCAAATTGTTTATTGATCGATCGGTTAGTTCGGCATTTCTTGTTGACTTTTGTTGATCTGGTTCGATTCCTGGCGAACGAGAGTCGGCATATTTCCTGTGATTGATTTCTTGTTACGACTCGGGTGCTCCTTTTCACCCAGGCAATTGCGCTTGCCGCGAATCGATGGGCCATTGAATTTTACTGGTCCCGAGAGCGGCGGCCCGCGGCAAATTCGAGATCACCGCGATATGCCTTTTAATGTATGCTTTGGAGCCTTAATGGACATGGGAAATGATGTGAGTCAGGATTTTATTATGCCCCGGAACGTTCGCGAGATGAGAAAGGAATTCCTTAGGCATTCGTGGGGCGAATACCACTTATTTTCCTTTGAGAAGATTTATTTAGGATAATTTGTCCAATTTGCAGGCAAATTGATCACATTCCATTTATTTTGTAAGTCTGTACAGCGTGATGTTGATAGCCAAGGCGATTTGATGATTTTACAAGCCAGCGTTCTTATAAAAAATTCGATTATACTATCACTAACTAATCTTAGCTAAGCATAAAGGAAACATTATAGAATTAAATTGTAAAATTTCTAGAACAGGTATTATCTGGACCTCTTTTCCTTTACCTCTTTAGTTTTAATACATTTCGGTATTAAATTTAAGTCTTTTAACAGTCTTACAATAATTTTACTCCAAACAGGATTGATGTGTAATACATCAAGACGTAAATTCATTATTTAATGCTCTTATGGAATAGAAAGTACTCTATCAAAGTATCAAAGTCACTCCTTTCTCTTATTGTTTCCCAAATGGATGGCAACGTTTTTTAGGAAGTGTACTCACTTACGAAGTCCTTATCCTGATCCCTTGTAAAGACATTGCAGGAGATCAAGCCGGGCTCATTCAAAAGAAGCTTATGCTATCTTTAAAAATAATAATTTCTATAGACTATTTTAAAAACAGGAAATTTTTTAAATTTTGAATTTTAAACTCCATAAATGGGACTTTTTAAAATTTATCCTACCAAATGAGGTATCGTTAAAAAGTATTTTTATCCTTTAAAGACGAAATAGCAATAGAAAAGGTTATTTAAGCAGTTAAGTTCATAGCAAATGAAAAACTGTTACGTCTTCCTCAAATAAGGAGAAATAACTTTTTGAGGATGAAGCTCGCTTAAAATAAGCAAATTTCAAGAATGCATAAACGTCGATCCAGACAACGAGGTAATCTCATATCAAACGAAGGAGACAAGAGCTTTTTGTTCGCTATGAATTAAGAATTTTTGTTATAGGCCCACCTTCTGCAACTAGTCCTTAATTTGTTATACCACCAGCAGAGACTATTTGGAAAAAAAAGAACCAATAGGCCCTTATCATTTAAAACGTTCTAATCGAATCGAAAGGGACTTACAAAAGCACTTTTTGGCCCGTTCATAATTTAAACTAAACCAAGTTCCATGTACAATAGAAAAGAACTTCCCTTTTTGAAATTATACGCTTAATAAATTAAAAATGAAATTAATAGAAATACATTAAACAATGTCGGCAGAGGCATGAAGGTAAAATTATTAAAACTTATACTTTACCTCTATTTTCAAAAGAGTACTAATGAAAGAAATCTGAAAACATTTTTGAACTCGTAGGTCAGATTTCGGATTAATCAAGGCATGTAAATATTTTGAATTCCTAAATATTTCGGTTGATTTTAAATAGAATTTGCTGCTGTTGTTTAAAAAAAAAGGAAGTATAGAATAGTGAATAGCGTTAATTATAACGATTTAAACTAGCGAGATTATATTCGTTCGGAATTTAATTTCCAATCGGGATGTTACGATTATTGCTTAAATTTTTATTTTTGCCTAATTTGTGTCGGTGTATCTTATACATGCATACCTAATCTCTAGAATTTTTACTATGTAAGATTGTCAATAAAAACATTAAAGAAAAGAAGCGCGTTTATGCGTCCGAATATTCCCGATGTATGGTGACGGAAGCTCTGGATTGCATCCGCATTGTTTACGCCTATAAATAAAAATTTTATAGTGCGAGCCGGCCGAGAGGAATTTCAGTTTCTCGAGTATGCGGCTTGAGCTGTTTTGATGTGTCAACTCGTAAAACAAGTTTATTTCATTTCTTTAAATTAGCCGGACGAGTTTATAGCGGCTGATTATGCTTTTATCGCCTCGCAACGGATCCCCAGCGAGCCGGGTCAATAAAGTTAAATAAAATCATAAATCACTGGCGAACGCTGAGAACGGGTTTCCCACAATATTTTCCCAAAAATTTTGTTAACGAGCATTTTAGAAGAATAAAAGAAACACGAGCATCGATGCTTCTCAAAATTTTAACACATTCCTGGTTTGAAAACATCAACAAATTAATTGGTCCCGAGGCTTGCGGCCGCAGAAACCTGAGCCGATCGGTCTTCAGGTTCCTGGAAGGATTTCTGGTCGCTGTCACGCATAAATAAGACTTTACTCGCTCTAATTACATCTTGAGATGTCGAGAGGATCGGGGCGTATTCAATTGGTCCCGTGGGAGCGTTAGCGAAATCCCTGTCCAAAAGGGACGCCGACGCACGGAAAGTCAACAAAAAGGATGACCACGATCAAAAAGTGCCGATTAACGCCTCCACAAAGCGGCCGGCTCGAGCGTGCTCCGGAGTCAAAATCTCTGCCTAATGATTTTTGTTGCATGACTCCTGGGTGCGCATATACACGTTGCAGTTTTGAGGATTTTCGCTTTGTGGCTCTCTCATCCCACCCTCCTGGGCCCTGTTTTGTGTCCCAGAGCATCAAATGAGGCTCTCGAACAAAACAGCCCTACGATTCTGGGTCCGGCTTAAAAGAGGCCGCCAAAAGCTGAAAATATATTGGGATAAATTTGTTCACAGGAAGCCGGTCCATTGTGTGACAACTTAATTCTAGTGATCGATTTATCTTCCTTGCTTGTTGACTGTTGTGCCCCGCCAATTTCATGTTGTAGTAACATAAGGTCCTTAATATTTTTAAAGACCATCCTCTCTATAAAACCCTCAATTTCTTTGGCACAAAAACGATTTAATTATTTCATTTCCGATAAAATACATTTAAAATTGATCATCATTAAATGCATTATTTTGGTTAGCCGTATATCAATAGCTAGTCGGGCTTTACTAGCCTTACTGGATAAACTAAGGCTTTTTTAAAGTTTAGAATAAACATTTAGGCATTAAATCGATAAACTATGAAAAATATCAAAAGTACTATCTCAACTTAAATTTTATACCCCTATTTTTTAAAAAACATATAAATTTCAGTTTAGAAATAAATATTGGATATATGATACCCATGTATAATGTACTTATATATCGGAATATAATTAAAATTCCCAAAATATAGTCTTATAATAAACTTTAGCATTGCAATATATCCTTATTACGTTACAATAAAGCCGTTCTTTATGGGTACCGTGACTATATCCGCCTGGTGATAAAAATAATGAACACAGGTGATTTTAATAGTTGTAGTTTTTTCTTTCAACAATATAAGCTATTTGGCAGATAAACAGACAACGAGATAAACATTTTAAAAACTTCCTTTTATTATGTGTAAAAAACTTTTAAACTCGAGACTTTAGTTGCCCTAACGATTTCATTACAAGTTTTTAAATGCTAATAGCAAATTATTCATAATTTTACTAAAAAATAAATATAATTATGGCAATTTCATGATATTTTTAAAATATTTTAAATTTTTGCTAGGTGTTAGGTAATTTACCCGGCTTCGCACGGTACGCGTAAAGTTCAGTAATGCAGTCTAGCTAGTATTAAGTAATTTTTATAGATACGAAAACAGAAAATTATTACAATTGTGATGTAGGATTTCTTGATATTTAAAATTGTCCATACCCATTATGAATTGTTATAGATTTAAATTGCGTAGCTGCGAAATCGTCCTAATATTATTTTTCATTCAAATTGCTTATTCGATCGGCATATTATTGAATTTGGACATTTTTGTAACAAATTCAAAGCCAGAATCTGCTAGTCACTTAGTATTGAATTTAAAATTGAGGAATATTTGAATTCCAGAATTGGATTCGTGATGAGTGTCCCCAAAAAATTCCTGCTGCCAATTTTCACAGCAATACCTTGAGGTTAACATTTTCGGCAGATATCTTTGATTAGCAATTTTTAAACTATAAACTTGACCAAAATAAGAAATAGCCCATATATTAAGTTAGACTATGTAATCCCTTGTGGCAAAAAATTAAGTTTATCGGAGCAAGGGTTCAGGCGTTATTGAGTAACAAAGGAACAAACAAACAAATGCTTAATCCAAGTGGCTATATAAATTGTGTTAAGTGCATGGGAATGCAAAATTCCTAAACAAAAGGTAAATTTCGATTTTCTGGCTTTTCGTTTGGGGTTTTTCTGAATTTTGTTTCTTCCTAAACCACCCTAGTATTGAGACAAACAAAAAAAAGATGAATCACCCCAATCGGTTGATACATTCTCGAGTTATTGCGAGACTAACGCAGAACAATTGATTTTTATATATACCTAAAATTGAAATTAAAGCAAAATCACCTTCTGTTCTTGAGATAAAAAAATCTAAGCGAATGTTTTCTCTCTGGTCCAAAGGTGCCAGGAACCAGCCCATTTCGCTTTTTGAGTCTCTGGAATAACACAGTTAATTGAAAAAATTATTAAACTTAGAGAATAACTTTTAGTTGTAATTTTAGAAGGTGTGTTTTTTCCACCTTTGGTAGAAATAGTGTTAAATTAGTTGCGATTGATGATTTAGATATTTTAAAGTGTAAATGTAATTGCAGGATATATTCTAGCCCTGCAGTGTAAAGGCCTTAAAAGAAAATCACCGCATATTTCTTAAGTGCTCGAAAGAAATTGTTATCTTTAAGACATCGCCGCGACGAAACGTACAACCCCTTTTTGGTTAGTGCTAAAACTGAAAATAGATAAGAAAACGGGAATAAAAGGAACTTAAGTAAGACCTGCCGGAGCACCTTTCCAGCCGGCCGAAGCACCATTGCAGTAAATCCCACCTAGCATCGGTGCACAGTCGCACAAAACAAAATCAAAAGAAACAGGAAGCCCATTCAGAGAGGGCAGAAAACAGGACTAAAAGCGCTTGTGCTTATTCAGCGCATTTCCCACCCGATTCAGGCGTCGCTTCCTCTCCCCACATACTCGCGACAGAGCCGTGTAATTTCTATAGGTCGCCGGGGAAATACCAAAAAAAAAAAAGAAAAACAATAAAGAAAAAAAGAGCAAACATCGCGCGAAACATTACAAAACATCCCATCCATCGGACAATCGGCACAATGCCACCAGAAATGTGAAAAATAAAAAATAAAATTTAAATATAAAGGAAATGCGAAGGAGCCGCCAAAGACGGCCCCAGACCCCCAGACCCAGACAGACGGGGCACCGCTGCTACCATCTGCAAAATTACAAGTGGTTCCTCTCCTCTCCAGAGCCGAGGAATGACCGACCGCCATCGACGGGAGCGCAAAGGCCTTCGAGTCTGACCAATCTCCGGATCGCTTGTCCCACTCCTGGTCTACCCGTACAGCAACTATACTGGGCCCCGGGTCTGGCCCCCGCAATGTTCTGCAACACTTTAATTTTATTTACCCCTGGAAATTTTGTCAACAGCCGGGCAAGAGCCATGGAAAGTTGTCAGGCGGACCGGACCCCGAACACTTGCAGTTTGTAAACTTGAGCGAGCAATTTACACAGCAACAGCACAAAACATTTACCCATGTGCACACACCCACCCTGAACGTTGGCCGGGCGAGAGAGAGAACCGCTAAAACGGGTTTCATATCCAAAACAAGGTTCGCGGGAGCCGGCGGGAATGGGCGTGTTCTCAGTCGAGATCCGCCCTACAAATCTGGCAAATCTTGACGCATGTTTGAGTCCGTTCTTTGCGCAGAGAGGAATTTTCAGCGGACAAGAAACGCTCTGATTGGCTAATTGAAGAGGGCGGATACCCATACATTCGGCCGAGTATAAATAGCAAAATGTGGGGGTTCCGGGACCAGTTCAGTTTACGGCACCGTTGCGATCGCAGGCATTTGCTGTTTTTGGTGTTTTGATCGCGGTACCCAATTTTTTTTGTTTTGTTTTTATTCCCTGTACAATAGACAGGAATTCTCTCAAGTGACACAATTGTGCCTGCTAAGCAGCTGCTACCCTGCCGGCCATGGTTATGCAGTACACGAAATCGAATGAGACGGTACAGAAGTAAATGAATGAAGTGATCGGGAGTGAAGATCGCGCAAATGTTTTCATAGAGATTAGACCAAGAGAAAATAACAAGTTCAAGTGTACATCGGCGACTGTATAAATCCCGATCATGGTGAAGATTGACGCACTGCAAACAGCTCCAGTACCGCATCAGATTACAGCCCAACAGACTGATCTTCATCGATCACCGATATTTGCAATGTCTAGGACTCCGGTATTAAAGTCTAGCTTCTCGATAAATTCAATCCTTCCGGAGACTATTGAAGATAATCGAGCGCGATCACCACTTAGAGTGCAATCTCCTGCGTCTGATTCACCGGACCCATGCCATTCCCCCCTCTGCTCCGAGGAGCAGGATATTTCAGATGTTGAATCTGATTTGGATGTAACCAGCACCTCACCGCCTCCTCCGCTCGATTGTAGCGTTAGTGAGGCACAAAATTTAAGCGGCAGTGATAAAGAGACCAACGAAACTGGCGACGGAAGTGAAAAGGACGAAGAGAAGGGTTCTGATAAAAAGGGTAATGAAAAGCCACCTTACAGCTATAACGCTTTAATCATGATGGCGATCCGACAGAGTCCCGAAAAGAGGTTAACTCTAAACGGAATTTATGAGTATATTATGAAAAATTTCCCATACTATCGGGATAATAAGCAGGGTTGGCAAAACTCGATTAGACACAATCTCAGCCTTAATAAGTGCTTTGTAAAAGTGCCCCGGCACTACGATGATCCCGGAAAAGGCAACTACTGGATGCTGGATCCGTCGGCGGAGGATGTTTTTATAGGGGGATCCACTGGAAAGCTTAGGAGACGAACGACAGCGGCTTCTAGATCTCGATTAGCAGCGTTTAAACGTTCCCTAATAGGTCCAATGTTTCCAGGACTAGGATACCCCCAATTTAGCCAGTTTTTATACCCCCCAACAGCAACAGCACCATCTCTGTTAGCGAGCATGTACAGCCGTTACAATCCTTTTGTACCAAAACCATCAACGTTACCGCTTCCGCTCTCGTTTGGGTCAGCAGGCGTACCTGGTGCAACCAGTGCAGCGCCACCGTCACCATTTAACGGTATGGAACGTCTTCTAGCACCACCCCATCCGCCCCCACCCGCTACAGGACTGCCATCATCAGCCGAACTTTACCAAAGACTACAGTATCAGCAATTGTTGCAGCAGCATGCAGCCGCAGCAGCTGTTGCGGCCCACCAGCGACAACAGCAACAACAGCAGCAGCAACAACTAACAACTCACCTGGGCCAGGCGAGTCCCCCCGGTACAGCGGCTCAGCCTCCCCCGGGTCCAATCTATAAGCCAGTGACGGTCGTGTCCCGGAACAGTTGAGGGTAGGGCATTCCGCCCCCTAGGCAAGCCGTCCTGCTTAAAGTGTGATCCCCTCGAATTTGTAAATATAGCGCCAAATCTTAAGAAAATTTGTAAAAAGGACAAGACTCTGTAAGTAAGCACATTCCGTTCGATCTAGCGTTAGTTAGCATTTAAGCGTCAGTCTCGTCTCGAGCTGTACATTGTTCTCACCCTGTAAATGATTAATTATTTATTGTTGAGCCCCACCCTATTTTATTTCATCCCCTTAGTTTTACATAGAATTAAGCGTTGACCATATCCTGTAAATAGACGACTCGATCGTTTAGAAAGCAAAATAAACAGAATTTCGCTTAAACCGAACCTGATGCGTTTTATTTGGCTAATCTTCAAAAGTGAATTATTTTTTGGTCGCGTCTTCAGAGTCGTAGGTGTATGCGGGTGTTACCTTGGCCTCTTCCGTTTCTCCCATAGAACGAATCGTTCAGCCCCCATCATCTGAGAATGGAATGGGTGTCTAGAAGTCTTCCGTGTGGAAAGAAAATTGAACTGACAGAGGTCACCCGGTGAGACGGTAATTGGCCGATTTTAAAAGATTTGTGGAGCTCTTAATGCCCTCTACTGAGAATGGGCAATTGCTGTCACACCTGAACGAGAATTGTGTGGCTTTAATGGAATTTTCTGGGGAGATGAGGTTGGGTTTGCTTGGACAGGTTTATGCCTCTTTTTTTATTGCTGGCAGTCATAAAGAAAGGCAAAAATCTGAAAATATAGAAGGCTTAATAGATGAAGAAAGGATTGATTTATTAACACTTCCGTTGCAAAGAAGTTACCATTCAAGAATGATGTAAAGCGAACATTTCGAATATGTTTGCTTGCTTTTAGTGGAACTGAACAGAAAACCATCTGAATTATTCTAGTGTGAAATAAAATCGTTTTACGGTTCCTGGTACCTAAGAAATTAATGTAGGTATATAAACCAAAATTTATACAACCCATTTAGAGCCACAGTAGTTAGCCTTTGCAAAAATGAGGATCAATGAAATCAATTTCGTATAGTACGATTTTCCTTATTTTCAAAGTATACTACAAACTTACTGAATTTTGTATAGCTATTTAGCTAAAAATTATAAAAGTAGATATTAGTTGCATTTTTTTAATAATCTGATCTAATCTAGATCTAGAATTTCGCAAAGAAATCTGTGAAATCTGATAAAGATTAGATCATCAAAAACTAAACAGTTGCTATGAACATAAGTTCCCAAGTTTGTTTTTCATATGTTTGGATTGTGTTTTGATTGTATCAAAATTAACTTTTTGAATTTTAAATAGTAAACTAGCCTACAATATTTATAAAAGTCACCTAAAATGGAACAAAGG
The DNA here is from genome assembly GCA_963969385.1 of Philonicus albiceps. Classification (NCBI taxonomy): domain Eukaryota; kingdom Metazoa; phylum Arthropoda; class Insecta; order Diptera; family Asilidae; genus Philonicus; species Philonicus albiceps. Next base: position 31,516,207 of record OZ017775.1, read on the forward strand.
GTAAACTGCAATAACCATAAAAACAGCGAATTGTATAGGTATAGAGTGCTGCTGGAAATTTTAGGACGAGAGAGTAAATGAAATCTTGGTCTGTTCTTAATTATTTTATAAAATGTTGTTTTAATTTGTGTACGAGTTTTAACAAAAACAACGTTTGGTCCTAAATTTTCACTGCACTGTATTACACGGCGCCAATTGTGGTCCAAACTAATAGGAACTTTGAAATTTAATTTAAAAAATGTTCTCAATATGCATAGTCCATATGGCCATAAAATGAATCATTCTAAACATTTCTAAACATTTAAGACAAACAAACAATCAAAACTATTTCCAGAGAAACATATTTAAATTTCGCTATTTAATAAATTGTTACCAAAACTTTATAGAAATATTCGCATGATTTCTGGAATGCGCAAAGATTTGAACTCGCAATGGATATTCAATGTTATGTTTTCGAAAACTAACTAAGACAAATTGATTCTTTTCAAGTTTGTATTATAAAATATAAAAAACTAAAATCAAAATATTAAGAACGAAATAAAAGAAGTAGTTAATCTGCAGACATACGAGTTTAGTTCTTAGAACTTACTAACTCCTGTTTCCTTATTTAAAAGTAACCACAGTTGTTACATCTCTTAAAACAATGCAATAAATTATATAAGAAATAAAAATAATGTAAACCTTAAACTTTATGTTTATTTTTATACAATTGACCCCAAAAATGTATTTTGAGATAATTTTTAGAAAGTAATTTAAAAGATGTGTGTATGTCAATATAACTCATAACTAATAAACACAGAACTTTTATTACGGGAAAAAGTTGTAAATAATATTTGTATTTTAGTAAGTATTTATCTACTTTTACTGATTACATTTTTCCTAGCCTAAAAGCAGTTTTTTTACAATTAGGTGATTATTTCATATATGGATATTGGGAATATCCCCAAATTATATGTTACCTTTTACGTTGTTATATTGTAGTTCTAAAAAATAAAGCTAAAAATATGGTTTTGATGATTTAACACCATTAAATGTCAAACCAAATTTTTCACTACTTCTAACAAAAATTTTACTCGACTTATAAATAGTGACTATTTAAATCAATCATCACTGGGAAGTGAGGGGTTTTATTTTTAAAAATAACATCTTAAATCACTGACTTCAAAACGACAAATGTGCTAAATCACGTTGACTTTACTTAAACAGTGTGCAAAATCCAATTTTCCGAAAAGTAACGCAAAAGCCAAAGAATTAATAGTTTAATATTTTTAAAATTTCAGATATAAACGCTTGTGCTTTTATTTATCACCCAAAATTACCTTAAATTCACGATAAAGTAAAGTTTTTGATGAATATGAGACACTGATTTTATGATATTTATACAACTTCTCTAAAATATTGTTTTAAAATATGTTTATGAAATATATTTAAATTTTTGAATATGTTTATCTCGAATTAATAATAAACATGGTTGATAAATGTTTAAAATGAGTCATTTCGATTTCTTTTTAAATCTATTGTATTAGATTCATTTTCTAAAGTTGTTTAGACCCATTTTAAACTATGACTCAGTTATACAAATTTATCGAACATCAAAGTTTGCGAGGTAATTTTAAAACATAATTTTAATAAATTTTAATTCATTGGAAGGTAGTGTCTGATCTTTATGCAAACTTCACAATAATAAATAAAATGTAGCAATAGAAATTTCTTATATTGATAATTGTTTTATACCTCTGAAGGCCGTCATATTTTTATATGTAGTAAAAATTTACTACGTTTTTTAAAATTATTATTAAAGACTCGAAATCGAGTTGTAATAACGTAAAATATGTATCGTGGTTAAATGAAAAGATATACAGACATTTTTAGAAACACTTTAAGTAAAAAAGGGATATAACTAAAAGATTCGAAGGGTTCTGTTTTTGAAATTGAGTTTTATATGCAAAATGTTATCAATGTTTTTTAATTAAGTTCCGATAAATATGTCTCTACATAAAGTAACGACACTACGAAACCAAAGCTATCTTACAACTCTCGTTTTATAAGAATTATTATTATAAGAATCTGAACTAATAAAACTAATGACACTAGAAGTTTCGAATTTGTTTAATAACAACTATAAATACTTAGGGTCTGTTCGAAGTTAAATTTTCGTTTTTGTCTTTGTCTTGTCTTGATAGTTTCTAACATCAACAAGCTAGCTGAACTAATATAATAATTGAGGTAAAAACGAATCCAACTTGTTCCAATTATACTACGCAGCTAAGCTCATAGTCAAAATAAAAGCAAAGCCATGGATTCGGACAGACCCTTACTGCTTAAAGGAGTAACCTCTAAAGTACCTTTTACTTTTAGTTGCCTCCGTCGTTCTATGAAATATTTCTAAGTTGTACTATAATAAAAAATTTGAGAATGTTATTGATAAAAGCTAACTAAGTGAGAATTCAAGAACGAAATTAAACTGTTGGTTTGGATTTAAATCCTTCCCAATAAATTTTCAAATAAAAACTATAATAAAATTCAGAAGAATAGTAGGTAATTAAGTATGAATTAATAATTTAAGAAATAGTGAATATTTTATTTATATACATTGCAATGAAAGGAGTTGAAGAGACTGAGTTGAGGTCTTATCATTCGCCGAGTTCACCGAAACCAAATTTAATCCACCACCTTGCTGGGGAGTCTGACGGGGGCGGGTCGATCGTGAAATTCCTTGGCCTGACAGCCGTCTTATCTAATTCGCATCACCGATGACTGATACGCGCGCAATGAGTATGATGCACTGATGGATAAACAAATAAATTTACCCTGATTGGATAATGGTCGCATAATTGGCGGACTGAATGGAAATGTGTTGCAAGCAAAGCGCACAAACAAGTTGCGCGGAGATAGCGAGCCCGCGCGACCGCGATGCATTAGCTACCGGGCTTCGGATTATCTTGATGATTGCCCACTGGTCCCGATTAAAGGCCCTCTCCCCCCCCCCCCCCCTCCCCACCCACCTCCCTTCAATCCGGATTGTGAGGTTTGCAAGGTTTGCGCGGATCATGCGGCCAAAGATGTGCGGACTTTCCATTATGGCAATTTTCCCATTTAGGAAATTCTGTTTACGTTCGACGACCAGAGAGTTGAACTCCGCTTGTGACAATTAATTAAATTGCCGTCGCAATTCATGCGTTCGTTGGCGTTAATGCCGAAGGGGGCTGCTCAGAGTGTATGGGGGAATTGGACTAGTCCGCGTGGTCGCCACAAAACTACCACTTGCAGCAAAAATCTCTTTTATCAATTGCTTCCTGTTCAATTGCGCGCTTGTGTCAACCCCTCATTTAATTAGAGCGTGTGGCGTTCAACACGCTCCTTAATTGATACGCTTTTTGCCGTTTCACCCGCGAACGGCTGCTGCCACTTCTTTGCAGCGACTGCGACAAATTTAGGCTTATCTCGGTTGCGCAGTAAGTGAGTACCAGCAGACTAATTGAAATCGGCGGCTCCATGGATTCAATCTTGGCCGCCAGCAAGACTATGCGCGTACACCCAAGCCGGCTGATGGCCTCTTAGAAAAATTGGAGGAGGAAATGAAGGTTCAGATCAATTGGCCTCTACCCTTCGGTGCCACCAACGGGAAGTTCTGATTAACCCTCCACCTTTCCAATAAGCCAGAAAATCGCAACAGATGGCGATAAATTGTGCCAATTTTCAGAGGAATTAAACAGGAATTGTTGGATCAACGAAACAAACTAGCTAAGTCTAGATTTAGAAAGATGTTTTGAAGAAACTGAATGAATCGCTTCTTAGATTGGTTCTATCCATTAATGTAAATTAGCATGAAACTGACAAAATGATTCATTAAAATTATTTCAGCTAAAACGGAAGTACTCGTATCCAAAAAAAAAACATTTTATGAATCGCAAGATAGTAGGAATTAAATCAGAAAACAATGCTTTTCTACATTCACTTTAATTTATTTATTTCTAAAGTAATTTCAGCATTTACATACAACATTAATTCGTAATACCGAAACGCTGAACACCTTTTAAGGTAGTCTTCATTCTACATACGGTCAGCGCTTAGTTACGATACTCAGATTTTATATTTCTAATGAGATTAAATCAACTTAAAATGATTATTGTCTCTTAGAAAGGTTTTACATATTAAAATAGAGTCTGAAGTTTCGCACCCAAAAATTTATTAAAATCCAATTAAGAAAAAGCGGAATGTTTTGCTACAAATGATTTAGTGGTGATCTTTTAAAAATATCAGAAAATAGTGCCTAAATTTAAATCATCGGTCCAACGGAGGAAAAGGTTTAATTTGAGTTTTACACGTCTCACTTTTCAGATATTAAATTTTAAAAAACACTGGAAAATATTTGAATTCAAAATTGTTTACTTTTATTTTATGGTACTAACTTTATCGAAATCGGGGATATTACACAACAAATGCCTACTTGTCGCCTTCGATGACTCGTATATTTTTAAATTAGTTATTTTAATGATTCCTCATCTTTTGATGAGCATAAACATTTTTACGTTTCATAAAAATCCGTGGGGAAACCTCAATTCAATCGATTTCGAAGCAAAAGTTGTACGAAATTAAGACGATCGAATATAAATAAAATAAATAAAATAGTTTATTGCGTGGTTTGGGATTACCATTTACATTCGATTCGAAAGTAAAAACAGAATTAAGTCCATTACTGGTGAGTGTATAGAACACATATAGCGTAACTCTGCAAAAGCTTAATCAAGTATGGTTTTTGTATTTGGAAGTTGTATCAATATACAGCCGAACTCTTTGAATCACTGAGATTCGGGTCGTTCATCTAGCTCTAGCCTAGTCTAACTTATTTGTAAGATAAAATCTATTGTTTAAATGTAAAAATATCTCTAGGTAATTGTAAAAGGTACTGTTTTACCTAAAATATTTCTTTCTTTTTGTAAGAGCGGTCATACTATTTGCAGTACGAAGTCTTTAGCAAAATGCCCACTCTTAGACTAAAATATAAAATCGCTCGACTGGCCAACTGAACATTTCTCACCATTAAAAACCTCTTTCAGTTGTCAGGGCTGTCGACGTTTTCTTGACGAACGGAGAAAGGCGATGGAAAACAAAAAGGCCGCCAACGAGCCTAAAAAATTGGGTCCCTCCTAATTGTTTAATGAACTTCCACCATAAACAAACGACAGTGAAAAAAACACGGACACGTCTGCAACTCTTCTCCACGGCGTTAATTTGTACCACTTACCATGCTGCCGGGGACGTTAAATTAATGGCTCCATCGAATTACGCTGCCAGGAGGCCAGGAGGGCTTCTTTTTTATTTTTTTTTTTCCAGCCTCGGGCTTCGGTTCCCTATCTTCTGGAGACCGAACGTAGGAGTGCGACTGAATTTGATTGTATAGTGGTGATGCCCTGCTTCGGTTATTTCGTTTTATTGGCGTGAAACGACGAGCACAGCTCCTTTTTTGGACAACCGAACGTCTTTGGATTTTAGTCAAATCAAGTTTTACGGACAGGTAAGGTCGCATCTGTGGGAATAGCATAAATTTGTTTGCTGACGGAGGTTTTTGTCAAGTGATTGAAACCTCCGACGGCAGGATGTTCTACTCACAACTCAGTTGATATCGAATTGCATTTGATTCCCTCGCTCCTAATTGAATTGTTCTTAGATTATAATTAGATAAGGAATAATAAGAAAAATGAATGGTACTTAGCTTTTCGAGGGTTTTCAAACTCTACATACATCAGCATTTCTAGTTTTTATTTCATATCTCACAATCACCTTCTAAAGTCGGATTCTAGAAACAATAAACTTTATATACCAATGCCATACAAGCCAATATCAAAATAGATATCCTTTTCATACTCATTTTATAACAAATATTTTTCATTACTATGCATAATCTCTCATAATTGAGTAAAAAACATTGAAACATAAAAGATGAGTTCTGATTACTTTAAAAAAAAAGGCAAAATAGGAAAGTTCGGTCAATATGAAGAACTGATGCATGAAAATTTCATTTCCCAAAATTATTACATATTTTTTAGATTAGGACTAGGTTAGGTTAGGTTGCTGTGGCTGCCTAGAAAGGCACACTTAGGCCAATTTTGGCCCATTGTGTTACCACGTAGCACAGGAGACCATGGTTATTCGTGGGATTCGAACCCACAGCCTCTGGGACGGTAGGACAGCGCGCTAACAACTGAACTATCAGAGGCCCCAAGATTAGATTAGGACTAAGATTGAAAGTAAATTTATGAGAATCATCAGTTTCTGTTATTTTCAAAAAAAACTAAAATTTAGTCTTCTTTGCCTTACTTTTTTGTAATCTAAAAATTTTAATATTGGATACGAAATATTAACTTTTGTATTAAATCGGATATTCTCTCGGATGCAAAGTAATTTGAAATATTTCAAATAAAGTTCCAACATCAGTTTTAAACTATAGTCAAAATGAAGATCCTTAACTCACACAGAATAGGTGAAGTTAGGCTTTTAACCAACCAACCAATTGCTCGTTTAAGCAATACCTTTTTTATGTGGGTTTTGAGTGTTGTATTGAGTCAAATTGGTCAAGTACTTTGTACCAAAATTATTAAAGTGATTATTCGCATCATGTATTTTTCTATAATTTTACACGATATCACACGAAAGCCTAAGAAGGTATAGATCACCAATGTTCCGATAATTTGATCATTTTCACACCTATGAACTTGCCGTCTTCGATCTTCACCGTGAGGAGCAATCTTTTGGCTCCGTGACGATTTTCGTAATTTGACATAGGCGATAGGATGGTGTTATTATACGTGCATTCCAGTAGTCCTAATTACAAGTCGGACGGCGGTGGTGATGTTGGCCTGAAATTAAGATCAAAACACCGACAATGTACACAAAAGATTGGTCGGCAGGTGTAATTGAGGTGATCAATAGTTGCCCAGGGAGTACAAGGGTTGGCGAGAAAATAACTGACACTTTGCAGGTGTGAATTATCTCCGATGACAAGCTCCTTTCCTTTATTCCCGTAGTCATCGTGATCGGTGCACTCTTAGGCTCTTGTTGTCTTCTTGGATCAAACAATGCCGGTAGAAGGAAGATGGTGGTGTATCCATTGTCCAGTGTCCCGGCGCCTATTGTTCATTCTGTCCATGTGTAGATAAGTTCTCACCTGGTCGCGTCGCGGGCGTGTCTGGTGATAGTCAACTTGGCAAGTTTTAATTAATTTTCTTAAACAACAAATTTCGATACAAACGTACTAGGAATCGAGTACTTTCCTCAAATACTTACTTCAATCCATCTAAATATCTAATAAATTCATAATTTTTACACTAAATTTTATTTTTTACTTCACTATATACCTAAATTTATTTTTCTTGATGAAAAAGTAAGTGAATTAAAACTAGCATAGCTTAAACAGAAGCCTTAAAGCGAGCTATTCTTCTAATTCGTTGCTTAAATAAAGATAGCCTTATAATAACAAACAAACAACAAAACTAAAAACTAACAAAATTAGTAAATTTCAATAAAAACCCAGTAATGTAGTAAAACCAGATCAATTGTAGCACAACGTTATTTTTATATTCATCAAATTTTGCTGATTATTCGGAAATTTTAAACTACAACTGGAATTAGTGTAACAAAAATTAAATTCCGATTTCAAGAATGTCGTCTTTTTCCTCTGCTGTTTTCTTCACGCCTGCCCGATTATGAAGATTTTAATTAATTAACCACAGTGCCTGCTTAGATTAATAATTTGCTAAATTTCAAGATTTCCGAATGAATTAAAATGCCAAAAAATAAGTCATAGTAGTGATTCACTACGAAAAGGTGAGCAACCCATAAAAGCCCTTTAACGCCCCTCATTTGGGCTCTTTAAATTGATCAAAGGAGGATTAAATTGCCGGATCCGCTGCGTGGTGTTGTGCGTTGTAATGAAGTAATCACGGAGCGTTACGGCCCGAAAGGCACAAAACCGCAGGAAAGGATCACTTGCAAAAAATCACCCTATCAAGGGAAGTGGCTAAGTGGAGATTTGAAGATGCGCGGGCGCACGTTTCCTCTTTACGCGCCATCCTCGCGCGAATCAAACGCGCACGGTAAAACAATGGCCAGAGTGTGCGCGGGCGTTTGATTAATGAGCAGTTGGTGCTCAGGCTGGGTTTTTTATTTTTAATTTTTTTTTTTTTTTTTGCGGTCGGCTAAGTGGTCGCTAGAGCCCGGCCACGTGCAGTTAACTAGAACCGGGCTAACAAAAAGAACCTGCTGCAGCGAGGCCCAACTATGAGAGCAGCCCTTTACCGCGGCTCCGATGTGGGGCTGCGTTGCCGCAATTTATCGTAATTGAACACGAGCCACAATATTTCCTCAGCGATTCGCTCAACATTCCCGTCCGGCAGTTGTCGGCACAGCACCCCCTCGCTTGTGCTTTTCGATCGTAGCCACTTAAGATTTTTTGAGAATCAAAAGGCTGGAAGAACGTATTCCCCAAAAAAAAAATTCTTGATTCTTCTGTAATTGGAAGGAAATCTCACGACGTCGTTTTTCTTTCTGGGGATTGTCAAGGGTGCTCCAGATAACACCACGGGGGGTGGTCCTGTAGTAGGGCTAGAAAATATTTTTGAACGCAATCAAAGGAAGTTTTGAGGAGTCAAATCAGCACAATGATGTGCTTCAAATTTTTACCTGGTGGGAGATTCGTTTCCATTCGTGGGAATCGAGAAAACTTCCTATTTTTAAGGAGACTTTTCTGTGAGAAAAGTTTAGGTGAAAGGAAAATATTGTTCTATATCAAAATAGCTTTATGATAGCTTCTAATGATGACTAATTTGAATCTTTATGCCTATTAGAACTTTTTAATTATAGACCTACTCAAACTCAAAATTCGAATAGAACCACAAAAACACTGTTAAGAGTATAAGGAAAGGATCAAAAGAAATTTAATTACTCGAATAAAACTGAAAAGTAAGCAATTTTTTTGCGGTAAGAGACATGAGTCAAAATTTTAATTATAAAAGCAAAAACTAAGCAATTATTCGAAATTTCCTCACACTTAAATTTGGACACGTGACCGCCTTCTTGCCGAAAAACCTTAATGTAGCAAACAACAGCCCTTAGATGGAGTTGATAAAAAAGCTGCTGGCAAATCTCAAGGGTTTTTAGATGGGGTGCAAAAGATTTTTGTTTAAGAAAAATTAAATAAATCAGAGTAGGACTGTTAGAAGAAAAATTATAATTCCTATTCTATAGAAAAACTTCTCAAGTAAAAGAAATAATGATCGTTTGTACGAAATATTTGTACACATTCTAAAAAATTGAGCAAGGCTCAAATTCGATTTTTGTATAAAAACAAGCTTTCAAATTGAGATCAAACTCAGTTATTTCACGTAAAAAATTAGATTGAGCTCTTGCTCACTCTTTTAGCATATGAGCCATTATATCTTATATACAGCCATTAAATCTTATCAACAGCATCCTTATATACAAAAAATATACTGAATAAAATGAAACTTTTGTTTGTTTATTGTTCAATCACGCCTTAACTCTTATTTTGAGATATTTCATTTTTTATCCAAAGGTACTATATACTCCAACTTAACATATACGCATTATTTACTCGGATAAAACATAGGATTTTAAAATGGTAGCACCGACATAAGAAAACCGCTTTCAAAAAATATAAATTAAAGACGATGGATCCTATTTGTAGCCACTTATTTCGTATATATCTATAAAAATTTCGAATTCAACAATGCAATCTACTTTTCTAATTATATATATAAAAATTAACTTGAAGAAACTTGAATTTAGCATAGAGAGCACAAAGAATAAAGTTTTCATTCAGCTCTATATCATACCAACGGATTTAAGTGACTAGTCCCAGATAAATAAACTTTACTATAATTTGATTACAGAATATGTTTTTTCCCGAAGGCCTATAAAATAAATAAGCAAAGGACTTAGACGAAAGATACCCATGGAAAAATATATCTTCTGAAAAAATCTTGATAGACCTTACAAACTGATTTTATATTTAGTATAGTAAAATAGTACAAGCTTTTTTATTAAATATGTTGACTCTCTTTATTGTATCAGAATTTTTTTAATTACTTTAGATATGTAGAAACTAACGAATATGGGCAAAAATAAAGTTTCATAGATAAAAAGGTTTTTAAAATACAAAGAATGATTTCAATTTTAGTTTATCTTATAAAAGAGCGTCCAATATGGTAAAACAATTTTATATTATTGCCATACTGTCAACATGCCATTAAATCTTCAATTGATATATGGGGCATAAACACAATTTTTTCTTAAAAGATGGGACACTCCGTTAAGTTATAAAAACGCAATCAAAGCCAGTTAATTTCGGAAATCAGAGCTAAACAAAGGAATACATTTGGAGGGATTGTGTGAGTCGCGATGTTGAAAATATATAAAAACTCAATTACTTCAACTTTATAGCTCCACACATTAGTGGGAGCCTATCAACTGAGCTTTGTGGATTCCGCCGGATCTTTGAAAATAAAGCACCTACCATCCCACATTATCGCATTAATTTTCAATAAATTTATCAAAAAATGAACAGATGACACTTTTGGCGATCCGATGAAATCCTACCAGGTAACATCTTAGACAATCGGCCGACAGACCAGGCAAAGACTGTGACTCAGTTTGGGCCCCAAGCTGAGAAAATCAAAAACTAATTAAGAAACAAATGAAAACAGACAAAACCGGTGATTACAGATTTTCTGAGACCGAACGTCCCAAGATACTGAACAAATTAGCGACGCCTATTCCGATAAAATATTTTGACATTAACTTTATAAATTTGGCTCGTATTTGGGCCGGGCGGAGAGATTATTTTTTTTTTTTTTTTCTGTGAGACTGCTGTGATCGTGGCAATTCCCGCGATCGCCCCGCAGCTCCCGTGATTATTTTAATAGCAATACCGAATGGCCTGTGAAAAGGAAGGTCACCGACTTCTGAGACAAAAATGATTTGTTTCTCAAAATTTAGATGCATTTAAAGGCCGGTAGAAGCCCGTAGAGGCTGACCGTGCAAGTTCCAAGCGATAACATAATCGTGATCGCGAAGCTGTAAATAATACCGACACGTCCCGTATATTAATGAAATAAAAATTAAAAGTTATTCGCGAGATATTTGTCTAGTTTATGATCGGCTAATGGCAGCTGAATTATTAATGTTTAGATCGGCCTGGTATTTCCCTTTATTGTGGAGAAATCAGCGCTATTTGAATGTTTTAATTTGTCACCCATTGTAGTTTGCTTGTTCGGTTTGTTTTATTCGATCCTATCGATATTTTTTCTCAGCAACAGTGGTTAGCTTGAGTAAATTTATATCGTTTCAAACTGGTGTCACTCTTTTCATTTCCGTCCATCCATTTACATATGTATTTATGAAGCAGGCTATGCTAATTAATATCTTAGAAATAGCGCCGATTAAGCCTGGGATTAAGACGTAAAAAAAAAAACTGCCATTCGTAAGACGGGTGTAAAATTAATTGTGCGAGGAAAATATTTGCATTAGAATAGTTTGAATGGGTCCGCATACCGCAGTAATATCCTTTACAAGTTGGCAGCAATTATTCTTTTTATTGATAAATATTTAGAAACTAGTTCGCGTAAACATCTGAAATCAATTTTACTTTAATTGGTTATATAGAAGACTTGGGTTGGGGTATAGAATAAAGCAACCTATCCAGTTTATCATAAATCATTTTAGCTAAACGTTTAACTTGTCGTTTAGTGAGAATAGAAATGATACAAAAAAAAAAAAAAAGAAAAATGTACAGTTGAGACATTAAATCAAAGATTTATGAGATAGTTAATAACTTAATATATGATAGCAATATCTTCCTTATTCAAGAAAGTTTATTGATTAGCAAATTCTAAGTCAGAACTGTCCAAAATGACAATAACATGATCACTAACGAACCTCATATTTTTTTAAAAAAAACCTATTTTAAAAAATTTCCAACCATCAATCCATCGAAATTTGCTTAAATCTAAAACAGCCATAAAACATTTTATGGAGTCCCCTTTTTCTATTTAATGGAGTCAACACATATTGGGTTAAAAAGGTTCAAGGATTAATTAATTTAATAAAAGTTAAGTTCTGAAGAAAACAACTTTATAACTTCTCACTTTTTGAAGTGTACATTAAATGTATTAAATTTATAAAATATAAAACGATTGGAGTAGTCATAAAGTTTTTGAATACCTATGCAAAATTACATTACTATAAATAACGCAAACTTTCTTCATTTCACGTGATTGCGTTTAACAAAACCATTTTATTTTACACCACATGTGGTTATAAAGCGTTTTAATGATGGGTATGAAATAAATCCACTGAAAATATATAGCTATTGATATTGATATTGTTTCTTTTATGAATAATCATTTATACATAGACTAGACTATTTGTGTGCTCTGCTTAAAAATTCGCAAACAAATTTCAATCGATAATGATTTAATAAAAAAATATTTTAATAGTAGATAACATGGAAACTACAAGCAAACTATACGAGTACTCTATTTTTTCCATTAATAACAATAATAATAATAAAATTTGTTTGTTGAATTACAGGATATAGGAAAATATGTTCAGGATATTAAAAAAAATTATTATTTTATCATACTTGACCCCACGGGTGAAAATTTTAAGTACTAAGACTCTTTACATTTATTTAGGATCAAGTGTTTATTTTCAGCATTTCTTCTCTATCCAATAGTCTATAATAAGTTAGGGCATAATATTGCGATTTATCTGAAGATCCTATTGATATTTCAATCTATGATAGTGATACCGATAAATTTTATTTTACAATTACTTCTAGAATGCATCCTATTCTATAATTCCTGAAAGTTTCCTCAAAATTGATTCATAAATAAAAAAGTTATAATGATTTTTGGAAATTTTGAGAAGACGTGAAATTTTTCGCAAAAATGTAAGGTCTTTCACGTATATCTCAACAAAAAAATAACCTTAAGGTTTTAAGAGTTTGTTTTTTCAGAAAAAAGGCAACACTTACAATGTACACTACCAAAAATTTGCTATTCCGCTATTTTTCCAATATAAACTAAGTTTTGTTTCTCAAAAATGGTGAGCAATTCACTTTCACAAAATAATTGAAATTTGTTTTAAATGAGAGAATTAAGGTTGTAGATTTACATCAGTTTGACCTAATTTGAAGGTGTAAGTTTACATAAAATTTACTGAATTTTTAGTATGTAGGGTGATAATATCAGAAGTATTTAGAATTTAGTTTTAAAACTTTGGTAACATATTCTTACGATGTTAAACTAACTACTACTGCTATTTAAAAAAAAAGATTTATAAATTCTGAAGGTATTTCCCTTCTTAATTAAACCAAAGGTGCTCTTTTCCATAACAGTCAACAAATCCAAAACCTTCAGGCATGTGAATAACCTCACCAACATTAAAAATTCGAAATTAGTGAAATTTTCAAGACAAAAATTGTAAGTAGTCATCGTATTGATGATTTTCAATAAATAAGAGACTTCCGCAGCTGGACTCATTCAAGGAATCAAAAGATCTCACGGTATCCCAAAAGAATTCTTAATTTCCACCCTCTTAACTCGCCCGAGTGGTGCATATGTCGCTATACAGCTCCTTTTCATCTCCAAAAGCCGAAAGTCACTCGTCGACTCAAGAGTCTGTAACCAAGCAGCCGTGGGTCCCTCCAAGAGCCGTGCGGTCCCAATAAAATGCCCAGCGTGCAAAACAAGTCAATCAGATTTGGCAATCCAATTCAATATGCCGCGAATCCCATTGATTCCGTTTGACTGCGTCTAATTAAATTGAATTGGTGGCCTCTCGTGGCGTGGAATCCGGCGGGGCTCCGGCCTGGATGGGATCTTCGCTGTCGTCGCCGTAGTCGTTGTCGTCATATTCTTTTGTGAGTTCAATTTCTGTCCGCTTTGTAGTACCTAATTCGGGATTTCCTCAAAATCAACTACACATCTTCTGAGCAATTCCAAAGTGGTGGGCCATCATTGCCCGTTGGGAAGATAGATGGCCCGGGGTCCAGTCCGGTCATGCGCTAACCGACCGGAGGAAGTTTCAGCCCACACATATCGTGGACATCAACTGGCCCGCAAATGAAATTGAATTAAAGGGACAAGAGACCACTTTTGATTTTGAAAGTGCTGTGTACGGACTCAAGGAGATGCTCTAGAGTACAGGAAACTCCCGCCCAATTGAGACATACGACCAGAACGCTAGAATCAGTCTGAGGTCAAAATATTTACCACTTGACCCTTAACTCAATCGCAAAGAGTGGGCGTATTCAGTTGGACGATTTCATTTTGCTGCTGGCAATTTACGCTCATTCATAACGAGCAGCAACAGAGCACATAAACTGGATGCGGGAACAAAATTAGCCGGTATTTATTAATGTTAATAGTGTTACTACATTTTTCTAACCAAGCTTAATTTTAATTCTAAAATCGGTTCATTAAGCGGTTACACTAGGGTAAAGTAAGTAAAGAGCATGAGCAATTTTTTCTTACCCAATGCCGGTTTCAAAATAGCGTCGTTTTTTCTTAAGTTTTTTATTGAATACCTTCCTTAAATTACTAAACTGCTTTCCTATAAACTGGTTTATATTATGAGGGTCGAGCAATACTATAAAATTTCAAAATTCTGATTTTATTGAAATATGACGGAAGTCCTAACATTTGTGTACCAAAAACGAGACCCTGTGAATGCAAACTTGAATAAAGCAACAAATTTAATGGAGGGTAATAAATCGTACTCAACATTCCAGAGCTCATTATACTGCTGGCAAATGTACAAACAAACATTTTGTATTATGCACCAGCTAATGACATCCGTCTTAGTGCAACATGTTTCCATTGCAAGTCTCAAAGCCGGCCTCAAAGAGTCCAAACAGTTGCATTGTCCGGCCGTATTTATCTCAGAATTCCTGACCCTGTCCCCACAATCCTGAAAAAATCTCATGTCCAAATAAGTCATTGTGCATGGATTGACAACGCATTACACGTCTGATGAAGACATATTACTCGACCTATCTAAAATTCGATGAATCATCGGATGATGTCGACGATCGGACCTTTTCAGGACCCCAATTTGGGACAGTCTCGACCTCCGTGTCCACTGAGTCAATTAAACACGTCATTTTGGATCACGTACCTGGGGGTTGCATTTATCATCATTTGTTTTTGTAGATTGGACAATATTTTCCCAAAAAGATTCCCACGCGTGTCTACCGGTGCTCTCCTTTTCTAAGTTGCGGCTTTGCTCGTGACTGTATCATAATTGCCGAGAGATACGTGCGACAATTAATCTTTGGAGCAGCCGACTTTGGTATATGAAAGATTCCCACCGGGGCGCACCAGGTGTCGACTGAAACGTCTTAGGAAGTGCGCTAAATGAAAATATTTACTTGAAAGGCACTACAAGTGACACGTTGGTCTGACAACAAATTGAAAATATCTCAAAAGGAAGAAGGTATTGCGCACTTCTAGCCATAAAAAGTTTCTTCGTTTTAAAGTACGCTCAAAAGATGTATGTGACATCAGACGTAACAGCATCCATTTATCATCATGAATACACCGAGTGTCAAACAAAGCTCACATAAATCCCGCTTTCGTTTATGATTTTCTTGTTGGTCGTTTTCCTCGGTTTAAATCTAACGACAATTGACTCATCCCAGAGGATGTGTACTTCTAGCATTAGCCTTTAGTAGATCAGAATTATTAAACATCAAATAAATATCGACCTTTAAATTTGGTATTTTTATTTTGAAGGTAAATTAGTAAGAAAGCTAGTGTTCCTTAAGATTGGTGTTATACTTAAAGATTTAAATTTTTAAATCCTTTAAAAACATCAAAATTAGAACACTAAATGTCCAACCAATAATTAAAAGACGTTTTTCGCTTTATTTCGAAAATATAGTCATTGCGGTTACGAAAATTTAAAGAAAACCATTTTTTTAAATCGGTCCACCAGTCTTCGAGCATTCACTGGAACATAGTCGAAAAAATACGGTTTGCAGAAAAATGCGTAGAGTATTTTTGGTTCTATTCTTCTTTATATAAAATAAAGTTTTAACTCGATTATTGATACATGCAGTGAACTGTCTATCGCCGGGCTATATGACGGTTCTTCATCGTTCTTTTGAACTTAATAACGATTCATTTTTCAAACTAGAGTCAGTAACTTGATTATTACTAAGTCTATTTTCTTTATAAATTTTGTTATCTGGTTAGAAATGTTATAGACTTTCAAATTAAAATAATAAAGTGCTATTTGATGTAAGTTAATCTAATTTTAAACAAGCAAATATTACAATTACTAATCATTATTAATTGTTGAGTAAAATTGGTCATATTTAATTAATTAAGAATTTCTCGTATCAAAGAATTATAAGTTGAAAAATATTTGGAAAAATTATTAAACGGTCTTTTATATTATTTTGAAAATTGCAGATTATATTGCATATAAGCAAATAGTGAGCCTAAAGATCAGTTTATACTCTAAATCGACGTATACTATAAAATGAGTAAGCTATACAAATTCGAAAGTAATATTCCATCAAAATCAATTGTCGCATTAATTTCAGAAATGCTTTTGTCGATTTTTGGAAAATGTATAAGAAAATTCGCTTAAATTTAAAGCCCCTCAAGTAGCTGTAAATTCGTTACGTTCTTTAACCGCTTACTTATGATTTTCACTGGCATTCACCTTGAAATTATGAAATATGCCGCATTTTTACCTGACACCCCGGTGAGCTGTTGCCACACTACCAAAGGTGTTAAGTCCATAACGCCCGTCCTTTCAGCGGATGCGATCCAGAGTGCTGACATTTCGATTGTTTACTTTAATATAACTAATCCGATTTTTTAATGATCATTTTATTTAACACCTTTTGGCCGTGTTCCCCTGA
Source organism: Philonicus albiceps (assembly GCA_963969385.1). NCBI lineage: Eukaryota > Metazoa > Arthropoda > Insecta > Diptera > Asilidae > Philonicus > Philonicus albiceps. Next base: position 31,533,161 of record OZ017775.1, read on the forward strand.
TAAACCGCTTATCCGCGCACCGTCAGACCAACGGTTTTAAGACAGCCAAATGAAGGTTCAAAGATGCCGGACTGTTGGACCCTAATCCAGTCTTTGCACTCTGCGAACGGTCGCGTTTATCTTGTTTTGACTTCTTTACGTCTGACATATTGCGATTTTGAAGCTTTCAAAAATTTATTTCAGGTATTTCACGCTCAAAAGTGTTCCCGATGATGTTATCCATCCAACCCTCCTCCAGATGGGAATTAGAGTTTGTGACAGTTCTTAATGGGAAATCGAAGCCTTATGTGGGAATTATTCTAAAGCTTAAATCTTAGTGGAACCATTCTATAAGATGCATCATATTTACATGTTATATAAATCGATGACGTGCGTGATATGGCACGCTCCTCGCTTAAAACTTTATATTTTTTAAAATTTGAAACGTTCAAATAATCATTAATTTTAGAAATGAATTTTGCAATTTAGAAAATTTGTATTAAGAAATTAATCACTGAAATTGAAGTAAATTAGAACAATACGTAATAGGTTCATGCTGGCTATAGTTCCATGCGAGGACATAACAAAAACCTCGATCTCAGAAATATGCCAGGTAGGTAAATGCTAATCGTGTAGCCCTATTGGCACCAATTTAAAAAATACTACCTTCATGCAGCGCTATTTAAAATTTAAAATCGTCCGCTCTTTTTATTTCGCCTGCATAAACCTTAACATAGTTTTTGCAAATCGAAAAATTGTTCAACTTTGCGTAATTTATGGTCTACTTGTTCAATTGAAAAGGATAACATAATTTTTCAGATTATCTCTTTAAGTAAGTGAACTGGCAATTGAACATCTTGCTTAAATCGCCCTTAAGCCATTGGAACGCATAACAGTCCAACTTACTTTCTGGTTAATTTAAATCCAGCTAAAAGAGCACACTGTACAATCTGATGTAAAATTTAAATTAGGCAGAAATTCGGCTTGTAATCCGATACGTTTCTATTGTATTAGAAGGGATTTTCAGTTTGGCTCCTGATTTATCGGGGATTATCGCCAGGATCAACCAATTGACATGAAAATAAAATTACTTCGTCGGATAAGTAGCCTGCCCCAAGAACAAAACGAACCAAAATCGAACTCGAAAATGTATCACATTTCGTCCTGGTTTTGGCCATTCATTGTGCAGGCAGGACCCGCACTGTTTTACGTGTAGAAGTGCCTCTGGGGGTTGTTTGTTGTCGCTGTCCTGGGAAGTGAGGAAAACGTTACGTTAGTTTGATGCATTGTTGCAAATGTTTGCTCCTTGGTATTACGTCGTACATTAAGACGCTATCTGATCGTAACTGGATACATTTCTTTCGCTTTGAGATATGCTACATTTGGTTCGACATGTTCCTTTTGGATAAAGACAGAAAAAATGAAGGCATACTGTATAACTAGGGTGCCTCATAATTGATACATCCTTATTTGTATAATTTTCAGAAGGGTGCAGATCTTTTAGTAATTGAAATTGTTTCCTCTGAAGGTTTTTGATAAACCTGTGTCCTACAATGAGCAATTTGTATAATGTTTGAACCAAAAACTATTTCTTTCCCCTTTAATTGTAATTATTTTAGCAATCCCCTTCAGAGATACTAACCACTTTGTTCTTTGGGACGCTGACATAGATTACATTCTTCTGATTACAGCACGTAGTTTATTTCCGAATTATTTTTTAATTTAGACAAATTATGCTATAGTAATGCAGTATATCTTTTTATTTTGAAAATTTGTAGAAGGAAAATACAAAATTAAGGAGTAGGGTTGCAACTCTAACTAAAAGTCGCCCTAGAAAGGGCCAAAACTAATATCAAATTGATAGTCTACTTTTAAAATAGACTAAAATAGAGAGATAGAGTGAATTGTGTACATAGAGTAAGTTCTTACCTTTTTGTCGTTTGTAATAAGCATATAAGGCAATACAAAAATTTTGGTTTAAGCTATGTAAGGGTAAATCCTAAAGCGGGTATATTTTGAGAGCATGTATTAACTTTTTCAAAAATTCCACTTTAATGGATTCTGAACTAGTAGACTAAATTTGTTGTACTTACTACCAAATTCATAGTTTTAGTTATTACTGCAGGTACTCATTTACGACATTTAGAAAATGTATTACTAGAATATATCAAAAGTTACAAAAACCTTACTAAAAATATAATTAATTAAACTAGTTTTTTAATAAAACTATTAGGTAATTTATTGTTTAATTTCAAGTCCATAAATACATGGAAAGATACTCCTCTAATAACTAAAATTCTTTTCTGACCTGCGATATTTACTTACAAATATTTTCTCATGGTACGATTTTTATTTATTAGAAAATAAACTGACAAAATTCTAAGTTAATTTTTTTATGCGAAAACGACGTACATCGGATATTTACCATAATGAAACAGTTCTTACCCATAAAAAAGGGATCAACAGCCAAAAATCACGTGCAAAAAGTCATAAATCCTACCCTAATAGTCAAACAAAATAACGACCGATTCTATTGCCGAAAGAATTGGAGTGGGTGAGAAGCAATATGCTCCTTCTTCCAATAAAACTCTTTACGAACAATACCGTGGCAGATATAGCTGCACGAACCCCAGAGGTCCCCTCGTCTATATTGGGGGTGGTTTTCTAGCTCCTCAATTGTTCCCTTAACGACTTCACGCATATTCACTGAGCCGGAAAACTCCCTCGCGCCAACAGCCCTTGTGGGAAAAGTGACAGTTTCCGATTGGGGTATTTTCCTTCATAGATGAGAGTCGCAAAAATATACAAATTAGAATTCTTAGCGTGAATTCAACAAATAGCCGTGAATTAAAAAATTCGCGAGGGCATAAAATAGAGTGGTATAAGTAACTGTCTTGCTAGTGTGCTTTTAAGCACGTCTTAAACTCGTAAATCTTTACGAAAGTCGAGCGCGCAGTTGATTTCATTCATGCGGCGATATTTTAACTAGTCACGAATGAGATCACTTAGTCATCCGTCTTGCGTGGCTAATAATTTCGATTTTGCTGCAGGGGTTAACAGTGGCCGGGATCTAATTGATCTTTAGCCCGCGAGTGAAGGCAGCTTCCTGCTTTTTTGGCTCAATTCATCAATTGGCCGGAGAGTCAATGCTGCACCAAGTTTTACTACCGAGACTATTTGCTTGAATGACGGCTACCGGGGAGCCAGGGCTCCTAGAAAGTCTTGTACAAGACGACGGATCCATTCATAAGGGGCACCCGCTGGGGCACCAAGAAAACAGCGTGAGTTAAACTAATTAACCCAAACGAAACGTCACTTCGTTGATTTCCACTCGAGAAGAAACAGGCTCCAGTTCGTTTTGACATTTATGACCTTCACATTAATTGAGACGGGTCATAGCGTGCATGACACAATTGTCGAGATCAATTTTACCTGACTATAGCGTACCAACAGCCTAATTTTATTATACTTGGCGCCAAGGTGATAGCTTGTTTTAATACAACAATAGAAGCAAACTAAACTGACTTGTTAGCAAATCGAAAATCACTATATTGATTTAAAAATTCAATCATATGTTTTTTGCGCTTATCAAGTAGTAATTTATTTCTAATTCTAATTTTGATTTTTCATACTTGTGAACTAACATTTTTCGGCTATAGCTCTTAAATAAAAATATGAATGCATATTTTGTAGAACTTATATACTTTCATTATTTGTATTTTAGAATAACATGTAGTTACTTTTTTTATTTTACACTATTTCCTCGAGTTGTGGAAGACATCGTCGTCTACTATATGCAGCATTTATTTTTCTACTGTGTTCTTCTGTATTTTACACAGTTTTCTTTGCAAGGTATCTACAGTATACAAATAGAGTTGACTGTAAATACTGAAATTAAATCTCTGTCTTTAGATTCGTAATTTACAGAAAAACAAATATTCAAATCACCTCACATTTATCTGACACCAAATTCTATTGGATGGTAAAATTATTGGTAAATAAAGCCATTTGATCAGTGCCAGATTAAGATCTGCTATATAAGGAAGACAATATATGTAATACATAAGTATAATATAGACCTAAATTATCTATATTTGCAGGTTAAATAAGTTCTGCTAAAAAACATGAACTTAGCGCGAAAATCAACCCAATTGTTTCATTAGCATGCAACATAAATTTTTATTTAATTCAGGTTATCGTTTTTATTTCTCGGGCTGTATCTTAGACTTGCAATTATTTACTCTATTCACATTGATCGGATCTTTTAATGCCAAAATTTACAACGTAATAATGCTATGTGATTTATGTAGTTTTAAAGACTTGACTGTTCTTTCAAATGATTTCAATAGCAAAACGTAGTGTTTCAGATTTGGAGAGTAATTTCAACCTTTTTCGTTGGATAAAATAAACTGAAAATAAATCGCCTTTTTACCTTCTGGAAATTTAAATGCGTAATCGTAATAACATCAACAAAAATTGCTATTTGTAGTTTCTATAAATAAAATACAAAACTTTTAGGCAGTCTTTCAATTATAACATCATGCATGATAAAAATATGATACTTAATTAACTGGGCTAAATTTGTAGTGCATATGATAAAAGAATATAAAACATAATTTTTAAATTCTTCGCCCAAAAGCAGGAACAAAGTTTTTAAGTTTATTTTAATGAATTTTTAAATATAGAAATATGTGGTAAATATCTGTGTTTCCTTCTGTCTTATTTTGTGGATTAATTGAATAATTACAAAACTATTAAATCAACGATTTTAAAAATTATTAAATATTTACGGAAATATTCTTTTTATTTAAGGTTAAAAATCAATTTTGTAATATATGCCTCCTCTAGGCTCAAACAGTAGAGTGGATTTTCTGGTAATATAAAAAAAAAAGAATTGACATGTTTAGATATAGCGTGCATGATCTGTTGATGTCAAACAAAAAATTTAAATTTCCCACCACCCCTACGGAAGCCCGGGGTCCCACTTCCTCCCTAGTTAAAGCCATGTACTGACTAATAATATGTTATACAAGGACATGATAGCTCATCGCTTCAATAATTAACTAGCCAAGGTAGAATTAGCCGCTTCACAATTTCACCGGCCCCGTCTGCCAGGAGACCACTATAATTTTGTTGCGGAGAAACATAAATTGTGCACAACAACACTGGCCCAGATGGTCGGTTCCCATCGGTATCTGTGTACTGTCCTTACATAATTTGTTGGTTATACAAAATTTAATTTTGTTTGATCACTTCAGTCCCTTAGACTGAACGGTCCTAAATTATTCACAGTACGGTAATTCGAGCGCCACTGGTATTGGCCAGATTGATGAGCTGCATAAGTACGATAGCTCTAATTATGGTGAATCAATTTAATTGGTACGACCCATCTTCTGAAAGCGTACAGGTGTTACTGCATTTTGTTTCACCTTAACGACTTCGATAAGAAAATGTACATTGTCTTGAGAGGAGAGGGGGGTGGGCTCGAACCCACTTTCATACCAACGAAAGTCTAAGGCGATTTTGAACAATTCATGAGTACGAGAAACATATTTAAAATAATCCCCAGCCGGTGTGAACGGTTGCCCGGATATTACAAAGAGTGTACTTAAAAAAATCTCTAATAAGCCCGCATTAGATCTATTACACTTGGCTGAACTACCAAGTGTCGACCCGTCAGGATCTTAAAAGGACCTCAGTTGGCGATACGAGTCACAACAATTGAAACAGTTTAAATCGAAGGACCTCACACTCGTCAAGGTGTCAAAAAATCATGCATAAGTGGCAGGTCGAAGGATGGGAAAAGTGTCGACTCGACGAAGGGCCAAAATCCCGACAACGCTCGGGGTCGATTAAGTTCCACTTTCCTTCGATTAACCCTGTAATGAGGGATGGTTCTGGGCATCCAGTTTTCTGAGGCTCAATGCCTCCCATTGTGCTGGGATTATGAATTCCCCTCAAAATGGTTATTTGTACACAAAAGTGTTCCAGCGGATTTGAGGCATTGCTTCAGGATCTCGGAGAGGTATCTTTTTTTTTTTTTTAAACGAACAGATTTACAAAACTGCCAGCCAGGAGAAAAAGGGTTACAACCATATCTGGAACCAAATATCACACTCAATTAATTTTTATGAACTGAAAAGGGCATTGTTATTGAAAGCAAGTTCACAGTAATTACAAAATATATTTTATTGTTTCATAGTAGTGATATGTTTTCATTTTTATAAATGAATTTCTGCATATTGATTTATGAAACAATTTACTTCATTAGGAAATACTTTTAACTTTCTCAGCAAACCAAAAACACATTTATCATACAACTCTTATCAAAAAGGCTTTTCTGTATTTGATATTTTGATATTTTTATTGAGCAAACTTTCTAGGAGCTTAAAATTATATTTATTCGATCCGTTCATAATACAATTGTAGAATTAAATAAATAAGTGCTCAGGTACTTTATGATTCTTACGACAATATACAGAAATACGACAATATATAAATTTTAAATACTACTCTTATGTACGTTTATATATAAAACTTTTAATAGTTTATGTATTTTAAACGTTTGTAAATGTTTTGTGTTAATATACATGGGTATCATAGTTGGCTGAATCGTTCGGTTGTGGAAAATGCCTCTCCGAGGTTGTGTGTTTGATTCCCATATGAAAACCCTAGTTAAAAAGTAAAGAACTGCACAGAAAAGAGCCATATTTTCAATCAATATAACTCAAATGCTAAGTTTGAATAAATGTAATTCATAAGCAATTTCATAAGCATAAGTAAGCTGCATAAAAGTGCGGATGGGACTGACCATCTCAAAATTGTACGCAAGGTAATGAGAATGGGTCTATATAAAATTGTCCAAATAGTTTTAGACCTAAGTTCTCCATATACTCGTATAATAAACTATTAAGATTAAACGATTAAAGTGTTTTAATAATTTAAACGTTGAAGACTGTTTAAAAATTTTAGCATTTTAGTGTTTTAGAATAAATTTGATTTATAGTGTTTTCGCAAGGTATACTCCCTAAGCGGATAGTCGATAGATTAGACAGTAACAAAAATCATTTTTTTTTTTTTTAATCGATTCTTATACCATTTAAAAATATATTTCTAAGTTTTTAGAGAGTAATTCTGATAGATTTTCAGCGAGTAATTCTGATCTAATAGACAGCTAATAAGTTTATAATTCTGACCACCGAAAAAAAAGGTATAATACCAGAATAAATTCCTCTTTTTAAACAGGTAGAATAAGTATATTCTTTTTTGTTCTAAACAGTTAAAGAATTTCAGGACTGTAACTTATGAAGGAGACCCATATGTAAAAAACTAAAACCATCTAATTAATATTTGTAATCTCTCCTAAATTATTTAGTTAACATACAAAAAGATGCATAATTCGCTTATTTTGTGATAAATAGCTATAACCGCAAAACATATCAAGCAAGCTTCCAAAATTTACCAGACTAATGAACTCTTTGCTCATTTTCTTTGTTTAAAATGCAACAAATAAACGATCGTTCGCAATTCGCAAATTACAAAATTTTGCTAACATTTCTTAGTCTGTAAAATTTCTTGAGACGTCCTCATCAGCACTGACCGCAGCTAATGGGGCGGCAAGAGACCTGACAAAGCTTCGCGTTGCCACGCTAAACAAATTAATCAGGTTATGGACCGCAAAGTAACACGCCACGAATCGTCGGTAAAATGAAAACAGCTCAATTGAAGCCAATCCTGAACGTACAGACCGGGCTTTGAGCGCCTATAAATCACCTACTTACAATTTCGCGAGCATTTATTACTATTTCCACACACAATATATTTGCGGTCGCGATCACGCTTTTTGAAAAGGAACAGTCGCGATCGGAGGGAGGGTATAAATTTGGATGGGATCTAGGGTTGCCACCTTTTAGGATAGTCATTCATTTTTTTATGTACAAGGTTTTGTTTTTGGTATTTTGAGAAAACTGGGTTCACTTTAAACATAACTTCTTCAAAGAAACATTATTTGAATTCGAAAATCATCATATTTATAGTATAAAAGTTTTTAAGCACCTCTAAAGTAGCTTGTAACAAATTCAAAATCAAGGACCTCAAAAACCTAACCGAAAAGTTTATTTGATTTAGAAAAATATCAACTTTTCTGCGATATCCTTTTAACCCGATTTTATCCTTTTCAATTCCAGTAAAGAATTTTCGTTATCTATATAAATCAGTAAAGTAGGTAGTGATTTGCTCTAGATTGTCAGTTTTTTGTCGAATGATTCAAGTAGAAGTGAGGAGTATGAAAAATAGAGTTGCAATATCCCCTACTCGTAATTTAATTTATGTGATTACATCCGTTTGAAATGATCAACACGTTTACCTTTTTTTGCATTTTTTTATAGATAAGACTCTTAAAAGTATTTTCGTCAAAAGCCGAAGAATCTTTTGTAAAGGGTATGTTAAAAAGTTCACTTTATTTAGCAAATATCGCATTTAAAATTATCAACGCATTTTTTTTAAAAGTACTACTTTTCTATTAACAGGTTACATCCAGTTGTAGGGTAAAAAAATCTGTTAATTAAAAACATCTCATTACAACTAAATCAAATGATAAAAAGATGTACTAGTAAATACTATTTGGCGTAATACTTTAATTAAAATTGTTGTAATAGATTTACTACAGGGCATATGCTCGTATAGTTTACTGAATCAGGCACTAGGTAGATGGAGATTATTATTTAAAAATTTTATACAAAAATTTCGGTACTTATGTATATAAAAGCAATAAATCAATGTTTTAAAAATTTCATTTGTTTTGAGGATAGATTACCTATGTAGGCTTTCTTGATAGAATGTCTCTTTACTTTCCAAAACATTCCACAAACATTTTTAAATTTTTCTTCACTATCATTTAAATATATTTTCTTTTTATCTTCTTCAGATATAGTGTTATATGACCTTTTTGGGATTTAAACATCTGCAAAACCTCTTAATTCATTCGCCTACTTAAAATTATTACGATATCGAAAAAATAGATATCAAAATAAAAAAACATGTAATAAACTAATTTTTAAAAATAAGACTGTAACTGATACCTTCATTATAAAAGGCATTTTGATTATAACAAATGCAGGAATTTTTCAAATTGAATTTCGTGCCACTTCTTTCAAAACCGTGTGTTTGTTTTGATATAAAATTTTATTGAAATCTACTAAAATACTATAGAAATTCCAGAAATTCGTTAAATTTTTAAAAGTAGGGATAGCTAGATAGTTTTGCTTCTAGCTAGACCCATCAAATGGTAGTTAGTTCTATAAAAAAAAAATTTGGAATAAAAAACTACTAAAAGGAGATGGAGGTGGCAACTCTATGGGCTAGGGACCACATTGATTGGACGGGGCCGACAAAAGGCCCCCAATGAGTGGACGCAAACAATGTGATGAGCCCGAAGTGTCTTCATTTAGCGCTAAGTGCAAGTAGTTTATTCAACCTGCGGAACCGCACTAACCCGACGCATCAATCAATCACGCACGAGTCAACCGACACAAATCGAAGTCCCATAATTAACTCGGTCGGGGGAAAAGCTCACCATTCGCAAACAAAAGAGCAATGGAGGCTGCGAGATGGACCAACGGCACAATCCCGAGGCGGTCACACCTTTGATCAGTCACCGGCCGTGATTGACAGAATGAGCGACGTTACGAAAACAATGTGAACGTCCACATCTAAACAGTACGCCAGTGCGGATCGGGCCTCAGTCCGTGGTCTGCACGGACCCGCGAGTGATCGATGCTGGCCGGCAGATCTTGTGGCGGCCAGAGCCCCGCGATACCGTCGTCGCAGGGCCAAAATGTAGGCTCCAGTCAGCCCCGGGAATGGAAGGAGTAGGCACCCGGGAACAAATTGCCCGTGCGGTGCGAAGCTCTCCTCGCATGCGATCGTAGTTCTGATGACTGGGCCCGATAAAGACGGACAGAACGTCAGAGGTCTGCTCCTTTTGATGGCTTTTTATTGATTAATTGATCGCGGCCTTTTGACACAACTTAGGCTCAGATGATCCCTGTCCGTCGCCCGCCGCCGCTCACTCATTTCAATTTTCACTCTGATCAGCGATCAGTTAATTTGTGGTTTGAATTTTCGGCAACGCTGCCGCCGTCGCCGCAACGTCCCATTTCACTGAGATACCTTCAGGTGCTCGTCCGGACCGATGTTGTGGCACCCATTGTGATCTTGATGTTTCTATTAAAGACGCAGTCTTTGCATTTCAATTACAATTAGACGAGCATTTCGGCTAATGCCGCGCCAGAAGTGGCAACCTTTTATTCGGTTGTCGGTCGTGGACGGCCTTTTTATGCCGCCGCCGTGCCACGCCGATTTGTTCTGTCCGGAACTTTTGTTGGCCGAAATCATTAGGATCTATTAGGGGAATTGATTACACTCGCCTGCGGAGAGGTTGCCACTAATTGAAATATTTCCTTTGTCCCGCTGGGGGCTTTTATTGGACAATATCGACGCTACGGAGATGCATAGTCTCTTTTCACTATATGGACACATGTTCTCTATAACTTCTGCGCCTTTTAACGCATAATTCTGAGAAATTGTTAAGCTATTTAGAGTTTTATCACTTAAGCTCTAAGCCCAATCATTTTATAGACAAAAGCTCTTTTATTACCGTATAGACTAATTTTCCTATCAACTGGTCCACGTTACCTTAATTCGTGCAGTAATCACACAAAAAGAATAGATGAATCAAGTAAAGGGTAAATAATTAAGTACCTATGTAATAGGCCTACATTTGCACTTTGAACAGCTCATATTTGATGGTATCGCTAATAGTTACACTATAAAAAATTGTTTTTAAATATTACATCAATAAAACAGACCAACCAATGTCAGCAAACAAAAACTATAATAGTCATTACCGGCATATTTTTCAATGCTAAATCCGTATCGGATCATAGAATTGCCTACACAGGTCTGCGCTAATTTATTACAGATATAACTGAATATACCAGACTAATAAATTTCAATTTACAAGTTTCTCCAAAAAGTTCTACTCATTATCTTTTGAAAAAACTCCTATTAAAGTTTTAAATTCCACTTTTGCAAAAGTTAACCATCAGAAAAACTTGAATTTGTAAAATTTTGGAATTTGAAATTGAAATTAAAACAAATATTTTGGATTTTGAGCAAATATGAAAAATGTTTTTGGTCGTTGTGAATCTTTTTTAAATTACCTTTTAGTCCAATATTTAAATTTAAAACTCATTCTTTTCTGGAATCTTACCTTCTAATCTAACACATTTTATACAGAAATCAAAATTACCTAAAAAAAGGGGTAATAAAGGTGATTGTGATATTCGACACCAGCCGGCTGGTTACACCGCCAATGAGAAGGGTGCTACCTAGCCTCCAGCCGATACTCCTACAGTCTAATCAACGGTGAAATCACCTGATCAAAATGATCGGCTCCTTCTTCTGATCGGGGTTCCAAGGCGAAAACACAAAAGCGCAGGTAATTGCGTTGTCTCATAACCGAGATCTCGATATCGAACCAGAAAGGTGGAAATAACACTGGCCTAGGTGTGCGCTAGTACATGACACATTTAGAAGGCGAAAATTCAAAATCCATAAAAAAAGAACCGCAATATCGGGGAACGGAGGCAGAAGAAAACTAATTTCGCTAGGGTAATATCTCAGACACCGAAGAGTGCCGCTGTGCCGGCAAACTCTTTGAAAATTTGACACTTTTCGATATCAAAAAGATGTAGGGGATCGCGAATGGGCCAATACCAGGTATTGTGAGGGAATAATTCAATCAAAATATTTTATTCCCGTCGAGTTGTAGGGACCCCAAGCGGAAAAAGGGGTTAATCAGAAAAATGGTAGACTTTGGATTAGTTGTCGATTCGATTCAGCAGCATTCGCTGCCGACAAAAGAAATTTGATATTCTCGCTGCGATCTGCAAAGAAACCCTCTAAAAAATGAGTGGGATGGGATGGCGCGGGCTATCATCCATTTTTGGAAACAATACCTCTGAGATTTTCTAACAAAAGTTTATTGATTGAAAAAGACTACTTTTCTCATTCTTTTCACGTTTTGTCTAAAAACATATAAGATGGGGTAGATATATGAAACTGATCATGCAGTCGCAGGATTATAAGTCCTAAAGAATTAACGATGACTATCTCAATTAGATTTTAAAGGTAGATATTAGATATATTGATTTCAAACTTTTTGACTATTAGTAATGCAATAAACTCCTTAATATAAAGAAAGTTTTTGACTGTTTATATATAAAATTAACCACCAAAAATAGTTAATCTCAACATTCAGTTACATAAAAAATTTTTGTCGTTGCCTCCCGAAGGTTAAAAGTCTTAAAGAAAATCTCAAAAGACATTTAAAATAAGAATTAGAAAGTTACACTGAGACGTATCATAGTCGAGTAAAAGAGGGTGTATTTCTATGCGGTAATTTAAAAATGGTCAAAAACTTTCTGTGGAAGGTTCCACTCTCTTGATCTGACTTTATTTAAGTAATATGGCCATGTACCTCGGAACTATTTTAAAATACAAACAATTTTTCTAAGGGATGAGCGTTTATTCTCCTTTCTGTATAGTTTTTATAGGCAAATAATAATACGCCCTTAAAACTCAATTTATAATGAAACTGCACTATATAAGAAATTCTAAAAATAATAAGAATCGAACCAATTACATATTTAAACTATAACAAAATCGTTATTTAAAAAGCAGATTAATGAGAATGTTGCTATTTCTAGAAGGAATAGTGGAAAGATGTTAAAACGTTCAGTATGATGTGAATATTGAAGGAAGTTATATTGTAACATAATTCCGAAAATTGTGTTACACTAATGTTGAGATCTTAAGATCAAAAATACACTAGTTTTTAATGGGTTAGAAAGCACATCTGCGTTCTGCTGAGAACCGGATATATTAAGATTTCTTAATTTACAAAGACGTTATTGAATCCAAACGTTTTGAATCTTAAAGTCCTAGAGAAACCCCACTAATTTTTCGTGACTACTTCGCCACAAATCGAAGCCAGCTTACTGCCGTGCACAAAATATTGTTCTAGACGGTACCGAATGTGGTTATCTAGAAAACCAGAAATTCCTGAAGATAGTAGTCGCACAAAAACGCCCCTAACCCCTCGGTTGCATAAGGCAATCAGAATAATTCAGAGGGAATTAAATTTCCTCCGCGGCAAGCAGCCATCGGGGTATAAATCTTCGCTCATTTTCCGATTAAACCCCTTTCGAAGGAGCTCCTTTGAACTGGCGCAAGAAGTGTCCGCGAAGGTCGAAAGTTATGTCCGCGTCCAAATGCCCAAATCACGGCGATTCAAGAAAAAGCCAACAAAAGCCGGAGGGTGCCCCGGGAAGGAATGGTTCGGGATAATCAGGGAGTCGCGAAGCACATTTATCATCATCAGAGAACTCAATTAAGTTGGGTGTCAGGCCGCGAGTTCCGTTTTATTTATACTCTCGGGCGCATATTTTCCCGGACTTTGCAAAATTTTTCCTTGCTCGTCGTCGTCGCCTTCGCGGCCGCGTCCAGCCCCCAGGCTCAAAAGAGAGCCAGCGGCCTTTCGCGGTCGCGGCCGGATCAGCGGCTGTTACCCAGCGGCGACCAAGACGACGACGGAGCGCGAAAGTGCGTGAGTGTTTGTTGTTGCACCTCATTTCGTCCTAAACATAAAGGTGCTGAGTGTAAATTTGCGTGTAAACATGAAAATCGCCCGCTGACATTTTCGAATTTCTCCCCAGAGCCATGCTGGGCGCGAAGGCTCCCATGCCCGGTCCGTCCTCGGGCCGGATGGGGCTCTATCAGCGTTTGAAATGTTAATTAACGTTGTACCCGGCAGAGTGGCAAACGAGTCGTTTATTTATGGCGGATTTATCGCTTTGCACTTCGTTTTCGAGGTTAGAATCGATTGCTGTGCAGGCCAGAGTTACGAGGTGTTTGCCACAATTGGCAGAGAGCCCAAAGACTTGTTAGTTGCGGCCGGGCCAGAACCTGTCGCCAGTGTGCGCGCGCAGGTTAATCCGATGCCGCCGATGCCAGCGCAGAACCTGCTCGCGCGCATAATTGCGGGCCTCTCGTGTGTTGCAAACGCGCATAGCGCGATCAGTTTAATTCAGTTTTGTCAGCAGGGGTCGCTCCGCACGCCATTTGTTGATTTTCATCGGCAGCCCAACTGATGGCCCTGTGCGCTGCTTCTGTCCGGCCGCGGCCGACAACCGGCTGCTGTTATGATCGCCAGTTACAATTTCATTTGTTCGGGGCGAATGCGGTACCCGGCTAATGGGAGCCATACCGGAGCGCAGCTGGCGCGAAATTGTTTCATTTACAGCGGGGAAATTTGTTATGGTTAATAATTTTTTAATGTTATTGCCGTTTATCATGGCAAATCGAACGGCTCTGCCCCGCCGAAGGTGTGAGCGGTGGGCGAGAGGCTCCGATTTCACCGAGAATGCCCGCCAACTCCAGCACAGTGCCAACAATTAACAATTCCGATGTGCTCAGGTAGGTAACTTGCGATCTGAGCAATTGTACAGCGACTTGTAACCTTAAGGAACCTTTTACTTGGAACATTTTTTAAAATAACCAATTTTATTCTTGATTTATTTCTAGAAAAAGGCTCAAGAATGCCTCTAAATAATCCTCCTAATCTCTTTTTTTTCGAGATCTATTATAACAAATTTGTTATCACTCGAAATTCAAACGCCTTTATCTCAAGTTAAGAACATTCTTTTCGAAGTTACATACATTGCATAATCTGGAAACTGAAATTTTTCCAGAACGTACATGACAACCTCTTGCTACCTTTTACGGATTTATTTTACCTTGATTTGGTCTCTACATTTTAAGCTTTTGTTGTATGATGCACTATAAATTTGTATAACGTTTCACTAATTTTTAAACGAATCTCGAAATTGTACCAAAAACGCAGGCTGAATTTTTATATACACCTTTTAAGCGTTAAGTTTTTATTCAAAACTTTAAAACCTTGCTGATACTGCAACTCCGCGTACTGAACTAATAATTCTAATTCTAAAAAATAAAGCTCGAGTCTAGAATAATATTTGGTAGAGATTTATGGTATCATATGTACGGAAATTCAGGTAATCGCTATTATTTTAAATAAAGGACCTATCCTAACTTAGACACTAGGTACTTCGAACTGTAATATGTATAAAAAATTTCGATTTTTCCAATGTGCAAGACTACGAGCCTTTCTTAAGGTATTGAACCCTCAGTGAACTTTTCCAAGTTCGAATTACGTACGTACCATTTAGTCTTTTTTTACGTCTACACCACATTCATCAAGCCGAAACTTTTAGACTTTATAATAAGAAATAGAATCAACAAAAAACTGTGGACAAGCAAAACCTTAATGGAATCAATACCTCAAATTGGCAATTTTTGAATGAAGGAAAATAAAATTTGCACCACATTAGGTCCAATTTGAGTTCCATTCTTCCACTATTCAAGTCTCGGTTTTCGAAATACAATAACATGGTAGGACAAATGTGGTGATTGAGCGAATTAGTACCTACCCCGGAGCAGTCGACAGCCAGACAAATCCCTCCAAATGCGACACGACACTCCCAAATGTCTGAGTGGTCCATTAATGGCCGCATGTCGGATTCTGTTCTGATTTCTTATTTTCGTATTCTTACCATCTTTTCGATTTTTTATTTATTTTTTATAAACGAGCCCCAGGACAAAAACCGGAGACCACAAAAATTTTTGCTTTCAACGCGCCTTGTTGGATGTCAATTGACAACAAACATCCAAACGAGGAGCTCAAGTTACCGCAGAGAAAGAAAAAATTATTCCTGAGACCGTAGCTGGCTTATTGTGTACATCTCGCACTTTCTCAAAGGTAATAAGGCTGCGAAAGGTTCGGCCGCCAAGGAGCCTGGGAAGGACTGACTGTACAAACCTTCCGAGGAGTAAATAAAAAGACAAATTTGACCAAAAGTGGCCCGACAAGGAAGAGATACTCCAACGCTGTGACTTCCTTTGCGTGCCCCAAATTCAGTAGGTGCCTGGCGAGCAGGCGAGCCCTTCTCTCGGATTAGCATCGAATGACACCAATGTCAAATTGCGAAAAGCGCGTTTAATCACTAAAACCGCAACCGCAGAGTCTCGCCCAATTACCTGCGAAGGTAACACAACCCGCCTTGGCTCTTCCCGGCTCGTGAAGAAGCTAACGAGCAGGAAAACACAAAAGTGTCACGTTTAACATAAGCCTATTAGTGGCCTATTAAGATGTAACCTGATGCCCGACCGTGCCATCGGAGGGCCTTGTTTACTCACCTTATCGGTAAAATTGTGGTAAAAATCGAGAAACTCTTGTAAACACTAAAATTGCATTAAATTACGCACCTTACAGGTAAGCTACACTCAGCATCTCATCTGTCGCCTCCTCGGCCCGGGCATTCATCCGACACCACGCGAATCTGAAGAGATAGAACGGATACCGAATGAGAATCTGAGAATCTGAGAGCCCAGACCGAGGATGATTCTATCTGAAGTGGGAAAATAAAGGATTCGATTTCTTTCAGATTGGGACACTAGGCGACAGGAGTGGTGGCCGGAATTTTTATTTTTTGTAGGACGAGCTCATTGGAAAATTGTTCGAGTAGCTATCAACTTCATTAGGAGGTGTCGGATGAGTTTTTCACTTCACCTAGCCGCACTGACACTATTCAAATTAGAGAACGAAAAATCATTGAAGACAATTTAAGAGGTTAAATGGGATATTTTAAACTCATATAATAAAATTTAAATCAGGAATCATAGAGACTTTGTCTTAAGCTATTTTGCTCAACTAACATATCAACATTATCAAACCAAATAAATTTTCAGCATACCTAGCATACCTAGCATACCTCATCATAGTTGTTTAGTTATAATAAATGAGATTTATGGTAATAGTTAACAAATCGTCTACTTGAATACGCGATTTAAATGTTTAGGTAGTTTCTAGAAAAACAATCCATATTTGAGGTATTGTCTTGAATCGTAGCAATTTTTACTAATAATACAATACTGTGGTAGAAAGTGCCAAAACATCTTTCAAAAAGGCATGAAATAGCTTTAAGGAAAAGTAATTTAAGTAGACGAAGATTCCTTGGATCAACGTAATTTTTTTATATGAAAAGGATCGAATTTTAGAACAAATTTCAATACGAAATAAAACGAACAAAAGAAAATCAAAATAAAAAATATTATAAAAGAAAAACAGTGCCCAGTGCGAATAAAGTGGTCATCGCATCATTTCTGCGACACTTTTAGGTGTACGTTTTGAAAAGGGGTCAACAAAACTAACTGATTAAAAACACTTTCAAAGAACTGCCCCTTCTTTAATCATTTAAAGTGGTGTTGTTGAATTTTGTAACTTGCACACCCTCTTGCTATCAATTTTGATATCTCGAAAATTGAAACAGATGATAAATAAAATTTGTAGTTGATTTTATTACGAAAGCCATTTATATTAATTCTAATGAACTTGAAAGCTGACTTTTAGAGAATGATAATAAAGTTGTTAATTTAATTTTATACTTGCGGATTGATACTCTGATTGTAGCTTAGTTTAGTATCTTTCTACTAGAACTTTACCCCGTATTTATTATGATAGTTTTACCTATACCTTCTCTAATTTATTCGATTGTATTACCAATCTAAAAACGTCCCCTATGCAGAAATTCAGAACGTTTCCATTCTGATCGAGAGCCGCCTTCATTGTCACGTTTTCTCGTCAATATCTCAATAACCCAAAACGTGTGAAAACAAATAGACCGAGAAGCTGGTAAATAATAATCGCAGGTAACATCTGCTGTTTTGCTTGCAAATTTTATTTGTACGATTGCCGCCTCTGTGGAAAAAAAAATGCGAGACGACAAAGGACATATTGAATCGCTGGCCCTTCGGAACACGCTCTTATTTTGCACCGATTAGCCGGGGCTGTCGAAAGGAGCAATCGGCGTTTGTCCTGAAAATATTGGGCCGACCATGATTTATGATAATTCCACAATTGAACTGAAACCGAGGGAAGTGCGAAACCATCCCGACGACAGCCCGCCTTGGTCCTGCGGTCTGGCAGGATTAATGATCGACTGATCAGTTATTGTCCCCGCAATAGTCTTCATACAAAAGACGATCTCGACTGTGTCCCCGGGATGTTTGATCTTGGATGTCTTACTTCCAAGGGAAGGAGGTATAAGGCGACTTTTGCGTGTTACCGCAAACTCTAAAAAAGACGCTCGTGTTTTTGTTTTTTTTTTGTTTTTAAATGAAATCCCATTCAACTCAGAGCAGATGACTCAAATCAAAAATTGCCACACTTCGAAACTGAGCTCGACCACGACTGCTGCCTTACTATCTGGGGCGGGGGCGGATGCGCAGTTGTGTCGCGATCTGTACCAATTCCCGGCATCTTTTAAGACAGAGAGCAAAGTTTCCCGGGCAATGGGCATATTAACTCAATTGAAACCCACGTACTCGGGCTGATTGAGTTAAGGGTCAAGTGGTAAATATTTTGACCTCAGACTGATTGCCTGGATGATGTCGTGTCGCGATCTATGGCTGCTCTGTCCGCGCTGCTGGACCGAATTGCTCAAACAAGCGAACAGAAAACTGCCTCCGCGGTGCGCAACATAAATTTCAATAATTTCCATCTTTCGTCCCGGGATAAGTGATGTGTAGGTGGAATATTCATTGCGCGGCAAAAAAATTTCTTAATTATATTAGCAAATGGACAGCGCACAGAGGTTAATAAACAGGCGGAGAAGATATCTCTTGTATCACACAGAGACTTCAAATGAATAATTCACTGTAGGTATCATAGATTAACATAAAACAGTCATGTATATTAGGACTATGTTTTTATATCTTAAGTAATTACCAATCTGCGCCTTAATGTTACAATTTATTAATTAGTCTTTAATCCCACCGACTGGAGTATTAATTCCCTTAATAAGCAAACTCGTTTACGACCTCTTTCAGCCCGGTTCCAGTCAATGTACAATAGATCGACTCGAACAATTTTCATAAACACTTTTTAGAACCGGACCGAAACTCTCAAATCCGATCGATAGGTCCTCATTTTGAAATAACTTGAAATTTTTATTTCTCACAGTCTTTATAGTGCAATATTTTAGAAACTTTAAACTTAAGGCAAACGACCATAATTTCAGCCCCCCGAGGCGCTGGTTACCCCTTTCCGAAACAGCCTTGATCAAATTAAGAGAAAGGAACTCAAACCAGCAATTATGAACCACATTGACTGTTTGATGTTTCAATTACCCATATTTGTGTATATTCACGGTGATCCCTCACCAAAAACCGGCCGAAGCCCGATAGGCAGGAATCCAGGACAATGTGTCCGGGAAGCTTACCCAACCAAACACCCCAGGGAAAAGCCACATGCATGCTCTGGACGGCTTTCCGAAACCACCCCTCCGAACCAGATATCTGGGAAGAGACGCAGGATGCATGGGCATGAAATCAATTTCTTATTTGAAAACACAGTGGAAGCCTGGTGGTGCGCTGGATTTAGCAACAACATAATCAAATGTGCACTAAACATTTAACATGTCGCCTAACATTGTGTGACAAGGGATGAAAAATATTTTTCCCAAAACATTTCTATCGCAGCCGAACACAATGGTCGTAATGGATGCAGATTTCCGGGTGTACCGAGGGGTTGGTACTATTCGCTCCATTCAGCTCAATAAAAATGGATGAGCCCGGCAACTGCCCTTAGTTAACATCGGCTGAGCACTGTAATAAATTGCTACACCCTTGCACCCTTCCGAATGTGAATCGGGTAGCAATGACAGGGACACTCCCATCTTTAGCGTGCAATGGGTGCCAAAATCAGGAAGGGTTCCGCGACACTTTCGTGTCTGTGTTTCTGAATAATCTTTGTTGTTGCATCCCCAGCTTCGTACATATGCTGCAATGTCCATGTATTTATTTATGTTTATAATACAAAATCAGTTACGCTTCTATGGCCTGCATCCGGCTGCCTCTGTCCTGCGATGATGGGTGCAATGGGTGCGTAGGGACGAAACTGGCGCGGCAGGACTATCATTTGCAACCGGCCCAGTTAAGGTCCCAAAAGGAACCCCATTTTTTTTTTCTTCACTTTTAACATCTTTTTTATGAAAGGAGCTGTTAATTTGATTGAAACTGTTCAAAGGAAAAAATGGCTGCCTGATTAGGACTCGTCCTTTTCATGGCACCCTTTTAAACCTTTGTCCGGAGTATTGTCACAAAGCGGAACGATTTCGTTAGAGTTGTTTGTTGTCTGCCATATACGTAACGAATTCACTCGCATAAATATGTACACATCGCCCAATTTTAAGGGTTATTATTACAACTGTCGGCAGTAGCTTTCTAGATATATTTATATAATTTCTTTTTTCTTTTGTAAATTTACTGTGCAGTAGAACTCCAATACCAACATTTCTTTTATTATCCAGACCACGCAAGCAACCCTTGAATTTACTTTTTTAATCATCATTAGACATAAAAATGAGCCCTTTACAGATTTTAGTACTATTAACTGAATTTTTGGCTAGTACCGAGTTTCAGCTGTAGTTTAGTTTTATATTATGTTTTATTATTATAGAAATTCGAATTTCGAAGCTATCCATTAAATTTTTTTAATTTTCTGCTGTCATAATTTTTATATAAATCTTCAGCTTTGATATCACTCATGTCGTTATTTTAAAATGAAGACAATTCAAATAGAACAGTCCATTTTGAATCAAGCAGCCCGAAAGTCTAACGTACAAAATAATTTATTTATTACCCTATATATGTTATATACATAAATAAATCAGTTTCTCCGCTTCCTACAGAAAATTTTAAATTCAATTTTCTATCTTGATTAGAAAATCGATGCATGTACGTGGAATTGATACGTCTGCAGTCTTGTTGAGCGATTTTTAAAAATTAGGTAAAGGTAATTCAAGTTTTAGGTATCATGTTAAAAGTTTAGAAAATGGATTTAATTAGTTCTTGAATTCAGTCTAGGTGGTAATGGAAACTATTTCCAAAAAATGGATTTAAAACCCCTAACAGCAACCAAACAAATAAATTTTTAAAAAATTTCACTAGTATGATGTGCCCCAGATACTGCCGCTTGTCTCACGTGTGTTACGTTAATTTCCCGTACAGAGAAATAGACTTTTAAAATAAACATTTACTAGAAAAAATGTTCGCATACAACAATTATAAACAAAGCATATTTAATAATGTATGGGACATATATCTCATTTATTATCATTGCATATTCAAACAATTTCACATACTTATCCTAGACAGATAAATATGATACACATACCTCAATATATATTTCGATTATAATTTAAAGTAAATTTTTACGTATAAAATTTTTCTTACGGGTTACTACAGTTGTGCACAATTGTTGAAGACCATCGTTAATTTTTGGTACAAGCAAGCTACAATAGAACTTAAAATTAACACTAAAATAAGACCTAAAACTAGCTACAATAAGAACAGGGTCATGCAAATAAACAAGCAAAAGAAGGGACTGAAGGGACGAATTAGTGTAGGGGGTTAAGCAGGTCTATTTATTTATTTATTCGCTTAATACAAGCTACATGGCACTGGAAATAAAAGTTAGATTTTGGCGAATTGATTAAACTTTAAAAAGCTCTACTCCAACAGACCAACTTTTCGAGCTTACTATTGAATAAAATCACCTAGAGAAATGAAAATTCCAAAGATTCCTTACACATTACGTAGCTGCAGGAACTTTAGAAAAATCAGGCGTAAAATTCGAGTTATCCCGGGCAAACAGAAGGAGCTAGCAGACATTTCTAACTGCAGGGATTTTAATGATTTATGAAATTACATTTGATATGAGCTGATGAAATCATGAAACGAACGGCCGGCCCACAGCAGCTGGCGGATAGAACTTATAATTTGCATATAATGGCCGATAGTGGGGGGATACCGCCAAGTTGGACGGACAGGGCTCGGTGTAAATTATCGCGACCCGGCAATCAGCGAGAAACACCTAAATTAAGACGAAACACCGAAAAGAAACAAGCAAATAACAACAAGCGCTTAATAATAGAAGTTTTGTAAGCCATGACGGACTATTTGCATAACAAAACTTGCCACACTTGGCCAGCTCACGGTCGGGAGTCCTTTCATTCACGTGCATCAGACGCGGGCGAGCCTCGTCAAATTGCGCGAAATGAATTGCCCGACAATTATTCACCTGGCCCCAGCAAGAATTCATTTTTCTCGCCTGATCGAGGTGTTTAGATAAGACCCGGAGTGCTGAGTTGTGAAAAGTGGCCGCGCCGCGGGACCGAAAAGAACAATGGCGCAATGTTTGGAAAATGGAACTTGGCCGACTTTTTGTTTAGCAACTACACGATCTCAGGCATAAACTGGAAATGAAAATATTTTCTTTCGCCGTAGAAAGATGAAATTGTGCCCGCGAGCGTCATGGATCGGTGGTGTCTGAATCTGAAGCGGAATATCCTCCAATTTGGTATGCCTATCCAGCTCTTAGCGTAGCAAATCAATCCCCCTTCTTCCCGTCCATCGACCAAGAGAATCCTGTGAGCTCAGGGAATTCACTTTGGCGCGATCGCTCCCCGTAATTGACTCAGGTAAATTAAAATGTTAACCATACCTCGGCAGGTAGCGAGCTCATATCGCCCTTTATGGCTTAATCTGTGGAACTGATCGCACTCTTATTTGGCGGCAGTCAAGCAAAAAGGGAACATCTCAACATCTTCGGGATCACGAAGTAGCAAGATGTTGATACTGAATAGCCTTAAGGGAAAATGTATTTGGGGATATTGTGGTCCTTCACAAAGGATAATGCGCTCGTGTGTTTGCCCGCTAATATCTGATCGATCGGGGAGAATGGAAAGGATCAGTTATCCATTTGATCCGAACGCAATCACCAATTCTTCTTCGCAAAAGATGTGTGAAGAAGTAGCTAATTTCTAGCCCAAAAGAAAGCCGCATAATGGCTTAGATTACAGACAAAACGAGCGGGTGTTGCTGCTGCGGAATGGTAGTGTACTTAAATCTTAAAAGGGGATATATTTTTTTATTATTTTCCGGCTTTATTTTACCTAGAACAGTCTCTTTTTAAAAATTGAATTTCAGTGTTATCTGATATCCATCAAAGGCTTAATGTCTTAAAAGTATATAACAACTGGATCATATCGTTATAAAGTAAAAGGAAAGAAACTGAAATTTACTTAAAGTTAAAAAGATTGATGCGGTATGTTGAATTTATGGCACATATTGGTGCAGATGCCATTAGTCTCTTTTATCTCTTGTAAACGAAAAGACGAGTCTTATTCATTCGTTATTAAGAATTACTCCGGGATATATCCATTAGGAGTACTACATACGTATATAATAAAATGGAGTTACTGTTCACTTTTCATAAAATCCATCTTAATACTTAAAAATAGGTTAATAAATCATGTTCAATATTTTGGTTATTTATTCTTGAACTACTTAAAATATGTTCGTATTATAGCAATTAATAAAAACACTGATAAAGGTTTAATCAGTAAGTTATTAGTTTCCTACATACTAAACAACGAAATTTTATTAACCATGAAACCTTAAATATCCCTTCTTGCCTACTATCCCCTACACGATTAGTTTCAGGCCTTATAAACATCCTATAGGGGTTTCTACATAAAAAACTTATGATGCCCAGTTAGTTGTTATGATAAACTGTTCATTCATAAAAACCGAAGGTAAATCGATCAGGTAAAAGGTAATGAGGCAAGTAAATTCACAATATGATTACACCTCAACCTTAACAGGACCTGGATATATTCTAAGAATTTCTTGAGGTTAATTCTAGTCAAGTTGGGGCGAAATGACCTCATCCACAAAAAGACTAGACTACTCATCTTCCACCAATTTCTTGCGAAAATGTTTACGTTCTTAAGATAAACGGTTATTTGATTAATTGGAAACATTTTGCGGCTAAAGATTATTCAAAGATATTTCCCCATCACTTAATTTTGCAAAAATTCGAAAATCTCAAAATTTCCATAATCTTTGTCCAAAAGAGTCTCTCCGGCCGGTAATCCTATTTATTAAGCTCCCTGACACTAATAGCGTACCTAATTCGATCGCAGCAGCTGATAAAATCTCCGGGGAATTTTAACCCGGGCACTGAAACTAATTAAGCCCGATGGTTTAGATAAAGCGATCGAGTTAATTGGTAAAGCTGCTCGTCCAGTTCCCGACCAGAATGCGTGCTCCCATCGGTGATCGTCATCTTCAGCGGAGACCGTGGACCGCGCGTACTTAGGCCTTACCTTAAAGGAGCGCGAAACCCGTTCTGTGCCCGGGTACGCGATGACGGAAGATGCCCTCGGGGATCGAATTACCAAAATATTTTCATGCAGAAATTAGCAAATTCTTGTCCATTAACACATCGTTAACTAATTGAGTTGTCTGGTGTGACAGCGCAGAGCATTGATCAGGCAATGAGCGCGCAAAAGTTGTCCTTGCGGAAAAGATGAGCCCTATCTTCTTATTTTCAAGGGCTGAATGCTCCTGGAGGAGCTAGATCTCGATGATGTAAGAAATAGGCGATTTCCGTCATCTAGAGATTCTAGAGTGGCCGTGCGTGACTTCTATCCCGTGAGCTGGGAGAATGCACGTGATGAAGTCACCACAGAGGGCAAATGTAACAAAACAAGGGCTTCTCGGCGTCCTGCGTAATCCCGTCCCTGATTTCTAAGCTTCCATTGGAGTGGATAGCGCAGGCAGGAAAATTCAATGTAATCTGATCACAGCCAATTGTCCTGTTCGGGACCTCTTCCCGAGACACGAGACGCACACTTCGACGACATTGCCGCGAATTTATTACATTTGTTACAAGAATCAGGCCGCATTGTTCCGGTGTTTGTTTTCCAGATGAAGAGGAGATGGGAGCGATTTATTTTACAAATTGAAAATGTATCGCATTACCTTTTGTCCTCAATGGTTGTATTCGGGAAATTGGGGTTTCAGATTCGCTCCCTGATTGTAATTAAGTTTGTACTTTAATGGTTTTATTAGTACGCTAAGCCGTGTTTGTTTTACAAAGCCAGATGGCATCGAAAGGTACCATTTACTTAATTTGAACATAGTTTCGAATGGTTGTCCCTTTTGTTACTAAACCTTTTTCAAAGCAGGTTTTTTAAACTGAAGAAACTAAATGAATTCTTGGGTAATGTAAATTGTATTAAAATATACATAAAGTGGTTTTAATTCAATACATATCCTCTGCTGAAGTAAAATTCAATAAAAATGAAGCACTTACAATACGAACTACATATCGTAGGTACCTACCCCAGTTATAAGGGTAAATAAATTCAAACTACATAATATTTAAATTTAAATTTATTATTTGAAGAGTTCTATTCAGCTCTACCAAATTTTATCTCACTTAACAGTAGAAGGCGGAAGTTGTGAAAGAGCGGAGAGGGGTACTTTTAATATTAATGAATAGAATATTTCAAATACTTAATTTTCGAATAATAATCGGATGAAAACACGGATATATAACACACGATTACTCATAAGCACTTGCTTTAAGCTTAATTTTAATAATTGTTAAAGCATTTTGTTGGAAGCAAATTAGAAGCGTTCATATTACTTGTTCGCAGAATTAAGCGCTTGTGATTCATGCGATTCAGTGGTCTGGGGTATATCATAGCTAATTTTCTACAACTTCATATATAATATTTTTTTCTTTGTAGTATATTAGCAGTTAACTCCCGATGAATATGGAAGATGAATGAACAGAGAGCAATACAACTTCTGCTTATAATTAGACTTATAGCAAATCCTAAAAAATGTTCTGACCCATTATTCTGGTTTTAGTTATTTTATTTTCTCAATCACAAACATATTTCCTGATAGTTTTACAACGTTATACCTTGCGGTAGGGTAAAGTAAGTAAATCAATTTAAAGTTGTATTCATGTAGAGCTATTCACCAATATAATTGGTAAGATTGTTTAAGAAATAACGACGACTGCATGACTATATGTACAAATAAATGTTACTAATTTGTCCTGTTGAATTTTGAATAGTTTTTTTTGTAAATTTTTAGAATGTTGTCCTAATCTATAAAAATGTATCCGTTCCTTTTCAGTATTTATATTAAAAATTATTCAAAATTAAAACATTTGCCCACCTTCAAAATGAGCTAATTTATCAAAACAAATACAGCCGACACTGATTTTGCCCTGAACAGATTTAGCTTCATGTTAGCCGCTTAGTGGCGGTCCGATGCAACAAAGTGCCGAACAAAGACTCAACCAAAATGTCTTAATGCGATCCTCGGCCGAAACCAATCGTTACTAATAAAAGCCAAAACAGTTTCCAATTCGTAACGCCCATCGTCCAAGAAAAATTCCTTCTAAGATTTATGAACATCTTCGTCGGACTAAATGACTCTATTCAGTAAAGGCGGCGACTTCCTTTTGGGTTCTGGTCATTTTTAAAACATAGCTCTATTCGGAAAGTAAGAAAATTTTTGCGTCTTAAGTCCCCCACCATCAATTCTGCAATGATCATGCCAGCAGTGAAACGAATTTGGGACTGGCATTTGAGGACAGAATCCCGTGGATGTGATCATTACCTGATAATCTTATCAGTTATCTGAGGATGCAAGGTATCACTTAATTATAGCCTCCAGTCGAACTGAGGGATCCGAGTAGTCCATTAACTCGGAGATGCAGGAGTACAACTCAATTTTAGAGGTGATCTCGAAGGCGGTCGGCGGCAAGATGCTCCGGGCGGGCAATCCTTCAAGGATTGGACGCCACTTTATAGCGGTTAAGTGGCAGATCTTAAAAAACAAAGTGTATATGTTTTGATTGCCCATGGAATACTGTGTGTGGTCCTCCAGTATAATTAATGGCTTTCGAGTTGAAGAGGATCGCCCTCAGCTAAAAGTGGGCTAAAGTGGCGAGCGCGGTCTTTAAGATGTTTTGATTGGGGGCTGCAAGATTTTAAATCGCATAATCATGGTTCGTTACGCTCCTATTAAATTTGTGAATTGTAGATAACTCACTGCCAACATAGTTGGATACTTTCATGGAAATGTAAACATATCCTGCGTTATTTATGTGAAACAGATGAATTTTTTAAGCCGTTCAAAACTTTAACATACATATCCACCACTATTAGGGATTAATGATTAGATAACAACTACAGACTTTAGTAAAAAAAAAATATTCGCCGGTATTTAAAAGCCTATGCTTATTATTTATTTAATTTATAGTATAAAATTTCATATCATAATTCTCTTTTCTTGTTACTAACAACTGCAATTGTAATTTTTTGAAATGTTTTAATAAATAAATTCATTTACTGATTACTTTTAAAAAGATGTTACACTACTTCTATTAGTT
The DNA here is from genome assembly GCA_963969385.1 of Philonicus albiceps. Lineage (NCBI taxonomy): Eukaryota > Metazoa > Arthropoda > Insecta > Diptera > Asilidae > Philonicus > Philonicus albiceps. The sequence goes on from OZ017775.1 coordinate 31,560,603, forward strand.
CTACTACTATTAAAAGTAAATACGTAACATGTATTACGATTTTTGGTTTAACATAAAAGAATAGTTTGAAAATTTGAGAATGGGTTTTAGCATTATGCACAACATAGAAAATTGTAAGAATAATACCGCTTAAGAGTCTAAACTGAGTAAGCCCTCCATTTAATATCAGTTAAGCTTGTGCATGTTTTTACAATATGAACAAACAACCCCAATGGAATTAAATTACTACTATTATAAAATTAAAGAATATTTCGTGTTTGTGGAAAAACAACAGTCATAAGAGAAATCGTCTCTTTAAAGATAAAATTAAACATGTTATGAGTTGGCCTTCGTTTTGATGAGACAGACACACTGCTATAGGAAAGTGACTATTCTCTGACACTGTCTCATTTTGTATAGAGTGTACCGAAAACGGTACATATAAAAGTTTTATCTGTTATCAAATGAATTTTTATATCTCAACATATTGAAAAACATTAAACTATTATTTTGTTAGCTCAGAAATCTTGAAAAATCTAAAGTACCTACTTGCAAGATATCCGCATCAAGAAAAGCAACAATTGTGAGTTTGTATATGTGGTGTGCGTTGAAAACGAGGAATGATATTGAAAGATATTTCTGAATATTTACAACATTAAAATAATTATTACAAGAGAGCGGGCTCCGTTCAAAACGAGTCATACAATTTTTCTGCTAACGACTGTTCCATGCTATCGTTAGCTATGTGAAAATGAAAAAAAAAAAAAATGCTGAAAAATTGCAGAACCATTGTGACTGTAGTGTGTGCAGTTAAGCAGTGAATACACCTGTTCAGGTTTTGATTATTCATCGGGCGATCCAATCAAAAGTTCATCATTACCACAAACCAGCACCGCTAATGGCCCAATAAAGGTCCCTTTCAGCTCTAAATTTATATGTTCCCCGAAGTCAGCGGCCACAAAGAGGCTAAGGTACCTCAGAGCTACGAAGTCTGCCATTAAATCGATTGGCTTAAAACTTTATCCGAAATTCGGCCCCTTTCAAGTTTTTGTCCACAGAGCAGTCAGCACTTTATTCCAATTGTCGGAATTTATGCCTCGCTGGTCATTTGCGCCGGCGAGCCAAGATCCCGCGATGATGCACTCGTATTGCAGATATACGAGACACTCGGATAGACTGCGACTGCGAGACCGCGCAGCCACAGTGACCGCGACTCTTTTGTGACCGGGACGCTCCTTTGTGCGACTCACACGATTAGCATGAGTTGTAGCGGATGAAAATATTTATAAATAATTATTCCAATGGAAGGAGCAAAGTGTTGGCTTAATGATGAGCCAGCTCTTGTTTTCGCAAATGAAGACACAGGCCAGGTATACTTTACCGGCGACACAGCTACAAATGTGACGTAATTTTTCGCGCTTTATTTTCATGAGATGAAACGATGCGTTATTTATGAATGGCGCAGTTTCAGGCTAAAAAATTATATCGCAAATGTAATTTTTATGGCAATTTTAACCCTTTAGAGCACCACTCTGCCGCCGTCATTAGTTTTGTCTTTCCTTCGAGGAGAGTCCAATCGGTAAAATCTCAGTGTCTTATACGGCTACTGTAATTGCCTGGCTCTGACGGGAACAGATTCGATTAAGTTGTTACGCTGGCAAGCAGGACATTAAGACCGATATAAATTAAAGAAAATGTGCAAATCTTAATTGGTCTGGCGTTGATGTTTTCATTTTTAAGATTGACTGAATATAAATTCAAGCAACCCGTTTGCTTTAACTTCCTGCAGCTGACTAGACTAGCTCTAGCTAAAATTATTCCAGTTACACGACTTATTAAAACAAAACTTTTTCATTTTTAATAAAACCTAAACTAGTAGGATTATAGTTCCACTAACTATACAGATAAAATTTTAAAATAGTTTAAAAAACCGTAAACCTGACTATTTTAAAAGAGACATGATATTCACTAGAAATTGGAATTCTGACTGCGATCTCAACTAGTAAAATTATAAGTAAAACTAAACTAAACTATTATTATAATTTGAAGAAAAGTTTATCTGGAATTAGGAAGAACCCTATACTAAATGAGCAAATTATGCCTATATTATTTGCTGCAGTGCAATAGTTAGCATAATGGTTAGTCTTCTTCGAAATAGAATACAATAGAATTTTTACTACTTCTACTACTACTGCTCCTTACTTTAATGATTTTAAATTTAAACCATTGTCATTCCGGTCGTTCTTTATTAATTTTACAGAAACATTCTGTCGTAATCCCATTTCTTATCCATTCGAAACAAATCCGCTTTATTTTTCAAGAAACTCATCAACGTAAAAACGTCACATGCAAGATTCTAGCCACTTGTCGGCTCAGAAAATGCATCATTCCGCTGCCGGTAAGCAGATTAAGGCGGGCGACAACTAGTAATCTACATGGACGGTTTTAATTAGATCTGTTTGGCTACAAAGAGGTCAAAATCCTTTCCAGTCGAGAGCCTCCTAATCCCCTTGATAAGACACAAAACTTCATAAAACATATACCCTGCTGCTTACAAGTATTTACCACAAAATTCATCGGCCGTCAAATAAATAAACCACCTCAGAGGGATACCAGGTAATTTTGGTATTTGAGCCCTATCTGTGGCAGTTATCGCCGCAAAACAGTAGCATCGATAGACGCTCATTGGACACCGGCGATCGCTAGAAAGTGCACAGCCCAGTCCATCCCCTCGAGATTAGAATCTGTGTCCGTTAGCGGAGTGGACTGCTTTACTTTGTCGCAGCAGCCTGCAGCCCTTTCCCACGATTTCAGAAACTGATACTTTCGGGTGGGTATTTGCTCTTTTCTTATCCAGTCATGTCAGCATGCCTGATCCCGCCATAATGGATGGTCAATTCCGATAGCATCTTAGCCAGCATGAGGAGATCGAAGTCGTTTGCAAGATGCTGCGTATTTATGCTCTGTCAAGTGTTCAAATATGTCAGAACAACAGGTTCTAGGAACGAGCTCCGGATCAGATTTGTGTCACAATCGATTATTTTTACTTCACCGGACAACTGCTTCTGATCCACAAAGTTGGAATTTTGGAACGAGGCAATTGTGGCGGATCAATGAAGATCGTAAGTCGCAATGTCAATTGACTGCAATTTAAATTTTATTTATCTAAGCAGAATTAAGCAAAACTGCCATTTTATTTATATCCACACAGCACATTTTACAGAAATTGAATATTTTTTGCATTACATTCAAAATTAATTCAAAAACCAAATCAAAATGAGCATGAGCTCTAACAACAACTCTATTAACTAATGTATGTAATCAGTACACATGAGTTTAAAAAGGTTTTCAAACTGGGCAATGAATGACACTTACAGTAATTACCAAAAACTAAAATTAAAATTAGTCTACTTATTCTATACAAATAAATTTGGTATACAAAAGAATCTACAGACTGCATTACTTTATTTAAAAAGGTTACAATCGGTTAACTTTTGTAAGCATAAATAATACAGAAAACGACTTTCAATACCGGAAAGATATTCAAAAATTATAACTTACGATCATAAACGGATCGTTTTCATCGTTATAATTGTAAAATGCGGTAAAGATCAAAAGTTTTTGTACTCAAGTACCTAAAGCAACAGACCAAAGTGACAAAGGACGGCAAGATCATCACTCAAATGTTAATACAAATAAAATGTTACAGCTACCGAATTGACTTGTACCGCAACGCGGCCATCAGGACGATCATAATCCTTTCGAGGAGTGTTTGAACAGGTTCTCTAAACAGCTCCTGCATTATAAAACTCTTTGAAGTTGACCGCCTATTAAGGGAATTTTTGGGACATATTTTTAAATTCACTGAGAACGCTAATGATCACAGAATCCTGGGAATCGATTTCCATTGTGATCTCTGTAAAAATTCTTGTCACCAGGTACCAATATTATTGAAAAAGGACCGAACAACAACGAGACCTTGTTGATTTTTTGAAATATATTCGCTATTGGTTTAGGTAGACGATTGGTTGTTGTGTAATCCTCTTAAAACGATATTTCTGATCCGTAGAGGATAAGGCAAGGTAGACTGGATTAGACAATCTGCTGTCTGAATTTAAATGGCTTAAAAAGACCGGTAGAAATGAATACGCTTAATTCGATGTTTCTGAAAATATTTAAATGCGAAATCCCTAAATTTTTCCAATACTCAAACAAATTTGCAATATAAAGTACAAAGGTTCTTCAGGATTATTCCTTCAAAGAGGAATTTTCTATTAAAGAACAGAGAAATTGTGCTAGCTTAGAGGGCAATCTACCCGTGTCTTTCCGAAAAAAAAGAATTTTGGCATCGCTAATTCTAATTTTCAAAATGCCCATAATCAAAATAGTGTCGCCTTTATGGCAAATTTTGTGACCGATAATTCCGCTCTTTTTATGCTAAACATTGAAATATTACGGAAGTAAATAAAACAACTTTTTGGCTAATTTCAAGTTGGTACCACAAGCTAAATATTAAAACGAGTAAAAGAAATATTCTTAACAAGTATTAATTCGACTCATTTTGAGATATTACATGATAATTATTTAAGTAACAGCCTTTTTTGTATTGCTTCGGGCTTCTATCTTTTAAAGAAGTTTATTTTGCTTTGATAAATCATATACAGTTCTGCACAGATTATATTTATTAAAAACAAAATTTAAACCAAATATTTCTATAACTAAAGTCAAGGTCTTAAAGTTAAGTGTCTTCCTGGACCTTTGTTTGCCACTGTGGAGCAGAAAAGTATTTGGATTTTAAAATTGAATATTATAAACGGAGATATATAAGAAGTGTCATCTTTTGACCGATTGGACTATTGAGATGATCCACTCGATCAAGCAGTCAATAACCCCAATAAAAGAGTTCCTAGTAGTCAACGGGGGAAATTTTGTTGAAAGAACGTTGACAGAGATCGAAAGTAGTGCGCTGATAGATTCCTGGAGGTTGAGACAAACGTAACGAACTCACTAAAATGCAAAGGGGGCAAAAGACCGAGATGGCTCCGGCAAAACCAAGACAATCACCACCTGCTGTGACCATGGAGGATGCTGCGTGCACTCGAGAGACGAATTTCGAATTTCTCGTTATGCACATCTTCCAGTTATGACAAGTGGCCTATCGTGAAATTTTTGATGATGATGCATCACCCGTTCGGGACTGCCAGAAGTGATGGCCAAAGAAACGAACGGTTGGCAGTAGTTCCCCGGGAGATCTGCGTAGTCTCGAGAGACCACATCGAAATGACAATCGAATTTTACAAGAAAACAAACACACGCACGACCACTGGGAGTCGGGATCGGTCGAACAGGCTGCAATCATTAGAGATTCTCGCATCTGACGGCCGCTGCATGATTGACTTCGAATGACATCAGCTGAAAAGGTCTGTTGACAGATAGGCTCGGGGTTGGTCATCAATCACATGCACCAAACCTTTCCTGAGAAGGATTTTACTTGAGGTTTCCTGAGGACAGCGTGTTGGGGATGTTTGTTTTGATTTTTAGTGGAATTACTGGGCTTCTTGTTTTTGATGGGACTAATGATTCAAGATATTTTTTAATATGTCAGCTATTTGAACAGTCATGCCCCCAAAAAAGGAGCAAAAATAATCATATTCCTTTCTTTATAGAGGGTTAAGAATTTTTAACGGGGCCCTATACTGGAGGTCCTTTTAGACAGAATGTTCTCTACTTTACTTTTGAAAATGTTCTGCTTATTTTTAAAAGTTATATAAGTCCACCCTTTTATATATATACCCGGGGACTATCTACAGATTAAGATTTATCTAGACAAATTGTAAAAATGAAATATTAACAGGGTGGACTTGTATAATTTTCAAAATCAACGGCTCACATGATGACACAAATATGATACATATGTAGAATCGATAGAATGCGCTTTTCTAAACTCTAGAGCAGCAAAGCGCTAATTATATTTAGTTACATGGTACCATAATATCGTATCGATTGCGATTGCGGAAAACGTTGCTATGTTCCCACTAAGAATACAATTAATTTACTGACCGTTGTAAATTTAGAAAGTTGACATCTTTTCCAACCTTTCCCACACTCATCTCAGGTAAGTTGGCGCATTCATTACAACTTTTCTGCCATCATCATCGCCGCCACTGCTGCGATTAATATTTTGCTGCACCTCTCCAGTTTACTTCAGCAAGTGTTGATTAATGCTGATTTATATGAACAAGTTTATTAACCATGTCACCGCGGACACTCGTAATTCTTATTGGCCACTTCAGCGGTACTGAGGGTCTTCTTCAAAGGCAGTGGCGTCCGTCGTCGCCGCAACAAGACCAATTATGCCAGTTCGACAAGAAAACTATGGAACGACATTTTGCAAATAAACGACGACAGTTATGCTAATTTCGGAAGAGATTTACAAGAATTTCCACTATAAAATTAAAGCTTAAAAATACTTCACTGACAACTATGATTATTATTTGCTTATTCTGGCGGCTTTAAAAGTGAACACGGCATAAAATTGCCTATAGGAAGCACTTTAGATCGAGGAAAATTGTGGCAGCCTTTTAACCCCGGTAAAAACGGAGAGTTACCACCGATAAAACTCTATTTATTGCCTTTATTATGCTCAATTTACAGCCTCTGATTAATGACTCTATTGATGTTTTTTGCACGCAAGCACTAAGTGTGAAGCTGACAAGGGTTGGCTTAACTCATAACCTTGTGTAGAACTTCTTAAGGTTTTCAGTCAAAAATTTACGACTTTTACTTTAACAAACTAATTTGATAAATGAACTTGTTTGTTTTAATGTAACGTAAAACCTATTTTAATGTGGATCAATTCAAAAATTAAAGTACATCAGTATAAGTTTCTTTTTATATCATTTAGTGATATGACTAATATTGAAAAATTAATTTTAGATAAGTTTTATTATATACCTATTTTGAAATGTTAGTGGATATAACAACGGTAAATCATCTAAATGCATCGTTAAATAAATAAACATTTAATCCTATATAGAATTTAGTTAGTTAGTACAACTTTCCAGGAATATGTTATTAAAAAAATTATCGCGAAATTCTGAAAAGTTTAAAAGTTATGGCCAGTAAATCACCCGTGGATAAAGTCATTGACTGCAGAGGAACAAAGTGTATGTGACTCTGGCATAGCAGACTAGGTAAATCCTAAAAATCGTACAGATTTTATGTCTCAAATATTTAAACTCATTTATCGCATAACTACTTTTTCAAAATTGGCGTACAGAGATAGGTCTGAAATTTTAAACACATATTCGAAACGGTATTACCTCTTAGGTGAACTACAACAAACCATTTCCCTTTCTGAAAACAAATTAAGGCGAAAACTTGAACTTGTTTTTTGAATGACGGCCATTTGTACAATTTTTACATTTTTCACGTTTTCATGGTTCACCTATGTTTTAATATCGGTACAATAGACGCTAAGGGCATAACTTCTTCTGGACGAAACCAGCATATGATTGGGAAAATAATTCCTAGAAATTTACAAGAATTTCATATAGAGTAACCCCCGTAAGCATTGATTTTATACATAATTCAATTAAATCAAACTAAATAAGTTACTTACAAAATACGAAATAACTTTATATGGTAAAACCTTCATTAGAATATTAGGATTAAAAATTTAATAGCGAAATTCGTTAAGTGTTAATGAACGTAACTCATGTACTTTAACGCAGTTAGCATGCCACAATACGTATGTAATTAATACGCTGTAATTCGCTCTATATAAAACAATTTTTTAAAAATTTAATATTAAATTATATCCGAGGAAAAATAAAGCAGCTTCATCATTATTATTAAGCCCTGGAATTGTTGATTTGGTATTTATTAAATTAATGCAGTTTTCATTTCTTAAAAATAAAGTAGAGCGAGACTTCGAAATTCATTTACTAGTAGAGAGCGTTTTCAAATTTTATTCACCTTATTAAGCGAACATTTTATGTAGAAGACAAACATGTTTTGTACTTAAATAAAATCAACCTGAGCTTAAAATCAGATTTACTTGCGTATGTATAGAAAATTAAGTGATTAAATTTAAAAATTTCTTTAAATTTCAAAACCATAAATGGTACCTACATATGTTTAAAAGTTTAACTTTGAAAATAACTGTGTGAAAAAGTGGTTAAATTTTTGGACCACCCCTAATTTATTTTTCTGACCATTGATTGCTGGTAATTATTGTTTTTTTTTTTAAGAATTATATGCAATTAAGTAGCTGCATATACAGAAGCTTTTATTTTAAGCGATTCCTTTCATTTTTAGCGCAAGGTAATTAAAAGCCGCAGGCAAATTAGCCTTAAGTACATCAGATATCCAGAAAAGTTGGGAGCAGAGGATAATTAAATTAAATTCGATCCATAGGTTGTCAAATCTTTGCACACCTGATGCATTAATATGACACAAAATAACAATAAACGTCGGGGAGTGGAAAACCTCTGGTAATCTTGCCCGAAATGGAAGCTATCAAAAGTTATTTTACGATCATCATAAAACTGAACACTTCAAGGGACAGCGAGTAATCTTTAGAGGTCCGGTCCAGCGGTTCAATCAGGCCGACAGCTAAAACATCGGATGAGAGGATGAGGAGCCGGGAATATCTTGGGGAGATAACGATCGTCCGACAAAAAGATCCCAAAGAGAATTACCATGGACTGGTGAGCCCTTGATAGAAAACGGAACGATCGCCGAGACAAATGGGAATCAACAACAAGAGCCGACAGCGACCAGCTATCAAAACACAAACAGATAAAGGCCCCATAAAAATGTTAATAATATAATCAAATCGGGCCCCAATAAAAGCGATCGCACCGCCACTCTGTTAGAGACGGCCGACAGAGGTGGGAGTAGCTTGGACGAGATCGGGGGAAAAAAGGCTTTTTGTACCGCTTTAAGACGCTTTCGCGCCACAACTTACCCACGCACCAAATTGACCACTTGTCCGAACCGCTCTCGCACGATCAGTTGGCCATGTTCGCAGCACCAATGCATGCTGCGATCTTGACCGTTTCCGCAGGTGCAGAGAGCACAACAGAGCGAGATAGTCGGTCAAAAAGACCACTACGGCCAGGTGGACATAATTTGTAATTATTTATGCAGATTAGTCTTTATCACCGTACTTATGGGGGTATCTTTCAGTATCTGGGATTATCACGGCGTGATAGTCGCTTAATTTTTCCAAGTTGAGATTGTGGTCATTTTGTCTTAACATCTTCTTTAGTCAGGTCCGCGGTCTACAGTCTGTAGCCACTTCCCCTGCACGGTGTAAACAGCACGTTTATCAACTAATGAAGTTGACATTCGGATTAAGCCAGCACAGCCACGGACCACTGCGCGCCACAGCAAATTCTGGATGCAGGTTGTGTGTATGCCAGCGGACAATTTACGCTTATTATGAAGATAAGGTCTGGTAGCACTAAGTATGTTCGATTCGGGGCTCGGCACTTCTGGTGGCGGTGCGATCATTTCAGGTTTATGACTTGATCAACTCGCCAGGACGTGGCAACGATAATGGAATTTGAAGCTGCAACGGAACGACGATCAGTTGAGATCGGTTTATTATAAAACGAGTCACTACGAAGATATGTACAATCTTTTACAGAAGTGAAACTTTCAAATAGTAATATTTATTCAATTGCTTTCATAATCGCACTTTAGCACTATAACTCTGCAGCTTGGTACCGTCTAGTTACTTTGAAAACTATGACGACTACTGCCTATAGCTTTCTAGTTTCTTATAAATTAATATGTGGCAATATTTTCCCTATTTATCTTTTAATTTTGGTTTTCTTTCCCATCATATTTTAAGTTTTAATTCTATAATAATTTAGCGATTTAGGTATTATAAAACATACTGAAATTGAACGTTTTTGAAATACATTCCCTATATGCAGTAATTTAACGACAAAGTTCCGCATTCTTCAGAGATTGACTTATTTATTTTATATATTTATTTTAGAAGAATGAATTTAATACAGGCATCGTTCTATCAAATAAAACAAGTTTATTTATTTACTACAATTTAGCTACAATTGAACTTAAATTAGTAAGTATTCTAGAAGTGTGATCAACAGAACTAAAAATTGTTCAAAAAGCATCAGCCACGAGTTCAGTTGGTTAGAGCAGCGAAGTGCCAATTCAAAGCTCGTAGATTCGATTCCTCTCCCCTGATCAAAATCATTACTTTTTCGAGTAATTTCCACATGCATTGCATTACTTTCGTCTTTTCATTATGTCATCTTTTAAAAGATAACAACATTAAATATTTCAATAATGCTTTATAAATAAACTTATAATTCTGTATGATACTGGAAAGTTAGAGGCAAACAATAAAAACCAAAACACGGCGATTCGTTCACACCTAACAAACAAAGCAATTTTCAAATTTCATTTCTTGCTATTTGTGTTTTCTGATTAATGTTTTTATTAATATTTTTAAAATTTACAAAAATAATGATTGTTACTTTTTCTTCATTTAATAAATAACACGTAGGTTTCTACGGATCAAATACATTAGAGTTAAGATCTTGCCTATTAGTCTGAAATCCTATGGTTCCTGTATAATGAAAGAATTTCTCGTAAGCGACAAAATACTAAAGTTCTTCGAAAAAGAGTTAATATACGTCCTCAATTTTACATTTGACGAATAATCGAAACAAAATTCTAGGTAGGTATGTAAACCCCTTTAAGTGTTTTCCAATCAGCGTTTGTGAGAGAATTAATAAAAATATTTGAAAAAAACATTCATCCATTTTCGAGAAAAGTTTCTCAAACGAGCAAAAGTACAGACATATCTCAATCTCTTTCAAAATCATTATCTATTATACATATATATGTAGATATATATGTAAATAGTATAAAAAGAAAATTCTCATGACCTAAAAGTAAATTCAATTAGATGATCAGTACAAAAATCAAATGAAAGGATATTTATTAACTTTACACTGGACAAACTGAATAAGACTTTTTGTAAATAGTTTAAATCTCTTGCAATTCATGAACAATTTTGCAATCATCTCCATAAATATTTCTCAAATCTTAAAAGTAAATACCATTCCAGCTAAATTCGTATAAAACTTAAACAGTCACCATGTAATTTTTTCAGGATTTAACGATTTTAATCCTCGACCAGATGACGAAGATATCCTTTTCGTTTCGCAAACACGAGGACAATATTGCTGATATTTCAATAAGCCGACAAAATGTTACAGGAAAACATGAATTTACCCATGCAGGGACAGCTTGCTCCTACAGGAGAGGGGAGAAAAAATACAATAAACCTTCGCTAATAAAGAGGATATCACCTCTTAGGTACTACGGTCTACGGAAGATTTGTGGCCTGTCCCTTTAACTGCGAAGGGCCAGAAGTGTTGGTTTAATTCATTGGCTTTGAATCGGCTCAGCGAGTGTAGCTAATGATAAAAGTCAACCGACCGTGCATGCGCAGGACTCACTTGAAAAGAAGCGCGGGTTTTTGGGATTTTTATACCCTTAGATATCAAGGGATAGTAACAGAGGATATAATAGAATTGTTCAGAAACCGACATTATAGTTATCTAAATATGCTTAATTTAAAGGAAAGTAACATTCACTAACTATTAAGCTAGACATGGGCTAGTTTTGGGCGCGTTTAGGATATAGAAAGTGCTATTTTGGACACATTTATGCTTCTGTGCTTCTGGAAATGTTTACTCGGTTTTACATTAGGTGAATGAAAAAAGCCTCGTATTAGGGGCTTGCGCTTTCTCTGGCTATGGCTATGGCTATAAGTGCTATGTCCCCTCATAATACCATTAAGGGTCAAACTGATCCAAAACTAAATTTGTGACGAGAAATTGAGCAGGCTTAACTAAACATAGTGCATAATTTTCGTGAGAAGTGGGTAAGCAAACAAGAACACCTGTCGATTGATCTCGTCAGAATAAGACAAACATTTGCCCTCGGGCGATTTAATTCGTCGAGACAAGACGAGATCAAAGCTGGGCTGCAGTAGATGAAATAATCCAGAGCCCGCGGCATCACAACTTCGGCACTCTTTGGTTCGGAGAGTTCAGGTGGGCGATCTGGTGATCAAATATCGCGAATATTCCGAAGATCCACAAACGCTCCACAGATCTGTGTTGTGTTGCTGGCTGATGCGCGGTGCGCGTACCTCTTTTATCTCATTGTTAGCTCCGTGGGCTGGCCACGAATCGAACCAAAGAATAGGCGGTACCTCAGCGTCTTTCTCCTGGATCCTGTCACATCTCAATCAGCCGGCTCCGGAGCCACAGCAACTGATCGCAACTTCGAATTAGACG